>CM077651.1:11967518-13205018 GCA_039707465.1 Rhabdophis nuchalis | reverse complement strand
GGGAGATTGCTATCAGAGGGGGAGGGGTTCCTACCGGTTCGGCCGAATCGGTAGTAGTTTGGCGGCCTGAAACTGGCAGCGACCCAGGCCTGCCACGCTCCCGAATCGGTTCTCCTATGGGGCCGCCATCTTGATTTTGGTCCTGCGCATGCGCAGAACAATTGTAATTGCACAAATGTATTTTTTTCCCTTTTTAAAAAAATGTTTTGGGCATGCAGAGACCTATTTTTGTGCAAATGCACGTGTGCGCGGAGCAAGACTTTTGCACGCACTGAACCTGCAGTAATGCCAGGAGTAACCCACCCCCGGGTTGCTTTCATGCACAATCTTTGAAGGATGCAAAGCTCCTTTCTGTGGCCATTAGCAGCCTGATGGAAGTGCCTCTTCTTTGTGGCACTCCAGGGTGCCACAAAGAAGAGGGAGTCAAACTTTTCTCCAAGGCACCTGGGGGCAGGACAAGAAGCAATGGGTGGAAACTAACCAAGGAGAGAAGCAACTTAGAATTAAGGAAACATTTTCTGACAGTAAGAACAATTAACCTCTGGAACAGCTTGCCTCCAGCAGTTGTGAATGCCCCAACACTGGAAGTCTTTAAGAAGATGTTGGATAGCCATTTGTCTGAAATGGTATAAGGTTCCTGCCCATGCAGGGGGTTGGACTAGAAGACCTACAAGGTCCCTTCCAACTCTGCTATTGTATTGTATAGGATAGGATAGGATAGGATAGGACAGGGGTCTGCAAAGTCGGCTCTTTTAAGACTGGTGGACTTCAATTCCCAGAATTCCCCAGCCAGCTATGCTATGCTGGCTGGGGAACTCTGGGAGTTGAAGTCCACCAGTCTTAAAAGAGCCGACTTTGCAGACCCCTGGGATAGGACTACTGTAATGCTCTCTACATGGGGCTCCCCTTGAGGTGCACCCGGAGACTGCAGCTGGTACAGAATGCAGCCGCGTGGGGGATCTTGGGAGCCTCACGGCATTCCCATGTAACACTTCTCCTGCGCGAGCTGCACTGGCTACCTGTAGCTTTCTGGGTGCGCTTCAAGGTGCTGGTAACCATCTTTAAAATGCTCCATGGCACGGGGCCTAGTTATTTGAGGGACCGCCTCCTACCACACACATCCCTTCGGCTGATCCGCTCCCACAGGGAGGGCCTTCTCCGGGTGCCGTCTGCCGGGCAGTGCCGGTTGGCGACCCCCAGGGGAAGGGCCTTCTCTGTGGCGGGCCCAGCCCTCTGGAACGACCTACCCCCCCAAACTTCGGACCACTACGGACCTCCGCCTCTTCCACCAACTTCTGAAGACCCACTTCTTTCATCTAGCCGGCCTAGCCTAGACCCCGAGGCCATTCTTACAGACTGAGTTTTAATGATTTTTAATCTTTGGTAATTTTTATTATTTTAGTGGTAATTTTAGCACAGGCTATTTTCAAATTTAATCATATTTTAACATTTGTAGTTGTATTTATTCGTATGTAATTGTATTTATTTGTATGTCTATATGTCTCCAATTGAACTTTCCTGTGCACCGCCCTGAGTCCCTTCTGGGAGATAGGAGCGGTATAAAAATGAAATAAAATAAGGATAGGATAGGATAGGATAGGATAGGATAGGAGAGGAGAGGAGAGGACAGGACAGGACAGGACAGGACAGGACAGGACAGGACAGGACACGATGGAATAGGAATACAAATAGGATAGGATCTATACCATTTGGGTTGTCAACTTCTGGAGGCTAATTATTCCACTGATAAGAAGGAATGGGTGTGCGTACAGGTTGTCCTTGACTTACCACAGTTCATTTAGGGACTGTTCAAAGTTACAATGTGAAAAAAGCGGCTTATGTTTTTAACTGCTTTTGTGGCCTTCCGACAAGCGAAGTCACTGGGGAAGCCAGATGCACTTCACATCCGTGCGGCTAACTGAGCAACTGCAGCGACTCCCTAAACAACCGTGGCACGGAAGGTCGTAAAACGGGGCAAAACTCAGTTTTCTCGCTTCAGTAACCGAAAACCTGGGCCCGATGATGGTCATACGTTGAAGACTACCTGTATCCATGTGTGTGTATGCCCCGTCTAGGTGTGAGTGTGTGCTGGAGAACTCAGTGGAGAGGGAGAACGTCGAGATCTGGAAGCAATTATAGGTCAGGAAGGGTGGCCTTTGTGAGGCAGCCCATGGAGCCTTGTAAATGTACTGTTCCTGTCGTTTCACAGGGGCCTCGGCCCTCCCTGGCTGCCCTCCCCAGCGGGGCTTTGTCATGCCATGAAAATGCAGATGTTTCACATGCTTTCTGCTGGAAACTTGGCCGAGGGGACCAGTGGGGAGGTTGACAGAGGCCTGGAGGGTTGGTTGGTAGCTGCTGAAAAGCATCCCTTGTCTTGAGAGATGCCTTCTCAGGTCAGGAGGAGGGGGAAGCCAAGACGCCCGAGGCGGCCTCCGGTGCCAAAGAAAATGTGCCTCGTGAAATGGAAATTCTGAAGCGCCAGCGAGGATGCCAAAAAAGGGGAAACGGAGAGGAACGTAGCCCCTTGTTTCCATGATGCTTCCAAGGCGCAGCGGACCTGTGGCCTTCTTACCCAAGAATAGCAATGGCATTTAGGCTTCTATACCACCCCATCCTTTACAGCACTCTCTGGTCAGTTTACAAGGTAGAAGGATTCTTTGCATGTTGCTCCCAAAGAATCTGGGTTCTCGTTTTATCCAAGGATGGAAGTCTGAGTCAACCTTGAGCTCTGTCAGCATCAAACCAGAGGTTTGGTTGCTCCCAGTTCAGCCCAGTTCGGCTGAACCAGTAGTGGCGGCGGTGGGAGGTTCTGCCCACCTGTTTTGCGTGCACACAAGTACGAGCAAACTGGTAGTAAACCGGTTAGCAACCCACCACTGCACCAAACTCCAGGATGTGGGCAGAGTGTGCCTGCCATATTGCACTTTAACCACTGCACCACCTGAGCTGTTCTTAGAGTGGTGCGTTGCCCTAGAGGTGGAGCTCTCGCCCCACAATCAGGAGGCTATGAGTTCGATCCTAGGTACAGGCAAATATTTCTCTATCTGGGCACAATGAGAATATAGCTGCTCAACAAAACTCCACATTGGTGGCAGGAAGGGCATCTGGCCATTAAAATGCTCTGCCAGCTCCATTCAGTTGCCCAGACTCCACCCTGCAAGGGATTATGGGGTGGTTAAATGATGATGATGACCACCAGGGTTGTTTTTTACCCAAGAAGCTGCAACCCAGCTGGTTCTTTCAAATCCATGTAGGGTGAATGATCTCCCCTCTCCTCACAGGGGGCAGATGTGATGTTGGTCTCAGCCACAAGGTGCCTCGGGTAATTTTCCATCCCTAGAAGGAGCTTCAGGGAGAGTTGAACAACTCTTTGAGTTGGGGAGACTGGCACCATGGAGTATCTTGATGGAAAACATACTGCTCTCCATCCATCCAATTACTGTCCAGGCGGAGCTGACAAACAGCTTTATCGGTGTGTGGGAAGGAAGGTTCTCTTCTCTGAAACTTCCAATAGGCTCACTCCACCCTATATTCCATTTGAACTCTGAATGGAAACAAAGGTCCTTTGCTTTCTCCTGAAATTTTAGGAAGAACGCTTTCCCTTGGGAAAGAGACTGTTTTTTGGGGGAGGGGGAACTGGTGTAGGAAATGGATCAATATTTGTAGAAGCTTTCTGGTCTGGATTCAATTTCCAGCTGTTATTTTTGCTTATCCACCTGTTTTCTTTGCTTCCCTTCTAAATTCTCTCTCTCTGAAGCTTTTTTAAAAAAAATATTATTCAAATGCACCAATTTGTATTCTAGAACTGGCTGTCAGATGCACTCACAGTCCACGTTTGTTGGCGCATGGAACGCTGTTACCTTCCCACCAATGGTGGCCCCCTATTTTTCTGCTTGCATTTTTACGTCCTTTCGAACTGCTAGGTTGGCAGAAGCTGGGACAAGCTCACTCCATTATGCGGTGCTGGGGATTCGAACCGCTGAGCCGCCGAGCTTTCTGATCAACAAGCTCAGCATCTTAGCCACTGAGCCACCGCTTCCTTTTAGTAATTGGAGATAGTTCTGCCTATCTCCAATTGTTCCCACCTGTCAGCTATGAATGGATTTGTTCCAGGCCCTCTTGATCAAACATCTATCTACCCGGACCAAGGAAGATCCCTTTTGGGATCTCCTCTGGACATCATCCCCCCCTCCCCGAGGTCCCTGTGGGTCATCCAATCCCAATGATGTTCAGACCTGACCCCCGAATTATGCACCATCTCAGACCTCCGCCTCTTTCGCCAGCGTCTTAAAACGCAACTTTTCCAACAAGCCGGCCTAGCATAACCTCCCGTTTTGACTGTTTTTAGATAGATTTTAATTCGGGGGATTTTACACTATTTTAGCACAGGTTTAATAGTTTTTTAAAATTTTGTATTTTTGTTATATTTGTATTGTTTTAAATTTCCTGTGCGCCGCCCTGGGTCCTTTTTGGAGAAGGTGCGGGGTATAAATTTGAATAAAATAAAAATAAATAAATAAGAAAGCCCGTATATTCTTGGCTAGACCTTGAGTTACAGTGGTTATCAAATCCTTCTTGGTTTTCCTTTTTATTATATTTGATTCTTTTTTTCTTCTGTTCTTGTATGCTCTCTCCTCTTGCTTTTAAGGAGTAAGTTTATTTTCAGGATAAACTTAGTGAGTGACTTGTTTTGTGAGACGAGCCGTGATATCAATTTGAAAGATAAATAAATACACTTGCCCACAGGCATCTGGAGCTGGTTGGCCTCTAAATTGTGCCTGCTCGGGGCCTTGTCCCAATTAGTTACAAACAACAGCAAATTCCTGGAAATAAGGAATGTCAGCAAGGGCACGATTAAAATAATGGCTGTTCCGAGAGGGAAGATGTCTGATTATCACTGCTTTGCTAGCCAGGATGATGGCCGGAGGAGCAACTAGCCCTGCCTCCTCTGTTAAACACAGTACAATAATAATACAATAGCAGAGTTGGAAGCGACCTTGTAGGTCTTCTAGTCCAACCCCCTGCGTGGGCTGGAGCCTTATATCATTTCAGACAAATGGCTATCTAACATCTTTTTAAAGACTTCCAGGGTTGGGGCAGTCACAACTTCTGGAGGCAAGCTGTTCCAGAGGTTAATTGTTCTCACTGTCAGGAAATTTCTCCTTAGTTCTAAGTTGCTTCTCTCCTTGATTAGTTTCCACCCATTGCTTCTTGTCCTGCCCCCAGGTGCCTTGGAGAATAGTTTGACTCCCTCTTCTTTGTGGCACCCTCTGAGATATCGGAACACTGCTATCATGTCTCCCCTGGTCCTTCTCTTCATCAAACTAGACATACCCAGCTCCTGCAACCGTTCTTCATATGTTTTAGTCTCCAGTTCCCTAATCATCTTGGTTGCTCTTCTCTGCACTCTTTCCAGAGTCTCCACGTCTTTTGTGGAGTGGTGGGATTCAATTAATTTAACAACTGGTTCTTGCCCTAATGACCAGCTGCGTAGGCAGAGCTCGGTGGTCATGTGACTGGGTGGGCGTGGCCAAGTCAACGTCACTCAGGGCGATGGGTGCTTCACCTTAGCAGTTACAATGTAGGGTTCATTGGAGGGGCATTTTCTCTATAAATTTTATTTTTTAGTTTTCAAACCAGACAAAACACAAAAAAAAATCCTCTTTCTTTACATACTGTGAATCAATTGGTTACAAAAAGGAGATTTTCATGCATTTCTTTCACAGTCACCCATAATACATACAAGTTCTGGTATTTTAAATCAAATATATTTATACACGTTGCCATCATCCTACCCCCATTCTCGTTTCATTGTGGTTTCTTTCCTTTCTGTCAGTAGTACACTGCGAGATTGAATGAGTTAACTCTTTTTCCACCGTCTAGTTAAGTTCTTTTTTTTTTCACTTCAGTTCCTCACCATTTTTTTCCACTTTTTTCTAACCATTGATACCACAGCTCCCCAATTTTTTCCCCCTAATTGGTGCAGCATTTTCTGTAAATAGGGGAGTAAAGCTGAGGCTAGAAACAACACCAGAATGTTTCTTTCCTGCCTTCCTTACAGGATTAGCCCTGTAAAGTGGAAAGAAACAAAAAGAGAATAGGATAGGATAGGATAGGATAGGATAGGATAGGATAGGATAGGATAGAACAGAATAGAATAGATTTATTGGGGAAATATGATAGACACACAAGGAAGTTATGTCTGGTGCACAAACTCTCAGTTTACATGCAAAGTAATAATAATCAAAATATCAAAGTAATCATCATCATTATAATGATACCAATAAGACAAGGTAGTTGAACAGAAGAGAAGGATGAAAATAATACAGCCATACCATATGGATAAATATACTATACTAATAGTATAGTATAATAGAATTAGTATAATAGAATTATACTAGTATATTACTAGAAATAGTAATAGTATAATAGAATTATACTAGTATATTACTAGAAATAGTAATAGTATAATAGAATTAAATATACTAATTCCCAGTACTGTGGGAATTAGATGTTCCTCAGTTAAAGTTAATTTAAATTAAAGCCAATGTAAAGTAGCAATAGCACTTAGACGTATTTACCGCTTCACAGTGCTTTTACAGCCCTCTCTAAGCGGTTTACAGAGTCAGCCTCTTGCCCCCAACAATCTGGCTTCTCATTTGACCCACCTGGGAAGGATGGAAGGCTGAGTCAGCCTTGAGTCTGGTGAGATTCGAACTGCCAAATTGCAGGGAGCCGGGTGTTAATAGAGGTAGCCTGCAGTACTGCAGTCTAACCACTGCGCCATCATGGTAGGCATCACACTAAGCTTTCCAAGAAATCATACAGTATTTAGCAGGTTGACATTTTCTGGGTTCTTATTTGACTTCTGCATCCTTCTGCATCCAATGGAGGACAGCAAGCACGCACACAGTTTGAAACACACGTAAGGAAATGCACAGAGCCTAAAGGGGTTGAAAAAATATCCGTAGAAGTAAAAGGAATCCCATGACCAGCTTTAAAAATTTTATTTATTTTTTATTTATTTATTTCGAATTTATACCCCGCCCTTCTCCTTGTTAGGACCCAGGGCGGCGCACAGGCATTATTAAAACCACTATAAAAACAATATACATCATTAAAACATATTAAATTAGTAAGTTATTAAGCCCGTGCTAAAACCCATTTAAAACCCTGCCAAATTGCAATTTATACCTAAAAAGTCGGAAACGGGGGGCTATGCTCGGCCGGCTTGTTGGAACAAATACGTCTTAAGACGTTGGCGGAAGAGGCGGAGGTCCGAGGTAGTGCAAAGGTCGGGGGGTAGGTCGTTCCAGAGGGCCGGGCCCGCCACAGAGAAGGCCCTTCCCCTGGGTGTCGCCAACCGGCATTGCCCAGCCGACGGCACCCGGAGAAGACCCTCTCTGTGGGAGCGGATCGGACGAAGGGATGTATGGGGCAGGAGGCGGTCTCGTATATAGCTAGGCCGCGAGCCATGGAGCGATATAAAATACATCTTGACAATGAAGTATCCAGCCCCGAAAAGACTTGAGACGTCAATATATATATTTTTCTTGGCTCTGAATTATCTACAAGGGATGGGCCAAGCAGGAGTCTCTTGGAAATGCATGACTCAGCTGACAAGGGAAGCTGGGACCCAACGAGGTTTCCTTTGCATTTGGAAACGAAGAGATTAATGTGCAATTCCCCAACGAACACAGCGATCAGAACTCAAACATCCTTTGGATTACTGTATTCGCTTTTCTGAAAGCTTTGATGTAGCTCTTGGCTCAACCGTGGCATATAAAATTAGCATGTTCAAGAAAGACAAATACAAAAGTGAGCGTACACTAGAAAATTATACATACTGTGCACTAGGGAAGGATAAGTAAATAAATAAATATATAATGGCCTTAGCCATTAAGCCAGCCAGGTTCTCTTATTTATTGATCAGCTCATAAAGCTAACACACATATTGAAAAAATCGCACAACTGAACTCATGGCTTTCTGTCTAGATGGTCTCTGGTGATGAGCCGAAAGGCAGAAGAGGAAAAGCAGTGTGCTTCCTCCCTTGATTGGGGCCCTAACAGGGTGTTGTGGAACAATTATATATACTTATCCTCCTGTCTCAGCTGATGCAATAAGAGAACCTGGCTGGCTTAATGGCTAAGGCTCTTGCCTGACATGCCATACAGCCCCGGTTCAAATCCCAGTAAGGGTATGGCTAGCTGATGAGAGCTAAAAAGCTCAAAATAGATCTATACTAGTCTCCCTGATTTATTTATTGATCAGCTCACAAAGCTAACACACATGTTGAAAAAATTGCACAATGGAACTCATGGCTTTCTGTCTAGATGGTCTCTGGTGATGAACCGAAAGGCAAAAGAGGAAAGCAGTATGCTTCCTCCCTTGATTGGGAACCTAACAGGGTGTTGTGGAACAATTATATATACATATATATTGTGTATAGTCTCCCTGATTTATTTATTGATCAGCTCATAAAACTAACACACACACACAGACACACACACACACACACACATACACATGTGTGCAATTGGGGGAAATTGTGCAAATAAAACACCATACAACCTTTTCTTTCGTTTTCTTTTTTGAAATGTTTTTAAACTGAGAAAATTGCATAGAAAGGAACGCAAAACAACTCCGAGTCAAATGTTGGCAGAGCATGACTGTAACCACCCTATTCCACCCAATATCCTACGCACCACAGATTGCACAAGCTGAATTTTTCAGAAACTCTATAAAAAATGTTGCTGTTAGTTGCGAAGTCATGTCTGACCCATTGCGACTCCATGGACAATGTTCCTCCAGGCCTTCCTGTCCTCTACCATCTTCTGGAGTCCATTTAAACTCATGCCTACTGCTTCAGTGACTCCATCTCATTCTCCATCGTCTCCTTCTTCTTTTGCCCTCAATCTTTCCCATCATGAGGCTCTTCTCCAGTGAGTCTTTCCTTCTCATTAGGAGGCCAAAGTCTTTGAGTTTCCTCTTCAGGATCTGGCCTTCTAAAGAGAAGTCAGGGTTGATCTCCTCTAGGACCGACCGGTTTGATCGCCTTGCAGTCCAAGGGACTCACAGGAGTCTTCTCCAGCATTAGAGTTCAAAGGCCTCAATTCTTGGGCGCTCAGCCTTCCTTATGGTCCAACTTTCACAGCCATCCATTGCAACTGGGAAAACCATAGCCTTGACTATATGCACTTTTGTTGGCAGGGTAATCTCTCTGCTGTTCAGTAGGCTGTCTAGATTTGCTCTAGCTTTCCTCCCCAGGAGCAAGCCTCTTTTAATTCCTTGGCTGCAGTCCCCATCTGCGGTGATCTTGGAGCCCAGGAAAATAAAATCTACCTCCATTTCTTCCCCATCTATTTGCCAGCAATTGAGAGGTCCGGATGCCACAATCTTAGTTTTCTTAATGTTGAGTTTCAAGCCAACTTTTGCACTCTCCTTCGTCACCCGCATCAAGAGGCTCTTTAGTTTAAAGCTATCTTTAAAAATAGCCTCTGTAATAACACCCCAGCAGTTCTCTAAATCAGAGACCTACTTACCGCCATCAAGAAAGCTGGTTTAGCAGTCCAAGCTAATGCAGCGTGCCCTGAAGGACCAAAGCCTTGAATGGAAGTGGAACCAGAGGATCCTTTGGATGAGATGCATCACTGTGCAGAAAAGGGAGGTTGGCCGAGGTGACTCACAGGCTGGGAGAAGAAAAGAAAGGGAGAAAATAAAAGCACAAAACTGAAAGGAAAAAGAAGGGGGGAATGATCTTAAATGGAGGGATAACGATGACTTTTGAATCAAGCAGCATATCTACAATCTATCGTTTCTCACACTGTTTTCTCAGCAGCATACTGAAAGTGGTTTGCTATTGCCTTCCCTTGGGATATTGTAATCATCCCGGACTAACCATCATCTTAGATTCCCAGGCAGAGTGACCGGCATTGACCTAGTTACTTTCTGAGATCAGGCAAGGACATCTAAGGTAAAGGTAAAGGTTCCCCTTGCACATAAGTGTTAGTCATTCCTGACTCTAGGGGGCAGTACTCATTTCCTTTTCAAAGCCAAAGAGCCAGCACTGTCCAAAGACATCTCCATGGTCACATGGTCGGTGAACGCTGTTACCTTCCCACCAAGGTGGTCCCTATTTTTCTACTTGCATTTTTAAAATGCTTTTGAACCGCTAGGTTGGCAGAAGCTGGGACAAGTCACGGGAGCTCACTCCATTATGTGGCGCTAGGGATTCGAACCACCAAACTGCTGACCTTTCTGATTGTCAAGCTCGGCGTCTTAGCCACTGAGCCACCTTTGTTAGGACATCTAGGAAGTGCCAAAGAGACTGTTCAAAAGCCATTGGTCCGAAGGAGCCCTCCCATATTGATGTGAGAATGTTGTGTCGAAAATATTGGGATGGCTAGGTCCACCACTTAACATTGGGAGGTCTGACTCTGTCCTGATTCTGATCCACTTAGTTGTGGTTCATGCATCTCCCTTGATCATTTCACTCTTCTTCGTCAGAAAAAAAACCCACATTTTGGTACTGTAAGAAGGGGAAAGAACTTTGCTTCTTGGTGTAATGCTCTGCATCCTGATTGTTTATATGAATCAAACAGGTTAAGAGTGGTGCCACCTCTCGGGGTTTGACATCCAATGGACAAACATGAGAAAAAAAACACTCATCGTTTTGATTTGCTTCTCGTAGTAACTCCTTTGCTCTCTCAGGACATTCCTGCCCCCTTAAAGGTCCTGCATTTCCATTTTATCTTGTCCTCTCATCTGCTTTCATTGGATGCCCTGCCTCCTTCCGACCAATATGTGAATTTTGCTGGCTGGCTGTTGTCCCAAAAGAGCAGCTGGTCATGATGTCACCCAAGACTGAATGACTGTTTCTTTTCACCTTTCAGAGGGTTCTTAGTGATTGTCTTCAGTCCACAATTTGAAGGGGCTCTATCTACTTTCTTATTTTGGGTCTTAATGTCCAGCCTTTGCAACCGCCATCTAGAACCCCAGTGTTATAGCTCTTGTAGAGGAGTTGTGTCTGGCCCTCAATCATTTGTTGTCTATTTACAGTGTTGGGAAAGATTGTGGCCATTCTTGTCCCAAGGGTGCTTTTTCAAGAGGCAACTGGACTTTCTGGTTTTTCTTTGAAGATGTTTCACTTCTCACCCAAGAAGCTTCTTCAGATCTTGGGCTACCATCTGAGCTGACGAAGCTTCTTGGATGAGAAGTGAAACATCTTCAAAGAAAAAAACAGAAGGTCCAGTTGCCTCTTGAAAAAGCACCTTTGGAACAACCATGATCTGGATGACTGAGAATCTCCATAGACTTGTAGCCCTCCTTGTTTGTTTGCACACCCATCAAGATGGGTTTGACTCACAAACGCGTACACCCTCATCATTTATTAAAAAGTTTAAAAGAGCAACAGCTTGGTGGGATCTCAGTTCTTTACATCCCTTCCTTCTCATTTATATTCCTTTTATTCCTGTCACTCTGCATTAATTCCCTGTTCTCTCTGGGGCTTTGGAAGGGTAAACACCAGCCTGATCCCTGTTGGGCTCTGCATGAAGGAAAAGTGGATTAAACATGGGAAAATTCCTCGCCCCTCCTTTGCTCTACTGAACCTCCCAGAAAAAAAGGCAGCGTAATTAAACATTAAATATGCTAACGAAGTTCGTGTGGGGAAGAGTTTTCTTTTGTTTCAGACGTGTTAGGTTCAGAGCTTTAAAAAAATCCATCGAAATAGCGCCGAAGCTACATATACTTCAAATTAAAAAAAAAAAACAACACACACACACACACACACAGAAAGCTTTCTGTTTCCCTAAAGTGAAAATTAACTTAGATGAGTGGCTAATCTTATTGACTGCATTAAGTTCGCTGCTGGTTAGCTGCTCTTTTGAGACTCTGCATAATGGATGAAAGATAAATGTTCCAGCCTCCATGGCAGACGTGGCATATTCCTGTTCGGTGTATGTAGTAGCATGTACGTTGTTTTAATAACTCTCTCGCTACCAAGAGCAAAGATAACAGGAGGATGTGCACTTAAAGGCTGGGAAGCCAAGCATGAGATGTCACGGCGGCCTTTGCACAAGAGATCCTCATTTTGATTTAATTAACGTACCATTTATTTTATTCACATTGAATAAAATGAAGCACGTGGAGCTTGAGACCAGTAAGGGAGCTATCAATGCATTTTTCTTCAAGTTGAGCTTGGCTCCAGAGTTATGTCTGTGGAGATAACTGTGCCATTTCCCCCAGCAGCAATAAGGGGGCCGCAGCTAACCCCAGGATGGATTTTTGACTTTCCACTCTGCAGGATCCAATCTGGGTGGGTTACTGGGACCAGAGGTTTTGTCTTCTGAGCTTTCAGACTCATGCTGGAGTCCATCCTCAGAGAACTTCTCTCTAGCAGAGTATGTGCTTTGGGCTATTCTGTGTATGTTCCCAAAGAATACAGTTGTTCTGACATAGGTTTCCAAGTGCATGCAGCAAACTCCTTGTCTTGACAAAAAACTTTTATTAATTTACTCTGAATCCTGCTCATTCACACCCAGCAAAGTCTTTCAAGGGAGGATTTACAGTCACAGGCCTTATCTGGTGTAGAAAGCTGCCAGGCCAATATCTGCAAAACTTGACAAGGAGAGTCACAAACCAATTAAGCAAACTAATTGTCCCCTTTCGCTGCTCTTATATTTCCTCTGGGAGGGGCTATTCATCGTCCACCTGTGGCCTTTCTCCCAAGTTGACCCCTGGTCTTTAGCTGTTCCCTTCATCTGGTCACTCTGCAAAAATGCACACACCTGGAACAGGCTCCAGCTGTTCTTCTGCCTCACTGATGTCTGATTGTGAAGGCAGCTGATCTCCATTCCTTCCCCACTCCAGGGGAAGGATACTGCCAAATCTCCATTCCCTCCCCACTCCTGGGGGAAGCACATTGCAAAATCTCCATTCCCTCCCCACTCCAGGGGAAGGATACTGCAAAATCTCCATTCCCTCCCCACTCCAGGGGAAGGATACTGCAAAATCCCCATTCCCTCCCCACTCCTGGGGAAGGATACTGCAAAATCCCCATTCCCTCCCCACTCCAGGGGAAGGATACTGCTAAATCTCTATTCCCTCCCCACTCCAGGGGAAGGATACTGCAAAATCCCCATTCCCTCCCCACTCCTGGGGAAGGACATTGCAAAAACTCTATTCCCACCTCACTCCTGTGGCCAGCCAGAGGTGGTATTTGCCGGTTCTCTGAACTACTCAAAATTTCCACTACCGATTCCCCAGAACCTGTTAGAACTTGTTGAATCTCACCCCATGGAGTGATCTGAATCAACATTTCCTCAGTAATAATAAGCCAGAATCCCAAAGAATGTAACTTGTGATGAGATGGCATTGGAAATTGACTTGTTTCCGATGAAAGAGAATTGAGATTAACTGTGCAGTGATGGATTTGAAATTGTGCTGAAACTAAACTGAAAGACCGATTATTAAAGATCTCAAAGGAGAAAAGGAGAGGGCGAGCAAGAATATAGAGAGGGTGGACTCCTCCCTAAATAACCAAGGCATTTTCCATGCCAACTGTGCCTTTGTTTCTGTCCCCTCCTAGATCTTCCCTCTGTGACCCTGCTTTGACAGGGAAGCATTTTCCCAAAGCATTCATCCTGCTTTCTTCCTGTCCCACCTCCTGGGTTTTGCCTCTGTTGAGAAGCTCATCCACTCCATTGCTTCCTTGCCCCTCTGATGTTTCCAACAAATATTCTGGCCAAAGAAAGACTTGAATTCACTTCCAGACAATGGTCAGTCAACCTGATTCAATAGCAAGGCAGCACAGAGGCCCCGCAGGAAGCTGGAGCTGAACTTTTCTGCTCCCAAGGACATTTTTGAAGGGCCCAGCTACTTGCCTTCACATCACCCAGCCCAGCCTAAAGTCTTCCTCTTTAAATCACTCCTGCAGCAGAGATTCAAAGGAATGGCTGAGAATCTTTTTTCTTCTTCTCTTCCCTGTGGGTAGTTATGTTGATCCTTCAGAAGTCAAAATCTTCAAAGATGTCTGAAAAGAGACACGGCAATGAGGGTGGGATTTAGAGTGTCTTTTTTTTTTACATCATTGTCAATGTGTGGATTCTTTCAGCCTAAAATCAACAAACCTATAATAAACCAAGGGTCTATCCTGCACAGTCTGGGTCTCAGATTGGGTCAAATTGATTTCAGGTGCTACAGGAACGTTCCTGCTAAACTGAATGAGATACCATTATGAAATTGATGAGCAGCGTTCATAGTGGCTGAATTTGTTAGTTGCAAAGTCGTGTCTGACCCATCGTGACCCCATGGACAATGCTCCTCCAGGCCTTCCTGTCCTCTACCATCCTCTGGAGTCCATTGAAGCTAACACCAACTGCTTCAGTGACTCCATCCAGCCACCCTATTCTCTGTCATCCCCTTCTTCTTTTGCCCTCAATCTTTCCCAGCATTAGGCTCTTCTCCAGTGAGTCCTTCCTTCTCATTAGGTGGCCAAAGTATTTGAGTTTCATCTTTAGGATCTGGCCTTCTAAAGAGAAGTCATGATTGATCGCCTCTAGGACTGACCGGTTTGACCGCCTTGCAGTCCAAGGGTCTCGCAGTGGCTGTATAGAAGGACTGAATGTAGTTTAACACATTTCTTATCTTGCCTTAAATATGGAAAGGTGGACTCATCCTGTATTAGAGAAAAAGTCATATTTGAATTTAGCTCAGCCCCAGCTGAGTTCATAGAAAACATACCCATATCATTTTCAACATCTTTTTTATATTGGAAATATTTCAAGTGTGGTCTTATAAGGCCTTATAAAGTGGTAATATCACTTTTTGTGATCTCGATTCTGTCCCTTTCTTAATGCAGCCCAGAGCTGTGTTGGCTTTTTTGGCAGCTACAGCACATGGCTGCCTCATATTTAAGTGATCATACACTAGGACTCCAAGATCCCAATTGCAGTCCCTTCGAATTTTATTTTATTTGTTTATTTTATTTGGTTTGTCAAACGTGTACAAGGTAACAGGTATACGTATAAACACGGACATGAACAAGGGGAATGAGTACCAATCAATGGGGACAGTAGGACATGGACAGAAGGCACACCGGTGCGCTTATGCACACCCCCTTTACAGACCTCTTAGGAATGGAGTAAGGTCCATTGTAGACAGTTTAGGGTTGAAGCTGTGGGGGTTTGAGGAAGTAACAATGGAGTCGGGTAGAGCAGGGGTTCACAACCTTTGCAACTTTAAGTCTGAAGGACTTCAGCAAAGCTGTCTGGAGAATTCTGGGAGCTGAACTCCTTCAGACTTAAAGTTGCAAAGGTTGGGGACCCCTGCGGTAGAGCATTCTAGGCATCGACCACTGTGGCTGAAATCATTTTTTCTCCAATCTAGTTTGGAGCGGTTTACCTTGAGTTTGTATCTATTGTTTCCCCACGTACTATTGAGGCTGAAGCTGAAGTAGTTGCGTCCCATGCAAAAAAACCTTACACACATTTCCCTCCATAGCGTCCATTCCCCTGCGTCCGGCTCTTTTGTTCTCAGATTGAAGCCGGGAGTCCTCTCCTGGAGAAATCAGCTTTGGGATGCTCAGGACAGGGAGACAGGCAGTGGCAGAATTGACCCAGATAGCAAGAAGGTGTCCATGTGCTAAATGACGCATGACTATGCTTGGGATCTGCTGATTTATGGCCCTCGGGGGGGGGGGTTGAGGAGGGGAATCCCCATTTGCCTACATGGCTTCTCCTTCTGTTGAATAACGAGACTTCGGGGTGGGAGGGGGAGAGGTGGTTAAAGTATCAGCTGTATATTGGTGCAGAGCACGGAAAGGGACATTTAGCCTCTAATCAGATTCCAACAGTTCATTAAACCTGCCCGTCTGAGCATCATCCTTTGTCTGCTTGGAGGCAGGCCCTGTTTTGGGCCAGATCCAGCTCCCGCTCGTCTTTCTTCCCCTGCGAGCAGCCCCAGGCGCCTGTCACAGCTGGAGACCCTCCCAGCAGAGCAGAGCCTTCCAGGCAGGCAGGCAGTGCAGCACAGCCCCCTCCTCATTCCATCCGGCAGCCGCTCCCCCTTCCCTTGTACAGAAGGGCCCCCAGGCGAGATCCTTCATCCGGGCAGCCTCACCTCAGGGAGATTTATGACCCCATTGGCCGTTACAGCCTTGCAGTAGCTGGCCTTCCTGAGGGTCTCGGGTGGAAAAAAAGAGGCCAGGCCGAAAGAAGGAAAGGAAACTGATAGGAGAGGCCGGCCGGGCTGTGCTTTCTACTCTACCCTAGGCAGATGGCCAAGCCGCTGTTGTGGGTGACACCCTTGGATATGAAAGGCAGTACCAGAGTAATAAAAATGAAGACAAGATACTACAACCATAAAAACAGGGAGGCAGGGGGAGAAGACGTTAGGAGAAAGGGGGAGAAGAAGAAAAATGATTAAAAGTGGAATTCGTGGGAGCCCAAGAGAAAATGGATAAAAGAGGAAGAAAGGGAAAAAAGAGTTGTATTAGTAGATTAAAGGGAATAGTAGTATGGTTAGTATTGTTATGCAACTAATTAAGTCATAAAGTATATTGTTAATTGTAGAAAAAAATGGAAAGAAATGCTCTCTATGTCAAAACGTAACTAGAGGATATCTATATTGTTTGAGGTAAAACAGACCAATGGAGACATATGGCACGATAATTTGGTGCAATTTTTGAAGCGGCAATCGAAGGCATTGTTTATGTGCTAAGAAAAAAAAATGAATATAAAAAATGGAAAATCATTTGACTAAAATGATTTTGTTATTGTTTTAATTGGTTTTTAAGGGGTTAGTTTTTAGCATTTTGGGTTTTTAGCGCAGGGATAACTTGTTTAATTTGATTTTTATATATTTATGATGTATTTATGGTTGTATGTTTTTTAATTCCCCTGTGCACCGCCCCGAGTCCCTTTGGGGAGAGGGAGCGGTCTATAAATTAAATTTATTATTATTTTTTATTATTATTACTAAAAGTGAAAACCAAGCTATGAGGTAAAATGGATTACGGAAAGGAGACGGTGTACAAGGGAAGATCCAGTCAACACTTCCTTTTCTATAATATGTGTAAAGTTGTATTAAATTTTTTTTAAAAAACTTTGAAACTGGATATGAAAGGCAGGCTTGGTTAGCCCACACCCTCCTGGAAAGTAGCTGGTGTTATCCCTAGAGGGATGTAGTAGCTCAAATGGCTAAGATGCTGCGCTTGTCGATCGGAAAGGTTAGCAGTTCAGCAGTTCGAATCCCTAGCGCCACGTAACGGAATGAGCTCCTGTTTTTTCCCCCAGCTTCTGCCAACCTAGCAGTTCGAAAGCACGTGAAAACTAAAAGTAGAAAAATAGGAACCACCTTTGGTGGGAAGATAACAATGTCCCATGCCCCTTCGGCATTTAGTCATGCTGGCCACATGACCACGGAGACGTCTTCGGACAGCACTGGCTCTTCAGCTTTGAAACGGAGATGAGCACCACCCCTTAGACCCGGAAACAACTAGCACTCATGTGGGAGAGGAACCTTTACCTTTACCTTATTCTTTTGAGAGTACCTGGTTGCTAGAAGGTCCTCCTGTTAACCGTGGCTCAGAAGGGGAAGGGGGGAACTTGGGGAAAGAAAATGGACCATCACCTCCCTTGTGAGTCTTTCTTTTAAGGGGCTTTCAGCTTCTCCCAAGAAGTGGCAGCCGTGTTTTTTTAATGTATGAGATTGCATGTTATCCCTTTGCTTGGATGTGATTCGAATTTGCAATCAACCAGCCCAAATCCTGCACCAGGAAAAGTGGAATTTTGGACCCAGGGTAATTTGTAATATTTGTAGGGAGTAGAGCAGAGCAGAGCAGAGCAGAGGGTAGAGTAGGATAGGGTAGGGTACAATAGGTTAGAGTAGGACAGGACAGGACAGGATAGCATAGGATAGGAGTTGGAAGGGACCTTGGAGGTCTTCTAGTCCAACTCCCTGCTTAGGCAGGAAACCCTATATTATTCCTCATCCAATAAAGGAGAGAGTCAGGAATAAACTGAACCTCATTGATTGAAACAGGCAACCTTCTGAAATCAGCTGGGCCCAAAGCTGATGTCAAAGGGTTGGAAAATACTTGGCACGGAAGTTCTTGCTGGTAGACCTCATCAACAGACAAATCCTTGCATTTTTCCTTTGCAAACCAGGATGCTCTGTTGTTTTCTTTCTCCTGGGCTCACCCTTACTTTCCTCCTTCTTCTCTTTAAGGCTATTAACACATCGGAGAACAGAATGTTAATGCTTGATGGGATGCCTGCAGTCAGAGTCAAAACGGAGCTGCTGGAATCAGAACAAGGGGTGAGTGTCAGCCTTCCGTTCTTCTCCATGCCGCGGAGATATTTCTGCTTGCTTAAATCCCTCCGTTTTGTATCCAAAAAAGGGTACAATTTTCCATCCAGTTTCTTCTCACCCTCAATGTCATCTGGTAGAGGGGATGTCCTCTTGATTCTTGCTCTGAAAGTGTCATCTACAAGCTTGTGGGAGAGACAGCAGAGGTAGTCCAAGAAACTGTTTTGAGAGAAGAACAGGAACAAGGCAGAGCTACGCTTTCATGTAGAGATTCAACCATTCCTTAGCATTTGTTGGTGAAGAAAGTAAAAAGTGGGGAGAATTGTTTTCCCCCCCATGAACAATTAGCAATAATCCTACTAGTACATGCATCCTTGCAATAGTGTAAGTCAGGGATGTCCAAACTTGGGAACTTTAAGACTTGTGGACTTCAACTCCCAGAATTCCCCAGCCAGCAATTCTGGGAGTTGAAGTCCACAAGTCTTAAAGTTCCCAAGTTTGGACATCCCTGGTGTAAGTGAAGGCACCTAGCTGATAAATAATTCAGAGGAAGTGGCATTTTTTGAGTGAGGTTGGAACCAGTAGACTCTTTCCTGGACCTCTGACCTTGCCTGGAGAGATTATGAAGATGAAGTACAGGTGAAACTCGAAAAATTAGAATATCGTGCAAAAGTTCATTTATTTCAGTAATGCAACTTAAAAGGTGAAACTGATATATGAGATAAAACTCATTACATGCAAAGCAAGATAGTTCAAGCTGTGATGTGTCATAATGGTGATGATTATGGCGCACAGCTCAAGGAAAGCTTTCCACAGGTTCAGGAGAACCTCTAGCTAAGAACCTGCCCAGTTTGGAGAACCCACGAATCCCACCCCTGGCTAGCCCCATTCACCCTACCCCTCCCCTCCCACCTCATCCTGCCTTTCCCAGGAGATGCCAAGTAAGGACAGGGGTAGCGCAAAGGTTCAGTGAGGGCAAAAAACATGCCTCCCGGAAGTTCTGAAAGACTGGAAACGGGCCTTTTTTCCACCCTCCAGAGGGCCTCCGGAGCGCCTCCGAAGTCTGGGGAAGGCCCTTTTCGCTCTCCTGGAGGCACACCCACCCAGCAACTAGGCAGAGAACCCACTCGAATCGAATCGAATCGAATATTTATTTGTATAACCGCATCCTCTCCCCTAGGGGACTCGGAGCGGTGTACAGGGAGGAATAAAACAGCATAAAATATATACATGAATACAATAAATACAATAAAAACAAATTAAATTTGACTATCCCTGCACTAAAATTCCCATTTAAAATTAACAATCCCTAATCCCTGGGCAGAGACTAACCTAGGCCGGCCAAGCAGAAAAAGTGAGTTTTTAATTTCTGACGGAAGGAGCGGAGGTCCATAGTTGTTCTAATGTCGGGGGGAAGGTCGTTCCAGAGGGCTGGGCCCGCCACAGAGAAGGCCCTTTCCCTGGGCGTCGCCCGCTGACAAAGTCTAGTGGACGGCACCCGGAGCAGTCCCTCTCTGTGGGAGCGAATCGGTCGGGAGGATGTATGGGGCAGAATCCGATCCCGCAGATAGCTAGGTCCCGAGCCATGGAGCGCTTTAAAGATGAGAACTAACACCTTGAAGCGCACCCGAAAGACGACAGGTAGCCAGTGCAGCTCGCGCAAGAGCGGTGTTACATGGGTATACCTTGCGGTACCCATTATTGCTCGCGCGGCTGCATTCTGGACCAGCTGAAGTCTTCGGGTGCACCTCAAGGGGAGCCCCATGTAGAGAGAGTTACAATAGTCCAGTCGGGATGTCACGAGAGCATGGGTGACTGTGCGAAGGGCGTCCCGATCCAATAGGGGGCGCAACTGGCGAACCAGGCGAACCTGGTAAAACGCCCTCCTGGCCACGGCTGTCACTTGATCTTCCATGGACAGCCGGGCATCCAGGAGGACACCCAAGTTGCGCGCCCCATCCACTGGGGCAAGATGTTCGCCCCCAATGGCCAGCGATGGAGTCAACTGGTTGAATCGGGAGCCGGAAACCACAGCCACTCGGTCTTGGTCGGGTTGAGCCTGAGTCCGTTTCTTCCCATCCAGATCCATACGGCTTCCAGGCACTGGCACATCACCGCTACGGCATCGTTGGGGTGGTTTGGGGTAGATATATACAGCTGAGTATCATCAGCGTAGAGATGGTACTCTACCCCAAAACCACGGATGATCTCACCCAGCGGCTAAACTTTTTGAAGCCCACCCCTGGCCCGAGTGGACATGGCTGTTTTGTGCTCCACAGAATGCAAGTCAAGGGTAGATGAGAAGTTACCTCCTGTGGCCAATAAAAGTGCTAAACAATCTTGTTTGTATTGTTCATTTTTATTTGGGGTTCTTTTTCTTAGGTTTTTAAGTGCCGTAATTTCGTTTTATTGTTCTTTTGAGGTCTATATATAAAACTCAATTCCCTCGAATACCATTCCTTCTAGGGGAAGATGCATCTTGTATATCTTACTGAGATTTTGTGTTACGTAGCCCACATAAATTATCTTCCTGTTTATTTCCTGCTTGGAGGAGGAAGCAAGGGGATGGTTTTGGGGAGGTGGGCTTTCCCTTGGTGACTCGTTACAGGCACGGAAGGCGGCTTGCTCCAAACCTTGGAGCAAATGAGGGATAAGGATTGTGAGGATCGATGGATATTTTGGGTTCGTATATCACAGAGCAACCTCAAGTCTGAACTTTTCTCTCTCTCAGGCACACAGTATGTGAGGCCATGAGCACCCAAAACATCTCTTGATGTGAGAAAGGCATCCCATTTGTCTCATGGTGGAAGTCTTAAGACTCCTGATAGCAACCTTTTAAGCCTACCTGCCCAGCGCTAGGAACGGTCCTAGTGTTGTGGCCTGCAGCCAGTGGAGCTGGTGACAGACTCAAACAGGGAGGAGTTTGGGGAGGAACATGGGCCAGTCCTGGAGTCTGGGGAAGGCTCTGATGAGAGCTCTATGTCAGAGGCAAAGATGGAGCCAGGACTGTCTGACAGTTATCAGCTGCCTTCAGAGTCGGATATCAGTGGGGCAGAAGAACAGCTGCAGCCTGTTTCCAGTGTGAGCGTGTGCAGAGCTGCCAGAAGAAGGGAACAGTTAAGGAACAAGGCCTGACTCAGGAGCAAAGCCACAGGTGGATGGTGAATGGTCCCTCCCCTAGGGAATAAAGAGGAACAAAAGGGGAGGGGAGTTTGCAGGAGACAATTCGTTCAATTTATTAGGGTGAAGATCTGTTCCTGACTTCTTGCCAAGTAATTGCTGCTGTAGAGTGGCGTTTGGAAGATATCAGCTTGGCAGCTGTCCAAGCCTGATGAAGGTCTGTAGTTGTGAAATCTCATGAAAGAGTGTTGGCTGGGATTTTGCTGGAGAGGAATTCCCTTTAACCTAAATAAAAGGGGTTTTATCTGGACTAGGGGTCTGCTTCATGATTTTGGGAAGCCTAGGTCAGAAGACCTAGTTGAGGGGTCCCTGGTGCTTTCTGAGTTTGCTTATTTTCTTGTAGACATGTCCTTATCCAAACTAGGCAATGTCAATGGGCTAGCACTGATGATGTTACCTAGTTTGGGTCATGAAAACAAAGGAAGCTCAGAGAGCATCAAAGACACCCTCATGTCAACCCTGCACTACAACGATTCTCCTTTATTACATCCTAGTCGATTTTAGATGATTTCAACACAACAAAGATGTTCTGTATGTGGATGAGAGATTACCAACAATAACTAACAGTGTAGAGTTTACTAGCATTAGATCCTCCCATACTATTGTAGCATATTGGGCAGCAAAGGAACTCCAGCATTTTTGGTCTTGGACAAATACTTTAGCATCTTCCCATGTGATGCTTAGAGTCTTTAAGTCTTCCATGAATGTTCTTCAACATGCATTTTGAAGTTATCCTCTTGGCTGTTTGGCTTCAGGTGAGGCCCATTTTATTGCCATCTTGGGGATTCAATTGTTTTCCATGTAGAGAAGATGACTTGCAACTTGGAGTCTTCTACATGCTATGTAGTTTCAAAGGTTTTTCTTTCCAATTATGTCCTACTCTACATTGCTCCTATAAACAGTGTAGAATAGGAAGTAAGAACAACAACAACAACAACAACAACAACAACAACAGGTAGCGGCAATATTTCCATACTGCAGCCAAGGAAAATCTTCCATGACTATCAAGGCTGGAGTCGATTTGAGAGTTTCTTGGCCTTTAAGCCCATATGCAAGTTGTGCTAGACTTCATTACTGGAGCAGTTCTGAAACAGATCTAGACCCCAGCAGAAATGGGTTCTCAACAGCACTCAGTTTGGGAATCCCTTGGTCCAACCCTGGAACCAGGAATTCATATGAGAATTTAGTGTCTTCTCTAAAGTCTCAGTACTTAAAAGTTTCACTATTAACTTTTTTTTAAAAAAACCCTTTCTTTGCAGATAATATAAAACTTTTGTATCTGTCACTGACGTCCTTGTATGAGCACCAACAAATCATGAACGCTCTCTGTGAAAAGTGTTTTTACTTGTGGGTCTGAAATATTTTGTTATGGCCATAATTCTTTCTCTCTTTTTTTTTTTTTTTAAAAAGCATGCCTGTTCTCTGTTTGAAATTCCAACCACCAGTAAAGTAATGAAAGATGCTGAAAGTTGAATAATGGTCCAGTACAATGAAATCCAAACAAACTTTGCAGAGCTGTATAAATAACTCTCATTCTCAATTGATTGATGGAGTGATAATAGCTTTGCTTCTGAGGCAGCTCCTGTGCCTTGATATTAATTATGACTACAGACAACAGGAGTCCAGACTGACCTGCAAGGTGGTATGAATAAATGTTTCCAACTGAAAGATCTTGCTTGAGGTACAAGAATAGAATGGAACAGAACATAGAATAGAATAGAATAGAATGAAGAATAGAATGAAATGGAACAGAACAGAACAGAATGTCTTGGAATATAGAATAGAATAGAATAGAATAGAATAGAATAGAATAGAATAGAATGAAGAATAGAATGAAATGGAACAGAACAGAACAGAATGTCTTGGAATATAGAATAGAATAGTATAGTATAGAATAGAATATATTGGAATGAAGAATAGAATGGAACAGAACATAATAGAATAGAATAGAATAGAATAGAATAGAATAGAATAGAGAATAGAATGAAATGGAACAGAACAGACCAGAATGTCTTGGAATGAAGAATAGAATAGAATAGAATATTCTTTATTGGCCAAGTGTGATTGGACACACAAAGTATTTATTTCCGGTGCATAAGATCTCAGTATATATACAAGCCACAAAGTGATAAATCATAAATCATAAGATATAATCATAAGTCATAAGATATACAACCGATAAGTCATAGCCCTAAGATACCAAATAGGAATAGGTAGTAGGAAAGGTGAGAAGGACAATAGTAATACAACCCTACAACATGATTAGATATCTTTAGGCATAAGGTGGTTTTGTGGGAATTATGTGTTTAGCAGAGTGATGGCATGGGGGAGGGGGGATTTCTTTGGGTCTAATTGTTTTGGCATGCAATGCTCTCTAGAGGCGACCTGAGGGTAGAAGTTGAAATAGTTTATTATGTCCAGGATGTGAGGGGTCTGTAGATATTTTCTCAGCGCTCTTTCTGGCTTGTGTAGTATACAGGTCCTCAATGGAAGACATGCTGGTTACAATCATTTATTCTGCAGTCCTAACTATCTGTTGAACTCTCTACCTCAGTTTGGTTGCTACACCAAAACAAACCGTTATAGAAATACAAAAATACAAACTTGATAATTGCGCTGTAGATGGTTCCTTCAGATCCTAAGAACAGGATTAGGTTTGTCTGAATGTGAGTCCAGACCACTGTTGATATTACCACCATTCTTTGCCAGCAAGTGTGGCCAAGAAGAAGGATTTTCCATCTCTGTTTCTGTGGCATTTAACAGGGTTCCTTGTTTTGAGGGAGATACCCAAAGACAGAGAAGAGTTTGGTTGCCACATAGATGGCTTGGAGCAGTGGCGGGTTTCCATTTTTTTTTACTACTGGTTCACATGCACAGAAGCATCCGGGCAGGTGGGCGGAGCCTCCTGTTCGCACTACTACTGGTTCACCTGATCCGGGCTGAACCAGCATAAATCCACCTCTGGCTTGGAGTGAGAAGTTATCAGAATACCTTGAATACAAAGGCTGTTCATATCAGTCATGACTGGGTGCTGTTTAGTATATTTCTTGGATCCTGGTGCTTTTCACCTTGAGGTTGTAGGAGGGAGATGGTATCGAGGGAGGCCCAGAAAATGATTAGTGGCACTTTAAAGGAGTATTGGCACATCTTTAACAGCAGCGTGATCAGACTGCTGGCGAAGAAACATAATCTGGGCCTCGACGTTGAAATCAAAACCATCCTTGCAGCCATCAACACATTTGAGGGCAATAGGCACTCTGGCTCTATTTATAGCTGTCTTGGTGACCATACTGATTTAAGCCATACGTCATGTGGACCATAAAACATGGTCTACAAACAGGGGTGCGATCCAGCGGTGAGATTTTTTACTACCGGTTCTGTGGGTGTAGTTTGGTGGGCATGGCAGGGGAAGGATACTGCAAAATCCCCATTCCCTCCCCACTCCAGGGGAAAGATACTGTAAAATCTCCATTCCCTCCTCACTCCAGGGGAAGGATACTGTAAAATCTCCATTCCCTCCCCACTCCAGGGGAAGGATACTGTAAAATCTCCATTCCCTCCCCACTCCAGGGGAAGGATACTGCAAAATCTCCATTCCTACCCCACTCCAGGGGAAGGATACTGCAAACTCTCCATTCCCTCCCCACTCCAGGGGAAGGATACTGCAAACTCTCCATTCCCTCCCCACTCCAGGGGAAGGATACTGTAAAAACCTCCATTCCCTCCCCACTCCAGGGGAAGGATACTGCAAACTCTCCATTCCCTCCCCACTCCAGGGGAAGGATACTGCAAACTCTCCATTCCCTCCCCACTCCAGGGGAAGGATACTGTAAAAACCTCCATTCCCTCCCCATTCCAGGGGAAGGATAATGCAAAATCCCCATTCCCTCCCCACTCCAGGGGAAGGATACTGCAAAATCTGTATTTCCACCCCACTCCTGGGGGAAGGATACTGTAAAATCTTCATTCCAACCCCACTCCAGGGGAAGGATACTGCAAAATCTCCATTCCCTCCCCACTCCAGGGGAAGGATACTGCAAAATCTCCATTCCTACCCCACTTCAGGGGAAGGATACTGCCAAATCTCAATTCCCTCCCCACTCCAGGGGAAGGATACTGCAAAATCTGTATTCCCACCCCACTCCTGGGGGAAGGATACTGTAAAATCTTCATTCCAACCCCAGTCCTGGGGCCAGCCAGAAATGGTATTTGTTGGTTCTCCAAACTACTCCAAAGTTTTGTTCTCAGTTCTCCAGAACCTGTGATAACCTGCTGAATTTCACCCCTGGTGCCCCCCTACCAGTTTAACAACCGCTTCACTTCGCTAAATAGTGAAAGAGAATCATTAAAGAAAGGATGCCAAAGGAGTGACAAAATGAAATGTGAAGGACATTTATTTAAAATATATATATATTTAAATAATTAAATTGAATTGTCCTTCAATGAGTTGTCCAGTGATGAGATGGTCATGTCAACTTGACCGCCATGAGTTGGTTGCAGCAGATTGTCCCATTCTGTTTGGAGGATTGGGGAATTTCTCCAAAATAGATTGGAGAGAGATTCAAAGACAAAACTGACTTGAGAAGCCAACAGCCTATGGAATATAATGTCAGCCATCTTTTTTTGCAAGGATGCATCTTGTTGCACTAAGACAGGGGTCTGCAAAGTCGGCTCTTTTAAGACTGGTGGACTTCAACTCCCAGAATTCCCCAGCCAGCTATGCTGGCTGGGGAACTCTGGGAGTTGAAGTCCACCAATCTTAAAAGAGCCAACTTTGCAGACCCCTGCACTAAGACATTTGGAGAAAATGATGAAAACTGGGTGGGCTGATGGATGGGATGGGTATCTTAGGAAAGCGCGTCACTAGCTCAGGGGTCCCCAACCCCTCATCCGTGGTCCGGTACCAGGCCACGATATGCTAAAAACTGGGCCGCACCAACAAGCAAAGCCTCATCCATGCATCATGCAGGCAGCATGCAAAATCATGCCCTCCTCGCTCTGAGAAAAAAACATCTCTCCATGGAACTGGTCCTTGGTGCCCAAAATGTTGGAGGCCTCTGCACTAGCTCATTCTTGGGTAAAGAGATGTTTGGGGACATTGACCACAAGGCAATCGTTCCTCAAGAATGCTTGCAACTCACTCTCTACAACGTCCCATTGCAGAAGTGACTGGGGAGTATTGTCAAGCAGAATAGCGACAACTTACTACTAGAGGTTGCTTTAGTTGGTGTGGTCGGAGTAGGGAGACACCTCAAGGCCTGCTTGCAGCAGAAGGAGCAAAGATAATAAATCCTGCATCCTCTTACTGAGCCTTTGAATTGGGAATCCCTGGCGCGGGGGCAACTCCCATGTTCCTGGAGAACAGCTATAAATTTCCACAGAGTTTTACAGGACTTCAGATACTTGTGTGCCGAGTCAGAAGCTCTGTGCGAGGGAACGCCAGTCACTGCACAGGAAAGAATTTATGGGTGCCCTTTGCAAATGTTTTATTGAACACAGAGTTTTCAAGCAAAGGAGCTTGAATTCTTCCTTCCCCCCCTTTAACCTGATAGGTACGTAGATAAAAAGGTTTTGGTGTGATTACAGGTGGAACTGATTTAAAGGGGTTACCCTGAAGCAAATTTCTACTTTAAATGGTATTGCTTTTTTAGAGCCTGGTCCTAATAGATGACCAGCATGAGAAGCCAGAAGCCTGAAGTCATTTTGTAAATGTATTGTAGCTACAACACCCCCCTCCCTCACACGCACAGAGAGAGAGAGAGACAGAGAGAGGGAGACGAAGACAGAGACAGAGAGAGAGAGACAGAGACAGAGAGAAAGAGAAAGAGATGGAGACAGAGATAGAGACAGAGACAAAGAGAAAGAGATGGAGACAGAGACAGAGATAGAGACAGAGGCAGACAGAGAGAGGGAGACAGACAGACAAAGAGAAAGAGACAGACAGAGAGAGACAGAGAGAAAGAGATGGAGACAGAGACAGAGATAGAGACGGAGACAGAGAGAGCGCGAGAGACAGAGAGATAGAAAGAAAGAGATGGAGACAGAGACAGAGAGAGACAGAGGCAGAGAGAGAGGGGGGGGACAGAGAGAGAGGGAGACAGAGAAACAGAGACAGAGAGAGACAGAGAGAAAGAGATGGAGACAGAGACAGAGAGACAGAGAGAATACCAATAGCATTTAGGCTTATATACCATCCCATAGCACTGCACTCTACGGGCAGTTTACAAAGTAAGCATCATTTCTGTACTGCCCCCAGCAATCTGGATCCCCATTTTACTGACCTCAGAATGATGGAAGGCTTGAGCCTCATCGGGATTGAACTCCAGACTGTAGGCAGAGTTAGCCTGCACGTTAACGACTACACCACCTAGGTCTTTTTATTGTCACTGCTTTCTTTACCTGAAATTGGATTCCACCCCACCTGAATAATAACATCATTTGAGCAGATGAGATGTATTTGAGGAAGACTCCACCTTAATGTAAAACACGTTACATTTCATTAATGAAGACTAGGCTCTTACTGATATGGACTTAGACTTGGTAATGACCTGCTCTTATTATTTATGTTTTTCTCCTGGATAACTAACCTCATCTAAATTCAGGAGCTCCCTAAGCAGATGTATCTCTTGGAGTGATAAATGAGTTGAGGTCATTTCCCCCCAGTTCTTTGGAAGTGAATATAATTTTTCAGGATTTCCTTTAATTAAGGGATGCATCGCCAACAGAATTCCTTCAGTGGAACTGTCAAAACAAACTTTAATTTGTGGCGTGCAAAATGCCACATGATGATTTATCATCGTAAGGAAATAAAATATGAATATGAAATGAGCAGGTAAGAGGCGACTGTCAGATGCTCTTTGAGAGACAGCTTTGGACTTTCAGATGGGAGACAGTTTTGCAGCTGGGTTTGTGGTGAGATCCTCACTTTGCGGTTGCCGAGAAGGGACAAGAAGGGAATACACCAGTTTTGCTGTAATCAGGTGTCCGCTGACAGAGATAAGGTCTTGTCGCTCATCAAATGACAACAAAACTCCAAAGTGCATTGTAGAATTTCCTTAAGAAGATCGAGATGATCGGAAGGACCTCCGATTGTGTTCCAGTTGTGAAATAACAGGATCCAAAGGAGGTTGGAGAACCTGAGAAGAGCCCTTTCTTTGGGCCTTGTAAAAGTGGGCTAGGAGTGAACCTGTTGCCCTGGTAGGAAAGTCATCTTCCAAATGAAGTGCCCACCCTGGCCATGCCCACCTCTGCCCCAAGGTCAAACACAATCCTGATGCGGCCCTCAATGACATCAAGTTTAACATCCCTACTTTATACTGGGGAAAAAAACCATTCTTTGGAGCTGGGAAAAGAATTTTCCTTTCAGGTTAGGATAGCATCTGCTTTCCCCTCAGCAATTTAATTCCTTGATTTCTGCGGAGACCATCTGAAGTGACTGTGAAGAATTACAATGTCCCAGCCCTCATTTTTACCTTGCCCTGTTTAAAAGAATACTTGGGAATTTGGCCTTCGATTATTGTCTTCAAATGGGCTGGTTTCTTCTTTTTTTTCTAAGGCGCATCTTAAGTCCGTCTATAAAGTGAACGTACAGAGGAAAAGGTCTGTACAAAAGTTTCAGATTCAAGACTTCTGGTTCAAAACACCCTGCTCTTTAGAGTGTAAAACTGACTGTTTTAAGTATTTTGACCTCGGGGAGGGGGCGTGTTCCACATTGAAGATTTTCAAGTTCAGAGCCCTTGCAAATGGTTGAAATGGCTTGTTTTGTGCTTCAGTTGCTCTGCTTTTCATTCAGCCTGGGATGCGCTGAGATCAAATCAAATTCAAAACGTTTTCAGGTCTCATCTCACCTAAAAGGGAGCATAAAAACAGGCTGCTATCGTTGGAGAAGAATAGGACGCACCTTGAAAGGGGCGATGTAAAGTATGACCTTCAGTGAAACCATAATGTATGCCTTTGAAAATTGCCAAGAGGCAAGTGAACGTAATACTCATGTTCACATCTTTTAAGGCTGCAAAACACTTGGCGTGAAATTAGGGTTGCATTAGGCCAGGGGTCTCCAACGTTTGCAACTTTAAGTCTGAAGGACTTCAGCTCCCAGACTTCTCCAGCCAGCTTTGCTGGCTGGAGAATTCTGAGAGCTGAAGTCCTTCAGACTTAAAGTTGCAAAGGTTGGAGACCCCTGCAATAAGCGACCTCTTTTTTTTTTTCCTTTTTTTTTTAGAACAGTCTATTTCTGCATGGATTGTCCAGACTTCCCTTTTCTGCAATGCCAGTTTTTCAAAGAAAGATGTTCTTTTAATAGAGCAAGTATCAAAGCGCTATCGTAACAGTGCTTGAAAAAGATCTGAAATATTTCCTGAACATTTCTGAGCCTCCATGGAGACGGGGATCCAGTTCTGTTTCCTTTTGAGCAATCTGTTCTGTTTTAGCTAACTTTGATCCTTGTAAGACATTTAATTGGGACTAGACAGCCCTGTGACCTGTTGGGCCATCCTTTGCTAGAAAGGTTATGCAAGTTGAAGGGACCAGAATGAATATTAGATTTTAGACTGACTGTAATTTTTTATCCAAATTGTAGATGGTTCCATGATCATCTAAGAAGTGTGTGTGTTTTATACGTATATATAAATATAACAAAGGCAACGAAAAAAATAGCTTTCTGCCCGGATGGCTCCTAGGGTGAGCCGAAAGACAGAAAAGGGAAGCAATTCTGCTCCCTCCCATATTTGGGGTTCATTAGGGTGTTGTGACACAATATATACTTATTCCCCTGGCTCAGCTGATCAAGGAGTAGAGCCTGTGGCTTAGTGGCAATTACAACTGCCTAATGTGTAATACTTCCCAGGTTCAAATCCCAGTAAGGGTATGGCTAGCTGATGAGAGGTAAATAGCTTGAAATAGATCTATACTAGTCTCCCTTTATTTATTTATCAGCACAAAAACGTGGGAAAAAAACATACATACATACATACATACATATGGAAATCATATGGAAATAGGAGTGACTTTCGACTTCCTGCCAGCTTCCCAATTGACTTTGCTGGTGGGAAAAGTGGCAGGGAACATTGGACACCGTGTTCACATGACTGCGGGGACACTGCAATGACCACACCTTTGTGAATAAAACTGATCTGAACATCATAGAAATGTCAATTCCACAGAGTACTGGGTTCTGGACTTTCTTATGTATTCTTTTAAGTTAGCAGATTTGGGGTACCTTGGTTCAAAAATTATCGTGGTATAATGCACTGTTTGTTCTTATTTGGGGATATGAACAGATGAGCAGGATGTGAGTTTTAGTAATTCATAGCGTAGTTAGTAATCAAGGAGGTCAAATATTGCACTGACTTACAAGGGCTAGTTGGCCAGTGTTCCCCAACGTTTTGGGCTTTGTGGACTGGTGGGAAGGGATGGTTCATGCAAGTGGGTGGCAGGCACGTGTTCTGACCCAGCCTCAGCAGAAACAAGAAATAGACTCCTTGTCATGAAAACTCCCTCTTTACTTATCTCCTGTGAATTAATGGCATTCACACAGTGACAGCTTCAGGCATGAGTTTTTCAAAGAGTTAACTGTGGTAACCGACCTTATCAGTTCCTTGTGATAATTGCCAGGCCATGAGCTCCCAGCTGAAAAGCTGCAAATTAAGTTCTGGCAAGCAGCCTCTGTGGCACAAAACACAACGAGTGAAATCTTCAGAAATACGAACTGTTGTCTCCTATGACCATCACTCCCTTTTCCTTCTATTTATTCCCCAGCCAGGAAGGGCCATTCAGCATCCACGTGTGCTTTGCTTCCTGAATTGACTCCTTGTCCTCCATTGTTCACCTCTCCTAACAGCTCTGCGCATACGCCAATCTGGAACAGGTCCCAGCTGTTTTTTCTCCTCACTCAGCCTCCCAAGGCAGCTGCCTCTTCAGTGGCTGGGAAATGCTGGATGGCCCTGGTTCTATCCCTGCGTCCAATGTTGAGCATCCCCAGGCCCCAGAACTGGTCCAAGTTGTTGCTCAACCTCATCATCGCCCAAGTCTGCCGCTGGTAGGTCACAACAGTGTGTGTGTGCAGCTCTGTTTCCATTAAGTGCGTGCACTTGCCAACTGCTCACACAAATGACGATGCAATTGGATGTGCACTCACAGCCCAGTTGCAAACCCTCATGGCCCACTAGTGGGCCACTGCCCACAGTTTGGGACTCCTGGTCTAGGCAGTTTGGTGATCTAATAAGGAGTTCCTCAAACTGTGGAGCTTTTCCAGGACAAGATGCTGCCGACTCCATGTTGCCTCCCCTGCAGCTGCTCGTTTCCTCCCTCCACTCCCTTCTCTTCTTTGTGAGAATAGAAATGTCAGGGGCGTGCCCCATTTCAAGCAAGAAGCTTCAGCAACCTAACTAGGCTTTAGAATAGGCCTTTCAAGAAGGGAAGGGCCTTCTAACAGCTGCCACACTGAAGCTGGCAAGATGACTGGAACAAAGTCTCACTAATGCACCATCTGTTATGAGCAAGGACAAGGGGGAAGGTCGGGGGGGGGGGGGTCCTGGAAGGCACCCAAATCAAGTAGAGTGAAAGGAAAGTCATTATCTGCCATGATGGAGAAACCAGGCTTTCTGACTTCTTCTTGTGGAGAAAGTCCTTTCCTCTCTTTATCCTTCTTTCGGTCTGTTTCTTCTTGTGATCCAGTCACTTCTGCCTGTCTTCTGCTTTCCTGCCCTCTGATTGGCCTATGGACTCCTGTAAGTTCCGGCTTTCTTGATTACCGTATTTTTCAGAATATAAGACGCACCAAGATTTTGAAGAGGCACATTTTTGAAAAAAAAATTTTTCACTCTGCAGACCTCCCAAAAATGGCCTGTTTTTCATAAAAATGGGCCCATTTTTTGTCAAAAAGGGGGCATGCATAGCTTTTAGGAGTCCTGTGTAGAGTGCTCCTGGGGGCTGGGGGGGGGTCAGAAACGAACAAAAAACCTTTTTGCACAAATGGGTCCAGTTTTTGTCAAAAAAATGTGTTTGTTGTATTTATAGAGGTTTATAGAGTGCTCCCAGGGGCTGGGTGGGGGGTGCACAACCAAGTAAAAATGGCCGATTTCCCCTTATTTCTGCCTCCCCAGCCCCCAGAAGGACTCTAGAAGCCTCCAAAAAGTGAAGGACAGCCACTTTGGTGAAGGGGGAGGAGTTTCAGGAAGCCAGACATGCTGTATTCAGTGTATAAGACGCACCCAGATTTTCACCTTCTTTTTTGAGGGGAAAAAGGTGCATCTTATACTCTGACAAATATGGTTACTTGAGAGCAATTATTGTAAAACATAGAATATTATGTTTTCAATCCTGATGCTTTTTAAGTGCTCCACATCACCTGGAAACCTCTAGAAATACAACCAACACATACATAAACATGATTCAAAACTTAATTCCTGTACTTCGACGGCAAGCATCTTTATTTCAGAACAGGTAGAGAAGCAAGGCTCCTGCAATCAGAGTGGATCTTGTTTGAAGCGAGTGAGGAAACATTTTTATTGATTGAAAAAACAGGGGAATTAATTTGAAAAGTATTTACAGTGCCTGTAAGGGCCTTAATGAAATTGCATTAATTAATTGCCAACACTCACATTTTCCGTCTGAGTCCCAACTACTCCTGGGAGTGTCACTGCACATTACAGGACATGGAGGACCTGTTCTCCTTATATGTTGCAACAGTATAATAATAATAATCTTTATTGTCATTGTAAAAATTACAATGAAATTGGTATACTCTAAGCCCTATTTGAATTTTCTCTAAATGCGTCTGCGTAGATTGTTGATTTAAGCATCTGTATAGTTCCACTGGGGCGCAATGTAGTGGTGGGTTTCTGCAGGCTCGCACCTACTCGCAAGAGCCAGGTGGTGAAATTTAGAGAACCGGCGAGAGGGGGTTCCACCGGCGGACCCAGAAGTAAGTCTGGCCTGCCGCTGCTGGTAACCCAATGGGAAGGAAAGGAAAGGAAGGCAGAAAGTAAGAAAGGAAAGAAAGGAAAGAAAGAAAGAGAGAGAGAGAGAGAGAGAGAGAGAGAATTTATCATCACAGTTGAGCCCAAAATTTGGGTTGCTAAGCAAGAGCGTTGTTAAATAAGTTTCACCACATTTTACAAGTTGGCCACTCTCACCCTGTCACATGACTGCCAAGCCACGCCCACAAAATAGGCCACACCTACAGAGTAGGTTCTAAAAAAAATTGAAACCCACCACTGGCGCATTGGCACAATGATTAAAGATGCTGAGCTTGCCTGATAGAAAGTTGACAGTCTGGCTTTGAGCACCATGCAATCCGGTGAGCTCCCATTATTTGCTCAATCTCTTGCCCACCTAGCACTTCAAAAGCATGCAAATGCAAGTAGATTAATAGGTACCACTTCGGAGGGAAGGTAACAGCATTCTGTGCACTTCAATGTATAGTCTTGCTGGCCACGTGACCATGGAGAGTGTTTTTAGACAACACTGGCTCCCTCGGTCAAGAAACAGAGATGAGCATCACACATCAGTGGAAATGTGAAATGAGGTGGTGCAACCGAACTGTCATATGGACTGATGACATTTGTAATCTGTATATTCCTTAATTCAGTTTCTCTTGTGTGCTGAGTTTCTTCCTCGGGGCAAGACGAGAATGCAAATTGATTTAAATCTTTAACTCCCATCGCCCTTTTGCAGTATTTTGTAGCTGAAGCGCTCAGACTGCTTGCATTGTATTAAATTTGGATTAGGTTAGGATGAAAGATTGCTCCATTGACAAGGAAGCAACGTTAAAGAGTGTAGAAGGCCAGTTCAGGAGGAAGCCTTTTTCCCCCCCTTGTGTGGGAAACTAGCAAAGGTACAAATTGGGGGCACCATTTGACCACGGACGTGTGTGGTCTTTCTCTAATTAATGCCAAAAATCTTTAGGGGAGTCATGCAGAATAACCTTTCCCTCGTTAATTGTCAGAGAAGAAAGGAATGGAGGAAACCATTCTGCTCTTGTCAAGATTTTCCCCGAAACAAAAAAGGGGCAGAATTATGCCTGCTGGAGGTTGTCTTAGATGCTTTGATTAGTGGCAGAGACCAATTTCTTTCCCATCAAAGGCCTTGTTAATTGTAAGCCACGCTGAATATCTCTTGCCATGAACCTTCTGGAAAACAGTATTATAAGCAAGTGTCATTTTCATTGAAAGTGATTCTTGGCTGTCCTTAGAGACACCCCCCCCCCCCAAACACACACACACCTCCACCCCACCCCACCCCAAAAATCTGAATGTGCACCTAATTTCAAAATAAACTGGAAACACGATTGCACTCTGTCAGGATAATTAACCACCGAAATCAAAGAATCCATATTTCTCATCGACTTATTGGCATCAATTTTTGACATCTCCCAGCATACTTTCATTCTGCAGGATGGCTTTAGATCTAGAGGCTCTGCAGAAATTTTTCGCTTTAGCAGCTGGTGTCTGATAAACGTTTCTCTTTAAATAAGAGATCAGGCTTTGTTGCTCCATTTCTTTGATGATTAAAGAGTCATTTATTGAAATTGTTACATTCAATAAAAAAAAAAGGAGATGGAAATGTTAATTTGCTCTTTAGGTACTGACCAAGCATCAGGTGATAATGAAGTGGGAGCCGTAAGGGACTAAGAGGGATATCTGGCCTTGCTAATTGAAGGTGACATATAGGTTGTCACCATCTGCATTTTTAAAACGTATATTCTTGTTAAATAGTATTTTTAAAAGACTTTTTAAAGTGTTATTAAATTGTAGAAACAAATTGCTTGAGCTGGAAAGACTGGAAGAAATTAAGCCTTCTAGATCTAGAACTTCATTGGATGTTATCCTTCCATTCAGGCAAACTCAAGCAATGTTCAATTAAGCTAAATGTAGAAAACATATTTGTGTGTGTGTGTGTAAAAATAATGAATGTGTGGCTTGGAACGCTTAGCACTCGCCTCCCCCACACCCATCCTCAAAAGAAGAAAACTTGAACAGGAAAATGTCCAGACATGCAGACGAGACACACATGGACAAGAGAGAGATAGGAGACACCAACGAATAGATCAAGAACCAGGTGTGAAACTGCTCACTGCAAAGTCATAATTTCTACCTCTTTCATTTCATATGAATCCCTTGCCACAGATGGTCACGGCTGATCTCAAAAAAAAAAAAAATGCTGAGTGGTTTGTACTTGAATGGGGATTGTTGGGGAGTCGCAGATCTGTAGACCAAAGGTCCTGGAGGAAGCCATTTCCACAGGAACAGAATGGGCATGCAAGCTCACCTCAACAGAGACAAAAATGTAATGTAATGTTGAAACTTTGGAAAAAGTGCAGAGAACAGCAACTAAGAGGATTACAAACCTGACATAAACACAGGGAAGAACAGTTGCAGGAATTGGGTATGATTAATCCCGAGAGAAGAAGAACTTGGGGTGACGTGATAACAGTATTCCAGTAGTTGAGGGACTGCCACAAAGAAAAGGGGGTCAACTTATTTTCCAAAGCACCAGAGGGTAGGACAAGAAACAATGGATGGAAATTAATCAAGGAGAGACTTCTGGTTGTCTGTAAGGTCATTTTTTTGCCCTCCGGAGGTTTCAAGCAAGCCTCTTGAAGGCTGCGGAGGGCGAAAAAGGGCCCTAGAGACAAACCGGAAGTCTGTTCCCAAACTTCCAGTTTGCCTGTAGGGCCATTTTTCAAGCTCCAGAGGCTTCATGGAAGCTTCCTGAAGCTTCCGGAGGGTCTCCGGGGGTTCGGTGGAGGGTGTTTTCACCCTCCCCCGGCTCCTAGAAAGCCTCTGCACCCTGAGGAGGGTGAAAAATGGATCCATCGTGGGCCAAAAGTGGGAGGGAGGGTGGGGGTTGCGCAAGCATGCATATGGGGCAGTCACATGTGCCTGCATGCAGTGGTTGCACACATAGCATGATGGGTGTGGGCCCATCCGCACACGACACTTCTGCATTCCCACCGCTTTTGGCATGTGATGGGGAAACGGTTAACCATCATTGGTATAGGGCAGGGGTCTGCAAGGTCGGCTCTTTTAAGACTGGTGGACTTCAACTCCCAGAATTCTGGGAGTTGAAGTCCACCAGTCTTAAAAGAGCCGACTTTGCAGACCCCTGGTATAGGGTCTCCTGTTTGAGTAGAGGGTTGGACTAGAAAACCTCCAAGGTCCCAGCTCTGTTCTATTCTGAGACTTGGACTTTATAGGTCACTTCCAGAGCAGCTGGGTCAGGGCTGATCATGGCATCTCTCATTCCACATGCACAACGTCCTCCCTCAGTCTCTGTTTGTTTGTGGACTAACATGTCCCCAAATGTAATGGTCTCACAGATTTGAGAGCACAGCTGCTTCTTTCGAGAGCAAAATGGGCTCCTCGGAACACCTCAGAGGTCCTTCAGGCTTAAGGTCTTCGAGACAACCTGTTCCTGGTTGAAACCCACAGCTTCGCACACAAAGGGGAGAATGTTGGGCTCAAAATGGAAGGTCTGGAATGCGAAACATCTGCCACAGCCCATGTTTTGGGGGCAATCGCAAAGAATGTGCTGTGTACTAGCCACAAATTCAGCCCCTGGGCTCCGTTTCCTTCTCCCGAGGAAGCAGGGGGCCTCTTTGTTTCCTTGTGAAGCACAGATGAGACCAGAAGTGCCTCCCGCTCTTCCATCATTATATCTTTAGTCAAGGTTGAGGTCATGGAGGCAGATCAGGTAGCAATACATTTACCCAGCTCATCATTTATTTATCTGTTGAGAAATTTTATATGCCACCCATCTCCTTAACGGCTTTGAGAGGCTTACAAAGAAACCATAAAAACATCCATAAAAACAACATTAAGACCATAAGAGATATAAAGCACACACTAAAACAATAACATTAACAGGCCTGGGTAAATAAATATGTCTTTAAACTTTGTCCGAAACGGCAGGAGGCCTATTCTACCACCGAGGAGGCCGTGTTGCAGAGAAAGGAGCCTTTGTTTTCGGTGTTGGATTATTCATGGCTAAACTTCCGAAAGGTTTTCCACTGAGGGCTTGGCGATGGGGCATCGTGCGCAGGAAGAGGCAGCTACGAAGATAATTATGGCTTAAGCCAGTTCAGGTTTTGTATAACTACAAAGAATGGAGTCCCCAAGTAGATCTTGGTTGGCCAAAATCTACTGCTAACAATGGTTCTTTGAGTGAAGCTCTCTGCAACAGGTTTCTTAAAGCAGGGTAGGGTAGATTTAGCATCTATTAGATCAAATCCTGCTCAGCCACTCTGAAAGAGGGAGGCCCGGCATCTACTCCAGAGGGTAGCAAGCGTCAGAAAGTTCCTTTGCAATTTAGCAAGTCAGTCAGGTTTAAGACCAAAACAGGTATTTTTCACCTGGGGAGGAAAACACTGCCCCCTGTTTCAGCCTTGGCTCAGTTATTAAATCTGACACATCATCCCACCCCACAAATTTAGGACTGCTGTTCTGTTCTATTTTAAGAGCAAAACATTGTTTTTAACTACAATAATAAAAAATAATACAGACTAAAAAATAAAATAAAATTGTGTGTGTGTGTGTGAGAGAGAGAGAGACAGAGAGAGAGAGAGAGAGAGAGCTCTCCTCACCTCCTATTAGTTAACAAATATAAAACTTCTTCACATAACTCAACTTAACTATAGGGAAAATCAATATAAACATCTTTGTTTTTAATCCAGGTGTCAGCAAAAAGTCAAAACCCAGCCATAAAATAATCAAATTCATTAATATAAAACTCAACATTCCATATCTCAACTATTAATTTTAAGCATAGCCAATAAATTTTCCAGTGCAGATGTCAGCAAATGTAGAAAGAACCGCACCCAAATAACAATATATCCATTTTAACGTTGATCAAATAAACACATTTTATAGTCCCTCTTTTTACATAAAACAATCTTACCGTTTAATCCCCTCAAAGAATGATTATTCCTTGCCTTGAATTTCTCCAAACTTTATACAAGTCTCTTTTGTAAATCCAGCAAGAAGAAATTATTCCAATTATTCTCTGGAATTGGCATTTTTATTTTGTTCTTAATTTTTAGATCATCATCTGTAGATCTTTTGTATGAGTGGTATGATAACCTATTGGTGAAAATGCTTACCTCCCACTTGGAAGGTTCAATCCTAGGCAGGGGCAGATGTTTCTCTCCTAGGGCTCAAAAAGAAGTATATGCTGGAAACTCCATGTGGCATCAGGAAGGGAATCTGGTAAGTAAACTCTCAACTCCATCCAATCGCCCTGATTCTACCCAGAATTAAGGGATTACAGAATTGTAAAAAGGGAATTATCTGCATATGTTTTGCATGTCTGATGTTGTATATCTGCCCTGGTGGCGCAGTGGTTAGAATGCAGTATTGCAGGCAAACTCTGTCCACAGCCTGGAGTTTGATCCTGATCAGCTCAAGGTTGACTAATTCTTTTATCCTTCCAAGGTGAGTAAAATGAGGACCTAGATTATTGGGAGCAATATGCTGATTCTGTAAGCCACTTAGAGAGTGCTGTAAAGCACTGTAAAGTGCTATATAAGTCTAAGTGCTATTGCTAATGCTACATCCAGAGATAAATTGTTGTTCACATAGTTCTCCATAATCATGTCAGATAAGTTTTGTTGGAAATCTTTTTCCGTAACAGCATGTTCGGGTGGAACAGTTTCTTCTGGGAACAGGGTGCTCATAAAAATATACAACATAGCTGACATTGTTGATTCAAAGTCCCATTGCCATTCCTCAACAGTATCTCTAAATGCCACTATAAGTTGCTTTTCTTGTTATGTCTCCAACATTGAAAAGAATTGTTCTTTCCCACTAAAATATATCTAATCTTTAAAATGAATTTCAGAGTCTTAACATTCAAAGTCAAATATTCCAACTTTGTTCTGATCCTTTAATCTATTTAAAACTTTCTGAAGCCAAAATTGTGTCTTGCTTTTTGCTTTTTATTTTGAATTTTTACAGCTTATGAAGCTACCGTTTTATTTTTTATATAATTAAGGATTGAGGACACTCGCTGGGTGTTTCCAGTCTTGTCAATTTGAAGGCATCTAATTTCATTAAAGCAATTAATAGACAATTTTCAAAGATGGTTTTTGAAACCAATGCAATGGCTTTCAAAACCACAGACAGAAGAGTTTCTATATATAAAAGAATATTTTATATATAAAATATATGAAAAGATTTTTATATGGACTTGTGAGCCCCAAAGATTCACAAGATTCATAATGTATGTTGGTTTAACCTTACACTTATGGGCACTTCAGTTCATATATTATCCCTTTATGTGATATTAACTCTCAGGTTTGATGCTTCTGCAGAGTGAATCTTGCCCTAAAGTAATGTGAATGCCATACAAATTAACACTGGGAGATGCAGTACATGCAAAGTACGCATATGACATAAGTCAATCAAATTTAACTTGACATCTATCTCTCAGTGTTAATCAGCAACTAATTGATTGTTTCCATCATGATTACTTTGAAGAAAGCTGTATTTTATCTCAGAGGTTCCAAATTTTATCAGATGGTTGCAAATGTATTCGTTTTAAAGTATGTTTAAATATGCATGGAAAATTCCATGTTTGTTCACATCCTTCCTAAGCAGAGAGTGACTATAATTCACATTTTAGAAAACTAGTTCGTTTTCTGTGGACATCAGTTAAATTCATCCCTATAACCTCCAAATTTTCTGCTTGATTTTTCTAGGGCAGGGGTCTCCAACTTTTGCAACTTTAAGTCTGAAGGACTTCAGCTCTCAGAATTCTCCAGCCAGCAAAGCTGGCTGGAGAAATCTGGGAGCTGAAGTCCTTCAGACTTAAAGTTGCAAAGGTTGGAGACCCCTGTTCTAGGGAATACTGTAAATTTGAATGACCTAATCTTTCCAGCTGCAAGACAAACCAAATTTCTAAATGTAGCCATCCCTTTTTAACAAACTTAAATGGGCATTGATTATTTCAGTTAATCTGTGCTGCATTTCAAAGATCTTTGGGAAAATGGAATAATGCTGTATTTTATATAAGGAATCCTGGAAGATAGGAAACCAGGCTTTTGAGGGAGGGGGTGGGATACCTTACCTTTGATCAATGGAGAAATTAAAAAAAATAAAAACCGTGCATGCAACAGAGATTTATTCTAATTTAAAAACTGACATGATTGCTTTACAAAGGAAGAGTGTAACAGCAATGTTGCGGCAATTTCTCAGCATACATTCCTCTGATAAGCTTCAGTAAGTTTCCAGAGATGACAGTAGAGCGAATGGTAGGCTGGATGGAAGTCTGTTTTACATACCTGCAGGCAGAAGGGGCTAGAAAGGGAAACACACTTTGCCAAGATACGTCCTGGCCACCTTGGTGTGTTGGGAGGCAGGAAGGGTTCAGAAGGTTTTACTGGAGCTGGGCCAGGAGAGGTCAGAGCAAATTGAATACACTTTGCTGGAAAACCTTCTCGTGCTATCAAACAAGCTGCATAAAATTATAAATGCTTAGGTTGATTTGATGCACATTGGAGGAGGTGGGGAGAGACAGAAGGGGAGAGAGAGAGAGAGAGAGAGAGAGAGAGAGAGAGAGAGAGAGAGAGAGAGAGAGAGAGAGAGAGAGAGAGAGAGAGAGAGAGAGAGAGAGAGAGAGAGAGAGAGTGAGTGTCTTGGAATATACAACTAACAGCTGTTGTTCACCCACTGAGCTGAAACCTTCATATGACCCCAGGAACAGACCACTCGTACTTCCTGACATCTTTCTGACTGATTCCTGTCTCTACTTTCTTCATCTTCTTCTTTCTCTTCCCCTTTCTGTCCATTGTCCTCGGTTTTGCTTCTTCGAGGGTTCTTACCAGGGATGGGTTCTGGCAGAGACTGCTGCCAGTTCTCTCAGGTACACGCTGCGTGCGTGCACCCTTCACACACACACACTTGTGCAATACAACTAAAATTGCCCTGCACATGCGCCGAAACAAAAAACAAGATGGTGGCACCTATGGCGCCACTGGGAGAACTGGTGCGGGGCTGTGGCAGGCCTGGATGACTGCCAGTTCCAGCGACCCAAGCTGTGAAGCCACTACTGGTTCGGCCGAACTGGTCCAAATCTGTAGGAACTCACCACTGGTTCTTACACATCACAGTGAAAGGCCCATTTCTGGACTTCTGGAACTTCCAGTAGGTCCATTTTTCACCCTCCTCAGGCTCTGGAGGCTTTCCTTGAGCCTCTGGGAGAGCAAAAACTGCTTCGCCCGGATTCCGGTGGCCTTCCAGAGGCTGGCGGCTCGTTTCTAGACTTCCGGAACCTTCTGTAGGCTAGTTGCCTCCCTCACCGAGCATCCACACATGCCTGCACTTACCTGGCCTGATGAACAGGCTGCATGGAGACTCCGGGGAGGGGTGGGTGTGGCCAGCCAGCGGTGGCATTTGGGGGTTCACCAAACTGGGCAGAATCTTAGCTAGAGGATCGCCTGAACCCATTTGAATCTCCAGCAGCCCACCTCTGCTCACTTCTGTAATGCAATAGGTTGGCGGGAGCTAAAGAATGTAAATTCTGGAAAAAAAATATAGGTTTTTCCATATATTTGGTTTTGCAAGCTATTTTGTAGCTTTTAGATATAATTTAATGAACGATTGATGCCTGCTGAACTTTCAGAAGCCTGTTGCAACTGGAATGGAGCTGTTGGGACATTTTTAACAGTGGCCTTCCTCTTTAGCGGTTAGCAAAATCAGAGTAAATTATGCATGATAAAATGTGCATATTTGCTTAATTTGAATAATTTAAAGAGTATGGAACTTTAATTTTCCTTACCAAAGAATTTGGAGTGCTTAGGGGGGAAAAATCCCTGTCAAATATATATCTTTCTAAATGACTTAGTTTTGTAAATACGGCACAGCCTCACAGAAATCATATGCAACTCTGTAAATAAATAAAAATAAATGTAAAATATAATTTTAAGTACAATCTGCCATGTCCATAAACATTTTTTTCTTTATTTGTTTTAAATATCGCACCAACTTTAATTATATGTCTAGACATCTCTCATGTTTTATGGATTTGGGATAAGAATTTTTTTTCACCCGTTTTCCTCCCTATAGAAAAACATACTGTAAAATATGTTGGTGTTCTCTAAGCTTAGTTGTTTTGTTGCACATGTTTCATTATCCAAACTAGAAAGGCAGTGGCTTAATGGCTAAGACACTGAGCTTGTTGATCAGAAAGGTCGGCAATTCAGTGGTTTGAATCCCTAGCGCCGCACAATGGAGTGATCTCCCGTTAGTTGTCCCAGCTTCTGCCAACCTAGCAGTTCGAAAGCATATAAAATGCAAGTAGAAAAGTAGGGACCACCTTTGGTGGGGAGGTAACAGTGTTCCATGCGCCTTTGGCATTTAGTCATGCCAGCCACATGGCCACGGAGACGTCTTCGGACAGCGCTGGCTCTTGGGCTTTGAAACAGATGAGCAATGCCTCCTAGAGGCAGGAATGACTAGCACATATGTGTGAGGGGGGAACCCAAACTTGATCAGGAGTTCCTAACCTGTGTGCCACGGGCCACTGTGCACATGTGGGCATGCAGCTGCACTCACTGTCATGGTTCCAAAGCAAGCCAGCAAAAGAAGAGGCCACACTGTGAGCAGAATGGGTCTCTATACTGGAGCTTCAGCTTGGCACATGGTGAATAATGCAAGTAAAAGGGTTTCTAGCCAGCATTACTGGTTTTTGCAAGCCAGCTGGTTATTCTGACTCAGCACGCCATGCCCAGTTGCTCCTGGCTTGGTCCAGCAAGTACTTTTTCATCCCGGCTCCAGTAAGTATTTTTCAAGCCCGGTTGCTCTCTGGCCAGTTCCAGTACATACTCTTCAGGCCTGGATGGCTTCTGAACCGGCCACAGCTGGCTTGTCTTCCTGGCCCCTCTCCCAGCATGAGTCTTATCACCCAACACCCATCTGTGACCCCCATGCACCCCCTCCTCCTGACTGGGTGTGGCATCTCCAAAACAACACATTGTGGCAATTTTGAACAACGTACAACGCAACGTCTCGGACGTTGACACTCACGCGAGTGGCAGACGCACACACACCACTCACACAAATGAAGTTGCACATGTGCCTGTCCCTCCCACAAAACCATCCCCTCTTCCCCACCTCCCTCTGTACCAGGCCGCCAATCCAACTAGATAACATAATCAAAGCTGGATCATCAAAATAACAGAATATCGTATTTTTCAGAGTACAAGACGCACTGGAGTATAAGACGCAACAAGGTTCTGAAGAGGAAAATTTTAAAAAAAAGTTTTTGCGCTCTGCGGAGTGCAAAACCTCACAAAAATGGCCCGGTTTTTTTTCTTCAAAAAAAGGGCATGAATAGCCCTTAGGAGGTTTGTATAGTGCTCCTGGTGGTAGTGGGCAAAAACGAGCAAAAAACGGCCTGTTTTTCGCAAAAACAGGCCCATCGTTTGTCACTAAAAGGGCATGGATAGCCTTTAGGAAGCCTCTAGAGTGCTGCTAGGGGCTGGGGGGGGTGGAGAAACGGGCCATTTGTTGCTCATTTCTGCCCTCCACAGCCCCCCCCCCAGGAGCTCTCTGAAAGCCTTCTAAAACCTATGCATGGCCATTTTGGTGAAGGGGACAGAATTCCAGGCAGCAAAAAAAAAATGTATTCAGTGTATAAGACGCACCCAGATTTTCGGTCTCTTTTTTGAGGGAAAATGGTGCATCTGTTTTGAGAAGGTAGAAAGAACCTGAGTAAAATCTGAACATCTCCTTTCCAAGGACAGATTGTGGGGGATATTTTTGGGTTGAGATGCATTGCAACTCCCTGCTGGTAGATGAACGTATCTGTGTAGGATGTAGAGGGAACCTTTGACCTTGACCAAGAAGAGCTCACTGGTCCCCACAAACAACCTGCCAAATCAGTAGAACTTTGGTGGCCCATTAACTGTCTCAAAATGTGTAGGATGCCTGCACTGAGGTTGCTGGAGATGTAGAAGATCAAGCTAAAATGTCAGAGGATCTGTGGCTGAGCTATGTGTGACTCAGTTGGATGTGAATTGGAAGCAAAATTGGCTTCATTATACAATCAGCAAATGTTCACAGCCACAAACATTTCTAGAATAAATAATCTCTGGCTGTTGTAGAATCGGTCCTTGTGAATTAGTAGCACCAGTGTTTAGACAATATGCTTTTTTCTTCCAATTCAGCAAAATAGTTCTGTATATATAAAGAGAAAGCCAGCCAATGCTCAAAAACATCCTTCTCTATGAAATACAACTTTGCTAAAACCTACAGATCTAGAGTTGACAACAAGAGGAGATCAATTATATTCATTATTTTGCTCCCTTTTAGCCAGATTCAGTTTTGGGGTGGTTTTTTTGTTTTTTGTTTTGCTCTCTGGAATAAACATCTGACCAGAGAGGATAATGAGGCCCTCCTACTCCTGATTCCTTGGCAAGAAGACCCAAAAGCTTTCAGCGCCAAAGGCCGCTCAGAATGAAATGATCCATTTGTGCCCAATTCATCGAAGGACAGAATGATGAGGCTTAAAGCAGTAGGTTTGTAACAGGGGGGGGGAAATTGCATTTTGTCCAAAGCGCAAGGCTTTTAATCCTTGGGAGATTCACAGCAAGCAATAACCAAAATCATTGGGTTTCAAACATCGTGGGTAGCCATTTTGTAGACCTCCTGCTATGATGAGGCCTTGGTTTCCAAGGGTGGGCATGTGTCTTGATCCAGTACTGATACATTTCTAATCCAGTGCAGAGGGGGTATTCAGCAGGTTCTGGCCAGTTCTGGAGAACCGATAGTGGAAATTTTGAGTAGTTCGGAGAATTGGTAAATACCACCTCTGACTGTCCCCACCCACATCTAACCTCCTGGATTGAGGTGGAAATGGGGATTTTGCAATACCTTTCCCCTGGAGTGGGGAGGGAATGGAGATTTTGCAGTATCCTTCCCCTGGAGTGGGGAGGGAATGGGGATTTTGCAGTATCCTTCCCCTGGAGTGGGGAGGGAATGGGGATTTTGCAGTATCCTTCCCCTGGAGTGGGGAGGGAATGGGGATTTTGAAGTATCCTTCCCCTGCTGCACACATCAAGCCATGCCCACCAAGCCACGCCCACAGAACCGGTAGTTAAAAAAATTGAATCCCACCTCTGATCCAGTGTACTGGAAGGGCATGAAGGAGGAGGTCATAACTGCCAACTGAAGGGTAAAGGTAAAGATAAACGTTTTGCCTGTCCAGACGTGTCTTCTTCTAGGGAGCAATCTCATCTCTGTCTCTTAGTTGTGGGAACCAGCCAATCATGAAGCCTTTTTTTTTTTGTCAGATGGCCACCATGACTATACGCCAAGGTGCATGCAATGCTGTGATCTTCCCACCGAAGTGGTACCTATTTATCTACTCGCATTTCATTGCTTTCAAACCGCTAATCTGACAAGATCTGGGGCAAGTAATGGGAGCTCACCCCACTGTGAAGCATTGGGCTGTCAGCTTTCCAGTTGACAAGCTTGGTGTCTTTAACTGCTGAGCCATCGCATGCCCACACACATCATCAGTTTCGGTGGCAAACTGAAGAAATCTAAGCAAACCAGATGAACCACTCAAGTTTTCCACTTCACCTCCCAGGCTCCCAGATTATTCTTTACAGGGCAACCATGTTTATTCACAAAATAACCCTCGAGGTTCAGTGAAAATCAGGAGAACAAGGCAGTTCGAGTCGACAGCGTTTCAATGCAGGGATCATAGCTCTTTTAAAAATTTAATTAGACAGTTTAGTGGATTTTATGTGGGCCAATGGTGGCCATTTATGTGAATTAGACCTTCTTTGCTCCTTGGTGAGCACCTCCAGATGCTTACTCACCACTGGCCTAAGAGTCTTTATAGCAATAGCATTTAGCACTTAGACTTATATACTACTTCACCAGTGGTAGGATTCAAAAACATTTACTACCGGTTCTGTGGGAATGGCTTGGTAGGCATGAAATCGCCATTTCCTCCAGATCAGCTGGGACTCGGGAGACAGAGAATAGATGGGGGTAGGGCCAGTCAGAGGTGGTATTTACCGGTTATCTGAATTACTCAAACTTTCTGCCACTGGTTCTCCACAACTGGTCAGAACCGGCTGAATTCACCACCTCTGCACTTCGCAGTGCCTTACAGCTCTCTCTATGCAGTTTATAGAGTCAGCATATTGCCCTCAGCAATCTGAGTCTTCATTTTACCAACCTCGGAAGGATGGAAGGCTGAGTCAACCTTGAGCTGGTGAGTCTAGTGAAGAGGAGCACCAGGGGAGAGATGACGGCAGGGTTCCAGTATTTGAGGGGCTGCCACACAGAGGAGTGGGGTCAAGCTATTTTCCAAGGCACTTAAAGGCCAGTCAAGGAATCATGGATGGAAATTGATCAAGGAGAGATTCAACCTAGAAATAAGGAAAAAATTTCGGACACTGAGAACAATCAACCCACGAAACAGCTTGTCTTCGGAAGTTGTGGATGCTTCATCCCTAGAGGTGTTCAACAAGAGCTTGGACTGCCATTTGTCAGAAGTTGTGTAGGGTCTCCTGCTTGGGCAGGGGGGTTGGACTAGATGACCTACAAGGTCCCTTCCAACTCTGTTAATTTGTAATCTTGCCTCGAACTGCCAAACTGCTGGTAGCCAGCAGTCAGCAGAATTAGCCTGCAACACTGAATTCTAATCACTGCCTCACCACGGTTTATTGTCGTAGAGTCCTTGTTTTCAGAGGCATATGTGAAGGTTTCCTGTTCACAAACATACTCAAAGTCAGGATCATGTTGTGGTTGTGCATGTCGGGTGTGCTCTGGTGAAGCTGCAGAGCCCTCTGGATGACCTTCCATCTCAGCAACGACCTACAGAATAAAAGGAAGAAAGTGTCCCAGGAAAAAGAAAGCTACAAATACAGTTCATAAATCAGCCCAATAAATCAATATGCTGAAAGATGTAAGGAAAGATCCTTGAGTCAGGATTGTTGGCGTATTTTGGTTGAATCATGTCAGGTCCTCTTGCCATTTGGCTTGTTTCATTATCTGTTAAAAGCAGCATGTTTACAAGCATTAATGTGTAGGCAGAAGAATTGTGAAAGTATCTCTGTGCTATTTGTGTAACCATTTACAAGGCAGCCTCCACCTGATCTGGAAAGCAAGGTGCTAGTTGCATGGACACCCAATTTATCAGGGAGGGGGGAGTGTTTTCCCCCTCCTGCAGACTGAACGTGTCCATCCCTTTTGATAGGGATAAAAATAAATGAATCATCCTGCAAAGTTGCTGTTATTGCTGTTAGAGCTGGCCAAGAGTGAAGCTGCATATCTCTCTCCTTCTGCATAAATATTTATTGCTTGACTAAGTTTTCCAAAACCCCAAATGGTCTTAAGTGGGGGGAAAAAACATTGCTTGATTTCTTAAGATATTTGCTGAAAGATAGTCTGGTCTAAATACATAATTTTCTAGCCACAAACATATTACATTTCATGGATCTTGTATGGACTTTTCATTTGCATTGCATTCAGTGGTGGTATTCAGCCGGTTCGGGTCGTGAACAGGTAGTGGTGACCTGCGGGTGGGCTCTAAGTAGTCCTACTTAGCCATGTTTTCTAAGCTGCATGTATGCGTGCAAGCCCCACGCACTCACAAAGAGAGCGTGGGCTCACAGCTTCGGTGTGCAGCAAATCCGTGGTAAAATTATGTGAAACCCACTCTGTTTTCATTCTATCTGGCAGTTCACCAGGTCTTCCATGAACACAGAACTAATATCTGAGGCTCAGCATCTTTTGCTGTAGTTGCACGGTGAAAATGGCTGCTGTGTTCATGCTCAACACCTGAAGTTTGTGATCCCAGTGTGACTTCCTGGAAAAATGTTTATTTGAACTTCCCCCACGAAAAATCTGAAGGTCAGCTAAGACTCGAACTAAACCAGGAGTATCTTTTTGACTATCAGAGCAAGGAAACTTTGTGGGCTGCGCCTTACATTTGGGGAGCTGGTGGTCAGATCATATGTCATGCTAACAGGACTGGGCAATAAAATTCAGACCCACTAATCCATTCATGGCTTCAGCTTCAACCAGGCGAATAAAGTCTCTCCATTCTCAGCATATCTGTTCTCTGCAGAACAGACTGAAGACTCATGAAGACTTTGATGGTTTCTCCTTTAGCGTGAGGGTGCCATTCTCCCTCTGTTCTGACCCAGCTCCCCAAACACGATAAACCCTCTGTAGTTGAAGCAATGATTCCTTTATTAGGAGCACCAGCAGCCCTGGTGCTCTCTCTCACCAAAGGCTAACAAGTCCATCTGTCCAGGAGATGAATAGTCATCTGCCACATGTATTCATCTCCATCCCTGTTTTTTATCCCCAGACCTAGGGTGGGGCTTCACTAGCAGCAATGACTCTCCCTTCCCAAGGACCAGCCCACGGATTTCCACTGCTCTCCTCTCCTCTGCCTTCTGCGCATCCATGTGTCAGGCACTGGACTCAGTTGTTCCTCCTCTTCCTCATCAGCCACCTCCAGACCTGGGGGCTGTTGACTCTTCATCTGAGGGCTGACGGAACACCCAGGATCTGCCTCTCTCTCTCTCTCTCTCTCTCTCTCTCTCTCTCTCTCTCTCTCTCTCTCTCTCTCTCTCTCTCTCTCCGCGCCATTCCCTCTTCCCCTTGGAGCTTCCAGGTTGCCTTGATGCTACCCAGACTCTCAAACCTCCTCCTCATCTGATTTGGCTGCTGAAGGGGCCAGCGGCAAACAGGCTGCAACACCCTCTTCTACTTATGCCAAGGTGTTGATTTGACTTTCTCTGTGGCTAAATCCAAACAGAATCATGATGGCTTATAGAAATTAAATTAAAATGCCCTAGTCATAGCATGAGCCCATTGCTGCTGCTGCCCACTCTCTCCAGCTTTCACCCATCTCATTGTTCTATGCTTCATGGCTTTGTAGCTGAGTGGTTGTTGGGTGTTGACATAACTGACATCTCCACCCTGAGAACCTGGCTCTCCGAGGAACTCCTACATGAGGCATGTGTGATGCTAAGGATTTGAGAAAGTCCTTCAGAACAGGTCTGTTCTCATGTCTCCCTGATGGCTGCCCAGCACTTCACATAGTCTTAACTCGATGCAACCAATGGCAGCCCATTAAGAATCAGAACAGAATATTCTCTTAGCTCCGGTTTTAGAGTTTATTCTCCAACAGAGAAAATTAGTGGCGGTTGCTAAGCCTACCTGGGAATTCTTCAGCTCTCCTAAATTTTCAAATAGGCTTAGCAACAGCCACATCTCTCAAGGATTGGCTTTTCTTTCTATTAGCCATGAGGGCATATGCATGTGGAAGGGAGCAGGGAGAAGGGCAGTGCCTGTGAAGGGCTTCTCTAGATAAGAAGCCCTGGCTGATCTTCAGGGCTAGATGTATGAGTCGAGGTGGCACAGTGGTTAGAGTGCAGTACTGCAGGCTACTTCAGCTGACTGCTAGCTGCAGTTCAGCAGTTCAAATCTCACCAGGTTGAAGGTTGATTCAGCCTTCTATCCTTCCGAGGTGAGTAAAATGAGGATCCAGATTGTTGGGGGCAATATGCTGATTCTGTAAACCACTTAGATAGGGCTGTAAAAGCACTGTGAAGTGGTATATAAATCTAACTGCTATTGCTAATACCTGACTGAACCCACAAAACAAGAACAATCTCAGCCTCTCTCATGAGAACAATTGGGTAGTCACCAGTGAGAGAACCTTTTGCGTAGCAGTATCCTCATTTGTCTAGCAACCCCACTATTGCGCGTATGTATGTATGTATGTATGTATGTATGTATGTATGTATGTATGTATGTGCCAGGTGCTATCCATGCTGTTGCTTCAAGACTGTATTGAACTTCACATGAATTTCAAGATGGCTTCCAAGAAAACGAGGTGACAGGATGAAGTAGGAGCTGTTCAAGAGGCTTGGCATCCTTCAAAAGTTCTATTCCAGGTCTCTGGAATACGAGAGAAAGAGGAAGAGGTCACATATGATGATTTCTTGATTGCAGTGGCAAGCATATCCAGTGGTGGGATTCAATTTTTTTACTACCAGTTCTGTGGGTGTGGCTTGGTGGGCATGACTTCATGGGCGTGGCTTTGTGGACATGGCTTGGTGAGCGTGGCAGGGGAAGAATACTGTGAAATCTCCATTTCCTCCTGATCAGCTGGGACTCAGGAGGCAGAGAATAGATGGGGGCAGGGCCAGTCAGAGGTGGTATTTACCACTTCCCCGAAGTCCTCAAAATTTCCACTACTGGTTCTCCAGAACTGGTCAGAACCTGCTAAATGCCACCTCTGAATATATCCCTCTGTGACTGTCATTCTGTGCCATGAAAATGAACCGAATTGGTAGTTACACTTTTCAATGTTTCATCAATAAATGTCCAATCGAAAATGTTGTATAGATTATGATTCCAGGTACTTCAAGGTAAGATTTATGGCTCTTGAAAGTCAGACGTGAATATGAGGTGAATTTTTATGTAACAGCTTTGAGATTTCTCTAAAAAAAAAAAATTCATTAATTGGCTATAAAGAGATGGTTAATCGATTAAAGTCCATTCAAATCTGTGCATCTTTTTGTATTGTATAAGGAACTCCAGGATTTAAAGCTGAATTGACAACATATACTGGTTCCTCAGTGCTTGGCTGCTTTGAAACTCATTGAATTTCGTACTAAACACACTTTGAAATAAAAATTTTGCCCTAATACTTGTCATTTGTTTCATACTGAACACACAAATTATAATTTGTGGTTGTTGGTTGGCTTGTTTACTTACATTATTCCTTACGGGGAAAAATGTTTGGTATTCATTGAGGACGCTGCGGCTCAGTGGCTAAGACACTGAGCTTGTCAATCCAAAAGGTCAGCAGTTCGGCGGTTCGAATCCCTAGCACCGTGTAACGGAGTGAGCTCCCATTATTTGTCCCAGCTTCTGCCAACCTCACAGTTCAAAAGCACGTAAAAATGCAATTAGAAAAACAGGGACCATAGGATGGTATTAGTGTTCAGTGCGCCTTTGGGATTTAGTCATGCCGGCCCATGACCACGGAGGACGTCTTTGTACAGCGCTGGCTCTTTGGTTTTGAAACAGAGATGAGCACCGCCCCCTAGAGTCGGGAACGACTAGCACTTATGTGCGAGGGGACCCTTTACCTTTCCCTATTCATTTTTGATACCCGTCACAAAATTCATTGGGACCAATTAATGACAAGCACCAACATACCACTATATATGTAGATATAACAAGTTTCAAAAAGGGTTACAATTTACATATTTTTGCATCTTACCAAAACCTTATGATACTTTTTTTTTTCTTATTGTTCTTTTGGTTAAGGCATTGATTGCAGAGTGAGATAAATCTATTATTTCCGTACGAATCTATTATTTCCGCCATCCCTTATTTATTATAGGAAAAAAAAATCTGTGTTATAAAAACACAACACCCATAATAGCTTCAATAAATTAAGTTGCCATTGTCTTCTGCTTCTCTAATTTAAAGCTGCCCTTGATGGCTTAAATTATCCCGTCAATTAATCTACTGAAACATTAGTTGATAAAACTACGGTCTGGAGGGATTAAAATGGCAACTTCCCTTTCTTAGAGAATGAAACTGTATTAAAGTGTCAGTTTGAGTTTAATTGGCAGCCACTTAAGGGCCTGTTTGCAAAACCAAGCTTCTTGGCTGTGGGGTTGAAACAATATAATGCCCTACTTGCTTGTGATAGAAAATTGTATCTCCTGTCTCCTCCCTGGATCATCTTCCTTGGATGCTTGGGTGATCCCCCTTCTTATCCAATTCTTCAGACTCTCCTTGGACATTTCTTCTTGGCTCTTGAGCTCACAGAAGGATGAGACCATGGCCAGCACTTGGCAGGATAACATTTATGGAGGCCAATCATCAAAGCCAAGGTCATTAGCAAAAGCCATTCAGATGGAAATGGCCCAAGAACAAATAATAACAATTTTCCAAATGCACCAAGAAGCATCAGCAAACTGGCCTTATATGTGTGTGTGTGTGTGTGTGTGTGTGAATTTAGCAGACAATAGCAGATTAGAGGATCCTTGGCTGAGTCCTCTACGGTTATGTACAAGTAACATGTGCCGAGAAGACAAATCCAATTTATAATTAGCTAATAAATCATACGAGTCACATTGAAGTGCAGTCTTCCTTTATTGGAGGGCTGATTTAAGACTTAGCGTAGAGACATATGGCTTCTGGCTGCTGGAATGGGAATTTCGGAAAGTCCTCGTTGCTCCTGCTGTGAGCGGGCTCTACTGTCTGGGCTGCAGCTGAGGGTTGAGCAGACATGGCTTGCATCACTGCGAGGTTGGTGCGCCAAATTGGGAGGCCTTGGCAGAGCGTCTACCAGATACATCAGCTCAATTTAAGCCATGCAAAAAAAAAAAAGTATCTTTAAAAGCCGTGGTGGCGCAGTGGTTGGAATGCAGTACTGCAGGCTACTTCTGCTGGCTGCCAGCTGCTGGCAATTTGATAGTTCGAATCTCATCAGGCTCAAGGTTGACTCTGCCTTCTGAGGTGTGTAAAATGAGGACCCAGATTGTTGGGGGCAAGATGTTGATCGCTTAGAGAGGACTGTAAAGCACGGTGAAGTGGGATTCAAATAATAAACTAACAAATAATAAAACAATAAACTAGGGGAGACATGATAGCAGTGTTCCAATATCACAGGGGTTGCCACAAAGAAAAGGGAGTCAAGTTGTTCTCCAAAGCATCTGAGGGTAGGACACAAAACAATGGGTGGAAACTAATCGAGGAGAGAAGCAACTTAGAACTGAGGAGAAATTTCCTGACAGTTAGAACAATTAACCAGTGGAATAGCTTGCCTCCAGAAGTTGTGAATGCCCCAACCCTGGAAGTCTTTAAAAAGATGTTAGATAGCCATTTGTCTGAAATGGTATAAGGTTCTTGCCCACACAGGGGGTTGGACTAGAAGACTTCCAAGGTCCTTTCTAACTCTGCTATTGTATATTGTATATTGTAATTTAACAACCGGTTCTCTGCCTTAATGACTGTCTAGGTAGGTATGTCTGGGTGGTCATGTGACCAGGTGGGTGTGGCCAACTCAACATCACTCATTGAGGGGTACCTTTCGTCACCCAAATCTCCTCTCCACACCCGACTATGCTTCACCCCTCCCCTCCCAGCCACTCCTTGTCACATATAGCTACCGGCCTGCCGGGCAGCTGGCTAACTGGCTGGGCAGCGAGGTGAGGAGTGGCTTGGAGGGGGAAGGGTGAGGTGGGGCCAGGTATGGGGAGGCACACTATTCAGCCGTTTCACCGAACTGCACAAAAAGTTAGCTACCGGTTCTACCAAACCTGTGCAAACCGGCTGAATCCCACCACTGTGCATATAAGCCTAAATGCTATTGCTATCTGTTATATGATGTTGTCACAATGGGCTACATTGCAGGCAAGTAGAAGCATCACCTTCTCAGAAAACGGTACGTCGGGAGGCCTTTAGACCGTCATATCATCCTGCCGAATGCAGGCCTCCGCCTTTCATCTCTGCTTTCCTTTGAAAGTAATCATATTGTATCTCATTGGGTCATAAAGAGCTTGATTTATTGAAGGCAATTCGTGCGACACTAAATCATTTTGGTCAAACAGCCGCATTTCACAGCTTTTGGCTTTATCCCATTAAAATTTCAATTCTGTAATATGCAATTATGTGTATACTCAAAGTTAAGATATTATTTTCGATGTAGGCAAAAAAGGAAGTATAAATTTCTCCCCTTTAATTTGTAATATATCCAGGTTTGACAGTACTAATTTGCACTGCGAAGTAATTTGGACATCAGAAGCATATGTCAACATGAAAAGTAACTGCAGCTCGGTCTCTGGGGAGCCCGGCTTAAATCTGTCTAGTTGCAGATACAACTGATGTGCTCATCTTCATGTTTGACCCAATAATGATAATTTATGAAACCTGCTCTTTTCTTCTCCTGACAATTTGCTCCACTCAGGGAGCAAAGAAATAGGTATCATCATTCTTTATTTTTTTCCTCTCTCTCTCCCCCTCTGGATTTCTTAGCGAAAGGGGAAGTGTCCCGATTCTCTCATTGTACATACCTTCCTTAGAGTGGTGTGCTGGGCTAGAGGTAGGGCTCTCACCTCACAAACAGGAGGCCGTGAGTTCGATCCTAGGTAGAGGCAGATATTTCTCTCTCTGGGCACACTTGAGATTAGATTTGCTGAACCAGACACTGCACTGGCAACCGGAAGGGCATCGGGCCATTCAAAAACTCAGCTTGCTCCATTCAGTTGCCCAGACTCCACCCTGCAAAGGATTATGGGGTCATTAAGTGAAGATGATGATTGTACATACCTTCCTTGCTTTACTCCAAGGAAATAAGATGTAACATACCTGGAATTTGCTGATTGGATTTGGTTTCCAGATGTTTTGGTGGGCAATTGGGAAGCTGAGGTTGAAGGAAGGTCCTGAGCTCCCTATCAGAATGTGGGATGTGGGATATGGATTTTCCTCTTTTTAAAACTTTTCCCGAGTTTTTACAAACACTGATTTTAGCCCCCCGTTGCAATCTAGAACCATACTTCGCCAACGGTTCTGAACCAGGAGGTGTGACATTGTGAATTATTTGAGTCTGTATATATGTGCAAAGGCACACGTCCACAAAAAGTACAATCCACATGCGTGGGTTTCTTTATCATGCTACCTTCAGCTCCCTTTCCAAAGCTGTGGTCCACCTCTGCTGTCCTCCTGTCTATTTTGGGAGTTGGTGCAATTCCCTTCATTGCATCTTAGGCAATGACTGTTTATGGAGATTCTCAGTCATCCAGGTCATGGTTGTCCCGAAGGTGCTTTTTCAAAAGGCAAGTGGAGTTTTTCAGGTGGGGGGTTTATTTGAAAACTTTTCGCTTCTCATCCAAGAAGCTTCTACAGAACTGAAGAAGCTTCCTGGATGAGAAGCGAAAGATTTTCAAGGGAAAACCCCCCAAGAAAGTCTAGTCGTCTTTTGGAAAAACACCTTTGGACTTAGGCCAGTGATGGCTAATCGTTTTGTCATCGCGTGCTTAAAGCACCACCCGCACCCCAGGGGTGGGTTCCTGCCAGTTCCAACCTCTTCTATAGAAGACGTTTCCACAAATCTACAGTGCCGTTTAGAACCGGTTCCAGCTTCCTCTCCTCGCCCGTCCGCACAACATCAAGAGGAAGAGCGAGAGGAGGAATTCTGGGAGCTGAAGTCCACAAGTCTTAAAGCTGTCAAGTTTGAACACCCCTGGGGTTTTTCCCCCTAAAGGGTTAGGGGTGCAAGGGTCTTGTAACTTGACAGCTTTAAGAATTGCGTGCTTCAAATGCCAGAGTTTCTGAGCCAACATTTTGGTTGCTAAGCAAGAGCGTTGTTAAGTGAGTTCCACCACATTTTACACATTGGCCATGCCCACCCAGTCGTATGACTGCCAAGCCACACCCACTTGGTCACATGGCCAGCAAGCCACTCCCACCCGGTCACATGGCTAGCAAGCCACTCCCACAAAGCAGGCCACACCTACCGAAGAGGTTCTAAAAAATTTTGAAACCCACCACTGCCACACCCATAATGCAATACGCACATGACCCTCCCCCCCGCACTCTGTTTTGAGCCCAGTAGGCCTTCCTGCAGCCTCATTGGAGCAAAAATGGGCCTTGGGGGGCACCGCACTCCTTTGTGGCTCATTTTGGGCCTAGTAGGCCTCACTGCAGCCTCCTAGGACCAAAAACAAGCCACAGAGGGGAATGCTGCACCCCCCACAATCCATTTTGGGCCTAGTATTTATTTTATTTATTTTATTTTATTAAATTTATACCCTGCCCTTCTCCTACAAAAGGACCCAGGGCGGCGCACAGGCCTACCTCACCCTCCTGGGACCAAAAATGGGCCATGGGTGGAGCGCCACACACTCACATGTTCCACCCACCCCACAGGCATGCGCATATGCCCCCCAGCCTCCATGCATTCGTGCACATCTCCCACACGTGCCCCGCCGTCCCGCATGTGTGGCAGAGATTTGAAAATCAGCTGGCTGGTGGGAGGCACGCATGCCCACGCATGCCCAGTGGAGCTAAGCTGGGGTGATGGCTTGCGTGCCTGCAGAGAGGGCTCTGCATGCCATAGGTTTGCCATTGCAGGGTTAAGCAATGAAACTTGCTACATTCCTGACACAAAAGCTAAAGGGCCTGCCCCCCATCTCCTTCCACCTCTGTCTGTCATATTTATTGAAAATTTTGAAATAAGCTTGGGGTTTAGCACAGGTCAACACCAGCCGATTTATACAGGGTATGGGATTGCTGCCTTCATTGTGTTTTTCTCCTATGAAAACCGGGTATCCCAAATCCCTTTTCATTCCAACTTGCAAAGCATTTGCCTTTGGTTGGCGCTTAATGGCTGTAATATCGAATTCTATACACCCCGAATAGGACAAAGCGACCCCACCCCAATGTGCCGGTCAGATCGGGGTGAAAGTAAAATGACTCTTATATTCAATGGAGGGTCAATTTTAGTGATCTGGATAGCAAGGCCTGCTGAAAGCCTACAGGGGAGTAACAAGTTATAACGCGGTTTTAAAAAATAGTTCCTACGACTGCAATAATTTCAGACCAATGGAGACCTCTCTGTGCAAAGAAATGTATTGAAAAATAAACTACAGTTTTTTCTTTGACTTACAACAGTTCCTTTAGTGGTCATTCTAACTTACAAGGCCACTGAAAAAAAGTGACTTATGTCCAAGGGTGGGCTTCAAAAATTGTAGCAATGGGTTTGCTGCCCTGTTGCTGGCTGGGTGTGGCCATGGTGGGCGTGGCCTAGTCAGCTTCCTGCACCGTGGTGAAGGGGAGTGCATTTTTCGCACTCCCCAGGCTCCGGAAGTTTCCTTCGAGCCTCCGGGAGGGCGAAAACTGATTTCCCCAGGTTTTGGAGGCCCTCTGGAGGCCCGGCCGGAAACAGGCCCATTTCTGGATTTCCGTAACTTCCGGTAGGCCCGTTTTTCACTCCAGGCTCTGGAGGCTTTTCTTGAGCCTCCGGGAGGGTGAAAACTACTCCAGAAGCCCTCCGATGGCCAGAAACAGACCTGTGTTTCCGGACTTCTGTAACCTCCAGTAGGCCTGTTTCCCTCCCCCTCCCTGAGCCTCCATGCAGGACCTGCACTTACCTGGCATGATGAATGGTCCATGTGGAGACTCCTGGGAGGGGTGGGGTGGGTGTGGCCTGCCAGGGGTGGTATTTGGGGGTTCACCAAACTGGGCAGAATCCTAGCTAGAGGATCGCCCGAACCTTTGCATACCCCCAGCAGCCCACCCCTGCTTATGACCGTTTTTTCACATTTACAACTGTTGCAGTATTCCCAGGGTCATGTGATCAAACTATACATGCTTGGCAACTGGCATGTATTTATGACGGTTGCAGTGTCTCGAGGTCACGTGTTCCCCTTTTGCAACCTTCTGGCAAGCAAAGTTAATGGGGAAGCCAGATTCCCTTAACAGTCGTGTTACTCACTTATCAATGCAGTGACCCACTTAATAATTTAGGCAAGACTGGTCATAAAATGGGGCAATGTTTACTGAACTGTCTTGCTTACCAACAGATGTTTTGGGTTCCGCTGTGGTCATAAGGTGAGGACTTGCCTATAGTAATGGCTTAAGATTTCTGGTTGCTTGTATACTGAGCTTCTGTTGGAACAGAGAAGAAGCAACGTTGAACAATAATGGCTCACACCTTCAGTCGCCAAAAATCCACATAAGATGTGGCAGTGTGACCAAATGTGCCGATATCTCCAAAGGTTGTTCAGTGGAATGACCTGTTTTCCTTCTTTTCTCTCCTTAGTCTCCCAACGTTCATAACTACCCAGATATGGAAGCCGTGCCCTTATTGCTGAACACCATGAAGGCCGAGCCAGAAGAAGACGCCTTGTGCACGGATCATTTCCAGACGCAGACGGAGCCGGTGGACTTGTCCATCAACAAAGCCCGATCCTCCCCTCTTGCCACCTCGTCTTCACCAGTATCAATCACCGCCTCTGCATTGTCCCCTTCTTCGACTTCAACGTCTTCTAGTCGGCCAGCTTCGTCCCCAACGGTAATAACCTCGGTGGCATCGGCAACATCGGCCCCATCAGTATTAACTCCAGGTCCGCTTGTGGCATCTGCCTCTGGTGTTGGAGGGCAACAATTTTTGCACATAATCCACCCGGTTCCACCTTCAAGCCCCATGAACCTACAGACCAACAAAATGAGTCACGTCCACCGCATTCCTGTGGTGGTGCAGTCGGTACCGGTGGTCTACACTGCGGTGAGATCACCAGGGAATGTGAACAACACTATAGTAGTACCACTACTAGAGGACGGGAGAAGTCATGTCAAAGGTAAGAAGGACTCTTACAAGAAGACTCTTTCTTATAGAAGGAGTAGATCACACATCCAGCCCTTGGTCATCAATGGGGACCAAGTGGAGCAAGTGGCCAGTTTCAAGTTTCTCTGTGTTATCATAAAAGAGGACCTCTTCTGGGGCACTCACATTGCAGCACTGGTCAAAAGGGCCCAGCAGAGATTGTACTACCTGAGACTTCTCAGGAAACAACAACTGAATGAAAAACTGCTGGCGACCTTCTACTGCTGCACCATAGAGAGTATTTTAACTTACTGCACCTGTGTATGGTTTGCCAATTGCACAGTGTCAGATAGGACAGCGCTCCAGAGGGTCAACGTCATTGCCCAGAGGATCATGGGTTTTCCTCTACCCTCTTTGGAAGAGCTTTATAGCTCCCGCTGCCTTAAGAAAGTTCAAAACATTCTTAAAGATCCATCACATCCTGGACCCCTTTTTTTGAACTATTACCATCTGGCAGACAGTACAGGACATTAAAAACAAGGACAAATAGGCTGAAAAACAGCATCTATCCTAGGGCAGTAACCATATTGAATTCTACGGTAAAGTGCAATATTAATACAATATTGGATTTTCAATTTTAATTATATAGCATCAGAAGTAGGTTCCTACCGGTTCGGACTGGTTTGACCGAACCAGTAGTGGTATGCTGGCCTGGGTTGCAGAACCAGCATGGACCCAGGCTGGCCATGCCCCCAAATTGGTTTCCCAGTTGCTACCGTCACCATTTTTTTGGAGTTCTGTGCGTGTGCAGAACAACTTCCTTTGAACTTGAGCTTGAAGCGTGCACATGAGTGAACCGGCAGCAACGCCGGCTAGAACCCACACCTGTATAACATGTGAAGGATGTGTGTTTGTGTGTTTATTTTTATAGTTATAATGTACACTGAAAATTGCATTTAATTTCATTGTACAATGACCATAAAGTAAGAGAAACTAAACAAAATAGATTTCTAGAGTAGCACAATGGAAGAAGGCTTCCTGAATCACTCCGATTCACTCATCATTTGGAAACCGATCAATGCGTCTTCTTCTTCCGTGTCTAGATCAAACTTTAAATTGACATAAGGAAGACACCTTCCTGGCTTTGTTGCTGACCAAAAATAAGTCATTATCAGTACATGTTTCTGGAAGTAGCTGACAAACCAGCTGATGGGCCGGCCTTTGTGTCTCTCCATATTCACATCTGGTAATATTTTGTTATCCACTAAGAGCCTCCACTTGAATATATTGGCTTGATATTTACCATATTTTTCAGAGTATAAGACGCACCTTTTTCCCTCAAGAGGGTGAAATCTGGGTGCATCTTAGAAGGTTGAATACAGCATTTTTGGCCTCCCGAAACCCGCCCCTCTTTGCAAAAATGGAAATGTGGAGGGTTTGGGAGGCTTGCAAAGTGCTCCTGGGGGCTGGAAAGGGGGAAAATGAGTAGAAAATGGGCGGGTTTTGTTCATTTCCCCCCCCCCACCAGCCCCCAGGAGCACTCTACAAAAAGCCTCTGTATGCCTTTTTTGCAAAACAATCCAGGCTGTTTTTGCAAAAAAAACAGGGCATTTTTGCTCCCCTCCAGCCCCCAGAAGCACTCTACAAGCCTCCCAAAGCTCTGCATGCCCCCACCTCTTTATTTTTGGAAAAAAACAAGGTGTGCAGAGTGTTTGGGAGGCCTGTAGAGTGCAAAACCTTTTTTTTTTTAAATGACTTCTTCAAAATCATGATGTGTCTTATACTCCAGTGCATCTTATAGTCCAAAAAATACGGTAGGTATTCCAACTCTCAAACTAGTCAGGGCCCTCTAAGCAGCATAAGGAAGGTCGCTCTTTCAGCTATATCCTCCTTTAATATTATTCCTTGCTTGCTGGTCACCGTCCTGCATGTTTTAATTCGATTTTGTTTTTGATTCTCAATTTTGTTCACCAACCAAAGATGAATGTGTATTCACTGCTCTGTGGGCCAGTTATTGGAGAGACTAGCTAATGAACCACGCAGATGATATTCCAGAGTATTTATAACTCAGTTTCCAAGTGGAACTTTTGAATTCATGTGCAGCCATTTGCTGTGAATTCCCACGGTGCCTTAGATAAATTCCTGACTTGTGCCTTCCTTGCCTCCACCTTGAGGCTAATAGAATTGATTTATCTTTACAGGTTTGTGCTGAGAATTGTTGTGAGAAAATGTATGTGCATGTCTGGCTTACAATGTAGCCTTTAGTAGAAATAAATTGCAATTAGCAGTAGAGCCGAGGTGGCACAGTGGTTAGAGTGCAGTACTGAAGGTTATTTCTGCTGACTGCTAGCTTCAGTTTGGCAGTTCAAATCTCACCGGCTCAAGGTTGACTCAACCTTCCGTCCTTCCGAGCTGGGTAAAATGAGGACCCAGATGGTTAGGGGGAAAGAGGCTGACTTTGTTAACTGCTTAGAGAGGGCTGTAAAAGCACTGTGAAGCAGCATATAGGTCTAAGTGCTATTGCTATTTCTATAGTTTCAGAATCTTGGGAGCTCTGAGTAAACTCTCCATTGGGGGAGTAAAAGGAGTCCCTGCAGGTTTTACTCTGCTAGCCATTTTTAGGAGCGGTGTTCATCTCTGCTTCTGGGCCATTGAGCCAGTATTGTCTGAAGACAATTTCCACAGTCATGTGGCCAGTGTGCCACAGTGCGGAGCATTCAATGAAGCATGGAGCACTGTCACCTTCCCAGCAAAGTGGTTACCTATTTATCTATTCACATTTACATGCTTTCAAACTGCTATGTTGACAGCAGCTGAGAGTGGACAGGGCACTCGAGTCTCACACCTGGGCTGCCAGCTTGTCACTGATAAGCCCAGTGTCTCAACCACTTAGCCATCACACTGCCCCTTTACTGGAGGAATGGGGAGGCCCAATGCAAAATGTGTTGGATGCATGGATAGAAGTGTGGAGTTTGCACTTGGTGTTGAATGCCCATGGGTTATCTTTAATAATTACCTGGTAGATGGAAGGAATTGTCATCAAATTTGAAAATGGAAATTTAGGCATATTGGCTAAGCGGCAAAAAAAAAAATCAAAATGACTTCAACAGATTTCAACATTCGGCCAAATCCAACATGGTAACTGCTAAGTCCTCAGACTTACTATCAAGCACTCCCATTGGCTAAAGAGTAACTAATGATGTCAGGTCCTGCATCTGGGTACCAACACCAACCAACAGGGGGAAGACAGCATTCTGAGACTGGTATGGATTCTTGAACCGAACAGGGGGAGTAGAATTGGAGATCTGAACTTACAGCTTCCATTTGCTGTCCAAATGCAGAAAGGACCTATTCATGTATGCAGTCCACCAGATGTCCACCAGATGTTAGGAGAAAAATCAGATGGTCATTTTATTGAACATTTTTGGTGTCCCATAAAATGGGTGAACTCTGAAGCAAGATATTTGTAGGCATGCTGGTTTTGTAGGTGTGATTCCCAGATGCGTCACTCTAAGAGTCTATGGAGATTCTCAATCACAATTGTCCCAAAGGTCACAGTTGTCCCAAAGGTTATTTTCTAACAGGCAACTGGACTTCCTGTGTTGGCTTTCTTCTTCTTCTTCTTCTTCTTCTTCTTCTTCTTCTTCTTCTTCTTCTTCTTCTTCTTCTTCTTCTTCTTCTTCTTCTTCTTCTTCTTCTTCTTCTTCTTCTTCTTCTTCTTCTTCTTCTTCTTCTTCTTCTTCCTCCTCCTCCTCCTCCTCCTCCTCTTCCTCTTCCCCCCTTCCTCCTCCTCCTCCTCCTCCTCCTCCTCCTCCTCCTCCTCCTCCTCCTCCTCCTCCTCCTCCTCCTCCTCCTTCCATGGTTTCCTTCTCATCCAAGGAGCTTCTTGGAGGAGAAGCAAAACTTTTGCAAAGAAAAAACAAACCAAGAAGATTCAACTGCCTTTTGGAAAAAGCACCTTTGGGTTGTTAATTGAGGTTTTGGATTGGATCCTGCTTCTTCGTTGTGTATAAAATAAGTAGAGATATGGGAGCATATTACCGTACATTCCTTTACTTTTTCTCACTGTGAGCACCTTCCAGGAATACCGAATACAACTAATTTCAACACGATCTCTTGCTCTATTTTAATAAAATCCAGCATGCCAAGAAAAAAAAAGATCTGCTTTAAAAGTATCAGCCCAAAAAAAAGTATATGCAACAAGCTCGAAGTTATTTTTCATATGTCTTCACATATGAGGGTGATTATATACTGCTGCTCTTGCTGCTACTAGCAAGTAGTTGAGTATTTTGTAAATGTATTCCCAAATCTTCAGAATTTATTTTCCTTCTCCACTCCTGGGCCTCTTTGGGAACTGCAGCTCTTCAATGCACAAAGATTATTTGAATCCCATCTGGTCTCTGGATATATAATCCTGACTTTATGGAAGATTTGTGTTGAGAACACTGGTGTGCTGTGACTGTGACATCCCATTAGAATTTGTCCAAAATTATCCCATGAGCTGCATGGAGACACAAGTCTCCATTTTCTTAGTTCCTCCCAATGTTGTGGTCTGTCAGCTGCCGGCCACTCCACTCCAACAGCCAAATCAGAGGAGGAGGCGGTGTGGAAGTCAGGGTCAGCATCAGGGCAACCTGAGAGCTCCGAGGGGGAAGAGGGAATGGAGCTGGCAGAGAGAGAGAGACAGAGGCCGACCCTGGGTCATCTGTCAGCCCTCAAATGAAGAGTCAACAGCCCCCAGGTCTGGAGGCAGTTGATGAAGAAGAGGAGGAACAGTTGGGTCCAGTGCCTGACGCGCAGATGCACAGAAGGCAGAGGAGAGGAGAGCAGTGGAAATCTATGGGCCGATCCTTGGGAAGGAAGAGCCACCACTGCTAGTGAAGCCCCACCCTAGCTCCATGGGTAAAAGGCAGGGGGTAGGGATGAATAGGTGTGGCAGACAGCTATTCATCTTCCGGATAGACAGACTTGTTAGCCTGCGAGATAATATTTTTGCCGTGCCTGCCAGCGTTCCTAACAAAGGAATCTTTTGAGTTCACATCAGAGGGTTTATAGTGCTTGTCAGAACACCCAAATGTAAAAGATCTGAACACAGGCATGTCTCTTAAAGACCAGTGTTTACCTCTAGAAGACCCTCTGAAATTTTATTTTCCACGGGATAATATTTGCATTCCTACCGCCATCCGCAGATACTCAATTTAAATTGGGAACTTGGCTAATCTTTCCTCTACTGTACCCTTGTTGGACACCTATATGAGCATATAGGTGTCCAACAAGTGATCCCTATTGGCCCAGATGGTGTGACGTCACAGTATGTTTAGTAACCTCTCACTTTTAGTGGGGATACTCACAAAGCCCAGCTCTGAGAACTGGGAGTGACCTCAGCTGAGAAAATATCTGCAGAAAAATTGGCCAGGTTTTCTTAAAATATTTTTAGGGAAGCCTTGGCTGAAAAGCTTCACGTTGAGCCCTTACATCGTGTGCTGCTCAAAGCTGTAATTGCTTTTCTTCCCTCTGGCTTTGCTTTATGTTCCAGGGTGAATCGGTTATAAATTAGATACTTGATGTGATTTAGGTCTTTGACACTCTCAAGAATTCAGCTTCCTGTAAATAAGTGTGAATTCAGCAGTATTCCACTCAAAATGCAGGGGTGGGTGGGGGAAGGGCTTCAGATTTTTGTGGAATAAAAATGATCTCATAGACAGGTTTTTGAATTATGTGTAGGTTATCTTTTTTCCCCCTCTATGGGTCTTTATGTCTGATAAGAACCCAGGACATCCACAGCAATGGTGGGATTCAATTTTTTTTTACTACCAGTTCTGTGGGTGTGGTTTGGTCGGCGTGGCAGGGGAAGGATACTGCAAAATCTCAATTCCCTACCCACTCCAGGGGAAGGATACTGTAAAATCTCAATTCCCTACCCACTCCAGGGGAAGGATACTGTAAAATCTCAATTCCCTACCCACTCCAGGGGAAGGATACTGCAAAATCTCAATTCCTTACCCACTCCAGGGGAAGGATACTGCAAAATCTCAATTCCCTACCCACTCCAGGGGAAGGATACTGTAAAATATCAATTCCCTACCCACTTCAGGGGAAGGATACTGCAAAATCTCCATTCCCTCCCCACTCCAAGGGAAGGATACTGTAAAATCCCCATTCCCACCCCACTCCAGGGGAAGGATACTGTAAAATCTCAATTCCCTACCCACTCCAGGGGAAGGATACTGCAAAATCTCAATTCCTTACCCACTCCAGGGGAAGGATACTGTAAAATCTCAATTCCCTACCCACTCCAGGGGAAGGATACTGTAAAATATCAATTCCCTACCCACTTCAGGGGAAGGATACTGCAAAATTCCCCATTCCCTCCCCACTCCTGGGGAAGGATACTGCAAAATCTCCATTCCCTCCCCACTCCAGGGGAAGGATACTGCAAAATCTCCATTCCCTCCCCACTCCAGGGGAAGGATACTGCAAAATCTCTATTCCCTCCCCACTCCAGGGGAAGGATACTGCAAAATCTCAATTCCCTACCCACTCCAGGGGATGGTCATTGCAAAATCCACTGGGACTTGGAAGGCAGAGAATAGATGGGAGCAGGGCCAGCCACAGGTGGTATTTACAGGTTCTGCAAACTACTCAAAATTTCCACTACTGGTTCTCCAGAACTGATCAGAACCTGCTGAATAAAACCTCTGCTCCGCAGGCAAGGTCTTGGTGCAGAGGTACTGCAAACTGATGGAGAAAAGGATATGTGTGATCTTGAGAACCTCAGAAAGCTAAGATGGAAAGTGACAAAATATAAGGGCTGAACCCGCTTTTTGGAGGATGCACTAGAGCATGTTGTTAAGCCGCGATGTCCTGTTAAATCTGCATAAAAGGCCTGAAAACTGGAGTATGTGTAATCTTGCTATAAATTGTCATAAAAATTATTCGGTAGACACGGTATTATGGCCATTACGTTCATGGCCATTGCTGCTGTGTACATAAAGTTTTATGGAATAAATTGAGTGGGGTTTTTTTTTTAACTCTCCACTTGGAAGCAAGCTGCTTTTGATTTAAACTTTGATTGGTAATTGTCAAGTATTTTCCTAAGAGCAAGTCCATTCATCATGACGTTCAGTAGAAAAAGAAGGAAGAAGGGAAGGAGTTGAAGAGAGGGAATAAAATCATTGGGTATTTTCCAGTGGTGAAATTCATATTTTTTTTTACTAACAGTTCTGTGGATGTGGATTGGTAGGCATGGTGTGGCTTGGTGGGCATGGCAGGGGAACGATACTCCATTCCCACCCCACTCCAGGGGAAGGATACTGCAAAATCTTCATTCTCACCCTATTCCAGGGGAAGGATACTACAAAAGCTCTATTCTCATTCCACTCTGGGGCCAGCTAGAGCTGGCATTTGCCGGTTCTCTGAACTACTCAAAATTTCCACTACCGGTTCTCCAGAACCTGTCAGAACCTGCTGGATTTCACCCCTGGTATTTTCTCCATGCACAAAGAAAAGTTGCACATGTGTTTTAGCTATTAGAAGATTTTGCTTGCGTATCTCCGAAGCACTTGATCTGTCGCAAGTATATATAGTTGGAGCTCAGCGTAGTATCTACTCTCGGGTTTAGTCGGGGTACTTTGTCTTTCCGTGTAGATGATTTAAGGAAATGTTTGTCTGTTTATTATGATCTTAATCTGCTCTGTTCCTCAGGGACTGCTGGCAGTATGAGTTACAAAAAACATTAATTTTATCCGTTTTTTCTGCATTATCCCTCCGAGCCCAACAATGAAATTCTGCCTTTATTTTATGGGGGCAAAAGAATGGAATTAGACCAAGAAAAACGGCTGGTAGCTTTTGGTTCTGTGCTAAAGTAATGGATTTGCGCTGCTTAACTTCCAGAAAATGTCCAGTCTTGATTTGAATACAGAGAGAGACCTGCGCGTTATGGAGAACTTGGATACATAATTTGGGTGCATGAAATATGTTAATTAAGATACTGGTTAAATTGAAGGGTAGAGGGAGAAGGAGTCACTAGCAACGCATAAAGTCAAAGCACCAACAATCTATCCAGTATTCTTCTACTGAGTTGCAAGTAGCTGTCTATGTTCTAGCTGTATTCTAGCTATAGCTGTCTATATACTTTAAGCTCACCTTTTAATTTAAGTGCCCTTTATAAAAGTCTCAAGAATCGCAGGGTTCTAAGACCCTACCCCATAGAGGGGCTGCGCGCACCGCCCGGCCTTCATTTTCACTGGCAGAGCGCTAGCAAAACAAAATAAAAACCAAGAAAGGAGAAAGGGAAAGAGGAAAGACAAAGAAGAAAAGATGGGAAGAGAGCAAGGAAGGAAAAATAAGGAAGGAAGGGAAGGAAGAAGAAAGGAGAAGGAAGAGGAAGGAAAAGAAGAAAAGGAGGGAGGGAGGGAGGGAAGGAAGGAAGGAGAAAGGAGAAGGAAGAGGAAGGAAAAGAAGAAAAGGAGGGAGGGAGGGAGGGAGGGAAGGAAGGAAGGAAGGAAGGAGATTATAATGAGAGGGAGGGAGGGTCTGAGGGAAGTCCTGCCTTAGCACTTGGACACCATAGGTGCTCCTGACATGAGTGACATAAGGCTGGCCATGACCACCTGGCCATGACCACCCTGGTCACGCCCACCCCAGCCCCCTGAGGTCAAACACAACCCTGGTGCAGCCCTTAATGAAATTGAGTTTGACTCCCCTGCCATAGCGTCTTAAAAGATAACAAAGGGAATTATAGTTCTTAGAAGTACCGTATGTATATTTATTGAGATGTTTAATGCAGATACCTTCTTGGATAAAAGCTCATCATAGCGATGGGCTGCACTCTTCTTCCTTATTTTGGAAGTTCAACCTCAGCAAAGGTTTGCTAATTTATTAAGACACCATCTGGTCTGACGTCCAAGCAGAGAAGTTTTACTGTCTCACGAGCAGAGCAGATTTTGCCTAGATAGGTGGTTAAGCATGGATATCGTTTCCTTGCCAACTGGTGGGCCCAAAGCCTCATCCCAATCAATGTTACCTGAATTACAACTGACTGGCACCAAGCAATTTTAGGAACAATGCCCAGAAAGCATCATCCTACTCATCCCTTCTGAATGAACAAAGAGAAGGATGCAGGGAAGCAGATTGTTTCTTTGATATTGCAGCCAAAAGGAGGTCCATCAGCCTGGTTGGAGATCTGAATGGAAGAATGCAGAGAGATTCCAAGATTTAAGAATGAAATTGGTTTGCCAGTTCAGAAAAAAACCATGTAATTTTGTATCACAGGGTGGATCTACCAGTTTAGAGGAAATAGATATTAAACATCTGCATAAGCACTCTGGTGATGGGCAGTGTCATTCTTTATCTTTTGGGCATACTTCTGAAATATATTTTTAGAACCTTCTTTTTTGCATTGGTGGAAGAAATATCCATCTGGTTCCATTCCAAGCTGGGAGAAAGATACGGGAAATACGGAGGCTGATTGGAAAGATGGTTTAATGAAGAAGCAGAACCACATGTCTGGTTCTGATGCAACTGACCACATGGAGTTGAGAGTGAGGGTTTTTTAAACCTTCTCTTGGGGCTTTGAACTTGAGCTAGCTGTTCCTGTACAAGAACATGTATTCTTTTGGCTGTTGTCAGACTCCCATGGGGCTATGCAGAGGTCATAGCTGGCTATGTAAGTTGTCTAAGAAGTTTGGTTGAAGTTTGCTGGGGGTTGATGCGATGTCCTTAGGAGATGGTGCAATGTAGTGAGCTCTGCTGAGGGTCATATCTTAATCCCACCACCCTGGATCTGTCTTTTGTTTTGTAGAAAGTCTGGCGCAGTCTTTCTCAATGGGCATAAACTATCTGCTGGGGAAGAGGGAGACTGAGTTTTCTTTCTGTCTTTTAAGAAAAACATGTTTCTCCACTTTTCATTTAGAAAAAAATAATATTCTGCTTTTTAAAAAAAATATTCCTCTAAATATTTCATTCTTCTGAGAGAGGGGAGGTGGCTTCCCACAGCATCTTCCTTTCTTCTTTGCTTCTTTCCTTTCTTCCCTCCTTCTTTCCTTCCCTGGTTCCCTGGATCTCTAAGATTTCATCAGATGACAATATTTAAGGGAATGGATCTGGATCACATCTCCTGTATCTGATCAGGTAGGATACTTAGATACCCTTAAGGAGAGGCAGTCCTGCAAATATTGTTAGGCCTGGAAGCCGTCTTTTAAATTGGGCCTTCCGGCCTGCCATATTTAATGCTGTTGAAAAATGGGAGAGGGGGAATATATGGAATGTGGGAGATGTATAGCCAAAATAACATTCCTTTCTCAGAAACTCAAAGACAACTTGCCCTGCACCTGGAATGGCATGACTGGGAGGCATCTCCAGTTGGGATAGTGCCCAGTGGTGGGTTCAAAAATTTTTTACTACTGTTTCTGTGGCTGTGGCATGGCTTGGTGGGCATGGCAGGGGAAGAATACTGTAAAATCTCCATTCCCTCCCCACTCCAGGGAAGGTTACTGCAAAATCCCCATTTCCTGCCAATCAGCTGGGACTTGGGAGACGGAGAATAGATGGGAGCGGGGCCAGTCAGAGGTGGTATCTACCAGTTCTCCAAATTACTCAAAATTTCCCCAACGGTTCTCCAGGACTGGTCAGAACCTGCGGAATGCCACCTCTGATAGTGCCTGATTGGGCTATGTGATGGACGTGTGGATGCTGGGCAGGGACTTGAACTTTCTTTTGGGTGGTGAAAACCTGGGAACTTTCAGATTCGGGTTTTCCCAGATGTGCCAATATGACATCTCTAATAAATTGGAACTTTGAGGAACCTCAAGCCTCGGAGTCTTCTTTCATTGGGGGTGTTACTTGGAACCCTGACAAATATATTGTCCCCATGCCATTTAGGGCTCAAAGCTGATAACCAACACCTTGTATTGCACCAAGAGAGCAAATGGATAAGACTTGTTTCCATTCTATTTGGTGATGCTGAGGCAGTTTGTGGGAATTAATAATTCCCGATGACTGTTAGCGATGTCCATAATGATGTATTAAGCATTGTGATGCCTTAAGTTCATTATCATTCATCACATCTGAGCCACAGCAATCATGCTAATTTTAAAATTCAGGGTTTGGGAGCACCTGGCTTTGTTTCTATTTCCCAAAGCTTATTCTCTTGCGTTTTCCAGAGGGATCAAGTCCTACCTGAAAACTGACCCATGGCAAGACCGAACTACTTAGGGTGCAGTCCTGCTTGAAGATCTAAGAGAAAAATATATATCAATTACAGTATTTTTCAGAGTATAAGGCGCACTTTTTCCACCAAAAAAGAGGGTTAAAATTTTGGCCTACTGAAACCCACCCTCTTTGCAAAAATGGGCCTGCAGAGGGTTTGGGAGGCTTGCAAAGTGCTCCTGGGGGCTGGGAAGGGCATAAATGAGCCATTTTTGCTCATTCCCCCCCCCCGCCCCCAGGAGCACTCTACAAGCCTCCCAAAGCCTTTGCATGCCCCCCCCCTTTTTGCAAAAAATGAGGCGTGCAGAAGATTTGGGAAGCCTGCAGAGTGCAAAAACTTTTTTAAAAAATTTACCTTTTCAAAATCATGGTGGGTCTTTTACTCCGGTACATCTTATAGTCTGAAAAATACGGTAATGGTTTTGAGCGTCCTTAGATTTTTCCACAGATCAACAAGAGAAAATGTTGTTCATGGGCTCTGAGATGGTATGAAACCTCTCTTTGGAAAGTATGATTTTTGAGGGATCATTCATACTTGCATGTATCATTGAATTTCCTCGGGCAATGGTAATATTATTGCAGTACCATCAGAAGTGGCCATCCTATCACTTTCATAGGTTCCTTTGGGTCCCATAATTACCGTATTTATTCGAGTATAACGCGCAAAATTTTCTACCAAAAAAAGAAATCAAAGTTTGGGTGCGCGTTATAAACGAGGGCCGGTCCATTGAGGGTGCAGGCGAATTGTGAGTTCGCACTGCGCCTTTTCCGGGCTGCAGCCGCTCACTGTACGTGAGGGCGAAGAAAAAAAAACATTTTTTTAATACCGATTTTTAATCGAAAATTAGGGGTGCGTGTTATACACGTGTGCGCGTTATACTCGAATACATATGGTACATCAATGAGACCAATGGAATGTTCTGGAGTTGTTGTTCAAGCAAAGTATCTACGGAGGTTCTCAGTGGGTTAAGCAGCTTCCTTTTATAACTGGATTCCAAGAACTCCAAGATAGACCTTCTGTCTTCCAGATAAAGATCCTTATATAAATGCTGCTTTCTTTTCAATCTACTGTAGGAAAGAAATGATCATGTAAAAGTTTTCTCCGTATGAAATTATTCAGAGAATAATTACCGTATTTTTCAGACTATAAGATGCACCGGTGTATAAGACGCATCAAGATTTCAAAGAGGTAAGTAAGAAAGTACCCTCAAGAATATAGGCTTCAGAAGGGCTAGGGGAAGGGAAAAACGCACCCATTTTTGTGAAAAACAGCCCATTTTTCACAAAAATGGGATGCAAGGGCAGTGCTTCAGGAGGCCAAAAATGGCTGTATTCGATGCATAAGATGCACCAATAGTTCCGTGCTCTTTTAGGGTTGGGGGGAAGGTGCATCTTATGCTCTGAAAAATATGGTATTCCCTTTCTATAGCCTGAGGATAAAATGGTGATGTTCTCAAGATCTTCTCCAGAAATTCAACCATTGTAGTGAAACTTAAACCCAAGGTTTGTGGATCAGGCATGAAATCTTCTTATCTTTGCTACCGGTTCGGTAGTGTGCAAAGAATGTCGGTGATGATGTCAGGGTGTGTGGGCAGAGCTTCGTGCTGCCACCACTATTGGCTCACCCAAACCAGAATATCACCTCTGTTGTGGATGGATCCCAGCTGGCTGTCTCCAAAATATTGTGGACGATGAGTGCTCAGTATTGAAACGGCCTCGTTTTGTAGTTATAGTTTTCTTCTCGTGCTTAGTACTTGATTAGTATTCCAATAGTTAATTTAGGGAGGAAAAAAAATAGCCCAAGCACTTTATAGGATTTCTCCTTTCATTATTCTTTCTGTGCAAGAAATAGAAGATTTCCCATAGGTTGAAAATTCTATTCATGATCTCTTTAGTGCATTCATGGATATCTGAAAAACAGGCAAGCCCAAAGATTAATCAAACTGTCCAAATACAAATCCAAGCTGTTTATCTTAACTTTCAATAATGCCCAGAGGATTGAAGAGAAGTACATTAAAAAAGAGGGAAACTTTTAATTTTGTTTATTTTTGTCAGGGGTGGGGGTGGAAATCTGAAATAAGTATTCCTGAACAAAATATTTTTCTCTGAAAACAGAACAAAAAAATAGTATTTTGTTTCTGACGCTGAAAATTTTCCTTTTTAACCTGAATATCAAAGCTTTGTCTACTAGAGAGGATAGGAGGGGGTTAAATACTACAAATCCCAGAATCCACTTAGAGTGAACAATTGGAAAAATGCTGGGGATTGTAATACAAGAAATATCTAAAAGGTTATTCGTGGACTAGTCCAGGGGTCGGCAACTTTAAAAACTCAAAGAGCCATTTGGACGAATTTCCCACAGAAAAGAAAACACCGGGAACCACAAAACCCTTCCTATACATGACTATTTCCTGAGCTGCCACAAAACTAGCATATGTAGTTGAATTAAATGTTCTGTTTTCTTCTGAAACTTTTCTTTTCTTGGATTTATCCATATTTGGCCTACTGGGAGTTGAAAAGCTCAATAAATTGCATGCTGGTGGGTGTCACACTGGAAGTAGTGATGCTTATTTTGAGTGACAGGGAGCCACAGCGGAGGGATGAAAGAGCCACATGTGGCTCCAGAGCCACAGGTTGTTGACCCCTGGCCTAGAACATAAGATATGTATGATGGGGTTAGAGTTGTAGTTGTAGTGGCAGTTAGAATTAACTGACCACCAGATGGCACCAAAGATCTGCTCACAATCTCTTTTCTGCCACCTACTGACTGTACAGATTTGTGCAGTCCCACTCTTCCTTGCTTAAAGGTAATTTCTTCCACTCATTTGAATGAAAGCCCTGCCATCTTCTGCTTCTGAAATTAAGGATCTTCTCTCTTCCATCATTGGGTATCTCCTCTTTCCTATCTTGTGCTCTCCTAATAGAAAGCAGATAGGTTGGAGAAAGAAATCCTGTCTTTGAATTCTGTCCTGCTTCTGTTTTAAAAAGTCAAGGGATAGGAATGTAGCCATGGCATAGCCTGCCTCAGTTTCCCCAGTCCATCTGCTGTAGCTAATTTGCAGTTCTTGAACCCAGGCTGTGTTAAGTTGAGCAGCTTGTCGCCTCATCTTCCTTTCATGGGGCGGTTTCATGAATTCTCTCTCCAAATCTTCTCCAACAGCGAAAGCTGCCAACCTTCACCATCATCTCCAGATGTTTTATGGTCTTCTTGGAGAAGAAACATCCCCAGAAGATGCTTCTGTTCAGATGGGTCAGTAGAAGAGCCCTCTGAGGATTTATACATCCTAGACCTCTATAATACTGCCCTCCCTTCCTACTTTATAGATGACCCAATGATCTGACTTTCTTTGTTCAATTCCTGGCAGCAATAGCCAATGATGGGGGCCAGAAACTGTATCAGAACTCTTCAATGTGATAATAGTTCTTGACCATGTTTGATATATATGGAGATGGGAGAAAGTGAAGGGAGCATCAGAGCTGCAGGTTCCAACCAGGGGTTCATGTTTCACAACATTTTTCATTTGACTCCAGCATTGGCTTGATTGTGTGTGTGTGTGTGTGTTTATGTTTGACATTAAGGCTGTACTTATAGGCATGAATATTTCCCAGAAATCACTTTTTGCAATCTGAGTAGATAAGATGTGAATCTGCTGTCCCTTCGCTGAAAATGGATGAGGCAATAAGAGTGATTTACGATAACTCTTTTTTGGTCTCAGATCATTCCCTTTTGGGGCATCTTAGTTTTAGGCCTTTGTGTTCCCATCCTAAATTTTGCAAACATTTGACCATTTCCAAGAAATGCCATCGAAAGAACAATACAAGGAAGTTTCACTTGTCACCTGATGGCCTTGACACCCTGATCGGCAAGGGTGGCATTGCATGGGACCATCCTCCCAAAGAGTGAGGGAGGAGACCTTTTTGGGGGAGGAGAGAAGGGTGTGTTTACAAGATAAACATACTTATTTTGCTCTATACCTTTCCAGATCAAAAGATCAGGATCATACACGAAGTTCCAATTAAACTAATTTATTAGGTTTAATAAATTATTAGGGTTTGATTCAGCCCATTTGTGGCGACGTCAAGGTTCTAGGCTGCTACCTCTCTTGATTCCACCACCAGGTTCTTCCACTCTTTCTCCTAATCACCTCTGCATCAGAGGTGCGATTCAACCGGTTTGAACCAGTTGGGGTGAATTGGATGCTAATTTTGCTAATTTTGCATCTGGTTTGCTGAACCGGTAATTGGAAGGACTGGCTGGCTCTGCCCACCTCTCCCCGCCCCTCCCAGGAGTTTCCATGTGTCCTGTTCATCATGTCAGATAAGTGCAGGCCCACACAGAGGCTCTGGGAGTGTGAAAAACAGACTTCCTAGAAGTTTTGGAAGTCCCGAAAGGGGCCTGTTTCCGGTCTCCAGAGGGCTTCTGGAGTTCATGGGTGGCTGATTTTGCCCTCTCGGAGGCTTGAGGAAAGCCTCTGGAGCCTGGGGAAGGAGAAAACAGCCTTCCCAATGGTACAGGAGGCTGAGTAGGCAATGCCCCCCATGGCCACACCCACCCAACAACAGGGCAGAGAACTGGTTGCTAATTTTTTTCAGTCCCACCCCTGCTTTGCAGCGCTAAAATATTTGGTCTCACTTACTGACAGGGACCTTGGAAGTCACAAAAGCAATGCTAGAAGAACTCCTGTGTTCTCCGGCAGCCTCTTGTGTCCTCCAGCCCATCCTTCTCTGGCTACCCATAAAAGTAGATGTGGAAAAGATTGGATGCTGTTGGAAGAACACCAATCAGGAGTGTGCCGAGAACTCCAAGGAGGGTGCTGGGAGAGAAGAAAAATCCAATTATGCATAGCCAGTTCATCATGTTCTGTCAGCTGAATCGGCTTATTAGTAGCTTAATTAGAAACTTCGGTGTCATTTCACGAGGTAGGTTATTGATATTTATATCATGTACAAATATCATGGGCGCAATCCGTTATGGAGGATTAAAGGTAGATGTTTAAAATGTTCACATGCATTCTCCCCCCGCCCCCCTCTAGCTAATGTAGAAAAGTATAAACAGTGGAGCCCACGAGGGATCTGTGGTTTTGAACTTCATAAATATTCTGGAGTATAGAAGGGAGGGGATGTAAGACCAGATCATTTCTGAGTGTTAAAACAAGAAGGGGACCAAAAAAAGAATTCAAAACAACAAGAACGCAGTGAACATGAGGTTGGCAAATGAGCTGTGGTGAAAGCAAGCGTGAAGCGATGTACGTTGAGGGGAAACAGCTCAAACGGGCTCTGAGCTAACGACGGCTGACTTGAGAACCTGCTTCCCAGGAAAAAGAAGCAATAGAGACCCTGACGGAGGAGTTGTGTTGTGTGTTTGGAAAACCACCCACAGCTACCGAGAAATCCAAGGAGATGACAGGGTGGGATTCTTGGAGAATCAAGGTGAAAATAAAGGAAGAAGGAATGATGAAGGAGTTGTCATGGGCGCACTCGACAAACACCCATCTGTTCTGGCCTTGGCTTCCTGAGAAAGCATAAATCACAACCTGAGTCCCCAAAACCCTCTTTTATTTAGATGGCTGTGAATTATGGTCATTCACAGCCCGCAGGGTTTCCCCAACAGTATATGAAGATTCCGACAGATGTCTGCTCGAGTTGCCACAGTCTTTCAGGAGAATGTTGAGAAGGTTCTGACAGGTTCTGGAAAACCGATAGTGGAAATTTTGAGTAGTTTGGAGAACCGGCAAATATCACCTCTGGCTGTTCCCAGAGTGGGGTGGGAATGGGAATTTTGCAGTATCCTTCCCCTGCCACACCCACAGAACTGGTAGTAACAAAATTTGAATTTCACCACTCATAAGCACCCACCTTTATCTCCCTTGAAATGTTCTCCGAGACCTAATTGCCAATTAGTTTTGCAAGGCCAAACCTAGCACAGAGCCAAACAGAACTTCTCAGAGTTTGAATCAACCAGATGAACTACTTGCTTCCTGCAAAGGCTCCGTTTGCTCCTCTTTTATGTCATAAGGGAGGGGCCAATCATCTCCAAGCCTTACTCCCAAGTTGCCCCTTTTTTTTCTTAATTGTTCTTGCTTTCTGGCAGCTCTGTGCATGCGCGCACTGGGAACAGGCTCTCCCTGTTCCTCTGCCTCGCTGATGTCAGACTCCTTAGGCTCTGGAAGCTGCACTTAACTACCAGATAGCCTTGGCGGTCTCTCTGCCTCTGACACAGAGCCCTCATTCAAGCCTTCTCCAGGCTCCAGGACTGGCCCATGTTCCTCCCAAACCTCCTCACTGTCCGAATCTCCTGCACTGGCAGACCACACCATCTAACTAAGGAGATACAGAGGACATTTTCCAGAGACAGGAGAAAAATCTCCTTAGAATGCTGGGATTTCTGTTTAGGAATGTGGAGTTCTTTGGATTTCAGGAAGGCTTTTTTTTAATCATTCAGCTAAGTAGGATGCCTTTTCATAAGTGCTGCAGCTGCCAAAGAACTACAATAATAACAACAACAATAATAATATCTTAGGCTGCATTAACAGAGGGATAGAAGCAAGATTATGTGAAGTGTTAGCACCATTTTATAATGCCTTGATAAGTCCACACTTGGAATATTGCACTCAATTTTGGTCATCGTGATATAAAAAGATGTTGAGATTCCAGAAAGAGTGCAGAGAAAAGCAACACAAATGATTAGGGGACCGAAGGCTAAATATATGAAGCAAAGTTGCAGGAATTAGGTATTTCCAGGAGTGACATGATAGCAGCGTTGCAATATTTGAGGGGCTGCCACAAAGAAGAGAGGGTCAACCTATTCTCCATAGCGCTTGAAGACAGGACAACAAATAATGGTTGGAAACTAATCAAAGGAGAGAAGCAACCTAGAACTTCCTAGAAATCTTCTGACAGTGACAACTATTAATCAGCGGAATGACTTGCCTTAAAAACATTAAAAGGCATTAAAAACACACTTATTTCATGCGGCCGGCCTGGTTTAGTTTTAAATGTGATTTTAGTAGGGTTCTTAATGATAATTTTAGCACGGGTTCAAATTTAATCTATTTTTAATATTTCTATTGTATTTATTGTTGTCGTTCTTATTATTTCCTGTGCACCGTCCTGAGTCCCGTCAGGGAGATAGGGCGGTATATAAATGTAATAAACTTAAGTTAACTTGCCTCCAGAAATTGTGGGTGCTCCAACACTGGAAGCTTTTAAGAAGAGACTGGACAGCCATTTGTCTGAAATGGGATAGGGTTTCCCTGCCTGAGCAGTAGGATGGAGTAGAAGCCCTCAAAGGTTCCTTTCAACTCTGAAATTATTCTGTTAAGAAAAGAGAGAGTATAGGAAGAGTAGAAAAACACAATGAAAGGAACCCTGGCCACACGTCAAAGAGAAAGCGAAGTTCTAATTTCTCTCAAAGTACAGGGTCAGCCAATACAGATGAACCTGGAAAGATTCCCTATATATATATATGTGTGTGTGTGTGTGTGTGTGTGTGTGTGTGTGTGTGTGTGTATGTGTGTGTGTGTGTGTATATATATATATATATGTAGGTCTTTGGTTGTTCGGGTTTTCTCCCGCGTAGAATTGGAAGTATCTTCACAGATACTTCCAATTCTACGCGGTCTTTGGTCTTCTATGTAGGTCTTTGGTTGTTCGGAGAAAACCCGAACAACCAAAGACCTACATACAAACACCCGCGAAAACCTCAGAAAACATATATATATATATATATATATATATATATATATATATATATATATATATATATATATATATATATATATATATATATATGAAGTGGATATTTTGTTACAACTTCCTGTTAGGCCTATTTAAGGGAGGAGACAAACTTGTCATCCTTCTCTGTCCTTCGACTTAACCTAGAGACCATCCAGACAGAGACCTATTAAATCATCCCTTAAAGAAATTTAACATATATATATATATATATACACACACACATACATACATATAAGGACTTCTTTGGAAAGTAGAATTGGCAAATGTAAAATACTGTAATGACCACAATTTGGAGAGTTTTGGAAGGATAGCATTGACCTTTTTGTAGGAGGTCTACATCCCAATGGCGGAAATGAATTACTCAGGGGTGTAAACGGGGGAGAAGAACAGTCTCGTGCAATTGGGCACATATGCTGTCTGCTGACATCAGGTTGGCCAATGCAGAATGGTATGTCAGAATAAATCAGAGGTACAGCTAGATCCTAAGGTAAGAAAAGAAAAATCTGTGCGTATGAAGTCCCTGAGATATGACGTCCTGATAAACATCACTTAGAAGAGAACATGGAATAAAGAACATAATCAGAATTGGAAAAAGGCCTTGGAGGTCTTCTAGTCCAACCCCCTACTCAAGCAGGAGACCCTATACCCTTGATGGCAAACCTATAGCATGTGTGCCAGAGGTGGCATGCAGAGCCCTCTCTGTGGGCACGTGCACCATTGCCAGCTGCTCTTCTGGTTTCTGGCATGCATGCTGGTCTTTGCGGGCACCAGAATGCCAGAAAACAGCCTGGAAATGACTCCAAAATGGCCAAAAAACAAGCCATTTTCTGGGCAATTTTGGGGGCAATTTTCCAGGTCATTTTTCGGCCATTTTCCAGTCCATTTTTCAGCTGTTTTAGGGTCCAGTTTTTGGCCCAAAAACAGTCTGAAAAATGATCCCAAAACAGCCAAAAACAGGCATATATGCACTGGCCAGTGGTCTTCGGGTTTCTGGCACTCAGGTGCATGTGCACACATGCATATGCATGCACATACCTTCTGGTTTGGGTACTCGGTGCCAAAAAGGTTCGCCATCGCTGCTCTATACCATTTCAGACCATCCAGCAGGAGACCGTATCCCATTTGAAGTCTCCAGGGATATGGAGCAGTTGCAACTTCTGAAGTTAAGTTGTTCCACTGGTTGATTGTTCTCACTGTCAGAAAATTTCTTCTTAGTTCTAGGTTGCATCTGTCTTTGATTAGTACCTTCCTTAATACTTAATACCTTCCTTAATACTTAATACCTTCCTTAATACTTAACACCTTCCTACTTGAGAAGTCATTAAAAAAATTCTTTACATTAACTTTCAGACCTGTTAGATTGTATTAAAAATTCAAGATTCTTCGAGCTGCTCCCTTTGGCAAAATGTCAGAGGGGGAAAAAAGCTTACTTAATCATTTTAGTAGAAGCAAATGCTGCTATTCCCACCCCTCCATTCACACAGAGATTGGGGTGATTGTTTGGATTAATGTTTTCATTTTCTTGCTTGTACCTGCCAGAAATCTGCTCACCTAGAGTCCAGAGATAGCTGCTGCCAAACACATTTTCTTCCGCATCCACAAGCAATTTATTTTGGGATTGGAAGGCTAGAAGATAATTTCCCCCTTTTGCAAGATTAGGAGCTTTTTAATATGCCTTGTCTGAGGAATTTTTGGCAAGCAGGCCTACAGAAATTGAAGACTTTTCTGATCTTCCCGAGGATCTCAGCGGGAATGGAGATCAAAACCTGCTAGCAATTTAAATGGCGGGGATTCTTTTGAAGATAAAGCCATTGTGTTTTGGGTTGAGTTGTTTATACAGCACTCGATTATTTAGACTCTTAGGCCGATCCATTTGTTTGACCGTTGTCATCCAGGTGTCAGATCTGGGCTTAAGGATGATCATCTCGGCCTCCTTTTCAATTTCCCCTTTGTCATGCAAAGAGCTTGAGATGTAACTCAGGCAGAAATTATGGAGTGCAATATAATGGCAGCATTATAAGCTTTCTCAGGAAGGGTATTTGTGTGTGTGTGTGTGTGTGTGTGTGTGCAACTAGGACAGGGGTCTGCAAAGTCGGCTCTTTTAAGACTGGTGGACTTCAACTCCCAGAATTCCCCAGCCAGCATGGCTGGCTGGGGAATTCTGAGAGTTGAAGTCCACCAGTCTTAAAAGAGCTGACTTTGCAGACCCCTGAACTAGGACAATTGCTTCAGTAGTGTGACCTATTCAACCTTTGCTCACCAAAACAATTTTCAAAGAACTTTGCAAGCCAAACCATCTGCATAGCACTGTAGGAGGTAGCACCCATCCTTCTCCTAGAAAAATGAAATACCTTAGGAAATATTAAAAGGGCACAATATTTCTCCTAAAAGGGAGGCAGAAACTCAGGCCCCACCCTCCTCAATAGCCTACAGCAGATGTCTTCCGTTAAGAGATAAAGAGATAGCTAGGTCAATTCATAGGCAAGTGCCGTCACCCACAATCCAACAAAGGTAGGATTAGCCCCGCTACCCATCTCACCACATGGTGCCCCGGAAGATTACATCACCCAGCAAAGCTCAACCAAGCCTGGGATTCAGGACAGCCTACAGAATTGCCCCTGCATGGCCCCATGGGAGTCTGACAACCAATCAGAACACAAGCTCAAATTCAAAAGCCCAGAGAAGGTATAAAATTCAAGAACTCTCAGCATCTCTTCCCTTTTTCTTCTTCTTCACCCAACATCTTCAAGGCACGTGATCCTGTCCACCATTAAAACCATCTTTCCAATCAGCCACCATTGTTTCCAGTGTCTTTCTCCCCACTTGGAACTGAACCCAGAAGGACATTTCTTCCAACAGTACGTTGAGCTCAGAAATCTGAAGCATGGTAAATGGTAATCCCTAATCCCTTATCAACTTGTCCCGCACATTTTTAATTTGCAGCACAGTAGGAGATTGTGTATTTTCATGGTGTGTGCTGCCTTGATCACGGCCACGGAGAGAGAGGGAGAGAGAGGGAGGGAGCGATGCAGCCATGCAAAAATGGCCTTTTTCTTCTCAACCCAGCACAGTGTTGTATGGAGCAAGCCCATTGCTCTGCTCAAGTCAGCAGACGTGGTTTTAAAGCCTACTGAATAGCAGAGGTGAAGTTCAGCAGATTCTGATCAGTTCTGGAGAACCGGTAGTGGAAATTTTGACTAGTTTGGAGAACTAGCAAATACCACCTCTGGCTGGCTCCAGAGTGTGGTGGGAATGCGGATTTTGCAATATCCTTCCCCTGCCACGCCCTTCAAGCCACGCCCATGGAACAAGTAGTAAAAAAATTGAATTTCACCACTGCTCTGGCGTCTTCCTACTCCCCCGAGAGGGAACATCATGGGTTTCAAAGAGGAAACCAACAAGATCTATATTATACTTGGATACAGCTGTGAGAGAGGCATATGAATTTATGGCGATGTTTATATAGACTCTGTAAAAAAGTCAGAGTTGGTCCTGAAGGTATTCGTGATTGCCGTTTTTGAAATTTTTAAAAAGAGAACGCTCTAGGGAGAAGGCTGTTTACCAATGCATTGCGCATCATATGGTCTGCATTTTGTTTTGTTTTTTAATTTATGCTCTTCCCCACACATGCTGTACATACAACACGTGTGCTGCTTCGCAGACCTGAAGGGCTCCATAGAATAAGACATTAATAATGAGGCTACACCAAAAATAAATCTGAAATTAGCAGACTGTAAAATCAGAGTCAATCTTGAAGGTATTAATGATTCAATAGCTTCCAGTATGTGTTCCAATATCTCTGGGGTTGCCACAAAGAAGAGAGAGTCAAGCTATTCTCCAAAGCACCTGGAAGCCGGATAAGAAGCAATGGGTGGAAACTAATCAAGGAGAGAAGCAACCTAGAACTAAGGGAGTGGGGGAATTCCTGACAGTTAAGAACAATTAATCAGTGGAACAGCTTCCTTCCAGAGGTTCAGGAATGATCTATCATTGGAGGTTTTTAAGAAAAGATTGGACAACTATTTGTTTGAAATAATAGGGTTTCCTGCTTGAAAAAGGGGTTGGACTAGAACAGGGGTCCCCAACCTTTGCAACTTTAAGTCTGAAGGACTTCAGCTCCCAGAATTCTCCAGCCAGCAAAGCTGGCTGGAGAAGTCTGGGAGCTGAAGTCCTTCAGACTTAAAGTTGCAAAGGTTGGGGACCTCTGGACTAGAAGACCTCCAAGGTCCCTTCCAACTCTATTATCCTGTTATTCTGTTAAATGAGTGAGAACTAGTGCCATTTCCTTTCCTCCCAAGTCCATCCAAATAATGTATCCAGATAATGTTGCGCCCCAATTTTTTTTTTCTTGCTGCTTTTTAAGATCTAGCCATTTGGATAGGTTTTGGAATTCTCTCTGGACAACGTGTTTACCTTTAAAAAGAATCTTCTTTGTGAATAAGCAGGCATAGGTAAAGGTAAAAGGTTTCCCCTAACCAGTCATGTCTGACTTTAGAGGGCAGTGCTCATCTTATTTCTTAGCAGAGACACCCATCATTGCCCAAAGACATTTTTCATGGTCATGTGGCCAACATGACTATACGCTGATGCCCATGGAATAGAATTGGAAGGGACCTTGGAGGCCCATGGAACCTCTGAGTACAATCCATCTTCCTACCTATTTATCTACTTGCATTTGCATGCTTTCGAACTGCTAGGAGCTCGGGCAAGTACCGTACCTTTTAGAGTATAAGACACACCTTTCCCCCCTGAAAGTTGGTGGAAATGTTGGTGCATCTTATACACTGAATATAGCCATTTTTGGGCTCCCAAAGCCTCAACAGAAGCCCAGAAGCATTCTGCAGGGATGGGGGGGAGGCAAAAATGCACCCATTTTTGCAAAAAATTGGTGAAAAATGGGCCTTTTTTGCAAAAACAGAGGCAACAGAGGCATTTTTGCAAAAACTGAGGTATTTTTGCCTTCCCCCAGCCCCCAGCAACACTTTGTAGGCTTCAGCAGGGCTGGAAGAAGGCAAAAACACCATGGTTTTTGTGAAAAAAGGCCCATTTTCGCAGAAAAAGTTGGGGGTTTTGCCTCTCTCCAGCCCCGCTGAAGGCTTCAGAGTGCTCCTGGGGGCAGGAGAGGCCAAAAACCTTTTTTTTAACTTACCTCTTCAAAATCTTGGTGCATCTTATACACCAGTGCGTCTTATAGTCCAAAAAATATGGTAACAGGAGCTTACCCCTTCTCACGACGCTTGGGTCGCTAACCTGGACTGTCAACTTTGTAGCTGGCAAATTCAGCATCTTTAGCTGCTAAACCATTGAGATCCCTTTACCTTTAATGAGGCTAAATGAAAAAGAAATTTAAAAAGTGAGAACCGATGCAATTTCTTTTCCACCCAAACAATGTTGCACTCCGATTTTTTTTTTCTAGCTGTTTCTTAAACCCTTTCACCATTTGAAAAGATTTTGGACTTCTGCTTGGACAGAGTGTTTACATTGAAAAAGAATCTTCTTTGCGAATAAGCAGGCATATGGTCCTCCTATTAGCAGAAGATCTGAAAGGGCACTAAAATGCAGAAGGAATATGGCAAGGCATAAGCCAGGGTTTAAGGCAGGAAGCATTGTGCCCAGGCTGTGTGGCAGGGTTCACAAAAGCTGCTTCAGCCAACTCATAGACTGGGGATGTTTGGCCAGGATTTGAATTCCCAACCAGATGGAAGCTTCAAAATTTAAGAAGCTGTGGAAGGAAACCTAGACAGGTGGCCATCTTCTCAGGGTCCTTCATGGGTAGAATGTGAGCTATGGAGGTCCCACACACGTGTCTGATCCAGAGTCTACTGCTCTCTACCTAGGTTGGAACACCAACTAGTTAGGAATTTTTCTGAGGAGGAGGACTTTCTCACAAAACACCCAACAGAAGAAAAACCATGAAGCTACCTAAGATTTTTCTAACATTGATTTTTTTTTTCCTGGTGTGCTTCTCATCGGTCAATCATTCCCCTTCTTTCTCCTTGCTTCCTCTCCCTTCCTAAACAGGACAGCCCCAGCATACTTCAAAGTGTCAATTTCAAAAATTGTGTGTGCTCCATCACTGGAGGTTTTTAAGAAGAAACTGAACAGCCATTTGTCTGAAATGGTAGAGGGTCTCCTGCTTGAGCAGGAGGTTGGATTAGAAGACCTCCAAGATCCCTTCCAACTCTGATGTTTTATGTCCTACCTGGTCATTCTCTTTAGGAGGCCTCTGAAGACCTTGGGTGGGACCATTCTTGGGTGGGACCATTCCATTAGAACATAATAATAATAATAATAATTTTTATTTATAACCCGCTCTCTCTCCCCGAAGGGACTCGAGGCGGGGCACAGGGAATTAAAAAGTTAGAAAAAGATACAAAATATAGAACAATAAACATACATAAATACTGACTAAAAGGCATATTAAACAGAAAACCCTGAGCTAAAATTCCCAAATATTTACTAAAAATCCCTAAACAATCAGAAGAGACTATCCTAGGCCGGCCAAGCGAAAAAGATGTGTTTTTAGTTTCAGACGGAAGGAGCGGAGGTCCGTGGTTGTTCTAATATCGGGGGGAAGGTCGTTCCAGAGGGCTGGGCCCGCCACAGAGAAGGCCCTTCCCCTGGGCGTCGCCCGCTGACAAGTCTAGTGGACGGCACCCGGAGAAGTCCCTCTCTGTGCGAGCGAATCGGCCGTGAGGATGTATGGGGCAGGATCCGATCCCGCAGGTAGCTAGGTCCCGAGCCATGGAGCGCTTTGAAGATGACAACTAGCACCTTGACAACTAGCACCCACTTTTGTATCTCTGTTAGTAGTAAAATTTTCTAACCGCCCACCGGTTCCACAGTAATGGTGATTTATAAAGTAGGGAAATCAATTAAATTAAAAAAAGGAAAGTGCTTCAGTATCGGACAAAACCCATACCGCCCACCATGAAAGCTGGAACGCCCACTAGTGGGCGGTAGGGGCCAGGTTGACTACCACTGGTTTAAACTGTATGTCCTTTTAATAAATTCTTGGGAGCTGTTCTTGGGACCTAAACAAGAATAAGAAAGACATTGATGGCATATGTAGAATAGAAGGACCGTGCCCACTAGTGGGCGGTAGGGGCCAGGTTGACTACCACTGCATTAGAAGCTTCAGCACAGTATTTTTCAATCTTGGCCACTTGGGGATATGTGGACTTCAACATGGGGAATTCTGGGAGTTGAAGTTTCCCTATTTCAAAGTGGCCAACATTTAAAGACACTTACACAAGACCTGACATAGACTGCTGTTCACACAGCACAACATTAGAGTTGTGTCAGAACCTCCAAGCAATTTTCTTCTTCTCTTCCCCCCACCCTCCCCTTTTCCTTCTGCACAACAGAAGGTTAATATTCAGCATTCAGGTCCAAGAAACGATAATCCTGCGGCATTAACAAGCTTACTGCATAATTAGTTGCATAATTCGGAAAGGGCAAGATAATATAGCTGCCATTTTAAAGTCACAGCTAAGTGATGAAGTTGATGGAATATCATTTGCAAATAGACCTCAGTGTTGAAGGTTGCGCTTTGCCTTTAATTTGCTAACAGAATATCGAAAATTGATGCTCTCTTCTTGCTATGAATCAAGGGTTTCTAACCACATCCCACAATAGGACATAGGGAGGGGAGGGAAAAACCCCCAACAGATCTAAAAATCCATGATTTGTTTTGAGGTTAGTTTAGGCAATTGGCATTATTGACCCAACCTATTAAAAAAACATCGAGATTGCCTTTAAAATGTGAATGTTTTAATCTTCTAAAGTTGGCTTGACCGGAATTTTTTCTTTCTAAGTAAGAGTTGAGTTTTATGGTAGCTGTCTGATGTTTTGAAATCACAGAAAGCCACAGATAGAATATACGGGAAGAAAGCAAACAACACAGAGGGAATTTTAGTTACAATTGAGGCATTTGTGTTGTTTTGAAAAGGTCAAGGTTTCCCCTGTCCAGTTGTATCCAGCTCTAGGGAGTGGTGCTCATCACCATTTTCTAGCCGAGGAAGCCAAAGTTGTCTGAAGATGCTTCCATGGTCATGTAGCTGCACGAGAACATGGCAAGGAAGCCAAAGTTGTCTGAAGATGCTTCCATGGTCATGTAGCTGCAAGAGAACATGGCAAGGAAGCCAAAGTTATCTGAAGATGCTTCCATGGTCATGTAGCTGCAAGAGAACATGGCAAGGAAGCCAAAGTTGTCTGAAGATGCTTCCATGGTCATGTAGCTGCAAGAGAACATGGCAAGGAAGCCAAAGTTATCTGAAGATGCTTCCATGGTCATGTAGCTGCACGAGAACATGGCAAGGAAGCCAAAGTTATCTGAAGATGCTTCCATGGTCATGTAGCTGCAAGAGAACATGGCAAGGAAGCCAATGTTGTCTGAAGGGATCAGGTTGACTATCACTGGTTTAAACTGTATGTCCTTTTAATAAATTCTTGGGAGCTATTCCTGGGACCTAAACAAGAATAAGAAACACATTTATTTATTTATTTATTTATTTTTCATATTTATAACCCGCTCCCATCTCACCACAAAGGGACTCGGGGCGGCGAACATAGAATTAATCAATATATACAAAATACAGAGATATTAGGTACCTGTGTTATAACCATTTTAAATCCCCGTTTACAACTGGCAGTGTTGGGGTTACGCAAGGCCGGCTAGTTGGAAGAGGTGAGTCTTAAGACATTTGCGAAAGAGGCGGAGGTCAGGAATGGTGCGGATTTCAGGAGGTAGGTCGTTCCACAGGGTTGGTCCTGCCACAGAGAAGGCTCTCCCCCTGGGTGCCGTCAGTCGACATTGCCTGATCGATGGCACCCTGAGGAGACCCTCTCTGTGGGAGCGTGTCGGTCCCAGGGATGTATGGGGCATGAGGCGGTCTTGCATATAGCTAGGTCCCGAGCCATGGAGCGCTTTGAAGATGGTTGTTAGGACCTTGAAGCGCACCCGAAAGACCACAGGAAGCCAGTGGAGCTCGCGTAGGACAGGTGTTATATGGGAGTGTTTGGGCGCTCCCGTAATTATCCGTGCGGCCGCATTCTGGACTAACTGTAGTCTTCGGGTGCACCTCAAGGGAAGCCCCATGTAGAGAGCATTGCAGTAGTCAAGTCGAGATGTGACGAGTGCTTGGGTGACTGTGCGTAAGGCTCCCCGGTCCAGTAAGGGACGCAATTGGCGCATCAGGCGTACCTGATGAAACGCCCCCCTGGCCACGGCCTCCACATGGTCATCCATGGTCAGCCGAGAGTCCAGGAGGACACCCAAATTGCGTGCTCTCTCCACGGGGGCTGGTGTTTCGCCCCCAATGGCCAGAGTTGGAATAATCTGGCTGAAACGGGGTGCCGGAAGCCACAGCCACTCAGTCTTGGACGGGTTGAGCTTGAGTCCGTTACTACCCATCCAGATCCGTACGGCTTCCAAGCACCGGGACATAACCTCGATAGTATCATTGGGGTGGTCTGGGGTGGATATGTACAGCTGGGTATCATCGGCGTACAGATGATATCCCACCCCGAAACCACGGATGATCTCACCCAGCGGCTTCATATATATGTTAAACAATAGGGGCGAGAGGACCGACCCCTGAGGGACCCCACATAAGAGGGGTCTCGAAGTCGACCTCTGCCCCCCTGTCAACACATATTGTGACCGACCGGAGAGGTAGGACGAGAACCACCGCAACACGGTGCCTCTCAGTCCCAACCCCTCCAGTCGGCTTAATAGGATACCATGGTCGATGGTATCAAAAGCCGCTGAGAGATCTAATAGGACTAGGATAGAGGAGAGTCCTCTATCCCGTGCCCTCCAGAGATCATCGACCAATGCGACCAATGCCGTCTCGGTGCTGTGCCCGGGTCGGAAGCCGGACTGGCGCGGATCTAGATAGTCAACTTCATCCAAGTGTCGCGGAAACTGTTGGGCCACCACACTCTCAACAACCTTCACTAGAAAGTGGAGGTTGGAGACGGGACGATAGTTTTCTAATAATGCTGGATCCAGGGATGGCTTCTTGAGGAGGGGCCTCACCACCGCCTCTTTCAAGACGGTAGGTATGGACCCCTCACTCAATGATGCATTGACAATGCCCTGAAGCCAGCCTCGTGTCGTCTCCCAGGATTCCAGTATAAGCCAGGAGGGACACGGGTCCAATAAACATGTGGTGGCCCTGAGTCTCTTAGACAACTTGTCCATATCTTTGATAGTAACAAAATCAAACTCCTCCCACAATGGTGTCACAAGAGCTGCTTCGGCACTCTCGACTGGGCTACTGACAATGGAGGGTAACCCGCTCCGAATCCGAGTGATTTTCTCCTGCAGATAAATCCCAAATTCCTCTGCTCGACCCTGCAAGGAGGCTTCCCGCGGCCTCTGTTGGAGGAGGGAGCGGGTTACCTTAAACAGGGCGGCAGGGCGGTTATCTGCGGATGCAATAAGTGTGGCACAGTACTCACGTTTGGCCAGCCTTATTGCCACTAAGTAAGTCCTAATGTGGTCTCTTACTAGTGTTCGGTCGGCTTCAGAGTGGGATGATCTCCATCTGCTCTCTAGACGTCTCTTGCGACGTTTCATCCCTCTGAGCTCCTCGGTAAACCAAGGGGCCCAGGTGGCTCGTCGTCGCAAGAGAGGCCGCAAGGGCGCGACTCGGTCCAAGGCCCCCGCGGCCGCACTTAACCATGCGGTCACTAGGTCCCTGGCCGAGTCGCGGAGCAAGTCCACAGGAATTGGCCCAAGCTCCTTCTGGAACCTTAATGGGTCCATCAGGAGCCTGGGGCGGAACCATATAGGGATGTTTGGTTCCGCCTCCCCACAGTGAGGTGTAGCGGTCGGAAAGTCGAGCCGAAGGAGAGCGTGATCTGTCCATGACAGGGGTGTGATGACTAAATCCCCTATTCCCAGATCACTACTCCACTGACCCGAGACGAAGATGAGATCCAAGGTGTGTCCCCCCTCGTGAGTAGGGCCTAGAACTACCTGAGTCAGGTCCATGGCTGTCATGGAAGCCATGAACTCCCGAGCTACACCAGAGGTCTCACCTGCTGATGGCAGGTTAAAGTCCCCCATGACTATAAGTCTGGGGGTTTCAACCGCCACCCCGGCTATAACCTCGAGCAGCACGGGCAGGGCTGTTGTTGCATAGCGAGGAGCCAGGTATACAACTAACACGCCCAACTGCTTCCCCAGGCCCCACTTCACAAGGAGAGATTCACACCCGGTCGTCTGAGGGACTGTGGTCTCCCTTGGCTCAAGACCTTCCCTAACCATGATCGCTACTCCCCCACCCCTCCCTAAGGCCCTGGGCTGATGGAAGGCTCGGTATCCTGGTGGGCACATTTCTACGAGGGGATGTCCTCCCTCGTGGCCCAACCAGGTTTCCGTGATGCCTAACAGGTCCGGGTCCCCCTCCAACACAAGGTCATGCAAGAGAGGGGCTTTTTGTAACACGGACCTGGCATTGCATAGCATCAGCCTAAGGCCCCGGGTCTGTGGTTCTTGTTCACCTAGTCTGCGATGAGGAAAAGGGGAGTTGGAGTGCGTGACCGCTTGTAACCATCGACCACGATTCTCCATTGATGGCAAATGCAAAATAGCCCATCTTAATGTTGTTACATAGCAATATTAGTGTCACAGTGCTGTTGTTAATCAATTGTGTTTCCTTGATTCCCAGCACAAATGGACCCTCGTGGCCTGTCTCCCAGACAGATTAAAAGCGACAGTGACGATGATGACCTACCCAATGTGACTTTGGATAGCGTGAATGAGACTGGATCCACAGCCCTCTCAATAGCCAGAGCTGTTCAAGAGTAAGTATTGAGTCTTCAGGCTAATGCCAAGGTGGGAATACCTCATCACATGCCTTTCAGTAAACAGCCAACCTCTGATTGGCTGGGTTCGGATAGAGGTGGGGTTTACGTCAAGTGGTAGAGGAAACTCAATTGATGATAACTGTATTTCAAAGACATTTCTGTTGTCTGGGCCAACTTAAAGGTGTTTTCTGGTACATCTTTTCTGCTTTGCAAGGGAACATTCTTCTTCTTCTTCTTCTTCTTCTTCTTCTTCTTCTTCTTCTTCTTCTTCTTCTTCTTCTTCTTCTTCTTCTTCTTCTTCTTCTTCTTCTTGCTATCCTAGTCAACTGTGGATCTAAAGTGCTTTTCTTCCTTCCTTCCTTCCTTCCTCTCTCCTTCTTCCTCTTCTTCCTCCTCCTCCTCTTCATCTTCTCCTCCCCTCCTCCTCTTCCCCCTCCTCCCGTTCCCCCTCCCCCTCCCCCTCCCCCTCCCCTTCCCCTTCCCCTTCCCATTCTTCTTCTTCTTCTTCTTCTTCTTCTTCTTCTTCTTCTTCTTCTTCTTCTTCTTCTTCTTCTTCTTCTTCTTCTTCTTCTTCTTCTTCTTCTTCTTCTTCTTCTTCTTGAGTTGTTTATTGGAAATGAAATGTACCTCTTCCAGAATACAAAGGCTTTTTCAAAAGTGTACTTGTAGAGTTGGGGGAGAAGATATTTGTTTTCTGTGCATCTGTCTGAGCAAGTGATTGGATTCATTGCAAAGGACGTCCATTCTTTCTTGAAGCCCTATCCAGAGTTCCTGCTTGGATAGATGGTGCAAATACCCAGTCAGGCTTCACACTGATTTACCATCAGATCACTTTATTGGCAGAACAAAACCCCAGAGTCCTTTCTGCAGACAAGTAAGAGATTTGGGGGGCAGTTTCATACTGCTTTGAATATGAGGCTGAAGTCTGATTTCTTTTAACCACATTGTGCTGAGCAAGCCAGAATGAGTCTTTGAAGCAGGCAAAATGGTCATAGTTGTTTAAGGCAATCTCTAGCTCCTTTTGCCTCTGTTTGTTTGGTCAGCAGCACCCATCTGGTTTTGAAACATTGCTAAAATCGGTAGAGGACAGTTTTCCTTGCAAGTGTGTGAACTCTCTTTCTCACACACACCCTTTCTGTTCCGTCAAACAGATGAGGATTGGTTGTATGTTGAGGATTCTGTGCAATACTTTGCGAGTGGGCAAAGAATTGAATTTTTGCTTGTTTTTGAAAGTGGAAACGTAAATCATCACCATCATTTAACAACCCTATAATCCTTTTGCAGGGTGGAGTGTGGGCAACTGAATGATTTGATTTGATTTGATTTGATTTAGACTTATAAACCGCCCCCTCTCCCCGAAGGGACTCGGGGCGGTGTACAGGGAAAAAAATTAAAAACCATATAAACAGACAATATATAACAAAGCTAAAAACGAATTAAATTACCTGTACTAGAATTTAAAAATATTAAAATAGGAACCCTCCTAAGTTAAAATTCCCTAAATCTAAAATCCATTTATGTCCTTGACAGAAGTTATGTTATAAAATCAATACCATTTACGCAAGACCAGCTTGTTGAAATAAATATGTTTTAAGTGAGCGGCGGAAGAGGGGAAGGTCCGTGATTGTGCGAAGTTCGGGGGGTAGGTCGTTCCAGAGGGCCGGCCCAGCCACAGAGAAGGCCCTACCCCTGGGCACCGTTAGCCGGCATTGCCCGGCGGTTGGTACCCTCAGTAGGCCCACTCTGTGGGAGCGTATCGGACGTAGGGAGGTATGTGGCAGGAGACGGTCCCGTAAGTAACTAGGCCCCGAGCCATGGAGCGATTTGAAGATGGTAACAAGCACCTTGAAGTGCACCCGGAAGGCCACCGATAGCCAGTGCAGCTCGCGCAGGAGAGGTGTTACGTGGGAGTAGCGAGAAGCTCCCAGAATCCCCCGCGCGGCCGCATTCTGAACAAACTGGAGCCTCCAGGTGCACCTCAAGGGGAGCCCCATGTAGAGAGCGTTGCAATAGTCTAGGTGAGACGTCACGAGTGCCTGAGTGACAGTGCGGAGGGCGTCTCGGTCCAGAAAGGGATGCAACTGGCGTACCAGGCGAACCTGGTAGAATGCCCCCCTGGTCACGGCCGTCACATGATCGTCTAGGGACAGCCGGGAATCCAGGAGGACGCCCAAGTTGCGAACCCTTTCCGCGGGGGCCAATGGAACTAGCAAGAGTTTTTTTTAATGGCCAGATGCCCTTCCTCTCGCTAATGCGAAGTTTTTGTTCAGCAGATATATTCTCAGGGTGCCGAGAGAGAGAAATATCTGCCTCTACCTAGGATCGAACTCCCAGCCTCCTGATGGTGAGGCGACTACTCCACCTCTAAGCCACCGCAGCACTCCAAGGTGGAAGCATAAATGAAGTTAGTTAAATTAACAATTATGTGGAGATGAAAGTAGTTCTAGGTGTTTTTGGTAGGGTCATCCGCGATGTTAGTTCAGCCTGCCCTCCTGTCGTTATACAAGTTGAAAGTGTCTTTCTCCAAGATACGACTTTAGGAATGAAGAAGAACTTGACAGCCAGATCCTGGAATGGCGTCTCTAATTCAGAGTTGGGCAGAATCCAAGACTAGCATGGTCAAGGGATGTTGAGATGTTGATGTTGATCACCGTTTGAAAAGAGTTTGGAAAAACTCTTACTAAACCATGTTTTGTGATAGAGTGGATCCAAATCAGCTAAACGTAGGGCTTGAAGAAGCTCACAGAAAGCACAAAAAAAATGTTAAATATTGTACTTTGTGATGAAAATTTGCAAGAAAAACAAAATGCACAGGTACAGTATAGGTGGTACCTTGCTCAATAGTAGCAACTGTGAGAGGGATCTTGGAATCCTAGTGGACAATCATTTAGATATGAGCCAGCCGTGTGCAGCAGCTGCCAAGAAAGACAACACAGTTCTAGGCTGCATAAACAGAGGGATAGAATCTAGATCACGTGAAGTGTTAATGCCACTGTATAGTGCCTTGGTAAGGCCACACTTGGAATACTGCATACAGTTTTGGTCGCCACGATGTAGAAAAGACGTGGAGACTCTGGAAAGAGGGCAGAGAAGAGCAACCAAGATGATTAGGGGACTGGAGACTAAAACATATGAAGAACAGTTGCAGGAGCTGGGTATGTCTAGTTTGATGAAGAGAAGGACCAGGGGAGACATGATAGCAGTGTTCTGATATCTCAGAGGGTGCCACAAAGAAGAGGGAGTCAAACTATTCTCCAAGGCACCTGGGGGCAGGACAAGAAGCAATGGCTGGAAACTAATCAAGGAGAGAAGCAACTTAGAACTAAGGAGAAATTTCCTGACAGTTAGAACAATTAACCTCTGGAACAGCTTGCCTCCAGAAGTTGTGAATGCCCCAACCCTGGAAGTCTTTAAGAAGATGTTAGATACCCATTTGTCTGAAATGGTATAAGGTTCCTGCCCACGCAGGGGGTTGGACTAGAAGACCTACAAGGTCCCTTCCAACTCTGCTATTGTATTGTGTTGATTGTGGTGGACTGCTAAGAGTTACGTTACGTGGCTGTGTATCAACAAAACTCTGCGAAGGACTAAATGGAATGAAGTTGCTCCAAGTGCCGTCTTCTGCTCTTTGAGTTTCCCATCTGTGGAATCGCTTTTTCGTGTTTCCTTCCTAGTGCAAAAATAGCAATTGTTATGCATCGGCATGCAATGTTGCTGAACTATGGATGACCCTCCCTTGCCTCTGCATGTGTGTTTAATTCAGTGCATGATCAGAGGCATTAAAATGCTGATGCTAGCAAATATTCCTCAAGGAACAAAGGCAGGAATGCGTTCTCTGCAAAGTAATCTGAATTTAGAGGATCGGGGCAGAGTAAGGCCAACAGGACAAGCCAATTGATCAGCAGTGTTGTAGCCTTATCTTCTGTGGGTTCTGTAATGCCATGCCCCCTTCAGAGCCTGAATCTGGGGGGGAGGAGAGATGAGCCAACAGAGATTGAGGGGGCGGCTTTGTTGGCTTTGGAGGAAAATGGGGAAGGGCAGGGCCAGTCAGGCCAGGGCCTTTCAGGATTAGGACAGTTTGTAGACAGGGAGGAACAGGGGCAGGATGAACATGAGAGACAGAGCTCAGGTGAGGAGCAAGGACCACCCCCTCCGGATCCAAGAACTCAGAGAGTAGAGAGAAGGCGTGAACAGTGCAGACTGAGCAGGCTACTCACAAGGCACACCTGGGGAATGAGACTTAAGCAGAGGCTGTGGGGCATTAAACAAATGCTGAGTTCCTGAAGTGTTGAGTGCCTGACGTTTGAAATTGCATTATTTCTGGCTTTCTGGACTAATTCCCTGGATCCTTTGCTTCCTAAACTCCCTGACTTGCCCTGATGGATTTATTGCTGTGCAGCCTTGGTGTACCCAGCTCTGGACTGGACTATTTGCAGCCAGAGACTGCTTGAAGTATGTGTGAGGGGTTTGACTCACTTTGCTCTGGGCCTGGCCAGAAACATGGGAGTGTTTGGGTAAACTTGGAGCAAGGAAGGGGCGGTTCAAACTGGCAAAATGTGTGCTATCTCTGTGCCATGACCCAGGTCATCACAGGTAGGCAGAGCCCCAAGGCTCCTCAAGAGCTGTTATATTGAAGCCAACCAGAACATGAGAGAGATTCTGGATGGGACACCGTCAAACCCTACCTACACCTGAGGAGAAGAAAGGAGGGTCTATTTTGGGGGGACCACTCTAGAATAGAAATGTTTAATTCCACTTCTAGCAGTTAAAATGCAAAGGGCTGCTCTGAACTTGCTCAAATGCCTACAATGGATGATGCTGAATGTGAACGTCCTCTATAAATAACTGTAAATGAAGAGAGAAGTGGCTGGTGTGGCAAAGGTGAAGTGCACTTTCTCCTCATTACTATGCCAGGAGCAGCACTTCTCTGCATTAGAAGTCTCTTTTACTGCCTTAATGCTGCATTGTTGGTTGGTTAGTGCAGGAGTCCCCAACCTTTGCAACTTTAAGTCTGAAGGACTTCAGCTCTCAGAATTCTCCAGCCAGCAAAGCTGCAAAGGTTGGGGACCTCTGGACTAGAAGACCTCCAAGGTCCCTTCCAACTCTATTATCCTGTTATTCTGTTAAATGAGTGAGAACTAGTGCCATTTCTTTTCCTCCCAAGTCCATCCAAATTCTGGGAGCTGAAGTCCTTCAGACTTAAAGTTGCAAAGGTTGGGGACCCCTGGGTTAGTGGGTTGGCTGTTTATTTATTTGTGGGGTTTTTCCCCCAGTGAAGACATTGGTCAAGCTTGATATAAGCAGGAAGATCCTTTTTCTGCATTCTCATTGTTAATGTTTGCCTCGGCATCATTTATGGAAGCCAGTTGGGAAGACCTGAGGTTGCCCGACAAGGGACAGTCCCTGCTCTGGTGTGCAGATGAGCCCCAAAGCAGAACAATTTTTGTCTTCTGAGGAGAATGGGGAGATGCTCCTTCTCCTGCTTGTCGAGTATGAGGGAGATGCTTTTGCTCCACCCAGATTCTTCCAGTTCAGAGAGATAGAAATGGATGAAGGAGGAGCCTCCTCCAAGACACAGAGCAGGGAGGCCTAACCTTATGGTCCTTGCATGCTGAAAGCACACCTATGCGCGCGATGCACTGTACGCCTGTGCCCACAGCCATAATGCAATGCGTGCATGACATACAAACCCACACGCCCCCTGCCACCTGCGCATGCACCTGCAACACCCTCCATGCCCCATTTGGGGCCTAGCAGGCCTCCCTGAAGCCTCCTGGGATCAAAAACGGGTCATAGGATACACAGTTGACATGAAGCCAGAGGCTTTTTTATTGGGAATGAAGCCCGATAAAATAAACAAAGACATATGGTATCTGACCCTCCATATTACTACAGCAGCCAGAATACTCTTCGCACAGGACTGGAAGAACGAGTTACTACCCTCAGATAGCAAACTGCTCTGGAAAATCTCAGAATGCGCGGAAGCAGATCGCCTAACAAAAATACTCAGAAACCAGAAGGACTCGAATTATCACAACTGCTGGAATTTATGGTACAAGTGGATAAAACATAGAAAAGAAAACCTAAAATAGTCCTAATCGTTCTCTGGTAGCTATCAGTTTAAATGGGTGTATACTTAGACTTGCTTGTTGCAATATATTTATTTTATTTTATTTTATTTTATTTTATTTTATTTTATTATTTTATTTTATTTTATTTTATTTTATTTTATTTTATTTTATTTTATTTTATTTATTTTATTTTATTTTATTTTATTTTATTTTATTTTATTATTTTATTTTATTCATATAACCGCGCCTATCTCCCCGGAGGGACTCAGGGCGGTGCACACGAATTTAAAACAGAAAATACAAAACATAGCAATAATAAATATAATTTAAGGCTAAAATCCAATTAAATACATTGTCTGTGTGTGTAATGGGAACATTTTTTTTGTTTTTGTTTTGTTTTTTTAAATTTGTAAATAAAATTTTTTTTTAAAAAAAACGGGCCACAGGGGGAGGGAGAACACTGCACCTCCCACTTCCGCTGCATGTTTTGGGCCTAACATCCTCCCTGAGGCCTCCTGGGACTAAAAACAGGATGTGGGGGAGTTGCCACTCATCCCCTGTGTTCCCCCCTGCACATGCACAGCAGTGACCCAAAAATCCAACGGAAGGCGCACGAGCATGCGCGATAGCGCTGAGCTGGGGCAACAACTCGCATGACCGCAGAGAGGGCTCAACGTGCCACCTGTGGCATGCATGCCATAGGTTCACCGTCACGGACATAGAGGCGGACTCTCCTGCTTTGCATTAGAAATAGCAATTGAGGTTGAGTTCAGGAAAGTTTATTTATTTTATCGAATTTATACCCCGCCCTTCTCCTTGTTAGGACCCAGGGCGGCGCACAGGCATTATTAAAACCACAATAAAACAACATACATCATTAAAACATATTAAATTATTAAAATCCGTGCTAAAAACCCATTTAAAACCCTGCCTAATTACAATTTATAAATAAAAAGTCAGAAACGGGGGGCTATGCTAGGCTGGCCTGTTGGAATAGAAACGTCTTAAGACGTTGGCGGAAGAGGCGGAGATCCGAGATAGTACGTAGGTCGGGGGGTAGGTCATTCCAGAGGGCTGGGCCCGCTACAGAGAAGGCCCTTCCCCTGGGTGTCACCAACCGGCATTGCCCGGCTGACGACACCCGGAGAAGACCCTCTCTGTGGGAGCGGATTGGACAAAGGGATGTATGGGGCAGGAGGTAACTCGTTGGATGCTGGGATGGCAAGTTGGGGAACCTGTTGTTCCTCAACCTTGGTAACTTTAAGATGGCTGGACTTCAATTCCCAGAATTCTTCAGCCAGCATCTGAAAATGGTCAAGGTTGAGAAAGTCTGGTGTAACCCTTTGGAGAGAATCACTTCCAGGACTCCAAAGGCAAGCTGACCCCCATGAACATAACTCTATAATAGAGTAGAGTAGATTAGAGTAAAGTAGAGTAGAGTAGAGTAGAGTAGCCCAAACAATCAATCTCTAAGACTATCCCCCACCCACACAGACAAGCATGACACCAGGGGTGTCAAACTGGCAGCCCACAGATGCGTCCCATGCAGGCCACACCCACCCCAGCTCTGCATGTGGGAAAACGTCATGTGTCGGCAATGTGACGCGGCAAGTTTGATACCTGTGCACTCGAATGTAAACTGACAGCATGCCGAACTCCTTACTAGCACTCGTGATGTTACCTAATTAGGCCAATGAAACCTCTGCAAGAAAAGAAGCAGGCTCAGACAACACCAAGGATCCTACAGCCCTCTTCCTCCTCCTCCTCCTCCTCTTTTCTCCTCCTCCTCCTCTTCTCTGCAAACCCTACTCCCTTCTAGCACTGATGATGTTACTTAGTTAGGGTAATGAAACGTCTGCAAGAAAAGAAACAAGCTCAGGCAGCACCAAGGACCCCTTCATTTCCACCATGAGCTTCAAATATTCTCCTTTAATGATTAACTATTTCATACAGGGTGTGAGAACCATGATGAAAGTAGGAATGAACCATGTTCTAAATTGCTATCTTCCCCCAAATCTTCAGCACTTGATATTTTAAGTAGCTTCAATGTGCTCCTCCACCCAGCCTGATTGTCAGGGTTATGGTGGTATAGGTGGCTGGAGTTCCCCACCCTGTGTATAATGTGTAAAATAACCTTGAAGCAACCTGAAAATCAACATTGGTATTTTGTACAAATCAAATTATTGCATCAGCAGCTGCTTATTTTCAGTGGAACTGATCTCAGCCTCAGAAATCAATGTGCAGTTCTTTGTTTTCCCCCTTTCATATCAGAACTCAAGGTAATAATGGAGAAGTGTTTTGCTTCATTACAACTTTAAAAAAGCATTGCATGCTTGTTTACCAGGAAAGGGAGCCTACAGATTGACAATTTTCGAGCCATGATACATGCAGAGAAAGCTGCCAGTTTTCTTTCACCCTTCTTGGGCTAAGTGCTGGTTTGGCTAATGAAAAGTGATGGATTTTCAACCTGAAGCATGCTGAGGGGACACTTTCAGGCTTTTGTGGGGTGCTCCGTGATACACAATTTAAGAAACAATGGCTTCCCACAATTGCAATGCCTGTGCTAGCTTCCAACAGCGATTTTATAAATGATCCCTGTTAATAATCATGATTAGTCATTGCGAATCCATACCTTGTTCAGTGAGACTTCTTCCCCAAATAAGGTTGCTTCAGATTTGAAACCGAAATTCTTTTATTTTCCATCAGAACTCGTGATTCACTTTCACTTTCACTTTATTTCCATTTCTATACCGCTCCTCTCTCCCCAATGGGACTCAGGGCGGTGCACAGGAAAATTAAAAAGAAGACAACAAACAGACAATAATAAATACAATCATATCGTTAAAATATAATTAAATTAAATGTAGCCTGTTCTAAAACAGAGTTAAAACTGTAAAAAATGTTAAAATTCAACCACTAAATCTGTAAGGATCTAAGCTAGGCCGGCTAGATGGAAAAAGTGAGTCTTAAGCAATCGGCGGAAGAGGCGAAGGTCCGTGGTGGTACGAAGTTCGGGGGGGTAGGTCGTTCCAGAGGGCTGGACCCGCCACAGAGAAGGTGGAATACTACCCTGTTTCCCCAAAAATAAGACCTTCCCGGAAAATAAGCCCAATCGGGCTTGTGACTGCATGTGCTAAAATAAACCTTCCCCTGAAAATAAGCTCTCCCAAAAAATATTACAACCCAGCAGCAGCCATGAGGTGACTAGGTTTGCCATCTCCTACACCTCAAAAATAATAAGACCTCCCTGAAAATAAGGCCAAGTGCTTATTTCAGAGGTCAAAAGAAAATAAGACCCTGTCTTATTTTCAGGGAAACACAGGATTCGTTTTAGGAAAGAGTAAGCGTTCCATGTGTGCTAAAATAATATTTATGTGACTAGCCGTTCCTGACCACGCGTTGCTGTGGCCCAGTCTGGTTAATTGGCCAACCATCTACACCTGAACACACAAACACGTACACACAACCACCGTATAACCCCCAACCTACCTACCTACTGTATCTATCTATCTATCTATCTATCTATCTATCTATCTATCTATCTATCTATCTATCTATCTATCTATCTATCTATCTATCTATCTATCTATCTACCTACCTACCTACCTACCTACCTACCTACCTACCTACCTACCTACCTATCTCTCTAACCCTAACCTTAACCACCTACCTACCTACCTACCTACCTTCCTACCTACTTACTGCATTTCTCCCTCCCTCTCCCTATCCCTATAGCTACCTACCAACCTACTACTATATCCTAATACAAAATGTCATAAAATAATTCCTGTGGCTCACTGCTCTCTCTGTATCCATCTACCTACCTTTTTTAAACATTGCTAACATTTCTGTTGCATGTACCTGGCACAGGTGTGACATCTACGCAATCTATATATATCATTGGTGCCGTATTTGAAAGGAATGTTGTGTGAAAATTTGGAAGCGATGGGTGCAGTACTTTCGGAGATTAGCGGTTTTGAACAAACTCTTGTTGCATTTTTATTTATATAAGATTCCATGGATGGTCCAGTTCTGTGTAATCAGAAGACAGGACTTTATTCTGTATGCAAGGCACTTTTGTCTTTAACCTGGGCTAGTTGAAGTCTAAACTAATGATAGTAGTACCAGAGCAGGGGTGTCAAACTCAAGGCCCAGGTGCCGGATCTGGCCATGGAGTGCTTAGATCTGGCCTGTGGGGCCACCCTAGAAACAACAAAGGATCGGTCTGCAGTGCCTCTGCCAGCGAAAATGGAGCTCAGGAGCCCTCTCAAACCCCATTTTTGCTGGAAGAGGGTTGAAAGAGGCTGTTGCAGCCCAAAATGGAGCTGACAAAGGCCACAGATGGGACTCCTGAGCTCCGTTTTCTCTGGAAGAGGATTGCAGGAAGCTGTCGCAGCTGAAAACGGAGCGTGGGAGCCTCTTTTCTCTGGCAGAGCGCTCGGGCCACCACAAGTGCCCCTGACATGAGTGACATTAGGCTGGCCACACCCATACTGGCCATGCCCACCCTGTCCCCCCAAAGCCAAACACAACCCTGATGCAGCCCTCAATGAAATCGAGGTTGACACTCCTGTACTAGAGACTACTACTATCTAGTACTAAGTCTAGTACTAGAGGGAGTACTCATAAAACACTGTCAAAGTCTAACAGTTGAACCCTGATAGACTTTGACAGTATTTTATGAGCACTATCACAGCATGGTGCTGTGCTGAAGTTGGGTAATCACAACAATTGTGTGCTGGAAAGCAGAGCATGCTTGTTTTGCACCACTGCTGAAAACATTGTAAGTATTTCCTTGAGTAAAGAGCCATGGTGGCACAGTGGTTAGAATGCAGTATTGCAGGCTGATTCTGCTCACTGCCAGGAGTTCGATCCTGACCAGCTCAAGGTTGACTTAGTCTTCCATCCTTCCAAGATCAGTAAAATGAGGACCCAGATTGTTGGGGGCAATATGCAGACTCTGTAAACTGCTTAGAGAGGGCTGTAAAGCACTGTGAAGCGTTATATAAATCTATGTAACATTGTTAAAGAAAAGGGCTAAGGATCAACGGTGAAATCAACTTACCTTCGCTACCGGTTTGCAAATGTGAGCTTACACACGCCACCTCCGCGCATGCACAGGACCTTCCGCACATGAGCAGAGCATCAAAAAATGGGACGTGATGACATCCGGGCGGGCGGGTGGAGTCTCCATCTGCCATTGCTACCAATTCGCCCGAACTGGATAGAACTGGCTGAATTGCACCCCTACTAAAGCAAGGAAGAAACATTTCTTGAAGATCCTTTGACCCTGCACCATTCAAAGCATCAGCTCTTGCCATTCATCAAAATAATTTGCCCTTGGGCAGTTAGGACCAGTTCCGGAAAGGATTGGACATTGCCCCGAAGTTCTCAAATCTCACAAGTTAGAGAAACAGTGGCAGTTTTGAATGAAAACAATAGAATTGTGCACAAATCAGGACAGCTGCACGGGAACCAGCTGCTGTGGCTAAGCTAGACTGATCTGTGCACTAAGAGTCCAACTTGGCTTCAGACGGGCTTTACTTCTTATCGTTCGTATTCAGATTTTGAGATGGGAGAGAATGTCATATTTTGAATCCATTTCATTTGAAAAGCCCCCTTTCTGCCAGAATTTTGCAGATAAAAACAAAGCGCTTGCTATGATATTTTAACATGTGCACATTTGGTCTTTCATTTTAAATACGGAGATGACAATTCAGACACTGCCTGCCCCATCATCACTCCGAAGTCCAACACAATCCATTGTATCACTCGGTGGAGATAGACAATGTAAACATGACTTTGGGTAGCCTAAATTAGCTCCACAAACAGAGTAGGCTTCCTGTTTACATCAGGATTTTAGCTACTACCCACCAAGGTTGCAAAGAGTTGATACAGGAAATTTGCTGGAGAGGAATCCCCTTTAATCTAAACTACCGTATTTTTCAGAGTATAAGATGCACCGGAGTATAAGACACACCAAGATTTTGAAGATGCAAATTTTAAAATTTTGCACTCTGCACACCTTCCAAAAATGGTCCATTTTTTTGTGAAAATGGGCCTATTTTTTGTCAAGAAAGGGCTTGTAGGCTGTTCCTGGGGGCAAAAATGAGAAAAAATCAACCTGTTTTCCGCTCATTTTTACCCTCCCCAGCTCCCAAGAGCACTCTGGAGGCCTCCTAAAGGCTATGCATGGCCATTTTTGCAAAGGGGGTGGGGTTTCAGAAGGCCAGAAATGCTGTATTCAGTGTATAAGATGCACCCAGATTTTCACCCTCTTTTTTGAGGGAAGAAATGCGTCTTATACACTGCAAAATATATATGTATCTAAAAACCATTCATCAGATGAAGAGTTTAAGTGGGGATGGATGGTGAATGGCCTTTGTGTCATTGGAGGGATGGACTGGTTGGGTTTTGACTGTCCTTCAAAGAGCGTGAGATGAAGCTACAGGAAAACAATAGGAAATGAATAAGGGCAGAAAACAATTTGCTAACCACGGCACTAGAACCAATGACTTGAGAGTTTGATGTTGAATCATTTTGCCTTCTATCATTCCATGAACTTTTGATTAAGCCTAGATAAATCACTCCTGTCTTCCTATAATGCTTGCCTTTTCTTCAACATGTTTCCACTGGTTTTTTTTTTTTAACGGTACACAGTTTGTAGCTGTGTTTTTGTTTATATATGAACTCAATACTTATGTTCTTGTGCTTCCTCGCTGCTCTCCATGTCTATGGAGAATCTCAATAATCCAGGTCATGGTTGAGCACCTTTGGGATACTCAGTGCTCTGTTTTATGCACGTCTTTGGAGTCTATTACAAAGACTCTAGGCAAGACAGTGGGCCTAGTGACTTCACCCCTGTTTTTGGTTGAGAAAACTGAACTAGCCAGTGTTGGAAGAATGCTTCCACTATCCTTAGTATAACTCTATCTTCAAGCACTGTATGCTTCTGTTGAGTAAAGGAATTGCACCCTTCCTCCTGTGTTAAGCATCAGGGACACATTTGCTCCTTATCTCTATTTACTCAGCTTATCCCAGCCACAGAGCAATGAGACGTGCCTAATTTAGGGGCGGTGGATTTGATGCATGGGATGCATTGATGTCACCAAATTCAATCCCCATTTATAGTCTTTATTCTCCCCCCTCACCCAGCTCTTCCATTCTGCTTTTTAAAAAAAAAATCCTTCCCTTTTCCCGGCCTTCCTTTGGCCTCGCTACTCGCTTCCTGTCACCAGATGGGCTGTGTTTGGCAGCTGCCGGATCCAGGTGCCAGTCCCTCGACTCTGGCTTTCTCTGCTGGCACCGAGGGCTCGTTGTGCTTCTTGGCTCCTTCTTGGATGGGCAGCTGCAGAGGCGGCCTCGGATTCCCTTCCCCCCACCCCGGAGGGGAGGCGGTTGTGGGCCAGGAACTCTACTTGGCTCAAAAGATCCCATTGAATGCTTCGGTTATCTTTTCTTGCTGCAGAATCCAGATTATTTATTTGCTTGTTTGTTTATGGCTCAGATAAAGAGGCATTGTTCCCGCTTCCTTTTCTACTGACCCTCTTATCCTTCCCCTACCTCGTTTCCATTCATCTTTTAATTACACAAAACTGTAGTTACGGCCATTGACCCATGTGATTGTATCCACTGACGTTGGGTAATAACAATAATGTCCAACCCAGTAATTATTGAGACCCTCCTTGTAAAAAATATGAGGAAGAGGAACAGCTGTGCTGAGACCAGAGATAGCCGTTTTTTTGGAGCAAGGGCGAATCCTGATGGGACTTCCTTCGTGCAGGTCTTCCAGAATGAAAGCCAATGGAAGAATGAGTATAATTAGCAACTGCCAAAAAAGCCAACACAGTTCTAGGCTGCATAAACAGAGGGATAGAATCAAGATCATGTGAAGTGTTAATACCACTTTATAATACCTTGATAAGGCCACACTTGGAATACTGCATTCAGTTTTGGTCACCACGATGTAGAAAAGATGTGGAGACTCTGGAAAGAGTGCAGAGAAGAGCAACAAAGAGGATTAAGGGACTGGAGACTAAAACCTATGAAGAACGGTTGCAGAACTGGGTATGTCTAGTTTAATAAAAAGAAGGACTAGGAGAGACATGATAGCAGTGTTCCAATATCTCAGGGATTGCCACAAAGAAGAGGGAGTCAAACTATTCTCCAAGACACCAGAGGGCAGAACAAGAAGCAATAGGTGGAAATTAATCAAGGAGAGAAGCAACTTAGAACTGAGGAGAAAGTTCCTGACAATTAGAACAATCAGTCAGTGGAACAGAAGTTGCCTCCAGAAGTTGTGAATGCCCCAACACTGCAAGTCTTCAAGATGATGTTGGATAGCCATTTGTCTGAAATGGTATAGGGCTTCCTACCTAGGCAGGGAGTTGGACTATATGACCTCCAAGGTCCCTTCCAACACTGCTATTGTATTGTATAGTAATAATAATCAAGATTTGTTTTTGCTAAGGTTATTAAAATTCAACTAATATACTTTTTTTCTCTTCATGCCTGTTATGTTGATAGTGGACTTAGAAATCTCATTCTGGAGCCACAGCCACAGTGGGATGAAGATGATGATGATAATAATAATAATAATAATAATAATAATAATAATAATAATAATAATAATAATAATAATAATAATAATAATAATAATAATAATAATAATAATAATTTTTTAATAATAATAATTTTAATACTTATAAACCGCTCCCTCTCCCCATAGGGACTCGGGGCGGTGCACAGGTAGAATAAAAACAATAAATACATACAAACATTCCTTAAAAACAAATTAAACCTAACCTGCGCTAAAATTTCCCATTAAAACTGAACTATACTAAAACTACCCAGTAAAACCCCAAAGACAGAGAGACTATCCTAGGCCGGCCAGACAGAAAAGATGAGTTTTTAATTTAAGACGGAAGGAGCGGAGGTCCGTGGTCGTCCTAATATCGGGGGGAAGGTCGTTCCAGAGGGCCGGGCCCGCCACAGAGATAGCCCTTCCCCTGGGTGTCGCCCGCTGACAGTGTCTACTGGACGGCACCCGGAGAAGTCCCTCTCTGTGGGAGCGAATCGGCCGTGAGGATGTATGAGACAGGATCCGATCCCGCAGGTAGCTAGGTCCCGAGCCATGGAGCGCTTTAAAGATGATAATTAACACCTTGAAGCGCACCCGAAAGACGACAGGTAGCCAGTGCAGCTCGCACAAGAGCGGTGTTACATGGGTAAACCTGGCGGTTCCCATAATTGCTCGCGCGGCTGCGTTCTGGATTAGCTGAAGCCTTCGGGTGCACCTCAAGGGGAGCCCCATGTAGAGAGAGTTACAATAGTCCAGTCGGGATGTCACGAGCGCATGAGTGACTGTGCGAAGGGCGTCCCGATCCAATAGGGGGCGCAATTGACGAACCAGGCGAACCTGGTAAAACGCCCTCCTGGCCACGGCTGTCACTTGATCTTCCATGGACAGCCGGGCATCCAGGAGGACACCCAAATTGCGCGCCTCATCCACAGGGGCAAGATGTTCGCCCCCTATGGCCAGCGATGGAGTGAGCTGGTTGAATCGGGCAGCCGGAAACCACAGCCACTCGGTCTTGGTCGGGTTGAGCCTGAGTCCGTTCCTTCCCATCCAGATCCGCACGGCTTCCAGGCACTGGCACATCACCACTACGGCATCGTTGGGGTGGTTTGGGGTAGATATATACAACTGAGTGTCATCAGCGTATAGATGGTACTCTACCCCAAAACCACGGATGATCTCACCCAGCGGCTTCATATATGTGTTAAACAGGAGAGGCACCCCTGAGGCACCCCACATGTGAGTGGTCTCGAGGTCGACCTCTGCCCCCCTGCCAACACAAATTGCGATCAGCCAGAGAGGTAGGAGGAGAACCACCATAAAACGGTGCCTCCCACCCCCAACCCCCCCAGCCGATGCAATAGGATACCATGGTCGATGGTATCGAAAGCCGCCGAGAGGTCTAATAGGACCAGGATGGAGGAACAACCCCCATCTCTGGCCCTCCAGAGATCATCAACCAACGCGACCAATGCCGTCTCGGTGCTATGCCCGAGCCGAAAGCCGGACTGGCGCGGATCTAGATAGTCAACTTCCTCCAGGTGACGGGGAAACTGTTGTGCCACCACACTCTCAACAACCTTCACCAAAAAGGGAAGGTTGGAGACTGGACGGTAGTTGTTTAAAAGAGCTGGATCCAAGGAGGGCTTCTTAAGGAGGGGCCTCACCATGATGCTTAATCTAAAATTTATTTGGCCTTTGATATCCATGCTTTCCCAATTTGTTGATCAATCTTAGACATATGTGTCATTTTCTGTGCTCTGGATGTTAATACCACAAATAATTTCTCACCGGTTGTAACGGCTGGGTTATACAGTACCTCTTTTCATTTTTACCATCGGACAGACGACACTGAAATATAGCCAGCTGGACAAACAGGTTTAAAGACAGTTTGTTCTGACCTAGGCTTCACAAAATCATGAAGCAGGCTCCTAGTTCTGGCAAAACTTCCTTTTATTAAGCTAATGTGAATTCCTCTCGTTCACATACAGCAAAGTCCTGGCAAACAGTCTTTCGAGGATGAATTTACAACCACAGACCTTATCAACCTTGGAGAACTGCCAGGCCGACATCCTCCAAACGCAAAGCTGTGCAAGAAAATACTTGGCAAGGAGTATCTGAGAGCCACGGACAAATCTTCACGCTAATTAAATGAACAAATGGTCTCCTGCAAACTCCACTCCCCTTTTCCTCCTCTTTATTCGCTATGAGAGGAGCCTTTAACCATCCACCTGTGCCTTTACTCCTGAGTCGGCCTTTGTTCCTTAACTGGTTCCTTCTCCTGACAGCTGTGCGCATGCACGCATCAGAAACAAGCTCCAGCTGTTTTTCTGCCCCACTGATCTCCAACTCTGAAGGCAGCTGATATCTCAGATGGCCCTGGCTTCATCTCTTCCTCCAATGCAGAGCCTTCCTCCTAGCCTTCCCCAGACTCCAGGACTGGCTCATGTTCCTCCCCAACCTCCTTGCTGCCTAAGTCTGCCACCAGCTCCACTGGTTGCTTTTGAGCCACAACACAGCTTCTACCTGTGGACTATAATGTGTTTAGGACCTATTCCTAAACACATTATAGCACCACAAACAGATTACTATGACAAATTTCATTGCTGCCAGTGTTATGTGTAATACGTATATATCATGATATAAGATCACACACCAGAGTTGCACAGAATATGGCATACATATGGAAATATATGACCAGTTTTTTTCTCTCTCTAATTACTTGTATAAGGGTTATTCCTTATATTGTTCATGTTGTCTTCCATTCTTTTATGGACTGCACCAGTAGAGGCTAAACCAATTTCGTTGTATACATGATGTATAATGACAATAAAGGCTCTGAACTTTAGAAGCAAGAAAGAATCTCCAGGCATCCTCAAAATTAAGAGAGCTGTTATGACATAAGCAATCACGGCTTGGATTCTGTTCCTTCAGATAGATCAGCTACATCTGCTGGTGCCCTTGCCCAGAGAGTGCCAGGAAATGGCAAGGCAGGGGTGTGGTTGGAAGGGTGTGGTGGCATTGGAGTCTGAAGGAGCAGATTGACAACATATTCAAAACAAAGGGAAGGGTGTGGAAGTGCATTGGAGAATAATGGAAAAGGAAAGGAAGGGAGCAAACAGGACAGAGATGGATGGGAAGAAAGGACACAAGGACTGGGTAGGGCCATGAAAGGATGGGGAAGGACAGGACAAAGACGGATGGGATGAAGGGACTTAAGGACTGGGTAGGGTCATGAAAGGATGGGGAAGAACAGGACAAAGATGGATGGGATGAAGGGACTTAAGAACTGGGTAGGACATGTAAGGGTAAGGAAGAAGTGAGGAGGTAAGGAGAGAGAAAGAACAGAGGGGATAGGAGAGAAAAAATGACACATGGATTTGCAGGAAGAAAGTAGGAGATAGCAGATTGAGGAGTGACCAAAGGCCATTTAAGGCAAGACATTCTGAATGTGGCCACATAAATTTTCAGGAAGATCTTATACCCCGTTTCCCTGAAAATAAGACCTCCCCAGATAATAAGCCCAATCGGGCTTATGCGCTAAAATAAGCCCTCCCCTGAAAATAAGCCCTCCTTGAAAATATTGCAACACAGCAGCAGCCGTGAGGTGACCACGCTCGCTGCTTCCTGCACCTCAAAAATAATAAGATTTCCCCAAAAATAAGACCAAGTGCTTATTTCGGAGGTTAAAAAAAAAAAAAGACCCTGTCTTATTTTTGGGGAAATGCAGTAGACCAGGGGTGTTAAACTGGCGGCTTGCAGGCTGGATGCATTATGCACAGGCCACACCCACCCCAGTTCCGTGAAAGGAAAAATGTCACAAAACATCAAGTGACAGCCATGTCACGCCACAAGTTGGACATCCGTGATATAGACTGAGATCTGCAGTAAAAATAAAGTCTGTTCTGTGCAATGGTCTTTTTGTATGCCAATCGTGTGAAGTATGATTTGTATGCAGAAAAAAAGAGGCGGGTTGAATTCATTATGCAAACCTTAATCAATTGAATGTGTTTATTTTAACCAATCCGTCAGGTACGCAGGTAATCTGCATCTACAAGGCAGAGGACTACATGATAGTTGAGGGACAAGACAAAAAGTATTCTAAAACGACGCAAATATTCTCCTTTGGAAAAAAGGAGCAGTGTGTTGCCTAAGACAATGCTTATAAACTACAGCAGTTAACAAGATGTCGAGCTTGTCAGTTGGAAAGCTGACAGTCCAGGTTCGAGACCCAAGGACCCTATGACAGGATGAGCTCCCGTTACTTCCCAGCTCCAGCCAACGTAGCAGTTTGAAAGCATGCAAATGCGAGTAGATAAATAGGTACCACTTTGGTGGGAAGGTAACAGCATTCTCAGCCTTTCGTCCTGGTGGCCCCATAACAAGCTAAGCCTCTTCAGACAATGCTGCTTTCCTCAGCTAGGAAACAGAGATGACTGCCACGCCCTGAAGTGAGACAGGAGACTGGACAGGAGAAACTTTAGCTGTTCTCTAAGATTATTACAATAATGTGAACAGATAATAGCCCAAAGGGGTTTTTCTTGTTACTTTAGCACGGCCTGTCTTGAATGGATATCCTCCAAAGTTTATGGAGATTCCTAATCATCCAGGTCGCGGTTGACCCAAATGTGCTTTTTCAGGAGTCAACTTGACTTTCTTGTTTTTTTTTCTTTTGAAAACGTTTCACTTCTCACCCAAGAAGCTTCTTCAGGTCTGACTGGATAGTGGGGAATGGAAGGATTTATATTCCTGGCAGACAGCTGGTCATTTGGATTCTGCTAGAGTTGTTGAGGCCACTTGGAGGTTTCTCTGTGTCTTCAAAAGCATGAAAAAACAAGGAAGCCCAGTTGCCTTCTGATAAAGCACCTATGGGACAAACCCCCCCAGAGGTTCTGGGATTATAGTTAACCGAATTCCTACAAATAAGTCAATTTATTAATCAAGAAACTTGGGAGTAAATGATACTGCATGCAGCAATCCTTACTTCTCAGTGCATCCTCATGAATATTGCTGCTTTGTTGTTGTTGTTAGTTGCGAAGTCATGTCCAACCCATCGCAACCCCATGGACAACCTTCCTGCCCTCTACCAACCTCTGGAATCCATTTAAGCTCACGCCTGCTGCTTCGGTGACTCCATCCAGCCACCTCATTCTCTGTTGTCCCCTTTTTCTTTTGCCCTCCATCATTCCCAACATGAGGCTCTTCTCCAGGGAGTCCTTCCTTCTCATTAGGTGGCCAAAATCTTCGAGTTTCCTCTTCATGATCTGGTCTTTTAAAGAGCAATCTCCTCTTTAAATCTCCTCTAGTTGATCTCCTCTAGGACTGATTTGTTTGATCGCCTTGCAGTGCAGGTTCCCAAATTGCATTTGGCTTCCCGGCCCTTCTCAAAATGTCAGCCCCATCTCTTAAAAGCACTTTGACCTCTCAGAAGAATGACATGGCCAGGCCTAGTTTCATCCCCATTTCCTCTGGAGCCTTCAAGTCTTCTTTTCTCCTTTTTTTTTTTTGCCCCACCCCAAAAGTAGGGCTTATGGAACTGAGGCTAACTTGAGGCCTCGGAGGGAGGGAGTGAAAGACAACCCAGGAATTATCTTCTGACCAAATATGTGTCCCCTTCCCCCCGTTTCTATCAACGCTCTTTACCTCCATGCAGAATTTAGAAAGTCGCCTGTGCAACTGCATTGCTTCTGATGTGGTTAATGTTGAAAGCTTACTGGTTTCATGCTGGGGATGAATGATGCTACGTGAACAAGCATCAAGGAATCAAACGTATTTATACGCTTGATGTGAAATATTTTCTTTCCCCGGACATTTGAAAGAACCTGTTGCTTGCCAAGGAAGAAAGACGGCAACGAAGTAAGAGCAGCCTTCTAATTGTGCACCGAAAGAGTGCTGAATCGGCTCATTTTCAGCATTAAAAGATGATGGGGATTAATTATCCCATCTCAGATACTCACCACTGGTGTTCGACTCGAGTCTGCTGAAATAAGGGATTTAAAGGATTTCATTATCAAGAACTGTGTATCAGATTTCATTATCAGGGGCTGTGTATCGCTCCTCCCAAACTAATCAGAGAAGGACATTTATCTACCTCTGATTAATGAATGGGGCCCCGAGTGACTGAAAAGGGTGCTAGTTTTAGCAGGTTAAGGGGATTATCCTACAGATGTGTTCAGGTCTCCATAGGGGACGTGGCATTTAAAACGGGAGATTACATTCGCTAGTTGCTGGGACTTGACCTTGCGGCCTGGATATCACTCAGTAGGCAACAACAACAGCAGCACAATTGAGGCTCTCTCACAAAATCCCTCTAATGGCAGAAAGTGAAGAGGAACTAAAGAGCCTCTTGATGCGGGTGAAGAAGGAGAGTGCAAAAGTTGGTTTGAAAGTCAACATTAAGAAAAGTAAGATCATGGCATCCGGCCTTCTCAACTCCTGGCAAATAGATGGGGAAGAAATAGAGGTAGTGACAAATTTTATTTTCCGGGGCTCCAAAATCACCGCAGGTGGGGACTGCAGCCAAGAAATTAAAAGACGCTCGCTCCTGGGGAGGAAAGCTAGAGCAAATCTAGACAGCATACTAAAAAGCGGAGACATCACCCTGCCAGCAAAATTGTGTCTGGTCAAGGCTGTGGTTTTGCAAGCTGCAATGGATGGCTGTGAAAGTTGGACCATAAGGAATAAGGCTGAATGCCAAAGAATGGAGGCCTTTGGTGCTGGAGAAGACTCCTGTGAGTCCCTTGGGCTGCAAGGCCATCCAACCGGTCAGTCCTAGGGGAGATCAACCCTGACTGCTCTTTAGAAGGCCAGATCCTGAAGAGGAAACTCAAATATTTTGGCCACCTAATGAGAAGGAAGGACTCCCTATAGAAGAGCCTCATGCTGGGAAAGATGGAGGGCAAAAGAAGAAGGGGACGGCAGAAAATGAGGTGGCTGGATGGAGTCAGCGTGAGCTTAAATGGACTCCAGAGGATGGTAGAGGAGAGGAAGGCCTGGAAGAACATTGTCCATGGTGTCGCGATGGGTCGGACATGACTTTGCAACTAACACCACCACCACAAAATCCCAGTAACCCCTTTCAAAGTGGCTTCAGAGGCAGAGATCTGGTGGAGGCCCTTAACTCTTCTCTTAGGTCACATAGCTCTGCTCCAAAGGACCACCTTTTCCCCACCCAGGGAGTCCATAGCCAGATTCACGAGGGCTGTTCTCAGCAGGTAGCAGTGGTTGGTTGGACCTTGGTTAATGTTTGGCACTTGAACCTGGACCAGGAAGTGTAATGGCATATGAGAACGACCTTGGGAGATGGGGGAGCAGGGAGAGAAGCTGCCTAGGAAGACTCAGGGAAGAGGAAAGGATTGCCCTACGGGCAGAGGAAGAGGTTCAAAAGGATCTCCTTCCCCCAAAGTTCTCAGGCCGTGAAAGAGACAGTGGGAGATTTGTAGTTTCAGACTTGCAAGGGTCTGTTAATAAAGCCTTCCAATTAAATCTGGTTGTGTTTCCTGTCTGGTTTACCTAGGGGAGCTGACAGGAAGTCTAAACAAACCCCCCCCCAGAGAGCTGGAGGGTAGCCTCTTTCAGAGCGGCGCCAAGAAAATGCCACGAACGCAGTCGTCAGCAGCTGAGATGACTCTAGGGTGTGTTTACATCCCGGGAGAGGATTTGAAAAGATGCGTCTCCCTCTGCTCCTTCGCCTGCTCTTGGCTCTCTCCAGCGCTTCTCGGGCACAAAGGCTCTTTTTTTTACAAACCTAGAAGGTAACCTTGCCTGCAGCAAGGTTGGACATAAGACAAGCCCTCCGGACACTTCTTTGCAACAGATCAGATCAGCAAGACTTTGCAATTCCCCCAGGGTTTGGGCAGAGTCGAGGTCCGAATGACACACACAGAATCTCTGTCCTGGTATAGCACACACAGTTTTGCATTTCCTGCATGCAGATCCTCTCCAAGTGTCTGATTTGCAGGATAAATAAGGGACCGATTCTTTCTACCTCTTGTATCCGGTTCCCATTGATGGATGTTGGGCTCGTGATACATGACAGCATCTCTTTCTTTCTTTCTTTCTTTTTCTCTCCTCCCCTCCTTTCTCCTCTCCTTCTTTTCTTCCTTTCTTCCTTTCCCTCCCTCCCTCCCTCTCCTCCCTTCTCCTTCTCTTCCTTCCTTCCTTCCTTTCCGTCCCTCTCTCCCTCTCCTCCACTCCACTCCCCTCCCTTCTCTCTCTCTCCCTTCCTTCCTTTCTTCCCATCCCTCTTTACCTCCCCTCCTCTCCCTTCTCTCCCTTCCTTCCTTCCTTCCTTCCTTACTTCCTTACTTACTTTCCCTCCCTCTCCTCTCCTCCACCCCCTCCATTCTCTCTCCCCCTTCCTTCCTTCCTTTCCCTCCCTCTCTCCCTCTCCTCTCCTCCACCCTTCCATTCTCTCTCTCCCTTCCTTCCTTACTTTCTGTCCCTTCCTCTCCTCTCCTCCATTCCCCTCCCTTCTCTCTCTATCTTCCTTCCTTCTTTCCTTCCTTCCTTCCTTCCTTTCTTTCCCTTGCTCTCCTCTCCTCCATCCCCCTCCATCTTCTCTCTCTCTTCCTTCCTTCCCCTCTCTCCCTCTCCTCCCCCACCCCACCCTACCCTACCCTATCCTCCATTCCTCTTCCCCTTCCTTTCTTCCTTCCTTTCCTTTCCTTTCCTTTCTCTCCCTCTCATCTCCTTTCCTCCCCTCCCCTCTCTTGTCTCTCTCTTTCCCTCCTTGTATAAATCCCCCAAACAACAGCTGAGCTTCCTGCAGAATCCCAGGGCTTTGCATAATTCATGGAGGAAAGACGAATCTCTCACCTTCTCTGCTTCTGGATACCTGCCTGGCTGACTGTTGCTGTAAACAGCCATGCAAATAGGGTGTGGGGTGAGGCGAAAGGGCTGGCGGTTCTAAGAAGGCCCCTTTCACAGCACCCTGCTAGAACTCCCAAGGTTTAAGGAAGTGACACTTAACTCTTGGAGTGTGGGAATGGATAGGCCATGAATATTCATGAAGAGCCTTTGCTGAAGGAAACCAGCTTGAGGGCAAGATTCTATTGCTGCTGGAGACGAAACTCTTTGGAAAGTACTTTCAGCATTTGGTTATTATTTTAACAGACATTTCATTTTGGCATTTTCCTATAGCCAGCTAAAGGACCCATTATTTGCTACTTCCAGCCTGCTAGTAAAATCCCATTAGAAATTCCAATGAATTCCAATTTGCACCTTTGGTTAATGAGCAGAGATCGTAGGGAAGTTGCTCTGCCTCTTAGAATTCAAGGGTCCCGGAGCAGATAATTTACAAATTGGTGGTTATTGGTTTTCTTTTGTGTGCCAATTGGGGGACCAGGATGCTGAGAAAAGAATGTAAGCAGGTCTCCTTCTCATGGTCAGCTATGTTGAATGTAATCAGTGGTGAGATTCAGCCTATTCGGGAGAACCGGTTGTTAACTTTCTAAGCAGTTCGGAGAACCGGTTGTTGGAAGAACTCTTATTTTGGGTTTTTTTTCCACTTTACAGGGCTAATCCTGTAAGGAAGGCAGGAAGGAAACATTCTGGTGTTGTTTCTAGCCTGATCTTTATTGCCCTGCTTACAGAAACTGCCTCTCTGGTTAACCCTGATTATATTGTAACAGCTAAGACGAAGCACCCATCGACGTGAGTGATGTTGAGTTGGCCACGCCCATCCAGACCACCAAACCATGCCTACTGAGCTGGTCATTAAGTTATTAAATTATTTGAATCCTAACGCTGAATGCAGTCCTACTTTTTTTCTACATAACCCCCAAAGGCTTGTTTCAGTTGTGTGAACATAGTTTACCTTCAGGATGAAAACTGCCTGAAACAATGTTGCCATAAACCTTTAATCTGATTGGATCAAGACCACATTTTGTAAATATTCCATGGGCTACGTAGATTTCTTAGGACCACTCTCCAAAGTTTTTAAGAAAAGGATTGTTATATGAGACCAAATATGCCTTTTTTTAAAAAATCCAAAGGCAAATTCCCAGACATCTGGTCCAAAAGAAAAGATGTAGAGTAGAGTAGAGTAGAGTAGAGTAGAGTAGAGTAGAGGAGAGGAGAGGAGAGGAGAGGAGAGGAGAGGAGAGGAGAGGAGAGGAGAGGAGAGGAGAGGAGGAGAGGAGAGTGGAACAGAACAGAACAGAACAGAACAACAGAACATAATAGAATTCTTTATTGGCCAAGTGTGATTGGACACACAGGGAATTTGTCTTCGGTGCATAAGCTCTCAGTGTACATAAAACTATAAGTGATAAATCAAAGACAAGGAAAAGCAACCGATTATGCTCTAATGGCCCAATGGCTGCATCCCCTTGTAACCTACTGCCCAAACTTATGCACCAAGATTCAGTTAAGTGAACCATTTCTGAGTTACAGTGAGGTACAATCCCCCCCCCACCCGCACCTGCTGAATTTCTGGATGGAAGGATAAAATCTGAAGATCCTTCTAAAAATCCTCTTGACAGTTCTTTAGGAGGAGGAGCCCGCAAACATCTGGTCCAGATCAAAGGAGGAGGAGGAGAGTGGGTGGAAAAATGAGTCTTGGCAGGAGCAGAAAAAGTTCTTCGAAATTCCACTTTGTGTCCCCCTAGTAAACATGCAGATTCCTCTGGCCGGACATACCATGTGCAGGGGACAAACTAATTTGCAAAAACTGTTTCCATCTACTCAGAGGAGTAGACAGAATGGCTAGTAGCATCTTGAACATGTCCTCTACTCCATAAAAAAAAGACATTCTTGCAGCTCAGAAGAAAGAACATTTGCAAACTAGGTATGTCACTGGGAGGGTGACTGGGAGGATTTGCGTGAGAAGGAAGCTTAAAAAAGGTTGGAGCTGAGTCTCTCTCTCTCTCTCTCTCTCTCTCCCTCCCTCTCTCTCTCTCTCTCTCTCTCTCTCTCTCTCTCTCTCTCTCTGTGTGTGTGTGTGTGTGTGTGTTCTCTGTGCGTGCTCTGTCTCTCTCTGTCACCCTCTGTCTCTGTCTCTCTGTCTGTGTGTCTGTCTCTCGGTCTCTTGGTCTCTCTTTTTCTCTCTCCATCTCTCTGTTTAGGTCTCTATGTGTCTCTGTCTCTCTGTCTGTCTGCCTCTTTCTCTGTCTCTCTGTCTCTCTCTCTCCATTTATCTCCTCTCTGTCTTGTCTGGGTGTCTCTCTGTCTCTCTTTGTATCTCTGTCTCTGTTGTGTTTGCTTCTGTTTCTCTCTCTGTCTCTTTCCATTTCTCTCCTGTCTCTCTCTGTCTCTCATGTGTGTGTGTGTCTCTCTCTCTCTATGTCTCTCTCTCTCTGTCCCTCTCTCGTGTGTGTGTGTGTGCGTGTGTGTGTGTGTGTGTGCGTGTCCTTTCTCTCTCTCTCTCTCTCTCTCTCTCTCTCTCTCTCTCTCTCTCTCTCTCTCTCTCTCTCTCTCTCTCGTTGTTGGAAAAAAAATGGACAGCCGTGGTGGGGTTACTTCTGCTTGCTTATAAAGAACTCATTTCTCTCTAGCAATTCGTTTCTCTCTCTCTCTCTCTCTCTTCTGTTCCCTGCCTCTTGGCTGCTGCATGCAGGGGCTCATCTGGCTTTGCACTCTACCCCCACCCCCCAACCCGCCCTAGAGGGTTAACTGGAGTCCAGGCTGCTCTCCTTTCAAGCAAATTCTACCATTTCCATGCGGGGCCTCTTTGAGCCGGTGCCAAAACCAACAGGTGATTGTTCACCCAGCAAGACCGCAGGAAGTAGGCTGGGCGTGCATGACCCAGTTCAGCAGGCCGAGGGGCTGGCTGGCATCGGGAGCTCACCTCTCCCTCCCTTTCCACCCATGGGGAAGGAAATCTGCAGAGAACAGAGCGGATCAGCTGCAGCCGACCCTCAGTGGCCCTGGAAGGAGGACTTATGGAGCAGGCCAAAGATAGAATTTTAAGGAGGTGGATAACCAAAGCACCTTGGTTATCACGAAAGAGCATCTTCCCCCATTGCAGATAGAAAAAGGATTTGGGAGAGGAGCTGCAATCAAATCGCGTTATGAGAATTAGTTCTGCACTAGAAGACAATTCATTTCAGCCCAACATGTCCGCTTTGCGGTTCATCCTGGTTTGCGGGCAAGATGCCACGTCTGGTTGTTTGGCTGCAAACTCCTATATATGGTCATTTCCAGTTGCAGCGAAACATGGCTTGTCAAAAAGCTCCACAAAGGTTGCATATGGAGAGTATCTTTGTTGCTGTGACGCAAAAGCGTTTTTGATTTTAAGCTGCCCTCCAGAGCTGGCAAGAGTTTTAAAACTTTATTGTGGTATCTTTAGTTATGCGCTACTTGCACCCATTAGTATTTGTGTGTGTGTGTGTGTGTGTGTGTGTGTGTTTTGCTGTTGGTATGCACGCACGAATGAGGGAAGGAGATAAAAAATGGAGAGAGTAAAGTGAAAAGAGAAGCCGTGAGCAAACTGGTTGTAAGTCCGTATGTGGAAAGGAAAATGCAAGTCAAGAGAAGGAGCAGCGTCTTTCTTCATCTATCATAACAGCATTCGTGTTTTTCTAACGTTTATGTACAATATGCGCATGCGCAGAATAAAAGGTGCAAGAGACAATAGGCAGCATTATTAATTAGGCAGTTAATGAGGCCTGGTAGTCATCAATTTACATGGACGGCACTCAAGAATAATAAATCATAACTCGGGGAAATCTTTGTGAGTTGGAGATGTTTTCATTGGTTTTCAACCATGATGCCTCCTGCCAAAGCAGAGGATAAATAGGGTATATTTATGGGGGTGGAGGCTCGTTCTCCGAGCTTGTGGGTTGGTTTACGAACATTTTGTTACCAGGCTAGGTAACATCTTCAGCAGAATTTAGGGGATGTCAGTGTCGGTGTTCTTCTGCTTTTAAGGGCTTTGTGTTGGAAGTCCTTATAAACAGAAGATGCCCTTACAGCAGGGATCAGGAGCCTGAGGCTCTGGAGCCACATGTGGCCCTTTCATCCCTCTGCTGCAGCTCCCTGTTGATGGTCAGCTCCAAATTGATAGGGCTTCCGGTTAGGACAGGTAGAGGAAAAAAGAGTGCAGTACTGCAGGCTACTTCTGCCGACTGCCGGCTGCCTGAAATTGGGCAGTTCAAATCTCACCAGGCTCAAGGTTGACTCAGCCTCCCATCCTTTCCGAGGTGGGTAAAACGAGGAGCCAGATTGTTGGCGGGCAATAGGCTGACTCTGTAAACCGCTTAGAGAGGCCTTTAAAAGCACTGCGAAGTGGTATCCTGTCAAGGACAACTTCTGTCAAGGACATAAATGGATTTTAGATTTAGGGAATTTTAGCTTAGGATGGTTCCTATTTTAATATTTTTAAATTCTAGTACAGGTAATTTAATTCGTTTTTAGCTTTGTTATATATTGTCTGTTTATATGGTTTTTAATTTTTTCCCTGTACACCGCCCCGAGTCCCTTCGGGGAGAGGGGGTGGTTTATAAGTCTAATATTAAATTAAATTAAATTAAATTAAAGTATATAAGTCTAAGTGCTATTGCTATTGCTATTTTGGCAAGTAGCGTTGAAATCTCGCAATTAAAAACACCATTTGGAGTTCCGTTGTATTTTTTTTCTTTTTAATTGTGAGAGTAGAGGCAGTTGGAGGTAGATCTGTTGGTACTATCACAAGGAAATTCATCGATAACAACTTAAGAAATAATTGGGAACATATGTTGAACGTTTCTGCCTCTGATCAGACTTGGCAATTAGTATCAAGAGACATTCCTACCCGTTCTCCTTGCATGCATGTATATAAAAATCCATCATTAAATATTGTATCAAAACCTAACACCAAATTGGTTGATATTATAACAACAGCAACAGTTGGTGAGCATAAAGTAGGATTTTCAATATTTCAAGCATATGTGAAAGAGAAATGGAAAGGGGGAAAAAATAAGGAATTGTTTGATGCTTGAAAGTTGTTTATTAAAGGATTGTGAATCTCTATTTCTAAGGTAAAGAGTGAATCAGGGGCATATCAACATTATCTGAAAATGTTGCTTTGTGTGAGGGTAAACACCAGACAGTAACTGGTAAAGAATATCCACAATAACAACAATAAGGAAATGATAGCTAGTAGAAATGTCTATTATTTTGCCAGACGAATGAACATTTTAATTATAAAGGTGTTCTTTGTCATTTTAATACTTAGAAATATATCAGCAAGTACATTATATTTAGAAATACCAATAATTAATCTTCTCTGCTAAATTGTAAAATCTGTTGAACAGTCATTAGTAGATTTATCAGTACCTCCATTAATAGATTCTAGAATTTGAGATCAGATCAGCATATAGAAAAAGACACTTCTTGACTTTGTTGTTGCTAGTTGCAAAGTTGTGTCTGACCCATCACAACCCCATGGATAACATTCCTCCAGGCCTTCCTGTCCTCTACTATCCTCTGGAGTTCATTTAAATTCATGCCAATTGCTTCAAGTGTCTCCATCCAGCAACCTCATTCTCTGCCGTCCCCTTCTTCTTTTGCCCTCAATCTTTCCCAGCATGAGGCTCTTCTCCAGTGAGTCCTTCCTTCTCATTAGGTGGCCAAAGTATTTGAGTCTCCTCTTCAGGATCTGGCCTTCTAAAGAGCAGTCAGGATTGATCTCCTCTAGGACTGACCGGTTGGATGGCCTTGTAGCCCACTTGTAGGGACTCGCAGGAGTCTTCTCCAGAACCATAGCTCAAAGGACTCCATTCCTTGGCGCTCAGACTTTCTTACAGCCCAACTTTTACAACCATACATTGTAACTGGGAAAACTATAGCCTTGACTATACACACTTTTGTTGGCAGGGTGATGTCTCTGTTTTATTTTTCTTGACTTTTGCTACTTTTGGAGTCCTCATTGTGTTCGTTAGGCATTGGGGAGAGCAAAGGTATACTAAGACTTGAATTTTCATACCAACTTTTAAGTCACTGGGTCTTTACAAACATGGCTGGCTGCTGAATTCTGGGAGTTGACGTCCACAAGTCTTAAACTTGTCAAGTTTTGGAGACCTCTGGATTAGAAGATAAGAAATTTCATCACAAGTCCTTTACCTACAGAAACCTTGAACTTCCAAACATTCAGAAGGCATATTTCTGAATATACCTACTGCTTGGTATGCGTAGGAAACTGTATCATTTGGAATGTCAAACAGGTTCTTGATTGCTAGCCTAGGAAGAACACAGTAATGTAATTCAAGAATGTGCAACTCACTTGTTGACAACTTAATAGTATAACCAATCATGAGAGCCTAATGCAGGCACAACCACCAGGCACCAGGTCTGATTCAAATAATGTCGGAGAGCTATATGATACTTAGAGTGGAAAAATTAGTGAGCCTATAGAATTTAACCATAAAAAAACATGAATATATAATGCCTACTCTTAGCATATCTTGCAATAAAAGATTTTGCAACAGTCATGAACCTCTGTGGCTGATTAAATGAGCTGATCTGCATTTCTGAATATTTATACTTTCATTAGCTCATCAAGAGGCCAATGTTTGAAGTTTGGCAAGGACAGAGTGAAGTAACTGATTCGCCCAAAGTTTTATCACGCTGTTGTATCAACAACCGAAATTCATTCCATCAGCTCCAACCAGATTGAGACTTAGATATGTCTATGGAATCTGCTTCAACAGCAGTAAGTTGAGTAGTTTTGCATGGAACGTTAGGAGAAATTTATCCTCTGAATATCTAATTTGTAAATCCTCAGATGGTGAGGAGGCTTTCAGGTGGAACATAATGAGAGGAAGAGCTTGCTTGAGTTCTGAAACAGCTTGCTAGACCAGTCTCAATGATGCAGATGGAGGGAAAATATTATTTTTCACTATTATACATTAGCCTGTTCCAAATGTCCAAGCTGTTCAATATGACTTTTGCTGCAGCTTCTTTGCTCATCAATGACGATAGCACTTAGACTATCACTTCATAGTACTTTACAGCCCTCTCTAAGCAGCTTCCAGGGTTAGCATATTGCCTCAACAATCTGGGTCCACATTTTACTGACCTTGGAAGGATGGAAGTCTGAGTCAACCTTGAGCCACTGTGAATCGAACTGCCGAGCTGCTGGCAGTCAGCAGTCAGTAGAAGTAGCAGTATTGCATTCTAACCACTGCACAACCACAACTCATGATGAGTCCAAAGGATGCTTTGGAGTGTCTCTCCTTATTGCATTCCCATCATTGTTCTGTAGCTAGACAAGGATTGCGGTCAATGTCTTACTTCTATAATCTTGCAGCATTGATCTAACCTCAGAAGAGCCCTGATGGTGCAGTGGTTAGAATGCAGTATTGCAGGCTAGCTTTGCTGACTGCGAGGAGTTCAATCCTGACCGGCTCAAGGTTGACTCAGCCTTCCATTCTTCCGAGGTCGGTAAAATGAGGACCCAGAACCACAAGGCTATCTGGCAACTTCACCCCATTTTGCAAAGGCATCTCCAAACTCCAAAAGAATGTTTCAAAATGTGAGGCCTCAGGATATTCCTATAATCTTGCAAGAGTTGACTTCTAAGGTAGGGTCGCCAACATCTTGGACCTCAGGGACCACTAAATTCATAATTTAAAATCCCGCAGATCACTAATATGATCAGCCTAATGACTGGGTGGTCGGTCATGGCTATGTGGTCATGTGACTTGGTGGGCATGGTCAACTCGATGTCACTCATGTCAAGGGGCACCTCACCAGCCTCTACTCATCCCTCCCCTCCCAGTCACTCCTCGCCTGCCCGCCCGGGCTCCTTAGGGCCCCAACAGGAAGCAGTTGTTGGAGCTCAGCAGCCACCATGAGAAAGAGTTGGCAAAACAGCTCAGTTCAAATTGGATCTGACCGAGAAGGAGGCTCAGCAGAAGCACCTCACTGAGGACTAGGAGCATAGGCTTTCCAAGCAGAGGGAAGACCTGCCGGAGTGCAAGGCACCTGGAGGCTCAGCAGGCTGAGATGGTCAGGCCAGGATGCAGTCCCACTGGAATAAGGCCCTCCAGCTCTTTGCCACCAGCAGCACTTCCCTCCAGCCTTCGCCCAAAGCCCCACACCAGGAGGCTGAAGCAGACCCCAAGTCAGAATTTCTGTCCCCCTCCAGACCCCGAAGGGGGAGACTCTCTGCAGCAACACAGGCATTCATTGCACGTATCCAGCCCAGGGATCGTAGTTTGAGGACTCCTGATTTAGTGCAATATAAAAAAATGCAAATAATTTTTCTGCAGACCACCAAAATTTTCTCACGGACCACCAGCTCTTCCAAGGGACTGTCCAGCGAAGTGTCCCCGACCTCCTCCCTTGCAGGAACAGAACTGACCATGATAAGAAAAAGGATCACGAAGCTTCCTTCACTCATAAAGAGACAACCCACCTAGCGACAGGAGGCACTCAGAATCCGTAGTCGCTTCGCTGCGATCTTTTTATAAACTGCCACTGTTTTAATTTGAAAAGGCATTTAAAGGTAGTTGCTGCGAAGTATTAATCCCAGAGGGTTAATCAGTATCAAGTAGCGTGTGTTGTGAAGACAATAGCGACATATAATTAGATACAATTTTGAGGGGAAATATTAAAGCAGTTATTAAAAGCAGCGAAGTGCGACAGATGAGGCTATAAAGAACAGTTGTGGGATGAGTCAGGACAGTAGGATTGGAAAGGGCAGTTGGCCAACGCAAATCTTTTTCACAAAGAATGAGTTTGCCAGAAATGATTCTAAACTAGGGCAAGCAGTGGTCACGGATTTCCGCATCTTTTTCTTGGGGGGTGAAGAAAAATGTAGAGGAGGGGGACTGAAAGCTTTGCCCCAAGGATTTTCTGACATCCATATTTGACTCAAAGAAATGAGCTCCAAATTCTTCTATAGTTTTTGTTATGCAAAATAATATCTGGACTTTCCTCTCCTCACCTACCTTCTCCTCCTCTCCTCCTCTCTCCTTTCCTCTCCTTCCCTCTCCTCCCTTTCTTCCTCCTCCTCCTCCTCCTCCTCCTCCTCCTCCTCCTCCTCCTCCTCCTCCTCCTCCTCCTCGTAGTTTTCTTTTGTTTGTGAACATTTGTAAACTCATTCTGGGAGTCCATTAGCGCAGTAGCCCCCAGTCTTTTGGGTATGAGGGACCAGTTCCAAGGGTTGACCCCCCAAGAGCACTCTATAAGCCTCCTAAAGCCTATGCATGCCCTTTTTTGACCAAAAATGGGCTGTTTTTTGCTCATTTTTGCCCCCTTCCAGGAGCACTCTACAAGTCTCCTAAAGGGTATTCATGCCCTCTTTTTTTGGAGAAAAAAACGGACCCGTTTTCATGAAAAACAGGTCATTTTTGGGAGGTCTGCAGAGTGCAAAAAGGTTTTTTTTTTAAATTTGCCTCTTCAAAATCTTGGTGCGTCTTATACTCTGGAAAATACGATAGTCTCTCAGCTCCATTGTTTGGGGTAAAAGCCTGAGCCACTGAATTGCCATTTAGTTGTGATGTTTATTTTAGAAGAGACTCATGAATAAGTTACCACCTCTTCCATCTATAGTTCCTCTGAAATCCCATCCCGGGGAAAACAAGCCACTATTTTCATAATGAAGGCTGCTGTGGATGAGTGACTAAGAAACTCCTAGCTCATATCATTCACCATTATAGAAATTCACTAGGTGATTTTTAGCTAGCCATGGGTGGGGGTACTATGACCTGGGTTTCCCAAGTGCATGAAGCAAACTCCTGACAAAAAACCCTTTTATTAATTTACTGTGAATTCTGCTCATTCACATCCAGTAAAGTCTTTCAAGGGAGGATTTATAGTCGCAGACCTTATCTGGCTTGGAGAACTGACAGGCCAATATCTGCAGAACTTGTCAAGGAGCCTCAGACAGTCATGAGGCAATTAAGCGAACTAATTGTCTCCTGCAAACTCCACTCCCCTTTCGTTCCTCTCTTATTTCCTCTGGGAGGGGCCATTCATCGACCTGTGGCCTTACTCCCAAGTCGACCCCTGTTCTTTAGCTGTTCCCTTTGTCTGGCAACTCTGTGCATGCACATACTGGGAACAGGCTCCAGCTGTTTGTCTGCCTCACTGACATGAGATCCTGAAGGCAGCTGATAACTGGCATATGGCTCTGGCCCCCTCTCTGATACAGAGCCCTCATCAGAACCTTCCCCAGACTCCAGGACTGGCCCATGTTCCTTCCCAACCTCCTGACTGTCTGAATCTGCACTGGCGGGCCACATCGGGGGTGGGGGGAGCTTATTGTTGATGACAAAGTCCTAGTTAAAGGAACTGGGAAGATGGCACCTTATAAAAAAGTTGTACAGAGCAAGTCAAAGGGAATATTGAATCAACAGGAACAAAGACGTTGATAGAAAAATCCAGCAACTGTAATTTCCCCCACTTTCTGCTTTTGATAACCCTAAGTTCATTCTAACTCATTTCTGCAATGCAAGCAATTTTTAAAAAAAAAAATATCATAGAAACATTTCACTGTGTTTACATGTTTATTTATCCTAATGCATTCTTGTGCAGTTTTCTCCATGTATACATTTTCCCCCCAAAGTGATATTGCACACTGTAATGCAAATTTCATATGATTGTATCACGAATGCATTGCATACAAATATATTTTTGAGTTAAAAGTATACCGCCAACCAATTTTTTTTGAAGGGCTTTCTTCGTTGTCAATCTAATTTTCTGCAACCAAATCATCTTTTGGTCTCTTTGGACGGGTCAATACTTCATTATACATTGCCGGTTTTCTGATAAGTTGGTGCTCAATGGATCGAGGCATCACCTGAAGGGATACAAAAAAGCTACGATAAATCCACTGGATTTTTAAAAAATCATTCATGATTTTCACAGAGATGCGGTGCTAGAATCCGGTTGCAATGGAAGTTGCGTAATTGATTGCTGCAGCTAGTTATGAGAATTGAATGTCGTCCAGAAAAGTCAGTAACGTCTCCCCTAACTCAACAGCTTTGAAAGACCACTTGCGTTGAGTATCTGAAGGCATCATATTTTTTTTTGAATAATGACATATTAACAGGATGGTCCCTTCATTTCATTTCATGTATTCGACTTATTAACCGCCTCCTCTCCCCAAAGGGACTCTGGGCGGTGCACAGGCAAATATAAAAATACAATACATCACAATAAATACATAAATACATTAAAACTATATTAAATTACACCCTGTGCTAAAAACTACCCCATTAAAATCCCTAAAGCCCAATTTAAAATTTCACTACTAAACAACTAAGGTTAAAAAACGGTAGGTTAGGCCAGGGAGGCCTGTTGGAAAAAGTAGGTTTTTAGTTGCTGACGGAAAGAGCGGAGGTCCGGGATAGATCTAAATTCGGGGGGTAGGTCGTTCCAGAGGGTCGGACCCGCCACAGAGAAGGCCCTTCCCCTGGGCGTCACCCGCTGGCATTGCCTAGTGGATGGCACCCGGAGAAGTCCCTCTCTGTGGGAGCGAATCGGCCGAAGGGCTGGCTGGAGAATTCTGGGAGCTGAAGTCCTTCAGACTTAAAGTTGCAAAGGTTGGAGACCTCTGCTGTAGAAAGTCTTGTTTTCTGCACCTACTTTGTCTTTTATTGACACCGAAAAGAAATCTTTATATTTTCCCCGATCTGGAACTCTTTTAGTGTTTATAGAGCTTCGTCTTTTCTGCTGGTGTTATTTTTTTTATTTCCAAACGCACTGTTATATTGTTTGCAGTGTGGGTTTTCATGGCGTTTTATTCTGTGCTGTTTTATGGACTGATCTTATTCATCCTTCCTTTAAATGGATCTCTACGCTCCTCAAAGAAGTGTGGGATATTGGGTGGTTTAAAGCTGTGAGAAATAAATAAAATAACAGTGAGTCACCCTTGAGGATGGGTGGGGTGTAAACATGACCAATACACCGTAACTACTTCTAGTGAGGCAGAAAAGGCTGCTATAAGGCGGCAGAGCAGAAAGAAATATTCTGAATGCTTTTAGGATTGCACATGCCTCAAATCACCAAAGGTCGTGGCCATTAAGGATCAAATTGCTTAAATACAGCGATAATAGAATTAACTCATTATAGAGATGGCCCATTTTCATTACAAATCCAAGGTAGTTTAACTTGAGGGTTTTTTTCCCCTTCTTCTTTCTTTCCCTCTCTTTGAGTAGCTACGTAAGCAAGAGGGCCCCATTGAAAGCAATCAGGCTCATGGGTGTCCAATGCATGGGAGAAAACCAAAGATAATTGATTAGTTGCCAGGCTCATACCGTGTTTACCCTAAAATAGGACCTACCCCTAGCCCAGGGGTAGTCAACCTTTTTATACCTACCGCCCACTTTTGTATCTCTGTTAGTAGTAAAATTTTCTAACTGCCCACCGGTTCCAGAGTAATGGTGATTTATAAACTAGGGAAGTCAATTAAATTAAAAAAAGGAAAGTGCTTCAGTATTGGACAAAACCCTACCGCCCACCATGAAAGCTGGAACGCCCACTAGTGGGCGGTAGGGACCAGGTTAACAACCACTGCCCTAGCCTGATTTTTTTTTTTGATATATAGTTTTTATTAGTTTATAATACAACATACAAAAAGAATAAAAAAGCAAATATTAGGGAAATTAGGAAAGGAAAAAGGGAAGTGATTAGTGGAGGAAAGGAAAGAGGGGGGGAAGGCATTGACTTCCAACTCCATTGGTGCAATAAAATAAGGTATTAAAATCTACGTTCAACTATTTACTTTTTTCATAATAATGGAAACTAGCCATTTCGGTAACAACAAATTTCTCTAATTGGTAAAACCAAGGTCAACATTTCATTCTTTTCCATCTCAAGCACAAAGTCCATAAATGGTTTCCAAGTCGACCCTGATTTTTAAGCTGCACCTAATATAAGCCCTACCCCAAAAGTAAGCCCTAGTGAAAGGGGGTGGGCATGGCCAGCATAGGAGGCAGCGAGTGCATGCAGGGCAACAGTGCTGCAACCCACACAGGAGAGTGACTTGATTACCTGTCCAAGCAACAGACAGAGGAAGAGGCGTGGGTCCGTGTACCACCCAAGGGACCAACAGGGTGCAGCTGCTGCCGGATACTGTGGTCCCCACCTATGCTTGCCACCTCTTGTGTATGCGATGGGACATGAGGCACACAGCCAGGCTGATCACCCTGAAATCTTGTTTCCCCGAAAATAAGCCCTACTGCTTATATTGGAGCCCCAAAAACTATAAAACTGGATCTTATTTTTGAGGAAACACTTTATTAGGAAGTCAAATCTTTGAACCAGATGTAAGAGGAGACAGATGAAAACTGGCCTGCTTGTCTTTTGGGCTACAAAGAATTGAGGTTAGATGGCATGTTTTTGTCTTGTTCTCATCATGCCATCTCTAACATAGTGTTTTGGCCCCAGGACATCCTTGTGCTTTGTGAAGGAACATCTGACAGTATAAGGATGTGCAATATTCAGGAATTACTCTGTAATTGCACTGTGGCGACATTATATTCTGCATTTGCTTAAGGTGGGTACCTATTTTTGAAATTTTTATTTAGCATATGGCATAGCATAGATGGACTCGCGATAGATAGATAGATAGATAGATAGATAGATAGATAGATAGATAGATAGATAGATAGATAGATAGATAGATAGATAGATAGATAGATAGATAGATAGATAGATAGATAGATGATAGATAGAGAGATAGATAGATAGATAGATAGATAGATAGATAGATAGATAGATAGATAGATAGATAGATAGATGATAGAATGAGAGGAGAGGGGAAGGGAAGGGAAGAGAGGAGGGGAGAGGAATGGAATAGAATAGAATAGAATAGAATAGAACAGTTGGAAGGGACCTAGGAGGTCTTCTAGCCCAACCCCCTACTTGGGCAGGAAACCCTGTAGCATTTCAGACAAATGGTTATCCAATCTCTTCTTAAAAACCTCCAGTGTCATGATGGTGGGTTTTCTTAGGTTGTAATGAAAATGGCCTTACGAAGTTCTCCCAGTCTTCAGGCACCAAAACTGTGGCTAATGTTTGCCCAAAGGATTAAAAGAACCTCCATGAGATTTCTCTCCTCCCTCCCCTGTTTTTAAAGCTGGAAGTTGCCCATAAACTATGAGATGGAGGCAGTGCGTTTCTTTGTTGGTTGCTGCTTTTTTTGAAGACATATTTGGACTTCCCAAAAGGTCCAAACGTAGCATTGTTGTACAGTATGTGGAGCAAGAGGAGGAGGAGGAAGAGGAGGAGGACTTTTCCTCCTTTAGAGAGGGGGGGAAAGTTCAACCACCTTCTCTAAAAAAATCCATTCTCTAAGAAATGTTAGCTCAGCTTTAATCACTGACGTTTTTTTATTCACAGTCAGCATTTTTCATGGGCTCCCCACCCACTTTTGCTTCAAAATCCAAACAAGCATCCAGCAAAACATATGGAGAATTCATCCCACAGCTCAAATATTTGCATTTGATTTGCTTCGCTTTGCATGGAACAGTTTCCTTCGTCTTAGATTCTTGGCTTCTTCCTCCTCCCACTGTAGCTACTTCTTTTTCTTGTAAACATTGTACAAGCTTAATGTTTTTTTTTTTTTAAGGAAAAAAAAACCTTGCTTCCTGGATGTAGATGATCAAGGAAGTTGCATTCCTCTCAGTCTTGTCTTAGAATGCCTGAGAAATGTAGAAACGCTTTGAGTTAGTAAGTACGACAAACACAATCCATCTATCAAGATGTTTCGGAGCACGGACCTCAGCTTGTGTGGGAAGAGTTTTAATGAAGAAGGGTCTGTCGGCAAGGAATCATTTTTACTCTGATGTTCTCCTCTTAGTAAGAAAAGAAATACCATCCATCTAATGGTGGGATTCAAAAAAATTTACTACCTGTTTTGTGGGTGTGACGTGGAATGGTGGGCATGGCAGGGAAGGATACTGCAAAATTCCCATTCCTTCTCCACTCCTGAGGGAAGGATACTGTAAAATCTCCATTTGCACCCCACTCCAGGGCAAGGATACTGCAAAATTCCCATTCCTTCCCCACTTCTGGGGGAAGGATACTGTAAAATCTCCATTTCCACCTCACTCCTAGGAAAAGGATACTGCAAAATTCCCATTCCTTCCCCACTCCTGAGGGAACGATACTGTAAAATCTCCATTCCCTCCCCATTCCTTAGGGAAGGATGCTGTAAAATCTCCATTTCCACCCCACTCCAGGGCAAGGATACTGCAAAATTCCCATTCCTTCCCCACTCCTGGGGGAAGGATACTGTAAAATCTCAATTTCCACCTCACTCCAGGGCAAGGATACTGCAAAATCCCCATTCCTTCTCCACTCCTGGGTGAAGGATATTGTAAAACCTCCATTTCCTCCCCACTCCTGGGGGAAGGATACTGTAAAATCTCCATTTGCACCCCACTCCAGGGCAAGGATACTGCAAAATTCCCATTCCTTCCCCACTCCTAAGGGAAGGATACTGTAAAATCTCCATTCCCTCCCCATTCCTGGGGGAAGGATACTGTAAAATCTCCATTTCCACCCCACTCCAGGGCAAGGATACTGCAAAATTCCCATTCCTTCCCCACTTCTGCGGGAAGGATACTGTAAAATCTCCATTTCCACCTCACTCCTAGGAAAAGGATACTGCAAAATTCCCATTCCTTCCCCACTCCTGAGGGAAAGATACTGTAAAATCTCCATTCCCTCCCCATTCCTGAGGGAAGGATGCTGTAAAATCTCCATTTCCACCCCACTCCAGGGCAAGGATACTGCAAAATTCCCATTCCTTCCCCACTCCTGGGGGAAGGATACTGTAAAATCTCAATTTCCACCTCACTCCAGGGCAAGGATACTGCAAAATCCCCATTCCTTCTCCACTCCTGGGTGAAGGATATTGTAAAACCTCCATTTCCTCCCCACTCCTGGGGGAAGGATACTGTAAAATCTCCCTTCCCACCCCACTAGCCTCTTTCCAGCTCTGTTCTCATGTGCTGGGCAACAGAAGAAAACCCAGCTGGGAATGCCGATAAGCTGGGACTCGAGAGGCAGTGAATAGATGGGGGCAGAGCCAATCAGAGGTGGTGTTTGCCGGTTCTCCAAACTACTCAAAATTTCTGCTATCGGTTCACCAAAACTAGTAAGAACTGGCTGAATATCACCTCCGCGTCCATCTCGAGTTCGAAGGGGCTGCCTTAGGAAGTCATGGCAGCATTTTTATTGTCCATCTTTGTCTACCTTGGTAACATTTTAGAGCAGAATTCTAAATCTGTTCCTTCATCTATGCAGAAATAGAGAACTTGTCCATTCAGCAATGAGCCTTCTTCCACTTCTTTGCCCCCTCTTTTTTTTAAATTACAAAAAGTTAAATGAAATCCTGATTGCTTTGGGTTTTCTGCCATAGAAACGGAGTGAGATTATGCCCAAAGATAGAAAAATATTGAAATACCCACCATGGAAGAATGGATTGTAAAGATAGTGGAATTTGCAGAAATGGCAATACTGACTTGTTTGATTCAGAATAATGCAACAGCTTCTTTTATTAATACTAAAACATACAAGGAACGGTTGCAGGAACTGGGTATGTCTAGTTAATAACAAGAAGGACTAGGGGAGACATGACAGCAGTCTTCCAATATCTCAGAGGGTGCCACAAAGAAGAGGGAGTCAAGCTATTCTCCCAAGCACCTGAGGGTAGAACAAGAAGCAATGGGTGGAAACTAATCAAGGAGAGAAGCAACTTAGAACTGAGGAGATATTTCCTAAGAGTTAGAACAATTAATCAGTGGAACAGCTTGCCTCCAGAAGTTGTGGATGCCCCAAAACTGCAAGTCTTTAAGAAGATGTTGGATAGCCATTTGTCTGAAATGGTATAGTGTTTCCTGCCTAGGCAGGGAGTTGGACTAGATGACCTCCAAGGTCCCTTCCAACTCTGCTATTGTATGTAATAAACCTCTTATGGACTTTTTTTTTTTTTGCTGAAATGGAATAAAATAATTTGATTTATAGATTTGCTTTTTAAGAAAGGGCTGAATATAGGAAGAAGGGAGTTATGATGGAACTTCAAAGAGTGACAAAAAGTTTGAAATTGCTGTGAAGCAGATTGGGAGTCAATTCTTTGGATCTCTTTCATTCTCTTTTATTCTATTTGTATTACCTTTCACACTTTTAAAATCTTTTCTGAGCACAATGCTCTCCCTATTTTTTCCTCCTGTACATCTGCTCAGTGTGCAGTCCGCTTTTAGTTCAGCTACATTATTAGTAATTAAGACATTAGTAAATCATAACTCCTCTTTGCTGATTCTTGTCTAGGATTGAGATTTCTTTGACTTCCTTCTGTGATTCAGAATGTTATGTCTGGAAACGAAGGGGTTTTTTTTCTGCAGAAAACTAGACAAGGATGACGGAAGGAAGGAAGGGAGGGAAAGAGGAAAAAGAAAGGAGAGAGGGAAGAAAGGAAGGAAAGAAGGAAAAAGAAATTAGAAAGGGAAGAAAGGAAGGAAAGAAGGAAGGGGAAAGAAAGAAGGGAGTGAAGGAATGAAGAAAGGAGGGAAGGGAGAGAGGGAAAGTGGGAAGAAAAAGAAAGGAGGGAAGGAAGGAAGGAAGGAAAAAGAAACGAGAGAGGGAAGGAAGGAAGGAAGGAAAGAAGGAAGGGGAAAGAAAGAAGGGAGTGAAGGAATGAAGAAAGGAGGGAAGGGAGGGAGGGAAAGAGGGAAGAAAAAGAAAGGAAGGAAGGAAGGAAGGTGGAAAGAAGAAGGAAATAAGGAAGGAAGGAAGGAAAAAATGAGAGAAGGAAGAAAGGAGGGAAAGAAGGAAGGAAAAAGAAAGGAGGGAGGGTGGAAAGAAATAAGGAAGGATTCCTTTTTCCTTCTATTGTTCATTGATTTCATAATCAATGAAAAATCTTGTCAACTTAGTACATTGATAACTAGATGTCTATTAGCCAAGAATCTTACCTGCCGTCATTGATTTCTCCCACACCTTTCCTTCTACGTGTCTTTCCTGTGAAGGGGACCAAGAGAAATGTAGTTGAATTACCTTTTGGGGAAAGGAAGAACAAAGGGCAAAGACAGGATTGTAGCTAGAGAAATTTGAGGCTGTGGTGCCACCTACCGTCAAGAACGAAGCCCATGAAGCCAATAGGAATCCCCTCACGCTACCAAATAGCCTCATTTTCCTGCTTTTCAGCTTTGGGAGTCCTAAATGCCACCCTGAAAATGCAAGATTTCATAAGTGCCATCTTGCCACCTGGAAATGATAGACACGCTGGTTGATGAGGACAGGGAAGAAGATTTAAGGGTGGATTTATGACTCAAGCAGGGTCCTTTTGGACTTTAAATAGTAAATGAGGAATTGCAAAGGTTCCTTTTTTGTTAGTGGTCTCCAGAGGTTGTTTTTTTTTTCCCCTCTCCTGCTGGATAGTTTCCAAAGCATTAAATATAAAATAGTGTCTCAGATACTGCAGATGGACTTGGCTTCACAGAGTTCAGGATTCAAGAAAGCTTCCTTTTTTTTAATTTAGGTTCGTCTTTGAGTTGGGAATGTAGAAATACTCTCAATAAATGAATAGGGAGTAGCATAGTAGCACTCTCCTTTCTCCCTTTTCTTGACCCCCAACTCAGGGTTCCCTTTAGGTCAGTTGCACACTTGGTCAACAAAGAATTCTATTCTACTCTGTTCTGTTCTGTTCTACTCTACTCTAATTCTACTCTGCTCTGCTCTGCTCTACTCTAAATTCTCAATCACATATGGCCAATAAAGATTTCTGTTCTGTTCTGTTCTGTTCTGTTCTGTGCTGTTCTACTCTACTCTACTCTACTCTACTCTACTCTACTCTACTCTACTCTACTCTACTCTACTCTACTCTACTCTACTCTACTCTAAATTCCCAATCACATATGGCCAATAAAGCTATTGGCCATATTCTATTCTCTTCTGCTCTGCTCTACTTTAAATTCCCAATCACATATGGCCAATAAAGCTACTCTACTCTACTCTACTCTACTCTACTCTACTCTACTCTACTCTCTCTTTCCTTGGGATCCTACCAGGTTTCACTGAAAATAAGACAGGGTCTTATTTTCTTTTGACCCCTGAAGTGTCCTTGGCCTTATTTTTGGGGAGGTCTAATTATTTTTGAGATGCAGGAGGAGGCAAGTGTGGTCACCTCATGGCTGCTGCTGTGTTGCAATATTTTCAGGGGAGGGCTTATATTAGCGCATACGCTCAAAAGCCTGATTGGGCTTATTATCCAAGGAGGTCTTATTTTGGGGGAGGGCTTATTTGAGTGCCTGCACTCAAAAGCCCAATTGGGCTTATGATCTGGGGAGATCTTAGTTTTGGAGAAACAGGGTACCAACCCCTTGGATCAAATTCAAAGCAAAATCACATCCAAGGCATGGATCCATACAGTTCTCTGCATATGATTTGGCTCTTTTTGCTTTTTCTGATTTCCCTCCCCCCCCCCCCATTTGTTCTCGTTGAATGATATTAAAGTTTCACAATGGTTCCTACTGATATATAAAGAAGGCTGAATGAGCAAACTCTACTAGCCTCTGATTCTTGTTTCATTTCATAAAGTCACCCAACATACAATCTGCTAGGATTAAACGAATAGCACCTCTGCCCTTAAATTCAGCAATTGGCTTCATTGCCTTTGGTAATAATAATGGCAACCAGGGGATGAGTGAGTTGTCCAATTCTCTAGCTTTCAATGCTTCCCTCAATGAGACTGAAAACCCTTTTCCTAGGAGACCACTAACAAGGGAATCAAGGCATCAAGAGCCCTTAATGGAGGCTTAGAATTAAATCAAGATACTTGACTGTTCTTGGGGAAAAAGCCAAGTCAATAATAGGTTCTTCTTCCTTGTTTATTTTTTTCTGGGGTCAAGAAATAAAAGGGTGAGTTATTTCTGTCATGTTGAAGTGCAAGCTAGTTAACTCAAAATCCTGATATTGCTCAGTAAATATACTTTTAATTGTCAACGGAGACACAACACACAGGTTGGACCCCTCTGAATTGACTCGAAGATCCGCGTGAGACGAATATTCCTTTGCATCATCACCTCTAGTCAAGAAGGGCTTGGCTAATTATATCTATCTATCTATCTATCTATCTATCTATCTATCTATCTATCTATCTATCTATCTATCTATCTATCTATCTATCATCATCTTTTTCATCTATCCTATTTATCCTGTGTATCATCTATCCTAATCTATCATATCTACTCTAGCTATTTACCATCTAGCTATCTAGCTATATATATCCATCCATCCATCCAACTATCCATTCCTATCTATCTGTCTGTCTATCTATCTATCTATCTATCTATCTATCTATCTATCTATCTATCTATCTATCTATCTATCTATCTATCTATCTATCTATCACCTTTTTCATCTGTCCTATTTATCCTGTGTATCATCTATCTATCCTACTCTATCCTATCTATTCTAGCTATTTATCATCTAGCTATCTAGATATATATCCATCCATCCAACCAACTATCCATTCCTATCTATCTATCTATCTATCTATCTATCTATCTATCTATCTATCTATCTATCTAATTTATATAGTCATCCATTTCATGAAACATGACTCTGCACGGTGTACAATCAAACCATAAAACAATTGCAAAAACAGTTGTCACCTGGAAGTGTGAACATCCTGCATATCATATATTAGCTGGATATCTGTGCTTCGTGACAAAACTATGTGATTGGGCTATGCAGGAGAAATTCAGTTCACAATCTGTTGGCTCAGTGATGGTTAGTGATTGAAACAAGGGAATATTGCTCCCACTGCCTTGAGCCTGGAAGGAGTTCAATAGGTGGGAAGGCGTAGACATTTTGGTGAAGCACCGACGTTTAGTACTGTAAGGAGCCCCATAGTGAAGAAGTGGAACATCTGCCAGTTTGGACTGAGGTAACAGAATGTGAGGCAACTGGCAGTTGGAACAGAGTTCTTTTCAGGTGGGGAGGGGGAGTACAACTCTTTAGCACCAGAGCGTGTTCATTACTGTATTAAGACATACTAATGATCTGATGGTCATTTCAAAAAATCCTTTCTTAGTGAGCACCTAGAAGACAAGAGTGAAATGCGTGGCAAATTTTAAGTTTGTAGGCTTTACAGTTCTGGAGATTTCATGATGAGTGAATGGTACTTGGCCATATATATATCTGTGTGTGTTTGTGTGTGTATAAATATGATGAAACCTGGGCAGATTACTGAAATTGGAGCAGGTGGATTGGAGGAGTGAGTCTGATCTTCTTGAAGGCAGGGTCTTGGCTTGGGAGAAGAAGAAAAAAACACGCTGATTTTGTCAGGATTGGCTGTGTAGCCTTCGATTTGTCTTTCTGTCCTTGCTGCACTGCAGGAGAGGAGATTACTCAACCAGGCGATTTTCCATTCCTGCTCCCACTGCAGGAATCCAGGTGAAAAGATGAATGATGTGCCTCAGGCTTTGGGGTTTTCCGTGATCTTGGAGGCAAACCAGAAATCGTAATAAATTGCCTAGTCCTACTTTGGAGAATTTATAACACTCGTTATACGAGACTGTGCCCAAAGAGCTGGCTATTTCTTTTTTTCCAACCTATGCAGTTTTGTTACATATATCACTGTAAATTTGTACCAGATGTGTAGATTACTCCATAGGTCAAAATCTGGGAACATCGTGCTCCGTGAATAGATCTTATTGCAGTGATAAATTTCCTTTTAGCATTTTTTTCTCCTCTAGTACTACAAATAATATATGTAAGTACATTTGATTTCTCTGTGGAATCATAGATTATGGAGTAATGAAATGTCAATAGAGCTAGTCAGGCTGCTGTAAGATGTCAGCGCGCTTCCCTGTTGCTGTTTGACTGTCTTTATGTAGTTACATCCAGGTTTACTTACTGTTCCAGCTTGCCAGAAATGCTTAAAGGCAGGTACTAAAAACAAACTTTGGACTAGCCTGCAATGATCTCTGGGCTTAGAATTTAAAATTGCTTCCTTGGGCTACCAGTTGTGAAAAATCCTGAGATCACGAGGTTCAAGATATAGGAAGTGCTTCCTTTTTTTTTCCATGTAGTGGTCATCTGGATTTTTTTAGAGGGCAAAAATCTGTTTTTATATCCTTATGTGTGTCAGCCATATTTTCTGGTGGATCGTAGACCTGCCACACTTTCTATTATTCTACTATGCACTTTCTGTTGGGGGAAAATGGAAAAGGGGATTGTATGGAGTTAGATGGTATATAGCCATAACAAAATTCCTTTCTAGAAAGCCAAGGTCATCCTTTGTTTCTGCATCTCTGCATCTGACCGGAATTGGATGGGTGGAAACTGCCAGCATGGCAGTAGAAGATTGGACCATGTGATAGATTTATGGGTGTGGGGACAAGGTCTTGAACTTTCAACTGGGTGGAAAAACCAGGAAGCCTTCAGATTTGGGTTTTCCCAGATGTGCCAATGTGGCTCTCTTAATAAATTGGAACTTTGAGCAATACTTTGCCTTGGACTCTGATTTACCTTTGGATGCTATTTGGAACCCTGACAACACGTATATCAGCAGAAGCTTCATTTCAGAGTTTGCACTTCGTTTTATTAGCGAAGATGGTGGCCAGATGACCTTCGTGCCTTGAACTCTGCATTTCTCTTCTGTTGAAAGGAACATCCATCTGGGTCCATTCCAAGCTGGGAGGAAGACATTGGAAACATGGAGGCTGATTGGAAAGATGGTTTATTGATGAAGCAGAACCACATGGCTCTATGGTTCTGGGCAGCTGACAAAATGGAGTTGAGAGTGGAGGGTTTTATATGTTCTTTGGGCTTTGCACTTGAGCTTCCTGTTCCTGTGCAAGAACATGCATTGTACGGGCTGTTGTCAGATTCCTATGGAGTCATGTAGGGGTTATGTAGGGTCATAGATGGCTCTATAGGCAAAAGAGGAAATGGAAATCCTAGGAGTTGTCTGAGCTCTCAGGTTTGGTTGAGGTTCGGGCTGCTCTGAGATGATGCAGTGACTGAAATAATCTTAGGACAGGGGTCTGCAAAGTTGGCTCTTTTAAGACGGCTGGACTTCAACTCCCAGAATTCCCCAGCCAGCTATGCTGGCTGGGGAATTCTGGGAGTTGAAGTCCACCCGTCTTAAAAGAGCCAACTTTGCAGACCCCTGTCATAGGAGATTGAGCAATGTAGTTAGTTCTGTGTCGTCTGCTAAATAATAGTGGGTTAATCCTACTATGTCTTGTTTTTATTAATCCCATCATCCTGGAGCTGAAGTTCTTTTCTTTTGTAAATAGGCTGGCCCAGTCTTTCTTAATGGGCACAAAACATCAATAACACATGCTGGTGCTATTAAGAAAGAGCGAGTTTGCTTTCTGCCTCTAAAAAAAACCCCATGTTTCTCCATTTCTCATTTAGGAAAATATAATATTCTACCTTTTTAAAAAAAATATTCCTCAAAATGTTTCATTGTTCTAGGAGGGGGGATTCCCACACTTCTTAATATTCTCTGTATTTGTATCATATTTGTATCTGACATGATGGACATGATGGAAGAATTTTCTTTGACAATAATTCAAATTAAAGAATTTGTTTTTCAGTGCCCTAGTAAATGTGGCTCACCAAAGCGCTCACCCCTTTCCTAGAAAAATGGAATATTTTAGGAAATATTGAATATTTCCCCTAAAAGGGAGGCAGAAACTCACCTCCCCAATGCCTTTGTCAATGGGCCATTAAGGCCTGGGCTAGTTTATTCTATATAACAAAGATCTACCTCCTTCAGGCAGAGCCATAGTAGGAATTGCTCAAAGCCCTTTCATGACATCATCACCCAGCAAGACTCAACCAAGCCTGGGATGCAGAACAGCCTACAGAGTTGTTCCTGCATGGCCCCATGGAAGTCTTACAACCAATCCGAATACAAAGTCAAATTCAAAAGCCCAGAGAAGGCGTAAAACCCAGACACCTTCAGCATCTCTGCCCTTTTTGCCCAGGATCTCAAACCATGTGAGGTCCTGCCCACCACCATTAAACCATCTTTTCAATCAGTCTCCATGTTTCCAGCGTCTTTCTCCCCGCTTGGAACTGAACCCAGATGGACATTCCTTCCAACATTACCACGTATGGGAATTTCTGCATCGAAGATTCAGTTTGGGTTGACGTTTTATGCGTCGCTAAATGCAAGCAAAGATAAATTGCTTTGCAATAGAACCAAAATCATGTAGGGAACACGCTGTATTGGTTTTGTTCCTCCCAAACCAACTGACCTTATTATATTTTTTATTTATCATTTAGCCAAAAAAGAAAAAAAAAAGAAATCACACAACATAGTAAGATTTGTTTTCCTCTTCAGACAGACACACGGCAGGTTCTCAAGCATTAACGCCATTGTTTGTATCCCCTGCAGGGACCAAAGCCTGTGAAATCCAGGTGACTTCACCAGGCAAACAAAGAGAGAAACCTTTGGCAGAAGAAATGCCAGTCAGTTAAAAGAGGGAGGGAAGCATGCTCAGCGGCTGCTTGGATGCTTCCGCTCTTCTGAAGGGTTTTTTCTCCATCTAGTGGAAGAATGGAAATCTTCAGCTTGAAACGATGAGCTGTAATTGTTGCACTTCATTAAAATGGCCATGGAACACACCCTACGTCTTTAATTGGGCGCCCATCATCTGGAACTGCAGTCCAAATTCATGAACAAGGCCCGAGTTGGGGAAGGCTAGAATCTTATGGTTTGATTTGATTTGATACATTTATAAAAAGAAATAAAAAGCTTGAGAAACAAAAACTTTGGAGTCTTGGGAGCGGTTTCGTATTTATGACGGTTGCAGTGTCCCGGAAGTCATATGATCCCCTTTTGCAACCTGCGGACGAGTAAAGTCAATGAGGCAGCACAATTGTATTACTGACTGAACAGCTGCCATGATTCGTTTTAACAACTGTGGCAAGACAAGTCGTAAGACGGGGCAAAATTCACGGAACAGCTGTCTCGCTTACAGAACAGAAACTTTGGGTTCCATTGAGGGGAGTCATAAGCTGAAGACTACCTATAGCAGTGATGGCTAAACTTTTTTGGCTTGTGTGCCAAAAGCGGGGGGAGCACAGGGGGGTCGTGTGTGGGCGTGCAACACCCATAATGCTATGTGCGTGACCCCCTGCTTTTGGCACGCTTTTTCCGCCCTCCCCAGGCTCCAGAGGCTTTCTAGGAGCCTGGGGGAGGGTGAAAACAGCCTCCCCCCACCTCCAGAGGCTTCAGGAGCTTCCCTGAAGCCTCCAGAGGGCGAAAAACATCCTCAAAAGAAAGCCTAAATCAGCTGGCCAACGCACAGAAGTGCATCGGAGCTGACAGGGCAACGCCTCGCGTACCCTCAGAAATGGTTCCGTGTGCCACCTGTGGCACCCGTGCCATAGGTTCGCCATCACTGACCTATAGTGACTGAAGACAGGACTTCCGAAGTGAGGTAGTATGTGCCACATATCCATATGTTTCAGGAATTTGTGTCATTAAAGAGAAGTGTGCTGAGGAAAAGTGTGAGCCAGTGAAAACCGTATTGTGATTTGTATTCCTCCTTTGGAGAATAAGCTTTCTGTCTAGTCACTTTTACCTCAGAGCAAAATATCTGTGGAGATTTTAGTCATCCAGGTCACGGTTGTCCCATGTATGCTTCCTCCCTTAATTGGGGCTTACCAGGGTGTTGTGACACAAGTGTGTGTGTGTATGTGTGTGTGTGTGTGTGTGTGTGTTTGTGTGTGTGTGTTAGGTTTTTGAGCTGATCAATAAATAAATTAGGGAGACTAGTACAGATCTATTTCGAGCTTTTTAGCTCTCATCAGCTAGCCATACCCTTACTGGGATTTGAACCAGGGCTGTATATATATAATTTTATATAAGGTAAAGGTTCCCTTCACACATATCTGCTAGTCATTCCTGACACAGGGGGTGGTGCTCATCTCCGTTTCAAAGCCGAATAGCCAGTGCTGTCCGAAGATGTCTTCGGCATTTAGTCATGTAGCCGGCATGACTAAATGCCGAAGGCGCACAGAACGCTGTTGCCTTCCCACCAAATATGGTTCCTATTTTTCTACTTGCATTTTTTACATGTGTTCAAATGTCTAGGTTGGCAGAAGCTGGGAAAAGTAACAGGAGCTCACTCTGTTACGCAGCGCTAGAGATTTGAACCACCGAACTGCCAACCTTTCTGATTGACAAGCTCAGCATCTGAGCCACTGCATCCATACACACACACACACACACACACACACACACACACACACACACACACACACACACACACACATTCTGAGAGCCATTGAGGCCACTTGGGGCTTTATCTGTGGAAAGGGAATCAACACCTTGACTTCCTACTTTCTTTCTTTTTCACAGTTCAATTTCACCGTTCAGCATTGAGAGCACAAGACGCCAGAGACGGTCTGAATCGCCGGACTCTCGAAAGCGCCGCATCCACAGGTGTGATTTTGAAGGCTGCAATAAGGTTTACACAAAAAGTTCCCACCTGAAGGCTCATCGGAGGACCCACACAGGTGAGTAGCTCCAGTTGGTGCCATAAATACATGTGATATCAGTGAACATTTGCATACATGTATTCAGTGGTGATCGCAGTTTGAAGAGCTGGATAGAATTCCATATGGTACAGTTCTTTTGGTAATTTCCACCCGCCATCCTAGAAATGAAGGCTGACATATTTTTCTGTAAAGGTGGAGAAACAGGGCATGCTCTGTCAACTAAGATGAAGGGCTCAAATCCAGTCAAGAATCTGAATTAATTTCTTGTGATTTTCTTGCTCTTGATGGTTCCTTGTGGTTATCTCTAGTGACATTCCAATTGGACATCAGTTCAGTTCAGGAGAAAAAAGTGGTAATGAATGTCCATTCTATATCCATTCCACCAGGGACTGAGAAGGACTCCCCTGTCCCAATTAAAATCTCCCTCCCTCCCTTTCTCTATCTCCATCATCTACCTATCCTATCTCCTATCATCTATCTATCTATCCATCCACCCACCTGCCCACCCATCTATCCACCTACCTACCTATCCTATCACCCATCCATCTAGCTATCTAGCTATCCTATCTACTATCATCCATCCATCCATCCATCCATCCATCCATCCATCCATCCATTCATCCATCCATGCACCCACCCATCCATCCATCCATCCATCCATCCATCCATCTATCTATCCACCTACCTACCTATCCTATCATCCATCCATCTAGCTATCTAGCTATCCTATCTACTATCATCCATCTGTCTGTCTGTATATCTGTCATATTACCTACCTAACTACCTACCTACCTACCTACCTACCTACCTACCTACCTACCTATCTATCTATCTATCTATCTATCTATCTATCTATCTATCTATCTATCTATCTATCTATCTATCTATCTATCTATCTATCTTTATCTATCATCTACGTACTTTATTGTCTGTCTGTCTATCTATCTATCATATTGTCTGTCTGTCTGTCTGTCTGTCTGTCTGTCTGTCTGTCTGTCTGTCTGTCTGTCTGTCTATCTATCTATCTATCTATCTATCTATCTATCTATCTATCTATCTATCTATCTAATATCTATTCATTTATCAAATTTATATAACCACCTAAACCACCAGAAGTGATTTTGGGCAATATTCAAAAAACCTCTGGCTATTTTGGATGGATTTGCATTCTCCAGATAGGATGGCATTTCAGAGAAGCGTGAAAACCTCAGGATTGTAACTATTAAAAACATTGTTAAAGCACAGGCTGACTACCCACATTACATCAAGTGACGGTTGCACATTCACATGGTTGACTGATCTCAGGTGGGCTCACATTTGGATGCTTCTATAGAGCCATCAGAAGGGGGCCAGTGTCTTTCAGGACACTTGCATAATTAGCAGGACAGTTAGGTGAATGAAGCTAGCTAGGATGCACAAATAAAATTGTAGTCTTTTCAGAAGCATGCCTGAGGTGGCTCCTTGTGTCCTTCACCAACAGGGATTCTCTAGTTGTGGAATTCAACCGGAGTAACAACCACTTCCCTGAGCAGTTTGTTTCAAAACAGCTCTAAAACTTACCTTTTACAGCCAATTTCATTGCATTTATTTTGTACAATGACAATAAAGACTATACTATACTGCAGCCCCGGTGAGTAAAACAGCTGAGGTGCGGCAATTGTTCTGCGGTGCCTATCAGCTGGGCTTCAAATGAAGGAAATATAGGACAGACTAGGGGTGGGTGGGTGAGTGCCAGAACTACCGGTTCGCACAAACTGATATGAACCGGCTGAATCCCACCCCTGGGCTCCTCCCTTTAACCAAAGCTCTGAGGCTTCTCTTCCATCTGGTGGGCTTTGAGCATCCGTATGGGTTACTGAAAAGGATTGTCTCAATCTGGAAGGGATTCTGGGTGATCTCTTCATCTCTGGGTCTACATCAGGACCTGAGTTGGATCTGGGCTGCCAGAAAACCCTTCCACAGAAGGGTGGCATTGATGGCAAGCAGTCTAGCTCATCGGCTCTTTATTGGTCCACTTGATAAGGTTCCAGGAACTCAAAGGTGACCTGGCATAGAGACTGAACACTGTGTTCCCAGGTCCTTTTCATGCAGTTTAGTTTCATTTTCTTTATTCTTGGTTGTATACCTGGCTCCCCGCTATGTAGCAGCAGCCCTGCCCGAGCTCCTCGAGGTGATCGCTACGGTGGCAGTTGAGACCCCCAGACTTTTAGTCATGGGGGACTTTAATCTGCCATCGGTGGGCGAATCATCCGAGGCAGCTCGGGAGTTCATGGCTTCCATGACGGCCATGGACCTGACCCAACTAATTCAAGGCCCCACTCACGAGGGTGGACATACACCGGATCTCATCTTTGTCTCAGGCCAATGGAAGAGTGATCTGGGTATAGGGGATATAGTCATCACACCCTTGTCATGGACAGACCACTCACTTCTCCGGCTCGACTTTCCGACTGCTGCTCCCCTCCGCGGGGAGGCGGAACCTGAGTCACCAATCTGGTTCCGCCCCAGGCGCCTGATGGACCCGGATGGGTTCCAGACGGCGCTTGGGCCACTTCCTGTACCCCTGGCCCGCGCCCCGATGGAGGACCTCGTGGCCGCATGGAATACTGCGACCACGGGAGCCTTGGATCGGGTAGCGCCCTTGCGGCCTCTCTTGCGGCGGCGAAACACCCTGGCTCCTTGGTTTTCCGAGGAGCTGAGGGTGATGAAACGCCGCAAGAGATGCCTAGAGAGAAGATGGAGGTATACTCGAACTGAATCTGACCGGACACAGGTAAGAGCCCATTTACGGACTTACATTGTGGCGCTGAGAGTGGCCAAACGTCATCATTGTGCCACTCTCATAGCATCCGCAGAAAACCGCCCTGCCGCCCTGTTTAGGGTGACCCGCTCCCTCCTTCAACAGAGGGTGCGGGAAGCCCCGTTACAGGGTAGAGCAGAGGAATTTGTGACTTTTCTGCAGGAGAAAATCGCTCAGATACAGAACGAGCTAGCCCCCATTCATGGCCCAGTGGGATGCCACGAGAGAGATCTTGTTTGGGAGGAGTTTGACTCCGTTACTTCCGAGGATATGGACAGGCTACGTGGGCGACTGCGAGCCACCACATGTTTATTGGACCCGTGTCCCTCCTGGCTTGTACTGGCATCCTGGGAGGTGACACGAGGCTGGCTCCAAGAGGTTGTCAACGCATCCTTGAGTGAGGGTGCCTTGCCTGCTTCCCTAAAAGAAGCGATGGTGAGGCCCCTCCTTAAGAAGCCCTCTTTGGATCCAGCTCTTTTGAACAACTACCGTCCTGTCTCCAACCTTCCCTTTTTGGCGAAGGTTGTCGAGAGTGTGGTGGCACAACAGTTCCCCCGGCACCTGGAGGAAGTTGATTATCTAGATCCGCGCCAGTCCGGCTTTCGGCCCGGGCATAGCACCGAGACGGCATTGGTCGCGTTGGTCGATGATCTCTGGAGGGCCAGAGATGGGGGTTGTTCCTCCATCCTGGTCCTATTAGACCTCTCGGCGGCTTTCGATACCATCGACCATGGTATCCTATTGCATCGGCTGGGGGGGTTGGGGGTGGGAGGCACCGTTTTACGGTGGTTCTCCTCCTACCTCTCTGGCCGATCGCAATTTGTGTTGGCAGGGGGGCAGAGATCGACCGCGAGACCCCTCGCATGTGGGGTGCCTCAGGGGTCGGTCCTCTCGCCCCTCCTGTTCAACACATACATGAAGCCGCTGGGTGAGATCATCCGTGGTTTTGGGGTAGAGTACCATCTGTACGCTGATGATACACAGCTGTACATTTCTACCCCAAACCACCCCAACGATGCCGTAGCGGTGATGTGCCAGTGCCTGGAAGCTGTACGGATCTGGATGGGAAGTAACGGACTCAGGCTCAACCCGACCAAGACCGAGTGGCTGTGGTTTCCGGCAGCCCGATTCAACCAGCTCACTCCATCGCTGGCCATAGGGGGCGAACATCTTGCCCCTGTGGATGGGGCGCGCAATTTGGGTCTCCTCCTGGATGCCCGGCTGTCCATGGAAGATCAAGTGACAGCCGTGGCCAGGAGGGCGTTTTACCAGGTTCGCCTGGTTCGCCAATTGCGCCCCCTATTGGATCGGGACGCCCTTTGCACAGTCACTCATGCTCTCGTGACATCCCGACTGGACTATTGTAACTCTCTCTACATGGGGCTGCCCTTGAGGTGCACCCGGAGGCTTCAGCTAGTCCAGAATGCAGCCGCGCGAGCAATTATGGGGACCGCTAGGTCTACCCATGTAACACCGCTCTTACGCGAGCTGCACTGGCTACCTGTCGTCTTCCGGGTGCGCTTCAAGGTGTTAATTATCATCTTTAAAGCGCTCCATGGCTCGGGACCTAGCTATCTGCAGGATCGGATCCTGCCCCATACATCCTCACGGCCGATTCGCTCCCACAGAGCGGGGCTTCTCCAGGTGCCGTCCACTAGACTATGTCAGCGGGCGACACCCAGGGGAAGGGCTCTCTCTGTGGCGGGCCCGGCCCTCTGGAACGACCTTCCCCCCGATATTAGGACGACCACGGACCTCCGCTCCTTCCGTCTTAAATTGAAAACCTACTTTTTCCGTCTGGCCGGCTTGGGATAGCCTCCTTGTCCTGGGGTTTTTAGGTTTTAGTGTTTAGGGGTTTTAGGGACAGTTTTTTAGTCTTTTATAGATGTTTTTAGCGCAGGATTTGTTGTTTAATTGTGATTTTAAATTATGTATTCTGTTGTGTTTACTGTTTTTTAATTTTCCTGTGCCCCGCCTCGAGTCCCCCTGGGGAGAGAGAGCGGGTAACAAATAAAATTTATTATTATTATTATTATTATTATTTATTGTCATTGTTAAATGCCATCTTCAGTGTACATTATAACTATAAAAATAACAACACACACACATCCTTCCCGTGCTATATAATTGAATTGAAAACCCAATAATGCATTAATATTGCACTATACCGTAGAATTCAATATAGTTACTGCCCTAGGATAGAAGCTGTTTTTCAGCCCATTTGTCCTTTTTTTATTATCCTGTACCAGCTGCCAGATGGTAATAGTTTAAAAAAAAAGGTGTCCAGAACAAGATGGATCTTTAAGAATGTTTTGAACATTCTTAAGGCAACGGGAGCTCTAAAGCTCTTCCAAAGAGGGGAGAGGGCAACCAGTGATCTGGAGCGATGTCATGTCTGCCACTGTGCAATTGGCAAACCATACACAGGTGCAGTAAGTTAAAATACTCCTCTATGGTGCAGCAGTAGAAGGTCGCCAGCAGTTTTTCATTCAGTTGTTGTTTCCTGAGAAGTCTCAGGTAGTATAATCTCTGCTGGGACCTTTTGTTGCAATGTGAGCTTCCAGGTCAGGCCCTCTTTTATGATGACACCCAGAAACTGTTGTATCATCTGCAAATTTAGTAATAGTATTACTAGAGTGAGTGGGAATTCAGTCATGCACGTAAAGAGTGTGTTCACATTTCAGACAAGATCTGGGCTGGAGACTTTGTACCAGGAAAGAATGGCAAGTCCCCAGGCCTTCAATGTGTGAGAAAGCAGTTTGCATCTCTTCTTGTGGTTAGCCCTACTCCCTCTCACAAAACCAAAAAAGTTATGAACTTCCCATGGCAGCGTGACAGAGAAGGATCGACATGAAGCAACCTATCCCTGTGCCCCTGGCTTCTAACATCTTTACGTTACCCTGCAGGAACAAAGGACGTCCATAGGTTTCAGGTCAATGTGGCTCCCCTGGGCTTCCCCTTGGAGACTGTCCCTTGAGCAGTCCTGAGCATCTCAATTCCTCCTTGGCTCAGAGGAGCTTAATTTGATGTACAGGTGTTTGGACTCCCAAGTGCCAATCCTCCAGCGCAGTTTTACTAGAAGGCTCTCGTGAAAACATCATGGGATGCATACAATTATTTTAATCACTTGCATTTTAAAGTTTACTTCACAATCAGCAGTCTTTTTACAGCCAATTAAACCCAGTAGTTCTGTGCTTGAGGGTCAGGGTTGCCCAAACTTGGAAGAAGACTTCAGGGAGTGCTGCCTTTTTTATGTAGGCCTCGTAAAACAAAATAGTGTTGGCAGGTAGGAACTTGTTAAGGTAAGGAGTGGGACAAAAGATTAACAAAGCCTAAATAAGGATCTCTTGTTTAAGTATAGTACATGTAGTCAGAATTGATGATAATCTAATAAACGAGCCAATAAGCAGACTTGTTCCTACTAAAATATACTTTAGCTTGCTTAGATCCAAGCAACTCCATTTTTTCCAGGCCAAAATGTTTAATGACATCCTAAGGAGCTGAAAGGTCATATTCAGTACTAGCTGGATACCCGTGCTTAGCAATGAACCTATGTGATAGAGCAATGCAGGAGAAATCAAGTTCCCTCTGGTTCAATCCATTGGCTCAATGGTGGTCAGTGATTAAAACATATAAGGGAATATCGATCCCGCCACCTTGAGTCCGGAAGCAGTTCCATAGGTGGAAGGCGTAGGCATGTTGGTGAGGCGCCATCATTTAGTACTGTAAGGAGCCCCAGATCACTTGCTGAATGAAGGAGTGGAACGTCTACCAGTTTGAACTGAGGTAACAGAATGTGAGGCAAGTGGCAGTTGGAACAGAGTTCTTTTCAGGTGGGGAGGGGGAGTAGAACTCCTTCCACACATCCTCTTCACAACCTTCTTACCTTTTGGAGGAGGCTTTGTGATAGTCAAAGCAGAACATTCAGATTCAGTCACATTTTAGTTTTGTTCCATATGACATCAACCTTATGAACGCTCAGCTTTCTTCTTTACGCTATGTATTCAAAATGGACAGTGATTAGTGTGTGTGTGTGTGTGTACACATACATACATATACATATACAAATACATATATGTGGGGGGTATGCGTGTATGTAGTATGTGTGTTATGTATATGTATGGATAGATATATACTTTCTTTTGAGAGCAGGCAACAGAATTTCATTTTTAATGTGTGCCAGTGTGCTTACAGTTTTAAAAAAATGACAATAAAGGTTGTTTTGTCTTCTCTAGGCCATTTGGGATGTTGAAAATGTAAAGGTTTTTAAGAAGAGACTAGACAGCCACTTATCTGAAATAGCAGAGGTTGTCTTGCTTGAGCAGGGGCTGGACTAGAAGTCCTCCAAGGTCCTTTCCAGCTCTATTCTAGTCTCAATTCTAAAATATCTCCCATATAAATGATGTGGATTCCAGTGTATGGAAACTGCTGTTGTCTTTATTTTTTCTTTCCTGAGTGGAATGAGTCGATGATGATGATGATGATGATGATGATGATGATGATGATGATGATGATGATGATGATGATGAAGAAGAAGAAGAAGAAGAATAGAACTGGGAAATGGAAGCATAGTGAATGGAAGTAGCAACCCGTATCAACCATTAGTGCCAGTCAATGGTATTTGTGATGCATTTTTGAATGTCCAGTTGGCTGAGTTTCATGTTTCATGTTTAATGAATAAAGTATATAATAATAATAAATACTTTATTCATTAAACATGAAACTCAGCCAACTGAACATTCAAAAATGCATCACAAATACCATTGACTGGTGCTAATGGTTGATAAGGGTTGATGCCAGCGTCCTAGGTATCAACCAAGTCCCTTCTTAAAATATATGCTGTTCCGAGCAGCACAGGTTTTTTGCAGTTCTGCTGTTGTTATTGCAGGAAGCTGCAGTTTGTTGATGTAGCTTATAAAATTCTTATAAAAATACTAACGATAATGATAATGATAAGGATGAATGGAAGCAGCAGCCCGTATCAACCATTAGCACCAGTCAATGGTACTTGCAATGCATTTTTAAATGTTTCAGTTGGCTGAGTTTCATGTTTCATGAATAAAGTAAATAATAATAATAATATTATCTAAAGCAGGGGTCTGCAAAGTCGGCTCTTTTAAGACTGGTGGACTTCAACTCCCAGAGTTCCTCAGCCAGCATAGCTGGCTGGGGAATTCTGGGAGTTGAAGTCCACCAGTCTTAAAAGAGCCGACTTTGCAGACCCCTGATCTAAAGTAATTGGGATATCTTATGGACCAGGGATAAATGAATTAGGACAGGCCTGCACATAAGGAGAAATAAAAGAAAACAGATCACTGAAGCTTCTGTTGCTTCATTATTGACTTGTATACAACCTGGGATTGTAGGTTAGCCATTGCTGCAAGTTACTTAACAAAGAAGTATGTTTTGTATATTTTGAAACAATCATGCACCTGAATATATTCATAAGATCAAGGTGCTGATGACCATCTCCAAAGCGCTCCATGGCTCGGGGCCTAGCTATATTCGCGACCGCCTCCTGCCCCATACATCCCTCCGACCGATCCGCTCCCACAGAGAGGGCCTTCTCAGGGTACCGTCGGCCGGGCAATGCCGGTTGGCGGTGCCCAGGGGAAGAGCCTTCTTTGTGGCGGGCCCTGCCCTCTGGAACGACCTACCCCCCCGATCTACGCACCATTGTGGACCTCCGCCTTTTCCACCAACATCTTAAAACCCATTTATTTCAACAAGCCGCCTAGCATAACCCCCATTCTGACTTTTATAGGGATAATTTTTATAGGGACAATTTTTAAATTTTAGAGTTTTATTAATTTTAGCACAGGGAATATTTAATTAGTTTTTAACAATTTTGGATTTTTGTATTTTTTGTATGATTTTAATGATGCCTGTGCGCCGCCCTGGGTCCTTTTTTAGGAGAAGGGCAGGGTATAAATGTAATAAAATAAAATAAAATAAAAATAAATCAGAGGACCTCTCCTGAAATGGTTCAGAGAAGCCCCAGTTGCATCTTCCTGGAACAACAAAGCAACTATTTCTAAGGATGCATTGTCTGATGGCTGATGACTCTCAAACCTCTGAAGAAAACTGGTGGGATTCATATTACTTAGAAAGCTGTCTTCCTTCATGTGCAGAAAATTGTAAGCTTCAATCCCTCTTCTCCAAGTAGAAGGACCAAAGAGAACTCCTCTGGCAATGAGGATAATTCATGAGTGGAATAGTTTGCCTCCAGAAGCTGTGGATGCTCCATCACTGGACGTTTTTAAGAAGTGGTTGGACTTTTTAAGAACTGAAATGGTCTCCCTCTTAAGCAGAGTGCTGGACTAGAAAACCTGTAAGATCCCTCACACCTCTGAGAGAGGGCGGTTGTGGGGGTGGGGAGAGGAGGAGAGATAAGAAGGAATGGAAAGGGGGGAGAGGAGAAGGAGAGAGGAAAGGGAAGTAGAGAAGAGAAGGGTGACAGAGGGAAGAAAGAAGGGAGGGAGGGGGAGGAGAGAGGGAGAAGAAAGTGATGGACAAGGTACAAATACGGTGAATGGAGAGCAGAAGAGCCAATAATTGTTTTTGGGAGTTGATGGTAAGATGAATTGATGTAAGCATTTAATAATACAATACAATGTTGGCTATGTAATAGTATATATGTGGTTATTTATTTTATTTATTTTATTTTATTCACATTTCTATACCACCTATCTCCCTTGTGGGGACTCATGGAAATGAAAAATAAAGAACTATATATAAGTGTTATGTCAAAGCACCAGGTGTGCCCAAATATGGCTAGCCAATGAGAGCTAAATGGCTTGAAATCGATCTATACTAGTCTCCCTTTATTTATTTATCAACATAAATGCAAAACTATATATATATATATATATTCTGTTGGTATGAATGACATCCTTAGCTAAGGGGGAAAATATTGAACTCTTAATGTAGACATGTCCACATACAGTAGTTTCCTTGTCAAGAGACCAGATAGTTGGTTCCCATTCAAATGCTAACCAGTTACGATCCTCCTGACTTTTTTTAAAGATCAATCAAGTTTGATGGAGGTTGTCTGTGATGGGGGATGTCTATGAACAAGCCTTAGTGTCATGAGTAACATGACATTGCTATAGCAGAAAAGAGTTCAACAGTTGAGAAGGAATAGTCTGCTGTCCCCAAGTTCATATGGCTTCACAAAATTTGCTTAGCGTTCTTGGACCTTCCATCCTTCTGAGGTTGGTAAAATGAGGACCCAGCTTGTTGTAATATGCTGACTCTGTAAACCGCTTAGAGAGGACTGTGAAGTGGTATATAAGTCTTAAGTGCTGTTGCTATTATCTTCTCCCTTCAGATGGTTGGAGTCAAGTAATGCCTGCTTTTGTAATTTTCACCTGATCCACCAGAGGGTGCACGCTAACAATAAACAGCTTCTAAACAAGTGTGACACACACACACACACACCTCTATGAAAGAGGAATTATGAGTCACAAATATCCTGCCTTCGGTTTTCTCATTTGTATATTCTCCCGTCACGTGTAAAGTCAGTTGTGGAAGAGATGTGAATTTAAAAAAAATATGTGCGATTGTGTTTCGAAAGAAGAAACTATTACAAATAGGTAGGCTTACGTTTTGTTAGCATAGCTTTAGTTTCTGCCAATTAGTAAAAGTGACTACTACCTTCGTAGTAATTTGGGAAGTTGAGCCAAAAGGTTTCCCAAAGGTTCATGCACAAAATGTGTCTCTATTGAGTCTTTCTCTCTCGTGGGAAGAGCTTCTTGTCACGCACGGAGTGCAGGTGCTCCTTGAGTTGCAACAGTTCCATTTAGCGACTGTTCAAAGTTAGAGTGGCCCTGAATAAAGTGACTTATGACCATTTTTCACACTTACGACTTCCGTAGCATCCCTATGATCGTGTGATCAAAATTCAGATGCTTGGCAACTGCTTTGTTGTGCAGTTGTGCAATCTTGTCCCATAGAAACATGGGGTGCAGCTTCAAAGACACTACCACAACTGCCATATTGTCTATTTGGCACAGCCCCATCCCACAACACCACTAAAGTAGAAATATCAACATCTGTATAGTTTAAGGTCAATTAAATAACATGTTCCTTGCGATGAATACTGCAACGGAATTGAAAAGTTAGTCCTAATTGTTCTTTTAAATCAGGATTAGCATAAAAATTTGTCTTAATATATAGTATTTTTTTTTAACTATTATAGCTTCTGGTGAAAGCAGAAAAAGGGACAAAAAAGACTATACTACTCAAAGAAACCTACCAAATTCTTGAAAATGTATTCCCTTTAAAAAGTACCAATTCAAACTTTGAGCAATACTATGTATTAACTAGCTGATAACCCAGCATTGGCCAGATATTAATTTATAGGTTCAAAATGTCTGGACCAAATGTAATTTCTAATGTTGGATTTCCCCCCTTACCAGAAAGAGCCCCCTTGTGGAGTGCTATGGAGTCGTTACCATGGCAGCTCTACTGCGCTGTACAGTAGAAGCCATTTTACAGCAGTACGGTAGAAGCCATTTGAAAGCATAACAGGCTGTATCTTAACAGAACACCCCAACCCCCGAGGGGTGTTAGGAGTGTCTTACCCTCACAGTATTTATTTCCAGAGAGTAAGTCATCTGTGTACCAAGTTTGGTTGAAATTGCTCAAGGTGGAACACACACACACACACACACACACACACACACACACACACATACTTGTATTGAGAGAGAGAGAGAGAGAGAGAGAGAGAGAGAGAGAGAGAGAGAATGCACAGCTGCAGATCAGAAGTAAATTGGTCACTCCAACAATGCATAAGTTCCTTTTTGCTAAACATCATAGTTAAAAAAAAGTTGGTTGCTTTGAGTCTGCAGATGCCTTTTTATTGCTAGCAATGGAGCCTAGCAGAAGTGGAAGGTCTTCACCCAGAAGCCACAATGGTAAAACTACTCAATATTAAGACAGATTCTCATGCCAATCTTGATTTCAAAGAACAATTAGGATTAACTTTTCCCTTCCATTGCAGAATTCTTCACAAAGAGCATTTTATTTAGGTAGCATCATCAGTGTTCCTAGCCTGTCACAGTGGATGATTCAGCAAATGAGAAGTGACATGAGGATCTCAGTGGAATTCAGAGCAAAGGTTGGGACAACCTACATGACCGCCTGTAAACCAACAGGCTGCGCTTTGGTTCTTCCAACCAGAAAGAGAGGAACACTTTCCATGATGGGTTTGAGTTGTTAGCCCAAAACTTGAAAGTTGCAGTCCTCAGAGTCAGAAACCCAAACCTGAAGGCTTGGTTCACCGGTCCTGCTCTGTTCGAGCCTCTTCACTATTTTCACACATCTTATTACAGCCCGGTAACCTTAATTAGGAACTTTGCATAAAACAGAACCAGCCCATCTCACTCCATTCAAAATAAAGCTGGAAGGGACCTTGGAGGTCTTCTAGTCCACCCCCAACCCCCTGCTCGAACAGAAGACCCTATAGCCGAAACCCTAACCCTAAGCCATAATGCAATGCGCTCCGGTGCAGGAGGCTGACTGGACCACGCCCACCATGGCCACGGCCACCCAGCAACTGGGCGGAGAACCCCTTCCTAAAATTTTGGAAGCCCTGAGCAGTGTGGTGCTCTTGTGGTGTTACCTAGAACAGCTAAAGAACGTGAGTGGGGAAACTGAGCCTCAGCACTGACAAGCGAAAGAAAGAGGAACCACTTGGTTCTTGCAAAGCGGGGTCATCAACAGAGCCGGAAGGATAGAATCTTTGGGCTGTGCTTTGTGTTGCTGTTGTCCTTCTTCCCATCCTCACGACAGTCGTGGTATGTTGTCGTTCCCGCATGGCAGGTGGGCAACGTAGGAAAGTTACTGTGGATGCCTGCTCCAAGCGCGATGACCCTGCCGTTCGGGTCTCATTTTTCATACCTTGGAGATGCTGCTTGAAAGGAGAACGTTGGCATTTTGTTTAGTCTGGGCCTGTTCAAACTTTGCATTCCTGCGATGCCACAGTTACTCCAGATATTATTTGAATAAGAAATGGCACCTGTCACTAGTCTCTGTTCGGACCTTTGTGCATTAAAAAGATGGGAGTCAAGGTAAAACCCACGGCCAGAGACAGGAGAAGTCAGTTCTCCTTCTTCGGTGACCTTTAAGCGCCTTTTGTTGTCTTAATACGCTTTGTCTACTCAGCTTTTAGAAATTGTCTTGGCTGCTAATCCCTTGATTTGACAGACTGGAGACAAGTCATTCTCTCCGGCTAATCCTTCAGGGCTGGTCTTCATTCTGGAGATTCTCTGCTTTTCTTTAGAGCAGGTTCCACAAATTCGTGTGGGCCACAGCACACCTCTTTGTTCCACCACAACCTTTACTTTCAACCGGGCTAAAGGAGGACATTGTGAGTTCCAACCAAACCATTACGCAAAAAAAAAAAAAGTCTGTGTGCGTGGAATCAGATGGCAGTGTTGTGGCCTGCCTGGGGAGCGAGCATCAGATTCGGACAGTGAGGAGGTTGGGGAGGAACATGGGCCGATCCTGGAGTCTGGGGAAGGCTCTGATGAGGGCTCTGTGCTGGAGGCAGAGTGGGGGCCAGAGCCGTATGCCAGTTATCAGCTGCCTTCAGAGTCAGACATCAGTGAGGCAGACAAACAGCTGGAGCCTGTTCCCAGTATGCGCACACGCAGAGTTGCCAAATGAAGGGAACAGCTAAAGAACAGGGGTCAATCTGGGAGCAAGGACACAAGTGGACGGTGAATGGCCCCTCCCAAAGGAAATAAAACAAGAGTGAAAGGCGAGTGGAGTTTGCAGGAGACAATTAGTCCACTTGATTGGTTCATGGCTCTCCAAGACTCCTTGCCACGTTCTGCAGATGTCAGCCTGTCAGCTCTCCAAGCCAGATAAGGTCTGTGACTGTAAATCCTCCCTTGAAAGACTTTGTTGGATATGAATGAGAAGAATTCACATAACTCAATAAAAGGATTTTTTTGGTCAGGACAAGGAGTTGCTTCGTGCTTTGGGGAAGCCAAGGTCAGAACAGGGATGTGGAGTGGGATATTTTGATGGAGCTGGGAACACTGTAGCTTGGCAGACAGTGGTACCACTTGGTCATTTAATCTAAATAGTAAACTGAGCCCAGGTTGGATTTCCTTCTGCAAGAGGCAAACTGTTTTAAGTTGTTACAAGAAAACAGGGGTGTCAAACTCAAGGCCTGGGGGCCAGATCCAGCTGTGGGGGGCTTAGATCTGGTCCACGGGGCTGTCCTGGAAATAGCGAATGACTGATCCACGGAGCCTCTGCAGTAAAAGTGGATGTCAGGTCTACCTCTAACGATAACCAAGAAAGAATCCACTCAACTCCATTTGAAAGAATTAAGAGTACTTTTATTGGTTATGAAAAGATAGCAGCGAGGTAAAGCAAGGTCTGAGACCCAAGCGCGCGAAATCATACATATCAATATGTGTCCAGCCCCCTCCCCCCAACAACCCCCACCCCATTGTCCAATGCACAATCCCCTTAGGTGTCATGTGGGTTGCATCTCCAGCAGCAGCATCAGGATGGCATGCAAGACCGTTGGCCTTGACCACCGCACGGCCCCAGCCAGAGGTATGTGAAGTAGATGGTGAGAACATACTCCCTTCCCCAAATCGCCCTCCTGCATCATACAGTCCCATACCCAAATACCAAGACCCCTCCCTCCCCATTTCAATGGCAGCCGAAGCTAGCAGCAAAGCGGAGGCTGACAGTGGAGCTCATGAGGGCCACGCATTCCATTTTTGCTGGCCGAGGGCTGCAGGAGGCCGTCCCAGCCAAAAACAGAACTTGTGAGGGCCATGCATGCCCCCCTTCCCACGAGCTCCATTTTTACTGGCAGAGAGTTGCAACAAGCCGTAACAGCCAAAAACAGAACCCAGGAGCCTGTTTTCGCTGGCAGAGCGCTCAGGCCACCACAGGTACCCCCAACACAAGTGGCATCATGCTGGCCACGCCCCCTGGCCACACACCCCTGCCCCCTCCACCGAGGTCAAACACAACCCTGATGCAGCTCTCAATGAAACGAGTTTGACACTCCTGCATTAGAACATTATTTTCCACGAATTAGCTATGTGTAGTCGCATCCGGTTGGGAGAGAGTTGGCTGATATCAAGGGAGAAAAATTAGAATTCCAGAAAATAAGGATTCATAATAAAGAAGAGAGGGGGGTGTGTGATAGCTCAGCAGTTAAAGTTGCCAGCTGGAAAGGAGACAGCCCAGGTTCGAGACGCGAGCACCATATGAATGGGGTGAGCTCCCGTCGCTTGCCCCAGCTCCTGTAAACCTATCAGATCAAAAGCATGTAAATGCGAGTAGATAAATAGGTATCATTTCAGTGGGAAGTTTAACACCGTTCCGTATTTTCAGGATGACAGAAGAGTCTCTCATGTAGCGCAGGCTTCCTAAGATGAGAATTGGAGATGACCACTGCCCCTGTGTGTCAATTACGACTGGACAGGGGAAACCTTTAAGCCTTTAATAATAATAATAAATGTTTCCACCACAGCTCTGGCTCACTGATTGGCAAATGAGAAATTGGTGATCATAAACTGAATTCTTGTCTCCTTTGCTAGCACAGTTGGCTTAAGGCTCTGAAAGGCCAGATTTCCAGTCAATTTCTGGAAATGAAAGAAAGTGAATGTCGGCCCACAGTGCAGTGAAACCTATATTCACTGTGCCAGAAATCCTTTACTATACAGCTCATACAAGATGTGAAAGACGTGAACCAAGATCTATGCAGTTGGCCAGGGGATTTTCTATCTGCTGGTGCTTCCACCAGGAAGACTCAGTGGCTATATCAAAGAAACAAGCTTATGACAAACGGGCTCCATTTCTTACAATCCGTTAGTTTCGGATTAATGGGCATATATAAAAATAGGGCCATGATATGTGCATGAATTCATAAGACACCGTTGTTGAGGAATTATTGCTCTGTAGGTATGATGTGGACTCCAAGACAACCACCCCAAAACAACCAAAGACAGTTTCCCCATGCTATCAGTCTGCTAAATGACTAATTCCCACAACACTCTCTATGCCCTAAGATGTCAAGCCAGTTAGTAGGGCTGTATTACTTATTATCCTCTCATCTATCCTATTGCCGATTTCCCTAGATTTTTATGACTATCGCTTTGTTGTTGTGTCTCAGGATTTATCTCAGGATTACTTCTATTTAGTATCCTATTATGCTTTATGTTGATTGCTTAGTATCCTATGACTGTCGCTGAATGCTGTATCTATGATTTATGATGATTGTATTTTATGATTACGATTATTACTTGTTGCTTGTGTGTACACTGAGAGGTTAGACAAATCCCCTGTGTGTGTGTGTGTGTGTGTGTGTGTGTGTCCGTCCAATCACACTTGGCCAATAAAGAAGTTCTGTTCTGTTCTGTTCCGTTCCGTTCCGTTCCGCTCCGCTCCGCTCCGCTCCGCTCCACTCTACTCTACTATTTCTTTTCTACTTAACTATACTCTATTTCTACTCTACTCTACTCATCTACTCTCCTCTTCTCTACTACTCTACTCTACTCTACTCTACTCTACTCTACTCTACTCTACTCTACTCTACTCTACTCTACTCTATTTCTATTTCTATTTCCACTCTACTCCTATTTTAGGCGTGGTCTGGTCTGGTCTGGTCTGGTCTAGTCTGGTCTACTCTACTCTACTCTACTCTACTCTACTCTACTCTACTCTACTCTACTCTACTCTACTCTATTCTATGCCCAGTGAGAAAGATTCCTTTATTGCTCCTTTGAGAGCCTGAGCTGCTCTCTGTAGGCTGTAAGGCAAAGATTTGCAGCTATGATCATTGCCTCTGGACAGTCGTATATGTGTGTTCATGTCTGCGTGTGTGGCACACAGAAATACTGATGATTTCAGGATGTTCAAAGAGTAAGATCTCTCAAAAATATTGCGTAATACCTTGACTTCTAGGACTGCAGCCCACGAGCATTCCTAGAACAAGATTAAAAAACTGGGTTCCACAGCTGTGTGGGAGCCGTGCCTGATATATATTTCAGCTCTCTTTTTGTACATCGTGAAAAATTAAGCTATTTCTTCTCTTCTTATGGAACTGATTATGCAGCATTAAAGGTATTTGTGCCAGAACTGATATCCAGCAGTTTCTCCTTAATTAGGGTACAAAGCATATTTTTCACAATTTCCACTATTCAGTTACTAATTACTATACAGTCAGAATATCACAAATGCAACAGCAATTTCACTCGACAAGCAGCCCCAAATTTTTGTAGTAACATGGACACAAGTAAGTGTCCATGTTACTACAGAATGAGATAATAAGTGTGTGTACAGTGCTGTGTAACTTACTGCTCTCTGTACAGCAACTTATACTAAGCTTGTTAGCATAAAGCAGAAGAAAATGCTAAAATATACCATGTGTTTAGTGTATTAATCATCTGTTGGTAGGCAAGAGTGTTAGGAGGTAGCATTTGAGCATCTGTGAAGTTCACTTAGATCCAACTGCAAGTCTATTGCCTTCACTACCTCCAGTGAAACTTCTCTGAAGGGCTGACTTCAAAGTAGACATGGCTAGTGGAGAATCTCCAGCTCACCAGATGCAGAGATGGGCTGCTACAGGTTCGTCTGAGTTTGGGAGAACCCGTAACTAACATTATGGCTGATTCAGAAAACCTCCAAATCCAACCTTTGGCTGGCCTCACCCACCCACCCTGTCCCTCCCACCCTGCCTCTCCCAGGAGTCTCCACGGGGCCCATTTTTTATGTGAGGTAAATGCAGGGCCCACGCGGAAGCTCAGGGAGGGAGGGAGGAAATGGGCCTTCCGGAAGGCCTCCCAAGCCTGGGAAAGGCAAAATCGTCCCATCCCCCTGCCATGGTGTAGGAGGCCAACTAGGCCACGCCCACTCAGCAATCAGACAGAGAACCCACTGCTGTAAATTTTTGAAGCTCACCCCTGACCAGATGTTGATCTATAATTCCCAGCAGTCCGAGACAGGCATTGGTGGTGAAACAAGAAGTTGAGCCAGTTTGGACAGGGGCAAGTCCATAGGATCAGGTGCACAATTTTTCAGCCTAGCGCTATGTTGCTCCTCTCAACTAGAGAATTCCGGCGGTCCCACTTCCCAAGTTTGTTGCCATTACATTTTTACATTGCTTAGTTAGCTCACAAAATTGTCAATATACCAATACGTTGTTATATCATAGAAACACAAAAGAGTTTTTAAAAAAGACTATCACCCAATGCTATAGTGGCCCCGTCAGAAAAAAGAGGTGACAGCTGTTAGGAATGTAATCCGAATGTTGGGTTGGCAATATATAAACCATGTTTGCAATACTGTATCTGTAACTTTAACTACTGCAGTAAAATGTGATTGGCTGCTGTTTCCTCAATCGGCCATAAGAGGGAGCCAGAATCACTGTTAGATGCTGATCCTTAGATGATGGCTGTTGTATATGTCAGGTATTGATCAGCGTGGATAATTGTGAGTTGTGCAACTGTTAGCCAACACTGAGTACTAGACTGTTTATATGATTCAGGACTACTTCTCACTTGTGTATGAAGAAGTTTCTATCGCTTTATTTTTCTACAAAAGTAAACAGCTCTTTGTTTTACAATCTAGTGTCTGTGACTGCTAATGAGGGTGTTCAGCAACTTCTCTCTTGCTACATTTTGCTATGCACTTTCAGTCTCCTAATGGGGATTTCCCTAACAACAGTCCCTCTTTTCTCAAAGCTTTCTGGAAGATGTCTATGGTCATCCAGGTCATGGTTGTCTCAAAGGTGCTTTATCAAGAGGCAACTGGACTTTTTGGCTTTTTCCTTTGAAGATATTTCGCTTCTCATCCAAGAGGCTTCTTCAGCTCTGGCTGGCCAATGGGGAATGGAAGGATTTATACTCCTTGCAGACAGTTGGTTCTTTGCATCCTTTTAGAGAGTCATTGAGGTGTCCTCAGGGACACTTGTGTGGTGCAAATGGATGTGGAGCCTTCTTGGAATGGTTGAACGAAAGAAGGCTCCATACTCATTTGCACTATCCTGAGGACACAGAGAAACCTCCAGGTAACCTCAACGACTCGCTAAAAGGATGCAAATGACCAGCTGTCTGCAAGGAGTATAAATCCTTCCATTTCCCCACCATCCAGTCAAAGCTGAAGAAGCTTCTTGGATGAGAAGCGAAACCTCTTCAAGGAACTAAACCAGAAAGTCCAGTTGCCTCTTGAAAAAGCATCTTTGGGACTCCCTGGAAAATCTGACACAGAGGGCTGGGATTCTATAGAAGAGCTTTAAGATGAAAAGAAGGTGCCTTCCCACATTTAAGACTTGACATTGGTGGTTGTCTTTGTCAAGACATTGCAGTGACTCAATCATTTTCCTCATGCCTGGGGAGGAGAACAAAGTTTTGTGTTTGGCTTGTTCCTTGGGTGACTGGCATGGTAAAAAATTAACTTTTGATCAAGGCTTTCTATCTCATAACCACCCTAGAAAGGAAGCGATTCGGATTGGCTAAAACATCAATGCGTCATTGTCTTGAGAGCAATTAGATCAACTTGAAGTAGCTTTCCAGGTAATTCGTCTTTCAATTCAAATCCTCCAGACTTTCTCAATAGAAGAATCTCTGGAGAGAACGCCCGTGTGTAATCTAGAATTAGAGCGATTCAACCTGAGAAACAGGGGCTGCAACCGAATACCTGAACAGGTAACCAGCTCGGCAACTCTGTATTTTAAAAAAATCAACTGCAGAGCACGTAGGATTGAATAAATATTGCGGTATAATCTGAGGACTTTGCATCAACTTGCAGACAGAGGCGGAAGTTGATTCAGAACTATTTTGTCTTCTGTGCATTGCCCCCCCCTCTTTCTCAAGCAAGACAAATCTTATGAATTGTACCTGGTCTTGCAAACAAGCGACCTCCACAGCCAACTCACAATTGCAAAATAGCACTTAGCAATAGCACTTAGACTTATATACCACTTCGCAGTCCTCTCTGAGCGGTTTACAGAGTGAGCCTCTTGCCCCCAACAATCTGGATCCTCATTTTACCCACCTCGGAAGGAAGGAAGGCTGAGTGAACCTTCAGCAAGTGGGACTTGAACTGCCAAACTGCTGGCAATCAGCAGTCAGCAGAAGTAGCCTGCAGGACTGCCCTCTAACCACTGTGCCACCCCGGCTCAAAAATAGGCATACAATTTAGTCCTTGACTTACGACCCACAACGGAGCCCAAAATTAATGTCGTTGTTCAATGAGACGTGTGTTTGGTGCACTTTGCTCCGTTTTACGACTTTTCACTCCACGGTGGTTAAGTGAATCACTGCCATGTTAAGTGAGTAACGTGGTTGCTAAGTGAATCTGGTTTCCCCGTGGATTTTTGCTTGTCCGAAGGTTACAAGAAGGAGATCACGCGACACTGGGACGCTGCCACCGACATAAATATAAACCAGTTGTCAAGCATCCCAATGTAAATTACGTAACTATGCAATGGTCATAAATGGTCATAAGTCACTTTTTTCAGTGCCGTGGTGACTTCGAACGGTCACTCAATGAACTGTTGTAAGTCGAGGGCTACCTGTACTAAATAGGACAGCGCTGGCTCTTCGGCTTTGCAATGGAGATGGGCACCGCCCCCCTCGAGTCCTGAACGACTAGCACATATGTGCGAGGGGAACCTTTACCTTTAAGATAAAACACCTTGGCATGGATGGGACTTCAAAGCCTACTTGGTAGATTCACCTGAAACAGAATTGCCCCAATTCAAGGCAAAAATTCTAGGTATAAGTAAGTTCTTCCTGCGAATACTGTCTCCTCTAGGTTCTCCCACATAACACCTCTCCTGCGCGAGCTGCACTGGCTGCCTGTGGCCTTTCGGGTGCGCTTCAAGGTTTTGACGACCATCTTCAAAGTGCTCCATGGCTCGGGGCCTAGTTATATGCGAGACCGTCTTCTGCCCCATACATCCCTTTGTCCGATCTCAGAGGACCTTCTCAGAGTGCCGTCGGCCGGGCAATGCCGGTTGGCGACACCCAGGGGAAGGGCCTTCTCTGTGGCGGGCCCTACCCTCTGGAACGACCTACCCCCCGAACTACGTACCATCTCAGACCTCCGCCTCTTCCGCCAGCGTCTTAAGACGCACCTTTTCCAACAAGCCAGCCTAGCATAACCTCCCGTTCCGACCATTTTTAGATAGGTTTTTTTTTTGGGGGGGGGGTTTGTACAATTTTAGCATAGGGTATATTTAATAGTATTTAATATTTAATAATTTTTTAAATTTTGTATCTTTGTCATATTTGTTATGGGTTTTTTTTAATTTCCTGTGCGCCGCCCTGGGTCCTTTTTGGAGAAGGTGCGGGGTATAAATCTAAAAAAATTAAAAAATAAAATAAATAAATTTCAAGCACAACTTTGGTGGATCTACGTCGTTAGCCAAGTTCAGCTCATGGATGAGGAGATGGAGGAAAGATACATTGGAAAGAGCGTTGGTCCTGCAGGATACATGACTCTTTTCCCAACAGGAGTACAGCAATAGGGAATTCTTCCTTTACTTTTCTGATTTATGGCGTGTCCTTTCATAACTTGCTCAGGTTTCTTATGAGTCAACGAAAGAACAAGGAAAAGAAGACATCATTGCAACTTCTGGGTTTTTGCCCCACATTCAACAATGCTGGATGATGAAGGCACCGTCCTCATCCTAGAACACAATGTTCCCAGGGCTTCCTTAATATACACCTGTATACAAAAGAAAAATTTATTTGCATATTGTGTTGTTCCTGTGCTACTAAGTGGCTCCAAATCAATAATTTCTGCAAATAGCTCGGATAACCCAGCCCATTCATCCCCCGTATTTGCATAGTCAACGTTGGTTGAATCAAGGCCTTTTGAGAAATGAAGTAATGAAACTGATGTAATGTGAGAGGCTTTCGATGCAATTCATATGTTCAGGTGGAGGTGGGATTTGTGGGTTCCAAGCCTCCTGTTGAATACAATTATTAAATGCTCATAGCCATTTTGAAATAGAAAAGAGAAAAAAATCAGTACAATAATCCCTCAAATTAGCCTGTCCTTTTTGGGACTTAGTTGACTATGGCTGATCCCAGAAGCTAAGTAGGGCCTTGCCTGATTAATACTTGGATGGGGAACCACCTGCAGATTCCATGCGTTTGGGACTAGACTGGTTGAAAATCTACATCCTGGAAGAAGGTTGCATCACACTTTTGGGTCATGATGAGTTTGACTTGAAGACTTTTGTACTGGTTTAAAAGAAGTCTCAAAAGCACCGATTATATTATCTAATTTGGGTAGTGAAAAGTCTGCAAGAAAATAAGCAAGTCAGAGAGCATCAAAGACTGCCCCCCCTCCCTTTCCAATCTCCTAATATTTAGCATAGGGACATGATGGCTCGGTGGGTAAGACGCTGAGCTTCTTGATCGAAAGGTCGGCAGTTTGGTGGTTCGAATCCCTAGTGCCACGTAACAGGGTGAGCTCCCGTTACATGTCCCAGCTTCTGCCAACCTAGCAGTTCGAAAGCACATAAAAAGTGCAAGTAGAAAAATAGGAACCACCTTTGGTGGGAAGGTAACAGCATTCTGTGCACCTTCGGTATTTAGTCATGCCACCACGTGACCACGGAGTCGTCTTCGGACAGAGCTGGTTCTTTCCTGCCAAGGGAAGAGGAGTGTCCGATTGAAACACTGAGAAAAGGTCTCCATCCTCACAGCTCATCCTTTCACAAAAAACTTCATCATTCTAGTCCAAGGTGATACTGGTTTCCCTACATATCCCAGGCTTCCCTATGATATTATGGTAGACAGGAAAGAGCTGTGTTGTGTTGGCTGTTGATCACCAGCAATACCTCAGTGTTGTGGCCCACCTCAGCTGCAAAGGAAGAAGCGGCAACAATAGCAGCTGCTTCATTTGTTATTCCCCCTCCAGAGATACTCAAGAGTCTCCGGTCCTGCGTAGACATGTCCCAAATCATGGTTTTATTTTCTCTTTGTGGTCCAAGTGGAGTGAATTTGGGGCATGACCCAGAATGCAGTTAGTCACCTGCATAGCCATAAGCATTTTTAAGAAAGCACCCGCTCGCCAAGGATAGAGCTTGAAAGATTTGCCTTTTGGATTTCATGCGGTGCGTTGAGTTGCCTGGGCACCTTAATTAAATTTCGTTAAGACCCAAGGTCATGTTCCAAGTCTGTTCCTGCTGTCTTAAGCTCTGAGAAGCAAATGGGTGTGGTGAACGTCACTTAACAGCAGCAATTAATGGGAGTTCAGTATGTGGGCATGTTTGGTGGTGGTTTGAAGAAAATGTTAAATATTTATATTAAAAATAGCTGCCGAAATGACTAAGATCTTCACTGACTTAGAATCGAACCTGCAAATTATGGCTTATTATAGCTCATGCTCTGACTGTTGAGCCTTGTCCTTATTGCATTTTCACCTTTACTAATCCAGAAGAGCAAGGTTCAGGCAGCGCGGCCAGTATTAAAGGGTTGGCATCGCATGCTCTTATGCTAGAGCAGGGGCGTCCAAACTTGAAAACTTTAAGACTTGAGGACTTCAAATTCCAGAATTTCCCAGCCAGCCCTGCTGGCTGAGGAATTCTGGGAATTGGAGTCCATAAGTCTTAAAGTTCCCAAGTTTGGATGCCCCTGTGCTAGAGCATAAGGTGAGGTGGCCTAGTGGTGAAGACAATGGCTTCCCAATGGGAAGACTGAGAGTTCAATCCTAGATAGCAGCAGGTGCTTCTCACTTAGGCTGCAACGAAGGAAAATACCTGCTGTGAACTGTGAACATAGGTGTCAGGAAGGGCATCCTGCCAGTAAATGCTCAGCTCCATTCAGTTGCCTCAACTCTACCCTGAATAGGGATTACAGGGTCATAAAAAAGGAGAGTAATTGGGTGCTCTTATGCCATGGGCATAGGGGATACGGTGGCTCAATGGCTAAGATGCTGAACTTGTCGATCAGAAAGGTGATGGAGCGAGCTCCCGTTACTTGTCTCAGCTTCCGCCCACCTAGCAGTTTGAAAGCACATTAAAAAATGCAAGTAGAAAAATAGGGACCACCTTTGGTGGGAAGGTAACTGCGTTCCGTGCGTAGTCATACCGGCCACACGACCACGGAGACGTCTTCGGACAGCACTGGCTCTTCGGCTTTGAAACAGGGATGAGCACTGCCCCCTAGAGTAGGAACGACTAGCACATAGGTGCAAGGGGAACCTTTACCTTTATGCCAGGGGCCGCAAACCTAGTAATTCCCAATTACCCTTGTCTTTTTTGTTAATACCAAAATGGTTTGGCATACCAGAGCAGAGGTGGGTTGCTGTCGGTTTGGCCCAGTTCAGCCGAACCAGTAGTAGTGGCGGTGGGACGGTTAGGGTTAGGGTTAGGGTTAGGGTTAGGGTTAGGGTCCACCCACCCACCTGGACGCTTCTGCGCATGCAGGAACACACCCAAACTTGTAGTAAAAAAAAATTAGTAACCCATGTCAGAGGATATGAGTAGAGGCCCACAGAGCAGGCCTCCTCAGGGTACCGTCGGCCAAACAATGTCGGCTGGCGACCCCCAGGGGGAGAGCCTTCTCTGTGGCAGCCCCTGCCCTCTGGAACGATCTGCCCCCCGACCTTCATACGATCACCGACCTGCGCCTCTTCCGTTGGGCCCTGAAAATGCACCTATTTCGTGTGGCCGGCCTGGTGTAGTTTTCTTTTAATTGATTGTAATTTTTTAATTGATTTTAGTTGATTTTATTAACTGTTTTTATATGGCTATCTGGTTTTTAGAACGGGTCCTTAAATGTAATTTGTTTTAATGTATTTTAATGTATTTTTGTATCGGATATTTTACTGTTTTACTATGCCTGTTCACCGCCCTGAGTTCCGCAAGGGAGAAGGGCGGTATACAAATGTAATAAAAGTAAAGTAAAGTACATCCCCTCTAATATGGAGGATATTTTGCCCTGGGTTCGAACCTAGATGCATTTATGGCAGCCATCCAGTGGGCAGGGACCGGAGATGAAAAGGCTCAATGTTATGACTAATGCCTTCCTTTGAAGGGGGGTGGGGTCATGTGATAGGGCAGACATCAATAGATTTCTTGGGAAGCAAGGGATGTAATAAATGACTCAACAGAGAAACCTCCATATCTATGTATATTGCTGGACTTTGACCAGCTAACAGAATTAAACATTCAAAATTAAAAATCAAGATTAAAAATTAAACAGGGTGATATCAGCATCAGAGCAAAAGTATGACCACCAATTTTTTTTAAAAAATCACAGTTCGTCCATTAACAAAATGTCATCTTTGCAGTGGGATGGAAGGATTCTCCTCCTGCGACTGTTATATTATTTATTATTCATTCTTTTCTTTTCTTTTTTACTCTTCCTTTCTGACCAAGAGGACACTTACTCCAGTAGTAGCTAAGGAAAAAAAGGGGGGAAATGGGGAAATGGATAGTTCTGGCAGGAAAAGCCAAAACTTTACCGGGGAAAACCAATTCTGAAACATGTAAACATATGACTCACAATCCAGCATAGAATTAAGCAGCCCGTATTCCATGTGATGAAAATATAAATCCTCTTTTGAATCGTGGCCAGGATAATAGAGGGAAGAAGGGGAAGGTGAGGCCAAGGACCTATCCTGGCCCTAAACGTAGCATAATTTTTATTAAAATTCAGTGTTAATTCTCCTCGGGGCAAAAGGTTATGCCATGTCACACTGCAAGAGTGCTCTCAAAGCTTCCTATTGAGTTGAACCACAAGTGCTTTTTCAAAAGGCAACTGAGATTTGTTTGTTTCTTTCTTTCTTTGACAAACATTTCGCTTCTCATCCAAGAAGCTTCTTCAGTTCTGACTGAATGGTGGGGAATGGGAGGCTTTACATTCCTTGTAGTGATCTAGTTGTTAGCGCTCTGAAGCTCGGTCATTAGCTCTCTATAATAATCACTGAGGCCACTTGGAGTTTATCTGTCCTAACCACCCGATGACTACAAGGAATCCTTCCAATCCACACCATTCAGTCAGAACTGAAGAAGCTTCTTAGATGACCATCGAAATGTTTTCTAAGAAAAAAACAAGAAAATCCAGCTGCCTTTTGGTAAAGCACCTTTGGGACAACTACAACTTGGATGACTGAAATTCTCCATAGACATTTTCCTATTGAATAGAGATAAAGATAGAGATGGAGATGGAGATGATGGAGATGGAGATGATGAAGATGGAGATGGAGACGGAGATGGAGAGGAGATGGAGATAATAGAAATATTAGAAATAGGATAACAGAGTTAAAGCAATCTTGTGTTTGATTGTGAGCTGCTTAATTTTTACATCCCTATCAACAAAAACATCCCATTAGAAATTGTGTAAGCAGGAATTGCAAGTCCATAACAGGGGCTCCTGGGGTTATTAACAGAATAACAGAGCTGGAAGGGACGTTGAAGATCTTCTAGTCCAACCTCCTGCTTAGGCAGGAAACCCTATACCCTTTCAGACAAATGGTTATCACACATCTTCTTAAAAACTTCCAGTGTTGAAGCATTCCAGTGTTGAAGCATTCACAACTTCTGGAGGCAAGTTATTCCACTGATCAATTGTTCTCACTGTCAGGAAATTCCTCCTCAGTTCTAAGTTGCTTCTCTCCTTGATTAGTTTCCACCCATTGCTTCTTGTTCTGCCCTCGGGTGCTTTGGAGAATAGTTTGACTCCCTCTTCTTTGCGGCAGCCCCTGAGATATTGGAAGACTGCTATCCTGACTCGCCTAGTCCTTCTTTAGTATTAGTATAAGGCAATGATGATATGCATCTCACCTCGCCATTTCTATGTTCTCTGACACATCGCTTTCTGGTTCCTAATGCTTTCCCTTTTTTGAGCCTGAAAAACATAGACTTTTTTTTAGCAAGGATGGGAAGGAATCCGTTAAGGCTTAGAATAGTCGATACTCTTCCCTCAGATGTTAAACAACATTTTTACACAAGATCTAAAAATGTATTTCATAAGCCAAAACCAGTTTAACCTTGTACATAACAAGAGCCATGATGGTGCAGTAGTTGAAAGGCAGCATTGCCAGGTAGCTCTGCCCACAGCCAGAAGTTTGATTCTGACTGACTCAAGGTTGACTCAGGCTCCGAGGTTAATAAAATGAGAACCAGCGTGTTGGAGGCCCTGTGCTGACTCTGTAAACCACTTAGAGAGGGCAGTAAAGCACTGTGAAGTAGTATATAAGTCTAAGTACTATTGCTATTTGAATTCACACTATTGTTTCCTTCACTAAATTGTCAAAATGTCTGAAGTAATGAAGAGAAGACCATCTGTACTGAAAGAAATTCAGCTGTAGCAAAGACAGCTAGAGAACCTGACAATTTCAAAGACAGGGCTCTCTACCCACTTATTGAAAATCTGAATTTCTCATAAACTCTAGTTTGTGTAATCCCTGAACTTCCACTTGGGTTCAGAGGAACCTCCAGCGTAAGGTTACTCAGTTACAACAACCTTACACGTTATCACACGTCTTGTGTGTGGACTCCCTCGGGAGATCTGATAGGTAAGGATGTAGGGACAGATAAGACATGTTTCTTCATCTAATTCAGGATTTGCATTCGGGATTGCTTTCAAACAACACTTGAACAGACTCATGGATAGGTGTGCCGATAATTGTAGTAAAACTGTAGTACTAACTACCTGTAGTAATAAAAGAACAGAACACTAAATGCATAGAGGCATAATCTATAGGGATGCAACTTCCTAGAGAACCATCACCAAGAAGGGTGGTTCTTATCCAAGTTGGTGAGCTTTTTTCACTGGTCCCTGTTGGGAAAGGGAAACTGGAGCAAGAATTGCCTTCATCTGATCAAGTAATAAAGCTTTTCATGCAGGACCAGTATAAATCTATCTTTTTTATTTTATTTTATTTTATTTTTATTATATTATATATGGACATACGGTACATATATGGCTGTACGTACATACGTAGGTATGTTCCAGCATAACTCTGGAACGCCTCAAGCAATTTCAAGCAAACTTAGTGCACAGATGACTTACCCTCTGGAAACAAATACTGAGTGGGGGTGAGGGGGGAGATAAGATATCCCTGGTGTGCATGTATGTGTGTGTGTGTGTTCCAGCATAACTCTGGAACGCCTGGCCCATTAAGGAGAGTGAGTATGGCGCTCTAGAGCGGCAATCGTTTGTGATGTCAGTTCCTCTGGAAATCCAGCTGTGACATTCGCCCTCCAGTGGGCCAATGGGATAGCGACTGATGGATTTGGGGCAAAGTGCCAGGATCGTAGACAGGGTGGGAAAGAGGAGCACTTGGGAGGGGAAAGGGAGATGGCAAGGATGATGGGAATGGGAGTGGGGGGGGGGAGAAAGCCCCTCTCAATGGCTCCCTGTCAGACAAATGCTTTGACATCTATAAATACCTGTGCATACATACATACACACACACACACACACACACACATACATACATACATACATACATACATACATACAATACACACACACACACAACATAGGTACAAATGGACAGGAAGATACTTGTTTAGAACTCAGTCTTTACTGATTCTTTCCCATTAAGCTATGATTGATTAGATAGATACTGGTGAACAGGTAGCATTATCTGACTAACCTTGTGGGGCTCCTTAGCTAATCAGAGACAGGCCTGGTGAGACTTGGTTGGAGAATAGAATAGAATAGAATAGAATAGAATAGAATAGAATTATTGACTGGCTAAGTGTGATTGGACACACAAGGCATTTGTCTTCAATGCATAAACACTCAGCGTACATAACAACTATAAGTGATAAATCATGATCATAGTCATCATAAAAATGTGTTCATCATAAATCATAAGCTACAACACCGAATGATAGTCATAGGATACTAAATAAGCAATCAACATAAATCATACTAGGAAACTAAATAAAACAATATAAATTGTAAAGTTACAAGCAACAAAGTTATAGTCATAAGTAGGAAAGGAGATGGGTAACAGGAAAGATGAGAAAAACAATAGTAATACCGTCTTAGTTTGACAGTAGTGAGGGAATTACTTGTTTAGCAGAGTGGTGGCATGAGGGGAAAAAAACTGTCCTTGTGTCTAGTTGTTCTGGTGTGAAGTCCCTTGTAGCGTTGCTTTGAGGGTAGGAGTTGAAACAATTTATCTCCAGGATGTGAAGGGTCTGTAGATATTTTCACAGTCCTCTTTTTGACTTGTGCTGTATAAACGTCCTCAATGGAAGGCAGGTTAGTAGCCATTGTTTTTTCTGCAGTTCTAATTATCTGTTGAAGTCTGTGTCTGTCTTGTTGGGTTGCAGAGCCAAACCAGACAGTCATAGAGGGTGTAGATGATAGACTCAATAATTCCTCTGTAGAACTGTATCAGCAGCTCCTTGGACAGTCTGAGCTTTCTGAGTTGGCGTGTAAAGAACATTCTTTGTTGTGCTTTTTTGATGACATTTTTGATGTTAGGTGTCCATTTTAAGTCTTGAGATATTATAGAACATACAGACTTGAAGGTCTCTACTGTTAACCTACTGTCAACAGTATGAGACCACCAGGAAAGTCAAAAACCATCCCAGAAAGCCACCACAATATTATTGATATGAAATCTGTATTGATGTGGTCAAGGAATCACCAAGAGATGAATTCAATTGAAGGAAATTTAATTGTCCGTTCATTTATTTCAGTCCCTGCCATGCAGTGACAAAGCTGTTTAGTTTTCTGACTTAAGAACAAATGGATGAGCGTCAGATTAAATAATCTATACTGGAGATATTTGACCATTTTACTTGAGCTGCTGATATCAACCATGTTTATGATTTGATTTTGCATTGCTCTTGATTTGCATTGTTCCTTCCTTAGGTTGCCTCTAAAGATCCTTCCTTAGGTCCTCCAAGGACCTTCTGCCAAGTCCTATGACATCCTGATTCATTTGTCTGGCATAGCTGGCCAGCTGTTTGTGGTGAGGGTATGTCACAATACATGTCAAAAAGAGCTTGCCATCTGTCATGGAGTCGCGGCCTGTTCTCCTTCCAGCTGCCAAATCCCTGCACCCTGGGCTATGGACCTCCAGATACAAATTAAAATATTCCAACTATCTGTCCATATTTGGTTGTTGGGAAGGAGAAGCTCTCCATGGCAGGGCCGCAGCCCACGCTGTTGCTACTATTCATGTATTGTGGTCATTTCAATCCAGGATCTCACCACTGAAACTGGTGTTCTCAGAAGCAACTGTTTTATTTCCCTCTCAGACAGTTGTGCAATGCTAATGATAGAAATCCCAGCCTGTCTCTTGCTTATTATTCTTGAAGTTTTGAGGAAATCTGGATTATTCAATTATTGTCAGCCCAGCTTTTGTTGGCTTTCAAGCAGGAATCATGAGAAAGGGGGGGGGGAGGATGTACTCAGAAGAAGAGCAGAGGGCAGCTCTGAGAATACTTCATAAACTTTTCTGAGGATATGGGAGTCTCGCCCCCTCCCTGTCTTACCCAACCCAGAATCCCAAGATGCTATTGTCTGGCAAATCTCACCCACCCAGTCAACAATCTTAGTGGTTCAAGATGCTGGGATTAACCAATTAACAGTTGAGTTTCCATTGATGGATCTCTTGCAGTTCTTTGCCAACATTGAATGGTACTACATAGCAATAGTACTTAGACTTACAGCACTCTAGAGCCTTCTCTTTAGTAGTTTTCAGAGTCAACATATTTTCCCCAACTATCTGGGTTCTCGTTTTACCCACCTCGGGATGAAGGAAGGCTGTCAGTCTTGAGCCTGGTGTGATTCGAACTGCCAAATTGCAGTCAGCCAACAGTCAGCAGAAGGAGCCCGCAGTACTGCACTCTAACCACTGTGCCACTGTGGTTTCTGCACCATTACATAAGTGGAATCTACGTTAGATCTCTCTTGGAGCCAGTTCATGATTGCAACTGATTTTGACCTCAACAGCAGAGTCATAGCAACATAAATCCAAATTTGGAAGGTTGTTGAACCAAGTGTTGAGTGTACGTGTGTGTGTGTGTGTGTGTGTGTGTGTAATGGTTCAGCAGTTAATGATGCGGAGCTTGTCAGCTGGAATGGGTGAAGTCCATTCCAGCTGACAAATAATGGAATGGGTGAAGTCCCATTATTTGCCCCAGCCCCAGCTTTAAAGCATGCAGATGCAAGTAGATAAATAGGTACCACTTTGGTAGGAGGATAACAATATTCCATGAGCCTTTGGAGCATAGCCATGCTGGCCACATGACCATGGAAAATGTCTTTGGACAACACTGGCTTGCTCAGCCAAGAAACAGAGTTGAGCACTGTGCCCTTCAGTCAGACACAACTGGAGAGGGAAACCTTTATCTTTCAGTTGGGACAAGATGAGGCTGGAGCCCAACAATTATGCTTTTTAGGAGTTTGGGAGTGCTGTTTTAGCATGCTACGAGTTGGGGGAGAGTTGAATGATGGTTTTTTTATTTCTTTTATGTTCTTATTGAGCCACGGTGGCACAGTGGTGAGAGTGCAGTACTGCAGGCTACTTCTGCCGACTGCCAGCTGACTGCAATTGGCAGTTCGAATCTCATCAGGCTCAAGGTGGACTCAGCCTTCCATTCTTCCAAGATGGGTCAAATGAGGAGCCAGATTGTTGGGGGCAAGAGGCTGACTCTGTAAAACGCTTAGAGAGGGCTGTAAAGCACTGTAAAGTGGTATATAAGTCTAAGTGCTATTGCTATTGCTGTCACTGCTGCTGTGATACAGCTCATTAGATCACTGGCCATATAAGCCGCTTAAATAACGAAACTCTATGCAAAGTTGCATTTCTCTGATCGTTCTAGATTTTCAGGACATCGCCTACCGCCCTCTCTGAGTCCAAAAATAAAATCCCTCTTTCTCTTTCTGTCTTTTGCTCCCTCCCCCTAGGAGAGAAACCGTACAAATGTACCTGGGAAGGCTGCACGTGGAAATTTGCTCGCTCAGATGAACTAACGAGGCACTACCGCAAACACACAGGAGTGAAGCCGTTCAAGTGCGCGGACTGTGACCGAAGTTTTTCCCGCTCAGATCATTTGGCACTGCACCGCCGAAGGCACATGTTGGTCTGAAAAAAATGCTACCTTGTCTATACATATATATATATATATATAAATATATATATGTATATGAATATATATATTCATATATATATAAATATATATATATATATACCTTCGAAATTTCAAGAGCTGGTCTCTTTTAACTACAGTGCGTTCAGCAGGACTGAATCCTGTTTTGATGGTGTTAGCACAAAAGGGGCGTTCGGTGTTGTCCCATATTCACAAAGAAGCAGGAACGAGAATGCTACAATCTTCCCTCCCACCTTAAGCAGGCTGTCCAGCACAGACCCTAGGCATTATCTTTTGCTGAGGATAAAGGCCGAAATGCATCGAGATTGGGCATTATTTTCTAACCCCGCGTCGTTTTCAAAAAAAAAAAAAAAGTATTTATGGCTTGTATTTTATTTTTTTTCCCTCAACCATCCCGCCTTTTTTTTTTTTTTTCTCCTGAAGAATTTCTGCTATTTTCAAAGACTGGATGTCATAAACCGTAGAAAAAGAACAAGTCCTCGAGAGCTTTCTCTTCGTTTGCTGCTGCTGCTGCTGCTTCTTTTTTATTTGGTTGTTGTTGTTGTTGCTGTCGTTGTTGTTGTCATGATTCATTTCCCCACCCCCGCCCCTGTTAAAACACTGCAGAATATCATCCTGCCCAACAATTTCCTAAGCCAGCTGAACAGACTGGAAAGAGGAGGGATTTAAAAAAAAAAATGAAGCTCCTTGAAGTGAAAAAAAAAAAAAAGATTTCTCAGCACACTTATGCAATAAAGATGGTGGTATTTGTACATATTTACCTCTTTCTTGTTATGCTGGACTTTAGAGGCCATTAATCCTTCTAAAACTTCCTAAATCTTTTTCTTTTCTTTTCTGTTTTTGTGGGAATCTATAAAACAGGCATCCGTAATATTTCAGAATGGAATTCCCCATTTTATAGCATTTGCTTACTCCGTAAGAGAAAGTGTTCATTAAAACCAGTCATGGACATATAATAGAAACCGAAATTGGTCCCATTCTTTCTAAACCAGAGGTTCCCAAACTTGGCAACTTTAAGACTTGTGGACTTCAACTCCCAGAATTCCTCCTCTTACTCTTCATCTTGATGACAGGCGGACGGGCGGCGGGAGGGAGCTGGAATCTGGGAGTTGAAGTCCACAAGTCTTAAAGTTGCCAAGTTTGGGAACTTCTGTTCTAAACCAATCAGTCCTCAGCCTATTTCCCTGAAAGTAACAGATGTTCAACCATCCATCTCTTATTCTTGGGTTGCTCAGTAGCTAATTCATAACTGCACAGGAGAAGTAACTCCATTGATTAGCCCTGTCCATGCATTGCCATGATAAAACGTCTGTTATATGGGAGTGGATCCTTGATCAGAATGGGATGGCTTCCTGTGACCAACTTGCTGAGGGACAACTCGGCACAGCCAACTCACCATGGGACAACATGTTGTTGGACAATTCAACAATTCAATTGTTTAAAACAATTTTAAAAAAAATATTTCAATGTTTGTCCTTCACTTTTCATCTTGTCCCTCCTTCGGTAGCCTTCCTTTAATAATTCTATTCCACCCTATCGACGAAATTGGTGTAACTCTTGTCCCAAAATGAGTTGGCCATGGCAAGTTGTCCTAGACCATCCTTAATGGTTCACTCACATGATCATCCATTAACTGATGTTATAATTTGTGTAGGCTCTCTGTGTGTGTGTGTCTCTCTCTCTCTCTGTGAATTCACCCACTGAGTTGACCCCTGTGGTAGAATTGTGCTTAGGATTGTAGCGTCTAAGTTTTGAAGTGAACATCCTCTGAGACCAAAAGGGAATTTAATGCATCAAAATAATACAGAAGAGCATGGAGAAAGAATTTCAAGGGCTCTCAAAGTACTTCCCATTCCTAAAACGAAGGTCTAGCAAGAGTAATTTTGAACTAACTCCATGGTGTATTGATACAGGGCCAGTGAGAGTTAGTCATCATTGATTTGGGTTGGGCTGGTCAGAGGCCAAGGTGGTTACGCAAACAACCATGGTCACGCATTCCTGAAATAGGTAGGGGGTGATGGGGCCCATGGTTCCACATGCATGTTAGGGAACCATTTTTAGAGATGGTAGAAATTGATTCCAAAGGATTTGAAAAGGAAGTGAACGAGTGGGCGTCCTTCTCCTGAAATCCCCCTAAGAAATGCCAACCACTGCACCTGTTTGGGTCATCCAGACTAGAAACGGCTGCTTCTTTGCTCTAGATACAACAGATGAGGCAGACTGACGTAAATGAGTAAGCATTTTGTGGGCCACTGTGTCTAAGTAACTAAATGTGAACCAACAGCTCTGCTTTTTCAGTCTCAATTGAGATGGTTGAGATTCAAGTGGTAGCCATCTGTTCATACAACTGGGCCTTTGGAAATGGTGTGGAAGCAGAGGTGGAATTCAGCTGGTTCAGGCCAGTTCAGGCGAACCGGTTGTTAAAATCCTGCCCAATTTGGCAAACCAGCTAATGCCACCACTGGCTGGCCCTGCCCTGCCCCTTTTTCAGGCCCATTTATTTGGCCAAAAATGCCTCCCAAACAGGCAAAAAATGCCCCCCTCAAACCAGGTGAAAAATGACCTGAAACACAGGCAGGGGCGGGGCTAGTCAGTGGTGGGATTAGTCTGAACCAGTCAGAATTGCTGAATCTCACTTCTGCCTTTGAAGCGAGTGGCTAGGAGGTGGGGCTGGGTGTGATGAGTGATGTTAAGTTGGCCACACTCACCCAGTCACATGACCACCCTGCTACGCCTACCCCGCCAGAGAACTGGTTGTTAAATTATTTAAATCCCACCACTGTGTGGAAGGAATGGGTGGCCAACTCATACATACACCCACCACAGCTCAAATATATACGTACATATGTACAACATCAACCCATAGTTCTTTCATCTGAACTGCTCACACAGCCATGTAGATGAGGGCTCTCCAACTTTGGCAACTTTAAGCCTTGTGAGCCTCAACTCCCAGAATTCCCCAGCTGGAATTCTGGAAGTTGAAGCCCAGAAGACCCGTAAAATTGCCAAAGTGGGAGAGCCCTGATGTAGATGATCTTGGGTATACAAATGATCAGACTCAGGATAGGTAGCTTAAGTTCTCTGTTCCCATCGAACTGGTTCTAATTCCTTGTTGGTAGGAGACATCGTTGTCTTGAGCTAGAAGAGTTTGCTAATTAGGGCACTTGAGACCATGATGAGGTTAGAGAAAATTAATAATGCATCATAAAACGCTATATGACTACTTGAACCTCGTTGTCAAAAACAGAAGGAAATAGTAAACCAATACAGGTAGTCCTCGACTTACAACACTTCATTTAGTGACCATTTGAAGTTATAACGGCACTGGGGGGAAAAGAGACTTATGACTATTTTTCACCCTTACAACCATTGCCGCATCCCCATGGTCACCTGATCAAAATTCAAACGCTTGGCCACAGACTGATATTTATGTCGGTTGCAGTGCCTTGGGGTTATGTGATCAGCTTCTGTGACCTTCTAACCAGCAAAATCAATGGGGGGGAAGCCAAATTCACTTAACAACCATGTTGCTAACAGATGTGATTCACTTAACAACGGCAACAAGGAAGGTCGTAAAACGGGGCAAAACTCACTTAACCAATGTTTTATTTAACAACAGAAATGTTGGGCTCAGTTGTGGTCGTAACTCCAGGACTACCTGTACTGCATCTTTTATGACAGTATATTTGTGGATTGATTTGGAATCATTCATCCTCTTGAGCATCTAACATATGTAAGCTATTCAGCCAGTCAGGGATTTGTCATTTATCAAACAGAGCAGAATCAAAAGCATCAAAAGCATCCTGTACCAGTAGTGTTGAGACCCAGTTGCACACTTTTAATATAACTGTGTAGCCAGTAGTAGCTATTCCAGAAATAGTCCATTCAGACTGCAGAGGTCTTGGGGCATTTTTCTATCCACACCAGTGGGTAGGTTTCAGATGAACTTGGAAATGTTCAAGTTCTTCTCGTTCTATTGCTTAACTTCCTCTTAGATCTAAGAGCTCTTCTAGCTGGTTCATTCCCAAATCAATTCTTACAGCTTAGTACAGGGGTTCAGCAATCTGCAGCTCCAGAGCCGCATGTGGCTCTTTCATCCCTCTGCTGCGGCTCCCTGTCACTGATCAGCTCCACAATCGATTGGGCTTTCAGTTAGGACAGGTAGAGGGAAAAGAACGTTGCGCTAGGAAGAGACTCTATGATAGGGGAACCAGACTTCCGGTCAGCAGAGGAAAAAGGATGCTGCCCTAGAAGGAGACTCTATGGTGGGGGGACCGGACTTTTGGTCAGTTCCAGAATTCTACAGGGCGCTTTCAGTTAGGACCTTTCAGTTAGGACCTCTTTGAGTGTTTAAGGTTACCGACCCCTGGCTTAGTAGGTTGACTGACTTTTCATCCTAGCTCCAGCAAGAGCAAATTAAGTTAGGAATGGCAGGGAATTCCTAGAGGCGTATTTTTCGGTCTCCCAAAAATCAGTATTGTCTTGCCTTTGCAGGGCTGAGATCTTTTGAGCTAATACCTAAGAGAGAGAGAGAGAGAGATGCAATCCACTTCCTGCGGGAGATTTGCTAACTAGGAACATAGATTTTTCTTCTCTTTTATGAGAAGGCGACCGATGCTGTGGCCCATCAAACCTTCCTCTTGGTTTCCTTTCTCTTTTTTCACAGTAGAGAACTAGGAAGGGAGCTCAGCTGCTTCATTTTTACTTAGAGATATTCCCTGAACGTTTAATCAGGAAGCATTGGCTCAAATCTGCACAGATTAATCACGTCGGATCACATCTTGACCTAATCAGTTTATCTCATGATTAATAGGAAAGGATCTTTCGAGTCGTATTGGTCCTTGAAAAGCAACAGTTGCCCGAACGGTTTAGAGAAAAATGTGCATACCAAACAATAGAGTCACAATTTAATTGTGACCCTATAATTCAATAAAACAATTAGCAGCTTTCCTATCCTCCCTGCTGAGCAATTTACAATTTCTAAAGAAATTAGACCGGAAGGATGTTTTCTATTCCCGCAGTCCTCTGCTTCCTTCTTCCTCAAGACTGAGTCAAAGACAAAAGATGTAAAGACCAGTCTGTCATCAGCCAGTGATTTTGGCTCATGCTTGTCCATAGATCTTCCAAACTTGGGCTTAGTTTAGTTTTAGAGACCCAAGAGGGAAGTTATCCTCATCATGGCCTATCTGAGCACAGGTGAATCTTGGGGAACAGGGTACCGGAATGGTTGATTCTCTAGGGAGTTGACCTTCGTAGGACTGTTCAGGGCTTCATATTCAGCCTCCTAGAGGTGTCTGGGAGCACACAAAGGTTGCACTGTCTGCCTACCTTAAAACACCTAAATCCAGCTGACTCAAGGTGTGGCAGGCAGGAGTAACATTCACGAACTTCAACCCTTTGTGGAGATGGAATCCAAAGCACTGAACAGTTATTCCTCTTAGATGTCAGTACTGAGCAGTGGTGGGATTCGAACTTTTTTACTACCGATTCTGTGGGCGTGGCATGGCTTGGTGGGCGTGGCAGGGGAAGGATACTGCAAAATCCCCATTTCCTCCTGATCAGCTGAGACTCGGGAGGCAGAGAGTAGATGGGGACAGGGCCAGTTGGAGGTGGTATTTACCAGTTCTTCGAACTACTCAAAATTTCCGCTACCGGTTCTCCAGAACTGGTCAGAACCTGCTGAATCCCACCTCTGGTACGCAGTAATTTTCGAACTGTACATGCCTGACAGTTGAGTGGGAACTATTTTGACTAACCCGTATTATAAGGATTCTTTCTGATGCCTGTTTCTTTTTTTTCTTGTTCAGTTGCCTTTGTTCCAATGTTCATGGATTTTCTTTCACTGTGGCTGCAACGTACTGTAGAAAGATTGCAAACCCTTTCATGCCAGTGTTATCTCACCTATATACCCTTTTATTCCCCGATCTATTCTGATGGTTCAATAAATTTCAATATTGGAAGTTCTCCATGAACAAAGACGGTGATATTCTGGAAGAACCATTTCTCTTAGGCAGATTAATTAGCAGGCAAGCAAATTGCCTTCACCAAGGAAAGTGTGGAGGTTTCTAATTTCTTTCGTTAGCACTACTGTTAAAAGTAGCTCGCCATCAGAATAAAATTCCATTAGGAATGAGTACATAATGCAATGGCATTTCTTCTCCAGTTATCTGTTTGTTAAAACAGAAAAGGGGATTTCTCCTTTTTTTTTTTCTGTCATGCTACATTGCTTCAAAGGGAATTAAAAACCGTGTGTAAAAACCTCATGTAAAACTTTACAGGTCAAACTTGGATTATTTGGTTCAGAATTTGCAATTTTCCAAAATCTTCCTGTATTTGATTATTTGGCACAGAATTTGTGATTTTCAGAAATGTTCCTGTGTATGAATGCGTTTTCCTGTTCAGAAATTAACAGCAATTAAACCCCAATGGTTTTTTTTTTTAAAAATGTACAGATTTAGAACAAATTATGATGGAATACTAGCGCCTTGAACCCCGCCAACTAAAGTGGATTCTCCAGATTGTTTCAAGGCAGATGGAAGGATGGTTCAAGATCTGTTCCCTTTCATCATGTTGAGCCAGAGAAAATTCACCATGCTTGTCTGTTGACTCTGGGGGAAATTGCTGAATTCCAGAGCATCAGGTCACATGGTCAATATCTCTGATGCCAGAGGAAGATTGAATGTCCTGCTCTCTGTTAGGTATACTGGAGAGTCAACTTATACTGAACTCACTCTAGGACATCCCATGATTATGGGACAAATGTTCACCATAGAGATGCAATTTCCCAAGCAAACAGAAAGGAGCTCACCCAATTACCTCCCAGTCATATCTGTGGGGTCCAAGCAAGGAAGATCAGATGGATGAAAGCAGGTTAATTGCATCATAATATAAGCCCGCCCCTTTCCTACATCATCAGTCGCCTGCTCAAAATGGGAGGAGTCTGTGCACCGCTGATGCTGATGAAAGGAGCAAGATCTTACAGGTGTCGCTCTGAAGTTACCACTTAGGTTTGGTCCCAAAGCAAGAATGCAGTGTTGCGTTCTCGAGCTCATTGCCTACCCACTTGTTTAAAAAGTATCAAGTCCTTTGCAAATGGCCCATCGCAATTCCAGAGTTAAGGAGCAGTATTCCTGCATTGTGTTTACTTGAATGAAATTGTCAAATGAATCTGAGATCAAGGGGGGCGGTGGTATATTGATATTGGGGAAAGTGGGGGGATTCCTTGCATAAATGGGTCAGTGCTATGGTGATACAGCTAGTCCTCAACTTACAATAGCTCATTTAGCAATCGTTCCAAGTTACAATTGTGCTGAAAAAAAGGTACTTAACGGCCATTTTTCACCCCTGCGACTGTGATCAAAATTCAGATGCTTGGCCGCTGACTCATATTTATGACTGCCGCAGTGTCTGGGGTCATGTGATCCCCTTTTGCGACCTTCTGACGAACAAAATCAATGCGGAAGTTAGATTGACTTAACCAACCTGTTACTACCTTAACAAGTGGTAAGAAAGATCATAAAATGGGGAGGGGGGGCTTACTTAACAACTGTCTCATTTAGCAACATAAATTTTGGGCTCAACTGTAAGGCGAGGACTACCTGTATGTATGTCGATGAGCAGCCCAGAATCAGACTGAAGCAATATGTTGCGTAGATGTATGCTTGTATAAGATTGTGTTTGATAACAGTTACATTCTTGGAGGAAGGCAAATCACGAATCTTTTGTTCTGGTTTTGTTGGGAACAGCTGTGCTAGTTAATATCTTTTATCCCTTTCAATGTTTTCTGGGAGAGCTACCAAATGCTCTGATTTCTAAGCATAATAAGAGGGTGGGTACCCTCATCAAAATGTCCAGTGTCCCTCATCTGTACACCTTGCTGATTATTTGCATGTGTGTGAATCTGAATTCAGTTTCAATATGGCTTCCCAACAGACGTTGGAACCGGCATAATTTTCTCCTATTTGGAAACCAGCTTGTCATTTCTATATTATGCCTTTGCCTGTGTTTTATAGATGAAGATGTATACATTTAAGACTGCTATATTTTCACAATTCCATTAAAATATCTGTAACTGTGCAAAGTTAACTCAATAGGTTGAAGCCCGTTGGGACTTTTTTCCATATGTTGATATCAAACTCACTGCAGTAACCTGTTCATTTTATTTTATTTTTTAGTATGAACTTCAAATATATGGCTACTGCATCTTATCAAAATACAGGGGGGCGGGGGAAACAATCCAGAAAATCGAATGGAAAGTATTTTACCAGACTTGTAAAAGTTACAATATTCTGTAATATATATATATGTTATAGTGAAGAAGTATTTTCAAGCGGACCGTTTTTCACAGGATGTAAATAATGGAAAGGAAAAGTGTTTTGAAAGAAAGTTTTGGTTTGTCATCAGCGAGAACAGGCTCCGAAAACGCAGTGCAAAACCTTCATGACACAATGAACGTTTTTAAAAAGGAAAAAGCAGGAAAGATTGTTCTAGTTTGTCAAAGCCCCACTCCGTTTGCGTCTTTTGTCCCTACTACAACTTGGTTATTTCAGATAGAGTCAGTCAATGGTAGAAAGATTCAGAATTCATTTCCGTAAAGCTGACCAAAAAAACCCCACAAAACCCTGTCAAAACGTAAAGCTAAATTCAAAGAAATTCTGTTTCCCTGAAGTGATTCCAAAATAACAATGCTTTGAAACATGGACCTATTGACACTGGAAATAAGGCAGACCAGTGGCAGTAGTGGGGATCCTCTGCTTCAACAAATAATGGATATACTGTGCACATTGTCAAGTATAATGTAGCCTCTTCGATCCTTCAGGAGTACCTAATTTTGACTTTTCTTTAATACAATAAAATCTAAGCTTATCCTTCAACTTTACCAGCAATCTCATCTGAGCATGTCTAGTTTAATGAAAAAGAGGACTAGGAGAGACATGATAGCAGTGTTCCAATATCTCAGGGACACCCACAAAGAAGAGGAGGTCAACCTATTCTCCAAAGTACCAGGAGGCAGGACAAGAAGCAACGGATGGGAACTAATCAAGCAGAGAAGGAACCTAGAACTAAGGAGAAATTCCCTGACAGTTAGAACAATTAATCAGTGGAATAACTTGACCCCAGAAGTTGTGGTTGCTTTAATGCTGGAGGTTTTTAAGGAGCCATTTGTCTGAAATAGTATAGAGTTTCCTGCTTGAGCAGGGAGTTGGATTAGAAGACCTCCAAGGTCCCTTCCAACTCTGTTATTCTGTTGATCTGTTATTACCAGCTTTGGGAAATTTAGTGCCCTATCATCAGTTGTGTGGGACATGCTTTCCTTCTCGTTAGGTACATGGACACACAAACATCTGGAGGAGAGAGCTGTAGGTAGGCAGGTGAGAGAGGACTTAGGCCAGGTAGTGTCCATCTGATGAAAGGAATTCAAGTCCATCCAAAGTAGTAAGCAGCTCCTGTAGACTTCAGCTGATGATCAAGGAAATAAATGGAAAGGGATGATGATGAAGGAAGTCATTTCGCATATGATGTCTTCCGATTATAAACAGTAAATAGCAGTGGCGTTCATAGCCCTGTTTTTGCAAACAGGTTTTCTAGAAGGTGCAAGGGAGCGTGCGCGCATGCCGGCACCCATAATGAAAAGTGCCCCCATATGCGCATGCGCACACAACCTCCCCCACTCTCCCCCTCCATGTGCGCCGCACTACTTGCCTCCAAGTTGAGCTTGGTATTTCCTCCGGGGGGCCAAGGGAGGCCGTTTTTGCCCTCCCCAAGGTCCAGGAAAGAGTCCAGAGCCTGGAGAGGGCAAAAAAAAGACCCCCAACAGGCCAACTGGAAGTTTGGAAATGATCCATTTCTGGCTCCCAGAGGGCCTCCGGGGGGCCGGGGGAGGTTGTTTTTGCCTTCCCCAGGCTCAGGGGGCTTTCCTGAAGCCTGGGAAGGGCGAAAATGGCCTCCCCAAGTCCTCTGGAAGTCTGAAAATCAACTGGCCGGCACACGCATGCACACTGGGCTGACAGCTTGTGTGCCGGCAGATATGGCGCCATGTGCGACCGGTGGCACGCGTGCCATAGGTTCGCCATCATGGAGTTAAGTCCATTGGAGGCTGGCCAGTCCACACAGTAGACATGTGATCTTGCCCCGAACAAAGAACTTGTTTTTTTTTCAAACCTAGAGTAACTGGAAAGAGAGAGAGGTGAATGGACCTCCGAGTCAAAGTAGAATAAGATCTGTTGCACATATTGCTTTGAAAACTCACAGGTTTTGATCAGTTAATTGGAAAGATGGTTGTACCGAAGCTGTATAATTTTTATTGTAGTATTCGGTGGGCTTTTTAAGTAATCCTTATTTTTCTGGGTTTTCTTCTGTACACCGATCAGCGGACGCCGTCTGCAAAATTGACAGGGGCAGAAGGAAGTCTTAGACAGAGGGGAAGAGCTAAGGGATTCTTCGCCAGTTCACATCACAGATGGTTTGTGACACCGAGCAGGTGCCTCCCAAGCTCATACAAATGAAGATTAAAACAGAGTAGCTTCATGTGTAGGCTCAGCTCTTGAACTGTCCTACCTCTGAAAGGAGAGAGGAGGTATCCTTTGAAGTTATGCACAGTGTGTATACAATCCTATAGGTAAGGACCCCATAGACAAAAAAAAACCCCATTGTTTTAAACTCAGCAAATAAATGCATGGATTCCATAACAACAAGATTAACAGTTATGACTATCCACTAACAAATTTCTTCGGGAACACTTAACAATCTACGTAGGTGAAGTCATTTGAAAAGTGCCTGTCTATGAACAATAGATCAGATGGGGATGAGCCCTATTCTATTTACGAAGCAATAAAAAAAATGCAGCTGAATTGTCCTAGATTGTTTTCAATGGGGGAGGGAAGGGGAGGGAAGATTACCCAGGGTGGGGGAGGGGTTTCCCTGTCAATGCAACACAGCAAATCACCAAGTGCCATTTCTCTGCTTCCTTCTGTGTGACGGTGTTATCCCAAGGAGATAGATGGGGTTTCCATACAGTTAGAAGGCAAAAAGCAAATAGAGAAAAGGTTTTTTTTTTTTTTCATAAGCATCAGGTCATACTAAACAGTGGATGTGTGTCGTTTCTAATCCTTTTCATTTCTCGCTCTTCTTAGTCAGTCTTTTCTAATGTTGTCAAATCAGCCAGTCAAGTACCTAGTCATTGTAGGCAACCCTTAAAAACTCACTCCTGCAAAAAGAATGGCTTGCACAAAATGGCCGTTTTCACTTCCAGCCAACTAGTAGCTGGCATAAAATCCAGTTGCCTTTCATTCAGATGGCCAGTTTATTTTGGGATGAGGAGTCACTTTCGAGTCACTTTCAAGGGTTCTGTCCATTTCCACTTGATCAAAGTTCCAGCAGAACCTTACCAATGCAAACTCAAGGAGTAAGAATCATGTAATTCCAATGGAGAAGACAATTAATAAATACTGCCAGAGAAATCCTCTTTTTCATCAGTTTACTAAATATCTCTTTCTCTAGCATCTTACAATATGGTAGAGCAGAATGATTGTCAAGAATTATAACTTTACAAGGCTGGGTTTTTTCCCCCCCAACAGCTTTGTGTTGGGGAAAGAACGAATAATTCTTTAAAAAGCGGTCTAATATTGTGAGCAACTCTTAACTATTTCATATTTTGAAGACAAAAAAAGCCATCATCCCACAGGATAAATAGAAGTTGTTGGGTGTTTTTTTTCCTTGTCTCATTTTTCTGGCTTACTATCTATACAAAGTGGTCCCCTTCTCACCTGTATATCATTTCACCATCTTGTTTGTTTGTACAAATAAGACATTGTGGGAAATTAGGTGAACCCCTATCAAAATCATGGGTGGCTTTTGACCAGGGTTGTCCACGTAAAAGGTGGAGCCTTGATCCCATCGTGGTGGCCGCCATATTGCCTTTTTAAAAAAAAAAATCAGCTCCTGTGGACACCTCCGTTAATGTTTCTTTCTGTCCAGGAAAAAATAATAATATGAGGGTGCCTTATATGGAGGGAGACTGATTCCTGTGTCTCTCCATCCTTTGAGAGAGGAGTTTTCCCAGTTTTGCTGAGACAAATGGATCCCAAAGTGCTGGGACCCTCCAAAATTATATTAAATCTTGTCCTGGATTATCCAATGGGAGCCCAAATCCACAGGACATTCTCTGGCGCCATTCTTGGCTAGAAAAAGCACAACCCAGCAGAAGGGTGTCTAAAAAATAAATGAATCTCGTTCTGTGAAGTAGTGTGTTAAGGTGATGTTCTTCTCCGCCCTGTTCTTGTAAGGAAGTCCACTTGCAGATTTTTCTAAATTCAGCTCACGGATGTCTACTTTTATTGCCTGCATGGGACTTCAAAGAGGCAAGGAGGATGTTGAGCATAGCGTTCATGGTAGAATCAGTAAGATAGACTCAGCTCACCTGGAGAGATTCACCATTTTAAAGGCCTCCCCAGGTCTGTACTATCCATAGGTTTCTTTTGCTGTGTGTGTGTAAGGAAACAGAGAATTTTATCATTTTACCATGGGCACCTGGTTCTACAGGTGACCCTGGGCCTCCACCACCACCAGCATCGCTGGGCAAGGCTGAGAGGCATCTTTGCTTTAAGGAGAGTGGGTTTTTGCTCACACCAGCAAAGGCAACAACAATCTAAGGTGATTTGAGAGTGAGGAAGTCCAGATGGAGAGTTCATAACATCACCCAGGACAGAAAAGGCATTCAACCTATTGGTCTTTATCCAGACATCCAATTGATCCGACATTGGCTATTAATATGAGACTCTGTCCATCCATTCATCCCAAAATGGTCACCAGATTTTTAGCTGTGCCAGTACTAGCAACAAAACTACAGCTCCTTCCTTTTCCTTTGTTGTTTTTCAAATGATTTTAAGAGCTGGCATTTTTTTTTAACCTAGAAAAAAAAAGGCATTTGATTTCCCAATACTTTCTTCCTGCACGTTCTATGCTACGTAGCAGCTAAACGGCGCCTACGTTATAAGTTTATCAATGATTATGTACGTGTCATTCTTGTATTTATGTATAGTGTATGTATTGTAAATATACTCAGAGCTTTTTTCTCTTCTTTACTGTAAAACGGTGAATTTTATTTTTTGGGTTTGTTTGTTTGTTTGCCCAACGACCATCGTAACAGGGATTCCCTCTAAAGACCCATCAGCAGACAATTAACTTCATGAACAAGTATTAACGTTTTTAATGGTGTCTCAGACCTAATTCTGTTGGTGCATTGCTCTTATGTATTCCACTTCCCTATGACTTGAGCTGTGAATTGAAATAGAATTTAAACTTTTAAATGTATGCATTGGTATAAATATCTGAATGGAGGCATGAAGGATAAATAAAAGCATTTTGTATGGAACGTTTCATTTCATTTATTTATTTCATTTATTAGACTTCTATCCCGCCCTATCTCCCAAAAGGGACTCAGGGCGGCGTTTCCCTCCTGACCCATCAATTATTCCATTGGATGGCTTGCAATTTTTTATAAGGCTGTATTTACTACTACTACTAATAACAATAACAATAATGTATTTATTGGGGCTCATCGAGTTGGACAGTGAGGAGGTTGGGAAGGAACACGGGCTGGGGAAGGCTCTGATGAGGGCTCTGCATCGGAGGCAGAGAGGGAACTAGTCAGCAGTGAAGGAGAGGAGCAGATGGAACAGAGTGAACTGGAGATAATAACTAACTGAAATGACCTGTCCTTGAAAATAACCTCAGGTTTTGCCTCAGGTTTTCTCTAGGTCACCTTCAGAAAATGAAGCGCAATAGCGCATGCGCAACGGTATTTGTGCCCCTTGCAAGATGGCGGCTCCCAGTCGAGCCATGTTGCTGTGTGGGAACTTGGCCTCTTTAGCCGCCCGCGTGGCTTTTAATAGAGCTTGCGGGCTACAGGTAAGGAGACGCTTGTGTTTTTTAATAGTTAGATTCCTATGTGGTAGATTGACTTTTTAAAAAAGCAGTCTAATAGGTTTTTTCCCCCAAAAAAATCCATGGTGCCTTTATTTTGCTTTATTAATAAATTGTGGGGATTTTATTAAGGGTTTTTAGATGGTTTTAAGATGTTTTTAGCACGGGTTTAAATTTAATATATTTTTATTGTAGCTATATTGTATTTTGTATTGTTTGTATTGTTTTAATATTTGCCTGTAAGCCGCCCTGAGTCCCTTCGGGGAGATAGGGCGGGATACAAATCCTATAAACATAAACATAAACAGAGCTGCCAGAAGACAAGAACAACTAAGAAAGCAGGGTCGACCTAGGAGTAAATCCATACCTTGTAGATGATTGGCCCCTCCCAGAGGAAGCAAAAGAGGAGCGAACAGGGAGTGGATTTTGCAGGAAACAATTCATTCCTTCAGTCGTTTCAAGAGTGGAAAGTTCTGTTTGTGACAATAAGAGACTGTGCCAAGTGTTGCCTTGCCCTGTGTTTGGAAACTAGTTATTTGGTTTGTGTTGATAAATATTCCTCTGAACGACTGTCCACCAAACCTTTTGTTTTGAATTCTCTTTAAAAAACATAATAGGTGAGACGTGAAAGGTTGGAGATTAGCGGGAACCAGAAAAACTTAAACAATTATAATTAAAGGAGATTTTGTGAGAAGGGACAAATTAAAAAAAAAACCCATCAGGTTCCAGGACATTTTTTAAAAGGAATAAATATCAAGATTGTTAAAATTAAAAGGAAGACATATCTATAAAATGACTTTTATCTATAAATTTTAATTTTTAGGGTTTTTAATGGGTTTTTTAGCACGGGATTTAATTTAATATGTTTTTAATAATATATATTGTCTTTTGTTACAGTTTTTAATAATGCCTGTGCGCCGCCCTGGGTCCTAACAAGGAGAAGGGCGGGGTATAAATTCGAAAAATAAAAAAATAAAAATAAATATAAAGTTGGCTTATTTGATCAAGGTTAAAATAATATGTTGCTACCTCTGCTAACTCTCAACTAATTTCTCCTGGTTGGGACTAATCAATAAGGATTAAAAGATACGTTTACACATGAGAGATGAAATATAGGAAGAAGAGCTTATTTATTGTATTTCAAGAGTGGGTGATAAGTTATTAATTTTGTTTATACTTATTGTGATAATGGAGGAAGTCTTTTTATACATATATTTCATTTCTTTACTATACTTTTTTCCTTTACTATTTTTTCTTTTCTGCACTTTCTTTTTTAATTATTTTATTCATTTATTTTGCATTAGTTTTTATCTTTTTAATTGCAATTTTAATAATAACGATTACAGGATAATGCTCATAATACATTATTGTGCTGCCTAATTATGTGAGCATTCTCTTTTGAGTTGTTGTTTTTTTTTACCTACGATGGCTGTTTCTTTCATGTAAGACATAACTACTCCCAAAGTTAATTAAATTAGAGATTTTTTTCCCTCTGTCCTTTTTTTCTTCTAAGGATCACATAAACTAGCTGACACACAAGTCCTCATGTTTTTCAATTCAGTGCCCTGCAGGACTAGTTAAAGCTGCTTAGTGCCAACAATGGCTCTGTTACTGTGGATTTACTGTAACTGAAAACTGACAACAGCTTTGAAAACACAAGTTGGCATTCAAAACCCCAAAGGAAAGCTGTCTTTCCCAACTTCCAGATGTGAGGTTTTTTACAAATCAGAGGTGGGCTGCTACAGGTTCACCCAGGTTCAGGAGAACCCATAGCTAATGTTATGGCTATTTCGGAGAACCTCCAAATCTCACCCCTGCCTGGCCCCACCCGCTCCTCCTCTCCCAGAAGCCTCCACGGAGCCCGTTTTGGATGCAAAGTAAGTGCAGGGCCCATGCCGAGGCTCGGGGAGGGGGCAAAACAGGCCTCCCAGAAGTTTCAGAGGGCCCGAAACGGGTGGAGGGCATCAAATCCCAGAATTCCCTAATCCACATGGCCTTTGCTGAGAATTCTGGAGTTGTCCAGTTGGGAAGTATGAACATTCTGTGACTTCAAGTGGGAGTCCAAGAGTCTCTGAAAACGCACCTATTTCATGCGGCCGGCCTGGTGTAGTTTTCTTTTAATCGATTGTAATTTTTTAATTGATTTTAGTTGATTTTATTAACTGTTTTTATATGGTTATCTGGTGTTTAGAACGGGCCCTTAAATTTAATTAGTTTTAATGTATTTTAATGTATTTTTGTATTGGATGTTTTACTGTTTTATTATGCCTGTTCACTGCCCTGAGTCCCGCAAGGAAGAAGGGCGGTATACAAATTTAATAAAAGTACAAGTAAAGTATAAGTCTGGTAGTATCAGAAACAGCCCATTCAGAGGAGGATCCAGGGAGCATTCTAGGAAATCGAGAAAGGGAGTTAATTTCAACAGTTTCCAAAATATAAGGATTGCCACCAGTGGGTAGGTTCCTCTCCCTGTCGCCACCGGTATGCTGCTCACAGGGCCGTGTGTCCTGTTCGTGCATGCCCGCTGCACACGCATGCACACTCCACCGCCCCTGCAACACCCAGCTGCTTGTCGGAGCTCGTGTAGACGCTGCATGCTGTGTGCGTGCGCGCAATTGGCTGGTTGCTTTGAAAACCGGTATAGAATGCGGGTGGGCGGATGGGCCAAATGAGCCACCGTACCAATACGCTGTCAGCTGCTCCTGGCTACTATCGGTACAGACGTATTGGGTTGTACCAGCCAGAACCCACCACTGATTGCCACATCAAGTGACAACTGATATGTGTCAACTTTCATCCTGGAGATCCCTTTTGAGCCTTCATTTCCTAAAGAGGAGGCTCAGTTGGTTGCTAGTTACAATGTACTGAACAATTGTTATGTTGAGAAATGTAATTGTGTGTGTATGTGTGTGAGCTATGTGAGAACCAGACCGTCTGTTAAAGGGCAAATAATGCACTTTATGATGAATTGTTTTTAAAAGCTAAACTATGGATTTAAAGGTACTAAACTAAACTAGTCTAAGCTAAATGTATCTAAACTTACCTAAACCAAGTTAAACTAAGCTAAACTAAGCTACATAAATGTAAAGTAAGGTAAACTAACCTAATCTAAACTAAACTAACTAAAATAATCTAAACTAACTAAAATAATCTAATCCAAACTAAACTAAATTAATATAAGATAAACTAAGATAAACTAAACTAAACAAAACAAATATAATCTAATCTAAACTAACTAAAATATCTAAGCTAAACTAAAATGAGCTAATCTGAAGTAAACTAAACTAACTAAAATATCTAAGCTAAACTAAAATGAGCTAATCTAAAGTAAACTAAACTAACTAAAATAATCTAAACTAAACTAAAATGAGCTAATCTAAAGTAAACTAAACTAACTAAAATAATCTAAGCTAAACTAAAATAAGCTAATCTAAAGTAAACTAAACTAACTAAAATAATCTAAGCTAAACTAAAATGAGCTAATCTAAAGTAAACTAAACTAACTAAAATAATCTAAGCTAAACTAAAATGAGCTAATCTAAAGTAAACTAAACTAACTAAAATAATCTAAGTTAAACTAAATTTAACTAAAATAAGATACAATAAGCAAACTAAACAAACTAAAATAATCTAAAATAAACTAAACTAAACTAAATTAAGCTAAACTAAACAAAGTTAAGCTTATCTAAGCTAAGATAAACAAACTAAGGTTAACTAAACAAAAAAAACCAAATGTAATCGAATTAGACTATAAAATAAAGTAAAATAAAACAGCAGTAGTTAAAATCAGGACTAGTCAGCTCCCGGCTGCTTATGGCCTAACCCTGCCTGTAAAATGATTGCTTTTCAGGAAAAATAAAAAAAAGTAGTGCAACCCTTTTCTGTCCTTTTCGGGGTGGTAGTAGGAAAACTTTAGGCCAAGATCTAGCCTTCAGTCTACCACTGATTGGCCTTTGGGATTTAACCGAAGGAAAAGCCACCCACATAGTTTGGGGGAGATGGAGGTGGAGGAAGGATGGTCCAAACTTTAACCCTACTTTGACTTTGACACAGAGCCCAAAGTTTTGAGCAGAGAATCGGCAAAATCCAGTTGTCGACGTGGGCTTTGTTTGTTTGCATTTGAGGTTGTGATTTCTCTAATAAAGACCAGAACAATAGCATGAAAGAACTCCCAGCATTTTGGCTTTTATCAAAATCCTCCTCAAAGCACAGCCATGTGGAGATTATAAGGAGACTTTCACAGAGTGAGCTACTAATTTGTGGGAAAGCAAAGTAGTCCCTGAGCCCCCTTATGCAGTGGACATGTGTGAATGCTTTCCTGGCAAATATATGAATTGTTCCACCTGAGGGTCTCTTTTGGAATTATTATCTTTCTTTTCCCAATAGGACCTTAACTCCAAACGGCATCTCTTCCCATTTGGTCCAAGCTGTCCACTGAACACCCACACAAGACTCTTCCTGGGAAATCTCTCTCTCTCTCTTTCCTGTCTCTCTCTCTCTCTCTCTCTCTCTCTCTCTCTTTCTTTCTTTCTTTCTTCCCTCTCCCCTCTCTCTTTCTAACTTTTCTCTCTCACTCTCTCTTTCTCTCACACTCTTTCTTTCTTTCTTTCCTCCCCCTCTCCCTCTCTTTCCCTCTCTCTCTCTTTCTTTCTTTTCTCTCTCACTCTCTCTTTCTTTCTTTCCTTCTTTCTCTCTCTCTCTCACACTCTTTCTTTCTTTCTCTCTTTCTTTCTTTCTCTCTCAATCTCTTTCTTTCTTTCCTCCCCCTCTCCCTCTCTTTCCCTCTCTCTCTCTTTCTTTCTTTTCTCTCTCACTCTTTCTTTCTTTCCTTCTTTCTCTCTCTCTCTCACACTCTTTCTTTCTTTCTTTCTCTTTCTTTCTTTCTCTCTCAATCTCTTTCTTTCTTTCCTCCCCCTCTCCCCCCCTCTCTTTCTTTCCTCCCCCTCTCCCTCTCTCTCCCTCTTTCTTTCTTTCTTTCTTTCTTTTCTCTCTCTCTCTCACTCTCTCACTTTCTTTCTTTCTCTCTCAATCTCTTTCTTTCCTCCCCCTCTCCCTCTCTCTCTCGCTCTCTCTCTCTCTTTTCTCTCTCTCTCACTCTCTCTTTCTCTCTCACTCTTTTTCTTTCTTTCTTTCTTCTTTCCTTCCTTCCTTCTTTTCTTTCTTTCTTTCCTCCCCCTCTCCCTCTCTCTCCCTCTCTCTTTCTTTCTTTTCTCTCTCACTTTCTCACTCTTTCTCTCTTTCTTTCCTGTCTCACTCACTCTCTTTCTTTCTTTCTTTCTCTCACTCTTTTTCTTTCTTTCTTTCTTTCTTTCTTTCTTTCTTTCCTCTCCCTCTCCCTCCCTCCCTCTCTCTCTCCAATGTTACATCTGCCATTTGATTAAACAAAACAAAACAAAAAGTTTTCCCTCACGGTTCTACACAATTTGAATAGCGGCCGACAGCAGTTAGCGTGTGATAGCATTTCTATTGTTATAGGAAACAAAGGGAAAGGGATGCGGTGGCTCAGGGGCTAAGACACTGAGCTTGTCGATCAGAAACTTCAGCAGTTCGAATCCCTAGCACCGCATAATGGAGTGAACTCCGGTTACTTGCTCCAGCTTCTGTCAACCTAGCAGTTTGAAAGCATATAAAAATGCTTCCTCTCTCCCTTCCTCCTTCCATTCTTCCTTCTTTCCTTCTTTCTTTCCTTCCACCCTCCCTTCCCTCCCATCTCCTCTTTCACTTCCTTCCTTCCTTCCTCCATCCTCCCCCCTCACCTCCCATTCTTCCTTCTTTCTTTCCTTCCTCCCACCCTCCCTTTACTTCCTCTCTCTCTCTCTTCCCCCTCCTTCCCTTCCTCTCCTTCCCTCTCTCTCTTCCTACCTTTCTCCCTCCCTCCCTTCTTCTTTTCTTTTGAACAACCGCTGAGCACAGCCCACAAGCCCCTGTTTTCTACCTGCCAGGTGTTTGATCACCTCCCTTTCCTTCCAGGCAGGCATCAAATCCATGAGTTTTTTTTTAACTCTAATGGGTTGGACCTTGACTTAGTCAGCCATGAGCTGACTAAGAGGTGTGTGTGTGTGTTCGTGCGTGCATGTGTGCATGTATCGGACATGCGTGCAAGTGTTGAGGAAGAGATACAGGCCTAATTGTCCTGAAAGCTGTATTTTAAGCCTTTATTGTTTGCCTGTTGAGGTCATCTGGCATTTCATTAAATGCCTTTTGTAAAACCTCTCAGATAAAACATTGTTCGTCCCTGAAGTGGTTCCCCCCGCTCTCCCTCAAAACAAAAGTTGGTTTCTGCACGAGCCCAGAATATTAACAAAGAGAAACCCATAATAAAGTTGAACTTTTTTTGCAAATGTCAATAGTGAAACCTGCCATTTGATAAGCCCTATAAATCGCTCCATACAGGTTGTTGTTTAATCTTTATATACAGGTGTGCCTCAAGGTTATCTCCCTTGAGGGGGCTTTTGTGGCTTGTTATCCGCTCTGCCTTTTATCAACAAAAGCATTTCCCCTTGTAACTTTTATGGCTCTTTCTTTTCCATTTCTTGTGAAGGTTTGCTTACCGCAGGTTACCACCGCTTTAGTTTGCCTGTCGGAAGCCATGATGTCTCCATGCAACCTTGTTGAGGCCAGTGTGGAGTTTTATTAAGCGCCCCATCATCCTTTCTTATACCTTGTATAGTTTCGTATATAGTTTGATGAAAAGAAGGACCAGGGGAGACATACAATACAATACAATAGCAGAGTTGGAAGGGACCTTGTAGGTCTTCTAGTCCAACCCCCTGCATGGGCAGGAACCTTATACCATTTCAGACAAATCGCTATCCAACATCTTTTTAAAGACGTCCAGGGTTGGGGCATTCACAACTTCTGGAGGCAAGCTGTTCCAGAGGTTAATTGTTCTAACTGTCAGGAAATTTCTCCTTAGTTTTAAGTTGCTTCTCTCCTTGATTAGTTTCCACCCATTGCTTCTTGTCCTGCCCCCAGGTGCCTTGGAGAATAGTTTGACTCCCTCTTCTTTGTGGGACCCTCTGAGATATCGGAACACTGCTATCATGTTTCCCCTGGTCCTTCTCTTCATCAATCTAGACATACCCAGCTCCTGCAGCCGTTCTTCATATGTTTTAGTCTCCAGTCCCCTAATCATCTTGGTTGCTCTTCTCTGCACTCTTTCCAGAGTCTCCACGTCTTTTCTACATCGTGGCAACCAAAACTGTATGCAGTATTCCAAGTGTGGCCTTACCAAGGCACTATACAGTGGCATTAACACTTCACGTGATCTAGATTCTATCCCTCTGTTTATGATAGCAGATAACACATGATAGCAGTGTTCCAATATCTCAGGGGCTGCCACAAAGAAGAGGGAGTCAAGCAGAGAGCCGGTTCTCTCAGATTCGAGCAAACTAGTAGTGGCGAATGTGGGAGGCTCCGCCCACCCACCACGACGTACTGCGTGAGCACTGCGCATGCGCAGCAGTGGCGTGCATACGCAGAAGGTGGCGTGTGCACACTCACATTTGCGAACCGGTAGGGAAGGTAAGTGAATCCCATTGCTGGTGTCAAGCTGTTCTCCAAAGCCCCTGAAGGCAGGACAAGAAGCGATGGATGGGTGGAAACTAATCAAAGACAAAAACAACCTATGACTAAGAAGAAATTTCCTGATTGTTAGAACAATTAATCAGTGGAACAACTTGCCTTCAGAAGTTCTAAATGCTCCAACACTGGAAGTTTTTAAAAAGAGATTGGATAACCCTTCGTCTGAAATGCTATACGATTTCCTGCCTAGGCATGGGGTTGGAGTAGAAGACCTCCAAGGTCCTTTCAAAACTCTGTTATTCTATTCTATTCTACCTTGAATCCAGAATGTTTTCCATGTCAATAGGAAACAAACTCTGCCCATCTCCTTCCATGGAAGTCTCACCTGGCACGTTACATTGGCAGGTGAACAACTCAACATCTCACCTCAACAGCTGAGCAGACCAAATCAAAATATGTGCAAAATGGGTGGTGGGTATTTTCTCTGTTGCCGCCAAGAAATAATAATAATTAATAATTTATTACATTTATAAACCGCCCCCTCTCCCCGAGGGGACTCGGGGAGAAACCGCAGATGGAGGATATGGATGTTAGTCAAAGAAGCAGCTGTAATTCATTGGAAGAGCTACGCTTTATTGAACATCTCGACAAGAGGAGAGAAGATTGCCCAGATCATCACCAGAGCCAAAACTGAGCTGAGCTGAACTTAACTCGTTTTTCCTTATTCCTAGGGGTGGGATTCAGCCGGTTTGGACTGGTTTGAGTGAACCGGATGCTCATTTTACATCTGGTTTGCCGAACCGGTAGTCTGGCTGGCCCCACCCACTGCTCCCCTCCCAGAAGTCTCCACAAGGTAAGTGCAGGGCCCATGAAGCAGCTCTGGGAGGGTAAAAAACAGGCCTCCCAGAAGTCCCAAAAGTCCAGAGCCCAGGAGAGGGCTTTTTCACCATCCCAGAGTTTCAAGGAAAGCCTCCGGAGCCTGGGGAGGGTGAAAATGCATGCCCCCCTCCCCTGCCATGGTGGAGGAGGCCACGTAGGCCATGCCCACCATGGCCACGCCCACTCAGCAACTGGGCAGAAAACGGGTTGCTAAAATTTTTGAAAGGAGTTTGGATTTGGGTATAGAGGTTCCAATTTAAAGACTGCTTGGCCCAGTTTCCATTCATTTCAAGGGCACCTGTATAGAAAGATCTCCTAGTCAATCACGTACCATCATTTCTCTTGGTATTCATTCTTGAAAATGTTATTTGTGGTAGGACTCTTCCTGCCTGTGTCCTTGAGTCCATGTTTTTATAGGTCCAATCTCATCTCGAATGATGTGTTCTGTTGGAATATGTGCAAATGGAGCTTTCCTTGATTACACACAGAGTATTGTGAAAGCAAACACAATAAAAGAGAGGGCTGCCTGATTCTTGCCACCACCCATGGAAATCGCTCGGGATCCCTCCTACAAGATATAGAAATTTCCACTGTTGAGCAACTACTTTTAGAAATATGGGACACTGGAATCTGCCATGCTCCAAACCCAGTTGGTTCCAATAGAAAAGCGGTGTTATCGTGGCAATATGCAGGCAACTCCATAAATGATTGAAATGGCTAAGGCAGGAAAGGAATGGGATCAAATCATAGATAGGGCAACGTCACACACAAAGGACATCTTACAATTTGGAATCAGCTCTTCCCATTCCAAATATGTTGTCTTACAGGCATAATATGTACAGACTCTGTGGCTAAGACACTGAGCTTGTCGATCAGAAAAGTTGGCGGTTCAGCGGTTCGAATCCCTAGCACAGCATAACGGCGTGAGCCAGGGGTGGGTTCCTGCCAGTTCTAACCTCTTCTATAGAAAAGATTTATATACAGAGTTGGGAGGGACCTTGCAGGCCACAAATCTACAGTGCCGTTTAGAACTGGTTCCAGCTTCCTCCCCCCGCCTGCCCGTACATCATCCAGATGAAGAGCGAGAGGAGGAATTCTGGGAGTTGAAGTCCACAAGTCTTAAAGCTATCAAGTTTGAACACCCCTGGGGTTTTTTTTTCTAAACGGTTAGGGGCGCAAGGGTCTTGTAACTTGACAGCTTTAAGACTTGTGTGCTTCAAATGCCAGAGTTTCTGAGCCAACATTTTGGTTGCTAAACAAGAGCGTTGTTAAGTGAGCTTCACCACATTTTACAAGTTGGCCACACCCAACCAGTTACATGGCTGGCAAGCCACTCCCACAGGTCACATGGCCAGCAAGCCACTCCCACAAAGCAGGCCACACCTACAGAAGAAGTACTAAAAAATTTTTAAACCCACCACTGACGTGAGCTCCCATTACTTGTCCTAGCTTCTGCCAACCTAGCAGTTCAAAAGCATGTAAAAAATGCAAGTACAAAAATAGGAACCACCTTTGGTGGGAAGGTAACAGCATTCCGTGCGCCTACAGTATTTGGTCATGCTGGCCACATGACCACGGAGACATCTTCGGGCAGCGCTGGCTCTTTGGCTTTGAAACGGACATGGGCACCACCCCCTAGAGTCAGGAATGACTAGCACATATGTGCGAGGGGAACCTTTACCTTTAGGAAACAAAGCTGCAGCTGAATTTAACCACCTCTCTAAGGTAGCAGTTGGCAACTGAATACAGTCCCTAAAGTGTTGGCCCATGAAGTTGGGGGGAAACTGCCTTTCAGCCTACCTCAGTCATCAGCTGCAGAAGAATCAGTGAACTTTGGCCTTGGAAACAAAGCTGGAGCTGAATATAACTCGTATTTCTCTAAGGTAGCATGTGTAGGCATGGCCAGGGTGGAAGTGGACAGAGTGGGCATGGCCAGCTTGACTTCACTCATGTTGGGGGCACCTGTGGTGGCCAAGTGCTAAGGCAGAACTTCCCTCAGACCCTCCCTCTCTCTCATTATAATCTCCTTCCTTCCTTTTCCTTCCTTTTCCTTCTTCCTTCCTTTTCTTGTTTTTCTTCCCTCTTTGTTCTCCTTGCTTCTTCCTTCCCCTTTCCTTATTTTTCCTTCCTTGCTCTCTTCCCATCTTTCCTTCTTTTTCTTTGTCTTTCCTCTTTCCCTTTCTCCTTTCCTGTCCTTTCCTACATGCTCAAATGCAAAAGGGGAAACATTTCTCCTTTTCTTTTGTTTATCCGTTTCTTTTGATAGCCCTCTGCCCATGAAAATGGAGGTCGGGGCAGCCATGAACTCTACCACCCCTCCGGGCCCCGTTTTTGGCCAAGGCAGCCTCCTGCAGCCCTCTGCCAGTGAAAATGGAGCTTGGGGTGGGGGGGCTCCCGTGCTTCTTTTTCATTGGCAGAGGCATTGCGGGGCGGTCCTTTCCTGTTTCCAGGGTTACCCCGAGGCCCATTTCTAAGCACCCCATGGGCCGGATCTGGCCCGCGGGCCTAGAGTTTGCCACCCCTGCTCTAGACTATTTTGTGGCATTATCCCAGAACCTCCCAGAATCTCCCAGAACCTTTATGTGTCCCTCTGATTTCGGACCGTGTAAAAACAGCGCTTGAAAAAGCTCAGCACTGACTTTCGAATTCACCAAAAAGGCTTCTGAATGACCCCAAAGTACGGGGTCCACAGGATTAGTTCATCGCTGGCAACACCAACCTTCTCCAAAAGAACTGGCACAATTTTTTTTTGGCCTATCCAGAATTCGTGTCAGCAGCTTCTGAACTAAAAATCAAACTTTCTTAAGAAAGTAAGGAAAAAATGTGGGAAGGGGAGAGTTTTGAAATGTTCCTGCCCTGGGGACCCATTCATTGCGCTGGTGGATAAACTAATTTGCTATTTTTCCACCTGTGCTGTGAATTTCTTCCCGTATGAGAAATGTACATTAAACTCCACTCTCAGACCTCCCGAGTAGCAATGTAAAGTCTAAGACTTGAACTTGGGAGGCTTTAAACTACTTGGAAGATCCTGAGAAAAGTCTTCAGGGGGCTGTGGAAAAGTTTGTTTACCCTGATTTTTCGATGGCTGCATCCAAGAAAACATATTTAATTCAATGACTCCTCAGTTCATATGCTCTTGTCTGAATGCAAGTTATTTTGACCTCTACTTGTGAAGTCTTCTTTTGTTGTCTACAGACTCCACACACATTTTTTTCCACTTGGACCAACTGTGCTAACAAACACAGCCAGGGAATTGGGACTTCATCATTAAGTGCCAGATCTGGGGGTTGTGCAGAAGCCCCATCCTCAAGGCCAGGGAACTGAGAGAGACGACTTAATTCACCTTGAAGCTTCAGAAATGCAGAACTCTGCATGGAGGACAGCATGTCCAAATTTCTCCTTGATCAATTTCCACCCATTATTCGTTGTCTGATGCTTTGGAAAAAACCCTCCTCTCTGTGGCAGCCCCTCAAATATTGGAACACTGCTATCACGTCTCCCCTGGTCCTTCTCTTTAGTACTCTAGCTATGCCCAATTCCTGCAACTGTTCTTCATATGTTTTAGCCTCCAGTCCCTTAATCACCTTGGTTACTCTTCTCTGCACTCTTTCTAGAGTCTCAAAAACTTTTCTACAGTGTGGTGACCAAAACTGGATGTAGTATTCTAGGTCTCATTTTACTAAGGCTTTGTAGAGCTGTATTAATACCTCACTTGATCTTGATTGAACCCCTCTGTTAATGCAATTTGGGATTGCATTGGCTTTTTTGGTGGCTTGAACAGCTAAGTTGGATCTACCCTGGAGAATCCAGTTTAATGAAAAGAAGGACTAGGGGAGAAATGATAGCAGTGTTCCAGTATCTCAGGGGTTGCCACAAGGAAGAGGGAGTCAAACTATTCTCCAAAGCACCTGAGGGCAGAACAAGAAGCAATGGGTGGGAACTAATCAAGGAGAGAAGCAACTTAAAACTGAGAAGAAATTTCCTGACAGTTAGAACAATTAATCAGTGGGACAGAAATTGCCCCCAGAAGTTGTGAATGCTCCAACATTGGAAGTTTTTAAGAAAAGATTGGACAACCATTTGTCTGAAATGGTATAGGATTTCCTGCCTAGGCAGGGGGTTGGACTAGAAGACCTCCAAGGTCCCTTCCAACTCTGCTATTGTATTGTATTGTAATCCTTGGAGGGGAAAAGCTCAGGAAACTAGAAAGCTGTAGGATAAATAGATTGTAAAAACATCCCAGAAGAAAGCCACCCCATTCTGTTGCCAAGAGAGCTTCACAAACATATCCATACAGTTGCCAGGTGTTTGCCCCAAACAAGATGGCCTTTTTTGTAACACATTCACAGTGGCTAAGCCTGCAGATCCCAAAGAGAAATACCATCAGTCACTCCCAGAGAAGATACTCTGCTCAGCACAAGGCCTTACTGAGGGCCCCTCATCCTACCTATTGGTAGAAGGGGACTGTGCAATTTAGATGTCAAGAACCAAGACCCTCTGCTCCTGATTTTCTGTTGGGGGTACTCAGGGGTTCGGGAGAACCTCTAGCTAAGATTCTGTGCAGTTTGGAGAACCCCCAAATCCCACTCATGCTGGCCCCACCCACCCCACCCCTCTCAGGAGTCCCCACATGGCCCGTTTTGGATGCAAGTCAGTGCAGGACACGCATGGAGGCTCAAAGAGGATGAAAAATAGACCTACTTGAAGAAATGGGCTTGTTTCTGGACTCCAGAGGGCCTCCAGAGCCTGGGGAGGCCATTTTCATCCTTTTGGAGTCTTGAGGAAAGCCTCTGGAGCCTGGGGGAGAGCAAAAACGCCCTTCCATCATGGTGCAGGATGTCACCCACCATGGCCACGCCCACCCAGCCCACCATGGCCACGCCCACCCAGCAACTGGGCAGAGAACCCCTTGCTAAATTTTTTGAAGTCCACCCCTGACCAAGACTCTCTGCTACTGGTTTTCTAGAATCAAAACTCTGTGATTCCTGCTTTTCCACCATGTTTCCCCCAAAATAAGATAGGGTCTTCTTTTCTTTTGATCCCCGAAAGAAACGCTTGGCCTTATTTTTTCATGAGATCTTATTATTTTTGAGGTGCAGGAGGCAGCGAGCGGGGTCACCTCATGGCTGCTGCTGTGTTGCAATATTTTCAGGGAGGGCTTATTTTCAGAGTAGGGCTTCTTTTAGCACATGCGCTCAAAAGCTCAATCGGGCTTATGATCAGGGGAGGTCTTATTTTGGGGAAAACAGGGTAGAACCAAGACTCTCTCCTCCTCGTTTTCTACTTCAGTGAGCAAAATGTCCAACCCAAACTGTTGAATTATAAGAAAAGAGTGATTTCTAGTAGAAAGGCCCTCCATAATCAAATGTTTTTACGATATAGCAAAAGGGCTCTGATATAATGCAAGAAGTCATCAAGCTATTTGGAAAGGCAGAGACCACCAGCCTTTTTTGATGGTGGATTAGACCAACTGTGCTTACATGACAATATGCAAAAAAAATAATCTTCTTAAGTGCAACTATTTCCCTGCTGAAAAGAAAATGGGAAAACGCTGTGACTAACGACTTCCGTATAGAACCATCACCTTTAGTATCTATTCCGAGGTGATCAGATATTGAATTAGTCAAAAGACCAAGAGCAGGTTGCTAAATAGAGTTGTGACTCACTCAAATTAATCATAATTTAAAAAGGGGACTCATCATAGCTAGAATTATTTTGGGTGGAGTGTTTATTTTGCTGATTACAAATTGCAACACAGCGCTGATAATTAATCTTTTAATTTTTTTTTATTGCTATAACCGGGGCCTTAAATAAATACAAATGTCATAGTTTAATCCCAATCCTCTTCTTGTGACTTTAGATACTGTACCAGTGCAGGCAACATAAAAGGGAAGGAATGCTCTTTGATTCATTTTTGACAACCAAATCTGGCACGCCCCAAGTGGGAGAATAACTTGAACCGTTTCAGGAAGAGAACAATAAAGTAGTGTCAACTCATTTGCCATGTATCTCTGAAGTTCTAAACAAAACCACTGCACATTGCAAAGAATCCATAAATTACAGGTAAAGTTGGAAGGAACCATTAGCAATAATTCAAGCACACCATCCCATGGAACTGTTGTACAACAAACAATGCACACCGGAGATTGTAATACCAAATAAGGGAAGGGTGATGCTATGACAAAAAATAGTGCATGCCCATTAATTAAAGACCAATTTAGATTATATTTTCACCTACTGGGGGGCCGTTCAATTATAGCAATAGCACTTAGACTTATATACTTCTTTGCAGCCCTCTCTAAGGGGTTTACAGAGTCCGCTTATTGCCCCCAACAATTTGGGTCCTCATTTTACCCACCCTGGAAGGATGGAAGGCTGAGTCAACCTTGAGCCTGGTGAGATTTGAACTGCCAAATTGCAGGCAGGCAGCAGGCAGCAGAAGTAGCCTGCCTTACTGCACTTTAACCACTGCACCACCATGACTATAGGTAGTTCTTGAGTTACAGCCATTTGATTTCACTGGATCTTGAACTATCACAGCATTCCTGTAGTCACTTGATACAAACAATTGAGTGCTTGGCACATTTAAGAATCCGAGTGAGAACTATTAAACAGTGGAACAATTTGACTTTAGAAGTTGTAGGTGCTCCATCACTGGAGGATTTGAAAAAGATATCAGACAGCCATTTATCCTAAATGGTATAGGTTCTCTTGCTTGTGCAGGAGGTTGGACTAGAAGACCTCCAACGTCCCTTCCAACTTCGTTATTCTGTTCTGTTATTCTGTTCTATATTTACAATGATTGCAGCTTCCCAGGGTCACCTGATTGCCATTTGGGACCTTCCAACCAAGGAAGTCCCAAAGACACGTAGAAAGCCTCCTTCAAGTCCCCGGAAATTGACACCACCTCCTGGGAAACCTTGGCACAAGATTTATCGACATGGCGCATGCTGATCCACCAAGGCTGCCAGACATCTGAGGACAGAAGGACAACCACAGCACAAGAGAAGCGAGCACTCCGCAGATGCTGCAACTACGGTGCCCACAGATGTCTGCCCGACATGTGGCAGAACATTTCATGCCTGCATAGGCCTTACCAGCCAGCTAAGGACACATCATGGACAGCTTGCAACCTGTTAGATGTCAAGATCCTCTTCAAACTCAAGGGATGAGCAGCTGCAGCTCATCATTTGCAAACAATAAACAAAGTGAAAAATCTGATGGGCTTCCTATCTTCTCACCTCCTGTTAATGTCACAGAGGGCAGTTACTACCTCCAAGCTCCCTTATTAAAACAATGGAGTCAATTCAGCATTTTCCACCTTTGGAGGTTGCCAGCTTTAATATTTCTAGTTTTATTGCTCCACTGTTTATAATTATTTTTGCCTTTAATTGCCTGGAGTCCTTTGGCAGGAAAGGAAAACCCTTGGAAACATTTTTTTTTCTTAATTATTATCATAATTGCAGATTTAATCGCACCAGCACTCTGAACTGGTTTTGCCCAACACCGTGGGTGTACATTTGTTTTAATCGAGCATCTCTTTTGTGAAATGGCTCAATTTCTTTTCCCTGGAATTGCTTATCACATAGAGAGAGATGTATGGGAAGACTTGCCTTTTTTCTGCCTAGTATTAAAATGCAGGCACATTACAAAATGCAGCCCCTTTGCAACTTTGTGTGTGTGTGGGGGGGGGGGGTTGTCCATAGAAAGTCTGAAACTGAACACATTCAAAACCGTAGAAATGATGGTAGACTTTAGGAGAAACCCTCCCATACTACCACCTCTTACAATACTAGGCAACACAGTATCAACAATAGAGACCTTCAAATTTCTAGGTTCTATCATATCTCAAGACCTAAAATGGACACCGAACATCAAAAACATCATCAAAAAAGCACAACAAAGAATGTTCTTTTTGCGCCAACTCAGGAAGCATACACTGCCCAAGGAGATGCTAAATCAGTTCTACAGAGGAATTATTGAGTCTGTCATCTGCATCTCCATAACTGTCTGGTTAGGTTCCGCAACCCAACAAGACAGACACGGACTTCAGAGGAGAATCAGAACTTCAGAAGAAAACAATTCCTGCCAACTTGCCTTCCATTGAGGACCTGTACACTGCATGAGTCAAAAAGAGGGTTGTGATAGTATTTACAGACCCCTCTCACCCTGGACATAAATTGTTTCAACTCCTACCCTCAAAACGATGCTATAGAGCACTGCACACCAAGACAACTAGACACAAGAACAGTTTTTCCCCCCAAATGTCATCACTCTGTTAAACAAATAATTCCCTCACCACTGTCAAACCATTCACTAAGGCTGCATTAGTATTACTGTTAAGTCTTCTCATCGTTCCTATCACCCATCTCCTCCCACTTATGACTGCAGGACTGTAACTTTGTTGCTTGTATCCTTACGATTTATATTGATATGATTGTTTCCTGGTTGCTTATTTGTACTGTATGACTATTATTAAGTGTTGTACTTTATGGTTCTTAATGAATGTATCTTGTCTTTTTATGTACGCTGAGAGCATCTGCACCAAAGACAAGTTCCTTGTGTGTCCAATCAAACTTGGCCAAGAAAGAATTCTATTCTGTTCAATTATGACTGTATGACTGCAACGTTGTTGCTTGTATTTTTACAATTTATATTGATTGTCTCCTAGTATTATTTGATTGCTTATTTGTACCCTATGACTATCATTCAGTGTTGTACCTTATGATTCTTGACTAATGTATCTTTTATTTTACGTACACTGAGAGCATCTGCATCAAAGACAAATTCCTTGATAGCCATAATAAAGCAAATCCCGAAAAAAATACGAGATATAAGAAGGAAATATTCCTTCTTATCTAAAAAATTACATAAAAAGGGGGTTTGGTTTAAATGATTGATGCCTGAAGGAATGTTGGTGTTCTGGGAGGGAGGAAGAGTTAGAATGAAAACGGTAGATGAGGCCCAGGCCTTTCTTAAAAAGCACTCCTCAATCCTAGACGATGATGATACGGGAACAGGAATGGGAGGGGCTACAGCTCTGCCTACCGGTGGGGTGGAAGAAGAAGAAACAATAGCAAAGAGACTCAGATCACAAAAATGATTTTTTTTGTTTTTCTTTCTTATATATAGTAATCCATGTTAAGGATGTTTATGGAAACAAAGTAATTGAATGTATGAATTTTTAGATTACGAAATTTGCGATTTGAAATGTATGTACCCTTTCCAATTTTTTTATTTATTCTTTAATCAAATCGATATTGTAAGAGACTTCGGAGGCGGTCATCAGCACTGATATGGAAGCTCTAAAATATTGTTAAGAAACACCCTATTTACTCCTTTCCTATTATAAAATTGTAAAACCAAGAAAATTATTTTATATAAAAAAAAAAGACAAATTCCTTGTGTGTCTAATCACACTTGGCCAATAAAGAATTCTATTCAGTGATTTAATGATGAGGACTATTTGTATTCATTACCATCCTCGAGGCTGGTGCTCTTCTTTTCCTTGTGAAAACGCTAGCAAACACTTTGTGAGAATGAGCTGACACTTAAAAGTCCTCACAGAACATTTTAATAGGTTTAGTCTCCTAGCTTGCAACCACTTTCTGGAGCATAATTTCCCACCCCCTTTGGGGGGGGGGGAAGCTTCTTTGAAGTTTGAACATGAAAGGCTCCTGGGAAGTGTGATTGTGTTTGGATTTTTTGGGGTTGTTGTTGTTTTTGCTGGGTTAAAAAAGAAACAGACTTCAGAATGTTTGTTTGCTTTCCCTAATTTTGCTTCAGATTTATAACCAAAGTAGCTTTTGCAGCTTTTAAAAGAAATACATTTGATAGTTTGGGTTTGGGTTGGGTCTTGCTCAACTGGAAGCCAGGATTGGGTAGAACTTTTGTCGGTTGGACAAGCTTGCAATGTTTGCTTGGGCAAAAGGCCCTGCAATGTTGATGCATTTTGATATTCAATCTTGTCTCAAAGTTGTTTGTACGATAACAGGCATAGGAAGGCAATTTTCATATGTTTATGAGAAGGAGGTCATGTGTGTGTGTGTGTGTGTGTACCCTGTTTCCCCAAAAATAAACCCTCCCCCGAAAATAAGCCCTCTCCAAAAATATTGCAACACAGCAGCAGCCATGAGGTTACTGTGCTCGCTGCCTCCTGAATCTCAAAAATAATAAGACCTCCCTGAAAATAAGACCTAGTGCTTATTTCAGAGGTCAAAAGAGAATAAGTCCCTGTCTTATTTTCAGGGAAACATGGTATGTATGTACAGTATGTATGTATGTATGTATGTACGTATGTACATATGTACGTAATTTGGTTTAGGTTTAGGTTTTATTAGTTTTTTATACCGCCCTACTCCCAAAGGACTCAGGGCAGTGTACAGCCAAAGTAAAACAGATATATAAAAATAAAAGTGTGTTTTAAAAACATATTAAACAATTTGGCCTCAAAATTAAAAAACCAAACCAACCCCGATTAAAATTAATAAAAATTCGTAATTTAAAATTCATTTTTATGCCAGCCCAGCTTGTTGGAAAAAAAAGGTTTTGAGAGCATGGCGGAAGGTGCATACGTCAGGGATAGTTCTTAATTCTGGGGGCAATTCGTTTTAGAGGACAGGTGCTACCACGGAGAAGGCTCTCCCCCTGGGTGTTGCTAGTCGACATTGTCTAGCTGATGGCACCATGAGGTGACCCTCTCTTGTGGGAGTGTACTGGCCGGTGGGAGGCTCTCGGTGGCAGAAGGCGATTTCGTAAGTACTCAGGTCCTAAGCCATTTGCATTGGATGTATAATCCCTATCATTTTTGCAAGGATGTTGTGACACAAATTACTACTAGTACCCCTCCCCTCGTTTCAGGCAACCCCCTGTCATCAAAATATTGCTGCAAATATAACACCTTCCTTCTTTCCTCTCCTCCATGATCAAATCTGCTTTTTGATGGTAAAAGCTATGGAAGCACTATTCTGTATACCAGAGCAGAGATGGAATGGATGCTATCCAAATCAAGAGTAGAAAGATCTGGGAGATGAACCAGTTCCTTTTTCACCCAAAATATCTCAAATCTCCACAATTTGCTTATTTTGGACACCGGGGAAACAGTTTAGGAGGAGAAGGAAGTGATTGGGTAAAAATATGCACCATTTTTGCATATTTCTGGAATAACAGAGTTGGGAGGGACCTTGGAGGTCTTCTAATCCAACTCCCTGTTCAAGCAGGAGACCTTATACAATTTCAGACAAATGGTTGTCTAATCTCTTTTTTTAAATCTTCTTGTGTTGGAGCACCTACAACTTCGGGAAGCAATTTGTTCCACTGATTAATTGTTGCAACTGTCAGGAAATTTCTCCTTAGTTCAAAGTTGCTTCTGTCTTTGATTAGTTTCCATTCATTGCTTCTTATCCTGTCTTCAGGTTCTTTGGATAACCGCTTCTTCCTTGTGGCAACCCTTCAAATATTGGAGCACTGCTATCAGGTCATCCCTAGTCCTTTTTTTCATTAAACTTGACAGACCCAGGTCCTGCAAACGTTCTTCATATGTTTTTGGCCTCCAGTCCCCTAATTATCTTTGTTGTTCTTCTCTGCATTCTTTCTAGAATCTCAACATCTTTTTTACATCGTGGCGACCAAAACTGGATGCAGTATTCCAAGTGTGGCCTTACCAAGGCCTTATAAAGTGGTATTAACACTTCACGTGATCTTGATTCTATCCCTCTGTTTATGCAGCCTAGAACTGTGTTGGATTTTTTTGGCAGCTGCTGCACACGGCTGGCTCATATTTAAATGGTTGTCCACTAGGACTTCAAGATCCCTCTCACAGTTAGTACTATTGAGCAAGGTACCACCTATACTGTACTTGTGCAAATGTCCTGCAAAATAACAGACAGCATTAGGAAAATGATTTCCTGGTGTTTTTTTCCCCACAAAGTGCTTAAGCCAGCCCTTCTCCTTCCTTAACCCTAATGGTTGTCCTGGGACACAAGATCTTGATTCTATCCCTCTGTTATTGCTATCCACAACAATATCATGCATTAAAAAAAAAACAATGGCAAAATTGACAAGAATCAGCACAATAGATTTGAGAGTAGGCTCTGTCACTCCCCCAGGTATATCCAGCACATTGTAGCGATGTCTCTGGGACTAAATAGCATTAATGGGCCACATGCTCCCCCCACCACTCTGCTTCAAAACATATTTAATGGTTTTCTTCCTTTCCAGTTCCACAAATGATTTCATTTTTCACCCAGCTTCAGATTCCAGCAGGGACAAAGTGAGAAGAAGACTATCCACTTCTCAGACGAAAACCAGACTGCCCCCTTCCTTCCTCATGGTCTGCTTTTCAGACAAAACATGTGGCTAAACTGGTTTGAAGATATGCGCCAGGCTTGCTTCTAGAACGATAATCCTCAAAAATGTGAAGTCTGCTCCAGACAATTGGAGGGCATGTGGTAATTTGAGAAGAAGAACCATTGTTGTTGTTGTTTCTGAAGGCTCGGGATAATGGAGAAGTGGCTGCAGCCAGGAGAAGAAGAGGACTCTGCAGCGGAGGACAGATATGACATTACAAAGTCCCTCCTCCCCCATCTGGGAAAGATCCAGCAGGTGAGAGCCGAGGTAGCAGGCATCTCTGAATGATATGGGCCAAAAACCTGTTTTCCTTTAACCATTGTTGGAAGACATGTCCTTTTGGGTTCGGTTCCAAGTGGGGAGAAAGACACTGGAAACATGGAGACTGCTTGGAAAGATGGTTTTTAATGGTGGACTGGACCACGTGGTTTGAGATCCTTGTGGGATCCATTCCCATCCCATTCTGGGGCCAGCCAGAGATGGTATTTAATGGTTCTCCAAACTATTCAAAATTTCCGCTACCGGTTCTCCAGAACCTGTCAGAACCTGCTGAATTTCACTCCTTCACTGGACGACTGAATATCTCCATAGATATTAAGCAACCAGAACTGTTTGGCTTTCCAAGATCAGCCAAATTAAGATAAGGAATCACAAAGAAGAGCAACCATGTTCAAACAATGGTTAGAATCAGGTTCTACAGGTTAACTTAATGTCTAATGCTGTGTCATCTCAGCAACCTTCCAAAAAGCAAACATTCAGGGAATAATATGTGGCAGAAAGAGGACAAAGAGATGTTCATGGATAATATCTGCCTGGCCTCATCCTACCCCTACTGAGGTTTGTGATGGGAACCTCTTCTCTAACTTTTCTTCTCTGATCCTCGCATGTGACAACCAAGGGGCACTGGACCTCTTGTCGGGATGAAAGTCCCGCTACATACCAGGAAAGTTTCCCGGAGTTGCAACCCTACTTTCAGGAAAGAACCAATCTTCTAACAGATGGTCATTGGAAACAACCTTTAAGGAAGGAGTATCTCCAGGAGAAGACAAGCTCACCGATTTCCCTTCTGCTCTTCTCTTCTTCCCTTATTTGCCCGGGGGGGGGGGGTCTGGAAAAGTCTTTTAGCTCAAAGCTTGTTTGTTTCCAGAATTAATTATACATTTCTGCAAATGTGCTTTCTGAGGTTTTCCAATGCCCTACTCCACCTCATTTGAACTCTGCCCCCTTGTGCACATCTGGGCCCGGAGCTGTGGTTTTTTTTACCATCAAGCGGTTTTGTTGGATTTTCCTTGGTATTTTTCTCCTGGATATGGGGAAAACATTTTGTAGTTGTTGTTTTCTTCAGTTACATGGACTGCATGTTGATTTCCTTCCATGTTCCTATCCCCGCAATAGCCCAAAGGTTAATAAATTCCTCCCTTTGCCCTTGTGCAATCTTGGGGGTTCAGTCCAACCCTTCTAGAAATGTAATTGGATTTGACCAGAAATGGGATTGTTGAGTGTGTGCAAAGTATCCCCTGCAGAACCGTTTGATTACAGCTTTTCCATCTTGTAGCTGCACGTCCGAAGTAGGACGCCGTTTCATTTGTTTATAGGCAAGCTTTAATGTTTTGTATCACAACAGCGCATGCAGTGATTTTCCAGGAGTATACAAACAGCTCCCAGTGCAAAGGGCACCGATAGGAAACACGTAGAAGAGCCAGAAGTCCATTAAAAAATGAATCTCCTCTCCCAGGGTAGAAATCAGTGGCCGATGAAGATGTGAGTGGAATTTCGCCACAGGATTGTGTGGATTAGAGGCAAGATCCAGGCCAAATTAAGTGTTTTGGAGAAAATATGCCTTTTGGAAGTCTCAAATTGATTGAGTTGGCAAGATCAGGTGTGAAGCTGGTATGAGCATTTCGCTCCCTGAAGTAGAACAATACATTGCATCTCCTACCCGCACCCCAAAAGTCGACATCTATGATCCTCTAGGCTTCTCCAGACAAAAAGAAGAAAACCTAAGAACTATTCTCTCTCTCTGGTAGCCAGGAAAGACTCCATCACAATCAAACCAAGAGTGGGATTCAGCCGGTTCAGACCAGTTCAGGCAAATTGGATGTTAATTTTACATCTGGTTCGCCGAACCGGTAGTTGCAAGGAGTGGCTGTAGGAGGCCGTTTTCATCCTCCCGGAGGCTCAAGAAAAGCCTCCAGAGCCTTGGGAGAGTGAAAAAGAGGTCTCCCAGAAGTCCAGAAACGGATCTGTTTCCGGTCTCCAGAAGGCCTCCGGAACATGGAAAGGGTGAAAATGCCCCTTGGTGGTGCAGGAGGCTGAATAGGCCACACCCACCATGGCCACGTCCACCCAGCAACTAGGCAGAGAACCAGTTGCTAACATTTTTCAATCGCACCCTTGAATCAAGCCATCAACCTTCATCTCTTCATCTTCTTGACATTTGCCTTGTCTTTTCAGGTGGGACGCCATGAAAAGGCCATGTAGGTGTGGTATGCATGGAATGATGTTGGAATTACATAGAAGTGGTGGCAACATTTCTGCAGCTTGGAGCCATTTTACCCCATTCTCCCGAGAAGGACCAAGGGACTCAGGATAGCAGTCTTCCAATATTTGATGGGCTGCCACAGAGAGGAGGGGGTCAAGCTATTTTCCAAAGCACCTGAAGGCCAGACAAGGAACAATGGATGGGAACTGATCAAGGAGAGATTCAATCTATAAATAAGGAGGAACTTTCTGACAGTGAGAACAATCAACCAGTGGAACAGGAGTTGCCTTCAGAAGTTGTGGGGGCTTCATCCCTGGAGGCTTTCAAGAAGAGATAGGACTGTCATTTGTCAGAAATGTTGTACGGTCTCTTGTGTTGGGTGAGGGGTTGAATTAGATGACCTACAAGGTCCCTTCCAACTCTGCTAATCCCTGTCCTAAAAGATAAGTTATCAGAAGGCATTGGTGTCTTTGAGATACCAACCATGATCACCAAACACGGAAAGTATTGTGAAACATTGTGGCCTAACTGCAGTTTAGCCTAGAGTTCTGTTTGGCTCCTGGAGATCAAATAAGTTGGTTCTTTTTCATTAATATTAATTGCATAAATAAGGATGTGAGGATTATAGTTGCAATTAGACTAAAGCCGGGAGACCAATATATAGAGAGAGCATATTTAATTCCTAATAAAACTATGTGAAGTGCACATACTTTGACATGCCAAAATAGATCTTCCGATTCTATTATCGCCATTGGAGGTGGGGGAATACCAAACAGCAGAGGTGAGGAAATTCTGTTCAGAGTTTTAAGGTATTGAAAGTGGGCTAAACTGAACTACTGTATTTTTTTGGAGTATAAGACGCATTGGAGTATAAGACACACCAAGGTTTTGAAGAGGTAATTTTTTTTAAAAAAAGTTTTGCACTCAGCAGACCTCCCAAACACTCATTTTTTGTGAAAAACGGGGCATATTGAGACTTTGAGATGCCTGCAAAGTGTTCTTGGGGGCTGGGGGGGGGCAAAAACAAGCAAAAACACAGCCATTTTTTATAAAAATGTGCCCCCCAAAAGGACATGCATAGTCTTTAGGAGGCTTGTAGAGTGCTCCTGGGGGCGGAGGGGGCAAAAATGGGGGGAAATGGCCTGTTTTTCACTCGTTTTTGCCCTCCCCAGCCCCTGGAAGCACATTGCAGGCATCCCAAACCCTCCGCATGTCCGTTTTTGTGAAGGGGGCGGGGTTTCGGGAGGCCAAAAATGCTGTATTCAGTGTATAAGACACACTCAGATTTTCACCCTCTTTTGGGGGAAAAAAGATGCATCTTATACCCCCAAAAATACGGTAACTTAATACAATCACTAGGTTCAGCCTAAGACTGGGAAAAACAAATGTGAAATATTCTTGGTCCAAAAAATTGAGAAGGTGTCCACAAGAGTGCAAATGAAGCACCATCATTTTTGCATGTGTTGAGCGTTCCATTCTTGACTTATTTTGTCATCCCCTTTGGGCTGTCCTGCTGACCAGCATCTTGAGGGCCAGAGTCTTGCAAACATGGCAACTTTAAGACTTGTGGACTTCCAACTCCCAGAATTCTTCAGACAGCCATGCTAGTTGAAGTCCACAGCTCTTAAAGTTGCCAAGTTTGAAAGCCCCTGCTCTCTGAGTTTCTACGAAAGAAGATGTTGAGATTCTTTACAGAGAAGTGTAACAACGATGATTTGAGGGCTGGAGACTAAAACATATGAAGTACGGTTTCGGGAATTCAATATGTCTTGTCTAGAGAAAAGAAGGACTAGGGGTGACATGATAGCTGTGTTCCAATATTTGAAGGGTTGCCACAAAGAAGAGGGAGTCAACCTATTTTCCAAAGCACCAGAAGGCAAGGCAAGAATCAATGGATGAAGATTAACCAAGGAGAGAAGCAACCTAGAAATTTCCTAACCGTGAGAACAATTAACCCGTGGAACAATGGCGACTGGCGACACCCAGGGGGAGAGCCTTCTCTGTGGCGGGACCAGCCCTTTGGAACGACTTGCCCCCTGAACTCCGTACCATTTCTGACCTCCGCCTCTTCTGCAAGTGTCTGAAGACACACCTATTCCAACTAGCCGGCCTTGCGCAGCCTCCAATACCGACTCTTAAATAGTTTTAAAATGGGGATTTTAATTCGGTTTTAGCACAGGCCCTTAGTGGAATAAGTTTTTTAAAAAAGAAATAGTTTTATATGTTTTGTATGTTTTAATGTTCCTGTGCGCTGCCCTGGATCCATTCGGACAAGGGCGGGGTATAAATTCAATAAATAAATAAATAAAATAAATAACAGCTTGCCTCCAGAAGTTGTAGGTGCTCCATCACTGGAAATTTTTAAGAAGAGACTGGACCACCACTTGTCCAGAATGGTATAGGGTTTCCTGCTTGAGCAGGGGAAGACTTCCAAGGTCCGTTGCAACTCTGTTATTCTGATAAGGAGGAGAACCTTATAAAGGACTATGGGCTTCTGGGAGAAAGAGTGGGAGAGAAATATGTCTGAGAAGCCAATGTCCAAGGGGCAGCTTCAGCTACACTATATTGCCAAAGTATTTGCTCACCCATCCAAATAATCAATCAGGTGTTCCAATCACTTCCATGGCCACAGGTGTATAAAATCAAGGACCTAGGCATGCAGACTGTTGTTACAAACACTTGTGAAAGAATGGGTCGCTCTCAGGAGCTCAGCGTGGAACTGTGATAGGAGGCCACCTGTGCAACAAATCCAGTCGTGAAATTTCCTCGCTCCTAAATATTCCACAGTCAACTGTCAGCTGTGTTATAAGAACGTGGAAGTGTTTGGGAATGACAGCAACTCAGCCACGAAGTGGGAGGCCACGTAAACTGATGGAGCGGGGTCAGCAGATGCTGAGGCGCATAGTGCGAAGAGGTCGGCAACGTTCTGCAGAGTCCATCGCTACAGACCTCCAAACTTCATGTGGCCTTCAGGTTAGCTCAAGAACAGTGCGCAGTGGACCGACGTCATATTGAACCCTCTGGATTAGGAATGGGATGTCACTTACTGTAAGTTCATATGCGAGTAAAGGCAGGTGAGCGAATACTTTTGGCCATATAGTGTATCTTCTCAATTCAATGAGACCAGAAAGGACCTATGAACTTAGAGTCAATATACACCTAAACTGGAATTTGGGGTATTTGGAACCAAACATTAAATAGCTTCAATATGTAAGTGCAAAACCAAGAGAAGGGAGGCAGGAAGGGAAGGACAATTTGTGTATCTACAGTATGTACATCTAATTTACATCTTGGCAAAAGATCTCTTTTTTTTTTTGTTAGTTATGCTCTTTTTGCTTTGAACTTCTTTCCCATGGCAGTTGATATTGCCGGAGAAAACAGATGTCTTAGTATAATACCTGGAGGGGATTCTTTAAGAGAGTTGAATGTTATTTGTTTAAAGAATCCTCTAAAGATATCTGGTAGTTTGTTTTGACATCGTTTACAAAAAAAAAGTTATTTATGAAGATTTAAATAAACCAACTTTTCTACTCCAGATCGCTCGGGAGGGCTGTGTGAAATCTGTTGAGACTTGCTCAGTGTTCGCAACCACCTCGAAGATGGATTTTCCCCCCACCATTTGTGGGTGTTTGTGTGTCTCCGAAGAAAGTTAAGGTCAAAGGGAGTAACCCTGCATTAGCAGCTTGGTGAGAATTGTACCCTGTTGTAGGATTTGCAAATATTGTAGCAACTCAACTGATGTTTTGTGAGCCTCCCAACCAGTGGCACTGGGCAACTACTCATTCATGAGTTTTGTGTGCATGGAGAGAAGTGTTCTGACCGAAGCTTCCCAAGAGCGTGAAGCAAACTCCTTGTCCTGACAAAAAAAAAACCCTTTTATTAATTGACTGTGAATTCTGCTCATTCACATCCAGCAAAGCCTTTCAAGGGAGGATTTACAGTCACATTTCATTTTCATTTTATTGGACTTCTATACCGCGCCATTCTCCCAAAAAGGGACTCGGGGCGGTGCACAGGAACTAAAAACATGAATATAAGCATATACCAAAATAATAATAAATAATAATAATAAATTTATTTATAGACTGCTTCCTCTCCCCAAAGGGACTCGGAGCGGTGCACAGGGAAAATTAAAAAATACCAATAAATATATAAATAAATTAAATAAAAGGCAAATTAAACAATGATTATCCCTGCGCTAAAATACCCAATTTTTAAAATTAACTAAAGTCCCCTAAGCCCTATTAAAAGACGGGAGACTAATCTAGGCCGGCCAAGCAGAAAAAGTGTGTTTTGAGTTTTTGACGGAAAGAGCGGAGGTCCGTAGTTGTTCTAATTTCTTAGTTGTTCTAATAAGAATAAATACATCATAAATAATCAATAAAATCTTATTAAATTAAACTATACCCTGTGCGCCGCCCTGGGTCCTTTTTAGGAGAAGGTGCAGGGTATAAATTTGAAAAATGAAATAAATAAAATAATAAATAAAAACAGTGTAAAACCCATTTGTTAAAACTTAATTTAAAATCAGTCGATAAAATAATCTCTGGGAATTAGGCCAGGCCAGCTAACCGAAAGAAGTGTGTCTTTAGATGTTGATGGAAGAGGCGGAGGTCTGTGATGTTCCTGAGAGCGGGGGGCAGCTCGTTCCAGGGGGCAGGGCCTGCCACAGAGAAGGCCCTTCCCCTGGGCGTCGCCAGCCGGCATTGCCCGGCTGACGGTACCCAGACAAGGCCCTCTCTGTGGGAGCGAATCGGTCGAAGTGATGTATGAGGTAGGAGGCGGTCACGCACAGACCTTATCTGGCTTGGAGAGCTGAACGGTTGATATCTGCAAAACTTGGCAAGGAGTCTCAGAGAGTCACAAGCCAATTAAGCGAACTAATTGTCTCCTGCAAACTCCACTCCCCTTCTGCTTCTGCATGTGCAGAAGCATCTGGGCGGGTGGGCAGAGACTCCCACCATCGCTACTACAGGTTCGGCCCATCCGGGCTGAATGGGTAGCCACCCACCTCTGACCCAGAGCGATTTGCCAATATTATTTCATGACTACCTGATATCTTTGCTAAAATATAGAAAGACTTGGAAAGCTCACTAGATCACCAGATAAGGCTTGTCTTTCCTCAGATAAGTTGATTGCTAACTTGATTGGCCCACAACCAAGTTTGCTCAATTAGAATAGTTTCCTCTTTTCAGTTAAATTCCAAATTATTGCAGAGTGAAGTAATAACGTGGATGGATTTGTGAGTTTCTGTCACCTCAGCTGAAACAGCAAACCAAATATGCACGTGTGCGCTGGCTCTATTTATGAAACCTCTTTAAAAGCTACCCCAAAAAATGCTTTAAAATAAATCTGGAATGTGGAAAGATAAAGGAAACAAAGTGTTCTCTCCTTGATTACACAAGAGGATGCGTGCCATATTTTTCACATTCCTCGTTACTGATATAGTTGCTTCTGATGCAATGTAATCGCATGAGATTGGCAAGGCAGTTTTGGCTGGAAAAAACTCTCCATATCGGGATGGTGCATTCAACCTTCTGCTCGATCCTTCAGAGAAGGACAGCTAAGTGCAACCCTCAGGGCTCACCTATCATTGGGGGGGGGGGGGAATAAACCAGGATCATAGTGTGGGAGGACAAGCTTACATTTGCCGTCACAATCTGTGAAATAGTCTGGATCCTTTTGGGTGAGGATTATTCAGTCATTGAGACTTGAAATAATATATCTTAATTCAGGGGAGTCAAGCTCGGATTTCACAGAGGGATGCATCACAGAGGGCTCGACATCACTCGTGTTGGGGGTACCTGTGGTGGCCCGAGGGCTCTACCAGTGAAAACGGGCTCCCAAGCTTTGTTTTTGGCTGTCATGGTTTTCTGCAACCTACTGTCAGTGAAATCAGGCAGAGGCACCATGGGCCAATCCTTCACTATTTTCAGGATGGCCCCACAGGCCAGCTCTAAACACCCCATGGGCTGGATCTGGCCCCCGGGCCTTGAGTTTGACACTATGTCTTAATTAATACTGTGCCTTTCTATTCATAAAATGAAGAGTCACCATTTTCCCATCAAGCAGCGAAAGCAGGGGTGAAATCCAGCAGGTTCTGACAGGTTCTGGAGAACCGGTAGCAGAAATTTTGAGTAGTTCGGAGAACTAGCAAATGCCACCTCTGGCTGGCCCCAGAGTGGGGTGCGAATGAAGATTTTGCAATAGCCTTTCCTTGGAGTGGGGAGGAAATGAGGTTTTTGCAATATCCTTCCCCCAGGAATGGAGTGGGAATGGGGAATTTGCCATATCCTTCCCTTGCAGAGGGGTGGGAATGAAGATTTTGCAGTATCCTTCCCCTGCCATGCCCTCCAAGCCACGCTCACAGAACCAATAGTAAAAAAAATTGAATTTCACCACTGAATGAAAGGTTACTGAGAAGATGCCTAAAGCCTTCAAGCAAAGAATCTTGACATAGACATGGAATCATCAAGTTGGAAGAGACCTTGGAGGTCTTCTAGTCCAATCCCCTGCTTGAGCAGGAGACCCTACACCATTTCAGATAAATGATTTATTCAGTCTCTTTTTAAAAGCCTCCAGTGTTGGAGCATCCACAACTTCTGAAGGCAAATTATTCCATTGTTAATTGTTCTCACAGTTAGAAAATTTCTCTTTCATTCTTGGAGAGGGCACGCAATTTGGGTGTCCTCCAGGATTCCTGGCTGTCCATGGAGGAGCATGTGATAGCCGTGGCCAGGGGGGCGTTTTACCAGGTACGTTTGGTACGCCAATTGCGCCCCTTACTGGACCGGGCCGCCCTTCGCACAGTCACTCAAGCACTCGTGACGTCTCGGCTGGATTATTGTAACGCTCTCTACATGGGGCTCCCCTTGAGGTGCACTCGAAGGTTACGGCTAGTCCAGAATGCAGCCGCGCAAGCTGCACTGGCTATCTGTGGCCTTTCGGGTGCGCTTCAAGGTGTTGACTACCATCTTTAAAGCGCTCCATGGCTCGGGGCCTAGTTACATGCGAGACCTAGTTACATGCGAGACCTAATTACATACATCCCTCCGACCAATCCGCTCCCATAGAGGGGGCCTTCTCCAGGTGCCGGCGGCCGGGCAATGCCGGTTGGCGACACCCTGGGGAAGGGCCTTCTCTGTGGCGGGCCCAACCCTCTGGAATGACCTGCCCCCCGAACTCTGCACTACCACGGACCTCCGCCTTTTCCGCCAGCGTCTCAAAATGCATTTATTTCAACAAGCTGGCCTAGCATAACCACCCAATATGGACTTTTCATTAGCTGTAAATTTTAATTAGAGGATTTTTAAAATGTTTTTAGCACAGGGTAACTTAAGTTTAATAAGGGTTTTAGCAATGGTGTACTTGTATATATGTATTGACTTTTAATTTTCCTGTGCGCCGCCCTGGGTCCTTTTGTAGGAAAAGGGTGGGATATAAATTTAATAAAATAAAAATAAATAAATAAATTGGTTGCTTCTCTCCTTGATTGGTTTCCATCTGTTGTTTCTCGTCTTACCCTCTGGTGCTTTGGAAAATAGATTGACCCACATCATCTTTGTAGGAGTCCCTCAAATAGTGGAACACTTCTATCATGTCTTCCCTAGTCTTGACAATCTTCTAGAAATTCTTCATGTCTCCCCTAATCCTGACAATTTTCTAAAAAAAGTGAATTCCAAAATTTCTTGCCCTGGACGAGGCTTTTTCATCCCTCTGCTGTGGCTCCCTGTCGCCATGTTTGGACCTTTATGGCTGTTTGAGTGTTTAAGGTTGCCGATCCCTGCCCTGGGCAGAAGGGTCAGACTAGATAACCTACGAGATCCCAAGCCACTTTACAACTCTGCCAGTAGATGTGCGTGGGAGGCGTACTTGAGCACAAAGTGCATTAACATCTCTTGAACCACCCTTGCAGCTGTCAGTCGGAATAGGAGATGTTCCCGAATGCATTTGAACGGCAGCTATTCTTTCATAAGTGCATTAGGCATTCTACAGCTTTAATAGCATAATGATTGCCATTCCTTGTTGGGTTTTTTTAGCACAAGTGCTTAAGGAGCCATCAATGACAGGCTATTTTGGAGAATAAGAAAGCAACCTTTGGCAGGGAAACCAAAAAGAGCTTTTTCACCACCCTGGGCAATTTAGAAGAACGATGCTCCAGCAGTGATTCTTCACCTGAGCAATCATGGCGCTGGGGAACATGGAAGAAAAAAAGAGGCTTTTAAATATTTTACTCAGGCAGCCAGGAAATATCGTTCCATAGGCACCGGGCTGGTTCCGGAAATGCACAGTGATGATATAAAGAAGATCAGATTACATGATCCCCATAATTTCAACCGTTCAAGCAAGCAAGACTTTCGCTCGGCTCAAATAAAGTATATATAAAAGGATGAGCAGGCATTTCTATTTTCCAAACAAAGAAGAGTTTATTATGACGGCTTGCGAATGAATGGATCACAATGGGGGCCGCTGTTTATTCCATGTGTTAATAATCCCCTCATAGTTTTCTTTTCCTTTTCTGAATTCATGGTCGGGATCTGCTGCTTTCCTTCCACTTTTTGAAAATTCATTCCTCGGGTTTGTAAAATCCTCTGGAAAAGGAGGGAGGTAGGGAGGGAGGGAGGGAGGAAAGAAAGAAAGAAAGAAAGAAAGAAAGAAAGAAAGAAAGAAAGAAAGAAAGAAAGAAAGAAAGAAAGAGAGGAGGAGTAGAAGGGAGGGAGGGGGAAGGAAGGAAGGGAAGGAGTGAAGAGAGGAGAAATAGAAGGGAGGCAAGGAAGGAAGGAAGGAAGGAAGGAAGGAAGGAAGGAAGGAAGGAAGGAAGGAAGGAAGGAAGGAAGGAAGGGAAGGCAGGAAGAGAGGAGAAATAGAAGGGAGGAGAGGGAGGGAGGGAGGAAGGAAGGAAGGGAAGAGAGGATCAGTAGAAGGGAAGGAGGGAGGGAAGGAAGGAAGGGAAGGAAGGAAGAGAGGAGAAATAGAAGGGAGGAGAGGGAGGGAGGGAGGAAGGAAGGAAGGGAAGAGAGGATCAGTAGAAGGGAAGGAGGGAGGGAAGGAAGGAAGGGAAGGAGGGAAGAGAGGAGAAATAGAAGGGAGGGAAGGAGGGAAGGGAAAAGAAGATCAGTAGGAGGGAAGGAGGGAGGGAAGGAAGGAAGGGAAGGCAGGAAGGAAGGAAGGGAAGGAGGGAAGAGAGGAGAAATAGAATGGAGGAGAGGGAGGGAAGGAAGGAAGGAAGGGAAGAGAGGATCAGTAGGAGGGAAGGAGTGAGGGAAGGAAGGAAGGGAAGGAGGGAAGAGAGGAGAAATAGAATGGAGGTGAGGGAGGGAAGGAAGGAAGGAAGGGAAGAGAGGATCAGTAGGAGGGAAGGAGTGAGGGAAGGAAGGAAGGGAAGGAGGGAAGAGAGGATAAATAGAATGGAGGAGAGGGAGGGAAGGAAGGAAGGAAGGGAAGAGAGGATCAGTAGGAGGGAAGGAGTGAGGGAAGGAAGGAAGGGAAGGAGGGAAGAGAGGAGAAATAGAATGGAGGAGAGGGAGGGAAGGAAGGAAGGGAAGAGAGGATCAGTAGGAGGGAAGGAGTGAGGGAAGGAAGGAAGGGAAGGAGGGAAGAGAGGAGAAATAGAATGGCGGAGAGGGAGGGAAGGAAGGAAGGAAGGGAAGAGAGGATCAGTAGGAGGGAAGAAAGGAAGGAAGGGAAGGAGGGAAGAGAGGAGAAATAGAATGGAGGAGAGAGAGGGAAGGAGGGAAGGGAAGAGAGGATCAGTAGGAGGGAAGGAGGGAGGGAAGGAAGGGAAGGAGGGAAGAGAGGAGAAATAGAAGGGAGGGAAGGAGGGAAGGGAAGAGAGGATCAGTAGGAGGGAAGGAGGGAGGGAAGGAAGGAAGGGAAGGCGGGAAGAGAGGAGAAATAGAAAGGAGGAGAGGGAGGGAAGGAAGGAAGGAAGGCACATGAAATATATTCTAGTGGCATATATTTTACCATGAAAGTAAAGAGCTCTTTACAGATGTCTCTTTTCATCATCCTTGATATTACTTTGAAAATATTAGCAGCTTTTTTTTTAGATCATTGTATGTTCCTAACTATCAAAGAAAACATTGCCAAGGGCAACCCTCACCCAGTGCCAACAGGAAGGATGGCCAAGTATCCTGTTTATGAGCATCAGAAGAGTTTGAACAGCTGTCAACTGCTTTCCTATAGGCAAAGGTATCCTGTTTGACACCCCAAATCCATGCCAAGAAGAAAGGGGGAGCTGAAGGGACCTTGACGTTTTCCATCAACATCAACATCTGGAAAGAAAAGGGAAAATTAAACAGCCCACCTGATTCCCAATCCTCCACTCCTGCAGGGAGGCACACTGCATTCCTATTTCACTCAGAAGAGAGCTGGAAGGGACCTTGGAGGTCTTCTAGTCCAGCCACCTACTCAAGCAGAAGATCTTGTAGCATTTCAGACAAGTGATTGTCAAGTCTTTTCTTAAAAAAACTCCAGTGATGAAGCACCCACAATTTCTGAAGACAAGCTATTTCCCTGGTTAATTGTTCTCAATGTTAATAAGTTTCTCCTTAATTCTAGGTTGCTTCTCTTCTTGATCAGTTTCCATCCATTGGTTCTTTTTTTTGCCTTCTGGTGCTTTGGAAAATAGATTGACCCTCTCCTCTTTGTGGTGACCTCTCAAATACTGGAATACTGCTGTCTTGTCATTCCCTAGTCCTTCTTTTCTCTAAACTAGCCAAATGCAAATCCTCCAACCATTCTTCATATGTTATTGTCTCCGGGCCTTTAATCACCTTAGTTGCTCTTCTCTGCATTTTTTTTATTATCAGAGTCTCAACATCTTTTTTATGATGTGGTGACCAAAACTGGATGCGGTATTCCAGGTGTGGTCTTACTAAGGATTTACACAGCGATGCTAATACTTCACATGGTTTTAATTCTATGCCTCTGTTTATGCAACCAAGAATGTATTAGTTTTGGGTGTTGCTGCTGCCACACACTGCTGGCTCATGTTTAAGTGATCATCCACTAGGATTCAAAAATCCTTTTCACATTTATTTTATTTAAAACGTACGATGAACGGTTACAGGAACTGGGCCTGGCTAGTCTAGTGAAGAGAAGGACCAGGGGAGACATGATAGCAGCCTTCCAATATTCGAGGGGCTGCCAGAGAGAGGAGGGGGTCAGGCTATTTTCCAAGGCACCCAAAGGCCAGAGAAGGAGCAATGGTTGATAAGGCTGACCATTGGTGTACCACTCCAAAGGGTGTTCGCCAATTACATCAGCAACTTTTTGATGATCTTATTTTAGATGCACAGATGCAAATGAAGAAATAAAAATTACTGATCAAGAAGAGATTCAACCTGGAAATAAGGAGAAACTTTCTGACAGTGGGAATAATGAACCAACGGAAAAGCTTCCCTTCGGAAGTTGTGGGAGCCTCATCACTGGAGGCTTTCAAGAAGAGATTGAACTGCCATTTGTCAGAAATGAGATAGGGTAAGGTGACCAGACGTCCCGCTTTTGTGGGACAGTCCCGATTTTGAACAATTTGTCCCACGTCCCACGGTGTTTTTAAAAAGTCCAAATTTTTGGCCAAACCCTCAAAATGGTGCCCTAAGCAGGCCCTGAAGTGATCTCCACCACTGGCCACTAAAATGCCTGATTGCTGCCTCAGGGAAAACTGCCTTTGAGGGAAGGCGTGCCCCGATGCCTCTGAGGCTCTGACAAGCCAGATGGGACGGACGCTCAAAGATCTTTGCGCGGCGTTCGATGCCTTCGCACCGCACGCGCGCCCTTCTCGGCAGGCCCCAGGCACCTGAGATAAGCGGCAGGAGCCGCTCAGGACTTCAAAGAGCCTCAGAGAGGCGTCAGAAGCCGCGTGGCGCTTCCAAGAGCCGTAGAGTCAGCCGTAGAGTCAGCTCAGAATGCTCCAGCAGTCTTCCGCGGCGCAGCAAGATGGTTGGAGGCGCTCCTAACGAAGTAATTTATTTATTTATTTCATAGACCAAATTTTTAATCAAGAAACAGGCCCCCCTCCGTCAATGGTGTCCCGCTTTACCAGTGTTAAAATCTGGTCACCTTAAGGTAGGGTCTCATGCTTGGGTGGGGGGGTTGGACTAGATGACTTTTAGGTCCCTTCTAACTCTGTTAATCTGTAATTTTTATTTTTTCATTTGCATCTGTGCATCTAAAATAAGATCATCAAAAAGTTGCTGATCGAATGGTATACAAATGGTCAGCCTTGTTAACCATGCAACGAGGGTTGTCTTAAATAAATACAGCCATTTATCCTATCCCCCCTCTTTCTACTTAATCAAATTTTGGAATAGGTAAAGGTTCCCCTCGCATATATGTGCTGGTCGTTTCTGACTCTAGGGGGCGGTGCTCATCTCCATTTCAAAGCCAAAGAGCCAGCGCTGCCCGAAGACGTCTCCGTGGTCATGTGGCTGGGCATGACTAAAGGCCAAAGGCGCATGGAACGCTGTTCCCTTCCCACCAAAGGTGGTCCCTATTTTTCCTACTTGCATTTTTACGTGCTTTCAAACTGTTAGGTTGGCAGAAGCTGGGACAAGTCACGGGAGCTCACTAGGGTTTCGAACTGCTGAACTGCCGACCTTTCTGATTGACAAGCTCAGCGTCTTAGCCACTAAGCCTCCGCATCCCTTGTAATCCTGAATTTCGGAATAGAGGGATGAAAATCTGTTTTCCCAACACTTTCTACCTACCAGATGAATCGCTCCACAAGGAGAAGTAAATCTGCTTCAGAGGTTCTTTTTTAAACAAACAACAACCCTATAGTATTGCCTTCACTTTTCTTTGTAAAAAATTAGGCAGCATTTGAATTAATAGCTAAACTGTTAGCTTTGCACATAACATATTAACACCTTTGGGTGGACCACTTAATCCCATTAACGAAGGGGGAGGGAATGTTACTGGTATTTCTTTAGCTGGTATTTCTTTAGCTGGTATTTCTTTAGCTGGTATTTCTTTAGCAATGATGTAACCAAGGCCATCAAACAGATTCCCAAAGAGAAGAACGGACCATAAAACCGAAGAGATGCTGGGGATTTGCAGGCGTTCGGGAGAAACTCTAGCTAAGATTCTGTGCAGTATGGAGAACTCCCAAATCCCACTCCTGGCTGGCCATGCCCACCCCTTCCCTCCCCTCCCAGGAGCCCCCACACAGCCCGTTTGGATGCAGGTAAGTGCAGGGTGTGCGTGGAGGCTTGGGAAGGGTGAAAAACAGGCTTGCTGGAAGTTCAGGCCTATTTCCAGCCTCCAGAGGGCCTCCAGAACCTGGAGAGGTTTTTGCCCTCCTGGAAGATCAAGGAAAGCCTCTGGAGCCCAGGGAGGGCAAAAACATCACCCTCACCATGGTGCAGGAGGCCAGCTAGGCCACGCCCACCATGGCCACACCCACCACGCAAACAGGCAGAGAATCTCTTGCTAAAATGTTTGAAGCCCTGCAAGAATATTTTGGATTTTGTAAGCCTCCTGTCGGTTTCTAGAAAGTGATCCAAGCCCCATCTGCATGTCCTGCCCAAAGAGTCAGGGGATTGCATTTAAGGGGAATCACATATAACATTTCAACGTCAAATGGAATCTTGCCTAAGTGATCAAAAGCTCCAGTTACGAGGCCCTAATAAGGACTGGAATTTATTAGATGCACTCTTGCATCATTCATTGTGATTGCTACGAGAAGTGTATACTGAGACATTGGATAACGAAAGAACGAAGGATGAAATTTTAGTATAAATAGATGTGAAGAGCTAATTAAGGGAAATATGAATAACAAAACAGGAGAAAGATGAAAAGATGGGAAGAATATATTCAACATATTTGAATATTATAGAGATATGGGGGGAATTTAACATAGAGAGAAATAAGAGGGGAATAATAGTGTATAGATTTAGATAATAGATATAGATGGATGGATGGATGGATGGATGGATATAGATAATAGATAGATAGATAGATAGATGGATGGATGGATGGTTGGATGGATGGATGGATGGATATAGATAATAGATAGATAGATAGATAGATAGATGGATGGATGGATGGATGGATGGATGGATGGATGGATAATAGATAGATAGATAGATAGATAGATAGATGATAGATAGATAGATAGATAGATAGATAGATAGATAGATAGATAGATAGATAGATAGATAGATAGATAGATAGATCGAGATAGAGATAGAGATAGAGATAGAGATATGAACAAAAAGGAGATTTAGAACTGAAGGGCGATAGTAAAAGGTATGCATAAAAATATGAATTAATGAAAATGAAATGTAATAACAAGAGTAATAATATTATGTTTATTTGTATTGAAATATATGATATCCAGGTATCACATCATTCATGCTTTGATATGTATAAATAATATCAAATACAAAATTTGGGGGGGGGGAATGTACAGTGTGCATATTGTATGCCAGCAGGTGGGTTGCCTGTTCCTTTAGGGTGAAAAGGTAACTTATTGAGAGACCGAGGCCATCAGACAGAAGTGAATCTGATGAAATTGTTCCTTGACCAATCCCCACACTGGTTTCTCCTACAGCCCTTTGACTCAAACGGACCCTTTTGTCATGTGGAACTGAGTGGAGTTTTTCTGCTCAGAAATGAGACTTGGGCACAAAATCAGAGCTCACGTACGTGAAGAAATTCAGCTTGATGCTCCAAATCCATATTAAGCCAGCTTGTCCCCGACGTGTCATCCTGTGGATTTCAAAACCCATGCTTCCTGAGGATGATGGACACAGAATACCAGTGCAACTGAAAGGTATTCACCGTTAACAGAGGCTATTGCAAAGACCTTGCAGGTTTTCTCTGACACTGTATTATTTTGTGTCACTTCTGCTACCAAGAAGAGTAGCAAACTTTTATACTCATTTGCTTTCTCTCCGATTTGATTATTCCCAACTTGAACCCTAAGAAAACCTTCTGAAATTAGGCTTTTTAATATAGAGAGAAGAGGAAATTCAGACCATATTTTAAAATGTGTGGACCAGGGGTGAAATTCAGCAGGTTCTGACAGGTTCCGGAGAACCGCTAGCAGAAATTTTGAGTAGTTTGGAGAACCAGCAAATACCACCTCTGGCTGGCCCAAGAGTGGGGTGGGAATGGAGGTTTTGCAGTATCCTTCCCCTGCCACACCCACCAAGCCACACCCATAGAACCGGTAGTAAAAAAGTTTGAATTTCAACACTGGTGTGGACTACACTTTTTAATGTTCTGCTGGATGGGATGGGATGGGATGGCTAGCTTTGCAAAAGAGCTGAGTTCTTCAAATGCTAAACAAAACGTTGTGTTTCTAATTTTAATTGTGACCTAGCTATTTCATCCAGGTTCCTTTAACATAAGGATTTTGTAACATTCTACAATTTGGACGCATTGAGCCCTCTACAGGAATTAGCTGATTGGAATTATTAGAAATATTAGAACTCATCTTTTGTGGTCTTAGGGATGCGGTGGCTCAGCGGCTAAAATGCTGCACTTGTTGATCAGAAAAGTCGGCAGTTCAATGGTTTGAATCCCTAGCACCGCGTAATGGCGTGAGCTCCTGTTACTTGTCCCAGCTTCTGCCAACCTAGAAGTTCGAAAGCACGTAAAAAATGCAAGTAGAAAAATAGGTGGGATGACTAAACACCAAAAGCACACAGAACGCTGTTCCCTTCCTTTGGTGGGAAGGGAACAGCGTTCTGTGCACCTTCAGTGTTCAGTCATGGCGGGCACATGACCACGAAGAAGTCTTTGGACAGCGCTGGCTCTTCGGCTTTGTAAAAGAGATGAGCACCGCCCCCTAGAGTCGGGAATGACTAGCACATATGTTCGAGGGGAACCTTTACCTTATTTATGTGGCCTTGCTTCCAATTTGAAGGCTGAATGTAATGCAAATAGCACCCCTTCCTCTTTCTGAACTGAATATTGACCATTGCAACAAATCTCATCCAATATCATTTTGGAACGTTTTCCTTTCAGCCCTCTGGGCATCTGCAGCCTTAAACGAAGGTTACCAAGCATGCCCAGAGATAACTGCTCACCTGATACAATCTGCTGTACATTCCTGGACTCCAAAACTGCCGGGGGATGGGTGACATGAGGGCAACCTGACTTTGTCAACGGTTTGGCTAACCTGAAAGGAGCCCTTCAAGGAATTCACTTCACCTAGAATGTTGCCCTCGGGGTCACCCAAAGAACGGCACAAGGAAGTGCTTAAATGCTCTTGTCTCTCCTATGGCATGTCAAGTGATTGAGGCTGACGTGCAGTAGATCAGACCAATGCTTTGCCAGGCCCATCCTCCAGCTAGGCTCTTGACAGAAGAAAAAACCCAGACCCTCCCAACAGCCCAAAGAAGGGTCTTGGCTTGGTACCTGATCTGTACTCGGAGGTTTGTAGGTTTCTATTTGCAAACTTCCATTTAAAGGAATCAATGGATGTGGTATGAGGAGGAAGGAAGGAAGGAAGGAAGGAAGGAAGGAAGGAAGGAAAGAAGGGGGAATGGAGGAAAGGAGGGAGGGGAGAGGGAAGGGAGGAGGGAAGGAAGAAAGGAGGAAGGAGGGAGGGAAGGAAGAAAAGAGAGAGGGAGGGTGGCAGGGAGGAAAAGAGGAATGGAATGGAGGGAGGGAGGCATGGAGGAGAGGAGGGAGGGAAGGAGGGAAGGAAGGAAGAAGGAGGGAAGGGAGGAATGGAGGAAAGGAGGGATGGAAGAAGGGAGGGAGGAAGGAGGGAAGGAAGGAAGGAGACATGAGGAATGGTGGGATGATAGGAGGGAGGGATGGATGGATGGATGGATGGATGGATGGAAGGAAGGAAGGAAGGAAGGAAGGAAGGAAGGAAGGAAGGAAGGAAGGAAGGAAGGAAAATATAAGAGGGCGAATTGATCAAAAATTTGATCTGATCAAAGCCAAGTTACTGTGTTGTGATAGTAACCTGGTGAGCCTAATAGAGCTGGTTATGTCCTTATGTTTCTATGGTGACTTGGTAGATGATTCTCAAACCGATGTGCTCAAATTTCTATAGTAATACCATCCCTGTGTTCTGTTAGGCAATCTACATAGCTCATTGACTTCCAAATTGGGTTAGCAATTGGAAGCAAGATTTAAAAAAAAAATGGCAGAAAAGTTATAAATCCCGTTTCAAGTTGCAGCTGGGGCAATGCCCTGGTGATTCCTGTCTGGTGTAGGAGACAAAGCATAGTCGGCCTTGACTAGGACTTGGATGGGAGACCCCCATGGTGTTCCAGGCTGTGGGCTAATTTGGGAAACTGGGAAATTGTCCTGGAAGAAGACAATGGCCCACTGGCTCCCATTGTGGCCAAGTGGTCAGCATGATTCATAAAACCACCAGCAGCCAAGCTCTACTCAAGGTTGCCTTTATTTTACATTTCTTTGATGCGGCACAAAGAAAAACCACACAAGTCCGAGCTTGCACGTCTAACTCACCTAGATTGCTGCCTGAAGAATTCCATTGGTTAGCATTAGCTAAATAAACGTTTGTTATGCAAATGTTATCAAGGATCACTGTTTGCAATCAAAAAGTATTTTGCCCACGGATGCGGTCCCTCTGAAATTCACCTACACCATGCCACTAATCAGCACCATGGCTAGAATAGCGTTGAGTAACATTATGACCCATCTCCCCACCCCCCTCCAACCCCAAGGGCCAAAAAAAGGGCGGACCATTCAGACCCCACCAACTTGCCCAGAATGTCTCCTCCCACTCAACCTTTGCACATCCCTTCCCAGGAGGTTAAACAAGGACAGCATGGCAAATGTCCAACAGATCTCCAAGGTTCCCAGACATGCAAATGGACTCATGCACCGAGCTGCCAATCTCAGGTGTGTGGGTGTGTGGGTGTGTGGGTGTGTGGGTGTGTGGGTGTAGACACCCCTGCGGGACAATGGTGCTTTTCTTCTGTCAGGAGCACCATGGTTGTAAGGAAAGATTTTAGGGGAGGGATTCTGCTCTAAATCCTACTATCCAGTCTAGATCAGGAATGCATGCTTTCTGGAGAAGATCAAAAGCTGCCTAGGAAACTGGAGATGATCCACCAATTGACCCTTAAAGAAATCCATATAAGGCTGCACGTCTGCTCTTTGCATTCTGGTTCCATCTGGTTGGACCACATGAGCTAAGACAGATGGGAGTCCAAGTGAAGAGTGCAACTCTATTCAATAGCTGTTCACTCAGCGGGAGGAATGGATTCCTCCACTTCTCCAACTAGCCACTGCTGAGCAGTTGAGGAAGGTCACATCCTGAGTTTCCCTGCCATAGAAGCCCTAGGCCAGGGGTCAGCAAAGTGCGGCTCTAGAGTCACATGTGGCTCTTTTATCCCTCTGCTGCAGCTCCCTGTCACCAGTTGGCTCTACAAATCATAGGGCTTTTGGCTAGGACGGGCAGAGGGAAAAGGATGCTGCGCTAGAAGACTCTATGGTGGGGAAACCGGGCTTCCGGTTGGTTCCAGAATTGAACAGGGGGCTTGCGATTAGGACCTCTGTGGCTCTTTGAGTGTTTAAGGTTGCCTGCACTATGCCCAAACTGGAGATATTGCATGCTTTCCAAACCCCGGAGAACACAGAAAGCTAGCAGAAAGGGTTAAGTGTGGGTTGTGCTCATTCATACCCAAAGAATGGAATTTGTTTCTTTTTCCATTCAGAGTCTGAGATTATACAATACAATACAATACAATAGCAGAGTTGGAAGGGACCTTGTAGGTCTTCTAGTCCAACCCCCTGCATGGGCAGGAATCTTATACCATTTCAGACAAATGGCTGTCTAACATCTTTTTAAAGACTTCCAGGGTTGGGGCATTCACAACTGCTGGAGGCAAGCTGTTCCAGAGGTTAATTGTTCTTACTGTTAGGAAATTTCTTCTTAGTTCTAAGTTGCTTCTCTCCTTGGTTAGTTTCCACCCATTGCTCCTTGTCCTGCCCCCAGGTGTCTTGGAGAAAAGTTTGACTCCCTCTTCTTTGTGGCACCCTCTGAGATATCGGAACACTGCTATCATGTCTCCCCTGGTCCTTCTCTTCATCAAACTAGACATACCCAGTTCCTGCAGCCGTTCTTCATATGTCTTAGTCTCCAGTCCTCTAATCATCTTGGTTGCTCTTCTTTGCACTCTTTCCAGAGTCTCCACGTCTTTTCTACATCGTGGCGACCAAAACTGTATGCAGTATTCCAAGTGTGGCCTTACCAAGGCACTATACAGTGGCATTAACACTTCACGCGATCTAGATTCTATCCCTCTGTTGATGCAGCCTAGAACTGTGTTGGCTTTTTTGGCAGCTGCTGCACACTGCTGGCTCATATTTAAATGGTTGTCCACTAGGATTCCGAGATCCCTCTCACAGTTGCTACTATTGAGCAAGGTACCACCTATACTGTACTTGTGCATTTGGTTTTTCTTGCCTATATGTAGGACCTTACTTTTTTCACAATTGAATTTCATTTTATTAGACAGTGCCCAATGTTCAAGTTTGTCTAGATCCTTCTGTATCTTAAGCCTATCTTCTGGAGTGTTGGCTATTCCTGCCAGCTTGGTGTCGTCTGCGAATTTGATGAGTTCCCCATTTATCCCCTCATCCAAATCGTTGATGAAGATGTTAAAGAGTACTGGGCCTAAAACAGAGCCTTGGGGGACTCCACTGCATACTTCCTTCCATGTAGATGCAGTTCCATTGAGGACTACACGTTGAGTGCGGTTGGTCAGCCAGTTACGAATCCATTTGGTGGTGGTGCTGTCTAACCCACAATTTTCTACTTTATCTAATAGTAGGTTATGGTCTACTTTATCAAATGCCTTACTGAAGTCCAGGTAAATTATATCAACAGCATTCCTCTGGTCCACTGATTTTGTTACTTTGTCAAAGAATGCAATTAGATTCGTCTGGCATGATCTGTTTTTGACAAACCCATGTTGGCTTTTGGCTATTACTTTGTTTGCTTCTAGGTGTTCACTTATTTGTTGTTTAATTATCTTTTCCAGAATCTTTCCTGGTATTGAGGTCAGGCTGATGGGTCTATAGTTTCCTGGATCTGTTTTTTTTCCTTTTTTGAAGATGGGAACCACATCTGCTCTTTTCCAGTCTTCTGGCAGTTCCCCGGTGCTCCAGGATCTCTGAAAGATATAGTTCAGTGGTTCTGAGATCTCGTCTGCCAGTTCCTTCAGAACCCTGGGGTGTAATCCATCCGGTCCTGGTGATTTGAACTCGTCCAGGGCAGACAGGTGCTCACTTACCATTTTCTTCTCTATTTCAACTTGTGTTCCTAATCTGATATTTGTGGTGCTGTTTTTGATTGATTGGACTGTTTTATCCCTTTGTGTAAAGACAGATGCAAAGAAAGAGTTAAATAGTTCTGCTTTCTCCCTGTTGCTTATCATCTTCTTGCCATTTTCTCCCAGCAGTGGACCAATTGTTTCCTTAACTTTTTTCTTATTTTTAACATAAGATTATTACAGGGAAGCCCAAACCAGTCTGAATCAGCAACTCTGCTTTTGTGGTCTGCCAAATTAGGCTTGAGGCTCTGACCCTGGGGGTCAGTTCGACTGACCTCAGAGGGACTCAAGTCCGGTTGCCTAGAATTGTCCTGCAGTGTCCTTCTTCCTTTCACAAAACTCTCTCGCGGTGCATTGCAACAGCTGCCACGTGACCCACGGTGTGTCATTTCCCTCTTTTTCATCTGGGAACATCTTGTGTCAACACCTGTACAGACAAGATTAGTTAGACAGGAATTTACTCCAGGGAAGGGAGGAGGCCCCCTTCTTCTTCTTTTTTTCCAGAGATCCTCCCTTTGTCAAGAAGGGGTCATGTGACCTCGCAAGCCCGATCCCACAAGCCTTGCAGGAGGGAAGAGTGAGATTCCAGCACGTAAAGAACATTAATTGTCCTACGCAGCCGTAGAAGAGGCAACAAGCAAGCAAGCCCACGAGCACCGCTGGGGCGCAGTTGCAGAGCTGAAAAGTATTGTATGGGAGGAGGAACCTTCTAGAATGGCTGAGATGAGAAGGAGAGATACCTGAGGAAGTGGGAAACCGAGGAGACAAATGTGATTCCTTTCCCAGCAAGATAATTAATCATTTCTACATACGATCTTGAATTACCTGTGTAAAAAAAAACATGTTATCCAGTCCATACTTGCTCTTTCTATTAAGGTAACTGACTTGAATTTTGAGGGAAGATTTCTCCAAACTGGCATTCTACAGAGGCACCGGAATTGGAATCCCTAAAAGTCCCAGGAGGAGGAGGATGACAATGGTGATTTCTCACCAGTGGTGGGTTTCAATTTTTTTTAGAACCTCTTCTGGAGGTGTGGCCTGCTTTGTGGGAGTGGCTTGCTGGCCATGTGACTGGGTGGCAGAGGTTTGCCAGCCATGTGACCAGATGGGAGTGGCTTGGCAGTCATGTGGCTGGGTGGGCATGGCCAACTTGTAAAATGTGGTGAAACTCACTTAACAACGCTCTTGCATAGCAACCAAAATGTTGGCTCAGAAACTTTGGAATTTGAAGCACACAAGTCTTAAAGCTATCAAGTTACAAAACCCTTGCCCCCCTAGACCTTTAGAAAAAAAACCAGGGGTGTTCAAACTTGATAGCTTTAAGACTTGTGGACTTCAATTCCCAGAATTCCTCCTCCAGTCATGTTGGCTCAGGAACTCTGGCATTTGAAGCACGCAAGTCTTAAAGCTGTCACGTTACAAGACCCTTGCACCCCTAACCCTTTAGAAAATAAAACCCCAGGAGGGTTCAAACTTGACAGCTTTAAGAGTTGTGGACTTCAACTCCCAGAATTCCTCCTCCAGCTGACAGAGCAAGCCTCACGTGCCTTGACAAAGGCACACGGTACTACATCATCTGGCCCTTCGCAGAAACTAGAGCTGGGAAGAAGAGACTTCTTCATCCAAGATCTTGCTGTGCTACAAGTTGAGGGCAGCTTTGGCCAAAGCACAGCATCTCTTTAGCTTTATAATTTCTGGATTTTCATTTGTTTTGACAAAAGGAATCTTAGGAGCAAAGAAAGCCACTTAGAGAATTAGTTTATATGACAAGTGGTAGAGGAAGCAAGATGATTATTTATTTATTTATTTATTTTATTCAATTTATATCCCGCCCTTCTCCAAACGGACCCAGGGCGGCGGATTATGGGTGATCAAGCAGCCCAGAGGTGGACCATCCAATCTTTTTGCTACACATCCAGTGAACCTTGGGCAAGAGACAAATGTGTTTTTTTTAATGTCCATGTTCTTGTTCCAAAATAAATTATGAATCTTTCTTCTTCCTAATTATGGAAAGCACAATCACTCTACTGCAAATCTGTCAATCAACTTGACTTTCTCTGTGAAAATGCCTCCAGTTCTTTCCTAATCTCTGCAACTTTAAATTAAAATACCTCGCCTGTTGCAAAAGGAACCATGTGATATATTTTTTTTCTCAGCAGGCATGGTCTACATTTCTCTTCACCATGTCAAAACAGATGCTGAACTTCTAAAGTTACAACCAGGAGGAGATACACTGCAGACCTTGTATCTTCTGGTCAGAGGCTCATTGCCCCTGGGCTGTGTTTCCAAGAACCTGAAATGCTGTGTCTCTTCTCCATGGTTGAAACAGAGATGGTTAGACAAAACCATCTCTGGCTATGCATGTTGTTATTATTGAGTGTTTTCTCCATTTGGTAGTGCTTCCTGTATTCAAAAGACTTGACCTATCACAGCTGAATGATAAGACAAAACTTAGAAACATTAACAGGGTTGGAAAGACTTTGAAGGTCTTCTAGTCCAACTCCCTGCTTGACCAGGAGACCATATACTATTCTGGATAAATGGCTGTCCAGTCTCTTCTTGAAAACCTCCAGTGATGGAGCATCAATAACCTCTGGAGACAATTGATTCCAGAACTAATTAATTGTTCTCACTGTCAGGAAATTTCTCCTTAATTCTAGCCTGGATTGCTCTTTAATGATCTTCCATCTTGTCCTGCCCTCGGATGCTCTGGAAAATAGGGCTTAATATTGAAAGTGAATTTTGATACCGTTATCATTCTTGCTTAGGAAGTATCCTATTTCTGCACAACCTGTGAAATACCCTTCCCACCAAAGGTACTTCCTATTTTTCTACTAGCATTTTTACATGCTTTCAAAAAGCTAAGTTGGCAGAAGCTGGGAAAAGTAACGGGAGCTCATTCCATTATGCAGCACTAGGGATTCAAACCGCCAAACTGCCGACCTTTCTGATCGACAAACTCAGCATCTTATAGCCACTGAGCCACCTTGTCCCTTAAAATACAGGTAGAGAACATCGTCTGGCTAAAAGGAAAGTGCAGAGAACTCCGTTCAGTTCCTAATCTCAAATTTAGGACACCTCCTAAAAGATACAAAACTCCTCTCACCGCAAAAGGGAAACAGAATATATTGGCAGTGCCTCTCTTTCTCTAGATGTTTTGTGTAGTTGTTTAACTATAATGTTTTGTGCATTGATCTATGTGCGTTGGTAAACAAGAAAAAAAAAAAGCTGAGCGGTTGCTATGTGAGGAAGCTTTCCAGGTACCAAGCCATCTTTTGTCGTGTGTTCAAAAGCTTCTTGCCAACTGGGATGAGGACTTGCGCTGGCAAGTTTGCGATTTACTTGTTGGTTTTAAATAACTGTCACTCTGCTTGCATTTTTAGGGGCAAGCTGGAGATACTGTTGAGTTTCCAGAGAACTGCAAGAGACCATCCAGTAAAACTATCGTGTTCCTTTTTTTTTTTCCGGCCAACATTTTTTTATTAGGTTATAAAGTATTAGAAAGGGCAAAATACAGAAGGAAATAACAGAACAGTGAAAGGGGAGAGGAGGGGGGAGAGAGAAGTGAGGAAAGGTAAGGAAAAGAAAATGAAGGATTGACTTCCAACTCTCTCGGTTGCAGTAGAAGAGGGCATTAACAAGGTGTGGTGCCAATTCGCTTCCTCCTTAGTTGGCAGCTTAATATCTTTGTAGAACTCCTGGCTCCCTAAATATACGAGACCTCCTTCTGCCCCATACATCCCTTCGTCTGGTCCGCGCCCACAGAGGGGGTCTTCTCCGGGTACCGTCGGCTGGGCAATGCCGGCTGGCGACACCCAGGGGAAGGGCCTTCTCTGTGGCGGGCCCGGCCCTCTGTAACGACCTTCCCCCTGACCTTCGCACTACCTCGGACCTCCGCCTCTTCCGCCAACGTCTTAAGACGTATCTATTCCAACAGGCCGGCCTAGCGTAGCCCCCCGTTTCTGACACTATTTATAAATTTTAATTTTCAGGGTTTTAAATGGGTTTTTAGCACGGGTTTAATTTAATTTAATATGTTTTTAATAGTGTATATTATCTTTTGTTATGGTTTTAATAATGCCTGAACGCCGCCCTGAGTCCTAATAAGGAGAAGGGCGGGGTGTACATTCAAAAAATTAAATAAATAAATAAATAAATAAATAAATACATAAATAAATAAATAAATAAATGAATGAATGAATGAATGAATGAATGAATGAATGAATGGCAAATGACTAGCAACAAGTGGCAGCCAGGCTACACTGAAGAATTGGCAGTTAACGACAGTTGGCAGCCAGACATCTTTGTAAAATGTTTGGCTTTCTACAGATAAACAACTAAAGGTAAAAGTTCCCCTCGCACATATGTCCTAGTCGTTCCCGACTCTAGGGGGTGGTGCTCACCTCCATGGTCATGTGGGCGGCATGACTAAACACCAAAGGCGCACAGAACGCTCTTAGCTTCCCACCAAAGGTAGTCCCTATTTTTCTACTTGCATTTGTACATACTTTCAAACTGCTAGGTTGGCAGAAGCTGGGACAAATAACGGGTGCTCACTCCATTATGTGGTGCTAGGGATTCGAACTGCTGAACTGCCGACCTTCTGATTGACAAGCTCAGCGTCTTAGCCACTGAGCCAGCACATCCCATAAACAACATACTGTACATAAGTCCATGTATTTGCCATACGCTAAATCAATCAATCAGGGCATTAACATCAAATCACAGCTTTTTGTTTTTCCACAATAATATGAACAAGTCTGTTCTATAAAGTTCTACCACTCTAATCTGTAAAACCCAAGTCAAAGGTATATTGTTTTCCATATCAGGCATGAAATTCAGAAGTGTTTTCCACGTGGAAACAAAAGAATTTATGTTTAGCCTTCTTTAAGCAGAGTACCCAGGTTTGCCTTTTCAGTCAACTCCATCAACTTCTGCATCCATTCTTCCACGGTAGGTATGGAAGTGTCCTTCCATTTTTATGCATACAATAGTCTTGGTGTTGTCAACCTGTAGAGCAGCTAAATTCAAAAAAATTTCTCCAGTTCTTTTTCCGTTACTCCCAAAAGGAAAAATTCTGGTTTCATTTCTATCTCCGTTTTCAGGATGTATTCGAGTGTGAATCATACTCCAAAAATGTCTTGGCTTTATCACAAGTCCACCCTAGATGGTTAAAAAGTCCCTTTCTTTATTCTTAGCAGCTGTTGTGTTGTGTGAGTGGGACATTGCTGATCTTCGAGGTGTTCCTACATGGTGGGGACAGGCACAGTAGGATCTATGAGGCAAGGCGTTTTGGTGCTCCTGAAATCCTTTCTCCAGTCTTTGGTCAATAGCACTGAAGCTAGAAAAAAGCCAACTCGGTTCTTAAAAATCAACTGGACTTCCTAATTTCTGAAAACCTGTATTGGAAGAAATGTCCTTCTGGGCTTCAGTTCTAAGTGGGGGGAAACGACACTGGAAACATGGAGGCTGCTTGGAAAGATGGGGTTTTTTTTATAATTTTTTTATTTATTTTACATAAACACAGGTAATGATGATGATGTAATGAAAGGGCTTTGGGATTCCTATTACACTCTGCTGGCTCTGTAATCTTTGTTACGTAAAATAGACTGGCTCAGGCCTTAATGGCCCATTGACAAAGGTGGCGGGGGGGATGAGTTTCTGCCTCCCTTTTAGGGGAAATATTCTGCCCTTTTAATGTCTCCTAAAATATTTCATTTTTCTAGGAGAGGGGTCGGTGTTAACTTCCTAAACCTGAAGAACCTGATTCTAGAACCTTAACCTCACAACATCCTTGCAGGATTTATCGGTTGTGGAAACCTTGAAGATAGACCTACAGTCAGAAAGTTCTCTCATACAGAAATCTGTCCTTCACATGGCTTAAAAGGCCCCAGAAACGATGATCCTGGCCTGGAACACAACACACCAAATATAACCAAAGGGACTGAAGATCAGCAGTGAAGAATTTATAAGCAGATCTCCCACACTGAGTAATGTTTCCCCCTCCCCCATTATAATTCCTAAGTGATAATTGCCTGGGAATTTTGAGGAATTTCTCAAGTGGTGTGGTTTTCTTTTTTCGTGGTTGGTTTAATTAAATTTCTGCTCTGGAAAACGTTTTAGACTCCGTCGTTCATTTAACGCCATTCCACCTTTGAGGGTCTCCATGCTCTCCATCCATATCTAAGCTGACTTGGCATCCAGGACAACAAAAGATTCAAGAAGATCCAGAAGGACCCTGTTATGGACCCAGCAAGACTGAATTCAACTGGTGTCATTTTACCAAGACATTCATCTGAAATTCAAGTGCAGCGTTCACCACCTCCACTGGCCTCGGGCGCTGATGCCACGATTAGCTTAGCAAGAAGCTACCTGCTGGCTTCAAGTTCTGTGAAGTGAAGTGACTTCTTGAAGATTTCTCCAAGCTTCTCACGCACAAGAAAGGGTCCCTTTCCCCTCAACACTTTGGCTTCAAATATAATGCTTGCTCGGGGGTGGGATTCAAAAATTTTAGCAAGGGGTTCTTTGCCTGGTAGCTGGGTGGGCGTGGCCATGGTGAGCATGGCCTAGTCAGCCTCCTGCACCATAAAAACGGCCTCCCCAGGCTCCAGAGACCCCCTGAAGTCCAGAAACAGGCCTGTTTCTGGCCTTCCCAAACTTTTGGTAGGCCTGTTTATTTCACCCTCCCTGAGCCTCTGGTTGTGGCCTGCACTTCCCTGCATCCAAAACGGGCCATGGGGACTCCTGGGAGGGGCAGAGTGGGGTGGGCAGGGCCAGCTAGAAGTGGGATTTGGGGGATTCTCCAAACTGCACAGAATCTTAGCTAAAGGTTCTCCTGAACCCCTGCAAACCCCCAGTAGCTCAGCTTGTTCCATCCAAGTCCTCCGTCTCAGGTTGCTATGGCACAAGCTGTCATTCACCCTTGTTTCTCATATTCCGATCAACGTCTGCAGGCAGTGATGGCCTGTTCTCCAAACTGCCCCTCAGATTGGCAGAGCTGAGGCACGTTACAACTAATCAAGAAGGGAAACTAATGGAGGAGAAAAGCAACCTGGAATTAAGGAGAAACTTCCTAACAGTGATAGTAATTAATCAGCGGAAAAGTTTTGTGGATGCTCCAACATTGGAGCTTTTTAAGAAGAGATTGCACAATTATTTGTCTGAAATGGTATAGAGTTTCCTGCTTGAGCAGGGGGATCGGACTAGAAGACCTCCAAGGTCCCTTCCAACTCTGTTATTCCATTACAAAATGGGTCCTTCTCACACTCCCTCATAGCCCTAAATGCAGGGCAGCTTAAACAGTAGGATCATATTCCCATTTAGACCATTAACTTTAAATGGGAACACAAGGGGCCTTAAGAATGTAGCGTTACACAATTCAACGTGCATTCAAAAGTCTTGGAATTCCTTCCTTCAGTCTTGGAATTTTCATCAGTTTGTCCCATAAAAATTCCTTGCTCGACTTATACTGGGTATGAAAGGTTAAGAGAGAAACACCTGGCCCATGTGAGTTGATCACGGCCTCTGTTGGCTCTAGGAAATGTGCAAGCTCACTTTTGAATTCTGCTTCCTGAGATTGGCACTTTTTAAAAGCAAGTTTATCAGAGTTTGTTGCAGAAAAGTCAAATCCAGAAAGCAGATAACTGATTCAGCAGGATTCATTAACTTCTTTATATACATAATAACACACAAATAAATGTACAATACCAACGGCAGATTCTTCCAACGTGGTAGAGAGGAGAGATTGCAAGCAGGTTCAAACACGCAGGCAGGCTATACAGAGAATGAGTTTCTTTTTAGTTTAGCAGACAAGTCCAGACAAGTTTCATTTCTCAGCAAAGACTGAGAACTATAGCCACGCCCAGGCGCCTAGCTGTCTCCAGCAAATACTGTTTCAGTTTCTAAACAGCCCTCATTGGCTGACTTAGTTGCTATGCCCATTCATTGGCTGACCTTGTTGCCATGTCTTATTCCAGCCAGTCCCCAATGCCTGACCTGTTGCTATGACCTATTCCAGTTCATGAATATTCTAACAATGTTTCTACCCATTCTGGATACATAACTAGGGTTTTGAAAGACGGACAATACCATGATGTAGAAGGGGAAATTGGAAGATGCAGAACTTCTGAAAACTATGGAGGAACAATCCATAAGCTGAAATATTCAGAGAAATACTGGATAGCAGAATATTGGAATTATTTCAACAAACTGGGATCCAATCCCAGTTAGCTTCCCCGTTGACTTTGCTAGGCAGAAGCTGGCTGGGAAAGTCACCAATGGCGAACATCTGACCTCAGGATGTTGCAACCATTGTAAATGTGAGCCGTTTGCCAGGAACCCAAATCATAATCTCACGGAAGTTGCAATGGTCATAAATGTGGGGGTTGATTATAAGTCACTCTTTTTAGCATCGTTGTAACTTTGAATGGTTGCGAAATAAATGGTTGTAAGTCAAGGACCAGCTTTGGCATGGAAAAGCTGTCAAGCCTAGTGTGTCCAAGGTTCTCTTTTGAATGAAGAGTTGCTTTTGTACAGGAAAGACAATGTCAGCCTAATTTTGAATTGATATATGGTGGTTTTCTACATAAATCACACGTCTGCAATCAAGTTGTAGACAACTTGATTGTCTACAAGTTAGATGTTAAGGATTCTTGAATATTAAACGAATGAGAACCTATTAAAGAACAGGCCAAATCTAGAAAAAATCGGCTATCATCATTTTTAATTACAGTCTAAACTACAAAGGCAGGGATCTTCTTCTTCTTCCTCCTCCTCCTCTTCCTCCTCTTCCTCCTCCTTCTCCACCTCCTCCTTCTCTTCCTCCACCTTTTCTTCCTTCTCTTCTTCCTTCTTTTCTTCCTTCACCTCTTCCTCCTTTCCTCCTCCTCCTCCTTTTCTTTCTTGTTCCCTCTTCTTCCTCCTCTTCCTCCTCTTCTTCCTTCCTCCTCTTCTTCCTTCTCTTCTCTTCTTTCTTCACCTCTTCCTCTTCCTCCTGCTCTTCTTCTTTCTTCTCCTCCACCCCTCCTCCTTTTCTTCCTTCTCTTGTTCCTTCTCTTCTTCCTTTCCTTCTTCCTCCTCCTCCTCCTCCTCCTCCTGCTCTCCTTCCTCTGCTTATTTTCTTTTTTCTCTTCTTTCTTCTTCCTTTTCTTCATTCTCTCCTGCCTCCTTCTCTTTCTCCTCCTCCTCTTCCTCCTTTGTAAAATTCCACATAGTCGGATAACACTATTTTTTTTTATAGAAAAAAAAGCACATGTCCCTCAGGTGCTTTTTGCATAACTCATTGATGGAGAATGTTCAAAAACTACTGAGGCTGAAGTGAGATAAAAGTTCCTCCCGCAGAGCAGGATCTGTGATGGTCAACTCACCTAAAAATGTTGCTGTCACCCAGGAGTAAACCCGCCTGTGTCATCATTGTTCGTCTCTTCATTGCTTGGGGGTAATTGAATCCTCACTTGAAGGCATCTGTGAACAGCTGTCCCACTGTCTGAGTATTAACTCGCCTGGCATTTAACAGTTACCAAAATAGGTTTATGAATATAGTCTATGTTTACAAATGTATAATTTTATGTAGGGCAGAGGGATTGTTCTGAAAAATGCCTGAGATTTTCACTGCAGGATTTTCAGATGCAAATTAATTTGCCCTGCATTCCATTCAGATGCCGTAAGAATAATAATAATAATAATAAAACCCCTATCATTGCATTCACTTTAAAGAGGAGATTATGAATACCACAGCTCTGGAGGAAGTTAGAATCTCCCCTCTCCTAGAAGAATGAAATATCCTGGGAAATATTGAAAAAGCAGAATATTATATTTCCCTGGATCAGAAATGAAGAAACGTGTTTTTAGGCAGGAAACAGACTCACTCTTAATGGCCCCCACCTTTGTCAATGGGCCATTAAAAAAGCCTGGGCCAGTCTATTCTACACAACAAAGATCTCTCTCCCTTCAGCTCCAAGGTGATGGGATTAAGGCATGATAGTATTTGCCTTTAACACATCTCACCACAGGGCAGCTGGGAAGAAGCAATGCTCAACCAAACTTGGACTCAAAACAAACCTAAAGAGTTGCCCCTACATGGCCCCATGGGAGTCTGACAACCAATCAGAATACAAGCTGAAGATCAAAGGCCAGAGGGGGCATAAAGCCAGGAACCTTCAGCATCTCAGTCTCTTTTCTTCTTCCCCCAACATCTGGAAGCATGCGGTTCCCCTTTTCTGTACAGGAGCTCAAACCATTTGATCCTGTCCACCATTACACCATCTTTCCAAGCAGCCTCCATGTTTCCAGTATCTTTTTCTCCATTTGGAACTGAACCCAGATGGACATTTCTTCCAACAAGATTTAAACAGAAGGTGTGAAAAACCACTTGGGGATGCTGAATTTATTCTTACTAAGAGCTTGTCTGGATTCAATGGATGGACTAGAATCAACACAAATCCTCTTCACATGGTCAGTTTGTCCCTCACTTTCTCACTTGGCCTTACAACATTGTGGCAGAGATAAAAAGGAGTAGACAGAGGACTTTGAACCATCTAAAGGTCTTTGGAGGAAGTGCGGTGGAGCCCCCACACTATATAAACATGTTAAATAAATTAGAGAGGGTTTTTAAGGAGATTGATTTGAATCTATTTTAACCAGCTCATTTTTTTTCAACCATTTTTTCCCAAACATTTTTGTTGATCCTATAAAAAGTATTGTTATTTAAGAACTTGGTGACCACGGCCAAGAGGGGAGGATAAACCTTATATCACCATCAGAATGTTGGCTGGAATTACATACATTTTCTCCGTCTGATCTTCCTTTTATGTAACCATATGAAATTTAGAATCATCTTTTTCTGGGTCAGTTCAAAGTTGTTCTCATGCATGAAAAATAGGACAAGAAACAGATTCTTCTTTGACTGCATGAATACTACTACCACCAGCAACTTCTTGAAATCACTACTGAGGAGGTCCTTACTTGGATCAAAAATGCATTTGGAAGCATCCCACGTATTGACCATCTGACCACACTTCCTCAACTATGTTGATCCTGACAACATTTGAAGAGGTTAAGAATCCTGAGATGTGGATCATGTAGAAGGCTTGTGATATAAAGAGTGGTCCAGAGGTGGTATTCAGCAGGTTCTGACCAGTTCTAGAGAACTGGTAGCGAAAAGTTTGAGTAATTTGGAGAACTGGTAAACACCACCTCTGGCTGGCCATGCCCCATCTATTCTCTGCCCTCCTGAGTCCCAGCTGATCAGGATGGAATGGGAATTTTGCAGTATCCTTCCCCTGCCATGCCCACAAGTCATGCCATGCCCACCAAGCCATGCCACACCCACCAAACCATGCCTACAGAACCGGTAGTACAAATTTTTGAATCCCACCACTGGAGGTGTCTATGACAATTCACCATGCCAATTCCCCATGGCCAACTCCCCATAACCAACTTGGTGGCCAACTTGCTATAGGACAACTTGCCACAGCCAACTGACCACAAGACAATTCACTAAGAGATACACTAATATCAAAGAAATGATGGAATAAAATCATTTTTTTAAAAAAAGGATGCAAAAGGAGGAACAGAATGAAATGTGAATGGCACACATTGAAATCATTTTTTTTTAATTTTAAAATAATTAAATAGAATTGTTAAATTGTCCCACAGCAATTTAACAATTCTACTCATCCCATGGCAAGTTGTCCAGCAGTGTGTTGGCCATGAAGAGTTGGCCACAGTGAGTTGGCCATGGCAAGTTGTCCCATTCTGTATAAAGAGGGTCAAAGGTCAAGAGAGGTAACTGAGGCTAACTTTGTCTTCTGTGTTGGTTGTTCAAAGTAGCTATTAACCTTTGGTAATCACCTCCAACTCTTGTGACTTTTCCTGTCTAGGAAAAAAATGATGGTAGAAATTTCACAACCCCCCAAGGGACAGTCTAAGAGGAACTCCAGGCACTTCTTTTGAGCAAGGCAAAAGAAAAATGTTGAGGTGTGTGACTTCAATGGACACAACTTCATCCTTATGGGATGTATATAGAAATCAATGTGTATGTACTGAGTAACATATCTGAAAGGAACGGTGGGCTTACAACAGTTCATTTACTGACCGAAGTTATTACGACACTGGAAAAAAGTGACTTATGGCCACTTACAACCATTGCAGTATTCTCCTTAGTCATGTGATCAGGATTGGCAGGAAAATACAATTGAGGGTACAAAAAAGAACCAGAAGTGAGAAGGATTGGTTGTATGCCCTAGCCCTTTGTAGGTAAAAAAGATGATGGTGAGAAAACATATAAGGTCAGCTAAGGTGAAACAGGATGTCATGGCATTTGAGTTATGGTGCTAGGTGGCTTTTGAGGGAACAGCTGGTCCCTGGGACAATGTCTTATGCAACCCAATCCCATTAACTGTCTCTTGCAATCACAACAGAGGACTGGGGGAGGGAGATTAACAGTGTCATCCTGACCACTGGCTTTCTTTAAAAGGTCTTCTGCAATTGCCTCCATGAACAGTCATCACATTAGAAGATCACTTGGTGTTGGATCAGCCCTGACTTTAATCAGTAGATCTATGAAGCACCCTGCTGGTGTCAGGTGCGAAAGACCGGATTCGCCTATGATATAATGCTTAAAGCTTATGGACGGGAATCTTCTCAGCTAACAATCAGCACCTGCTTGGAGTTACAGTAGATAAGGGTCAACACAATTCAAGGGGTGGTTGGACTTAGTCGGCTTGTGGCTATGTAGAGATTCTAGGCCAGGGGTCTCAAACTTGATTTCATTGAGGGCTGCACCAGGGTTGTGTTTGACCTCCTGAGGTCATGGCCAGCTCAATGTCACTCATGTCGGGGGCAGTTGTGGTAGTCCAAGTGCTCTGCCAGTGAAAATGGGTTCTCGAGCTCCGTTTTCTGCTGCAACTGCCTCCTGCAACTCTCTGCCAGCCAAAACAAAGCTCAGAAGAGCTGCACATAGCCCGCGCAAGCTCTGTTTTCAGCTGCAACCCTCTGCCAGCAAAAACAGAGCTCGGGAGGGCTGCAGAGGCACTGCAGGCTATTCCTTCACTGTTTCTATGGTGTCCCCATGGGCCAGATCTAAGCACCTCGGGGGCTGAATATGGCCCCAGGACCTTGAGTGTAGCACTCCTGTTCTAGGCTGATTCCTCTTTTTACTCTTTTCACTCCATCCTCAGACTCTGCTGCTCTCACACCTCTACACAGTCTGAAGTTTGTTGCCATGACATGGGCAGGAATAAGTTGCACAACTGTATTTCCAACAATCAACGATCCTTGGCCAAAATGTGATCAATTACAGCCACATCCTCATGATGTGAACTAATCGAAAGACCATTTCTGGTTTCTTTGCTTTTTGGCCATTTTGCCCCGTGTAGATATAAACTTTTTCAAATTGAGGGGGGAGAGGGGTTGCAGAAGGATATCATGCCCCAGTGTCACAGCTGCTGGGGCCGAGCCTATCCCATCAGCTTCTCATGTAGGCTAGTAAAGGTAAAGGTTCCCCTCGCACATAGGTGTGAGTCATTCCCAACTCTAGGACGTGGTACTCATCTCCCTTTGAAAGCCAATGAGCCAGCGCTATCCGAAGACGTCTCCTTGGTCATGTGGCCAGCATGACTAAATGCCAAAGATGCATGGAACGCTGTTCCCTTCCCATCAAAGATGGTTCCTGTTTTTCTACTTGCATTTTTACATGCTTTCGAACTGTTAGGTTGGCAGAAGCTGGGACAAGTCACAGGAGCTCACTCCATTACGCTAGGGATTCGAACTGCCAAACTGCTGACTTTTCTGATTGACAAGCTCAGCGTCTTAGCCACCGAGCCACCGTGTCCCTTAGATGTAAGCTAGTGGTATGCCCCAAAACAAAGAGCTTGTCTCCCTATGTAACGTCACTCCTCTCCCTTCTTCTGAGATGTCCTAGGACAGCCTAAGGGTCTGGGTGTAGAAGTGCCTACACACTTCTACTACAGTTTTCTCACAATGGCCTTAAATACGCTCTCATTTCCTGCCTTCACAGCAAAGCGTCCATGGCACACCCTGTCTGCCTCAGGGGGAAATATCGCTGGGCAAGATGGCTTCCACCAGCATTTCTGCCTTAGCCCCCAGCCACAGCCTGCTCCCAGCCACAGACACGGTCTTCTCTCTTGGATGACCCAAAGCCTAAAGCAGCTCTCTAGACCACTCCAGGCTCAGGAGTGAACAACTCTAGCTTTAACTCTGTGGGTTACTGCAATGAGTGAGTGAAGGGATGTTCAGCTTTTATGTAAATATCGACTCCGCTTTTCATTCTTCCAGCTCAAGAACAAGCTGTGAGAAGATGCCAGCAAGTTTTGTGTTCTCAGCTACAATGCTAACAAAACTTGAAATCTGGTCCAACCGCTCCAACGGAAGTTGAAACATATTTTTTTTGACTCATGTACCTGAACATAGCCTTAGGCAGACCCTTGAAACCTGTCCTGCCTCAGGTACTAAACCTGTAATTTGGAGATAATTCACACCTTGAAAGCCGGTATGAGCCATTGGAAATGTACCTTTGCGAAGGCAGAAAACACTCGGTAAATAGAGCTCTTATTATTATAAAGGGTTGGGCTGTTTAGATTAGATGCAGAGTAGGAGAACAGTCAGCTAACAATACTGCTCTCTTGAAGTTTGAATCAATGAACCCTCTTCCAAGAGATGCTGTTTCATGGGTACAACAAGATGAATTGCATTTTAGAGTCAAATATCAAAAGGTATAAGATAATAGTTGTTGTTACTTGCGAAGTTGTGTCAGACCCATCGCGACCCCATGGACAACGTTCCTCCAGGCCCTCCTGCCCTCTACCATCCTCTGGCATCCATTTAAGCTCATGCTGACTCCATTCAGCCACCTAATTCTATGTCATCCCCTTCTTCTTTTGCCCTCCATCTTTCCCAGGATTAAGCTCTTCTCCAGTGAGTCCTTCCTTACCATTAGGTGGCCAAAGTCTTTGAGTTTCCTCTTCAGGATCTGGCCTTCTAAAGAGCAGTCAGGGTTGATCTCCAATAGGACTGACTGGTTGGATCGCCTTGCAGTCCAAGGGACTTGTAGGAGTCTTCTCCACCACCACAGTTCAAAGGACTCCATTCGTTGGCGCTCAGTAAAGTAAGGTAATACTCATTTCAATTTAGTCTGTTCTTTGTACCACTCAGCCAACTGTATTCTATGTGCCTTGAGGTGCTTCCACTTTTATGGAGATCAGAACTAAACATAATGACAATCCGCACCTAGGGAGTCCTGGAGGAACCCTCAGTCCTGGGTGCAACCAGGGAAATCCTCCTATTTTGCATCTAATTTAAATAGCCAGAATTTTCTGGCTCCCAACTTCATTGCTGAGAATTTGCCTATGGCCTTGCCTTCACCCTGGCCTTCAGGGAAATGTCCAACAGGAAAAAGGTGACATAGCCTTGAAGATGTAGACCGCTTCCCTACAATGAGGTTGGTCTGGCTCTGCCTCATAAAGTTATATATGGGGAAACCATAATTAAAAGTTGCGAAATAAATAAACTACACAGAAAGTATTTCTTTTTACGGCATCATGGTACACACTCAAAATACAACCCATCCTTCTTTTCTCCTTGGACTGCAGATTATTTGTAGGGCACTTGTATTTCCATTTTACGCGCATGTATGTATCAAGTGTGCATTACAAAATAAAGTCAAAGAAATGTGCGCCTCTCTATTTTTATAAGTGTATAAAACCATGTATTTGGAGGTACAGTCCTATGTCACATCCACCATGGCCACGCCTACCATACCCATGCCCCCCCCACCGGCCCCCCAAGGTCAAACACAACCCTGATGTGGCCCTCAATGAAAACTTGTTTGACTAGTTTAACTACCTGAATTAAAGTAATCATTTCAGTTAAGACAGGTGCATTTCAGCAACTTTCAGAGAGCAGGATTCGCCTTGGCTTTGCCTATCACTACAGAGCTATAGATTAACTATTCCTGAATCTGTTGAATTAAAGGTGTTGTAACAGATGATTTCCCAACTTATGAAAATCAGAAAGTGTCCATGTAAGAGTTTATTCAGTGGTGGGTTCATACCAGTTCGGACCAGTTCGGCCGAGCTGGTAGTGGTTTGGCAACCTGGGTCGCTGAAACCGGCAGTGACCCAGGCTTGCCACACCCCTGAACCGGTTCTCTGGACAGTGCCGTAGGTGCTTCCATCTTGTTTTTTGCTTCTGTGCACGCGCAGAACAATTATGATTGTATTGTGCATGCATGCGTAGTGCACATCCAGCACACAGGCGCATGAAGCGCCCATGAGTGATCCAGCAGTAGTGACCCACCCCTGAGTTTATTGTTCTAAGTGGGAAATTGTTCAGTTGCTGGAACTCTTGAAACCTTTACGGTCCTTCTCAATAAATCTTATTAAAGACAATTCCGTAATCTTTCTTCCTAATGTGATTCGTACTCGGGAAAAAACCCACGTTTGGTTTAATGAAACTGCCAAAAAGCTTGGCAGGTATTCAGTAGTAGCTAAAATGGGAAAGTTCTCTCTCTCTCTCTTCCACCCTCCCTCCCTCCCTCTCTTCCTCCCCCCTCCCTCTCTGATTTTTACCACAGTTTGCTCTGAAACCAATCTTTGATTGGCTGTTGCAAACCACAGTTTCTAATGAAACTCAAAGTTACCAACATATGTGCATTTGCCAGACAAAACCAGAAAAACCTTGATGCCGTTTATTCATTAATTACTTTCCACATCAGCTTAAAGAAGTTTTAATTTATAGTAACTCTATGTCTTTCAGAGAGTGGAGAATGTATGGATTTGATTGATTTAACACAGCAGTCAACATCTGGACATACAGTGAGGAAAGAGCCAGCTTGCAACCTGTGATTTCACAAATGGACTGAAAGACAAAACAAGGAAGCCATTTTGGAAAGAGGGGCAGTAGCGGAAACCCCTGGCTGTTGTTCTCTGTGGGAAGACCAAATGGGATGGGAACAGTGATGGGATTCAATTTTTTTTACTACTGGTTCTGTGGGCGTGGCATGGCTTGGTAGGCGTGGCATGGCTTGGTGGGCGTGGCAGGAGAAGGATACTGTAAAATCTCCATTCCCTCCCAATCATATAGGCTCGGGAGTCAAAGAATAGATGGGGCGGGGCCAGCCAGAGGTGTTATTTACCGGTTCTCTGAACTACTCAAAATTTCTCCAGAACTGGTCAGAATCTGCTGATTACCACCTCTGGATGGGAACACAGCTGCCCCTCTGCTCCCTGCAAATGTGAGGAAGATGGCTTCCTAGTGACAGCACCTGGCAACATTTGCTTAACACTTTCATCCCCAAGCCAGTACCCAAGAGACTATGCCACTGATAGGATATTGGGGGCCAAAGTAATTGTGTCTCCCTTACATTTCAGTCCTTCTTTGGTTGGTGGTAAACATCTACTAGATGGTAAGCTACTAGCATGTGAGCAGCCATAGCAAATCATCTCACTTAAATTGTTTCCCAGGGTGCAAACTTGACTTAAATTTAAAGTATAATCTTTATTGTCATTGTACTTGTATACAACAAAATTGGTTACAAGCATTGGATAATTTATTTATTTATTTATTTAATTAGATTTCTAGACCGCCCCCTCTCCCCGAAGGGACTCGGGACGGTGTACAGGTAGAATTAAAATTATCAAAACCATAACAATACAAATAAGCTAAAATCAAATTAAATAGTCCTCTGTACAAATTTATAAAAATTAAAACTAAACCCATAAAACCGAATAAAATAATTTAAAATTACAGACTAAATAAATTAGGGGTATAAATTAGAGGCATCAAGAAACTGCAAGAAACAACTTTTCCAAAACCTGGATATTATTATTATCATTATTATGGTTGTTCACACAGTCAATCAGATGCTTAAATTGGATTTGTCACTTCTATCCACCTATCGTGTCCTTCTCAAGGACATGAGATAGGCAGATTGTCAGGGTTCCAAGCAATCTGGGTCAATATTGTTGTTTGATGGTGTTTAACAGAGTTGTCACAGAATGTGAGCTGTTCCAAGTAAAGCTGCCTTTTGCAATTGACTGATGATGCTTTTGTCTTTGTTTCCCACTTTGTATATTTGTGACCGGTAAACAACTTTTCTTCCAGTAGTTCTGCAGCTGCTCTCCCCTGTTGTTCTGCCAACAGTCCTGTAGCCCATTTATCACCGGATGTCCAGGAACTTAAAACCTAGTGCTGTTGATCCAGGTAACAACCAATCCAATATGGTTGGATTAAGGAGAAGTTTCCTGATAGTTAGAACAATTAATCAGTGGAACAACTTGCCTCCAGAAGTTGTGAATGCTACTAACGGTCAAAGCAAATTGGTGGTAGATAAGTCAATGGAATTTAAGATGGACTGGACTTAGATCTCTTGTAGGCATAAAGGGACTTGAGGTGGATGATGCATTTGACACCCTCCTTAGGCTCAGCCTGGTCACCTCCTACAAAATCTCTTCCTGTGGTTGATGTGCCTTCTCCTTCTCTTGCCTCAGTTACTGCCAGTATTCCAGCTCATGGATCCCCAACCCCCAGGCTGCAGCCCAATGCTGGGCCATGGCTCATTGGAAACTGAGCCATGCAAGTGGCAGACAAGTGGGTGAGTGTGGAAAACTCCATTTGCACAAGTCGCAGGCACACATGCTTGTGCTTAAAGCCCCATTTGTGCTGAATCATCCCCTCTCTCCCCCCATCACCATTGCCACTGCTTGTCTGCAGAGCTGGATAGGTTGCTCCAGCTTCACTACAAGAATCGGTAACAGCACCCAACCACTTTTGTATGACTGGCCTTGTATGGCACGTTAACCACAGCACAGTCCAAGATGACTGAAGCGGGTGCCACTCCTGTGCTGTGGATTGAACAAAAGCAAAAAAACAAGATGGCCCGACTCTGTTTGGGGCACTCTGGAGTGCATGTGGGGACAGAGCCTTAGACGAGGTCTCCATCTTTGTTGTTAAATTTTACCTCAGCAGGGAAATGCTGAAACCCTGCAAGTACCCTACCCTGATCTGTACTACTAAACAAGGAGGGGATTTTTCCCCCAGTCAGGTTAGAAGGTTTATAGCCACTGCATAGCTCTAAAGTACAAGTATTCATTAAAAACATCAAAAATTAATGTTTTAAAGATGTCCACACACGTTACGGTAGTTGTTTACATTAGCTCTCCACTTTGCATTCGGCTTCCAAAACAGCTATGAAAATCAAAGAAACCCCACAGGATGCCTCATGTTAAATATTTTTTGCATAAACAAAACAGACGATTTGATTATAAGCATGGTTTTCCAAGATATACAACTTCAGAATGGGAGATGATTTCCTCTTAGAATAGTTTCCATAGTTCTGTTTTATTAATGTTATTGGGCTTGGGGGGGGGGGGGGAAGAGGAACGATTTCTGACCTGAACAATAAGATTTTGCTTTTCAACAAAATTGTACATGTATTCATAAAAAGAAACCATTCCATTTCCATATATTGTATTTTAATATGCTGTTTTGAGGAAGGAAGGAAGGAAGGAAGGAAGGAAGGAAGGAAGGAAGGAAGGAAGGAAGGAAGGAAGGAAGGAAGGAAGGAAGGAAGGAGGAAGGTATAATTGATCAAACATTTGATCCGATCAAAGCCAAGTTACTGTATTGTGATAGTAACCTGGTGAGCCTAATAGAGCTGGTTATGTCATGTTCCTATGGTGACTTGGTAGATGATTCTCCAACTGATATGCCCAAATTTCTAGAGTAAGACCATCCCTCTTAATATGCTTTTCTGAGGAAGGGAGGGAGGGAGGGAGGGAGGAAGGAAGACAATATAGAGACTGAATAGACATTTCTAAAATAATACAATCTAAATTTCTGTTCACTTTTTCAGCATCTATGGACGTCCAAACAGTCATCTTTGTTGCTGAGTGGAATTCCAATTTATTTTATTTTATTATTATTTTATTAATCCAATTTATACCCCGCCCTTCTCCTAAAAAAGGACGCAGGGCAGCGCACAGGCAATTTAAAACAAAACATACACATAAATACCCATATTAAAAGCTATTAAATAATAATCCCGTGCTAAAACCAACTTATAAAATCTCTAATTAAAATTTACAATGTTAAAACTCAGTATCGGGGGTTATCCTAGGCCGGCTTGTTGGAACAGAAGCATTTTAAGGTGCTGGCGGAACAGGCGGCGGTCCGAGATGTTACTTAGTTCGGGGGGTAGGTCGTTCCAAAGGGCAGGGCCCGCCACAGAGAAGGCTCTTCCCCTGGGTGTCGCTAACCGGCATTGTCCGGCCGACGGCACCCGGAGAAGGCCCTCTCTATGGGAGCGGATCGGTCGAAGGGATGTATGGGGCAGGAGGTGGTCTCGTATGTAGCTAGGCCCCGAGCCATGGAGCGCTTTAAAGATGGTCGTCAACACCTTGAAGCGCACCCGAAAGGTTACAGGTAGCCAGTGCAGCTCGCGCAGGAGTGGTGTTACGTGGGATTGCCTTGTGGCTCCCATAATCACCCACGCGGCTGCATTCTGAACTAACTGCAGCCTTCGAGTGCACCTCAAGGGGAGCCCCATGTAGAGAGCGTTGCAGTAGTCCAGCCGGGACATCATGAGGAGGAGGAGAAGAACGAAACACAGATTTCATTTCAACCATCTCTAAAAGTCTTATAATCAAGCAAAATTGCTATTCCCAGCATCTTTTTCTCCATCACTGCTGCATCTCAATCAGAGGTGGCATTCAGCTGGTTCTCTCTGATTCAGGCAAACCAATAGCGGCGACTGCGGGACACTCTGCCCACCCGCCCTAACATAATCCGCGAGCACTGCGCATGTGCAGACGCAGCAGGTGCGATCACATTTGTGAACCGGTAGAGAAGGTAAGCGAATCCCTCCGCTGATATCAGTGCTTCTTGGATGGAAACATGAAGAGGAGCATTTGTTTCTCAACCTTAGCAATTTTAAGTCTTGTGGACTTCAACTCACGGCTGGAGAATTCTGGGAGTTGAAGTCCACACAGTTTAAAGTTGTTGAGGTTGAGATACACAATTACGCAATTAGGTCAGTTGTTGATGGTTAGAAACTTTGCTGAGGTCCGACGGGGGGGGGGGGAGCAACCACTTTCAAAACTTAATAATACAGGCAACCACTTCTCCGAGGCACCATCCTTGAGTTTTGATCTGGACTAAGTTAGTCATGACCAAACAATGAGCTAGTCCTTCCATTGCTCTGAGCTCCACTGACTCAGGAGTCTTCTTGGTGCACATAACAAGATGGGAACTAGAGGCTCCCAAGACTTGGCCAATTCCACACCCTTGGAGTTTGACTTTCAGGAGTTGCAGAGTGCAGTGGTGAGATCTTGCCACTGCACTCAGTGATTGCGCGCTTCGGCCTGAGTTCAAATACACAGTTTTCTTTAAAAAACGTACCTTCTGTGTTACTGCTGGGGAGTAACACAGCTGAGGCGCAGCAACCTCTCTGTTGCGCGAATCAGCTGAGAAGATATAGGTCAGTAAAGCACAGGGGCGGGCGGGCCATCTTGATCATTGGAGCAATTGCTGCTGCCAGTTCAGGGGAACTGGTCCAAACCGGCTGAATACCACCTCTGCTGTCAATCTCTCTAAAGATGCCAGTTTCATCATGATTCTTTGACAACTTTCACAAAGGCTTCCCCTAATGATCCTTATTGACCTTAAAGCTAGAAAGCTGATTTGTTGATATCAGCATGGGTAATAATAAAATATTGTGATTTCCCCCCCCCCCAAATTTTCAATGCATTTGATTATTAGAATAAAAAACCAGGATGTTATAGTGCAGTCCTATCAGAGGCGGGTTGCTCGCGGTTCGGCCCGGATAGGGCAAACCAGTAGGAGTGATGGCGGAAGGCTCCGCCCATCTGCCCGGATGCTTCTGTGCACGTGCAGAAGCGGCGTGTAAGAGCACGAGAGCGAACTGGTAGTAAAAAATTTGGAAACCCACCACTGAGTCCTATAGACCACTACTCAAGAACATGGACCAGTCCTTGAGCAGGGAAAGGGAAGTTTATCTGTGTGGGCTGAATTTAATAAGGCACATTTGCACTTCTAGGGTTCAATGGTTGACACTGCATCTTAGCCCGTTAAAGATCTACAGCTCAACAGTTCGAGAGACAGAGTGAGCTCCCGTCACTTGTCTCAGCTCCTGTCAAACTAGCAGTTTAAAAGCATGCAAATGGAAATAGATGAACTGCATAGAAGCATGCAGGAAGGCAACAGTGTTCCATGTACATTTTGTGCTGTGGCATGATGTCGTCTCTGGAAACATCTCTGGACAACGCTGGCTCTTTGTTTTATGGAACAGAGATGATTACTGCCCCCTAAAGTCAGTCATGACTAACTAGAGAGGTAAAACACACAGGTACATCCATTTCATTTTACAAGTTTGTGTAGCAGGCACCCACAAATAGAGATAAATTCTTATGCAAATGCATTCCTTTAATAAAGCCAACTCTGTTTTTCGTTCCTGCTAATCATGTACGAGAATCACAGAAGCCAAAGAGGCATGCTTGTCACAGTCGCTCCATGCGATTATATCTGCAATCACATTGACAGGCGGTCAATCGCCCAGACACACTGCAATACAGGAAACTTCTCATACAATGTCTACTTTCCCATATCCCTTCCTCTCTGTTTTAATCCTTGCTTTTCTTTCGTTCAGAGGCCCCTTGCCAACACTTGTTGGCCAGTTTCCCTCATCTCTTGCTCAAACCGGCTCGTAGTTGATGGATCCAATCCAAGAGAGGGCTGGCCCCACAACCTGGACAGCAGAAAGGGAGAGAGCCCGATCTGAAGAGTTGACATCTTGCAGGCCAGGTCTTCTTGGATGCCTCTCCACCAGCAGCTGAAGGGCAGGATTCAGAACTAAGCTATGTATCTCCTCCCTTGCACCTCGGTGATCAGACATTGGTTTGAGTCTCATAAAACTACTATATTTTTCAGAGTATAGGATGCACCTTTCCCCCTCACAAAAAAGAGGGTGAAAATCTGGGTGCATCTTCTACACTGAATAAAACATTTTTGGCCTCCCAAAACCCTGTCCCCTTCACCAAAATGGATGTGCAGAGGGTTTCAGAGGTCTGCAAAGTGCTCCTGGGGGCTGGAGAGAGCAAAAATGGGCTGGTTTTGCCCCCCAGCCCCCAGGAGCACTCTACAAGCCTCCCAAAGCCCATGTATGCCCTGGTTTTTTTGCAAAAAAATAGATCATTTTTTCTTCATTTTTGCCCCTCCCAGCCCCCAGGAGCACTTTTCAGGCCTCTCAAACTCTCTGCAGGCCCTGTTTTTCATAAAAAATGAGTTGTGCAGAGGATTTGGGAGGCCTGCAGAATGCAAAAACTTTTTTTTTTCAATTTACCTATTCAAAATCTTGGTGCATCTTATACTCCGGTGCATCTTATACACCGAAAAATACAGTACATGGGTTTGTATCTGTATTTCCAAAGCAAATACAGAATTTAAAACAAATTTGGCATGATTTATTCCCTAGTGCTTTAACAGTGGCAGCACTAGCATCTTTCAGGATTGAGATCACAACTGGCTTCTCCTCAGATCAGATACCAACTAAGAAGCTTCTGGGCTAGTGACAAGCTTGAATCAAACAAGACAGCAGCGGACCTTTGCCAAGAAGTCAAAGATATATGGATAGACTGACCTGGAGTTGAGCTGATCTGGAGGAGATCTTTCCTTTTATTGCATTCTGTTTCAAAGGTCACATCATTGGGATATATTTCTGCGAAGTAGGGTGCATGTATTTTTTTTTAAAGGGTTCTCTTTCCTTGCTATCTTTAAGATCTTGCTCAGTTGCTGCAGGACATTACCTTGGACCATTGAACAGGCTGGTTGCAAAGAGGAGGAGTGGTGAGTCCCCGAAAGCTGGAGAAGGGCATGTCCCTCACTTCTCCAAACATGGAGCCATGCTTTGCATGCTTCTGAAGCTATCGTGTTTCCCCTAAAATAAAGCCCACCCCAAAAAGAAGCCCTATCGGGCTTTTGAATGCATTTGCTCAGATTAAGCCCTACCTCCCAAAATTAGCCTTAATTAAGATCCTGCCCATCCCAGGGTGCAAGGGGTGGGCCAGTGGTGGGATTCAAAAATGTTTACTGCCAGTTCTGTGGGCATGGCTTGATGAGCATGGCATGGCTTGGTGAGCATGGCAGCAGAAGAATACTGCAAAATCCCCATTCCCTCCTGATCAGCTGGGACTCGGAGGCAGAGAATAGATGGGGGCGGGCCAATCAAAGGTGGTATTTACCAGTTCTCCGAACTTCCGCTACTGGTTCTCCAGAACTGGTCAGAACCTGCTGAATACCACCTCTGGAGTAGGGTGAGATAAAAATTAATCTAGGATGGGGCTGGGGGGGGGGGGTTGAGCTGCCCCACTTACCAGGCCTCACACACCCTGACGCCTGCCTCACCTTCTTCTGCAGCCCACTTCTTCTGCAGCCATTTGCTGCCACTCGCACGTGTTGCCCCCCGGCCTCCATTTTGCTGCCAGAGCCTTCCAGAAAGCCCTCTGCAGCCGATAACAGAGGTCCGGATTGATCTGGAGCTTTGTTATCTGCTACAGAGGGCTTTCCGGAAGGCATCTGAAGGCAAGCCAGGGAGCAACATGAGCATCAATCTGGAGCCTGTTCCTCAGCTTCAGAGGGCTTTCCAGAAGGCTCTGATGGTGAAATGGAGGCCAGGAGCGATGCATATGAGTGGTGGCAAGCGGCGGCAGAAGTGGGCTAGCAGAGGGCTCTTGTTGGGATGGGTTGTTGGTTCTGCTGCCACGAGGTAAGTCAATAATTAGACCCACCCAAAAAGAAGCCCTAGCCATTTTGGGGGGCTCAAAAAACCCAACACCAGGTCTTATTTTTGGGGAAACACAGTATCTGCCTGAAGTTATAGCCTGGGCTAGCTACCCGCTTTGCTTTCTGGTTACTCCTCTGCCTCTCTGCAGTTCTACCTGTGTCAGAAGTAGAGCAGAGAGCTTGGAACAGGATTCCTGCTTTGTTCCTAGCTTCCATCTGATCTGGGCATCAGCAACTAGCGGTTTGCCCCGCTGAAAGATTCATTGTGTGAAAAATCCTCACATTACAGCAGGCCTTGATTTATAGCTAATTGTGCCTGGGCTGCCTAGGGTCAACCTCTTCCCAATTTCGGTGGCTTCCTAACATTGTGTAGAATGGCTAGCGGTGTTTGTGGAAAAAAAGAAAGAAAGAACTGGCTTGCTTAAGAAACCATCTTACCAACCCTCATAATTCTTTTTTCTTTCTTTTTAATGCTGGAGAGCAACTTTGGGAGGGATGTCCAAGTGTTAAGACTTTGTTCTCAATCAAAATTTAAACAAATAGTTTCTTCCCCCCCCCCCATGCTCTCCCTCCCAAATTCCTCAGTAAAGAGCTCTAATAAAAATAAAAGTTCAAAGTAAGTTCAGACGTTGTTAAAATAACCACCTTACTGTTTGTGTGTTCTCCAAGTAGATAACACCAAAGGTGGGGGGAGAATTAAGGGGACTTATTTCAATAAAGCAAGCACCGATAACATCCACAATCATCAATAACCCTTTTCTACATAATGCATAAAGTCATTACAGAAAGCTTGAAGATAGCTAAAGACTGAACTATTGATTCTGAGAATATCTCCCTGTTGCTTTTCTTCATCGTTCTCCAGTTTCAATGTTGAAACATATAAACTCCAGCAGAATTATGCTAAAAATTATAGAATCTTCCCCCAAAAAAACATTTCAATCATATGTTGTGCCTCCCCCTCACTGCGCACTCCATGAAGTTGGAAGGAGAGAAGAAAAAGATGCGGAATGACTTCTACTCCTGGTCCTACCATCATTTGTAGCAAACTGTCATGCATGCTGGTCAAATTGTGGGTTTCTTGAGTGAAGTTCTACCTGGACAGAATCAGATATCAATCATTGCGGGACCTTCCTGCAAATCTGAAACCATTCTTGCTATTGACGTTTTAAAAGCAAGCTAACCATTGATATGGCAGGTGTAGGATCATTACTCTCAACTAAGAAGAACAATGACTGACATGTCTCTCTCCTACTTAGTGAATGAATGAAATTCATTTCATTGACTGAAATTCAATGGTGAAAATGAAATTCAATGGTGAAAAAGGAAGGTTCTACATTTAGGTAAGAAAAACAAAATGCACAGTATAGGTGGTACCTTGCTCAATAGTAGCATATGTGAGAGGGATCTTGGGATCCTAGTGGACAACCATTTAAATATGAGCCAGACGTATGTAGCAGCTGCCAAAAGAGCCAACAACAGTTCTAGGCTGCATAAACAGATGGAATCAAGGTCACGTGAAGGGTTAATGCCACCTTATAAGGCCTTGGGAAGGACACACTTGGAATACTGCATCCAGCTTTGGTCACCACGATGTAGAAAAGATGTAGAGACTCTAGAAAGAGTGCAGAGAAGACCAACAAAGATGATTAGGGGCTGGAGGCTAAAGCATATAAAGAATGGTTGCTGGAACTAGGTATGTCTAGTTTAATGAAAAGAAGGACTAAAGGTGACATTAGAGCAGTGTTCCAATATCTCAGGGGTTGTCACAAAGAAGAGGGAGTCAAACTATTTTCCAAAGCACCTGAAGGTAGGGCAAGAAGTAATGGGTAGACACTAATCAAGGAGAGAAGCAACCTAGAAATGAGGATAAATTTCCTGACAATTAGAACAATTAATCAATGGAACAACTTCCAGAAGTTGTAGATGCTCCAACACTGGAAGTTGTTTAAGAAGATGTTGGATAACATTTGTCTGAAGTGGTGTAGGGCAGTGATGGCAAACCTATGGCACGGGTGCCACAGGTGGCACGTGGAACTATTTCTTAGGGCACGCGAGGCGTTGCCCTGTCAGCTCCAGCGCGTATGTGTGCACTGGCCAGCTGATTTAGGCCTTCTTTTGAGGCTGTTTTCGCTCTCTGGAGGCTTCAGGGAAGCTCCTGAAGCCTCTGGAGGTGAGGGGGAGGCTGTTTCAATCCTCCTCAGGCTTCTAGAAAGCCTCTGGAGCCTTGGGAGGGCGAAAAAAATGCGCCAAAAGCTGGGGGTCACCACATAGCAATATAGGTGTGGCACGTCCACGCACGACCCCCCCTATGCTCCCTCCGCTTTTGGCACGCGAGCCAAAAAAGGTTAGCCATCACTGGTGTAGGGTTTCCCGCCTAAGCAAAGGTTGGACTAGAAGACCTCCAAGGTCCCTTCCAACTCTGTTATTCTGTAGTGTTGTTCTTCTGTGGGCATCTCAACTCTGTGACAATTTAGGTCTTTGCTAGGATGTCCAAGGGGAAATAAAATGAGAAATCAGGTGCCAAGATGCAGTCCAAAAATACTTGGGGAGGTGAGAGGTGAGACAAAAACTTCTAAATCCCCCTTTCACTGCTTTCTTTACCAGCTTCCATTTCTCTGATCTGAACATCAGAGTCCCATTGGTCATATTTGAGGCTCAAATGTCTTCTTTCCAGAGCATTCTGCTAAATCCACCAGGAAGCCAAGGAGAAGGGATCTAGATGAAATAACCCTCTTCCTCCTCTGAATGGTTCCAGTCACTGTGATCTAGAGGCAAAAATCTCAGGGCTAACAGTTGTCAATACACTAGTCTCAACTTTTACAAAACCACTGAAAACAATGACTAGAAGCTTGTGTTTTTTTTCCCCTATTCCATATTTCTGAATATTGACAAACCATCAACTTCCTATCTTAGGGTTGGATTTCCAAGCAGGCTGCAAAAACAAGCATCGCTTATCAGTCTGAAACATCTGGCGATTATAAATTACTCTGTCATTCTGAAATATTTCTTTAATTGATCTCGTAACTGTAGAGATGTCTTCTGCAATGGGACCCAGAAGGTAAATACAAAGTAGGTCTTTTATGAAGACAGCCTCACATGGTTATTCCCAAGTTTTGTGCACCTCTCCAAAACCCCATCCAACTTTGTAGGCTGGAAATTCTGAGAAACATATTTTCAGCCAACATGTTAGGATTTGGGGACTTTTATCGAACAGCATCTTACCCAAGTCTACTCAAAACTGATGTTCCTAGGATAGGTGGAAACCAAGTCTTTCTGGAGAACATCAACCTCCATTGATGATGGGGCAGAGCTATCAGCTCAGGGATTGATCTTCTTTGGTGCTTGACAAGGGGAGAGATTGTTCTGAAAGAGCCGGTATCTATAAGCTGAAAAGAAAATTGCTCCTGGTTGACTTTATCTCTGCTTGAAATATAACAAGAGTCAGATCTGATTAGTTCTGGGATGACAATCAGAGGTGGGTTGCTACTGGTTTTGCCTGGTATGGCTGACCTGGTAGTGGTGGTGGCGGGAGGCTCCGCCCACCCATCCAGACACTTCTGCACATGTGCAGACGCTTCTGTGCATGCACAAAAGTGTTGCGCAAGTGGGCACATGAGCACGAGCGAACTGGTAGTGCTGGGATTTGAAACCACCTCTGATGGCGATCCCAAGGCCATGCATTAGACCAAGAAGAAAAACATCCTTAGACTTGTGTCAAATCAGTACCTGTCAAACCCCAGAAGTTCAGGTTATCTGCAGGCCCTGCTTGCCTTCCCACCCTGAAAGCACAAGGCATCCATCAGCCAAAGCATTGGCTTTTCAAGATGGACATCCATCCCCATCAGAAGAAAACTCAAGAGAGTGTAGGAAGTTCGAAGATCCAGCCATTTAGCCTTTCAGTAACTTAGCAAGGTTGTGTTTCATCCCATTCCCTCAACTGCGAATGAAATGGAAGCTATATTTTTTTGGAAACAGGCCTTGTTTCCAGCAACAACAATTTTGGGCAAAATATTTTGATAAGCTAAGTTAAGAAGAGCATCGTTCCTTTCTGGATCCACACCCAGGAGAAGTTGAAAGACGAAACAAGAGGACAAATATTATGATCCAATGTTCTTTGTTATGAAGAAAGCTTTCTTTTCCGATGAACGTTCTTTTGGCGTTCACTTGGTCCTCCCCAGGAGGCTTTCTGAACTGGAGATCCATCCGTCTGCCTCCTTCTTTTCTTCCCTTAAGTGGGAAGGTCTCCCTCACCTGGGCAATTTCAAAGGAAGCCCCCCTCTCTTTTCGGTCAGTACTTAAGAGAATGCAGAGGTTTAAAAGGATGGAGCAGAACATGTAAATGCACATTGGTAGAGATTCCAGCACATTTTAAAGTGCATTTTCTCCTCTTAACATTTGTTTTGCTAATTTGTCCATATCTCTGAAGACGATATTTACTGTTCCAGTGCTAATGCATTTTCAGCCCTTTAAGCTTTTAACCTTTAATCTCCTCTCATTCAAGTGCGGTTAAGTAATTTTTTTTCTTTCTTCCTTTCTTTCCTTGTGGCCAAAAATAGGTTTTCAATCAAAATCCCCCTGAAAAGACAACACTCCTAGCAAAGGCTTCCTCTTAAAACCTGACACTTTTCCCTAACAAGTATGCCCAGCAAGGCAGTTAAGTAAAATCAGGTTGGTCATTATAGCCCACATACTGTATAGCAGGAGCGGGTTGCTGCTGGCATTACTGCCAGTTCGGTGCTTCAAAAGATTTGCTCTGCATGCATGTGCATTTGCAAATAAAAAGTTCTGTGCATGTGCAAAACCTTAAAAGACGGGGAAAAAATAATTTTTGGGACTGAAATTTGTTCTGTGCATCTGCAGAACTGAAAAGCAAGGTGGTGGCCCTGTTGGAGAACCAGCTTGGGGGCATGGCATGTCGCTGTCAGTCCCAGCGACCCAAGCCACCAAGTTACTACCAGTTCAGCTGAAGCGGTCTGAACCGATAGGAACCCACCTCTGCTGTATAGGCAGTGGTGGGAATCAAATAATTTAACAACCGGTTCTCTGCCCTAATGATTTCTTCCAAGAGCCGGTTCACCAAACTGCTCAGAAAGTTAACAACCGGTTCTGCTGGAATGGTGCAAACCGGCTGAATCCCACCAATGTATAGGTCATCCTTGACTTACCACCACAATTGGCTCCCCAAATTTCTGTTGCTAAGTGAGTCATTGGTTATGTGACTTTTGCCTTGTCAGTCTTATTGACCTCAATGGGGATCTGATTAGGATTGACTCTTGATCTATTTCAGGCCAGGAAGTCCTCGCAATGTGACAGGCACACTCAGCATGATGGGGGCAGAATTCATTTCCAAGGTGTTGCAACTGCTCTGTTCTGTTGGATATTCATCTGGAGAATTACCGATTTGCATGGCTGTTTGAGTCAGAACGGAATTCTAATTAGACCAATCAGCGGCTTAATTTTAATGTTCCATCGTGCAGGAAGCATAAATCAACAAGTTTTCCCCAATGTGGTAACATTCCTAGTGACACTGTAAATTCTACAAGTATTTCTCTGGGGCCCGATCAATTGGTTAAAAAAAACAAACTTAATTCTTTCAAAGGAATTCTGCCACAAGGATTTTAAAATAGGTAAAGGTTCTCATCGCACATATGTGCTAGTTGTTCCCGACTCTAGGGGGCAGTGCTCATCTCCATTTCAAAGCCAAAGAGCCAGCACTGTCCACTGACATGACTAAACACTAAAGGCACACGGAATGCTGTTACTTTCTCACCAAAGGTGGTTCCTATTTTTCTACTTGCATTTTTAACGTGCTTTCAAACTGTTAGATTGGCTGAAGCTGGGACAAGGAACGGGAGCTCACTCTGTTACACGGCACTAGGGATTTGAACCGCCGAAACTGCCAACCTTCTGATTGACAAGCACAGCATCTTAGCCACTGAGCCACCGCGTCCCTCTTTTAAAAATAGACATATATACATATTTGTTGTTGTTTGGGGTGTAATTATAGAAGGTGTTTTATTCGAGGAAGTCTGAGGTAAGAGATTGCCTATTCTATTCACGCACTATACTGTTAATTCCCATCATGGTTCACTTGCTACTTTTATTTTTAGGGCGATGGTTTTAGTGAGCTGCCGTATCACATGTGCCAAGATATTTAACATATCTCCAGCTGCTTACATTGCAAGCAATCCAGAGGGCATTCCTCTCCGAAATCATAGGTTGGTAAGGGGGGCACAATATGTTTGCAGAGGGAATGAGAGAGAGAGAAATTAGCGACACCTATAAAAATCAAGTGGATCTCCCATTGAACCATCGCTGCCAGCACCCTAAATGTTTTTGACCACATCCTGTGGATATTCCTGCCTCTTGCCTGTCTTGTTGGTGAGGCTGGATGAGTGGAAGGGACAGCAGAAGATCTGTCTATCATATGCTTATTGAAAAAAAATGTATTTTCATGTGAATTCCAAAGGTTAGGATTAGGGAACCATAAGCAATATGGTAAGCAAAGAATTTGCCAGATTTCAAAGAGTCTTCAAAATTTGATATCCATTACAGAAGCTTGGTTTCCTTTATCATGGTGTACTGACTTTGGCATCTTTCTTGGACAATTATTGGTTTTTTTTTCAAATAAAGGGTTTTTTTAATGTTTTGTTACATAGTTAGAATTCTTTCATAAACAGAAGGTTGTCTGGTTTTCTCCCCGTTAACATTTTCACATATACATAATTCATTTTGAATTATATTTCCATTTCAATTTTAGCTGTATTGTTTTCTGAAATGAAACAAATTTATCATTTCCTTTCCATCTATTTTTGGTAACTAACATGTATTTTCAATTTCAGTTTTTTCCATAATAAAACATTTTACTTATGGTAATTAATTTACATAATTAGAGAATTAGTAGAGTTCACTCACATCTTAATTAGGTACATAGCATTGCCAGAATAAACATACTGTACATAATTCATTTTGCATTATGTTGCCATTTCAATTTTAGCCGTATTATTTTCTTAAATAAACCAAATTTATCATTTCATTTCCATCTATTTTCTGTTAGTAACATGCATTTTCAATTTCAATTTCAGTAAAATTAACATTTTACTTACGGTAATTTATTTACACAATTAGAAAATTAGTATATTATATTAGAGTATAGTATATTACCATGATTAACATATTTCATTTCTTCGTTTCCTTCTGTTTTCTATAAGTAACATGTATCTTCAAATTCAGGGTTTTATATATATATATATATATATCATAAACATTTTACTCTGTCTTGGACAATTATTGTTGATGCTCCCTTGATCTTGCTTCAGGGTAGCTACACTACATACCAGGAATGGTCCTTGGCTTCTGCCAAGTTGTCACAGAGTTTTGATGGCTCTCCGACATGGCCTAGTAGAGTTTGGTGGCAGACCTAATATTTCAACACGGATGGTCAGTTTGTCTAGCACAGGGGTGTCAAACTTGATTTCATTGAGGGCTGCAACATGGTTGTGTTTGACCTCAGGGGGCTGGGTGGGTGTGGCTGGGGTGGGGTGGGCAGCTCGATGTCACTTGTGTCAGGGTCACCTGTGGCGGCCCAAGTGCTCTGCCAATGAAAGCATGTTCCCAAGCTCTCTTTTTGGCTTCAATGGCCTCCTGCAACCGTCTACCAGTGAAGATAGAGCTTGAGAGGGCCACCCAAAGCCCTTGTGAGCTCCGTTTTTGGCCTTGACAGCATCCTGCAACCCTCTGCCAATGAAAACTTCATTTTTTCTGGCAGAGGCACGATGGGCCAGTCCTTTGCTGTTTCCGGGGTGGCCCCATGGGCCAGATCTAACCACCTCATGGGCCAGATACAACCTGTGGATCTTGAGTTTGACACCCCTGGTCTAGTAGGCTCTTTCTCCTTAAACTGGGCTTAAAAGCAAGAATGATGAGGAAGGGGGAAGGGGGAAGTGCAAGGCTGGTTCAGATCAACCACACACACACATACGCGCACACACAGAGGTGTGTCTTGAGATCCTGAAACAAGGAGATCAAAGAATGTGGCTAAATAGTCAAAGTGGTTTTGCAGCAAGTAGCATAGCATGCATTGTTAGGGTTTGGACACCAAATTGCTTGGAGCAGCCTCCTGTTTTCTTTCTTATCTCCTCACAGACTCAGGCAGGCCAGACGTTTCTCAGAAATGGTGAGAAACCAAGTTGGGAATTGATGCATGGAGCTCTTGAAAATGACTGCTCCACTTCCTTCTCCAGCCGGAAGCTTCTACCAGAGCCCAGTTCCTCTCCAGGGCCGAAGCCCTTGCATTTAGGACAATTCAGAAGACCACCTAAGATTAAAGTTTGTGTTCTCATGAGTTAACTCATCAAGCCAATGGTGCTGTCAACTCAATCAAATAAATTTCTCACACCTCATTTTAAAAAGATGGCACAGATTGCAAGCAGGACCCTTGCATTTGAGGTGCACGTTTTCCATACTGCACCAGTGGTGGGTTGCTCTTACCTTCACTACCAGTATGCTGCTCGTGGTCCGATCATGCATGCGCTGAACGTGCGCTGGGCACACATGCACACGCCACCGCTCCTGCAACACTGAACTGCTCATCGAGGGTTGCGCAGGTGCTTTCCCTCACGCTCTCCCTCACATCCCTGGGGGGGGGAGGAATACCGAAGGCTCGCCGCCATGGCCAGCCCCGTCTGCCTCGCCCTGCGCCCAACCTTCTGCTGGGCCCCTCTGTCTACCCGCTGGCTCACTGGGCTTCTCGCTCGTATTTGGCGGGAGTTCTGCTGACCTTGGCGCTCTGGCGCCCTGATAGGGCAAGACGCCACACCCACGTGACCCTGCCAGCTGGGTGCAAGGGTGAGAGGAGCAGGAAGCGGCAGCTCAGGATCTCGTGAGAACATAGCCCTGGATGGGAGCCGTCTACGTGACGCAGCAGAAGAAGCGGGAGGGAAATACTCAGAAGAGCTGCACTTTTACATTTCCGTGGCGTGTACATGGCACAGGTGCGACATCCACACAATCTATACATATCATTGTTACTGTACTTCAAAGGAACGTTGTGTGAAAATTTGGAAGCGATCGGTGCAGCACTTTCCAAGATTAATGGTTTTGAACAAACTATTGTTACATTTGTATTTATATAGATACTTACATACATACTGTATGCATACATACATACATACAGTAGAGGCATGGACCTCACAGAGCATTTTGATGTCTAAATAAGGAGCCTCTTCCTTGTAAAAACTGCATGAGAACTGCAATCCAAGTGGATCTTCCTGAACTCGTAGGAATCTTTCACAGGGCTTAATTCCAAGAATTATCTCCAATCCTGAAGTCCTCAGAGGACAGTCCATTGATGGGGCCTGTTTTCATGTTACAGATTGACAATAGTTTACAGCATTGTGAAGCTTTTGCTGTGGCAATGATGAAAATGGGTGTCCTGTTGATGTTGGTGATGGACTAAGACTCCATAAATCACATTTAGGGCCTCTCAAGAGTCAAGAATATAGTCTTGGGGTTACATCCATCCTTTGATTGTATAATGATCCCAGATTTCAGGCATTTAGCACTTCATGTTGGAAATACAAGTTAAGATTTGGATATAGCATGCAATGGATGAGTTTATGAATACAGTAGACAGAGATTCAAGTGGTGTTTTTTTTTTCCTAAAAAAATATTGCATTTATATCCCAACAGAGCAGTAGTGGGTTTCTGCAGGCTCGCACCTACTCGTGAGAGCCGGTTGGTGAAATTTAGAGAACCGGTGAGAGGGGGTTCCACTGGTGTACCTGGAAGTAAATCTGGCCCGCTGCTGCCAGTGACCCAACGGGAAGGAAAGGAAAGGAAGGAAGGAAGGAAGGAAGGAAAGAAAGAAAGAAAGAAAGAAAGAAAGAAAGAAAGAAAGAAAGAAAGAAAGAAAGAAAGAAAGAAAGAAAGAAAGAAAGAAAGAAAGAAAGAATTTATCATCACAATTGAGTCCAAAATTTTGGTTGCTAAGCAAGAGCGTTGTTAAATGAGTTTCACCACATTTTAAAAGGTGGCCACTCCCACCCTGTCACATGACTGCCGAGCCACGCCCACAAAATAGGCCACACCTACAGAGTAGGTTCTAAAAAATTTGAAACCCACCACTGCAACAGAGTATAATATTTGGAATATTTCTAAAGCAAAATTATGGAAAGGTTGTATTCTTACTGAACACCATTAACTTTGACCATCTATGGAGATGCTGAACCATCCAGCTCATGGTTGTCCCAAAGGTGCTTTCTCAAATGGCAACTGGACTTTGGTTTTCCTTGAAAATGTTTTGCTTCTCATCCAAGAAGATTCTTCAGATGAGAAGTGAAATGTTGTCAAGGAAAAACAAAAGGAAGCCCAACTGCTTTTTGACAAAGCATCTTTGGGATTAACCTTGGATGGAGGGAAAGTTTGAGATTGAATACATAATGACACGTATCAGGAGTTTGAAAGCGATCATGGAATTTTGAGAAGAACAAATACATGAATCTTAATTTCATTGGATTTATTTCTCTCAAGTGATTGGAGAAGATGCCCCTTGTGGAAAACCTGCCTGGACAGGTCTTGTCTTCTAGGTGGATTTAGAAGATCAGTGCAGATTTTGTACCATGGATGGCACAGATGACAGTCAAACAGAGTCTCTATGATTGATGTTGCACAGACTGTTAGATTTTTCCATTAATATTTCATTTCCTTTTTTAAGCAACTTGTCTGGCTTTTCAATTATTTTAGTATGGATTTTTCTGGCTGTTGTTGATAGTTTGGCCAAATTGATTTTACAGCCCCTTGTCAAGGGGATGGGCAGCATAACATTAAAATACAAAAGTAAAATAATGTAAAATGTAAAATATAACATAATATAAAACATCAAATAATATAAAACATCAAATATAAAATAATATAAATATAAGATATAAAACATCAAATAATATAAAACAATATAAATATAAGATATAAAATATAAAATAATATAAAATAATATAAAATAATATAAAATAATATAAAATAATATAAAATAATATAAAATATAAAGTAATATAAGATATAAAATAATATAAATATAAGATATAAAATAATATAAGATATAAAATAATATAAAATATAAAATGATATAAAATATAAAATAATATAAATATAAGATATAAAACATCAAATAATATAAAATAATATAAAATATAAAATAATATAAAATATAAAATAATATAAAATATAAAACGATATAAAATATAAAATAATATAAATCTAAGATATAAAATAATATAAATCTAAGATATAAAATAATATAAATCTAAGATATAAAATAATATAAATCTAAGATATAAAATAATATAAGATATAAAATAATAAAAAATAATATAAAATATAAAATGATATAAAATATAAAATAATAAAAAATAATATAAAATATAAAATAATAAAAGCAAAATAATAAAAAATAAAATAAAATAAATAAAACATACACTTCTCCAAACCATTCTATTCTTGGGAACCATCTTAGCTTCCTCAGAATCCATGCATGGTTGCATACAAGTTCTTATTTTTTCAGGATCACAGCTACTCCATCTATTTCTCAGCCTTCCCCTTCCTCTTGACTCATCTGCTCCCTTTTCATGCATTCCTCCTATGACTCAGCACTGACTCTTTCTCTGTGACCAACTCATCCGAAAGTCCTTCTTTCTGTTCCATCCACATGCCAACATCACCCATCGTTCTTCACCCATCTTTTCTTCTTTCCCCATACACGTTTCTTAAGCCCCCACCCCAATCCCACCACATTCCAGTTCTCAATATGTCGATTCATTGCTGTGTGCAACTCCTGAGCATGGACAAAGTGCAGACCATGCTCCATTTCCTTGTTGGGACAAGCTGAGTTTATGGGAAACTTCAGATTGCCCAAGAGACAGTTATTTACCTGGGCTTTTTCCAGCACAAGCTTAGAACTTTTTAGAATAACTGGAATAGAATAGAATAGAATAGAATAGAATAGAATAGAATAGAATAGAATAGTTGGAAGGGACCTTGGAGGTCGTCTAGTCCAACCCCTTGCTTAGGCAGGAAATCCTACACCACTTCAGACAAATAGTTATCCAACACCTTCTTTAAAACTTCCAGTCTTGGAGCATTCACAACTTCTGCAGGCAAGTTGTTCCACTGGTTAATTTTTCTTACTGTCAGGAAATTTCTCCTCAGTTCTAAGTTGCTTCTCTTCCCATTTTTTAGCCACCAGTCCCCTAATCATCTTTGTTTCTCCTCTCTGCACTCTTTCCAGAGTCTCAACATCTTTTTTACATTCTGGCGACCAAAATTGGATGCAGTCTTCCAAGTGGGCCTTTACCAAGGCATTATAAAGTAGTATTAACACTTCACGTGATCTTGATTCTATCCTGCTGTTTATGCAGCCTAGAACTGTGTTGGCTTTTTTGGCAGCTGCTGCACATGGCTGGTTTATATTTAAATGGTTGTCCACTAGAATGCCAAGATCCTATACCAGGAGACCCTATACCATTTCTGACATATGGCAGTCCAGTCTCTTCTTGAAAGCTTCCAGTGATGAAGCTCCCACAACCTCCGAAGGCAACTTCTGTTCCATTGGTTGATTGCTCTCACTGTCAGAAAGTTCTTCCTTATTTCCAGGTTGAATCTCCCCTTGATCAGTTTCCATCCATTATTCCTTGTCTAGCCTTCAGGTGCTTTGGAAAATAGCTTGACCCCTTCCTCCCTGTGGCAGCTATCTGGTCACTCCTGGTTTATTAGATTCACTAGATTTCAATGGTTTATTTTTATATTTCTCAGGACATCGTGAACTCTTACTTCCAGACAACCCAATGAGTTGAAACTCACTTCTCTACATGACTTTTTCCATTACCTGCAATGGACCCACTGCATACTAACTTTCAACCGGGATTTGCCTGACTTAAAATTGTGTCCATCTTTTCTAACCATTCTGCCAACATACACGAGTTCATCTGGTCTAATTTGGTCTAGTTTTCTCTCGTTTAGTTATAACCTGTTATTGTTGACTCCATTTTCCATGTGAAATAAATCCTGGGTCTTTTCAACATTATCTTTCAGGCCTGTCTTCCTGGTCCTATTAAAATTTGATGCAAGTCATTCTGATCCTCAGCCAAGAACTCACTCTGCATGCTTAAATAGATGCACATCCTCAACCAAGACATCTCTGTGATCTTTCCAACCGCATCACCCATCTTTGTTTGATAACACTCTGAGCTATTTCTACAGTCCACCTATTCTTACACATGCTTTACTTCCATTCTCTATTGTTCCAGAGTCTACTGGAGTGGGCAATTATACATAAATAAACAATCATCATATTCACAATTATTAATTCCATATTTGCACAACATTCATAATTCAAGTCTATCCAGTTCCCTTTGCTCAATCTTCAGCCAAACTGTCTTTCTGTTCTGGCCTAGGCTTCCTGAGATAGTAAAAAGCACACACTTAGTCCCCAAAACCCTACTTTTATTCCAAAGGCTGTGAATTATGTTCATTCACAGCCTGTAATGAGTCACAAATAGTTTGTAAAGAGTCCAGCGTAAGTCTGCCACAGTCTTTCAGGATAAGGCTGATAAGCACCCATCTTTATCTCCCTTGAAATTATGCCAAAGACCTAATTGCCAATTAGCTTTGCAAGGCCACACGGAGCACAGAGTCAAAACCAAGCTTCAGAGTTTAAACCAACCAAAACGAACAAAGTTGCTTCCTGCGGAGGCTCACGTGCCTTTGCTCCTCTTTTATGTCTTATGGGAGAGGCCAATCATCTCCAAGCCTTACTCCCGAGTTGCCCCTTTTGTCTTAACTGTTCTTGCCTTCTGGCAGCTCTGCACATGCCTGCACTGGGAACAGGCTCCTCTGTTCCTCTGCTTTGCTGATTTCCGATTCTGCAGCCTCTGAAGGCAGCACATAACTCCCATATGGCCCTGGCCCCCTCTCTGCCTCTGACACAGAGCCCTCATTTCAGCTTTCCCCAGACTTCAGGACTGGCCCATGCTCCTCCCCAATCTCCTCACTGTCCAACTCTGCTTCCAGCTCCTCAGGCCGCTGGCGGACCACAACACTTTCCCATATCTTACTGACTGTCATCTCTTCTACCTTTTAACTCAAAATTCTGACAACCCCTTCTCCAGGCACAAGCCAGCAAGCTAATCCCGTGAGGGTTTTCACATTTATTATTTCTAACTTTCCCTTTGTAGACAGCAATTCAAATAGCATTCTCAGTGCCCCAAATGGAGAACTTTCTGAAAGTATAAAACAAAGTTAAGTTTTGTGATGGGACACCCATGTTGGTCGAAGCAGAAAATTATGAGCTTTGAACAGATCTGTATGCCAGTTCCTGCTGTATATTTCAGAGACTTCTCTTGCCTGCTATTGTCACTAAACTAATGCAAAAAATAGATGCAAACTATTTTGTCCATTCTGGTTTGCTTGCGAGAATCTTCCCATAGAGCTGGAAGTTATCCATGCTGATATTTTTACAATGTGAGAATTTAACAAAGGGGTGAAAGATACAAATATCTTAAAGACGTAGTTGTAAATTTATGCTGCAGTCTTCCAATGAAACCATTTCCTGTTCAAGGGAACCCCACTGCTTCATGAACCATAGCTATCTGCCTCTCAATTTCTCTCTGTTTAGTAACATCCATCAATTTTGCCTTACTGTCCTATTCAAAGGTTTCGTCTCCCTGCAAACCGAAACAGGAAGATGCCCAGGTAGCCAGATTTCTATTCAAAAGTAAAGCTTACCATATATGCATCTTCAAACTAGAAAACAGTGTTATGTAAAACGTTTTACATAATGATTTGGTAAGAATGTATGATATAATAGATTTGTAATTAGCACACCCATAAAAAACAAAGGGACATTTTTTTTAAAGGCTCACTTTAGAGCAGTGACATGTTACAGACACCTGAGACATCTGAAAAATTGCCCAAGAGATCTAGAGATCTCCAAAAGCTGTCACAAGCTGGAATTTTTAATTTTGTATTTTCCCCCAAATAAGACCAGTTCTTGTATTAATGTTTGCTCAAAAGATCCATTAAGCAGGGATGTCCAAACTTGGGAACTTTAAGACTTGTGGACTTCAACTCCCAGAATTCCCCAGCCAGCTATGCTGGCTGGGGAATTCTGGGAGTTGAAGTCCACAAGTCTTAAAGTTCCCAAGTTTGGACATCCCTGCATTAGGGCTTATTTTCTGGTTGGGTCTTATTCTCAGGGAAATATGGTACTGGATGCATCCGTCTGGCTGATGATCTTAACTGGGCCTTATTTTGGGGGTAGTGCTTATATTACGAGCATCCTGAAAAATCATGCTAGGATTTATTTTCAGGAAAACATGGTACAATGGAACCAGAAAATAATTAGCGGTATGATTTGCATGCAACAACATAACTATATTAATTCAGAGTCAATAGCAATAGCATTTATACTTATATACAGCTTCACAGGGCTTTACAGCCCCCTCTAAGTGGTTTACAGAGTAAGCATATGGCCCCCAGCAATCTGAGTCCTCATTTTACCAACCTCGGAAGGATGAAAAGCTGAGTCAATAAAAATATAAGAACATAAAGATCAATGCCTACAATCTGCCTCTGCTTTTTCACAGACATTTGTGCTCCCAATGGGTAAAGAAGAATTTTCTGTCAACATGGTAGCACAGTGGTTAGATTTCGGCATTGCAGGCCAACGCTGCCGACAGCCTAGAGTTTGATCATCCTGATGAGGCTCAAGGTTGACTCAGCCTCAAACTGAGAAGATGGATCACTTTCCTCAGAAGACTGGTTAACATTTCATGGTCACCTTTCTTACTTTATAAACGTCACCATGTCTAGGGCAGAATGGAGAATAAGTCACTTTATTCTGTAGGAAGAAGTGTCCATGTGGGTTCAGTTCCAAGTGTGGAGAAAGACACTTCATTGGTGAAGCAGAACCACCAAGTATGTGTGATTCTGAGTAGCTGGCCACATGGAGTGGAGAGAAATATATATATATTTATATTCTCTCTTGGGCCTTATCCTAGAACTTCCTGTTCCTGTGCAAGAAATATATCCTATTGGTTGTCAGACTCCCAGGGGGCTATGTGGGGGTCCAACTGAGGTTGTCTGAATTAAGGTTGGTTGAACCTTGCTGGGTGATGCAATATAGGGACTTGGTTGTGCCACGTGGTGAGCTCTGCTGATAGATAATCCCATCATGCCCTGGAGGGTCATGTCTTTTGTCTTGTAGATAAGCTGGCACCAAAATATCTGCTGGGGGCAGGGAGCTGGGGCTGAGTTTTTGTTTCAAGATTTTTATTTCTCTTTTAGGAGAAAGATCAGGGACACAGTGGCTAAAACACTGAGCTTATTGATCAAAAGATCAGCGTTTCAGTGGTTTGAATCCCTAGCGCTGCATAATGGTGTGAGCTCCCATTACTTGTCTCAGCTTCTGCCAACCTAACAGTTCAAAAGCATATAAAAATGCTGGTAGAAAAATAGGGACCACCTTAGGTGGGAAGCAGTGGTGGGTTTCAAATTTTTTAGAACCTACTCTGTAGGTGTGGCCTATTTTGTGGGTGTGGCTTGGCAGTCATGTGACAGGGTGGGAGTGGCCACCTTTTAAAATGTGGTGAAACTCATTTAACAACGCTCTTGCTTAGCAACCAAAATTTTGGACTCAATTGTGATGATAAATTTTCTTTCTTTCTTTCTTTCTTTCTTTCTTTCTTTCTTTCTTTCTTTCTTTCTTTCTTTCTTTCTTTCTTTCTTCCTTCCTTCCTTCCTTCCTTCCTTCCTTTCCTTTCCTTTCCTTTACGTCCCGTTGGGTCACTGGCGGGCCAGATTTACTTCCAGGTACGCCGGTGGAACCCCCTCTCACCAGTTCTCTAAATTTCACCAACCGGCTCTCGCGAGTAGGTGCGAACCTGCAGAAACCCACCACTGGTGGGAAGGTAACAGAATTCCGTGTGCCTTTGGCATTGAGTCTTGCCCGCCACATGACCACGGAGACATCTTTGGGCAGCACTGGCTCTTCAGCTTTGAAACGGAGATGAGCACTGCCCCCCTAGAGTCAGGAATGACTAGCGCATGTGTGAGGGGATCCTTTACCTTTTAGGGGAAATATTCTGCATTTTAAAGATTTCTTAGAATATTTCATTCTTCTAAGAGCGAATGTTCTGCTAACTTTCTTCAATAAAAAAACTTGGGAGAAGGAAAATATGCTATTTCCTTATTCTTTCCATTACCACTTTATTACACTTCCTTTCCCCTTTTTTTGCTTGTACTTCCTAGTTCGATACAGGTGGATTGAATTACAAAAGGTTCTATTACATCTCCTTTTAATTAGTACTCCTAATATTGTATTATATTGTCTTGCAAACTCCGCAGGGGTCAGGAAGAAGAAACACTCCAAAGGAAAGCATACAAGCTGAAGTTAATAAAACAAAAAATTGGATCCAACTTTAAATGGCAGTTTCTCCCTTTAAGTCCCCAAAATGAATATTAAGAATGGCCCTCAAAAGAATGATAATTAGATTGCATTCTAATGTTATCAATTACAAAAGTAATGGTATCGTTTTCAGCCATTGACCAGCCAGATATAACAGGCACAAATACAAGGAAAACAGTAGAGTGCATTAAAAATAATAGCAGAAAATAAAACAGCAGAATCACTGAAGGGGAAGAGAAAAACAACATTAACTTGATAATGCCCTGCAGATTAAAGAAATTAATATAGGCTGTGTGAGTTTTGCATCTGGGCTCTGGAACAATTATATGTAAATAAATATTTGTATCATAATAGAGGTATATCTTTTGATGCCATGCCAAAATCCTTTGGCACCAAAGGGGGACTAACCCTGCATAGAACACAGCAGGGCCTTTTTTGACTATTTCCCTTCTAGCCTTTCTCAGAGCAAGATGCCACCAGCACACCTGTGCTGTCTATTTGCTGGCTATTGTCATCGCTGCCATCCTTTAATGAAATTCCACCCCCAAAGGGTATATAGTTTTATCCTGTTAACATTGTAAGCCACCTAGAGTGACCCTATATTAAGATGGATGGCCAATAAATTAGAAATACCTAATCTATAGGTAGGTAGGTAGGTAGGTAGGTAGGTAGGTAGGTAGATGGATAATGGATGGTATATAATGGATGATGGATGATAGATGAGAGAGAGAGAGATGGGTGAGTGGATGGATGTAGGGATGGATGGATGGATGGATGGATGGATGGATGGATGGATAGATGGATGGATGGATCATGAATGATAGATGAGAGAGAGATGATAGGTAGGTAGGTAGGTAGATAGGAGATGGATAGATAGATAGATAGATAGATAGATAGATAGATAGATAGATAGATAGATAGATAGATAGATAGATAGATAGATAATGGAGGGTATATAATGGATGATGGATGATAGGAGAGAGAGATGGGTGAGTGGATGGATGGATGGATGGATGGATGGATGGATGGATGGATGGATGGATGGATGGATGGATGGATGGATCATGAATGATAGATGAGAGAGAGATGATAGGTAGGTAGGTAGGAGATAGATAGATAGATAGATAGATAGATAGATAGATAGATAGATAGATAGATAGATAGATAGATACTATCTGTAATGGAGGAAAACCAGAATGAGAAAAAGAAAGCAAGTGAATGAACAGCCATGGTTTTTCACTGTTAAATAAATACTGCTGGGTCCTTTCTATTCTATCAAAAGCCTTACCCCCCTCCCAGCTGTACTCTTGAACCAAAGGCCTTTGTATTGCTTCCTGTTTAAGGCCTACCTTGCTTGCACAATCAGCAGTTAATCAATCTTGAGGTTTGTTTCAGCCTAGAGACTTGGACCGGTTAAGACAAATATTTAACCACCCTTTCGATTTCTAGTGTCTACTTGAAGTCTTTATCGGTCCACTTCAATTCGGGCTTGTCAGATCATAAATCCGTTGGCTGCAGACCCCTTATTCTTCCTCTTGGTATCAAAAAAAAATATCTATTGCTGTAATTTATAAAGCACAAGATGACAGAATCCCCATTAGGACTATTGTGAGTCAGTGCCAAAAGGTAATCTTGTTACAAATATCACCACCTTCTCATCTCTAGGATTTTCCGGGTGGTCTGAAAAGTTGATCCAAAAAATAATGCCACAAACAGCAACGTCGAGTTCCCGGGGCCAAGAAAGCAGATGTGTCAATAATTATTGCAAACTGGAAACAGATGTCAACCCATCTTGAATAATAAATATAATGAAAATATTTCCTTTGGTCTCTCGAGTCATTCAGCAGACTCCAAAACAAAAAAAAACAACCAATAATTTTAAAAATATCCTGAAATCTTAAAAATACATCTCGCTGAGTCTACATCTAGTCTTATTGAGCAGAAAAGATTCCCTCACAATCCCCCACAGATGATGAGGTAGGGTGCTTGTCATACCAAGTATGATCGCAGATCAGGTGAGCTCTTTCATTACTCCAGTTTTCTTGAATCGGGAGCCCATCCAGATATCTCCTTTGGATTTTCTCTCTCTGAATTCCTAACCCTTGTATACCTTTGGATTTGTACGGTCTACATAGTGAAAGGTGAGCCAGGTCAGGGAAAACTAGTTTGTACTTGGCAACATCTTACGCACCTTCCACCGTGCTCTCAAAACCTTTTTTTTCCAACAAGCCGGGCTGGCATAAAAATGATTTTTAAATTACAAATGTTTATTAATGTTAATCAGGGTTGGTTGGGGTTTTTCATTGTTAGGCCAAATTGTTTAATACATCTTTTAAAACTTTTTCAACTTTTATATATTTGTTTTACTCTGGTTCTACACTGCCCTGAGTCCTTTCGGAGTAGGGCGATATAAAAAACCAATAAAAATTTAAAAAACCTTAAACCAGGGGTCTGCAAAGTCGGCTCTTTTAAGACTGGTGGACTTCAACTCCCAGAGTTCCCCAGCCAGCATACCTCATGGCTGCTGCTGTGTTGCAATATTTTCAGGGAGGGCTTATTTTCAGCGAGGGCTTATTTTCAGGAAGGGCTTATTTTCAGGGAGGGCTTACTTTAGCGCCTCTGCACAAAAGCTCGATTGGACTTATTATCCAGGGAGGTCTTGTTTTCAGGGAAACAGGGTATAAGGAGAAATGAAGAGAATGCATCAATTATACAGGATTCAGGTGCATAATTTTGAGCCAAGGGTACATGCCCCAATGGTGATTTGGTTAATAGTTTCTTTATCATTTCTTTATCCACTATTTTTTTTTAAGTGGAATAAAACAAGTTGGGTTTGGTTGATCCATGGCCAAAGAGTAGAAGCATGATATGAAGTATGTTTCTGATATTTGCCTCCCACAATTTCTGAAGCCCCTTTATTAATCTACTATCTTCCCAATTGATGTTATGTACAGTGTTCACATTATCAATTGCCTTTTTCATTTTGTCCGTTGAAAAGTTCTCCTTTGTCTACTAATACCAATATTGGGGATCCGACTTTTTTCTTCCGCCTCTATGCAAACTCAGTTGGTTTCCTTCCATCTCTCCTCATCTGAGACTATTTGCTACCCTCATCAAATTTCCCAGGGTGTCTTCTTCCAGTTCCTATCTCCAGAAAAGTTCAACCGAATTATTCCCTTCTACCATCCATCTTCATACTGGCACTCCTTCCAAAATTAGGCTCATTATAATTCTCTACCTCCTAGTTATGCCAGAAGGTATCTTTACAGCCACAGCTAAACCATCCATGACCTTCTCTTTCCAGTTCTCCCTAATTGGAGATTTGTGATAATGGCTGGTAAGGCAAGTAAGCCTGGCTGGGAAAATTCACAGCTGATGTAAAAAAGTTTTTTTGCCCCGAGATACGTGTCTTAAATTACTGTGTTTGACCCAGGGCGCTGAAGACTGCAATCTTGTCAACCCCAAACAAAAATACGCTTCTTAACAGCTTCTTTCAGGTGTTTGTAGCTGCCCTAACTTCTGCAGCTATTATTGGCCTCTTGAAATACTCATATTTTTCAGAGTATAACATGCACCAAGGTTTTGAAGAGGCAAATTTAAAAAAAAAGTTTTTGCACTCTGCAGACGTCCCAAAAACACCCTTTTTTTTAAAGGAAAAGGGGGAGGGCATGAATAGCCTTTAGGAGGCTTGTAGAGTGCTCCTGGGATTGCCCCCCCCAATGAGCAAAAACGGATCCATTGTTTGCAAAAATGGGCCCATTTTTTGTCAAAAAAAGGGGCATGCCTAGCCTTTAGGAGGCTTATGGATTGCTCCTGGTGGCTGGGGGGAGAGGATTTTGCATAAATGGCCCATTTTTTGCTCATTTCTGCCCTCCCCAGCCCCCAGGAGCACTCTGCAAGGCTCCTAAAGGCTATGCACAGCCATTATGTGTGTGTGTGTGTGTGTGTGTGTGTGTGTGTGTGTGTGTGTGTTAGTTTTATGAGCTGATCAATAAATATATATAATTGTTTCCACAACACCCTGTTAGGCCCCAATTAAGGGAGGAAGCATACTGTTTCCTTTTCTGCCTTTCGGCTCATCACCAGAGACCATCTAGACAGAAAGCCATGAGTTCCGTTGTGTAATTTTTTTATATGTGTGTTACGTTTTTGAGCTGATCAATAAATAAGTCAGGGAGACTAGGATAGATCTATTTCGAATAAATATATATATTTATTCTGGGAGCGGAAGTCCTTCAGACTTAAAGTTGCAAAGGTTGGAGACCCCTGCCTTAGATAGTTCAACAGACACTTTCTGTGAGTGTTTCATGGTTGCCTCTTGGGAAACAAAGGCAACCCAATCAATTTTAATTTCAGTAGAACTGGACCATCTTTTAGAGAGCATTATTCATGTCCTCCATGCAGGACCCTTGGTTTTCTTGAGGAGAAGCAATATTTATCTTTCTGCACTGAATCTCTGAAAACAGCACCATCTAAACCAAGAGCTTGTCAAACAAAATATTGTGGAAACCAACTCGAAACAAATTCCAGAGCGAAGCGGGTCTTTAAATATTTATAATGCCCAACTTTGATCCTTATTTTGACAGAAGAACGCCACGCTTTCTTCCATTCCCCTATCCGTTACTGTTCTCCTTTTCTTCTGCAAAGAATCAGGACGTAAACTGGAGCCGTAGAGATGGAGGTCAACGCGTTCTACTTTGTGAAGGCTCAGCCTTAGTTGGAGAGCTATCAGAGAGTATCCTCTGGAGATGGATGACCTCAGGAGGCTGTTCTGACTAAGCCCTGTTCAAAGAAAAAGAAACACGAGGCGATTGCTTATCAACCATCTGGCAAAGATCGTTCAGCTTCTGCGAAAATAAGTATTAGATCCCCATTAACATTTTTTTTTAGATTCATCTTTAAATCAACAATTATACAACAGCAAACACATGCTTTATGGAAATGTATGTTTCAAGGTGTGGAGGTGATTGCAAGCTTGGAGCCAGACGAATGGAGCATTTCTCGTTTGTGCTTTAGACTTGCTTGTAGTTTCTCATGAGGACAAAGGAAAAGGCTGTTTAAGGGCTGCCAAACCATTCCATGACCAAGACCCACAGGTCTGAGAAGAGACCAACCTCCTCTGGGTCAGCTCTAGGGGGGCAGAGAACAGCCCAACCCAATTCCTTCACATTCTGGACCATCAACTGGAAAGAGCTCTGATATCTGAAGATCCCAAAGGATTGTTTTTATTAAGAACCGAACTTGGAAAAAGATCCGTAGGTGAAATAGCTCTGTTTACAAATGTTTCTTCTTTCTGGTTATGCCAACAACAATTACTTCAGCGCTGCCTGAATAGAACGAAGAAATAAAAGGAAAAAGGTTTCAGCTTGTTTGAAATACGAGCTTTAAAAACTAGAATCAGTTTGCTTCCAGGGGAGGTTTGAGTACCGCAGCCTGAAGTTCAGCTGGCGGAAGGCAGAAGACAAAGTCCAAAGAAGGCCCAGATAGAATTGGCACAAAGTGTATGTGCCAGTTTGTACATTTTTAGATGAATACGATTGGGAAGTCATTCCTCATGGGAAATACCAGCAATCAGCAATGCCGAGATCCCCAGTCTTAATTCCTGGACTCCTACTTCTGAAACTGAATTTAGATGTGCTACTTTTCAGGTTGTAATATATATATGGCTGTGTCAGTAGTGGGTTGCAGGTGGTACGCCCCGGTACAGGCGTACAGGAGCCTGCCCGGAGCACCAGATACCATTCCGGTATGGTGCTCCAGAGGGCCCATCCACCCGCCCTCACTCCTTACCTCTGTTCTAAGCTTTTGGTGCTTCCGCGCACGTGCATGGTGCATACGGCGGCTGCGTGATGCTCTGCCGAGCAGCTGGAACCCCACGGAGGCTTGTGGAAGCATCACAGGTAAGTATGATGCATGCGCACACCGTGCACCAGTGCGCACAGGCTGCACGCATGCATGTGGGTGACGCCAGGGCCGTTCCAACTGTACCGTGTGTGTGTGTGTGTGTGTGTGTGTGCATTCCATCATAACTGGAATGCCTTGAGCAATTTCAACCAAACTTGGTACATGGATTACTTACTCTGTGGAAACAAAGACACTGCTGCTGACATTACTGTCTATTTGCTTTGCGTGTGCTTTGCGTGCGCTTTGCGTGCGCTTTGCGTGCGCTTTGCGTGTGCTTTGCGTGCACCTTGCATGCACCTTGCACAGTTGCCTGTAAATAGTTCTGTGCACACGCAGAACATTAAAAAAGGACAAAAACCCATGCTGGCAATGGCAGCAGCGACCAGGGAACCGGTTCAGGGGCGTGGCCAGCCTGGGTCGCTGCCGGTTCTGCAACTCAGGCCAACATTCTACTACCAGTTCACCCGAACCAGTGCAACCCACCACTGGGGAGGGTCATGTCTTAATCCCATCACCCTGGAGCCGAAGGTCTTTTGTCTTGTAGATAGGCTGGCCCAGTCCTTCTCAATGGGGAAAAAAATATCTGCTGGGGGCAGGGAGCTGCTTTTTGCCTTTAAAAACATATTTCTCCTTTCCTCATCCAGGGAAATATAATATTCTGCTTTTTTAATATTTCCTAGAATATTTTATTCTTCTAGGAGAGGGATGGGTACTAACTTTCCACACCAGATAAATTACTTCTGTCAGGGCCCAGATGCTAGAAAAAAGTTGAGCTCAAGACATAGAGTCTTTGAAGATATGACCATCAAGTTTTCCTGACAACAATATGGCCTTTTTCCAGGATTTCTTTTCAAGTTCCTGGTTGAATTCCATATTTCCTTGAAATTCTCAAGTAAGTACGATTCAGTCATCAGCCTACTTGGCAGTTTGAGGCCATTACATTTGACCAGGTGCTTCCACTTAGTTGAACAAGGTAAGGAAAAACACAAGAAAATAAATTCCCCATGATGTAAGGACATTTCTGGTCATGTGGGATGGACTTTGCCCTATACTACCCTCCTATCTAGCTCATCGTGGTTAGCTTCAGAACAGGATTTGTATCCTTTGAAGCTAGTTTTCAAATTATAGCTAAAGGAAAAAAGGGGAATGCTTTTTTGGTGGGAGAGGAAACATTTAGTCTCTATCTAGAAACATTATGTCTACATCAGACTATTTAAATCCAAAATAGTGGCAAGTAACAGCTTCCACTACCTTTTTGTTTTAAATCAAGAGTAGGAACAAGTGAATTGAAGTTGAGCCCCTTAAAGCAGGCTGGAGAAGTCTGGGAGCTGAAGTCCTTCAGACTTAAAGTTGCAAAGGATGGAGACCCCTGCCTTAAAGTACTGTTGGTTTCAATAAAAAATCAAGTATTTATTTAAATTCTATCCAGCAAGGGCAAGAGATTGAAGTTGACTTAGACTTGTGAGATGCAGTGGCTCAGTGCAGGCCTCACCTTGGTAGCTGTCAGGTGCCGCAGCTCTGACCCAGCTGGTCTTCGGCCTAAATAGCTGCTCAGCACATTCCTGGCTTAGCCACTCCTCCACACCCCTCAGCTGAGCTCGGCTGCTTCCTCGCCACCAGGCCACTGAGCCGAGCTGCGTTTTTGTCATGCTTGCCACGCTACAGCTGGGTCTTCTTCAGACACCCCCCATCACTGGTGCATTCTTGAGACATCCGCCATCCAGGGGTGAGTTCTGGCTTCTTCTAGTGCTGGTTTGCTCAGGGACGCGCTTCAGGTGCATGGGGGCTTGATGCATGCTGTGCAGGCATGCACAGTAAGTAAAAAATGCTTCTGCGCATGTGCAGAAGCAAAAATCAAGATGGCGGCGCCTACAGCGCTGCCTATAGAACTGGTTCAGGGGGGTGGCCGGCTGAGTTACTACCTACTCGGCTGAACCGGTCCAAATCGGTAGGAACCCACCTCTGCCCCCATCACTCAAACCCTGCCCTGCCCCACCCCGCCCCACTGTGGCAAGCCCTGGACATTTATTTATTTATTTTATTAAATTTATACCCCGCCCTTCTCCAGAAAGGACCCAGGGTGGCGCACAGGAATTAAAAACATAGAAATATAACAAAATATAAAATTTAAAAGCATATTAAATTCCTACCCTGTGCTAAAATCGATTTAAAATCCCCCAAATTAAAACTGTCTAAGAGTAGTCACAACGGAAGGTTAGGCTAGGCCGGCTTGATGGAAAAGGTGTGTCTTTAGACACTGGCGGAAGAGGCGGAGGTCAGAGATGGTGCGAAGTTCGGGGGGTAAGTCGTTCCAGAGGGTAGGGCCCGCCACAGAGAAGGCCCTTCCCCTGGGTGTCGCCAACCGGCATTGCCCGGCCGACGGCACCCTGAGAAGGCCCTCTCTGTGGGAGCGGATCGGACGAAGGGATGTATGGGGCAGGAGATGGTCTCGCATAGCTTGGCACCTGATCTATATGGGAAAAAGACCAAAACCATTTGCCAACCTACCAAAGAAAAGCTTACTTTTGAATTTTCCCATTTAATTACAAGTTTTTCCAAAGTCAGTTAGTACCGACGAGTACATTTTATTCATATCAACTTTCGCTCACACTGTTAAGAGAAGATAATTATGTTTTATGTTCTACTGACATGCAGTGGCGTGTATTTTTCTCCTACTCCTGTGGCACATGCCAACATGAAGGGAAAACTTGTGCCTTATTAGAATATGTTAATTAACTTGCATAATTTTTTAATTAGCAAGAACGGGGACTAGAAAAATAACATTGTCTATATTTCATCTTTTTCATGTTATTTGGTAATTATTGTCTCTGTGATAATAAAGAAAAGGTTTCTAAGCAACTTTCAGGTTTATCCTTTCCAGCTGCAAAAGTACACTATTAAAACCCATGTTTAATTAAACTTACATTGCTTGAAGCAGTTGTTTAATCATAAGACAATCAATGTGTGTTTCCAAAAATCTTCATAAACAAGAATCCTTTTAAGTAGATGGTATGCTTGACACATTATCCCATGCATAAATCATGCCGTGCATTAATTTTTAGCCCTTAAGAACTGTTTACTCTTACTCTGCAGAAATGGACTGGGTCACCACTCAAATGGTGTCTCACTGTCTTTCGATTGGGCAAATGTGAGGACCCAGGAAATCTATCGGCAAAAGACTATCCCCAATTCGCATCACTTTTGCCCTTTTATTTGCTTCATCGCTTGCCGCAAGTGAGTGAAGATTGCAAAAGCTTTGCAAACTGCAGTTGCAAGAACATGTTCATTGGTAAGGTAAGGAAAAGTCATGTTACTGAATTTTTATCATGCGACCATGGGAATGCCACAAAGGTCATAAGCAGGGGTGAAATCCAGCAGGTTCTGACAGGTTCTAGAGCAGGGGTCTCCAACGTTTGCAACTTTAAGTCTGAAGGACTCCAGCTCCCAGACTTCTCCAGCCAGCAAAGCTGGCTGGAGAAGTCTGGGAGCTGGAGTCCTTCAGACTTAAAGTTGCAAACGTTGGAGACCCCTGTTCTAGAGAACCGTTAGGGGAAATGTTGAGTAGTTCGGAGAACCGGCAAATGCCCCCTCTGGCAGAGTGGGGTGGGAATGGAGATTTTGCCATTTCCTTCCCCTGCCACGCCCGCCAAACCACACCACGCCCACCAAGCCACGCCCACAGAACTGGTAGTAAAAAAAATTGAATTTCCCCATCGGTCATAAGTGTGAAAAATGGTCATAATTCACTGTTTTCAGTGCCCTTGCAACTTTGAATGGTCCCTAAACTAACTCTTGCAGGGTATTCCAGGGTATCTCTTTAAGTAAGGGATAGAATCAAGATTACGTGAAGTGTTAATACAACTTTATAAGGCCTTGGTAAGGCCACACTTGGAATACTGCATCCAGCTTTGGTCACCATGATGTAGAAAAGATGTGGAGACTCTAGAAAGAGTGCAGAGAAGAGCAACCAAGATGATTAGGGGACTGGAGGCTAAAACATATGAGGAATGGTTGCAGGAACTGGGTATGTCTAGTTTAATGAAAAGAAGGACTAGGGGAGGCATGATAGCAGTGTTCCAGTATCTCAGGGGTTGCCACAAAGAAGAGGGAGTCAAGCTATTCTCCAAGGCACCTGAGGGCAGAACAAGAAGCAATGGGTGGAAACTAACCAAGGAGAGAAGCAACCTAGAACTAAGGAGAAATTTGCTGACCATGAGAACAATTAATCAGTGGAACAACTTGCCCCCAGAAGTTGTGAATGCTCCAACACTTGAAGTCTTTAAAAAGATGTTGGATAGCCATTTGTCTGAAATGGTATAGGGTTTCCTGCCTAGGCAGGGGGTTGGGCTAGAAGACCTCCAAGGTCCCTTCCCACTCTGCTATTGTATTGTATTATTGTATTGTAATTACAATATTTTGAATGCCATTAATCCCATGCTGCCTATTTAGCAGTAGCTCATCAAATAAGTATCAGCTCAAGTGATTCAGGGTGATGGGACACTATTTTGCCTGAAGTCTGCTGATGTTGAACATCTGGCTTGCACTGGCTAAGCTGTTCTGGAACTGGGTGCTTTCCTACCCAGGGCAGCATCGTCTCCTTCGCACAATCAGGTGTCACTTCTCCCCTTAACATCACGGCAGCCAAAACTTCCTACAAAGGCGATTCGTCATGCCACCCATAAATTTCTTACTCCTCGGTTATGAAAATGCCTCTCGTTGCAAAACGATCTCCGTGTCTGCCCATGGCGAGACTATGAGGAAATGCTGGGGGCGGATGAAGATCTCAGCCACCTCCAAAATAAAAGACGGAATGTAGGTGGGATAGAAATCAGGAGAAACCTTATGGAGGAAAGAATCCAGTTCGGCGAATGCCGTTTTGAACGCGGGGTATAGAATTTAATTACCCTTGAGCCCAATGTGGAGAAAAGAAAGATTTTGCAATGAAGAGAAAAGTAACGTTTGAGCTGGAGGTTAAAACATATCAAGAACGGATGCAGGAATTGGGTTTGTCTAGTCCAGGGGTCTGCAAAGTCGGCTCTTTTAAGACTGGTGGACTTCAACTCCAGCCGACTGGAGAATTCTGGGAGTTGAAGTCCACCAGTCTTAAAAGAGCCGACTTTGCAGACCCCTGGTCTAGTCTACTGAAAAGAAGGACTAAGGGTGACATGAGAGCAGAGTTCCAGTATTTGAGAGGGTTGCCACAAAGAAGAGGGGCCGGGGTCCACTTATTTTCCAAAGCACCAGAAGGCAAGGCAAGAAGCAGTGGGTGGAAATTAATCAAAGAGAGAAGCAACGTGGAATTGAGGAGAAACTTCCTAACAGTGAGGACAATTAACCAGTGGAATGGCTTGCCTTCAGACTTTGTGGCTGCTCCATCATGGGAGGTTTTTAAAGAAAAGACTCGACAGACACTTGTCTGAAAGGGTATAGGACAGTGATGGCTGTGTGTGTGTGCATGTGCTATTGTGCACGCACGGGCCACACCCACGATTCAATGCTCCCCATCCACCCGTCCATGCGCGCATGACCCCTGCCCCGTGCACGAACATACGACCCCCTCCCCATGTGGTGGGGGAGTTTTCTTCCTTCCCAAGGTCTGGAGGCTTTCCTAAAGCCTGGGGAGGGTGAAAACGGCGTCCCCCAGCCCACCGGAAGCCATCCGGAAGTCAGGAATGGATTATTTCTGAACTTCCGGTTGACTCATTGGGCCTGTTTTTCACCCTCCCTAAGCTCCAGAGGTTTTCCTGAAGCCCGGGGAGGGCAAAAACAGCCTTCTCCAGCCAGTGGTGGGATTCAAATTGTTTTACAACCGGTTCTGTGGGCATGGCTTTGTGGGCATGGCAGGGGAAGGATACTGCAAAATCCCCATTCCCATCTCAGGCCAGCCAGAGGTGGTATTTGCCGGTTCTGCGAACTACTCAAAATTTCTGCTACCGGTTCTCCAGAACCTGTCAGAACTGGCTGAATACCACCTCTGCCCCCGGCCCTCCAGAAGGCTGAAAATCAGCTGGCCAGCACGTACATCTATGTCAGAGCTGAAACAAATATGGCTCCGGGTGCAACCTGTGGCATGCGTGGCATAGGTTCGCCATCACGGATGTAGGATCTCCTGCTTGAACAGGGGGCTGGATTAGAAAATGCCCAAGGTCCTTTCCCGCTCTATTCTACTCTGTTTCTCAGGAGATATTGAGAACAATTATCCAGTGGAATGGCTTGCCTTCAGAAGCTGTGAGTGGTCCATCCCTGGAGGCTTTTAAGAGACTGGACAGCCACTTGTCTAGAATGATATAGGGTCTCCTGCTTGTGCAGGGGGTTGCACTAGAAGACCTCCAAGCTCCCTGTCCAATTGTGTCATTCTGTTCTGTTCAGTTGCAGCCCAGCTGCTGAGTCTGCTTCCTATTTTTACTGCTCTCTGGCTTTCCAAAAGAGAACTTCCACCACCTCCCTGCATCCCAACAGGGTGCAAACAAAAACATTATTCAGGATGTTGAAAAGGTCCGTCCTGTAACCTACACTCCCTTCCTGGGGGTGCTGCTTGTGCCAATTGCAACTTGATGGTACAATCGGCTCGAAAATGAAGCCGTTGCTTGGAATCAGCCTTCGGGTGAAGGCAAAACATGGTTAAATTAAATTCAGCTCCCTTCTTCTGATTTTTATTCCTGCGTTATAGCAGCGACGCGTATAATTCACCTGGGAGTGGCAGGAAAAAGAGAGGTGGCTTTATAAATTAAATGCCGTCTCCAAATGCTATTTTTCAAAATGAATCACGATTCAAAATTCATTGCAAAGTTGAAGCTTGGGGAGAGAAAAAAAGAAGTTTTCTGTTCTTTATGAAGCGAAGAATGAAAATGACTCGAGTCCCTTTTAGAGAAAATATTTCTGGGATCAGAATTTCAATGCAATTATAGGAAATGCTATGAAGAAGCAGAGAGTGTTACTTGTTGACAGGGAAGTGAGCAAGCAGTTTACAGCTGTTCAGGAGGAGGACTTGGGGGGGCGGAATTCTTCTGCCTGGATGTTGAATTCCTAAATGCCAAATATGGACTTGACTGAATGGAGTAGATAGATTGACGATGACATGGATAGTCCTGCCTATTTAGATCAGTTCTGAGTTGGTACAGCTGATCAAAATGTTAAATATATCTGTGGTAAATAAGCAATAGAAAAAACAAAGAGAAGCTTCAAGGAACGGGCTCAAGGCAGATCAAGATTTTGTTTTGTTGAATGACTGACATAGCAACAATCCCAGCGATTGTCACCTTTCGCTCCAAGTCAAATTATACGTGCATCCGTGGTTTTGGGGTAGAGTACCATCTGTACGCTGATGATACTCAGCTGTACATCTCTACCCCAAACCACCCCAACGATGCCGTCGAAGTGATGTCCCGGTGTCTGGAAGCCGTGCAAATCTGGATGGGAAGGAACAGACTCAAACTCAACCCGTCCAAGACCGAGTGGCTGTGGTTACCGACGCCCCAGTACAACCAGTTGACTCCATCACTGGCCATAGGGGGTGAACATCTAGCCCCCGTGGATCGGGCATGCAACTTAGGCGTCCTCCTGGATACCTGGCTGTCGATGGAGGACCATTTGACAGCCGTGACCAGGGGGGTGTTCTACCTGGTTCGCCTGGTACGCCAGTTGCGTCCCCTATTGGACCGGGACGCCCTTCGCACAGTCACTCATGCACTTGTGACATCCTGTCTAGACTACTGTAACGCTCTCTACATGGGGCTCCCCTTGAAATGCACCCGAAGACTACATCTAGGCCAGAATGCGGCCGCACGGGCAATTTTGGGAGCTCCTAGATACTCCCACATAACACCGCTCCTGCGCGAGCTGCACTGGCTGCCTGTGGCTGCCTGTGTTGATCACCACCTTTTTAAAGCTCTCCATGGCATAGGACCTAGTTATTTGCGGGATGGTATCCTGCCCTATACATCCCTTCGGCCGATTCGCTCCCACAGAGAGGGATTTCTCCGGGTGCCGTCCGCTAGGCAATGCCCAGGGGAAGGGCCTTCTCTGTGGTGGGCCCAACCCTTTGGAACGACCTACCCCCCGATATTAGAGCTACTACGGACCGCTGCTCCTTCCGCCAAAAATTAAAGACCCATCTTTTCCATCAGGCCGGCCTGGCCTAATTTATGCTCCTCGACCCAGTCTGAAGTTTAAATTGTTTTAATCAGGTTTTAATGGGATATAGTTTTAATGTTTTTTATAAAATTTTAGTACAGGGTTAACTATTTAATTTGGTTTTAAATATGTATATATTGTTATGTTTTAGATGTTCTTAATTTTCCTGTACACCGTCCCGAGTCCCTTCGAGGAGAGGGGGCGGTTTAGAAATTTAATAAATTATTAAATTAAATTATTAGATGTGCCCTATGGTGTTCCCCAAGGTGCTTTTTTCAAGAGGCAACTGGACTTTCTGGTATTTCTTTAAAGACGTTTCACTTCTCATCCAAGTCAGATAGTGAGGTGGTTGGGAAGGAACATGCGCCATTCCTGGAGGAAACCTCAGATGAGGGCTCTGTATTGGAGGCAGAGAGGGAACAAGACAGCAGTGAGGCAGAGGAACAGCTGGAGTCTGTTCCCAGTGTGCACATGCACAGAGCTACCACAAGATAAGAACTAAGAAACCAGGGTTGTCTTGGGAGTAAAGCCACGCCTTGGGGGTGATTGGCCCCTCCCAGAGGAAACAAAAGAGGAACAAATGGGGAGTGGACTTTTGCAGGAAACAATTCTTTCATTCGGTGGTATCAAGAGTGGAAAGTTCTGTTGGTGATTATAAGAGACTCTGTGTCAAGTTTTGCCTTGCCCTGCATTTGGAAACTAGCTATCTTGCAGCGCTCCAAACGAAATAAGGTCCATGTGGATAAACATTCCTCCGAAAGACTGTTTGATAAGCTTTGCTGACTGTGAACGAAAGAAATTCACAGTCATGTAAAAGAGGTTTTGTCAGGACCAAAACTTTGCTTCTCGTTTTCTAAGGAAGCCTGGGTCAGAACAGCCAGTAGTCAGCAGAAGTAGCCTGCAGTACTGCACTCTAACCACTGCACCACCATGCTTATGAAGATGACGTGAAGATTAAAAATATGTATTACCCAACGATAAATTCATCCACTTTGGTGTCTTTCTGTTTTCAGAGCTTTGCACTTGTGCCACCTCAACATCCTTCTCTTAGCAGGCAGACAATTTCCTCTGAATCCTTGCTGACTCTGTTCCTATTGGCACTGAACCATTGGCAGAGAAAAATGCCCTAGAATATTAGTTCATGGGTCCAATTGTTAGCGTCCAGCTCATACGCCAAGGTACAAACTAAACATAGATGGAGCAAAACAGCACCAGTTTAGAGATGTTTGCAAGACTGACAGCCAATTTCTGCAAAACCCGGAGTAATTCATATAGCATATTTTTCAGAGTATAAGATGCATTTTTCCCTCCTAAAAGAGGCTGAAAACTTGCATGTAGCCCTGCTCACCTGGCGGTCCCTACCCTTCGGCCTCCACACATTTTCTTCCTGGCTGCCGAGATTGCCACTGACAGTGGCTTGTGTTTTTGGGCTCCGTGTGTTGTGTTTGCAGCCTCCAAATGCTGGACGGTGCCCAAAATGGCTAACTGGAACGGCTGCTGCCTTCTCTTACCCTTTCCCTGCTTTGCCCGCTTTAGTCACTGGAGCTCCCTCCGAAGATCAGCTGTGCTTTTGAAGCTGTTTTTCAGCCCAAACACGAGCTAAGCGATCTTCCATGCTTTGCCTGCTTTTCTAATTGTTGCTCTCTCTGACAATCAGCTGTGCTTTAGAAGCACAGCCCCCATCATCCCCAACCTCAAAACCAGCGAGCGAACTAATGGGCTGAAGAGTATGCCCCATCATCCCCAACCTCAAAACCAGTGGGCGTACTAATGGGCTGAAGCTTATGGGGAGACATGGGGAGACATGATGGCAGTGTTCCAATATCTCAGGGGTTGCCACAAAAAAGAGGGAGTCAAACTATTCTCCAAAGCACCTGAGGGCAGAACAAGAAGCAATGGGTGGAAACTAACCAAGGAAAGAAGCAACTTAGAACTGAGGAGAAATTTCCTGACAGTGAGAACAATCAGTGGAACAGAAGTTGCCTCCAGAAGTTGTGAATGCCCCAACACTACAAGTCTTCAAGAAGATGTTGGATAGCCATTTGTCTGAAATGGTATAGGGCTTCCTGCCTAGGCAGGGAGTTGGACTAGATGACCTCCAAGGTCCCTTCCAACTCTGCTATTGTATTGTATTGTATTGTATTGTATTGTATTGTATTGTATTGTATTGTATTGTATTGTATTGTAATTATGCCCCATCATCCCCAACCTCAACACCAGTGAGCAAACTAATGGACTGAAGCTGACCAGGCTAAGGACTAGTCAGATGAATACCTGGTAGGTAGAATTTCCCCCCTATTTTCCTCCCCCAAAAACTAAAGTGTGTCTTATACTCTGGTGCATCTTATATTCTGAAAAATACGATAAACATTTCCAAGAACACCCAGTAGGTTGAGATGGTTCTAGTTCTAGCCAATTTGCTTTAAGAGGAATTGCCTTACATCTACAAAACATGACAATCGCTTTGATTCTGAACATGAAAGCAAGTGATCATCTTGTCTTTCTTCCAGTGAACATGGAGTCAATACATCATTAATGTTTTTAATTGTGTATCTTATATCCTGTGTCTCTCAATTGCTTCCATGAAGAATGTCCGCCAACTGATTTGGGTCTAGCAATCTACCTTGGCCAAACCTAGAAACCATTAGAACCAGTGGTGGGATTCAAAATATTTTACTACCAATTCCTTGTGGCCATGGTTTGGTGGACATGGCAGGGGAAGGTTACTGCAAAGTCCCCATTCCCTTCCAATCAGATGGGATTCAAGAGGCAGAGAATAGATGGAGTTGGGGCCAGACAGAGGTGGTATTTACCAGTTCTCCAAACTACTCAAAATTTTTGCTACCAGTTCTTCAGAACTGCTCAGAACCTGCTGAATCCCACCTCTGGTCTGATTAATGCTTTCCTAAGAATGGACCACCTGGCCATCAGAAAATCCCAGGAGTAGATGAGAAAGGAAGTCTCCAATCTCATAGACCAAGGCCACAGAAAAGATCCTGACACAGGGCTACCAAGAAAGTTAGGCTGTACTCAAAGAATTGTTTACCTTTACAATACATGTAACCAACCCATGGAGTTAATGCCTTTACTCCCTCTCCATTCCTCTAGGCAGAATGGTCTAGAATTTCATTCTTCTAACACTTGGCAATGTTCTGATATTTACTATAAACTTACTCACTGACAGTTCAGGCTCATTTATTCTAATACCCAAGTTCTCAAAAAAAACAAAAACACTTAATTGTTCAATTATCTCTTTTATGCTTAGTTCAAAAGAACTGAATGTACTCATACTAAAGGTGTAGGGAGGGGGGATTGCCATGGAGAAGCTGTTAAGTTCAGCTCCTTCATGTAAAACAGGAAAAGCAGGAAAAATTGCTTCAAAAAAAATGCAGAGCTCGAGTACTTTGGACAACTACCCAAACAGGGCAGGCTCCAGATAAATAAACTGAGTCTACAGCTAGGTTAGCTTCTCCCTAACCCAGGGGTGTCCAAACTTGGGAACTTTAAGACTTGTGGACTTCAACATCCAGAATTCCCCAGCCAGCATGGCTGGCTGGGGAATTCTGGGAGTTGAAGTCCACAAGTCTTAAAGTTCCCAAGTTTGGACACCCCTGCCCTAACCTGTTCCTCTTTGGATCTCTTGGGACCAGAAAGGGGGAAATTAGAGTCTTAGAAACAGGAACCACACCACTCCAAGTGTACAGTGGAATTTGGGGAACATCGCTTGAATTATGTGTTCAGACATGAAGTAATTCTCATTTCCAGTCATAACAAAATTACAGAAGTGTTAGAAGGGATCTTGAAGGTATTCTAGTCCAACCCCCCGCTCAAGCAAAAGACCCTTATACTATTCCAGAGAAAGGATTGTCCAATCTCATCTTAAAAGCTTCCAGTGATGGAGCATCTACAACTTCTGAAGGCAGTCGTTCCACTGATTAAATGTTCAAACGATCAAGACATTTCTCCTGAGTTCTACGTTGCTTCTCTCCTTGAATTAGTTTCCATCCGTGCTTTCTTGTCTTGCCTTCAGGTGCTTTGGAGACTAGGCTGAGCCCCTCTTCTTTGTGGCAGCCCTCAAATATCGGAACGCTGCTATCATTGTCAGCATGCTGAGGAGTCATATTCACTTCACTGATACATATTTTTTTGCAATAATATGGGGGTCCTTGCCTTTTTCCAAAGTCCCATCCCCAACTTCACAGTTTTGTTACAGAACCTGAATTTCCTGGTACACGTATGGACCACAGTTGGGATTGGAATTTCCATTGCAGGTTAGTGTGGCCATAAGGTCAGTCATCAACTCAAGCTTTACAGTGATCATTAAGCAAATTACCATGGTTGTTAAGCACAACACATTATTGTTAAGTGAATCCATTTCTCCAAATTGATTTTGCTTACTGGAAGCTGGGTGCAATGAGCAAAACCTTCAGAAATATGAACTGTTGTCTCCTACGACAACCGCTCCCCTTTCCTTCTATTTATTCCCCAGCCAAGGAGGCAGCATCCACATGTGCTTTGCTTCCCGAGTCAGCTCCTTGTCCTCCGTAGTTCACCTCTCCTAACTGCTCTGCACATAATGTGCATCTGGAACAGGTCCAAGCTGTTCCTCCTCCTCACTCATATCAACCTCCAAAGGCAGATGCCTATCTGGGGGCTGGGAAATGTCAGACAGCCCTGACTCTATCTCTGTCTCCAATGCAGAGCATCCATCAGAGCCTTCCCCAGACTCCAGAACTGGCCCAGGTTCCTCCCTAACCTCCTGATTGTCCGAGTCTGCGGCCAGCTCCACTGGCAGCTGGCGGGCCACAACCCCATGGTCAACTTTCCTGGGGCAACTCACCAGGGGATAACTCACCGTAGTCAACTTGCCACGGCCCTTGAACAATTCGATTTAATGTTATAAAATAATTTGAACCTTAACTTTTGTCATTCCCCTTTCATTTGGCCCCTCCTTTTGCATCCTTACTCTAATGGTTTTATTCCACCATTTTTTAAATATATATATAGTTTAACTTTTGTCCTGTGGCGAGTTGGCCACAATGCGTTGGCCATGGCGATATCCTGCTCATTCCGCTTGAAAGGGCTTCCTCCTTCCTCTCCTGCTCTTCTGAAAGCATATTCAAACATGCAAGGTTGCAACAGTGTTTTGGGTGGTGGTGGGGTGGCTAGGGGAGTCCTCAGGCAGCCTCTCCCAACTGCATGTCCTCCCGAAGGATTAATCTTCGCTGCGGTCCCAAGAGACGTGGATGAGGAAAGGCTGTTCCTGCCACATTTGCAACTGTTGATTTAGGAACATTTAATAACACACAGGAACCGTTCTTGGGTGTCAAAAGCGAAGCCATTTCAGATTACCTGCCTCAATAGCAGGAAAGCAAGAGTAAAGGATTACTAAAGAATATCTTTCTCCTCTCCTGCTATTCCATATCAGTCTCTGTGCATTGCATCGGCCTGCGAAGACCCACAAGCTTTGTTATTTTAGCTGTCATCTTTTTTTTAAAAAAAAACTTTTATCATTTCGTGTGTGTGTTTTTTTTCTTTAACTTAGAGCCTCATGATTCATTCTTGCTTGGCTACCACACAGTTTTCCACCCACATAGAAAAACATGCCAAACCTCTGAGGTTTTGCAATATTCTTTTGTAGCGTAGCTTTTATCGGGCAATCAAGTCAATATTAATGTAATTTTTTTCTTCACGCAAAAAGCAGGCTTAGCTGCCAAAGGCACACAACAGCTCACTGGGTGATAAAATAAAGTATCCACAGATAGTTTCCCCCCCCCCCTTCTAAAAATTCAGCTGAGATATTTCCCAAAGAAATGCGGGTTTAATTTGTTCGTGTTAATGTGGACTGTGCTAAATGGAGACCAGTGGTGGGTTCCAGATCCCGTTGCAAGTGGGTTCCAGATCCCGTTGCAAGTGGGTTCCAGATCCCGTTGCAAGTGGGTTCCAGATCCCGTTGCAAGTGGTACACAGCGCGTCCCTACCTCCTGCAATGCCTCCGCAATGCTCCAGCAGCTCGGCGAAGCATCACGCAGGCGCCGTACATGCCATGCAAATGCGCAGAAGCGCTAAAGAGCTCAAATACAGGTAAGGAGGATAGGAGGGCGGGTGGGCCTTACGGAGCATCCTACTGGAACGGTACCTGGTGCTCCAGGCAGGCACCGGTACACTCGTACCAGGGCGTTCCACCTGCAACCCACCACTGATGGAGACGTTCGTAAGAATTTCATGCTAAGGATCCGGTCTTAAAATGCACTTATTGTCGTGAAAATTCCATCCGATGTCATCAGAATGATGCATAAACAAGCAGGATTGTACCCAGAGGTGGTATTCAGTTGGTTCAGACCAGTTCACTCAAACCGGTAGTGGAAATTGCAGGTGGGTCCGCCTACCCACCTCGGCTCTATGCCTTCCTACTTAGGCACGTTTTTGAGGTTGGGCGCATATGTGAAAGGTGTGCATGTGAACCAAGTGCATGCGTGGGAGGCCAGGCACATGCATGAAAAGGACGTGTGCACGACAAACTGATGGTAACAAAATGTGAAACCCACCGCTGATTGTATGCAGACTTTTTGTTTGAAGATAATTCTCAAACTTTAAAGAAGCACAAAGAAGAGGGAGTCAAACTATTCTCCAGTGCACCTGAAGGCAGGATAAGAGGCAACGGATGGAAACTAATCAAGGGGAGAAGCAACCTAGAACTAAGGAGAAATTTCCTGGCAGTGGAAATTTGGGGAACATCTCTTGAATTATGTGCTGAGACATGAAGTAATCCTCATTTCCAGTCATAACGAAATTACAGAAGTGTTAGAAGGGATCTTGAAGGTCTTCTAGTCCAACCCCCCGCTCAAGCAAAAGACCCTTATACTATTCCAGAGAAAGGATTGTCCAATCTCATCTTAAAAGCCTCCAGTGATGGAGCATCTACAACTTCTGAAGGCAGTCGTTCCACTGATTAAATGTTCAAACTATCAAGACATTTCTCCTGAGTTCTACGTTGCTTCTCTCCTTGAATTAGTTTCCATCCGTGCTTTCTTGTCTTGCCTTCAGGTGCTTTGGAGAATAGGCTGAGCCCCTCTTCTTTGTGGCAGCCCCTCAAATATCGGAACGCTGCTATCATTGTCAGCATGCTGAGGAGTCATACTCACTTCACTGACAGTTAGAACAATTAATCAGTGGACTTGCCTCTAGAAGTTGTTGATGCTCCAACACTGGAGGTTTTAAAGAAGTGATTGGGCAACTATTTGTCTAAAATAGTATGTGGTCTCCTGCTTGAGTAGGGGGTTAGACTAGAAGATCTCCACAGTCCCTTTCAACTCTGTTATTCTGTTATTCTGTTTTGGGATAAAAGACTATTAGTTAGGGCAAGAAGGGACTCTTACTTTAGTTAGATTTGCACTGCAAAGCACAAAAATTTCTTCTTGCATTTCATATCTTTTAATTTTTGGTAAAAATTAAATGCTTTAGAGCAGGGGTCTCCAACTTTTGTAACTTTAAGTCTGAAGGACTTCTGGAAGCTGAAGTCCTTCAGACTTAAAGTTGCAAAGGTTGGAGACCCCTGCTTTAGAGGAGACTTTCTCTGCCCCTTTGCTCCCCCCTTTTTTTGCCATAGGAAAACCATTGAGAAGAGTTTCAAGATGGAGAACCATGGTGTAAATTGTGACTGGTGGTGTTATGACAATCCAGGAAAGGCTACCAGATGCCCATCAAGGATACTTGTCTGACATCCGTTTTCTGAGTAGCGGTGGACCCTTTCCACTCATATGATGGAAGTCCTATGATGGAAGGAGTATATTGAAGCACTAGCTGTACCTGGCCATGCGTTGCTGTGGCCCAGTCTGGTTAAATGGCCAACCAATCTGTGTGTAGATCTACACCTGCACACACAAACACATACACACAACCACCGTATAACCCCCAACCTACCTACCCACTGTATTTCTTCCTCTCTCCCTTTACCTACCTACCTACCTACCTACCTACCTACCTACCTACCTACCAACTGTATTTCTCCGTTGGAGGCTTATTCGGTTGCTGAGGGAATGACCATTGGAAATGTGAGGGGCGTGTGCGTGATGCATCATAAGAAGCAGCTGGGTGGGAGGAGCTTAAGGGAGAAAAATAACTGAGAAGTGCGGTACTTTTACATTTGTGCAGTGTGCAGATGGCACAGGTGTGCCAGCCACACAATCTGTACATATGATTGTTACTCCCTTTCTTAGCAACATTGTGTGAAAATTTGGTGCCGATCGGTGCAGTAATTTCTGAGATTAGCGATTTTGCACAAACTATTTAAATTTTTTATTTATATAGATTAGACAGAAGGATGCCAACATCCAAGTTATTTCAGAAGATATTCTTTGTAAGAACCTCTAATACGAGAAGGTAAATAGAGGTGGTATTCAGCCGGTTCAGAGTGGTTCACCTGAATCGGTAGCTGCTCCAGCTCTTTGCCATTCTATTTAGGCACGTTTTTGAGGCTGGGCACATACACAGAAGGTGTGCATGCAAGCAAAGCGCATGTGTGGAAGGCCAGGTGCATGCATGGAAGGGGCACATGCACCCAAAGTGAGTGGGCACGAGTGTGCAGGGTGAACCGGCAGTAACAAAATGTGAAACCCACCACTGAAGGTAAAGTTCAATCAGCACTCTGATCATTACCAAGTCAGAAGACTGAACGAACTTATGGAATACCCATCAAAGTTCTAACCAAGCTAATCTGGAGGAAGACACAACGGCCAATCAAATGGAAGAGGTCAATCTACATTCCAACACCAAAAAAGGAGATTTTAACAGATTGTATAAACTGCTCTACAATATCCTTAATTTTCACATGCTAGGGAAGTGATGCTTGGGAATTAGAGCCCTACATGGGAAAAGAGACGCCAGATGTTCAAGTTGGCTTCCGAAAAGGCTAAGGGACATGAAACATTATTGTTGATGTACACTGGATAATTAAGAAAGCCAAAGAATATCAAAAAGAAGTCACTATGCGTGCTTCATCAATTATAGAAAAGCCTTTGAATATGTTGATCACTTCAAGCTGTGGAATGTGCTTAGACCCAGAATATCTCATTGTCCTCTTGAGAAACTTATATACAGGTCAGAGAGTGACAGAATATGGTGGAGCAGACTGGCTCTAGGTTGGCAAAAAGGTGTAGCAAGGCTCTCCCCTCCTTTATTTAACTTGTGTGCTGAATATATATCAAGGGAAGCTGGATTGGAAGAAGATAAAAGTGGTTTCCAAATCAGAGTAAGAAATCCAATCATCTATGCTATGTTGATGACTCTACCCTGAAAGCCAAAAAATGAAAGAGCTCTGGAAGCTCTCGTGCTAAAAGTCAAAGAGCATAGTGGGGAAAACACGGGGCTAAAATTAAATATAAAGAAGACCAGATTAATGACAGCAAGTAGAACAACCAGCCTTTGAACTGACAATGAAGATTATGCAGTGATGGATGACTTTTGCCTTTCAGGATTAACCATCAACGGCCAAGAAACAAGCAGTCAAGACTTCTACTTGGAAGAGCAGCCAAGAAGTTCTTGGAAAATATACCCATATGTTGTGATGTGTCTGTGCCTACAAAAATCAGCATTGTGCAAACCATGGCATCCCCTGTAACACCTTCTGGAAGCAAACGTTGGACTTTAAAGACTCAGGATAAGAAGATCGTTCATGCTTGTGAATGTTGTTGTTGCAGAAGACTCCTGAGACTGTTGTGGACAGCCAAGAAAAGAAACCAATGGATCATCAAACGAATCAATTCTCACATGATGCACAATGCACAAATGACCAGGATCAAATTATGCTCATTATGTCAAGACCCAGCTCTTTGGATTAAGATCTAGGACAGCTCGCCATGGCGAATTCATCGTCATTAATTTGCTGCCAACTCACTGCAGGACAACTAACCCTGAGATAACTCAATGCGAGATAACTGTACCCTAGACCTGTTCCTCCTTTAATAGTTTAGTAATATAATTAATATTATTATAATTAATACAATTATTAATACAATCCTAATAAATCTAAGAAAACTAAGAAAGGGGGAAGAGTTGGACTGAGGCCCTAAAAATATTAAGAGAGGAACAGGTTTAGAATACAGTTATCTTGCATTTTCTCATGGTGAGTTGTTCTGCGTGAATTGGCTGCAGTGAGTTGTCCTCAATGGTTGTATTCAGCCAGTTCGGACCGGTTCAGGCGAACCAGTAGTAGTGACCTGTGGGTAGGCCTGCTTTTTCTCTGCTGACTTATTTAGCCACATTTCCTAAGCTGCGTGCATGCGTGCAAGCTGCGCACGCAAGCAAAGCACATGCACGGAAGGCAGACATGCTCCCGAAGCAGTGGTGGGTTTCTGCAGGCTCGCACCTACTCGCGAGAGCCGGTTGGTGAAATTTAGAGAACCGGTGAGAGGGGGTTCCACCGGCGTACCTGGAAGTAAATCTGGCCCGCCGCTGCCAGTGACCCAATGGGAAGGAAAGGAAAGGAAGGAAGTAATGAAAGAAAGAAAGAAAGAAAGAAAGAGAGACAGAGAGAGAGAGAGAGAGAAAGAAAGAAAGAAAGAAAGAAAGAAAGAAAGAAAGAAAGAAAGAAAGAAAGAAAGAAAGAAAGAAAGAAAGAAAGAAAGAAAGAAAGAAAGAAAGAAAGAAAGAATTTATCATCACAATTGAGTCCAAAATTTTGGTTGCTAAGCAAGAGCGTTGTTAAATGAGTTTCACCACATTTTAAAAGGTGGCCACTCCCACCCTGTCACATGACTGCCAAGCCACACCCACAGAATAGGCCACACCTACAGAGTAGGTTCTAAAAAAATTTGAAACCCACCACTGTCATGAAGCATGCATGCATGCATGCACACTCATAGTTTCGGTGTGCAGCAAACTATGTAAAACCCACCTCTGGTTGTCCCACAGCAAGTTGACCACAGTGAATTAACTATAGTGATGAGTTGGCTGTGAGTTGATCATGATGAGCTGCTCTCAATGAGTTGTCCCATTCCGCTGGAAAAAGCCTCTAGTGCTTGGAAACATGGAAGGAAAGAGAAGAAGAGGCTGGCCAGCAGCAAGACTGGAAGAACAGGTTAGAGGTAGATCATTATGGAGAAAATCAAGCTATGTGGTCACTAGGAGTCCAAAATGACCTTGATGGCACACAATCACTCAAGCATGATTTTAAGTTCGGTGTTCTCTTGGGTTGGGGACAGCAATCAAAGCAGTGGCAAAGAAGGTCATGTCTCCATCTTCTGTTTGGGATAACCTTCAAAGTATCTCCTTGGCTGCTGCTTTCCGGTATGCGCTTCAAGGTACTAGTAACTACCTTTAAAGCGCTCCATGGCAAGGGACCTGGTTACCTGCAAGACCGCCTCCTGCTACCAAATACCTCCCACCGACCAGTTCGCTCCCACAGAGAGGGCCTCCTCAGGGTGCCGTCGGCCAGGCAATGTCGGCTGACGACCCCTACAATACAATACAATAGCAGAGTTGGAAGGGACCTTGTAGGTCTTCTAGTCCAACCCCCTGCATGGGCAGGAATCTTATACCATTTCAGACAAATGGCTGTCTAACATCTTTTTAAAGACTTCCAGGGTTGGGGCATTCACAACTGCTGGAGGCAAGCTGTTCCAGAGGTTAATTGTTCTTACTGTTAGGAAATTTCTCCTTAGTTCTAAGTTGCTTCTCTCCTTGGTTAGTTTCCACCCATTGCTCCTTGTCCTGCCCCCAGGTGTCTTGGAGAAAAGTTTGACTCCCTCTTCTTTGTGGCACCCTCTGAGATATCGGAACACTGCTATCATGTCTCCCCTGGTCCTTCTCTTCATCAAACTAGACATACCCAGTTCCTGCAGCCGTTCTTCATATGTCTTAGTCTCCAGTCCTCTAATCATCTTGGTTGCTCTTCTTTGCACTCTTTCCAGAGTCTCCACGTCTTTTCTACATCGTGGCGACCAAAACTGTATGCAGTATTCCAAGTGTGGCCTTACCAAGGCACTATACAGTGGCATTAACACTTCACGCGATCTAGATTCTATCCCTCTGTTGATGCAGCCTAGAACTGTGTTGGCTTTTTTGGCAGCTGCTGCACACTGCTGGCTCATATTTAAATGGTTGTCCACTAGGATTCCGAGATCCCTCTCACAGTTGCTACTATTGAGCAAGGTACCACCTATACTGTACTTGTGCATTTGGTTTTTCTTGCCTATATGTAGGACCTTACTTTTTTCACAATTGAATTTCATTTTATTAGACAGTGCCCAATGTTCAAGTTTGTCTAGATCCTTCTGTATCTTAAGCCTATCTTCTGGAGTGTTGGCTATTCCTGCCAGCTTGGTGTCGTCTGCGAATTTGATGAGTTCCCCATTTATCCCCTCATCCAAATCGTTGATGAAGATGTTAAAGAGTACTGGGCCTAAAACAGAGCCTTGGGGGACTCCACTGCATACTTCCTTCCATGTAGATGCAGTTCCATTGAGGACTACACGTTGAGTGCGGTTGGTCAGCCAGTTACGAATCCATTTGGTGGTGGTGCTGTCTAACCCACAATTTTCTACTTTATCTAATAGTAGGTTATGGTCTACTTTATCAAATGCCTTACTGAAGTCCAGGTAAATTATATCAACAGCATTCCTCTGGTCCACTGATTTTGTTACTTTGTCAAAGAATGCAATTAGATTTGTCTGGCATGATCTGTTTTTGACAAACCCTAGGGGGAGGGGTCTTCTCTATGGCGGCTCCTGCCCTCTGGAATGACCTACCCACCGACCTACGCACGACCACAGAGCTGCGCCTCTTCCGTCGGGCCTTGAAGACCCATTTATTTCGTGCGGGCGGCCTGGCGTAGTTTTTAAATGGTTTTTAGTAGGGTTTTATTAAGGTTTTAGAATCAGGCCAACCATTTAATATATTTTAAAACGTATTTTATGTATTTTATATTTTATATCACTGATTTTTATTGTCGCCTGTACACCGCCCTGAGTCCCGGAAGGGAGAAGGGCGATATAATGAATGAATGAATGAATGAATGAATGAATGAATGAATGAATGAATGAATGAATGAATGAATAAATAAATAAATAAATAAATAAATAAATAAATAAATAAATAAATAAATAAATAAATAAATAAATAAATAAATAAATAAATAAATAAATAAATAAATAAATAAATAAAATGTTGGAACCTTCCTAGAGTCTAATGCTATGATTTTAATTGGTCCTTGTGATTCTTGGCTATATTCTTTGATTTCCACCAGCTACAACTGTACAGTTATTCCATACAACTTTCTAAGTCAAAGTAGATTAACAGGTGATGCTTTTTCCCACTGGATTAAACACGTTGCTATGGAAATAGAACCCAAGGACAGTAAAGGCAAAGGTGAAGGAAGACTATAAAAGTCAAAGATGCCCAAGCCAAAGGGAATACAATTCAGGTATTTGGCAAGGTAGGTAGGTTTTTTAATTAATTTACTTCACTGTACAAAGCCTATTATTGTCAAAGTAAATATCAAGCCACATAACATAGTCCAACTCATTAAGTAATACGGGAATTTCTTTTTTTAAATAGTGTTTATTGAATTTTCCAACATTTAAAACACAAAACACAAGTTTACACTTATAAGAGCTTTTCCATATCAGTACCAATATCTTTTGTAACAATCCTAATTACAAGAATTCTAGCTCTATATCACTATCCTATGTTATATCCTTATTTAAGTTATAGTGAAATCTACTCACATACCAATATCATATATTTCTTATAAATTTTACATTCTATATATTATATTTTTCCAATTTATACCTTAAGTTTTACGTTTGCTCTCAAGCCAGGAATACCATCTATTCCAAATTTGATAGTACTCGGTTTCTTCCCTATCCTTCATTTCCATAGATAATCTATCCATTTCTGCACATTCATAGATTTTCATTCTTATAATTAGGTCTGGAGGAGTATCTGTTGGTTTCCAATATTTTGCTAGAATGATTCTACTTGGGGTTAATATATGTAATGTTATGTATTGTAACTTTCCCCCCATTTTCCCATCAAAACTACCCAGGAGAAACAATTTTGGCTTCAACTCTATCTCAGTTATCTCTTCCAGCCACTTTTTTTTTTAATCATACACCATGGTAATATTGGAATTTCTAATGCAACATTGAGCATATAGCCTTATTAAAATTGAGGATACTGTTAAGTCTGGATGAAATACAGACAGAGCTCTTGATTTTACTAAGTAAGTTTAAATTCTGGGTATGAAATTTTACAAATTGTCTAAAACCCTTCAGCAAAATGTCCATGTTAATTTCAGCATACAAAACTATTAAACCACATTACTCAGGCCTATTGAAGAGAAAATATAAAAGATGACAGAGATTTATTTCTATTCTCTACCTGCCCTCATTAAAGTTAACTGTTTTCCAAACTAGCTACTGCCAATTGTGTGGACTTCAGGTCCCACAATCCTCAGCAAGGACCTTTCTTTCTGAAAAAGTCACCCTAGCTTGATTATGAAATGTGAAACCATTATGCAACTTAGTAGGGGAAAATGTATACCAAAATACATCTTTCAAGTTCTATATACAGTATCTGAGTAGTAATGATGTAGGGGATGGCCAGGCTCAGCCTAAGGCTGGAGTCAAACACATCATAAGTCATGCACGCCATAAGACATCTAACTCCAGCCTACATTGAATGCCTTTCTATTCCCCTTCAATTTCCCTTGCCTGTTAGTAGGTCAGATTCTTGTAGAGAGCTTAAACTTGCAATAATCTTTATATTCAACTGAACTGCCTGAATCCCCTGATTTTCCTGGCACTTGACAATCAATGTGTGCACATGTGTTTACCTACAGAGAAAGAAATAAAATTTCCTCTAGGAAAAGACTTGCTGTTAGGTATACCCTTAAGTTAAATGAATCACAACAGCAGGTGCATTTTGGGAACAAATGTAAACTATGACTAGCTATGGTGATAAATTCAGCAAAGTAACCAGGGATGTGGTGGCTCAGTGGCTAAGATGCTGAGCTTGTCGATCAGAAAGGTTAGCACTTTGGCGGTTCAAATCCCTAGCGCCGCATAACGGAGTGATCTCCCATTACTTGTCCCAGCTTCTGCCAACCTAGCAGTTCGAAAGCATGTAAAAATGCAAGTAGAAAAATAGGAACCACCTTTGGTGGGAAGGTAACAGTGTTCCATGCACCTTCAGCATTTAGTCATGCCGGCCACATGACCATGGAGACATCTTTGGACAGCGCTGGCTCTTCGGCTTAGAAACAGAGATGAGCACCGCCCCCTAGAGTCGGGAACGACTAGCACATATGCGCAAGGGGAACCTTTACCTTTACCTTAACCAAAAATAAGACATCTGCAGTACAAAGGACCTGGAAATGGAGCAAGGGTTGTTCAGGGAAAAGGGAGCCCTGAACACACTAGGGCAACCAAACCAAGAACACACCCTATATGGAGAGAACTTAAAAGCTGTGGTGGCGCAGTGGTTAGAATGCAGTACAGCAGTCTGCTTCTGCTGACTGCTAGCTGCCAGTAGTTCAGAGGTTTGATTCTCACTGGCTCAAGGTTGACTCTGTCTTTCATCCTTCCGAAGTCGGGAAAACGAGGACCCAGATTATTGGTGGCAAGAGTACACTCTGTACACTGCTTAGAGAGAGCTGTAGAGCACTGTGAAATGGAATATAAGTCTAAGTGCTATCTGTTGGGATCAGAGAAATACCAGCAGTCTAGGAATGTATGTCAGAAAGGTGTCCTCTGTCACTGATGGCCAGTGGTGGGTTCTAGCCAGTACAGCTGTACCAGTAATAATTGTGAACAGTGGCCACCATACTGATACGGTGGTTCCTTTGGCCCACCCTGCGTTCCATACTTGTTTTGAAGCAACCAGGCCATATGCGCACGCACGCACAGCGTGCGGCCCATGCACAACCTCAGTCAAGCAGCTAGGTGTTGCAGGAGTGGTGGAGTGTGAATGCGTGTACAGTGCAAGTCAGATGTCATGCATGAACAGACCATGAGCAGCGAACCGGTAGCAACGGTAAGAGCAACCCACCACTGCTGATGGCCAACACCAAGCTATCACTGTTGGTCTTACTCCACGCCCTAATGTTATGGGTTTTTGAACACTCCACAAAGCTTGCTCCCTGCCTAAAGAGGCTCGTTTCACTTCAGTCTAGCCGAAATGTCCCTGGCTTGGCTGGAATTCTTGGTCCTGAGCTCCGAAAGGTTGACTATTTGTACAGTAGCCAAACCTTAATTGCTTTACAGCAATTTGTAGCGAATGCCCCGCCCTGATACCAATGATTAGTTTTCTCACTCATGACATAACCTTCCTTTTGGTAACGTTCTGGAAGTTCTGCCAAATCTATTCCGAGAGGCCATATATTCATGAAAATTTCTCATTCACACTTTCCACCGTCAGAAAAGCCCCCACAGCAGAGTCATTTTCGCAGTCCACTTCCTTTGTGCACCAGAAATATGTGGACGGAAACCAGGACTCTCCGTGCATCAGAAAGGTGCACTCGGAAGGCTTGCTGAATTAGGGATTGGGTTGATGAGATTTGTCCAAACGACACAATGTTCTCTCTGAGAGCAGCATAATTACCAAAGTGGAAGTGGGAAAGACTGGCAGGAACCGACTTGTACTGGTCTCTCTGGATAAGGAACATTTCCAATTCTCGTGCTTATGTCACCGATTCCTATCTCTCAGTGAGTAAACACCGCTATTTTGTACTTCTCCAAATACTTAGGATTCCGTCCTGCAACCACGGGAGCGGATCCAACTTCTGAACCTGATCTCAGACAGGATCGTACAGTTGTCAATGCACCAGGGTGCAAATCAGCACCACGCTTAGCAGACAAAGCCACTAAGATAACTTCATCTCATGAACGGGGACTGTTATGTATTGCGTATAGCTGACTGTTGAAGTTCTCAGCCTGGTCCTCTGTTGGAGAGGGAGGAGTTGGCTTCACAAATTTCAGCAATGTGTTCTTTTCCCGGTTGCTGGGTGGGCGTGGCCATGGTGGGCATGGCCTAGTCAGCCTCCTGCACCATGGTGGGTGGGGGGCATTTTTGCCTTCCCCAGACTCCAGAGCAGAAGTGGGTTCCTACCGGTTCGAACCAATTTGGCTGAGTAGGTAGTAACTTGGCTGGCCATGCCCCCGAACTGGTTCTATCGGCAGTGCCTGTGGCACCGCTATCTTATTTTTTGCTTCTGCGCAAGTGCGAAAGCAATGTTTAGTACTGTGCATGCATGCATAGCTGCATCAAACAAGCGAGTGCCTGATGTGCATGTGCGCCCAAAGTGTGTCCCTGAGTGAACCAGCAGTAGAAGAAGCCGGAATCCTCCCCTGCTCCAGAGGCTTTTCTTGAGCCTCCGGGCGGGTGAAAACTGCCTCCCCCGGGCTCCGGTGGGCTTCCGGGAGGCCCATTTTTCCCCTCCCTGAGCATCTGCATGGCCCAACACTTACCTCACATCCAAAATGGGCTGTGTGGAGATTCCTGGGAGGGGAGGGGAGTGGTTGGAGGGGCAGTGTGGGGTGGGCAGGGCCAGCCAGTGGTGGAATGTGGAGGTTCTCTGAACCAGCCATAACATTAGCTATGGGTTCTCCCAAATCCGAGCAAACCCAAAGCAGCCCACGCCTGCTCTTTCCTCTCCAACAGAGGACCAGACTGAGAACTTCAACAGACAACTATATACAATACATATCAGGGAACCTTTAATTAAATAACCATAGCAAAAGCTAACTTGCTATGTTTATTTTTTTATTTTTTTAAAAAAAGGAATCTAATCAAAACATGGTTTTTTTAAAGATAAGCTATGGCATTTAAATAATCCACTGAAACCATTTGACCCAAAAGAACATTGCTTCTTTTTTTTTTTCCTTTCTAGGCTCATCAAAGTCCAAGTTTTTTTCATGACCTGTTCCTTGGTGGGAGTAACGTTGGAAGATAGAAAATGGTGAATTGTTTTCAGAGGTTTTATTGCAGCCTACTTAAAAGGGGAGTGTAATAAACGTGTGGCACAAAGTAGTCCAATATCTAACTACTTTTGAAGTTTTTATAACTTTAGAAGGTTAACTTTCTGCTAATGGAGTAACTTTTCTGAAGCCATAAATGTCTAATATGTTAAGAAAACTGGATGGCCTGAATATATGATTATCCAAACATCAGTTACTATACATAAATCACTATTGTGGTATCATCAAAAACTTTTAAAGTACATTTAATGCTTCCATTAAGATTGGAAAATCAGGGGGTACTGTAATCTCCTCTCCAGACTGAGAATTAAACTTAGTTTGGATAGATGTGGGGCAGGGGTGGGTTTCAAATTTTTTAGAACCTACTCTGTAGGTGTGGCCTATTTTGTGGGCGTGGCTTGGCAGTCATGTGACAGGTGGGAGTGGCCACCTTTTAAAATGTGGTGAAACTCATTTAACAATGCTCTTGCTTAGCAACCAAAATTTTGGACTCAATTGTGATGATAAATTCTTTCTTTCTTTCTTTCTTTCTTTCTTTCTTTTTTCTTTCCTTTCTTCCTTCCTTTTTTCCTTCCTTTCCTTTCCTTACCGTTGGGTCACTGGCAGCGGTGGGCCAGATTTACTTCCAGGTACGCCGGTGGAACCCCCTCTCACCGGTTCTCTAAATTTCACCAACCGGTTCTCGCGAGTAGGTGCGAGCCTGCAGAAACCCACCCCTGAGGTGGGGAAAGCTTCAAACACTCACAATATTTCTTCTTTTTCAAGGAAACATTCTATCATTATAAGAGTCCAAAAGAAAATCTTATGTAATCTGATATACATGCATGGAATTTTCCAGAATCATCTGCTGCATCACTTCCCAATCACAAAAACTGCCATGAAATTGGATATGGATGCTTCTTTTCACACTCTATGAAGAAGCATCTCCACTGATCTGAGCACTATCGCATGAAGAAATAATGGGAACATCTCAAGCATCACAAAGTAATTTTTAGTGTAAATGTTAAGGCATTTTGGCATCCACTACTACACTGAATCAGCTAGAAAAAGGCTAAGGCAGGAGAGAGGAAAAAGGAGGAGGAGGAGGAGGAGGAGGGGGGGGATTAAAATATTGGTTCTGAACCTTCTCACCTTCCCATATTTTCTTGGGTCTCTTCTGCTGATCTTCTGGTTTGGCACATTGGAAGCCTGCAAAGGCCACATGTAAATATCTAAAATATGTCAATTAATAAATATAACCATTGTATGTCAGCCTTCTTTTTTCTGAGAAGTTTCCCATCTTACCCTTACAACAATTTAACGTGGAATAAAGTTAGCTGCTCTTTAGAAGGTCAGATCCTGAAGAGGAAACTCAAATACTTTGGCCACCTAATGAGAAGGAAGGATTCACTGGAGAAGAGCCTAAGGCTGGGAAAGATGGAGGGCAAAAGAAGAAAAGGATGACAGAGAATGAGGTGGCTGGATGGAGTCACCAATGCAGCCGGTGTGAGCTTAAATGGACTCCAGTGGATGGTAGAGGACAGGAAGGCCTGGAGAAACGTTGTCCATGGGGTCGCAATGGTCGGCCATGACTTCGCAACTAACCATAACAGAGTTAGCTGAGATAAATCGAATGATGCAAGAAGCCATTTTCCTGTCCTCAAAAAAAGAAGAAGGAAGCATCAGATCCTTGCAAACCATCTTTGCTCAAAGCATCGGAAAGAAGAACCAGGCTAGGAAGCTTCCCTGGGTGTTTTCCTACATTTAACTTTTCTAACATGGTCTTAAAATGAAAGGGGTTGAGGCCCAAAAGCAACGCTTTGGCTGCCTGAAGAAGACAATCATGAAAAGCCAGATTTGAATTGGGAATAGCTGTTTGACCTTCTGAGAGGAAAACACACACACACACTGCTCACCTACATCAAAGACTCAGGAACGTAAATGAAGCAAAGGATGTTGTAAGAGAACGTGGTTTGCAGGCTGGATTGTGGATACGATGACTCATTCGTAGACATACATGTGGAAGAGAGGAAGGGAAAGTTCATTCACAGAGCTGGTTTCGAGAAGGGCAAACATGTTAGCTGCCTTATCATTTCCTAGTTTGTCTACTCTTGTTAGATAATGGCCTGAACCGATAAGAAAGGTGTGATTAATGAGCATTATATGTGAATGGCCAGAGTCCGATAAAAAGTAGCTCTTTACCTTGAGACAATCAAATGGCCCTCATCACCCCAGGGGAGAACCTCCTTCAAGAGGCCTTAGATTCTTAATTGCCCCCACACACCCTTCACACAATTGAGGGGGATTTCAGGAAATAATCTTGGCATCCCACTGTGCCATTCAAAGGGCCCGCCTGCCCTGCTCCAATATATCCTGTCCGGCTTTTCAGAGATTAGCCAATGCTGGTTCGATGCTATCATTGCTGTGATAGTAACTGATTATGAACATGTGTATTAAAACAGTTATGAGCTGAGAAGGGAGAGAGGGGACTTTGCAGCAAAGTATCATGCTGTTGTGGCCCACCAGCGGCCAGCCGTAACGTTAGCTACGGGTTCTCCCAAACCCGTAACAGCCCACCCCTGAGCAAAACCCTTCATCCTGCAATTCCCCCTTGAGTTCACAAAGTATGACCTTCGATACCATTCTGGGCAGAATGAGGGTGATTTTAAAAAAGTGCTCCAATCCTAAAATTAAACTGCAATCCTAAACCATATTCACAAACTGGAAGCTCCTTTGAGGCCGACGAGCCTCTCCTAAGAGTAAACCTGCTGCAATGAATTGATCTACGGGAGTCATAATATTTGTACAGGTTTTTATTATCATAGACTTTATTAAAGAATGTTGTTACAAAACAGTGCATCGCAGAACATAAAATGATCCCTATGAAAACACAGAATAAATAATGTGTTTGTGTCTTGAATTCTTCACTCTGTGACTTGCTGCTCTTTTCATCCTTTCCAAAATAACAGGCACAAAAGCATATTCTAGGAACACGCCTGAAAAGTAACCAAGAGCTGGAATAAGTTGTTTTTAACTCCTGGTATGCGCTCAGTTGAGTGAAGGATTTTTTGAAGGTCTATGAACATTTCCTTCTCCTCCTCTGCAGCCTCCAAAGACAAATGGTGTCAACTTTTGGACACATTTGAAGACAGAGACAACGTGAGACAGGAACAGTGTTCACAGCACATTCTGACTTCTCATTTGCCAGCAAATCGGGGATTAATTATCATCATTCTCTTGTACTTCAACCTTCATTCCCCCTACTTAAATCAGAGTAGAATAAAGTTAAAAGTTTCTCCTGTCCAGTCATTTCCAACCAGTGGTGAAATTCATTTTTTTTTAAACTCCCAGTTCTGTGGTTTGGTGGGCATGGTTTGGTGGGCGTGGCAGGAGAAGGATACTGCAAAATCTCCATTCCCACTCCACTCCAGGGGAAGGATACTGCAAAATCTCCATCCCCACCCCACTCCAGGGGAAGGATACTGCAAAATCTCCATTCCCACCCCACTCCAGGGGAAGGATACTGCAAAATCTCCATTCCCACCCCACTCCAGGGAAGGATACTGCAAAACTTCCATTCCCTCCCCACTCCAGGGGAAGGATACTGCAAAATCCCCATTCCCTCCCCACTCCAGGGGAAGGATACTGCAAAATCCCCATTCCCTCCCCACTCCAGGGGAAGGATACTGCAAAATTCCCATTCCCTCCCCACTCCAGGGGAAGGATACTACAAAATCTCCATTCCCACCCCACTCCAGGGGAAGGATACTGCAAAATCTCCATTCCCACTCCACTCTAGGGCCAGTCAGAGGTGGCATTTGCTGGTTCTCCAAACTACTCAAAATTTCCGCTACCGGTTCTCCTGTCAGAACCTGCTGGATTTCACCCCTATTTCCAACTCTAGGGAACTGTGGTCATCTCCATTTCTTAGCCACTCGAGCCAGCATTGTCCCAAAGACACTTCCATGATCACGTGGCTGACATGACTACATGCCAAGGGACAGGAAATTCGGTTACCTTACCACCAAAGTGGTACCTATTCATCTACTCACGTTTGCTTGTTTTTCAACTGCTAGGTGGATAGGAGTTGGAAGAGCAATGGCAGCTCACCCCATTGCTCAGCTCTTGGGTCTTGAACCCAGACTGTCAGCTTTCCAAGTGACAAGCTCCATAATCTTTAACCTCTGAACTACTGTGCACCCCTCAGTGTAAAATAGGGGATCCATATTCTTTTTTTTTCTTCCCCCCCCCCCCCCCCTATCCTCTTGCTCTCTTCTTTGTCATTTATGGGCAAGAGTGCAGGGAATGGGACAACTCACCACAAACCACTTGCAGTGGCCGAACTCACCATAGCCAACTCAACACAAGACACCTTGTTGCATGACAGTTTAATAATTCTATTTCATTATTTTAAATAAATAAAATTCTTTTCATTATTGCCATTCACATTTCATTCTGTCTCTCCTTTTGCCACCTTTCTTTAATGATTCCATTCTACCATATCTTTGATATTAGTGTAGCTCTTGTCCTGCAGCAGGTTGGCTGTGGTGAGTTGGCCATGTTGAGTTGGCCATGGCATGTTGGCCATGGTGAATTGGCTGAGGCATATTGGCCATGGCAAGTTGGCAGTGGCGAGTTGGCCATGGCGAGTTGGCCATGGCAGGTTGCTCGTGGTGAACTGGTTGAAGTGAGTTTTCATAGTCCCAGAGTGCAATAATAAACTTTGAAGAAAAATAAGGGGTTGCATATTGATCATGCTACAAACCAACCTCCACCCTTCTCTAGCCAAAGTTAGTTAAAGAAAAAGATGTGTCTGAACCCAGCCAGGTTATTTCAAGCTGCCTTGTTACGGAGAACTTCAATCGTCTTCAGTTTTCAGCAGAAAAGAGGAGAGGAGCTGGAGGGTGGATGCTGAAGACTCTCATGAGGCTGAAGAAACCACTTTCTGCTCTTTCTAGCAGAGAAACTATTCCAGAAAGAAGTTTTCTGGGAAAAAAATGGTGCACCATTTGGCCAGACTAGAAATTAGTCAGGCAGAATGCAAATCTTTTTTCTTGGTTTTTTTTTTGCATATTTACTTCAAAATTGTAATTGTACCAATGGAAAAACCTTCAAGCCCATGGCATGCATAGCAAATTGATTTCACTCTGTGTTCTCCCAGGAGAGTTTTACCTGTTTTGCTCCTGCTTGCAACCTCCACCAGTTTTCCCAGACCGACTCAACCGCCTTCAACATGTTTTGCCATGTTGAGGCTTTGTCATGTGCAACCCTTTCGGTACAACTTGGCCTGGCTTCAAACCACCCACACACTAAAGGGATGAAAAGATCGAATTAGGGGAAAATTTCCACCTATTTATCCTCAAGAAGGAAAGGGGGGGAATGACAAAGAAATACCAAGCATTGAGTGGCAGAGGTTGGCGCACCCAACTCTTTTGTGCCTGTCAACCGACTAAAAGGCTTAGCAACTTTGCCATGGAATGCAAGGTTTTCCCTATCCAGTTGTGTTCAAGTCTAATGTCTTCTCTTGGATGTTATCGTCATTTCCTCCTTCCGGGGTCATCGTATCTCAGCTACCAAGGTGATAGATGGCATGAAATATCGAGCAAAACCATGGTAGATGACAATCGTTTCAGTCATCTGCATGCATATAGCTACCTCGTGGTTCTGAGCATGCAATCGCTCTGAATATTTATTACTAGATGAAAAGAGACTGAAGCAATATAACCCTCTGGGATGGAGCAGAATTTTTCAGAGAGGGACAGAGATCCATTAGCTGAAACGATAATAGATTAACATCAAAAACGTCATCAAGAAAGCACAGCAAAGAATGTTCTTTCTGCACCAACTCAGAAAGTTCAAACTGCCCAAAGAGCTGCTGATTCTGTCCTACAGAGGAATGATTGGGTCTGTCATCTGCACCTCCATAACTGTCTGGTTTGGTTCTGCAACCCAACAAGACAGACATGGACTTCAGCAGATAATTAGAACTGGAAAAAAAAAACCCAACAACACCAATTGCTACTAACCTGCCTTCCACTGAGGACCAGTATACTGCACGAGTGAAAAAGAGGGCTGTGAAATAACTACAGACCCCTCACATCCTGGACATCAATTGTTTCAACTCCTACCCTCAAAATAGGGCACTGCACACCAGAACAACTAGACACAAGGACAGTTTTCACCCGAATGCCATCACTCTGCTACACAACCAATTTCCACAACACTGTCAATAATTTACTAAGACCGCATTACTATTATTATTCTCTTCTTTCCTAGTATCTATCTCTTCCCACTTATGAGTATAACCATGTTGCTTGTATCTTTAAATTTTATATTGTTTTATTTGTTTCCTAGTATGATTTGATTGCTTATATAGTAACCTATGACTATCCCTAAGTGTTGTGTCTTATGATTCTTGATGAATGTATTCTATTTTATTTTTCTTTATGCTCACTGAGAGCACATGCATCAAAGACAAATTCCTTGTGTGTCCTATCACACTTGGCCAATAAAGAATTCCATTCTATAAACAATTCTATTCTATTCTATGAGAGTCTCTGTGTTGTGAAACGTCTGATTAAAGCCTTGATATCTTTTGCACATGCACTTGGCATCTCTTTTCCCATCTTCAGTATTATCTGTTATTTACTTGCACTGGGTAATGATTCAGTCAGATCTTTATAGTGCACTGAGCCAACTGCATATATTAACGTACTCTGCAATCTCTTGAAATAAAGAACCGCTTCAGAGCCAATTCTGTCATCACCTCTTATGAATTTGCATTCCTTTTTACTTTATTTTATTTTTTAGGGGGGGGGGGAAATCCACTCAAGGCATTTTTATCTAAATCTAAAATTATCACCTGCGTTACTTACTTCTGCAGATATTTTCACCCTGTGTCTTATTTTATTATTTGTGGGTTTTTTTTAAAAAAAAAAACTTTGATCTTTATGCCAATCATGATAAAGGCAGAATTTTTAATGAATATGTGGAATAAGATAGGTAGTTTAACAGCCAGTTTGTCTAGTTTGAGTATGTGTTTTTGTGTTTTTAAATGGGCGTTGGCATTTATTTTTTTACTTGTGTAAGATCTAGCTCATAATACTGTATCTGTTTCGATAGCTTAATCACTCCCAAGCTTTCAAGTAGCACTGATACTTTAAGATAAGCATCAGGAATAACCAAAGGAATAGATAATTCTGTATGTTCAATAATTCATTCAAAGCTCAGTTGCATTTATTAAAACATAGAATCAGTCTATTGAAAGCATCAGGAATTCCTTTCAGATCAGACCACTTAATCCTGCATTTTGCTAAAAGAAGAGAGTATTTGTAGCTCAGGATTGAAATAAGGGCTCCTGAGCTTGGTTGATTTCTTGCAGACATTTCATTACCCAATGAGATAACATCATCAGTGCATTTTCCTGTTGCTTCTACTAAGATCCAGTCAGTGACCAAGGAAACTCATAACCAATCTTTCATAACAGTGGCATACCAAAGCTCTTAAATTGAGGATCTTCCTTTACAACAGGTTGCAGACTTCTCCCAATGGAGGTTCAAATAAGGGGTAACAAAGCTTATACCTAGTATTGATTGAGATCACTAGTCCAACTTGTTCTGGATTGTCTCTTCCGTCTTCATCAATCTGGGGCCTTAGACTCTGGAAATAGTGCAGGGAAGAGCAACAAAGATGATTAGGGGACTGGAGGCTCAAACATATGAAGAACAGCTGCAGGAATTGTATAGTCTGATAAAAAGAAGGACCAGGGACGACATGACAGCAGTGTTCCGATATTTAAGGGGCTGCCACAAAGGAGGGGGCACATATTCTCCAAAACACCCGAAGGCAGGACGAGAAGCAATGGATGGAAACCAATCAAGGAGGAAACCAATCTAGAACTAAGGAGAAATTTCCTGACAGTTAGAATTATTAATCAGTGGAAGAACTTGCCTCCAGAAGTTGTGGGTGCTCCATCACTGGAGGTTTTTAAGAAGAGATTGGGCAATCACGTGTCTGAAATGGTATAGGGTTTCCTGCTTGAGCAAGCAGTTGGACTAGAAATCCTCCAAGGTCCCTTCCAACTCTGTAATTCTCTTTCTAAGTTCTATTAGGTGGGAAAAGATGTGTGGGAGAACCTCCTGGAACAGTCTCTAACCCTACTGCATGTTGATCAAGGGTCTTTCCCCCCTGCCTAGAGCAGATAAGGTCTTCAGTGTTTGCTCCTACTGTCATAGACTACTCTTTGCTGCCAATGGTACTGCCGGTGAGCAAAGAAATTTAAGAATTGCCACACAATTGGCAATGTTCCTACGTTGCCTGATTTTTTTTTTCCTACCCCATAACTCTTCACAATCCAGCAATGGGCAGGGTGCCACTGAAAATAGAGAATGACTCACTCAGACTTAGTCCCATCAACACTGGCTGAAGACTGTTTATATTCAAGCACTATTTAACAGTAACAAAATGCGTGTATGCGTTCCTTATTAGTACATCGACCAAAGCATTGTTCGGTCAAAGGTCTATTTCACTTTTGGTCTGGTTCAGGAGTTCTGTTCAGGAGCACCTGCTCTCCACTTCCAAATGCATAGAAGCGATGGACACTGAAGTGACATCCTCATCCTGTTTCTTTAGAAACATCCAGCAGGGAAGATGAGGCACTTGGTGTCAGTTGTGGGCTGGTGGGGGTTCGCACGGTTTCGGCCGATCCTCTAGCTAGAATTCTGTCCCATTCAGCAAACTGCCCTAATGCCACCCTGGCTGGCCATGCCCATCCTGCCTCTCACGCCCCACTCCGCCCATCCCAAGAGTCTCCACATGGCCCATTCGTTATGCAAGGTAAGTGCAGGGCCCGCACAGTGGCTCGGGGAGGGAGAGCAGCAGGCCTACCGGAACAGGGGTGAGTTCCGGCTGCTGCTACTGCCGGTTCACTCAGGGACACGCTGCGGGTGCACACTTGATGCGTGCTATGCGTCAGTGGTGGGTTTCTGCAGGCTCGCACCTACTCGCGAGAGCCGGTTGGTGAAATTTAGAGAACCGGTGAGAGGGGGTTCCACCGGCGTACCTGGAAGTAAATCTGGCCCACTGCTGCCAGTGACCCAAAGGAAAGGAAAGGAAGGAAGAAAGGAAAGAAAGAAAGAAAGAAAGAAAGAAAGAAAGAAAGAAAGAAAGAAAGAAAGAAAGAAAGAAAGAAAGAAAGAAAGAAAGAATTTATCATTACAATTGAGTCCAAAATTTTGGTTGCTAAGCAAGAGCGCTGTTAAATAAGTTTCACCACATTTTAAAAGGTGGCCACTCCCACCCTGTCACATGACTGCCAAGCCACGCCCACAAAATAGGCCACACCTACAGAATAGGTTCTAAAAAATTTGAAACCCACCACTGCTATGTGTGCATGTGCAGTACTTTTAAAAATACTTCTGCACATGCGCAGAAGCAAGAAACAAGATGGACGCGCTTATGGCACCGCTGAGAGAACTGGCTAGGGGGCATGGCAGGCCACGTCACTTGGTCAAACTGGGCCGAACTGGTAGAAACTCACCTCTGTACAGGAGATTCAGAAGTCCAGAAACGGGCCTGTTTCCGGCCTCCAGAGGGCCTTCAGAGCCCGGGGGAAGCAGTTTTCTCCCTCCCGGAAGCTCGAGAAAAGCCTCCGGAGCCCGGGGAGAGCAAAAACACCTCTCCCACCATGGTACAGGAAGCTGACTAGGCCACACCCAGACAGCAACGGTGCAGCGAACCTGTTGCTGTGATTTTTGAAGTCTACCCCTGCCTGGTGTGGGTGTTTTATTTTTACAAGCTGTTGTATAATGTTTTATAACCTACCGCTACTCTGGAGAGGAAAAACCCTTTTGTCTACTTCATTCTGATAGTTCTTTTTTTAAAACAATCCAGATCATAAGTTGATTCACAGTATATCACTATCACCATTATTACGCTGATCAGCTTGGCTTCCCTTTTATCAATTTCTGGCATAATTTATTTGTTGGTTAGATGCATCTGTGTCCACCACTTCACTGGTTTCAGGGGGTATTATAATGCTCCTCCCTCTAATTTTATCTACATAAAAGTAATGTAGATTACTTAAATGTAGATTGCTGAAAAGAGGTTGTTGGAAGAGAAGTTCAATAGGAATCCAAATCACCCAGTGAGGTCCCAGGAGTGGATAGGTGGGTGGGTTTGGGGTTGTTGTTTTTTTTTTTGCAATATGTTGAGGACAAATTTGAACGTTTTTCATTTTTTCAAATAGCTGGGAACTGCCACCGTCCCTGGTAAACTCCACTCGACCGCTCCCACGCCAAGAGAGAGTTGTACTACCATAAGCAAGTTGATACAGGTATACAGCAAAGGAGAGAGGAGGTATTGCCAGCAGCCTCATTTGATCTCCTTTTATGACTAAAAACAAACAAAAACAGGATGAAAAGAGTATTAAGGCCCTTAGTAACAGTACACAGAGATTTCCTGTGGCACAGTGACAACTGGTATGTCATGAGTATGCTCCTAAGGTTCAACCAGCCCTCTTAAGCAGTTTACAGAGTCAGCCTCTGGCCCCCAACAATCTGGGTCCTCATTTTACCGACCCTCAGAAGGATGGAAGGCTGAGTCAACCTTGAGCCTGGTGAGAGTTGAACTGCCAAATTGCAGGCAGTTGGCAGTCAGCAGAAGTGGCCTGCAGTACCGCCCTCTAACCACTGCGCCACCGTGGCTCAGTCATCATAAGAATAACTCTTGCCATTCTACTTCAACGAGTTTGCTTTGAATAGAAACCTTGTTCCATCTAATCCCTGCAAATACTGATTTATAGGGGGGGACCTATATGTGTGGGGCAATTATGTCCTCCCCCTTTTAGAACTATGCTGACCTCAGCCTAGTACACAAAATTGTCTGCTACAACGTCCTACCTGTCGACGACTACTTCAGCTTCAACCGCAATAATACACGTCTTTAAATTTCTTGGCTGTAGTCCCCATCTATGGTGATCTTGGAGCCCAGGAAAGTAAAATCTGTCACTAAACACAAAATTATCTACTAAAATGTCCTACCTATCAACAACTACTTCAGCTTCAACCACAACAATACACGAGCACACAATAGATACAAATTCAAGGTAAACCGCTCTGAACTCGATTGCAGAAAATATGACTTCAGCAACAAAGTGATCAATGCCTGGAAGGCACTACCTGACTCTGTTGTTACACCCTCAAACCCCCAAAACTTTAACCTTCAACTGTCTATTGTTGACCTCACCTCATTCCTAAGAGGTCAAAAGAGGCTTGTATAAGTGACTGAGCTTGTCTAATGTCCCTGTTCTACTGTCCCCCATTTATTCGTACTTATTTCCTGTGTTCTTATGCATGTTTATTTTTATTTCTCTTCTCTTGTACATGAGTGACAAGCTAAATAAAATAAATACAATAAATACAATAAATAAATAATAAAATAAATAAAATAAATAAAATAAATAAAATAAATAAAATAAATAAAATAAATAAAATAAATAAAATAAACAAAATAAACAAAATAAACAAAATAAACAAAATAAACAAAATAAGTAAAGTAAAGTAAAGTAAAGTAAAATAAAATAAAATAAAAAAATAAAATAAAATAAAATAAATAAAATAAAATAAAATAAAATAAAATAAAATAAAATAAAATAAAATAAAATAAAATAAAATAAAAATCATTTCTACAGGCATCCCATTTGACTTCCGGCTTCACATGGGAGCACATTCAGTGGCCCTGGAGACTCTGGACAAATTTGCATAGAAAGAAATTAAAATAAAAGCACTTAATTGCTCATCAAAAGGATTGTTCTCCATTTTCTTCAAAAGGTAAAACTCCGGAGACGAGGCTGTCATCTTTGAAACAACACCATCAGCAGCTCTGAAAGGAACAGCAAAGTTTTGCTGAAATACCTGTTTAAGGAGAAATGAGTATGTCACCCCTATTATCTCCTAATAGAACATTTATGATGAATTTTAAGTTTTAATGGCCCATTAAAAAAAAAACCAGCTTTGTGATTAAAAGGAAGGCAAACTAGAGCACCACCCTCATCTAAGTTCCTATGCAACTAGAAAAAAATAACCATAATAATATAAGATCAAGGCTCAGTCTGAGAAGTCTAGATTTATATTTCTGGGATGAGGCCAGCAAGATTTGAAAGCTTATTTCTTTTTCCATCTAAATGGAAGGGAAATAATACAGCACACTGCTTAACAAACAATCCTGGCTTTGCAACTTACTAGATTCTGAATTGTCTTGGGAGACAATTTAGAAGAAATTTAAATGTAAACACAACTGCTGGGTTGGTTACCCAGACTAAGTCACCGGAAAATGAAACCCTTATGAATGGAATGGAGAATAGAATTGAATGGAGGGTAGGGTAGGGTAGGGTAGGGTAGAATAGAATAGAATAGAATAGAATAGAATAGAATAGACAGTTGAAAGGGACCTTGGAAGTCTTCTAGTCCAACCCCTCTGCTTAGACAGGAAACCCTACCATTTCAGACAAATGGCTGTCCAATCTCTTGTTAAAAACTACCAGTGTGGAGCATTTCTGGGGGCAAATTGTTCCACTGATTAATTGTTCTGTCAGGAAATTTCTTCTTATTCCTGGGTTGCTTTTCTCCTTGATTAGTTTCCATTTATTGCTTCTTGTCCTGCTCTCATGTGCTTTGGAGAATAGCTTGACTCCCTCTTCTTTGTGGCAGCCCCTGAGAAATCAGAACACTGCTATCATGTCTCCCTTAATCCTTCTTTTCATTAAACTGGACATACCCAGTTCCAGCAACCGTTCTTCATATGTTTTAGCCTCCAGTCCCCTAATTCTCTTTGTTGATCTTCTCTGCACTCTTTCTAGAGTCTCCACATCTTTTTTACATCATGGCAACCAAAAGTTGATATTGGCAAGTATAGTTTCTGCTCAAACTTCTGGATGACTCTGGAGCAGCTTCTTTGAAGGATTGTGGACCACAACTCCAAGTCCTGCACAGATTTCATATGATTTTGTCAGGAGGATTTTGTCAGTGTTGGCCCAGGCCCAGTGGTGGGTTTCAATTTTTTTAGAACCTACTCTGTAGGTGTGGCATATTTTGTGGGCGTGGCTTGGCAGTCATGTGACAGGGTGGGAGTGGCCACCTTTTAAAATGTGGTGAAACTCATTTAACAACGCTCTTGCTTAGCAACCAAAATTTTGGACTCAATTGTGATGATAAATTCTTTCTTTCTTTCTTTCTTTCTTTCTTTCTTTCTTTCTTTCTTTCTTTCTTTCTTTCCTTTCTTCTTTCCTTTCCTTTCCTTTCCTTCCCGTTGGGTCACTGGCAGCGGCGGGCCAGATTTACTTCCAGGTACGCTGGTGGAACCCCCTCTCACCGGTTCTCTAAATTTCACCAACCGGCTCTCGCGAGTAGGTGCGAGCCTGCAGAAACCCACCACTGCCCAGGCCCCATGGAAACCCTCATATTAGTTAGCTTTCTACAAGCTTTGAACACCTGTTATTTCCCAGTAGATTTCAAGGGCCTGGCAGCCTAGTCATTTTTCAGTTATAGCTGGGAATCTGATTCAGGTTTTTTTTTTCCCCTTGCTGTGTAGGTTGCATTCTTCTGATTTTAATTGTGAGCTATTCTGAGAGGGCTTTTGGCTGTAAGAAGCCAAAAGTTATGCCTCTTCAGTCGAATAACTGCAAAATGCAGAAATCTTTAGCTGTATGCTATGACTGCATTGCCAGGTGCTTAAAATCTACTAGGAAATAAAGAGTGTTCAAAGAGCATGGCAGAAAGCTAGCTTCTATGCCTCACTTCAAGGGGCTGAAAGTTTCGTCGCTAAATTCTAAGGAATTTAGGATTGCAAAAGGTCTTGATTACCTTTCCAGATATACAGATGCTTAAGAAAAAGCATCTCTTAGAGAAAATAGCTTTCCTGATCTTGAATGAGTATGTCTAGTTTAATGAAAAGAAGGACTAGGGGTACATGACAGTACTGTGCCACTATCTAAGGGGCTGCCACAAAGAAGAGGAGGTCAATGTATTCTCCAAAGCACCTGAAGACAGAAGAAGAAGAAGCACTGGACGGAAACCAATCAAGGAGAGTTGCTGTTGCTTCTACTAAGATCCAGTCTGGTGAATCTCGTAACCAATCTTTGATATAGCAGTGGCATAATGGAGCTCTTAAATTGGGGTGCTTCCTTTACAACAGGTTGCAGACTTCTCCCAATGGATGTTCAAATAACAAAGCACCTACCTCATATTGAGATCACCAGTCCAGCTTGCTCTGGATTGGCTCTTCCACCTTCACCAATTTGGGGCCTCTGGAAAGAGTGCAGGGAAGAGCAACAAAGATGATTAGCAGACTGGAGGCTCAAACATATTAAAAATGGTTGCAGAAATTGATTAAGTTTGGTCTGGCAAAAAGAAGGACCAGAGGTGACATGATAGCAGTGTTCTGATATTTGAGGTGCTTCCACAAAGAAGAGGAGGGGGGCACATATTCTCCAAAGCACCTGAAGGCAGGACAAGAAGCAATGGATGGAAACAAATCAAGGAGAAACCCAATCCAAAAGTAAGGAGAAATTTCCTGACAGTTAGAATTATTAATCAGTGGAACAAGTTACCTCCAGAAGTTGTGGGTGCTCCATCACTGGAGGTTGTTAAGAAAAGATTAGTCTGAAATGGTATAGGGCAGGGGTCTGCAAAGTCGGCTCTTTTAAGACTGGTGGACTTCAACTCCCAGAGTTCCCCAGCCAGCATAGCTGGCTGGGGAATTCTGGGAGTTGAAGTCCACCAGTCTTAAAAGAGCCGACTTTGCAGACCCCTGGTATAAGGATTCCTGCTTGAGCAGGGGATTGGACTAGAAGACTTCCAAGGTCCCTTCCAGCTCTGTTATTCTGTTAATAACCCCAGGAGCCCCTGTTATGGACTTGCAATTCCTGTTTACACAATTTCTAATGGGATGTTTTTGTTGATAGGGATGTAAAAATTAAGCAGCTCACAATCAAATACGAGATTGCTTTAATACCTGGATAGCAAAAACAATCTCTAGAAGATAAACATTTCCTCTCCGATGACCAAGACTGAAGACACAAACATTAAATGTCTCTTAGAAGTCATCCACTACACCTATAATTTATTACGTGCTGCTGTACTTTGTCAAGCTGGCCAAAACTGTTTGTAAATGAAAACAGCTGCATGTTTATCCAAAACTATTTTGATCTCCTTTTAGGAAGGACAATGACATCATGCTTCAAAAGAAGCCAAGCTGATAACCCAACTCAACACTTAGTTGCTTGTTTATTGATTGAGTTATGGTTTTTAGGTCTTGCCTGCTAACTAGAGCAGGGATCAGCAACCCGTGGCTCTCGAGCTGCATGTGGCGTTTCATCCCTCTGCTGTGGCTCCCTGTCATCCGTTGGCAGCACAATTTTGAGAGGAGCTTCCAGTTAGGGGGGAGCAGGGCATGTCAGGAGGAGACTCTATGGCAAGGGGGGGGGGAGGTTTTCCAGTCAGCTCCACAATGGATAAGGCTTTTGATTAGGACAGGTAGAGGGAAAAGGATGTCGCACTTGGAAGAGACTCTATGGTGGGGAAACCAGATGTCTGCTCTGCTCCAGAATTGAATGGGGAAGGGTGTTTCCAGTTAACAGTTTTGTGGCTCTTTGAGTGCTTAAGGTTGCCGACCCCTGAACTAGAGTTTTGAGAAGGGTTGGTGTGCAATTTCAATGTAACAAAGCAGGCAAGAATTATTAGGATCAATATATTATTTCCCCAGATGTTTTAACGGCTACCTTGCTTCTGGATCCCTATGTCAATCTATAGATGTAAGGTGGGCATCATGTTAACTTTAAATGGATTATGAAACCATCACATGAGGGATGTGGATTATGCCACTGGCCTCCATCATGCTGCAAGGCACGTGGGATTGCTTGTCCCTCCCTTGTCTCCTGTTAGAAAGCCCAGATTTTTACTCAAATGCCTATGGAGATTCTCAAGTCATCCAGGTCATGGTTGTCCCAAAGGTGCTTTTTCAAGAGACATATGGACTTTCTGGTTTTTCTTTGAAGACCTTTTGCTTCTCATCTAAGATGCTTCTTCAGTTCTTGGATGAGAACTGAAATAAAAAACCCCAAGACAGTCCAGTTTGTCTTTTGAAATACACCTTTGGGAAAACTGTGACCTGGATGATTGAGAATCTCCACAATCCCCTGTGAGCCTATGCAACATTCTCATGAGGGACATGGACTTCCGTGGTTTAATTTCCATGTGGACCAATTTATGCAGGGATTCAGCTGATGTACAAGGGTTCGTGCAAAAGGGTAGACTCCTAAAATAATACAATAAATACAAAACAAATGAAAATCCTCTTGGACATCTACAGGAAGGGGATCAAGAAGGTCAAGGTTTATTTATTTACTTACTTAAGTTACTTACTTACTTACTTACTTATTGATTGATTTATTAGTTTGTCAAATATGTGCAAGAGAGCAGGTATAAGTATGAACATGGACATGAACAAAGGAAATGAATACAAATAAATGGGGACAGTAGGACAGGGATGGTAGGCACACTGGTGGGCTTATGCATGCCCCCTTTACGGACCCCTTCGGAATGGGATGAGGTCCACGGTTGACAGTTGAACATGGGAGATGTGAGGGTTTGAGGATGTAACAACAGAGTTAGGTAGAGCATACCAGGCATTGACCACTCTGTTGCTGAAGTCGTATTTTCTGCAATTGAGTTTGGAGCGGTTTACCTTGAATTTGTATTGATTGTTTGCCCATGTATTATTGAGGTTGACGCTGAGTAGTCATTGACAGGTAAGACGACGTAGCAGACAATTTTGTATATTGTGCACAGGCGGCACAGTTCCAGATTGTCCAACCTCAAAATTTTGATCCTGGTGGCATAAGGGATTCTATGGTGAGCAGAGGAGTGGAAAACTCTTCTCGTGAAATACCTCTGGCTCCGCTCGATTGTATTAAGGTCCGATATACAGTATAGATTCCAGGCAGACAAGCTGTATTCAAGAATTGGTCTGGCAAAGGTTTTGTATGCCCTAGTTAGCAGTACAATGTTACCGGATGGCTAATCGTGTTACCAAGATGGCTGCTGGAGAGAGAAGTATAGAAAAAAGGCAGGGCTTCATCCATATCATGGTGGCCACCGTTGTCTTCCTTGATTCTCCTGCAAGGTGCCTGAATCTTCTGCAGCAGGAAGCCATGCATACCACGGGAAATTTTACCATTTCATTGAGGGAGTTTGGTTTGGATTTTAGCCAGGGCTTTGCTGGCTCAATCTTTTCGTAGATTTTTAAAAAATTATTTCCGGGAGTAAGACCTGACTTCCATTTTTTTTTAAAAATAAAAATCAAATCAAATCAAATAAAAATGAAACAAATTTGTTTTATTTGTTGTCCTGAATGTAGTTTCTACGGCAACACGCTGAACTCTTGGTTGGTTTGGCTTTGTTTTGTGGTTGCCCCTGCTTTTAAAAAGTAGAGCACAAAAGGCATTTGGAGACAATATTCCCTGTGTGGCAGGAGGAATGGCTTCAGGGGTTTGTGTATGTGTGTGTGTGTGTGTGTGCAGGCGTGCGTGCGTGCTTAACTCTCCAATGTCAATATAGACTTTCTGAAACCTGTTTCAGTCCTTTAGAAAGCTAAGAGCAACTCTTAAGAACTTATGACAAGCAAAACATTTGTTAATCAGAAAAATTACAGCCTATTCATCCTCGGTGTTTGATTTATTTCGGTGCAAGCCCCACAGATTTCCATTGTAAATTGAGCTTGTAATAGGAACGTCTATTGATTCTTTTGCAGCCAGAGCTTAGAAAGGCAGCTCTGCTTATCGTCTATGATTTATTGGCATAATAAGGAGCTGTTGAAAGGGGTTGCTAGGTTTGAAGAAATGCTCCGAGGGCAATTAGTTACTCTTTATCTGCTAAGACTCCAGACCGAGCTGATAGTGAAGAGGGTCAGAAGAGCCAGACTGCAGAACCCTCACCCAGCACTAGGTGGCAGGCAGACACACCCACAATAGGGAAGGCCTCTTGGCAGCCCTCAAGAGGTCATGCAGAGGTTTGCAGTAGGTGTCCTGACCGAGGCTTCCCGAGAGCACGAAGCAAACTCCTGGTCCCGACAAAATCCCCTTTTATTAAATGACTGTGAATTCTGCTCATTCACATCCAGCAAAGTCTTTCAAGGGAGGATTTACAGTCACAGACCTTATCTGGCTTGGAGAGCTGACAAGCCGATATCTGAAAAACTTGGCAAGGGGGTCTCAAAGAGTCATGAACCAATTAAGCAAACTAATTGTCTCCTGCAAACTCCACTCTCCTTTTGCTCCTCTTTTATTTCCTCTGGGAGGGGCAATTCATCATTCACCTGTGGCCTTACTCCCAAGTTGACCCCTTTTCTTTAGCTGTTCCCTTCCTCTGGCAACTCTGCGCATGCACACCCTGGGAACAGGCTCCAGCTGTTTGTCTGCCTCACTGATGTCTGAATCTGAAGGCAGCTAATAACTGGCATACGGCCCTGGCCCCCTCTCTGCCTCCAACACAGAGCCCTCATCAGAGCCTTCCCCAGACTCCAGGACTGGCCCAGGTTCCTCCCCAACCCCCTCACTATCTGAATCTGTTTGCCGCTGGTGGGCCATAACAGTATGCTTTAACCCAGTTTGGGAAATGGGTGTGCATGTGAACTAAACGGCATTATTTATATCTATGAAATTGTTACCAGCAGTAGCAGATACATCTGTGAAGTATAAGATGCACCAAGATTTTGAAGAGGCAGATTTTAAAAAAAGTTTTTGCATTCTGCAGTCCTCCCAAAAATGACCTGTTTTTCGCAAAAACAGGCCCATTTGTTTTCAAAAAAGGGCACGAATAGCCTTTAGGAGACTTGTAGAGTGCTCCTGGGGGTTGGGCCCCCCACAAAATGAGCAAAAATTGCCCGTCTTTCACTCATTTCTGCCCTCCCCAGCCTCCAGGAGCATTCTGGAAGCCTCCTAAAGGCTATGAATGGCCATTTTGGTGAAGTGGGGTGGATTTTCAGGAGGCAAAAATGCTGTATTCAGTGTATAAGACACACCCAGATATTCAGCCTCTTTTTTGAGGGAAAAGGGTGCATCTTATACTCTGAAAAATATGGTTTTAAATCCAAAAGGTGCTTTTCCAGAGGCAACTGAACTTTTCTTTGTTTCACTTCAGAGCTGAAGAAGCTTCTTGGATGAGAAGTGAAACATCTTCAAGGGAAAACAAAGAAAGTCCAGTTGTCTCTTGAAAAAGCAACCATGACCTGGGGTGACTGAGAATCTTCAAAGGCATTCTACTTATTTAAAGTATTTATTTTCTACCTCCTGTAAACACCAAGCTCATGTCTGGTCATCTCATGTCGTTAAAAATATCAGCATGTCCTCCAGAAATGTAGAGATGTTTTGAACTGACCTTTTGAGGACAAGACATATCTCTATGATTCCTCAAAGATTAGAAATGACTCTCTTGTTTTCAGGAAGACATCTTTCAACCCTTCTGACCTTCTTGTAAGCCTTTTTTCCCCTATGTTTGGAAAATCCCACATCCCAAAAAAACCTTTCAAGAAGATAAGATGGTTGGAAATGAGCAAAATGGAAGGAGGGCATTGGATTATGTCACCATCCTGCTCAGCCGTAAAATCCTCATGGCACCCACATTCGCCATCTTCCTTAAACAGGTTTGGGTGTAGAGGAAAAATATCCTTTTTAAAAAAAAATCACATTGCAGGATTATTAAGACTATGTTGTTGTTAGTTGCGAAGTCGCATCCAACACATTGTGACCCCATGGACAAATATTCCTCCAGGCCTTCCTGTCCTCTACCATTCTCTGGAGTCCATTTAAGCTCATGCCTACTGCTTTGAGGACTCCATCCAGTCACCTCATTCCCTGTTGTCCCTTTCTTCTTTTGCCCTCAATCTTTCCCCAGCATTAGGCTCTTCTCCAGGGAGTCCTTCCTTCTCATTAGGTGGCCAAAGTATTTGAGTTTCCTCTTCAGGATCTGGCCTTCTAAAGAGCAGTCAGGGTGGATCTCCTCTAGGACTGACCGGTTGGATCGCCTTGCAGTCCAAAGAACTGGCAGGAGTCTTCTCCAGCACCAGAGTTCAAAGGCCTCCATTCTTTGGTGCTTAACCTTTCTTATGGTCCAACTTTTACAGCCATCCATTGCAACTGGGAAAACCATAGTTAAGACTATAGCAATGGTGAATTCTTTTAGTTGAAATAATAAATTGGAACATGGATTAAATGCTCCTGGCTGACATTTAAAAAGATAATAAAAATGGTGCCCTGAAAAACCAAATTTGCTTTTAATGGAAGAAAGTTAGGTGTAGCATTGAAGAGGCAGGACAATGGGGCAGAAGATCTCTTGATGCTCAACTTGGGGGAACTTCTCATGTTCTCAAGCTCCACACTTGGGATGGAATGAGTGGACCAGTCCAGAACACCCCAGAGGTCCTTTGGACTTACCAAGAATGTCCAGTTGCCTTTTGAAAAGCACCTTTGGGACAATTGTGACATGATTGAGAATCTCCATAGATATTCAGTCCAGGACACACAGAGAGAATTGAGGTCTGATCCTGGCCCACCAGCTTAAGAAGCCAGAGGTGAGATTCTTCCTTACGGAGGTATTTTCTGTGTTCTTTGTTTCTCCAGGGAAGTAAGACATGAAATCACAGGTTTATTGTAAGTACTGGAGAGGCAGAAGGTACCTCCAAATATTCAAGCTTTCCTATTAATATTATCCTGTTAACTACGAAAGGACCCAAATCATCCTACAGTAAATAATCTGCATGGTGACAAGTAAAGCTCAAGTCACACATTTGCCTTTGATGTTTTAATGGCCACTCCAGCTTCATGATAAATCTCCTCCACCTTTCATTGGTAATAATTTTGCAAAGCCTGAAGCGGCTCGAGTCATCTTTACTGTTCACTTCCCAAGGACGAAGATGTCATAAAACTGTGGGCTTCAAAGAAATTGCTCCTTTTCTTCTCCTTCGTAAAAGGAAATGTCTTCTATATTCTATGGGGAGGTGACACAATTCAGCACCCTCCTCCCATTTTCCAACTGCTCTTCAAGTCATCACAAGCCCTCGGCCGCCATTTAACTAGACCCAGTGTTAGCAATTAAAAAGTTCCCGTTGTCCCTCTCATGCCTGACCAAGGTCCAACTTTGATACCCCCTTTGGCACATGCAGAGTGAAACGGTCAGCGTTCCACGAAAGGTGCACGTGGCCCATTAGATCCATCTTCCCATTATTCCCCAAACTGAGGAGACAGCAATGAGCTGCAGATGATCAATGTTGCAACCACAATGGCAAACTTTGAGATGAAGCTGTGTGCAGGGATGGAGGGAGGAAGAGCAGGGCCTGGTCTTCTGTGGTTCAGAGCAGGATCAGCACTTGGCCAGAGGTGATCGGTTGACTTGCCCCGTCTTTTGCAAACAGGGAGGATGCCTCCCTTCTGCAGGTTCTCACTTTGGCCAAGTGGCTGGTGCTCTCAGGTGCATCCTTAGTACAATGGGGAACCTGAATCCCCACACATGCAATAAAGCTCTTTGCTTCTCGAGGTTTAGCCCCAGCTGATCCTCCGTGTCTTGCGTTTCTCACTCAGCAATACGATCAACGAAGCAAAAGTGCTGGAGCCAAGGAAGGGCAGTGTCAGGTGTGAGCAAGAGCTGTGCTTAGTTTCAGTGAACTACATGAAGCCCTCCCAATGCAAGGATAGTTACAACAAGAGCACTTAGACTTATATACCGCTTCACAGGGCTTTTCAGCGCTCTCTCTAAGCAATTTACAGAGTCAGCAACTGGCCCCCAACAATTTTGGGTCCTCATTTTACCAACCTTGGAAAGATGGAAGGCTGAGTCAACCATGAGCCGGTGAGAATCAAACTGCTGGCAGTTGGCAGAATTAGCTTGCAATGCTGCAATTGAAATTGCCTGTGCTACCACGGATGGAAAGATTGGGTTACACCAGGGTTAACAAATTAGCAGCCGCTAAGACAGAACCAAAGAGCTACGTTCACACAACTCATGTAATCTATTTGGTTTTGGCTCAGCCATTCTGTTTTATAATATGGTTGGGAATATTCCACTAACACAGGCTGGGTGTTCTGTTGTCTTCTGATCTGGAGCAGCTTGTTGATCAAACATCAAGAAGGGGACAAATTAGTTTGTAAGCAGCCTCAATCGCGTAACCCCAGCACTGCCAATTATAAACGAGGGTTTTAAAAACGGTTACAACACAGGCATCTAATATCTATGTATTTGTATTTTGTATTTATTGATTTAATTCTATGTTCGCCGCCCCGAGTCCCTTGTTGTGAGATGGGAGCGGGTTATAAATATGAAAAATAAATAAATAAATAAATCCTAAAGATCCTTTCAGGATCCACCTAAATTGCTTATTTGTGATCCAAATCCTTTAACTACATTGTGCAGTCAGACCTTCTCCCTTTCCACTCTTCATCCTATATTAGGAAAGTTATGTTGACTCTGTAAACTGCTTAGAGAGGGCTGCAAAAGCACTGTGAAGTGGTATATAAGTCTAAGTGCTATTGCTATTTAGTTTGCCAAGGTCTTTCTGGTTCTCAATAAGGCCATCTTCCCTAAGATGCAGTTGTTGCCCTCATTGTCAACAGGAATGGGCTGAGACCTCCACCAGCTTACAGGATGTACCCATTCAGAATCTCACTGGCCGAGACCTTCTTCCATGTGAATGGGTTTTGGGCTCAGTTACTTGCTTTGGGGTCGAGCTCCTGTCTGTGGATATTTTAGTAGTGCAATGGGAGGCTGTCTTCCTTGCAGAAGGAATAGGAATCTGACCTTAAGGTGGCTTGGAATGCTTCCTGAACTGGGACTCCACAAAGTCTCAGGTACAATTCACCAGGGCCAACCCACCAGGGCCAACTCACTATGGTCAACTCGCCATGGCTAACTCTCCACAGCCAACTTGCCATGGCCATCTTACTACAGGACAAGCTGAGGGCTAAGAGTTACACTAAAATCAAAGAAATGGTGGAACAGCATAATTAAAGAAAGGATGCAAAAGGAGGGACAGAATGAAATGTGAATGGTAAAAACTAAAATATTTTTTTATTTATTTTAAACAATTAAATAGAATTAAATAGAATTGTTACAGTAAATTGTCCCATGGTGAGTTAGCTATGGCGAGCTGTCCTGCAGCAGGTTGGCCATGATGAGTTGGCTACAATGCATTGGCCATGGTGAGTTGGCCATGGTGAGTTGGCTACAATGCATTGGCCGTGGTGAGTTGGCCATGATGTGTTGGCTACAATGCATTGGCCATGGTGAGTTGGCCATGGTGAGTTGGCTACAATGCATTGGCCATGGTGAGTTGGCCATGGTGAGTTGGCCATGGTGAGTTGGCTACAATGCATTGGCCATGGTGAGTTGGCCGTGGTGAGTTGGTCACAGCAAGTTGGCTGTGGCAAGTTGCCCCCTTCCCCCTTCAGAAGCCAGGGTGCAAGAGCTTGACTCAGGCCCTTGCAGTTGGCACATTTATGGGCAGCCTCTGCCTTTCACCTTAGGCAAAACAACATTTTCCATCACCGTGACTGATGTATTTACAGATGGCCCTGGCTAACATCGTTTGATAATCAAGTTTCTCTCCTCTTTGCGAGGGCCGGCTTCTGGGAGACGGCTGAAAAGCCCTTTTATATCACAGAAATTAGCTGAAACTTCCGGAGGCATGCTGTGTCCTCTTGAAACGCTCACATTTCATTTGATTGCGGCTGTTAATATTTCAAAGATGAAGCAAGGCCCTTTCCCTTCAGAGGGGGCTTTAGCATTTTGTGTGAACTCCCCACCCCCGGCAACACTGAGTGATTTATGGGGGGTTTTTTCCATTGAAAAGGAGGGGTGGGTGAATCTCAGGATACTGAACAGAGTTTGGAAAAACGAGATTTGTGCAGAGAAAAGCCTATTATTCAGTGTGGAAAATCGCATTAAGTCTCTGCTAAGGCTCAAGTAGGCCTTGGCTTAGATGCAGTATTGCATTAACATCCTCCTCCTCCTCTCCTTCTCCCTCCTCCTCCTCCTCTCCTTCTTCTTCCCCTCCTTTTCTTTCCTCTCCTCCCTCCTCCTCCTCCTCCTCTCTTCCTCCTCTTCTCCTTCTTCTCCTCCTTCCCCTCCTTTTCTTTCCTCTCCTCCCTCCTCCTCCTCTCTTCCTCCTCTTCTCCTTCTTCTCCTCCTTCCCCTCCTTTTCCTTCCTCTCCTCCCTCCTCCTCCTCTTCTCCTTCTTCTCCTCCTCCTCCTCCTCTTCTCCTCCTCCTTCTCCTCCTCCGCCACCTCTTCTCCTCCTCCTCCTCCTCCTCTCCTTCTCCTCCTCTGCCACCTCTTCTCCTCCTTTCCTCCTCCTTCTCCTTCTCCTCCTCCTCCTTCTTCTCCTCCTCCTCTCCTTCTCCTTCTCCTCCTCCGCCACCTCTTCTCCTCCTCCTCCTCTCCTTCTTCTCCTCCTTCTCCTCCACCACCTCTTCTCCGCCTTCTTCTCCTTCGCCTCCTCCTCTCCTCCTCCCCCTCCTCTCCTCCTCCTCCTTTTCTCCTCCTTCTCCTCCACCACCTCTTCTCCGCCTTCTTCTCCTTCGCCTCCTCCTCTTCTCCTCCCCCTCCTCTCCTCCTCCTCCTTTTCTCCTCCTTCTCCTTCCCCTTCTCACTCATCTTCCTCTCCTTCTCTTCTTCTTCTTCTTCTTCTTCTTCTCCTTCCTCCTCCTCTCCTCCACCTCTCCTCTTCTCTTTCCTCTTCTTCTCCTCCTCCTCCTTCCCCTCCTCCGCCTCCTTTTCTCCTCCTTCTCCTCCTTTTCCTTCCCCTTCTCCCTCCTCCTCTCCTTCTTCTCCTCTTCTTCTCCTCCTCCTCCTCCATCATGTCTTCTCCCCCTTCCCCTCCTTTTCCTTCTCCTTCTCCGTCTCCTCTCTCTCTTTCTCTTTCTCTCTCTCTGCAGATCTTGGCTGAAATGGCAGTTGGTGGCAGAGAGCGTAACCTTTCTTCCTCGCTAGAGAATGTATCAAATTCCTTTTTTTTTAAACTGTTTTCTATACAGAGAATTACACATGAACACAAAATAAACAGCAAGGTTAAACTTTTCTCCACCTGTTGGTCCCACACCTAGCAAAGATTTCCTATCTTTTTAATAGGCTTTTCAGGACAGGCCTATTCTACCTTTGTGGATGGGGGTCAGACTATCATCCACCAGGAATCCTAGTAAGGCTCTCATCAATGTGTCTAAAATGTAGCTGGCTAGTTTGAGGATCAATATGTGCTCATATCCAGGCAATTTTGATTCCATTATTACAGGGTGTTATTATTTCTTTAAAAGGGGTTATTGATAAATTGAGTTCAGAGATAACTCTTGTGTTTCAAGACATTTCTTTCATTCTTTAGTGGAAATCTGCTTCTCTATTTATGCACCTTATTTATCTGGGGAGTAAGGAAACAACAGAGAACAGAAGACCTGCTATGCTATGATACCTGTTACTTTGAATGGTGTTTACAACGTCAACTAAGCAGGATGAGACTGGTTAGGCTTTACATGTGACACAGTGGGAAATCCAACAGCACTTAGGACTTATATACCGCTTCATAGTGCTTTGCAGCCTTCTCTGTGGTTTACAGAGTCAGCACATTGCCCCCAACAATCTGGATACTCGTTTTATCAGTGTCAGAAGGATGGAAGTAAATCTTGAGCTAGTCAGGATCGAACTCCAGGCTGTTGGCAGCCTGCAATACGACATTCTAACCATTGTGGGACCACCGATATCTCAGTGGAAGGCAGAAGCCAAACACTTCTGTTTTGTTGCCATATCAGAAGTCAATGTCTGGACCATATCCCTCAAGGATTGCCTGCCCTATCAAACAATCTCATTCTCTTCCTTTGGAGGGAAGTTCTACCATGCGTAGGGTGTTATAATACAGTGCAGTGATGGCTAACCTTTTTCTCCTCGCATGATGAAATTTTATGCACATATGTGACATACACACTTGCCAACACCCACAATACACCCCCATGCTCCCCCAACTCCCATGCATAAACATCTCCCGCATGCAGGGCAGTGACCCAAAAATCAGCTGGCTGACAGGAGGTATGCGCACATGCACGGTGTAGGTGACAGCTCCCATGGGCTCGGTGTGCATTTATAGCATTCCCAAATGTAGGAAAAAACCACATTTATCCTTCATTTAATTTAATGTGATTTAAGGATCACATCAAAACAATTGTTGGGTGGGCTGGTTAACAAAACAGTCTAGTGTTTAAGGAAAGGGACACGGTGGCTCGGTGGCTAAGCCGCTGAGCTTGTCGATCAGAAAGGTCAGCAATTCAGCGGTTCGAATCCCTAGTGCCACCTAACGGAGAGAGCTCCTGCAACTTGTCCCAGCTTCTGCCAAACTAGCAGTTCGAAAGCATGTAAAAAATGCAAGTAGGAAAATAGGAACCCCTTTTGGTGGGAAGATAACATCATTCCGTGTGCCTTCAGCATTTAGTCATGCCAGCCACCTGATCACAGAGATGTCTTCAGATAGCGCTGACTCTTCGGCTTTGAAACAGAGATTAGCAGTGCCCCCTAGAGTCGGGAACGACTAGCACATATGTGCAAGGGGAGCCTTTACCTTTTAGCGTTTAAGGCACTGGTTTAGAAAGGAGGAGATTGAGAATTCTAGTCCCACTTTAGGCATGAAAGCTGGCTGGGTGATCTTGGGCATGTCAATATATCTCATCCATCTCATCACACAGAGTTGTTGTTGTGGACGCAGGATATCTTCACAACCAAACAAGCAATATGGCATGGCACCATTTCACCTTGTTTTGGAACCTAAGTAGATAGTTGCATGGGAAACCAACAGAAACTCAGGGCTCTAGTTTAGAACCAGGAAGTTGAAGAAATGTTATGGCAGCTAGTAGTAAATCAGTTCCATCCTCTTGCTGCAGAAACCGCAGGGTTGTGCCCTGCGGATTTGTCAGGAATCTGATTAAATTTGAAGAAGACTTGACTCTACTAAATCAGGTGCCCATAAGACCAGAAATTACAGTTGTTTAGAGTCCAGCTAAATGTTTATGGAGAATCTCAGTCATCCAGGCCATGGCTGTCCCAAAGATGCTTTTTTTCCCCACAAGGCAACTGGACTTTCTTGGTTGTTGTTTTTTAAATGTTTCCTTTCTCATCCAAGAAGCTTCTGAACTTCATTTCATTTCACTTCACTGAAGAAGCTTCTTTGATGGGAAGCAAAAAAAGAGGAAACAACCAAGAAAGTCCAATTGCTGTTTGGAAAAGCAGTTTTGGGATAAGGGGGGTGTTCTTCTTCATGATAGCTTTATTGATTAGCCTATAGGCCATATCAAAGCACAGGGTTCAAACACATATCTGGAAATGGGGGAGAGGAGAAGGAGAGAGGAAGGAGAAGTAGAGTAGAGAAGAATGAGAGAGGGAAGAAAGGAGGTGGGGGGGAGGAGAGAGAGGGAGAGAGGGGGTTGGGGCTGAGAGGCACTGTTTTACGGTGGTTCTCGTCCTACCTCTCTGGTCGGTCGCAATGGGTGTTGGCAGGAGGGCAGAGGTCGTCCCCGAGGCCCCTCACATGTGGGGTTCCTCAGGGGTCGGTCCTCTCTCCCCTTCTGTTCAACACCTATATGAAGCCGCTGGGCGAGATCATCCGTGGCTTTGGGGTGGAATACCATCTGTACGCTGACGACACTCAGTTGTACATATCCACCCCAAACCACCCCAACGATGCCGTCAAGGTGCTGTCCCGGTGTTTGGAGGCCGTACGGATCTGGATGGGTAGTAACAAACTCAAGCTCCACCCGTCCAAGACTGAGTGGCTGTGGTTTCCGGCTCCCCGGTTCAGCCAGATAAGTCCAACACTGGCCATTGGGGGCGAACAACTAGCCCCCGTGGAGAGGGCGCGCAACTTGGGCGTCCTCCTGGATTCCCGGCTGTCCATGGAGGACCATGTGGCGGCCGTGGCCAGGAGGGCGTTCTATCAGGTTCGCCTGATACGCCAGTTGCGCCCCCTTACTGGACCGGGGGGACCTTCGCACAGTCACTCAAGCGCTTGTGATTTCTCAGCTGGATTACTGTAACGCTCTCTACATGGGGCTCCCCTTGAGGTGCACTCGAAAGCTACAGCTAGTCCAGAACGCAGCCGCATGGGTGATTATGGGTGCCCCAAGGCATGCCCACATAACACCTCTCCTGCGCGAGCTGCACTGGCTGCCTGTGGCCTTTCGAGTGCGCTTCAAGGTGTTGACGACCATCTTCAAATCGCTCCATGGCTCGGGGCCTAGCTATATAGGAGACCGCCTTCTGCCCCATACATCCCTTCGTCCGATCCGCTCCCACAGAGAGGGCCTTCTCAGGGTGCCATCGGCCGGGCAATGCCGGTTGGCGACACCCAGGGGAAGGGCCTTCTCTGTGGCGGGCCCGGCCCTCTGGAACGACCTACCCCCCGACCTTCGTACCATCTCGGACCTCCGCCTCTTCCGCCAACGCTTGAAGATGTACTTATTCCAACAAGCCGGCCTAGCGTAGCCCCCCGTTTCTGACTATATTTATAAATTTTAATTTTTTAGGGTTTTAAAGGGTTTTAGCACGGGTTTTAGGTTAATTTAATATGCTTTTAAGAGTTTGTATGGTTTTTGTAATGGTTTTTAATGATGCCTGTGCGCCGCCCTGGGTCCTAACGAGAAGGGCGGGGTATAAATTTGATTTTTAAAAAAAAGAGAGAGAAGAAAGTGATGGATAAGGATAAATATGGTGCATGGAGAGCAGAAGAGCTAATAATTGTGTTTTGGGACTTGATGGTAAGATGAATTGATTTACACATTTAATAATACAAACGATGATGGCTATGTAATAATATTCGTTTCTTAACTATTTATTTTTTCTATGTATTTTATATTGGTTTTTATTCCCTGTGCACCGCTCCGAGTCCCTTCGGGGAGAGAAGGCGGTATATAAATAAATTTATTATTATTATTATTATTATTATTATTAATATACATGTGATTATGTGTTATGAAAACAAAAAAAAATATTTTTTTTACCAATAAAGGTTCAAATGCATATTAATAATAATAATAATAGTTTAATTTCTTGACTGCTCCTCTCCCCGTAGGGACTCGGAGCGGTGCACAGGGAAACTAAAAACCATAAATATACAATCAAGAACATCTTAAAAACAAATTAAATAGTACCTGTGCTAAAATACCCAATCTAAACTAAAATTCCCACTATACACTAAAACCCCATAGAGAGAGACTACCCCAGACCGGCCAAGCAGAAAAAATATGTTTTTAATTTCAGACGGAAGGAGCGGAGGTCCGTGGTCGTTCTAATGTCGGGGGGAAGGTCATTCCAGAGGGCAGGGCCCGCCACAGAGAGAGCCCTTCCCCTGGGCGTCGCCCGCTGACAAAGTCTAGTGGACGGCACCCGGAGAAGTCCCTCTCTGTGGGAGCGAATCGGCCGTGAGGAAGTATGGGGCAGGATCCGATCCCGCAAGTAGCTAGGTCCCGAGCCATGGAGCGCTTTAAAGATGATAATTAGTACCTTGAAGCGCACCCGGAAGACGACAGGCAGCCAGTGCAGCTCGCGCAGGAGAGGTGTTACATGGGTAAACCTAGAGGTACCCAGGATTGCCCGCGCGGCTGCGTTCTGGACCATCTGCAGTCTCCGGGTGCACCTCAAGGGAAGCCCCATGTAGAGAGAATTGCCTTCCTGTCTGTTGCAGAACAAGAGAACATTTTTTTTAAAAAAAAAGTTGGTCAAAGAATTAAGGATATAGAAGCACAAAACGATACAGCTATGCTTAGTAAGGTGGGTAACCTGAAATGGCTGAGCAAATACAAACATACTTTTCGAGTAGACAGCTATTGGAAGTTACAACTGCCAAAACATCTTAGGGAAATATTTACGCGAGCAAGATTTGGATAGCTGGACACAATGGTCAGATATGGGAGATTCCATCCTATACCCTACAATGAGCATCTCTGCATTTGCAGAGCGGCAGAGGTAGAAGGCCTGGCTCACATCCTATTGTATTGTTGCTTATATAAGAGACAGGTACCTTGGTCCGTATGCCAAACAAATGACCCATTGGGATCGCCATATCAAAATAACGTAACTTACGTGCAGCCATAACCTGAAAATAACATTTAACGCAGCCCAGGACTTAAACAACATGGCTTGGTTGAGATCTGCATGTGTGGGGCTGATTGGGGTAAATTGTAAGGTTGACACCGAAATGTAATTGTATGTCATTTTATTCCATTTTATATATTTATGTATTAAATTATACTGTATCTTATCCTATAACTATTGTATTTTACCGTACTCTTATTTTAGATTGTTTGCATAAGATTTTATTGGCGATAGGTGTTTGAACCTTGTGCTTTGATATGGCTTATAGGCCAGTGGTGGGTTTCCAATTTTTTTACTACCAGTTCGCTCGCTTGCTTGCTTGTGCAACGCTTCTGCGCATGCGCAGAAGAATCCAGATGGATGGGCGTAGCCTGCTACTGCCACCACTACCGGTTTGCCCAATCTGGGCCAAAGTGGTAGAAACCCACCTCTGCTATAGGCTAATCAATAAAGTTATCATATCGTGTTCTTCTTTAAAAGAATGACTCTCACCTGATGAACCAAGGTCTTTCAAAATCCTTAAACACATCCATTCAGAGAGAGAGAGAGAGAGAGAGGGAGGGAGGGAGAGAGAAAGAGAGGGAGAGGGTGAGGAAGGGAGGGAGAGAGAGGGAGAGGGAGAGAGAGGGAGGGAGGAAGAGAATAATTTTCTCACATTAGATATAAAGAGTTCCACACCACAATTTTTAGGCACTTTTTATTGTCAAAAATTGTTTGTCTTTTTATATATAAACCATTTCAATATCTTTCAACAATAATATCGCTGTTTGCTTGATCATTTGCATAGGATATGTCACCTTACAAAAAAAAGAAAGAAAAAACAAGGAGAGGGAAGGAAAAAGAGAGAGGACTGAAGGGAAGCAGCAAAACAGCAACCAATATGCTCGAGTTTCTGTGGGGTATTTTTCCCCCCCAGGATTAAACATTTGAAGCCTTACAAAAAAAAATATGTACATCATCTATTTACAATTCAGAGGAACGCTTAAAAAAACCTATAACAAACCTTTTTTTTTTAATTTATCAAGTCTATGGAAAATTTGTTTCCTAAAAAATTTCTACCATATACCTCAAAAATAAATAAAAAAGATGCAAACACTAGTTTTGAACACAGTTTTGTTGTGAGCTTTTTTTCCTTTTTTTTTTGGCATGTCAGTTATTTAATTTTTTTTAACCCTTTGGTTTGACAGCATGGTATTACAGTCTTAATAGCTGTGATCCAAAAAATCCCATCTACACCCATGTGATGGCTTTTGAGAGCTGTACAAGTTACAACCTGCTGTGCCATAGCTATCCCTAAAAGAAGGAATCCTATTCCTTAGACTGAACTTGGGAACAAGGAATGGATCAGCTCTCAAAATCTTTCAATCCTATGAGATTATAGCTGCAATTCCATATCACCCATACCCATATCAAGGAAGAATGTCCAACTGAACTCAAGAAGACTTGAGTCAAGATAGACAAGAAAAGCAATAGCACTTAGACTTATATACCACTTTACAAGCCTCTCTAAGCGGTTTACAGAGTCAACGTCTTGCCCCCAACAAGCTGGGTCCTCATTTTACCGATGTTGGAAGGATGGAAGGATGAGTCAACCATAAGATGGTGAGAATTGAACAGCTGACAGCTGGCAGAATTAGCCTGCAATGCTGCAATTGAAATTGCCTGTGCTACTAAGGATAGAAAGATTGGGTTACAACCAGGGTTAACAAATTAGCAGCCTGAAGCCAGGTTCATAGGAGACGCTAAGACAGAACCAAAGAGCTACGTTCACACAACTTGTGTAATCTGTTCACACAACTTGTGTAATCTATTTGATTTTGGCTCAGCCGTTCTGTTTTATAATATGGTTGGGAATATTCCAGTAACACAGGCTGGATGTTCTTCCATTGTCTTCTGATCCACCTGAATTGCTTACTTATGATCCAAATCCTTGTGCAGTCAAACCTTCTCCCTTTCCACTCTTCATCCTATACTAGGATCCAAACCAAACATTTGGGCCAACACAGGGTAAAACTTAAAATTTGAGGATTTTTCACTCTTTCGGAAGATATCTGGGCAAAATATCAAATGGTTCTCAAAACGATGTAAGAGTCATGAAGGTTAGTGCTAACTTTTTCCTTCAAAATATAGGATTTTTGGCTCTTCCTCAGGAAGGTTGCAGCAATGTGACTCAACAGGCTTGGACAATACTGCATGTCAAATAATGTTGAACCTCAAAACATCTTCTACAATGAAATTTGAGTGGGCTTTTTTTTTTAAGAGAAGCACAGGGCTTCCTCAGCAGAAGCAGAGGGTTGGGTAAAAAAAATGCAAAACACCCCTGTCTACCTTGTGGACTTTGTTCACAGAAAAGAACCCCAATTATCCACTCAAAATGTTCAATGTTGCCAGAAGTGCAACTCAAAACTTAGAAAACAGCCATTCTGATTGTCCTTTGTCAAAACTTGCTGTTCTGTACATGGGCCAGAGGTGGGCTTCCCATAATTTTACCACTGGTTCGCTGCACACTGAACATGTGAGCGTGCGTGGCTTGCACGCATGCGCACAGCATAGAAAACATGGCTAAATAAGACAGCATAGCAGGTGGGTGGTTGGGCCCACTGGTCACCGCTACCAGTTTGCCCAAACCAGTCCGAACTGGCTGAATACCACCACTGACATGGGCCTATCTGGCTGGCGAACCTCAAAAGAATTTATAGAACTGAAATTAAGATTCCCCACATCTTTGGGGAAGGAGTCTTCAAGACAAAGAATTTGACACATTCTGCTGCTTTTTAAAAATATATATATATTTAGAGCCTTGCTCCTTTGAAGGCTACTCTGTTATGTACAGTCTCCACAGATAATACTCGTTTGGCCAAATCATTGATCCAGACTGAGCAGTAAAAAGATAATTTTTAAAAGACAACAACAAAAATACAACCATAAGGGAATTGTTATCCTATCTACACACTTTACTCGGAAGGAAGGCTAGTTAGCTCACAGTTCTAGATCATTATGTCACTTGTTGTCGGGCTGAATATAACAACAAACCCCAAAAACTAATTAAAAGAAAATATTGCTTGCCATGGTTGGTGGCTGGCTTACAAATCAGATCCTAGCTTGTTATGTCAGGATAGCTTAGTGTTTTACTTCTGAATGTTAACAAAGAAAAAGAAATTAGGCAAGGTCTCATTAAGTCAGTGTTATTTGGCTGGACTACATTGAGGCTTCCTCCTGGCTTGTTCAACAAACCACAATTTAGAACAAATCCTAAACCTTATGCAATAGATGAACATCGTCAGTATAAGGAATCCAAATAAGAATCCATTTAAGATTTGCTTTTGTAAATCCCGGCTACAGAATAATTCCGTTTGCTTTTATTGGGTCAGATAAAAGTAAATTTGGTGGGAAATAGGCCTGTGGAACTCCACGGGACTTAGGTTCTGAGTAATCACAGGTATGCGGGGGGGGGGGGGGGCTTCAAAAATTCCACCAATGGGTTCTCTGCTGGGTTGCTGGATGGGCATAGCCATGGTGGGCGTGGCCTAGTTGGCCTCCTGCACCATGGGAGGGGGGCGTTTTTGCCTTCCCCAGAAGCTTTGCTCGAACCTCTGGGAGGGCAAAAACTGCTTCCCCCGGGCTCCGGAGAAATCCGGAGCCTGTTTTTTACCTTCCGGAACTTCTGGGAAATCCATTTTTCCCCTTCCCTGAGCCACCGCGCAGGCCCAGCATTTACCTAGCACCCAAAATGGGCCACATGGGGACTCCTGGGAGGCCGGGCCAGCCAGGGGTGGGATTTGTAGGTTGTCCAAACCGGCCATAACATTAGTTATGGGTTCTCCTGAACCTGGGCGAACCCGTAGCAACCCACCCCTGCAGGTATGACCGGAAGCACATATTGGATTCCGCCCCTCTGAAGTCCATAGGGCCAGGAAGTGCTGGGTGAGCCAAACCTGTTCACTTCTTTGCTCCATGAAGAAATGAACAGACTTATTTCTCAATGAATACATTGATTGGTTCTCTCACCTAATTGGTAATTCTAACATCTAAGAACAAGGATTTGAGATTAAATCTCTAGTCAGCTGGCAGCAGTTTCCTTTCCTGCCTCTGAAAAGGTTAGCAATAGCCTGTGAATCTAATACTGTATTTAGATTAGCATGAAAGGTACCATTTCACTTATGTGTTAAAATCAACAGATTTGTTTTGAAGCAAGAGAACAGGTAATTTCACTATCCTTGAAAGCTAAGTGGTCTAACTGTACAGGACTTCCATTCCATGAGTTCCAACACTGGTATTTGTTTGTACTAAATATGGCTTGTCTCACCATCAGCACCATGGAATAAGTGCTACTCCACAGTTGGGGTTCCCTCCAGGAATTGTTTCCAGATTTTGCAGGCTTTATGGGAACAGTAAGGGAGCGAGGGGGGGGGGGTTATCTAGACAGGAGGGTATCCGCAGAATGAAATGAAGATGCTCCAAGCAAGAGTAATGGCGGAGTTGCCCAGAACTCACAGATAAGCTGCGTGAAGCTGGCAAGCTCTAGAGCAGGAGTGTCAAACTTGATTTCATTGAGGGCCACATCAGGGGTGTGCCTGATCTAGAGAGCCGGAGTGGCCATGGCCAGGGTGTCACTCGTGTTGGGGGCGCTTGTGGTGACCCAAGTGCTCTGCCAACAGAAATGAGCTTCTGAGCTCTGTTTTCAGCTGTGATGGCTTTTACAACCCTCTCCAAGTGAAAATGAGGAGGGACGCAGGAGGCTCTCCCGAGCTCCATTTTTGCTGGCAGAGGCACCACGGGTGGCCCTACGGGCCAGAGGTAAGCACCCTGCGGGCCGGATCCTGCACCCCTGCTCTAGAGGGCAACCAAGAATCGGGAGTTCTCCACCACCTAGTGATCACCTGGATTTCTGCAGGCTAGATCTGGTCAACCAGGAATTGGATCCCTTGGCCCATTTTTTTAGCTAAAAGGCATTTTTTGCCATATCAGCTCTTCCTTTGGTGTTACAACGCATTTGCACAGCGGTGATGTTTTCATTTTAATTACACCTTCTTCCTCTAAAAAATTACAGTACTTTTTTATGTTGTGAAAAGCTGAGTCTCCCAGATCCAGCTATGTACCTTACAGAGACGAATGCCCAGACAATTTCAACACTTGTCTGACTGGACAACATTTAAGAGTACACTTCCTTTTGTGAACAAGACGCTGCAAAGTCTTATCCCTATTAGCTGGCCCCATTCAGGCTGATTAGCTTTCTTTTCTATTTTCCCAACCTCAGAGTAATTCAAAGTCCTTTCAAAGGTCTCTGGCACACACACTGAATCGGGGTGAGCAAAATTCACAAGATATTACACTAGTGTTTCGCCAGCTTAGCGTTCTGATATTCTAAAATCATGTTCTAAATCCTTCTTTTTAAAGCAGGACTAAGTTTAGCTTATAGTAAAAGGTTTAACATTAGTCTGAGAGCCTCTTGTTATTTAAAGCTTCTGACAGTTGCTGAATAGCTTGCCTTGTGGAAAACGGTTGTCCTTTTACACCACCGGGAGGAAATATGGATTCTAAACTTTAAACACTCGGCAGATCAGATCTTTATGAACGCATATGCTGAATATTAGACGTACCAGACTGAACTGTCCCCTCGTGCAGATGCTTGGCACTTTATCCTAACCAATTTGTAGAAAATGCCTTTTGTGATATTAAAAAAAAAAAAAACATTAAGAGCTGATTTGCATATTTACAAAATCTTTGTCATGGTAGACATGCAACATATGGAACACTTTTTGTTCTATGGCTATTTATGAATTTCATCTCTATATATTTAATCTCCACAGAAAAAAAATATAAAATATAACAAGTATTTTTAAAAAAAAAAAAAAAAAAAAAAAAAAACAAACAAACAAACATCCAGTACAGTTTTGACAGAAAATAAATTGCGGGGTTGTTCTCTGGATTCATTTGGCTGTCAGTTCATATTAAATTAATTTGAAAAAGAAACCACCGTCTGATTAAAAGTGTTTTGGTCGGGCTTCTAAAATTACAGATTATGCAGATTTTCAAAAGATAATACTTAGGATTTAGGGACCTGCTTCTCATGCATTTTGGAAACATGAGGGAAGCACATTTAGGCAATATATTTTTATCTGCCTTAACATCAATTTGCTATCAAGGATTATAATTACAATTCGTGCAAAACTAGTGCACAAAATCCCCATAGAGTCAGAATCTCAAAGGGATGAATTGGCTTTTGGAGGTTCGTGGACAAATAAGAGCCGGTTGGTCAGAGGGCCATGCTCCCATGGTTTCCAGGATCAGAAGGTGGAGACCCAGTGAGTGAGACAGTCTCCTCTTCTTACTCCTCTCCTTTTGTGCAGATGAGCACAAAAGGAGCAATGAGAGTCCTTTTGAACCAGAATTTAGTGCTTCTTGTGGTCAAAAAAAACCCCAGGATCTGAAAGTTCACCACTGAAAGTGTTGACAGTCCTGGTTTCTGTGGCCACAGCAAACCACGGCTGTGGGGTCAAATGGCCTTTCTTTCTTTCTTTCTTTCTTTCTTTCTTTCTTTCTTTCTTTCTTTCTTTCTTTCTCTTTCTTTCTTTCTTTCTTTCTTTCTTTCTTTCTTTCTTTCTTTCTTTCTTCTCTCCCAGAGCAAGAGAGACGAGGAGAGAGAAAGAAGCGGTGGAGAACCGCCGCTTATTCTTTTCATTCCATTTTAATTCTGGCAACGTTTACAATGGAAACTGATGTACGGGCCTGCAGAGATGTTGGCTGAGAACTGCAAGAACCCATGGTGTCCCTCCGCCATGGAGCGACCGAGGGGCACGGGACCGAATTGGAGAGCTCCTTTTGGCCTACCCGGAAGCGCCCAACCACCCACCTGACCCCCATCTGCAAAAAAAATAAAAATAAATCCCCCAAACACGTCGTGACAGGCAGCCCTGAGATGAAACCTGTAGGACTAAGTCCAAGATACAAAGGGTAAAGTCACAGGGCATTAAAGCAATCAAAACAATCCATGTCTCTCTGGACCGTGTCTTCCCTGTTTCCTCATAAATATACAAAATATACATTTCCAGTTTCTCCTAGCCTCATTATTATTATTATTATTTTTCTGCTTCTAAAAAGGAAGAGTTCGTGTGCAGGCAAACCCTTAGCTATTTCTAATGGAAAGGGGGGGAGGGTACTTGGGTCGCCCGCACGTTGCATAGATGCCCGCTGCCTCGCAAAGGCGCAGCTCAGTTCTGGTGGCGCTTCATGTGAAGAGCCAGGTGATCGGAGCGCGAGAAGCTGCGGCTGCAGACGGCACATTGGAAGGGCTTCGCTCCCGTGTGCTTCCGGTAGTGGCGGGTCAACTCGTCCGAGCGAGCGAATCTCCAGTCGCATCCTTCCCAAGTGCATTTGTATGGCTTCTCTCCTGAAAACATCCGAAAAGGCAGAAAGGTCAGTCAACATTCCTTGGTTCGACAGGCAAAATTAAAAACAAAACAAAACAATTCACAACTTTCATAGGAGATTTTCTTTGGGTTAATCCTTGCTCCCCAGGAGCATGGTGGGTCGCATAGTTAGGACGCTGGGTTGGAGGTTAGCAAGCCCTTATTCAAGACCCCAGGTTTGAGCTCCCTTCCTTTCCTCAAGGTCCTAGCAGGGATAAGAAAGGAGCTCCCAACTGAGCATGTTTGGAATGTCAGTTAGCAAGCCTGTGTTTGAGACCCTAGGTTTGAGCTCCCTTCCTTTGCTCCAACTCCTAGTAGGGACAAGAATGGAGCTCCCAACTGGGTGTGGTTGGAATGTCAGTTAGCAAGCCTATGTTCAAGACCCAAGGTTTGAGCTCCCTTCCTTTCCTCCAGGTCCTAGCAGGGACAAGAAAGGAACTCCCAACTTGGTGTGGTTGCAATGTCAGTTAGCAAGCTCATGTTTGAGACCTGAGGTTTGAGCTCCCTTCCTTTCCTCCAGGTCCTAGTAGGGACAAGAAAGGAACTCCCAACTGGGCATGGTTGGAATGTCAATTAGCAAACCCGCGTTCAAGACCCAAGGTTTGAGTTCCCTTCTTTTGCTCCAAGTCCTAGTAGAGACAAGAATTGGGCATGGTTGGAATGTCAGTTAGCAAGCCCATGTTTGAGACCCAGGAGCTACTGTGGGGCAGGATTGAGCTCTTGTCTTCTCTCCAGCTCCTGCTGGGGACATGAAAAGAGGCCCCAATTGGGCATCCCAAGGGAAATTGTGATATCACTGGCTAATCTTTTCAACCTTGAAAACACCTTGGTGCTTCTGACACAAGTATTATGCTATTACTCCCTTCTATCCTCTTCTTCTGGCTGCAAGGAAGATCTTATATGGCACGGCATTCAAAAATACAACATCCAACAGGGACTGTGTAAATCTCAGTTCATCTACTACACTAAGTTACAGTTGGTGAAATAAGCCACAATCGATTAGGTTCACACAACACATCAAGCCAATAACCAGGATTTGCAAACTTTGGATCCATATTGTGTTAAGCCAAACTGCATTGTGGTTGAACGCATTCTGCATGCCCGCCTATGTATCATGTAGGGCTGCCCAAAACCTCTTCTGATGGTGTTTCCCCATAACAGAAGGTACAATAGCTGAGTTTTTATCTACATTGTTTGAGAAGGCACCACCAACTTCCAGACTGCCATATTAATGGCAAAGAGGAGCTACCCCACATGCTCTTTCTACACAACCTAAAATCTATGACATTCAGTATGAGAAACCAGGATAAAGGAGACTTGAAGTTCTAGACCAGGGGTCTGCAAAGTTGGCTCTTTTAAGACTGGTGGACTTCAACTCCAGCCGACTGGAGAATTCTGGGAGTTGAAGTCCACTAGTCTTAAAAGAGCCAACTTTGCAGACCCCTGATCTAGACCATTTAAGGAATCCCGATGAGCCTTCTTCAGCATTTCTGCTCACCTTCAGAGCTCCAGTTACTGTGTGTACTATTAGTTCAGGTAACAGATTCATGAGCAAATGCAGATACCAGCAAACATCTCTTAGAAAGCCAGAAATACTGAGATGGATCCTTAAGTTCTCCTCTTTACATACTATTTTTTGTGAGAACACAACTGGCCAGTTGGGGCATCCGTCTTTTATTTGGTAGCTTTTAGATTCATCAACAAATCCTATAGATATTTGTTTCCAACCAATGGCCAAACACAATAGGTTTTCATAAGAAAATCAATAAAAAATTGAATTAATGGGCACAGCAGAAAGAAATCACACTTATGGATTCACTGCATGTTCTCCTAGCAAATGCAGGCTCCATCTTCCCTTTGGTACAACTCATTCAGTAGCAGCCATTTTAGATGATGCCTACCAAAGCTTTACTCTCCACGTCAATCGTTATATGGAGACACAAAGGATATTCTACCCTTCCCATCCCAGATTTTCTTCAATGCTACAAACATCAACCAAATGTGGAAAATTCGACTAAGATCAAAAAAGATCTAGGGAGGCAGGACTCAAAGGGTGAACAGACACAGAATCTCAAGTCATATTAACAAGAAAAGACATCCAGCAAAGGAGAGAATGTAAACAGAACAGGTCGCAACCTTACTAAAACTGGTGGTGACTAAGTCCTCAAGTTAAAACAAGTTAAAACATAGGAAATGTCAAGTCCCTACGAAGCAACAGGGCTTCAACCAGTTATAACGTCAGTTTATCTCATTGGTTCTTATCAATAATGGGATCAATTAAGCAAATGGAGAGGGGAAAAATAGTAAACCTTTTGAATCAGGAAGGATGTAAACTTAAGCTAGGATATATGGTTTAAGTTTTATAAGTGTTAGGTTATATGATATGGTATTTAGATCTTAAGAATTATCTTCTATGTATTTTAATGTTCAACTAAAAGGGGGTGTTTATGTTGAGTTTGTTATAAGGTTTCTAATGGATTGATTATATACAGAATAAATATCAGATTAGGAAGTATTATGTAGCTTTTAGGTAAGAATGCTTTGATTGATAGGTGAATAGAGTAAATAATATTTGGGATGCTTGGAATTATCAGAGTGGTGTATAGCGGAAGTCAGGGGGGTGGGTTTGAATGGGAGGTGGGGGAGGGCTAGGGTGGAGGGCGGGGTAATATATATGTATGATTAATCTAGAGAGGGGAATAATGGGATATGCCTTTTTTTTTTTTTCTTAAAGAGAAATTTATATTATGTTTTTTATATCTTTAATTAACTTAGGAGATGGTGTTAATGGGATATTAATATACTAAGAGAAACTTATATTGTGTCTGCTGGGAGGCGAGGGGGTATAATATCTGAATGAGAAACTTATTTTAAGATGGGGTGAGGGGGGGTATAGTATTTGTATGTGATTTATATTACATGTCGGGGGGGGGGGTAAAAAGGGGGAAAATTTGTGTGAATAAAACTTTTTCAATAAAAAAAAAAATGGGATCAGGATGGGGGCTTCTGGGTCTGTCATCTTCTGCCAGCCACACCCCTCGTTGCATCTGATCAAAGAAGCAAAGGGACCATGGATGGAACCAGGGATCAGGAGTTTCAGATGAGGGTCCTGGCAGGCATTACTGCTGGTTTGCTCGTGTGTCCAATAAAAATTGTTCTGTGCATGCACAGAACTGAAAAACAAGATGATAGCGCCTACATTGACACTTCAGTTCAGGGGTGTGGCAGCTCTGGGTCACTGCCGGTTCCAGTGAACCAGGCTGCCAAACCACAACCGGTTCGGCTGAACCAATCCAAACTGTTAGGAACCCACCACTGCATCACTTGTGTCAGAGGTGCCTGTTATGGCCCGAGCACTCTGCTAAGGAAAACAGGATCCTGATCTCCGTTTTCAGCTGCGACAGCCTCTGGCAGCAAAAACAGAGCTTGAGAGGGCCATGCATGGCTCTCACTAGCTCCGTTTTTGGCTGCGATTGCCTCCTGCAAGCCTCTATCAGTGAAAATGGAGCTCAGGAGAGCCGCATGCAGCCCTCCCGAGCTCCATATCCTCCCGAGCTACACAGAGGCACCATCCGCCAGATCTAAACATCCCGTGGGCTGGATCTGGCCGTGGGCCTTGAGTTTGACCCCCCTGGTTTTGGGAGATTCTCAGTCATCCAGGTCATGGTTGTCCCAAAGGAACGTTTTCAAGAAGCAACTGGATTCATACAGTCAGGCCATGATTCTGCCATGATTCATAGTCTTTTCCCATCAAACCAAGCCAAGAATACATGGGGGCACATTGCAATCCCAGCCCGCAGAGTAAAAAATAAAACAATTTCTTCTTATTCCTCAAAGATAGGAGTGAACAACTATGGCCCCTTTATGACCTGTGGACTTCCAACTCCCAGAATTCTGGGAGTTGACAGTCCACAAGCCATAAAGGGGTCATAGTTGCCCTCCCGCAGGGATGGGTTCCTGCCAGTTCTAACCTCTTCTATAGAAGAGGTCCCACAAATCTACAGTGCCATTTAGAACCAGTTCCAGCTCCCTCCGCCCCCCACCCCCGCCCATCTACCTATCACCAAGAGGAAGAGCGAGAGGAGGAATTCTGGGAGTTTAAGTCCACAAGTCTTAAAGCTGTCAAATTTGAACACCCCTCGGGGTTTTTTTTCTAAAGGGTGAGGGGTGCAAGGGTCTTGTAACTTGACAGCTTTAAGACTTGCGTGCTTCAAATGCCAGTTTCTGAGCCAACATTTTGGTTGCTAAGCCAGAGCGTTGTTAAGTGAGTTTCACCACATTTCACAAGTTGGCCACACCCACCCAGTCACATCGCCGGCAAGACATGCCCACCCAGTCACATGACCGGCAAGCCACTCCCACCCAGTCACATGGCCGGCAAGCCACTCCCACCCAGTCACATGGCCGACAAGCCACTCCCACTAATTCACTTGGCTGGCAAACCACTCCTACCCGGCCACATGGCCAGCAAGCCACTCCCACAAAGCAGGCCACACCTACAGAAGAGGTTCTAAAAAAAATTGAAACCCACCACTGCCCTCCCCCCACTTTAAGGCTTAGACAAGCTTTTCAAATTATTATTATTTTCTCCACATACATGAGATGGTTTGCATTTCAAGCCATCTGCATGAGGTCCTTTGCATGTAATGCCAGCATTTCTGGAAACCGTTGACACGACTAATTTATCAAGCATTAGGCTCATTTGCAAGAATTAGGCCCCAGGTGTATGAGGCTGCTAGCACGTTTCTCCAGCCCCAACTGCGTCCAAGGTGATGAACACCTGAAATTATCTGTGGCTTCAATTGGCGCATGAGATACTTAACACCTTGGAAATTTTGACCACCGATTTATGTAACTGCCCAATATAGATTTAATTGCATGGCTTTACACAGTCCGTTTGGAACATACTGTCACAGATTGCTAAATATATGGGTATTTAATTTAGCAGCCTAAGTGGGATATTTTTAAACATACCTATAAAATTCATAACTATGTTTGTTGAAATGATGGAAGGGTATTCATAGAAACCAGAGACAGGGAATGAAATGTCTGCTCGGAAGAGCGATGGGCGCTGTTCGGTGTGACTTGAAAAAAATGTTATTTATGTGGCCAGACTTCATTCACGTAAATCTCTGCTCACAGGTCATTTCCACAGTTTACGAAGCGCATTATCATAAAACCTGAACACACCCAAAAACTCTTTTATCGGTTGCAACTGTCAACTGGAGCTGTTAGAGGGCTCTGAACTTGGACTTAGTCCTCAGGAGGAAAAAAATGCACGAGGAGGTAAATCTTTCTAAGCTACGCCAGCATGTAGGAAGTTTGCAAAAACAATTTCCTTGTAACTGAAGAACTCGGAGACAAAGGGAAAAAAAGGCTAAATTCGGACCTGGCATAACGCTTGCCTCCCAGCACAGGATATGCTGGTTATATTCACAACTTACAAGCATTTCGGTCTTTGACGGTCTCCTACAAAGACAAAGGAGTCAACCTATTTTCCAGAAGGCAAAGCAAAAAACAATGGATGGAAACTAATCAAGGAGAGAAGCAATCTGGAACTAAGGAGAAACTTCCTTAACAAGTGAGAAGAATTAACCAGCGGAACAGAAGGTGCCTTCAGTAGTTGTGAGTGCTCCATCACTGGAGGCTTTTTAAGAAGAGACTGGACAATCACTTGTCTGAAATGGCATGGGGTCTCCTGCTTGAGCAGGGGGTTGGACTAGAAGACCTCCAAGGTCCCTTCCAGCTCTACTCTGATTGAAAACCTACCCTTCCCAGGTTAAAAATGCAAGACGCAGTGCAGGATTAATGCCCCCCCCCCCGACCACAGAGTTCAACGTACACAAAACCTTTTGTAACACACCCACATCATTCATCTGCATTACGCAGCACAAACAGAAAAAACAAGCTTTTCGTATACACGGTTAATTTTATAGCAGGCACAACCAACCCAGTGGGTTGTTAAGTGCGCTGCAGCCTTTACAAAAAGGAGAAAAGGTGCTGCGGACGCCATATTAGTGTCAAGAACTTAAAACTCTCACTATGGAAATGCTACAATCAATAGAGGGAATTCTCCAAAGCATAATGGAAGAAATAACAGAGATTCGGAAGGACAGGTTAAGATCAAAATCTGAGCTTTTGGAGATGCAAGGGACACTAGTGGGAAACAAACAAAAAATTGAAGGGGGGAAGGGGGGGTAGCGGAGATGGGGGAAAAGATAAAGGAGTCACAAAAAGAATTGATAGATTTTGATGGCTGTATGTTTAAAATCGATTTTGAAAGAATGCCTTACAATTTAGCATATGCCAGAACAAATGATGTATCCAGAGAGAGAGATATTAAACATGTAAGAGGGCTGACAAAAAGGAGAAAAGGTGGAGAAGAAAGGAGCTTCAAGGAATGTCCCAAAGGTGCTTTTCCGAAAGGCATCTGGACTTTCATGGTTGGTTGGGTTTTTTTGCCCTTTGAAAATGTTTCGCTCCTCATCCAAGAAGCTTCTTCTGTTCTGAATTAAAAAAAAGCATCTTGGATAAAAAGCAAAATATTTCAAAGGGGTGGGGGGAAACCCCTAAAGAAAGTCCAGTGGCTTTTTGGAAAAGGACCTTTGGGACAACTATGACTTAGATAATTGACCTTCTCCATGGATGTTCAGGGAATGAACATGGATAAAGGCCGTGATATTATAGCCAGGAGTAACATGGCATTATCTCAGTAGTAAAGCCCATCCTCTTTCTACATCGCCCTAAGCCTAACCGGATAGAGAACAATCCTGGAGAACATAGAAGAGAGACTAACAAGAGTTGGAAGGGGCCTTGGAGGTCTTCTCGTCCAACCCCCTGCTCGACCAGGAGACCCTAAGCCTGTGATGGCGAACCTATGGCATGCATGCCACAGGCACAGGTGGCATGCAGAGCCATCTCTGCCAACACACGAGCCGTTGCCCAGGTTAGTTCCACTGGACACGTGCGCGTGCCTCCCACTGATTTTGGGGTCTCTGCTGGGAGACGCACGTGCATGCACAGGGGTGGAGGACATGCGCACATGCGCGGAAACCGTTTTTGGTTCCAGGAAGCTTCAAGAAAGCCTGCTAGCACCAAAATGGTGTGTCAAGGGGCTGCGCAGGAGGCTTCATGGAGGCCTGCTAGCCGCAAAACAGGGGTTGCATGTGCATGCATGCATGGGGGTGGTGCATGCATGCATGGGGGGCAGTGCCCACACACGGTCATTGCATTGTGGGTGTTGGCATGCACACATGCTTTAGGCACCCAGGGGGGAAAAAGTTTGCCAAGACTTCCAAGAATAATTTATTAACCTTTTTTTGGGAGGGGTTTGCAAAAGGATGGGCCTTTAACATAAGCTTTCAGAATGGCATGGAAGAAGGCAAGCAGGTGAAAACATACTTGAAAACATACTTTTTCTGCTTGGCCGGCCTAGGTTAGTCTTCTGTTTTTTAATTGGGTTTTTAGGGGGGGGTTAATTTTAGTATAGTGGTTTTAGCGCAGGGATAATTGGTTTAATTTTCTATTTTAGCTATTTATGTATTTTATATTTGCATTTTTAACTTCCCTGTGCACCGCTCCGAGTCCCTTTGGGGAGAGGAGGCGGTCTATAAATAAAAATTTATTATTATTATTATTATTATTATTATTATTATTATTATTATTATTATTATTATTATTATTATTATTGGTGAACAAAAAAATAGAATTATTTTAAAAAAATTAGGAAACTCTAGTTTTAGTCAACATGCTTCTTTAGGCTTAGTTGCTTTTAATGTGGCAATTAATTAATGGTCATGCTTGTCCTTCTTGTGACCATAAAATGGAAGTGACTGGGCATTGCCTTCTGCCCTGGTGTGTTGGTTGGTGGATTTCTTGTTTGCATCAGAGTCTACTGCAGCTTTGGGACTCCTAGGCGATTCCCCATCTAGCTAGGACTGGATTGAAGCCCACTTAGCTTGTCAACTTAACTGAATGACAAAATAACAGAATAACAGAGTTGGAAGGGACCTTGGAGGTCTTCTAGTCCAGCCCTTGGCTCAAGCAGGAGATCCTACGCCATTTCAGATAAGTGACTGTCCAGTCTCCTCTTAAAAGACTCAGGCGATGGACCATTCACAACTTCTGAAGGCAAGCTGTACCACCGGTTTAAGTTTTCTCACTGTTAGGAAACTTCTAACTAATTTTCTAGGAGCAGCTTGTGCAACCCTTGTTGAAAAAGGCCTGGCAGGGATACGGCTGATTCCAACCCCCTCTCGAGGGTCACCGTTCATCCTGGTTTCCTAAAGCTTTGGAAGAAGGTGTGAGAGAATCAGCCAAAGAAGCAAAAAAAGCCACCAGCATCTTGGAGAGCGACCACATCCGCTCGAAACCCGGCTGGCCACCTTTATAGCTCGGCGTCTAAAAGGAACTCACATTGTTCCATGAAAGGGAGTTGTTGGCTGACCGCACAAAAATCTGCCCATTTGAATGGATTTGTTAATTCAGTTGCAGATGCAGGCCAAAGAACCCACATTACCCTTCACCGTCAAGTCAGGAGGATTTACTGTACAGTGCCTACCTTTCTAGGAGAAAGGTTTCCTAAAACGTGGGACAGTAAAATGCAGCTTTCCATGGAGGGTTGGAAAGAAATCTTCTCTAATATAGAATAGAGTAGAGTAGAGTAGAGTAGAGTAGAGTAGAGTAGAGTAGAATAAGAATAAGAATAAGAATAAGAATAAAAACAAGAACAGAGTAGAGTAGAGTAAATTAAGAATAAGAATAGAGTAGGGTAGAGTACAGTAAGAGTAAGAACAAGAACAAGAGTAGGGTAGAGTAAGAACAAGAACAAGAAGAACAGAGTAGAGTAGAGTAAGAATAGAGTAGAGTGGAGTAGAATAGAATAGAATAAGAATAGAGTAGAATAAGAGTGGAGTGGAGTGGAGTGGAATGGAGTGGAGTAGAGTGGAATTCTTTATTGGGCAAGTGTGATTGGACACACAAGGAATTTGTCTTTGGTGCTTATGCTCTCGATATACATAAAAGGAAAGATACATACGTCACGAATCATAAGGTGCAACACTTAATGATAGTCACAGGGTAGAAGTAAGCAATCAAATCATACTAGGAAACAATCAATATAAATCGTAAGGATACAATCAACAAACTTACAGTCATGCAGGCATAAGTGGGAGGAGATGGGTGATAGGAAGAATGAGATGATTAATGGTAATAGTGATGCAGACTTAGTAAATAGTTTGACAGTGTTGAGGGAATTATTTGTTTAGCAGAGTGATGGCGTTCAGGGAAAAACTGTTATTGTGTCTAGTTGTTCTAGGGCAGGGGTTCCCAAACTTGGCAACTTGAAGACTTGTGGATGTCATGAGCTCTGCTGGCTGGAGAATTCTGGGAGTTGGGGAAGTCCACAAGTCTTCAAGTTGCCAAGTTTGGGAACCCCTGTTCTAGGGTTTTCTAGTTTTCTAGGGCTTTCTCGTTTTCTAGTTTTAGGGCTAAAGAAGACAATTGTTCTGTCTCCCTGGTTGAGATGTATTCTTCTGGGGAAATATCAGGTCAAGTAAGAATTGAGTAAATCCAACTATTGCGTGCCACCACCCACTAACCCTAAGAATGCACCTTTATCTTTGTTTTCCTCCTGTTTTCAGTTTCTTCTCCTTCCTAGCAAAGCATGAAGGGCTTCAGGGTGAAATCTGCATAATGTTTTGGTCGATAGAGAATAACAGAACTAGTCTGTTGAAGTTTCTTTTCCTTAAGAAAGGAAAATAATCCTCTAAATATTGAATATTTAAGAGTTTTAACGGGAGGAACTGAAGTAGCATGCCTATTTTTCTGCACAGATAATGGAATTCTTCTCTCCTTGCTCATCTGCTCTCCAAATTACCTTCTCACACCATTTTTTAAAAAAATCTCTCACCCCCAACTTTTCATGCAGGTTTTAACATTTGCAAGATTTGCAATAAAATGTATGCATTTTCCCAGAGAGGGAGAGGAAAGTCTTTATTACTTTATAATAAAATGTTGTTTGACCTTTGATACTGGAAACTCTTTTGTTTTTTAAAGGCACAGCCCAAAGCTGTAAGAAAAAGACAAAACAGCGGATATTTCCCAAGATATGACTATTAGAACAAGCTGTAGCAACTAAACTCCCCTTCTGCAAAACCAAGATCTCTTAAGAATTAGATCCCCCAATTCTTAACGAAGCTGCCACCACGTTCTACATAAGAGCGGGTCTCTCAAAATTAAAGTTTACTGGAAGGTAATTTTGCTTTCATTTCTGCCCACATGTGCCGGTGAAACGTGGACACTAAACTCACAACCGATACAAAAGCTATAAGTGGGCACAAAGAGCCATGGGAAGATACTTTGTCGGCATCACAAAGACAAGATAGGAAGAGCTGCAGATGGATTAGAAAACAAATGAAAAATATATCGTCAAGAGAGTCAAAGAATGGAAAGGGAAATGGGCTGGACTGATAGCAAGAAAACTAACAACAGGTGGACCAAGGCAATCACAGAATGGATCCCACTTGATCAAAAGCACCCATGAAGCAGATCTAAAACAAGATGGATCTACGACATCAGCAAGTAATGTGGGCCCAAATTGGCAAGTTGACGAGGAATAGACAATGGCTACGAGTGACGATGGTGGTGAATTTGGGTGAATTTTGCTTGCTCTGCCTTTCATTTAAGACTGCCTCCACCTATCCTGGACTACTATTACCATCCTCCTCCTAGTACCAAGTTCCTTTAGGGAAGTAAGGATAATGCTTGTGAAGATTTTCTTAAAAGGAACTTCAGGAACAACGGCTTTAACGGAAGGGCAGAAACGAAACCTCTTGAGATGAAGCAGAAAACGTATCTTGTTTGTATCTTGTTTGTATCTTTCTTGCGTTTCCACATATTTTTCCTGTCATTTGGTTCAGAAAAATACTTGGCACGAGTTCCAACACAAGAACTGTCTCAAAAGTTATTTTAAAGCTCATTTCCCTTGATTCACGATGCCGAGCTTTGCAAGGCAGAGGAACTCCCCGATCAAACGACGTTTATTTGCTCAAAAAAAAAAAAAAAAAGCAACGAGACACTGAATTCTTTATTCCGTTTCTACGAGCTGCAAAGAGTGTGGCTTAACTTTAACCGTTTGCACGAAATACAGAAGCTGCAAAGTTTTCGGAAAATAGTTGACTCTCCTCCAGAAATTGAAAAATGAGGATTGAGAGGTCGCGAAACCCAAGAATGCAACTGGCCATTAAATGCAACGCACTGGAACATGATGTCTCGCGTTCAAACAGATACTGCACTGTAAAAGGATTACTGAAAACTTCTGAGGAACACGAGAGCAGGACACTTCGGAGTTTGTTAAAATGTCAACACTGTTCAAATAAAACAGCATGGAGGAAGCTGGTACCGAGTGCTGGCGAAACAGCAAGACTTCAGGGCTTTCTTCCCGCGCCAGAAATATTATACACATCACTTCTGGGAAAACAGAACTGCTTTCCTTTTAAGTTCTGTTTCAACAGAAACTTAAGGTTTTTTTTCATCACATTAATTGGATTTCTGCATCATCTTCGTCCAATCTCACCGATTTCAAATATTTGGTTAGGCTTGAGTCAATCAACGAATGTATTTCCAAGTCCTTTGACATCGCTCGTAACGCATCCCCGATTTATTTTTATTTTCAAAACCAACGCTTCGAGAAAGCATGTGGAATACATTGAGGAATCACTTTTGGTGGAAGACCAACATTTTGTTTGGAAGCAGTTAAGAACAAAGCCCGAGCCGAACAAGATAAGAAAAGGAAACTGGGAGGAAGAAAAAATAAGCTCACTTTAACCGTCTTCTACTTGGGAAGCAAATACTGAAGTTACTAATAACACGGCCCTTTTTCTTTTTTAAATGTATCCTTGGACGAAGATCTGCAGAAGATTTCGCCTTGCATGCAGGTTTTTCCTTCGCCAAACATTATCCAGCCCATAAATATCCCCTTGGTGCTGTGATACTGACCATGCTCAGTTTCAGCTCCTGCACCATGCCAAGGGAGACTAAAAATACGTTACATGCTTTGCCCTATAATTATACCATAATTTCGGCTAGGATGTTGTTTTATCAACAATGGATGTTGTCATGGGAGCTAGAAATCTCCAATTAAAAAAAGAAAGCTCCTCGCACCGAAATTCCAGCTTGATTATGATTGAGGGGATCGGCGTCCTTCTGACCCCTCTAAAAGGGGAGTGAGGCGGGTGGGGAGACAAGAAAAGTTCGTCGGAGGAGTTGACGTGTGGGGCCATTTTTTAAAATTATGTTTTTACATGAACGAAAACCGGGGCAGCCGAGAACCTGTTTCAAAGGTCGGCAGACACCGGATCTCACCGAGGGCTAAGGAAACAGTCGCTGTAATTGGGGTTTTTGGCATATTCGGGATAGGCTGCCCCCATCCCAGAAATAAATAAATCACGCTTTACCAGTGGTGGGGGGCTCACGTATGGCCAGCCGCAAACAAACCGCTTTACGGCTTAACGTCATGCATGAATGGGGAACAAGAAAAGCAGAGATCGGCTCCAAGTATGAATAGAACTCCTGGGCAGATTCTGGTCTCAGCTGGGGGGTGGGGAGCAGAGCCTGGCTGGCCCCCCCTGAGACTCAGAAGGGAAGTGGAGTTGCTCCCTGGAACATCAAGAAACACACATTCAAGACCAGGCCCATTGGGTGCCACAAGGAAACCTCTCCTCTTCTTTGAAATGAGATCTATTTCAAAAAATCCTGCAGTCAACCTTCCTTCCTTCCTTCCTTCCTTCCTTCCTTCCTTCCTTCTTCCCTCCCTCCCTCCCTCCCTCCCTCCTCTTGCCATCAGAGGAACTTGCTCAACTCAAGGCTGTGTGAACTCATCAAAGGAGAAAAAAGGTCCAGGGAGAGCCAGAATTTTCTAGCCAATATCCTCCAGGGACCTGAGACCACCAGTATAAGCAATGGTTGGGCACCCTGGGAAGTTCAGCCTGCAGGTCTAGGAATGATACTACTGTATCTTGGTAAAATATGATAGAAGCCGTTACACAGGCAGGAGCCATTAAATAAAACCTGTTTTATCTATTTCACATTCACACACACATCACATCACACAGAGAGCGAGGGTGGGAGAGATTTGTAGTTCTCTGTGTATGACCACAATAGAACCTACATTTTTTGTTGCTAAGTGAGACAGAGGGAGGGAAGAAGAGAGGGGAGAGGGAGGGAGAGAGACAGAGAGGGGGGGAGAGCGAGACAGGACTAAAACTTGCTGCAAATTCAATCTGACAATTGAATTCGGCCTCAAAACCCTTGCTGGAACTTCACTCCTGCACTTCAAGCCCAGCTTAAGTGATCTCAAGAGAACGCCCAGTCAGGTTTTGCTGAACTGGAGCAAAAAAGATTCTGTAAAATCTGTGACCCGCTTGACGTCATTCGTGTTGGGAGCGCCTGTCGTGGCCCGAGCGCTCTGCCAGTGAAAACGGGCTTCCGAGCTCCGTTTCCAGCTGCAACAGCCTCCTGCAACCCTGTGCTAGCGAAAACAGAGCTCGGGAGTGCCACCCGCACTCCTCCTGAGCTCTGTTTTCGCTGGCAGAGGCATCGTGGGTCAGTCCCTAACTGTTTCCATGGTGGCCCCACAAGCCAAATCTAAGCATCCCGTGGGCCAGATCCAGCCCGCGGGCCTTGAGTTTGACACCCCTGCTCTCAATCGTGGCTTAGAGATAGAAACACAAGGCATTGAGCCATTTCCTTTTGGTAACGGAGAGCATATCAACTATTAACCGGAGATGTTCCTGTCTTTCTCTCACTGGCAAGGTTATTAGAGGCCACGCAGCCCACAGATGTAGGTACTAAACAAGGGAGAAGGTCTTATCTTGAAGCTCCTGGCTAGGATGTCAGACTTGCTCAACCCGGCAGCCAGGCCTGCAGGGGTTTTTTGCAACTTTTGAAACAGGCTGTCCTCGTGTGGAGATTGGCCAAGCCGGCAAACCCTGGAAGTTGATGTGACACGGAGTTAAACTGTTAATAGGCACCAGGCATAAGACATAAGGAGGAAGCACTTTTTATCAGGACCATCTGGTAAAGCCACTTTCACACCCATAAAAGCAAATAAAAACATTTACTACAGTTATTTGGCAACGGAAAAGGGAAAGGCGAAACATGAGTGGATCAGGGAGCTTATTTCCACTTCCTCCTCTCCACTGGAAGGATTAGGAACGGAGCTACGAGCGGCAGCAGCACAGGGCCGGATGCAAACGTGGTCTACATTTACAACGTAGAAGCATTGTTTGCACATTGCCCTCACCAATCTGGGTCCTCGTTTTACTGACCTCGGAAGGATGAATCAACCTTGAGCCCCATCAGGATCAAACTCCAGGCTGAGGGGAGAATTTGCCTGCAATACTACACTTTAACCACTGAGCCACCAGAGCTCCAGGACATGACAGGATGTCCTCAGGATCTCCAGGACATAAGAGAAGTTCTCAGGACCAGCGTGGACATGCACACCGGCCAGTTGATCATCATGTGCTCCAGTAACTGGAAGACTAGGAACGGTGTCGGTGTGCATGCGTGTGCTGGAAGTTCATTTCCCGGCATACACATGCGTGCACATCCCCCCTACTGTAATGCTCTCTACATGGGGCTTCCCTTGAGGTGCACTCGAAGGCTATAGCTAGTCCAGAATGCGGCCACGCGGGTGATTATGGGAGCCTCCAGGCACTCCCACATAACACCTCTCCTGCGCGAGCTGCACTAGCTGCCTGTGGCCTTTCGGGTGCGCTTCAAGGTTTTGACGGCCATCCTCAAAGTGCTCCATGGCTTGGGGCTTAGTTACATGCGAGACCGTCTCCTGCCCCACACATCCCTTCGACCGATCCGCTCCCACAGAGAGGGCCTTCTCAGGGTGCCGTCGGCCGGGCAATGCCGGTTGGCGACACCCAGGGAAAGGGCCTTCTCTGTGGTGGGCCCTACCCTCCGGAACGACCTACCCCCCGAATTACGCACCATCTCAGACCTCCGCCTCTTCCACCAGCGTCTTAAAACACACCTTTTCCAACAAGCCGGCCTAGCATAACCTCCCGTTTTGACTGTTTTAGATAGATTTTAATTCGGGGGATTTTACACTATTTTAGCACAGGGTAATGGGTTTAATAGTTTTTTAAAATTTTGTATTTTGTTATATTTGTATTGTTTTAAATTTCCTGTGCGCCACCCTGGGTTCTTTTTGGAGAAGGTGCGGGGTATAAATTTGAAAAAAATAAAAAAATAAAATAAATCCTCAGGGTTGTGGGCACGACACGCATGTGTGTGCACAGGCTCCCTTTTTAGCACTCGGTGCTGAAAAGATTCGCCATCACTGCTCTAGAGATACGTATGCTAAGGCTGGAACTGCGAACTGCAGCCGGCAAGCAAGAAGCACATTGAACTAACACAGCAGGTCTCATGAAGTGACAACAGCAGTCTATTGGGAGGCATCATTAGCCATGCAGGAGGGGCCCTTAATCAGATAATGCTTTTAAGTCTAATTTAAGAGGGTTATTGTGTATGGTCCAGCTAAGAAACTACAAAATAACAACCCAATTCAGGCTGGGGGGAAATAATTTAGTTTTTACCTGTAAGATCTGTCATGTTTCTTTTTCATTTCTTTGTCTAACAAAGACCTAACAGGTCAAGCCAGATCAACCTTAATCCAATTCTGTCTCTTAAAACCAGAGTATTCTCACCAGCTTTTTCATGTCTTCAGTTTAACTGAGATTTGAGTCTGGCCAAAGGTAGTGAAGTTTAAAGCAGGGGTCTCCAACCTTTGCAACTTTAAGTCTGAAGGACTTCAGCTCCCAGACTTCTCCAGCCAGCAAAGCTGGAGAATTCTGGGAGCTGAATTCTGGGACTGGAGAATTCTGGGAGCTGAATTCTGGGACTGGAGAATTCTGGGAGCTGAAGTCCTTCAGACTTAAAGTTGCAAAGGTTGGAGACCCCTGCTTTAAAGATCCCAGTGATTATTTCATATCCTTTGGCTGAAAGTGCAATGTAACAACTCAAAAAAACCATGGAAGCAACACTTGTTTTCAAACAAGAGCTCGGGAAATATAGGTTTCCCATTGCCAAAGTAAGCAAACCTTGGAAAAGGTGAGCTGTAACGCCAGAGCCAGATGTGCGCACCCCAGCGTCTTTCAGAAGGGGCTCTGTTTACAGCGAGGAATCGTCTTCCTTGATCAGACATCAAATATCTCGAACTGAAGCTTATTTTAATCACTTTGGGGCAGCAAGGGACATTCTTCCAGGAGATATATTGGGCACTTAATTAAAAACAAGATTTTGTCAGTTGTAAGAACTGAAAAATTGTTTCAGAGCTGGCACGATCACCTCTGTGGGAAGCCAACAACAGCAATGGTTAACTACTGAATTCTTGGAAGCCATTCCAACCCCAAGACAGAAAAGGATTGGCAACATCTCCTGCTCCGTTGCAAATCATCTAGGAGATGGAGATATAGAGAATCTGGATTCTGACACACAAGTAACGATACCTATGTACAGTTATGGGCACAACAAACACCCAGGCATGTTAATATGGGTGTAAAGGAAAGAAACAATATTTGCATGCATGTCAGAAGCACTGAGGCACTTCCGGGTTGAAAGGATTAGCCGGTGGCATCACCATTGATGCCCTGGGGATGCCCAGTTGGGGACTCTTTTCCCCAGCAGGAGCTGGAGTGAAGGAATATTCCAGCTCCTGCTTTGAACAACCCTGCCCCACAACAGCTCCTGGATCTCGAATGTAGGGTTGATAACTTCTGGTCTGACATTCCAACCTGTTGTGGCCCACCAGATTCGAACAGTGAGGAGGTTGGGGAGGAACATGGGCCAGTCCTAGACTCTGGGGAAGGCTCTAATGAGGGCTCTGTGTCAGAGGCAGAGGGGGGGGGTCAGGGCCTTCTGACAGTTATCAGCTGCCTTCAAAGTCAGACATCAGTGAGGCAGACGAACAGCTGGAGCCTGTTCTCAGTGTGCGCATGCGCAGAGTTGCCGGATGAAGGGAACAGCTAAAGAACAAAGATCAACTTGGGAATAAGGCCAGAAGTGGACCATGAATGGCCCCTCCCAGAGGAAATAAAAGAGAAGCGAAAGGGGAGTGGAGTTTGCAGGAGATAATTTGTTCACTTAATTGGTTTGTGACTCTCCGAGATTCCTTGCCACAATTGCAGATATCGGCCTGTCAGCTCTCCAAGCCAGATAAGGTCTGTGACTTTAAATCCTCCATTTGAAAAACTTTGCTGGACGTGAATGAGCAGAATTCACAGTACATTAATAAAAGAGGTTTTTGTTGGGACAAGGAGTTTGCTTCATGCTCTTGGGAAACCTCGGTCAGAACACAACTATTGGAACCACTGTGCTCCTAAGGAACCATTTCCAGTCTGGGATCTCTTATCCCCTGAAAGTATCTGATTTTCTGCTGAAGATCAGAACAGGTTGGCACCAAGATGCAAGTCAAGAAGCCAAGGAACCTTCAGGGTTGCCCGAATGGAGAAAAACTTCATTTTGCATTTATCTTTTGTGTCGCATCCAACGCCCTTTCTTGAGCTCTATGTCCATCCTGCCTCAGGTCAAAAGAACTCTTGTCAAACAAACATGATGAGCTCAAACTGACACAAGACCTTCTCCACAACACCTCGACATACACAAGTCAAACCTGGAATTGCCAGAGGAGTAAGGGTCACATCCCGCAAGTGTCTTTTAAAGCAGGGGTCCCCAACCTTTGCAACTTTAAGTCTGAAGGACTTCAGCTCCCAGAATTCTCCAGACAGCTTTGCTTTGCTGGCTGGAGAATTCTGGGAACTGAAGTCCTTCAGACTTAAAGTTGCAAAGGTTGGGGACCCCTGTTTTAAAGTACATCCATCTGCTCTCCATAAATATTTACTCGCAAGTAAGGAAAAGCAGAGGAATGTGTTTTTAAAAGTTATCTTCCGTTCGTGTGATAGCAACCTTTTTTAAGATTAACTACTATTTCTAAGGACTGCTTGTTCTGGATTAAAAATAAGTGAGATGTATGTGTGTTACCATTTTGGCCTGGGAAGTAAGGGATGGCCTGTCCACCCACGTATTTGTACCAACCACTCTGCAGAGTGGTTACCACTGCAATAAGTATTTTTTAGCTCTCTGTTCTAATATTAGTGGTGGCTCCGTTGAGCTAAGAGTTTGTTAGAAGTTCCCCCAAAGGCTGCCCCACACATGTGTGCTAGTCGTTCCCAATTCTATAGGGTAGTGCTCATCTCTGTTTCAAAGCTGAAGAGCCAGTGCTGCCCGAAGACATCTCCATGGTCATGTGGCCAGCATGACTAAATGCCGAAGGTGCACAGAACGCTGTTACCTTCCCACCAAAGTTGGTTCCTATTTTTTCGACTTGCATTTCTACGTGCTTTCGAACTGCTAGGTTGACAGAAGCTGGGGCAAGTCACGGGAGCTCACTCCGTTATGTGGCGCTATTCGAACCTCCGAACTGCCGACCTTTCTGATCGACAAGCTCAGCATCTTAGCCACTGAGCCACTGCATCCCTCTTTCTATCTTGGTTACTTTGCTGAATTTATCACCATGGCTAGTCATAGTTTATATTTGTTCCCAAAATGCAGCTGCTGTTGTGATTCATTTAACTTAAGGGTATACCTAACAGCAAGTCTTTTCCTAGAGGAAATTTTACTTCTTTCTCTGTAGGTAAACACATGTGCACACATCGATTGTCAAGTGCCAGGGAAATCAGGGGATTCAGGCAGTTCAAATGAATATGAAGATTTATTGCAAGCTTAAGCTCTCTACAAGAATCTGACTTACCAACAGTCAAGGGAAATTGAGGGGGGAATAGAAAGACATTCAAGGTAGGCTGAATGCTTTCGAACAGCTAGGTTGGCAGAAGCTGGGACAAGTCACGGGAGCTCACTCCGTTACGTGGTGCTAGGGATTCAAACCACTGAACTGCCGACCTTCTGATCGACAAGCTCAGTGTCTTAGCCACTGAGCCACCACAAAAGGGTACTAGCCTCCTCCACTTGGCCTACAACACACCTGACATAACAATAGTTGAAAAGAAAAAAGTGTGGTTCATTGACACTGCAATACCTGGTGATGCACAAATTGAGAACAAGCAGCAAGAAAAAAAAAATCACAAAATACCGGGGCTTGCAAATTGAAGTTGTGTGACTTGGAAAAAGAAATCGTGTTGATTTTAGCTACCTGCGGGATCGGATCCTGGCCCATACATCCTCACGGCCGATTCGCTCCCACAGAGAGGGACTTCTCCGGGTGCCGTCCACTAGACTTTGTCAGCGGGTGACGCCCAGGAGAAAGGCCTTCTCTGTGGCGGGCCCAGCCCTCTGGAACGACCTTCCCCCCGATATTAGAACTACCATGGACCTCCGCTCCTTCCGTCTGAAATTAAAAACACATCTTTTTCGCTTGGCCGGCCTAGGATAGTCTCTTCTAATTGTTTAGGGATTTTTAGTAAATATTTGGGAATTTTAGCACAGGGTTTTCTGTTTAATATGCCTTTTAGTTAGTATTTATGTACGTTTATTGTTTTAAATTTTGTATTCCTTTTTTAACTGTTTTTAATTCCCTGTGCCCCGCCTCGAGTCCCTTCGGGGAGAGAGAGCGGGTTATAAATAAAATTCGATTCGATTCGATTTAGCTAAATTGATTTTAGCGCAGGGGAAATTTAATAGTTTTTTAAATTTTATATTTTGTCTATATTTGTATGTTTTAATTTCCTGTGCGCTGCCCTGGGTCCTTTTTTGGAAAAGGGCAGGGTATAAATACAAATAAAATTAAAAAAAAATAAAGTGTGTTGTCCTGATTGTAATTGGAGCCCTTGGAGCAATACTTAAAGGGCTACCTTGCTATTTAGAAATTCTAAATTTACCAGACTTGAGCATTCTGACTCTACAAAGGGCCACCCTACTTGGAACAGCTTCTATCCTCCGAGGTTACCTTAACAGTTCCTAGGTCCTTGGTTAGGACTCGAGCTGTTGAGCTGCCAATCAGCCCCAAAGGCTGTGAATCTCACCAAAGATTAACCACTGAATAACAATAACAACAAAAATAGGTGGGTAAAAATGGCTAAATCCAGTCGTAGGTTCTGGCAGGCACTACTGCCGGTTCGCGCATGTGTGTGCTGTGTGCATATGCACATGCTTGATGTATGCTGCATGTGCATGCGCAGTGCAATAAAAATTGTTCTGCACATGCGCGGAAGCGAAAAACAAGATGGCGGTGCTTATGGCGGCATCTGGAGAACCGGTTCAGGGGCGTGGCAGGCCTGAGTCGCTGCCGGTTCCAGCGACCCAAACCATTACTGGTTCGACCGAACCAGCCCAAACCAGTAGGAGGCCACCACTGAACCAATAACAACACCAACACTGAACCAATAACAATTTCGGATTCAATTTTCTATTCTCTTTTCAACTGACCTTCCTTTAGCAGTTTGAGCCTCTTAATTTTTTTTTTTAAATTAAATTTATACCCCGCCCTTCTCCCTGCAAGGACCCAGGGCGGCGCACAGGCAATGAAAGGCTGTTGCTTGGAAAGAGGAAATGGCACACCTGATCCCTTGCACTTTTATCTTGTGGGTCTCAGTGGAGATTTGGGTTTTTTTACTGAAAGCTTCAAGCACAGGAATTATGCAAAAGTTGTAAATGGCTGACCTACACCACACACTAAGCTCTCCTAGGCTTTTCTTTGCATCCTCTGGTAAGTGATTCGAGGGAGTGTGATTTCAAACCAGGGTTAACCGAACCATGGCTCTGTGGTGACTTCTGAATCTGGCCCAGCCCTGTTAGTTTGGAGTCAGGGTGAAGCCATAGTGTTTACCCTCCTTTGCCTTAGGCAAACAGATCCATTTTTGGACAAGAAGCCCTATTTGCTCCAGTGAGTTACATGGAAACACTTTTTACAAACACACCATAAATCCCAAATAGCCCCAACTCAAGACGTTGCCAAAATTCAACTTCCTTCTCTGAGGACCCAAGTCCAAAACCAAATGTCTTCTTCAGCCCTTCCCAGTCTGGAGCCCTTTATCATAGATGCTGATGGATGCCCGTCACTTTCCAGCCACCACAAGTATGCTGGCTGAGGATGAGGGGAGATGTAATCCCTTCTCCTGGAGGGCAAAAGAATCAGAGCGATGTTTTTCAGAGGATGAAGAGAAGGCACCAGTTGCTACTCCTGGGGAGATTAAATCAGAGACAGAAACCAGCTGCCAACATCTGCAGACCGGCTGCCTCAACGCAGAAAGCCCCTATCTCAAAGCCCATCCCTGCCACCAGCACTCCCCAGCCAAGCAAGGTGCCAATCTGCCTGTTCTCAGTGGATCTGGCAGCAGATTTAGACAGTGAGGAGGTTGGGGAGGAATATGGACCAGTCCTGGAGTCTGGGAAAGGCTCTGATGAGGGCTCTGTGTCGGAGGCAGAGAGAAGGCCAGAACCATATGCCAGTTATCAGCTGCCTTCAGAGTCAGACATCAGTGAGCCAATGAACAGCTGGAGCCTATTCCCAGTGTGTGCATGCACAGAGTTGCCAGAAGAAGGTACCAGCTAAAGAACAGGGGTCGACTTGGGAATAAGGCCAGACAGGTGGACAATGAATGGCCCCTCCCAGGGGAGATGAAAGAGGAGCGAAAGGGGAGTGGAGTTTGCAGGAGACAATTAGCTTTCTTAATTGGTTTGTGACTCTCCGAGACTCCTGGCCAAGTTTTGCAGATATCAGCCTGGCAGTTCTCCAAGCCAGATAAGGTCTGTGACTGCAAATCCTCCCTTGAGAGACTTGGCTGGATGTGAATGAGGAGAATTCAGTCAATTAATAAAAAGGGTTTTGTTTGTTTTTTGTTGGGACAAGGAGTTGGCTTCAGGTTCTCGGGACGCCTCGGTCAGAACACTCAGGTCCTGCAGCCCGCTCGCCCTGCCCACCTGCTCCCCAACTCCACCCCACCGCTTGGCCCTTCAGCCTCTTTCATGCAAAAAGAATGCCATTGAAGTCCCTGAACGCTATTCAGGTGGAGACAGGTTCCTAAATAAATAGCATGAGAGGGGAGCTTGATTCCTAACACACAATAGAAAGCAGCACACACTTTCCGTTTCGACTTCCAAACACGTCTTCGGTCACGGCTGCGGGCTTAAATTTGTGTTTTTTTTTTCCTTTTTAAAAATAAGAAGACGAAAGAATGAAAGAACCCAAATGACAGATTGCCAAGAAGGGCGGATAACAGTAGGTTTAAGAGGAATAGCTCGGAAGACCGAAAACTACCCATGGACCTCCACAGATACTACAGAACAGGTTGAGCAGGATAAACAGGTCTGCGAAAGCCCTCGGGGAGATTGGAAAGAGTATCACACAAAACTTTTAATAACCTGTATTTCATGACCTACATTTAGGAAAGCTTTCAAGTTGCAGGGGTTCGTTAAGAACCCTGCTAAGAAAAAAAAAACACAAAACGCGAGTTAAGCCAAGCAAATACGCCGGACAAATTGGCATTTGGGTAGAAACGGTGAAACCACGTTTTATTTTCAAAGCTCCAATTCCATCCTAGAAAACTTCCTTTTTTTTTCTTTCTGCAGGATGATTTTCTATGTATAATATCAGCCACGATTGGGACTGGGAGTGGGGAGGGGAGGGGGATCTTGCAGTATCCTTCCCCTGGAGTGGGGAGGGAATGGGGATTTTGCAGTATCCTTCCCCTGGAGTGGGGAGGGAATGGGGATTTTGCAGTATCCTTCCCCTGGAGTGGGGAGGGAATGGGGATTTTGCAGTATCCTTCCCCTGGAGTGGGGAGGGAATGGGGATTTTGCAGTATCCTTCCCCTGGAGTGGGGAGGGAATGGGGATTTTGCAGTAACCTTTCCCTGGAGTGGGGAGGGAATGGGGATTTTGCAGTATCCTTCCCCTGGAGTGGGGAGGGGAGGGGGATTTTGCAGTATCCTTCCCCTGGAGTGGGGAGGGAATGGGGATTTTGCAGTATCCTTCCCCTGGAGTGGGGAGGGAATGGGGATTTTGCAGTATCCTTCCCCTGGAGTGGGGAGGGAATAGGGATTTTGCAGTATCCTTCCCCTGGAGTGGGGAGGGAATGGGGATTTTGCATTATCCTTCCCCTGGAGTGGGGAGGGAATGGGGATTTTGCAGTATCCTTCCTCTGCCACGCCCACCAAGTCATGCTCACAGAACCAGTAGTAAAAAAAATAATTGAATTTCACCACTAGATTTGAGTTTGGTTTGTTTTCTTTTGCAGATGTTTGATTATCCAAACTAGATAACATCATCGGTACTAGTACTAACACTGATGATGTTACCTAGTTCGGTAATGAAATGTCTGCAAGGAAACAAACCAGTCAGAGAGCACCAAGGAACACTCATTTCAACCCTGAGCTACAAATATTCTCCCTTAATTAAATCTTATCATTGCCATCCAAAGCCCAGGTCAGTGAGAGCGGGACCGTGCAAATTATTTTCACTGCAACCACACACCCCCGAGGACAAAAACTATACAGCAAAGAGGCAGGATTTACACACACATAACGTATAATGCAGCTGGTTTTAGATGTAGTGTCTACAGATCCATAACTTGGAAATCAAAAATTTTGGCTTATTGCACTAGATGTAAAAAAAAACACAAAGAACCACCAAAGACTATGGCTTGCTTTTACAAGCCAGACTTGAGCTAAATAGTCTCTTACACAAAGTATCAGTTCAGTCATTATATATATATATATAATGTATATATATTTAATATATAATATATATTAAAATTTCACACAGCAGCAATCTTAATAGGTCTCTGTCTAGATGATCTCTGGGTTGAGTCGAAAGGCAGAGAAGGACGACAGTTTGTCTCCTCCCTTAAACGGGCCTTATAACAGGAGCTGTGAAAATATTCTCTCATATGTATGTATGTATGTATGTATGTATGTATGTATGTATGTATGTATGTATATATATGTATGTTAGATTTTTAAGGGCTGATTTAATAATTAAGAGACCAGGATAGATCTATTTCAGGCTTTTTAGCCTTCTTCAGCTGGCCATACTTCTTCTACTGGGATTTGAACCGGCACTTTCCAGCATTTCAGGCAAGCCTTTCTATGCCTTGAGCTAACCGGCTTTCCCTGATTACATCAGCCTTTTACAGGACTCTTATTGATTTGTCTCCTCCCTTAAATGGGCCTAAAAACAGGAGCTGTGAAAATATTCTCTCATATATATATATATATACCCAAATTACGAGATATATATATATATATATATACAGTATATATACTATATACTGTATATATTGAAGTTGAGCATTTCTGCTTTGGATTACAGAGAGTCCTCGAATTATGCCTTACTTTTTTAGCAACCCTTTGAAGTTACGACGGCACTGAGAAGTGTTATTTACAAGCAGTCTTTGCACTGACAACCATTGCAAAATTATCTCGTAATTTGGGTGCTTGGCATCTATTTATGATGGTTGCCACATTCAGTAATCTTCATTTGCATCCTTCCAAGGCAGTCAAAGCGATGACTTGCTTAATGACCGCAGTGATTTGTTAAAAAAACATGGGAAGAAAGGTTGCAAAAACGGGTATGGTTAAGGAATGCTTCATGTGATGGCCGTACTGCTTAAGATCAAATTTTCAAATTCCGACAGTGGTCATCACTCAAATCTGTTCTTTAAAATTAATGCACGAATAAAATGAATTGGGGTAAAATACAGACGAACCAATAGAGTTGAAATGTTAGTAACCCAGTTGTTAAGTGAATCTGGCTTCCCCATTGATTTTGCTTGCCAGAAGGCCGCAAAAGGCGATCGCATGACACACACACCCCAACCCTGCAACTGTCATAAATGTGAGTCAGTGGCCAAATGTCTGGATTTTGATCATGTGACCATGGGGATGCTGCAAAAGTTGCAACTGTGAAAAACATATGTCACTTTTTTCACTTTTTTCAACGGTCACTAAATGAACTCTTGTAGGTCAAGGACTACCTTTAAGGCATTTTAAGATTCCAACAGTTAGTCTACCAGGCTGCCTGAACAACCCAACACTTTTGTTTATTTTTAGCCAACTCTTTAAACAAACTTTTTTCTAGAGCGCAGGACACAAACTTTCAAGTTTAGAAAAAAACGTTACTACATTTTGCACCCAAATATTTATAGTAGCCATGGGTTAAGGAAACACTCGCAGAAGCTTTTAATGCGTATTATGAAATCGTTCCTGCCCCCAATCACGGGGCTCTGGGCCAGGGATGATGGGATCTGCAGTCCGGCAAAAAGGAGAGACGTACCAATTTCCCACACGTACCGTAATTTTCGGAGTGTAAGATGCACCCTTTTCCCCCTCAAAAAAGAGGGTGAGAAACTGGCTGCATCTTATACACTGAATACAGCATTTTTGGCCTCCTGAAATGCCGCCCCCTTCACAAAAATGGACATGCAGAGGATTTGAGAGGCCTGCGAAGTGCTCTCAGGGGCTGGGGAGGGCAAAAACGAGGGGGGGAAATGGGCTGTTTTTTGCTTGTTTGTACCTCCTAGCACTCTACAAGCCTCCTAAAGGCTATGCATGCCCTTTTTTGGCAAAAAAAAATGGGGCCGTTTTAGCAAAAAAACAGCCCCCAGGGGCACTTTGCAGGCCTCACAAATTCCCTGCATGACCCATTTTTCACAAAAAATGACACATGCAGAGGATTGGGGAGGTCTGAAGAGTGCAAAAACTTTTTTTTTAAATTTACCTCTTCAAAATCTTGGTGCGTCTTATACTCTGCTGCATCTTATACTCCGAAAAATACGGTAATTCTGGGATCAGGGCCAGAATCATGATGGAAAAAGATTGCAGTTTCAGCCCAGTGGTTGCCATGGAGGGAGGGGTGAAATCTTACCCAAATTTTAGAAACCTCCAGCAAGCAAATACGGCCCAGGTACAGCAGCTCCTTGCACAAGGCAGGCGAAATGGAAGCCAGAGCGACCTTCGCTCTTCCATTGTTTTCCCTGAGAGGGATGTTCTCAGTCCTCCCTACATATTGACGGAAGTTGTTCATTTGGGCATAAGAGACAGAAGCCTCTTGGACAACTCAGGTGGCCCACGCAGATCAGTGACTTCTAGCCAATATCCCCCAGGGACCTGGGCTTGCCAGTGTAAGCAGTGACAGATCCGGTACTTTTAACCATAATATTGTATGGTTGCATTATGTACAATGTAATAATTGTATCAAACCAAGTCAGTCCTAGAGGAGATCAACCCTGACTGCTCTTTAGAAGGCCAGATCCTGAAGATGAAACGCAAATACTTTGGCCACCTAATGAGAAGGAAGGACTCCCTGGAGAAGAGATTGAGATTGGGGGGAAAAGAAGAAAGGGACAACAGAGAAGAAGGTGGCTGGATGGAGTCACTGAAGCAGCAGGTGTGAGCTTAAATGGATTCCAAGGGATGGTAGAGGACAGGAAGGCCTGGAGGAACGTTGTCCATGGGGTCGCGAAGGGTCGGACACGACTTTGCAACTAACAACAACATTGTAAGACACTCCGAGTTACCCTGTGGTGGACGGCCAATACATTTTACAAATAAATATAAACCATGGTTTATTGAACTCAGACTGGCATCTTCTGCAGGCCGCGTTAAGCCCAAGGAAGTAAGATTGTGCCACAAACAACAATAAGACCACATTATGTTGCACTGGGTGTCACTACAAGTCTAGGCCCAGCAGGAATCTTCACCCCATGGAAGAATAATCCCAAATTTTCAACAGCAACCTGCCCGAAGCAAAGAGACAGACCTAGAGGAACAAATTTCCACATCAAGGCTCGGTGAACCTTTTCCAACAACTGTTTGGAAAACTTTGTTTTAGGACTGTTGCTTTTAACCTTTTCTCTGGGCTTTGGTTCCTTCGAGAGAGAACGGGAGACTTCAGTTTATCAAAAAAAAAAAAAACCCTTCATTTCCATAGTAACTCTTTGCCCCGAGATATTTCAGTCATTCCACAATGAGCGGACGCTGAATACGGGCCCTTGTTTTATAGACGAAGCCAAAACTCCGATCTTTTTCCCCATTTAAAAACCAGATTCAGCTCTTAGCAAGGAGGGCGAAAGAAGGGAGCCATTTCAGCTGCAAACCCAGCATTTAAAACAAAAACAAAAAAGTTGTAACAATCGAGCCGTTCTGACAACTCAAAATTGTTTTGCCATCGAAACCAAAGTTTCGGGACCGTCACTCAAAAGGTTTTAAAGCCTTTTAAAGATGTTTTGGGGCGTTAGATCAAATCTGCACGGAATCGTTGGCTGACAGAGGTTTCTTCCTTTGGTTGATCTGATCACCTATTTTTCAAAGACTGAATCGGTTTAGTTTTCCGCGCGAAAGAACGTCTGGCAAAACATCACTTAACGACAGTTCTATTTTAGAAAAAAAAAAAGTTTTATACTAGAGACTGATTCAATAAACCCTGAAAAACCTACATGGTGCAGAAATCAACTGGCCACACTGCCCGGCTTCATCTTATTCTTCCACCTCCACCAAACGTTACGTCCCATACATGCAATCTCACAACCGACTTTTATCAAGTTTTTATCACCTGCTGAGTGTCAGACAGTCAACTTGAGAAAGAAAGAAAAGAAACGTTTATCGTGGAACGGAACCGAGAGGAATGTTTATCGTTGATTTCATTTGATGCAGGCCAGAAATCACGGAGCAGAAGACAGGAAAGGCTGCTGGGCAGGAAATCCAATTTTCTTGAAATACATTTTTTTACGAAATGAGTGACGGTAAAGGCCTTTTGAGATTTGCAGCATGACCCCTAAGCACATGCCGCAAACATGATTTCTCTGGGAGTGAAACCAAGGTTTGTTGCACAGAGATTTGATCCAAAGATGACAGCACGCTTTAAGTGACGGCCTAATTCAGCTGGCGGGGGGAGTTGAATGGAAATTAATAGAGCTTCAAAGAAGGTATTTATACGCTGTTCAAATTCACCCTCTTTATTTTCCGAAGCTTAAAAGTATCCTCCTTCGTTTTTAGTGAACAGCGTGGCTGATTTATAACCCTCCATTTCAAGCAGATCAAGTTAAACTTTTTCAAGCAAAGCAGAGAGAAAAAAACAGGATGGGTAACTTATATGAAAAAATCATAACCAGTAAAAAAGAAAAGGAAAACCACATACCAGTGTGAGTTCGCAGGTGTGCTTTTAAGTGGGAAGATTTCGTGTACACTTTAGTGCAACCTAAGATAGAAAAACACAGAGAGAGACATTAAGTATCCAGCACACTTCTGTCTAGTAACAATCACCATCAAACCACAATGGTGCTGTTAGTTCTAATGGGTGGCCCTAATATATTTAAGAAATTCATTCCAATTTCTGGCTTTGGCCGTGAGGAAAGAGAGCTGCGAGCGATACACACAAATCACAATCAACCACACCTAAATTTTACAGCTCAATACATTTGCCGCCCTAAACATGCAAGCTGAGTTAATCAATCAAGAATCGTATAATTATGCACCTCGCATTTTATCCACTTCTCTTATAAGCTATGTGTTCAATGGCAAAATGAGTTATTAACACATAACAGAATCTTGTTAGCTGTCTGGGAAGACACACACCCTTTATTTCAACCTATTCCTAGTTTAATCGCGGGGAAGAAAGACATCAAGGAGAAGAAACACAGCCAAAAACACGAAGAAAAAGTTGAAAGACTTTTCTTCAAGTAGCTACGACTGCTGGTCTTCCCCACCCTAGGGAGCGAACTACATTTCCCATCATTCTGAGCCAAGAAGCTCACGGGAATGTTCAGGTGTGAGAGGTGGGAAGCTGGCCTATGACTTTGGCTTACATTTACGTCCGAACCTTGCACGTGCTTAAGGCGCATTGTTTTATTCAACTTTTTCTTCTTTTGAAACCAGATGCAAAATGCTCTGTTTGAGCAGATCGGTGGGCACGTTGCACAAGAGGGGGAAAAAATAAAAACATTTGGAAGAATTTCTGGAAAGACTCTAGCGACGAATGAGCCTCTTTGTCTCTCCACCTTCCTCAAGCTTACCAGGGTAGTCACAGTAATGAATCCGCCTCTTCTCCAAGTCGGGGTTACTCCTCCGATTATATCTGACGGTCGGGATGCTCGGCGAATTCATGGGCATGTTCGCGGTCAGGTTCGGGTTGTGGATGGCCAACTTGGAAGCGATGGTGGCAGCGTAAGACGGAGGCGGTGTTAAATTCTGCATCATTTCCACCTGCCGGTCGGGGCTGCCGGGCTCCGAACTTGGGGGCGAAGGGGGGAAGTAGGTGGCTGGCTGCTGCAGAAACTGGCTGGGCATGCCGTACGTGCAGGAGGGCAACCCATGGAACTGTTTCATGGAGGCCTGGGGCATGGCTGGAGAGAGGGCATTGAGGCATGTCATGGAGGAAGACAGGGAGACGTTGCCAAGGGAGTCCATCCCTGCCGCGTTCGGCAGGTCTAAATCGGGAGAGCTGAGGAGCTGGTACAGCTGGCCCTGCTGGGGCCCAGGCACAGAGAGGCCTAGATCGGAGGCAGACATCTCCTGTTTGATGAAGAGGCTGTTGACATCCGGAGCCTGGTGGGGGCTGAAGATGCTTGTAAACTCGGGGAGAGCCTGGGCGGAGTTGGGGACCACAGGAGCTGCCTCACTCTGGTGGCTGAAGGCACCGACCGGCTCCGTCTTGATGTGGGTCGCGGGGCCTCGCGGGGCTTTGAAGAGGCCCGTCCTCAGCTGGGACAGATCCGGCAGGTAGAGGTTCATGTTGACGCTGTAAGGCACCCCGTCACCGTTGGTGAAGAACTGATCCACCACCGAGGCACTGTCCCGCCGGTACTTTTTGTGCTCGGAAAGTGAGGGCAAAGGAGGAAGCTGCTGGGTGAGATACTTTTCCATCTCACATCGGGTCTGGATGAGAACAAAATCAGCCAAAAAGGGAAACAGAAAGAAAGAGAGAGATAAGCTTACAAATTGGAACCATTATGAATCTCCAACACATTACAAAAATTGAGCCCAGGATGAAAGTTCTTACAAATTACACCACACTTTCGATCCGCCCTCATGATCCAGAAGTACAAAGAATAGGGAAAATTCACCCAAAAGCTAGTCAAAGAAACTAGCTTATTCCCGAATTAGATGCCTCAAGATAGTAGCCTGAGCAGGAACAAAGATTTAAATTAAAATTCACCCGCAGGACTCATTTTCGGGAATTGTTCAAGTCTTGAATTTAAGTTTTGCATTCCCTCCAAAAATAGAGAGTCCAAATGGGAAGTTTTTATTTTGTTATTTTTAAGAAAAGCAAGCAGAGGTAGAAGGATCTCAACATTGATAAGATGCATGCTTCACCTTCCTACCCAGACTACACTTTCAAGAAGAGGCTGAGCGAACGATAAGAATAGCTAATTAAAGCTGTTCGGTAAATGAATCAAAAGTGAAAATTAAAGTATTGGATACGTTATCTTGGAAAGCTAAATATAGCAAGTGATACAACTGGGTGGCAAAGCATTTAGCTTCAAAAAAAGCCCCACATGCCATTTCCTACATTTCATCTGGAGGATTTATTTTTATTTTTATTTTTTTTAATCAAGGCTTCCAAGAATGCAGACACCTTGCTGGCTTGGACTCTTTGGCATCTCCCTGAGTCCAATAAATAATAATAATAATAATAATAATAATTAAGCCATTCAGGTTGTCCCCCTCCTTGTAAATAGATAGATGATAGATAAGCGACAGGTAGATAGACAGTTATAGTAGGTAGGTAGGTAGGTAGGTAGGTAGGTAGGTAGGTGCAGTCAGGCAGAATAGAGGGAGAGAGAGAGACAGGGTAGGTAGGTAGAAAGATAGAGAGAGATAGAGAGAGATAGAGAGAGAGAGGCAAGCAGGCAGGCAGAATAGAGGGAGAGAGAGAGACAGGGTAGGTGGGTAGGTAGGTAGGTAGGTAGGTAGGTAGGTAGGTAGGTAGATAGATAGATAGATAGATAGATAGATAGATAGATAGATAGATAGATAGATAGATAGATAGATAGATAGATAGATAGATAGATAGATAGATAGATAGATAGATAGATAGATAGATAGACACGCAGAGAAATGAGAGAGAGAGAGATGGCTTAGATCTGAGAAGGAAAGAAGAAATAAAATAAAATCGGAAATCGTAGGATTACTTTTTATGTGTCACTTTTTAGGGGTCTTGTAGAGAAGACAACAATCCACAGGGAGAAGGCAAAACACCCAGGGAGTGCGAAACAAGTGAACTGCGAACCCCCAAATATTTTGGGATGAGAGAACTAAAGACAAATGCCTTAAACCAACATCACCGCGGCGTGCCACAAAAATCCGGAGGTTTTCTTTCGCTTTCCCCAGGCTGGCTCACTTTCGAGATGTTCCCACCCACCAGGATGGACGGGAAGGCCCCTTCCCTTCCCAAGACCTGCGGGGGGGCTCGGGGGTCCAACTTCCAGAGAGGGCAAGCGCAGCGGTGGACGAGATCCTGAAGCCTGACCTGACCAGAGGTTTTCGGAGAAGGCGGGTTTCAGCGGGGCACCCCCACATTCCCTTCGTTTTGCGGGGCAGAAGCTGATCACCCACCAACCCACTCACCCACCTCCGTTGCCCCGGGAAGGTCCCTGTCCTCGGAGACCCCTTAAAAACCACCCAAGGCGCTGCGCGGATCCAGAGGTCCCGCGGACAGCGACAGCCAGCAGTGTGTGGGGGGGGTCTTCTACCTCGGGGTTAGGACCCCCCCCCAAAAGCAAGGCCAGGTGCTGAGAAAGGGCTTCCTCGCCCACCCCCAAGCCAGCCCTTTCCCATCGGCTCGCCCGCCCCGCCTGTCCGAAGCGAGACCACCCAGGGTCTTCCGCCGCTCTTGCTTAGCACCCAGAGGGGTTAAGTGGGGAGGGGGCTTAGGGGGTGGGCAGAAGAAGGAAGTCTTTGGTCCACCCTGAGCACCATTCCCCCTATTAGGAGGGGGGGGTTGTCTCCAATTTAAAGGATCTCCTCTTGTCGCTTCCCACCTCTGCGGGGACCCACCGGCTTCCCGGTGCCCTCGTCCACCGTTGTTGAAGGGGTCCCCGTCGCCCACTCCCAGGAAAAAGAAAGCCACGGAGGAGGGGAAACTCCCCACGGGGGCTTCCGAGTGGCGTTGCCCGAGCGCGTCCCTGGCGGCTTGTTTTCCCACTTTAGCCCGGGCAGCTGTCGGAGCTCGGGATCCGCTTGCAAAAGGGCAGCCGGCCGGCCCCGTCTAAAGTGACTTTTTTTGCGTGGGCGCGCGGGGGCTGCACCGCCTCCGCTCGCTCGCTCGGCCAAGCCAGGCCGGGCAACCCGAGGTGGCAGCTGCCGCCGCTCGCTCGCTCGCTCGCTCTCCCGCCCGCGCCCGCCGCAGGGAGGGGCAGCGCGCCGGGGAAGCCAGCGCCGGCACTCGGCCCGGGCCAAGGGGGAAACCCGGCCCGCCCGCACGCCAGCTCCCCGCGCGCCCGGCCACGTGCGGAAAGAGGAGCCGCGGAGCCCGGCCGCCCTGGCCAAGTGCCCGCAGGTCCGAACGCGGCTGGAACGGTGGCGGTGGTGGGGAGGGAGAGACGGAAAGCCCCGTCCGGTCATCCTCGGGGAAGAAAGGCCGGCAGAGCGGCTGCCCAAGAGGAGGGCGGCGCGGAGCCCTTTTGGGGACGAGCCCCTGGAAAGCAGCCGTTGCTCCGGGGCGGAATGAGCCCCCTGGACAGGCGGAAGACCCGGACGCTCCGACGGGACACCAACTTTTCCTTTCCTTCCTCTTCCCTTCCCTTCCTCTTCCCTTGCTTCCTCTTTCTTTTCCTTCCTTTTCCTCTTTCCTTCCCTTTCCCTTTCCTCTTCCCTTTCCTTCCTCTTCCCTTCCCTCTTCCCTTCCTCTTCCCTTGTCTTCCCTTTCCTCTTTCCTTCCCTTCCTCTTCCTTTTCCTTCCTCTTCCTTTCTCTTTCTTTCCCTTCCCTCTTCCCTTCCCTTGATTCCTCTTCCCTTCCCTCTTCCCTTTCCGTTCCTTCTTTCCTTTCCCTTCACTTTCCTTTCCGCTCGCTCGCCCGCCTGCCCCACCCAGCCCGAGCTCGGCCGAGGCCGGGACACACCCAAACAGCCCAGCGGTCGGGGCCGCCCGCCCGCCCTTTGCCCATGCCCCGGGGAACTCCGTGTCCCAGAATCGCCGCCGCCGACAATCCCTACGGCCGGGCGCCTCCTCACCTGCACCATCTCCTCGCCGGGCATCCGGGCAGCGTTCGGTTGCTGCTGCTGCTGCTGCTGGGGAGGAGCCGGCGGCGGCTTGAGCTCTTCTGGAGCCGGCGGAGCGAAGATCGAGCCTTCCCGGCCGCCCAAGACGGGCTTGAGCTGGGCGAAGACGGGCTCCTCGGGCCCCAAGCGGACGCTCATGCTCAACACCCGGGTAGCCATGGGGGGCAGCGAGGGCAGCTCTCTTGCGGGGAAGAAGGCGGCCGGCCCGCCCGCCCTTGCGCGGCTCACGCCCTCCGCCTCCTGCTGAAGCTCCTGCTGCCGCCGCTGCTGCTGCTGCTGCCTCCGCCGCCGCCGCGCATCGGGTTCCTCTACCTGGCCGAGACCTCCCTCCCTCCTGGCGGACCCCGGCGCGTGCCCGCCCGCTTCTATTTCAACGCCTCCACCCAGGAGGAGGCCCGCCTGGCGCCCCGCCCTGCACTGGGGAGAAGAGGAGGAGGAGGAGGAGGAGGAGGAAGGAGCGTGGGGGGGGGGGAGGTTGGCTTGGCTTGGCTGGCAGGCAGGCAGCAGGAGGGGCCAAGAGCGCCCCCTCTTGCCAGGCGGGCCGCCACCCTCCCCTCCCTGCCCGCCACCCTCCAGCGCTGGGCAGAGGCTCCTCCCTTCGGGGCCAGCAGTCCGCCCCTCTTCGCCTGCCGGGCCGCCCTCCCTCCGCTGGGAGAAACGGGCTCGGGCAGGGCAGGCCGCTGGCAGGCAGCAAGCGCCAGCAGCGCCGAGTCCCACTTTCCGCGGGGAGAGCCCGGCGCTGCCAGGCTGCGGGAGAGATCGCTGGATCCCGCTAGGCTGGCCTTGAGACCCTCCGTCCCGGCCGTTCTTTTGGCGCCTGAGTCCCCGGAGCGCTGGGCTGGGAACACCCCCCGGGTTATGGGGGTGCAGGCCGGCCTTCCGTTGCGCTCTGGGTGCCAAGCGGGAGAGCAGGCGGTGTCAACCTGGCAGGCAGAGAGGAAGCCCTTTGCCCAGGGCACGGAGGGCTCCCCGGGGGCTTCACTCCCGTGTTATTATTTTTGCCGGAGCGGAGGCGAGGTATGAAAGAAATGGAGTGTAAACTCGTCGGAAAACGAGGACCTTCTGCCGTTAAGGAAGTCCCGGGGGGCTGTTGGCTCCCCCCCCCCCCTTCCAAAGAGGCTTTTACGGTTACCGCGAGCGGAGCTCCCGGCACCGCAGTTCTTCGCTCGGCCGGAGGTTTTGTTGAGCCCCGCGAAGTGTTTTAAGCACCATCGATTTAACACGGAACAAGCCAGCTTTCCAAAAGGTAGCCCACTAAACCGCCTTTGGCGGCCTGTTTTTGAAGGAGGAACTTCTGCACCCTTGCAGTCTGGGAAGACAGCAAGAGGGTGTTAGCGCTGTCCATTTGTTTTGTTTGTTTGAGAGAGAGAGAGACAGGCAGACAAAATAGAGGAGGAGAGAGAGAGAGGGTACATGGGTAGGTAGGTAGAAAGATGGATGGATGGATGATAGATAAGATAGATATAGTTAGATTGATGATGGATGATAGATAGGTAGATAGACAGAAACAGAAAGACAGATGATATAGACAGACACAGACATAGATGTTCTTGCTTTCTTGTTTTTATTATTTTGCTGTAATGTTCTCAGAGACACAACCGGTGGCTACTGATGCAAAATGGTACACAAAGCCTAAAGTAATTGTTCTGCGTTGCAAAAGCCAGTCTCCAAATGGGTGAATAATGGCAGCTTCCTAACACATTAGAAACAGAATAACGTGTGTGTTCTGTCTAGGGCTGGGTTTTCCTTCCAAAGAGTCTCCATCCAAGGAGGACCAGCTTTGCCAACGTTATTGTTATTCTGGTAAAGTTATTCCGTTAAAAGTTCACCATCCATCAATGCATTCCCCAACTGAGAGAGAAGCAACATTTTCAGCCTCCAATTGCAACTATCTGCAAGAACCTCCATAGGAGGGCAGATTTCAGTTAAAAGAAACTAGTCAGGAGGACGCTGGAGATTTGTAAATATTGGTGATACAATCAAGACAACAAAAATTGCAAGGATCCAACCCAAAACCACGTGAGGGTGTTTTTCTCTGGATCAGAGAAGCGGCATCACCTGACCATGAGCTGGCAGCCTATTTTTAACCAAAAGGAGCCCCTGAAATTTAGTCTGCATCTCTCCTATAGAAAGCTGGGACTGTGCTAGCAGTAATTAATTATTAGGCGTTTCTTATGCTAATTTAACAGCTTGCTTTATGATGCTAATGTCCTCTGTTGTTCCTGCAAGGCCCCCCTGAGAGATGCAACTCAGCATCCTGATAGTCTCCTTTGGCAATGTTGTTCTGCTGTCTGGCTTTGAACTTTCCTCCTTGGGGGAACTGAAGTATGGGGACACTTTGCGATGTTCTCTCCCTCCCCTTCCCCCTCCTGAATGTCTCCATTTCTGGCATCTGATTGGCACCCAGTTCTGCTTTCATGTAGAACCAGGTTCTCTTTGCACTATGTGGACTCCAGGAAACTATTCTTGGTACCAATAAAAGAGAATATTTGTAGCTCAGGGTTAAAATGAGGGGTCCTTGGTGCTCTCTGAGCTGGGTTGTTTTCTTGCAAAGGTTTCATTACCCAAGCTAGATAGCATCATCAATGCAGCGATGATGTTACCTCTTGTTGCTTTTGCTGTTAGTTGCGAAGTCATGTCTGACCCATCGCAATTTCATGAACAACATTCCTCCAGGCCTTCCCGTCCTCTACCATCCTCTGGAGTCCATTTAAGCGCACACTGATTGCTTTGGTGACTCCATCCAGCCACCTCATTCTATGTTGTCCCGTTCTTCTTTTGCCCTCCATCCTTCCCAGCCTTAGGCTCTTCTCCAGTGACTCCTTCCTTCTCATTAGGTGGCCAAAGTATTTGAGTGTCATCTTCAGGATCAGAGCGGTCAGGGTTGATCTCCTTTGGGACTGACCGGTTTGATCGCCTTGCAGTCCAAGGGACTCGCAGGAGTCTTCTCCAGGACCATAATTCAAAGGTCTTGATTCTTTGGCGCTCAGCCTTTCTTATGGTCCAACTTTCACAGCCATACATTGCAATTGGGAAACCCATAGCCTTGATGTCACCTAGTTTGGGTAATGAGACATCTGCAAGAAAACTACCAAGCTCAGAGAGCACCAAGGACCCCTTGCTATTCTTCGTTTTGGTATGTTGGATCTTTCTGCCCAAGGGGACTCTCAAGGCAACTGTGGGGGAACACAAATGACATAGATGAACATGGAAAATGAGGGAGAACATAGCAGAAAACCAGTTGCCTGCTTTAATTTCAATTTAAAACAATTGATTAATAGGGTACAGCAAAGGTGGTGCATTATTACATCACCTTGTGATACTTGCAGGGTACATCCTTCCTAAAGGAAAGCATGGATAGTTATTTCAAAGAAGCCTAAAATCATTACAATACCAGGGAGTGAAGCTGAGATGCCAAATCTATACATGTAGCCCTGATTCCACCACCGTTTGTTTAGTAACTGTTCAAAGTTACGACAGCACTGAAAAAAGGTGACTTATGACCATTTACACTTGCGACCACATCCCTCCCCGTGGTCACGTGATCAAAATTTGGATGCTTGCCAACTGGTTCATATTTCTGATGGTTGCAATGTCCTGGGGCCACATGATCCCCTTTTACAACCTTCTGACAAGGCAATGGGGAAACCAGATGCACAAATGTGTTACTAACTTACCATATTTTTCAGAGTATAAGACGCACCTCCCCCCTAAAAGAGTGTGGAAATGTTGGTGCGTCTTATACACCAACTACAGCTATTTTTGGCCTCCTGAAGTGCCACCCCCTTATCCTATTTTTGTGAAAAACAGTGCTTTTTCCTTCCCCCACAACCTCAGAAGCACTCTGCAGGCTTCAGCAGGGCTGGGGGAAGGGAATAATTTCCCCATTTTGGGGGGAATTTTTGCCTTCCCCCAGCCCTGCTGAAGCTTGCAGAGTGCTTCTGGGAGCCGGGGAGGCCAAACACTTTTTATCTTGACTTACCTCTTTGAAATCTTGGTGCATCTTATACACTGGTGCATCTTACAGTCTGAAAAATACGGTAACAACTGCAGTGATTCACTTAACAACTGTGGCCAGAAAGGGCATAAAACAGGACAAAAGTCACTTTAACAACTGTCTCACTTTAGCAACAGAAATTTTGGGCTCAGTTGTGGTCATTAGGTGAGGACTACCTATATTGTGCGATTTGGAATTTTTCTTACTGCCGTTCCTCCTTATACTTGAATAATAACGGGCGATTTTAGAAGGCGCTGTAATATGGAACAACAGAAGCATTGAGGATTTTTGGAGTAATATTTTGCAATATTGCATGTCAACATTTTAAAAGCATCCATACTGAGTGTTTGGAAACCTGCCTGAAGATTTAAATTAATATGTAGACCTTCAATAGTTAAAAAAAAATATCAGTATTTGGTCAGGCTGTGAACATAACAGCCCACCCAACCCAATGTTTCGAAGCTCAATCGACATATTTATGTTCTGCTCCGGAGATGATTTAACCTTATTGAACCTCCCAAAAAGTGAAACACAAGTAACAACTCCCTTTTGCGAAATCAATTATTGGATGGCCGTTGGACTGACCATCTGCGGAGGAGAAAGGAAGCAGGGGAGCAAAAAAGAAAAAGAAAGAAGAAAGAGATCCAAAAAGATTAAGAAAATTGATGGCGGGGATACAGATGTGTTCTAGAGCAACCTTAGTAAGACAGCACCTCTGGGAGAGTCACTCTCCGATCAGAGGCATTGAAAAGTCCAAAAGGGATTTCGGGCCAACAAAAAAAAGTACACCTCCCTTCAAAAGCTGAACCCTTTGAAGGAGACTTGGGGGTGGGGGGATGGAGAAGAGAACCAGACAGCAAACTAACTTTGATTTGAAAGTTTGCAGGCCTCCGAATGCAAAGGCTTTCCCCTGGCAAGTGTTTACCTCCCAGGGTGCTGTAGATCTGGTTCCTTTCTAGAGATTATTTGAGTTGTTGAACCCATTTCACAACTGTGTGCCAGGAGAAATTATGCTTTTTGTCTGCCCCAAATTTCTCTCTCTCAGCTAGCAGGATGTTAGTATGCGGGAACCTTCTCTGTCAATCCCTCCTTGCAGCCATAATTTGTAAGCTGCCTGTGTATCCCCTTATTTGCTGTGTTTCTGAGTTCAAAGGCTCCCAGCATCTATTGCCTTCTCCTTGATCTTTCCCTGCTTCAGAATATCCTCTTTGAGGTGCAAGGAGACACTGCTCCAAGCAAGGTCAAGCCCTATTCCTGGGTAGAATAACATGACATGGTCCTCGACTTAACAACCCCAATTGAGCCCCAAATCGTTGTTGCTAAGCGAAACAAGTGCATTTTGCCCCACTTTATGACATTCCTTGTCACAGTTATTAAGTCAATCATTGCAGTTGCTGTTAGGCACACAGTCTTTAAGTGAATCTGGCTTCCCCCATCATCTTTGCTTGTCAGAAGGTTGCAAAAGATCATCACGTGGCCCTCAGGACAATCGTCACAAATATGAGTCAGTTGCCAGGCATCTGAAATTTGATCCCATGACCATGGGGATGCTGCAATCGTTATAAGTGTGGAAAACGGTCGTAAGTCACTTTCTTCCAGGGCTTTGTAATTTTGAGCAGCCACTAAAGGAAGTGTTGCAAGTTTAGGATTACTTGTAGGAAGTTGGCAGCTTTTCTTTTCCATTCTTTCTTCTGCACAGAAGTGGCCTTTTTGTCTCTGCTGCCCCAGAGAGTAGCAGAAGCAAAGCTTTTAAAGTTATCTGACAGATTTCAAGTCCATTGCACAGCCTGTCTCCACAAGTTCAACCCCGATCGGGATTCCCCATATTTGGGGCTTTTGACTCATTGTTCCTTTTTTTCCCATCGTTTCTCATACGGAGCTTCTTTTGACTTTTTAATGCCAATGCGTATAGTTTGGAGAGGCCCGAACAAAGACCCCCGTTGTCTTCTTTTTAAGAATCAACTGAGTATTGATGATAATAATAATAATAATAATAATAATAATAATAATAATAGTTATTATTATTATTAATTATTAATTATTATTATTATTTTAATTTATGGACCGCTCTCTCCCCCCGAAGGGACTTGAGGCGGTGCACAGGGTATGTAAAAATACATATATAAAAACACAAGCATAAATACAATTTAAAACGAATTAAACTTAACCCTGCGCTAAAATCCCAGACGAACTAAAATTAGACCCCTAAAAAACCCTAATAGAGCAATTCAGTTACCCCAAGCCGGCCAGGCAGAAAAAATGAGTTTTTAGTTTTTGATGGAAGGAGCGGAGGTCCGTGGTTGTTCTGATTTTGGGGGGAAGGTTGTTCCAGAGGGTTGGGCCCGCCACAGAGAAGGCCCTTCCCCTGGGCGTCGCCCGCTGGCATAACCTAGTGGACGGCACCCGGAGAAGTCCCTCTCTGTGGGAGCGAGTCGGCCGAAGGGATGTATGGGGCAGGATGCGATCCCGCAGATAGCTAGGTCCCGTGCCATGGAGTGCTTTGAAGATGATAACCAACACCTTGACGCGCACCAGAAAGACGACAGGCAGCCAATGCAGCTCGCGCAGGAGCGGTGTTACATGGGAAAACCTAGAGGTTCCCATAACTGCCCGTGCGGCCGCATTCTGGACAAGCTGCAGTCTTCGGGTGCACCTCAGGGGGAGCCCCATGTAGAGAGCATTACAGTAGCCCTCAAAGTATGACCACAATTGAGCCCCAAATCCCTGTTGCTAAATGAGATAGTCGTTAAGTGAGTTTTGCCCCATTTTATGACCTTCCTTGCCACTGTGGTCAAGGGAATCGCTGCAGTTGTTAAGTTAGTAACAGAGTTGTAAAATGAATCAGGCTTCCCCCATTGAATTTGCTTGGCAGAAGTTTGCAAAGGGGGAATCACATGACCCTAGGCCCATGATGGCGAACCTATGGCACGGGTGCCACAGGGGGCACGCGAAGCCATTTCTGAGGGCACGCGAGGCGTTGCCCTATCAGCTCCAGCACACATGAGCATGCTGGCCAGCTGATTTTTGGGCTTGATTTTTGGCCAGTTTTTGTTCCCCCTGAAGTCTTCCAGAGGGAGAAAAATGGCCCAACGGGCAACCTGGAAGTCCATTCCTGAACTTCCAGTTTGTGTGTTGGGCCTTTTTTTGCCCTCCCCAGGCTTCAAAAAATGTGCCCATGCACGGGGCAGCATGGGAGGCATTAAATTATGGGTGTGGGCACATGAGCGGGCACAATAATGCAAGCGTGTGTGCTTTTGGCACCCAAGGTGAAAAAGGTTCGCCATCCCTGCCCTAGGGCAATGCAGCCCGGATCGATACGACCCAGTTGCCCAACTTCTAAATTTTGAATACATGGCCATGAGGATGTTGCAATGGTCGTATGTGCGAAAAGCGGCCATAAGCCACTTTTTTCAGTGCTGCTGCAACTTTAAACCATCACTAAATAAATTGTTGCAAGTGAGTGACTCTCTGTCACTTGGTCATCGTCCAAGTTAGCCAACTCAAGCTAGGTGACGATGCCACCCATCTTAATAACAGAGGCCGTGTTTCTATTCCAACCCCTCTTCCTAAACTTTCCAGCTTTCCCTCGTTACCTCCAGGTCGACATGGGCTAAGACAGGGGTCTGCAATAAGTCGGCTCTTTTAAGACTGGTGGACTTCAACTCCCAGAATTCCCCAGCTAGCTATGCTGGCTGGGGGACTCTGGGAGTTGAAGTCCACCAGTCTTAAAAGAGCCGACTTTGCAGACCCCTGGGCTAAGAGATCATGGTTTTAATAAAAAGGTAAAGCCACACAAATGATCTGGTCTCCGAGGAGAAGGAGAAGGAAACAATAGAAATTGCAGAATAACAGAATTGGAAAGGACCTTGGAGGTCTATTAGTCCAACTCCCTGCTCAAACAGGAAATCCTATACCAGTGATCGCTAACCTTTTCTGGACCGAGTGCCCAAAGTATGCGCTCGCTCACGCGAATGCACGCACACCCAAACCCCCAAAATGAAATGCATGAACTGCCCCTGTGCATACATGCCCTGCAACCCTCACATGCGTGTGCGCCCCCTGCACATGCCCCACACCCCCGTGCATGCGTGCTCAGCCCCCTGCATGCACCCCACACGTGCAGAAGAGACCTGAAGATCAGCTGGCCGATGGGAGGTACGCATGCATGCGTGGCAGAACTGAACTGGGGTGGCCATTTCACACATGTGGCTGTCCAGTTCCTTCTTAAAAACCTCCAGTGATAAAGAACCCACAACTTCTGAAGGCAAGCTGTTCCATTGGTTAATCGTTCTCACCGTTAGGAAATTAGTTCAAGGTTGCTTTTCTCCTTAATTAGGAACTTTTAAAGAGGGTACTCTCGTGATCTACAAAACAAATACCCCATTTTTTCCCCCTTCTTAAAAAGTTTCTCGCACAAACAAGGATAAGTCTGAACTCTTACAGCACTGAGTGGTGATGGCGAACAAACAGATCTTCTGTTCCTGCACAGGATCAGACAGTTCACTCTTATGTCTGGGATCCACCCTTATCGGTCCAAATCACTTTTGTCCAAGATTCATCCAACTTGCGAAGAACAAACAGGTGATCTGCATGAACATGTGAGTTGGGTCTGACCAGTTTCGATTTCAAAAGATGCTTTGTTTTTGCTCCTGGGGCCAATCAATTCGTTTTACATAGACTGTCCTATCCAAAACCAGCTGGATGCCAGTTATGAAAAGCACAAGAGAAAGTGGCTCTCCTACACCAGCAGCTTCTTAGTATTCCTTTCCAGCAGCAGGTAAAAATTGGCCTGACTGAAGCCATAAAAAGGAACAAGGTACAGCTTGCACTGTAGTTGACCCAGTTAGAGACAATCGCAAAAACTTGTCTTCGCAGAAGTCTCTGCCTGTATTTTCTATCGTAAATTCAAGATGAGTTTGAGAGCACAACCCCCATAATTCTTCCTTATTTTCTGTGACTCCAAAGCAGTCAGTGGGATGATTCCATCTCAGTTCCAAGTGATTGCAACAGTGAGCCAATATTCAGAACTTGGCACTGGTTGGGATGAACCGAATTCCATATTTGGGAGGTATAAATAACTTTGGTCAAATTGATATGAAAAACGCATTGTTCTCCTGACCTTCCAGATGGATTGTCTGACCTGGGACTGTCCTTTTCGATTTCTGGGTTGTAACTCCAATCATTTCCCAACTGGTATTTTTTCGTGGGAGTTTAAGTCTAACCCCTGTTAAGAGGACATCAGCCTGCAGGAGAATTCCTTTCCTGGAAAACATTGTAGAAAAGGAAAAGAGGAGGTGGACATTATTCAGCTGTGGTCAAGAGAACATCAATGGGGATTTTTATGACTAAAAGAAAATGCTACTGTCAGGACAAATATTGAAGGTTGGAAATGTATGGACCAGGAAAGATGAGCAAATAACCCATTTATGAATACAACATACAAACACAATTGAGCCCAACATTTATGTTATTGAGAAAGTTGTTAAGTTTTGCCCCATTTTATGACTTTTTTGGCCACATTTTTAAGTGAATCACTGCAGTTGTTAAATTAGTAACAAAGTGGTTAAGTGAATCTGGTTTCCCCATTGACTTTGCTTCTTGGAAGGCTTCAGAAGAGGACCCCATGACTCTGAGACACTGCAACCGCCATAAATGTGTCAGCCATCAAGCATCTGAATGTAAATCATGTGACTGGGGGATGTTGCAAGCGTTATAAGTGTGAAAAACGATTGAAGGTCACATTTTTCAGTGCCGTTGTAACTTCAAACAGTCACTTAATGAACAGTCGTAAGTCGAGGACTACTGTACTGGCATTGGCCAGATTAGAAAATGAAATAAAATACAACATAAAAAATATATCCTATAAAATGAAGTAAAGTAAATTAAATTAAAGGGGGATGGGGAAGATAAACTCAAGATTATCTTGGCAATTATCCTAAACATCCTAAATTTTACTGTTTCTTCCAACATGGTTTCTTCAAGTCAAGCATGAAAACTAGGACATTGAAACATCTGGATGGTTTTCTTGATCGCAGTGTGAACGTGGTTTACAGTTGTCTTCTTCTGAAGCTCTTCAAAAGTTATAAATGATTCCCATTCTGCTTTGGGAATTCTCGGTAGTCTGACCTCTCATCCAAGTTTCATCCTGCTGAGCGTCTTGGCATCATCCAAGGATGCCCATCTTAGTTTGTGAAAACAGGCTAGGTTTTCCTCTGCTTGCTTTCTTGTTCAGGGACAGTGTGGGCCATACATGGCTCATCCGTCTGTAGACTTTCAAAGAGCCTTGCTCCCAAGGTCCACCCCCGGCATTCCAGATGCATTAATCCCCTGGGATTGTATCAGCATGGAAGAAGCTAAGGCTTAAATTTAGGAGCTGCCTCATTGTCCGTCTACTTGACAATCTTCTTTCATACCAAAGGCAAGAATAGTGCCAAGTGATCTGCACCACGTGGAGCGAAGTCCTACTAGCATGTCCATCTGCAAAATCCATTTTTCTCTGGACCACCCTGGCTTTTCTCTGGAGCGAAACTGATTCCACCAGAAGCTCCTTAGGGCTAAAATTAGCTTAATTGCTCTCTCTCTCCTCCACTGCGAAAATGAGCCAAGGTGACTCAAAAGGGGGATGAGAAAAGAACTGTTGCTTTTTCTAAACCAAACTTCTTGGCCTTCTTCTTTGGGACGGGTGCAGGATAAATAATGCCTGGGTAACAAGGAGAGAACAGGCTTCCAGGTTTTGTTTTGGTTTTTTTTGTTTTTAATTTTGGAGATGAATTATGGGAGCTAAAAGTACCCTCTTGCAAGGAAGCAGTTTGTTTAGAAGCAATTAGAGCTTCCTTTCTAAAATCTAAGAGGAGAAGCCGTTGCTTAAAAGTAAGGAAGGTTGGAAATGTATGGACCAGGAAGGAGAGCAAACAACCCATTCACGAAGACTTTTACTGGATGCTAATAAAATGACGAAGGGATGGGTGAGGAGAAAAGACCTCATCTTTAACTAGGGCAGGGGTCTGCAAAGTCGGCTCTTTTAAGACTGGTGGACTTCAACTCCCAGAGGGCTGGGGAACTCTGGAAGTTGAAGTCCACCAGTCTTAAAAGAGCCGACTTTGCAGACCCCTGAACTAGGGCAATGTGGTTTCCTCACAAAAGTAGCTAAATTGCTAATTTTCTAGCAGGACTATCAGATTCTATAACAGCTTTGTTCCCTAGGCCATCCCTCTGTCTGATAAACTCACAATATTTATTTTTCTTGCCATGAACTAAGACTGTGTTGTTTCTCTGTGTCATATAATAATATATGTGGGTACATACATAATTTTGTTTTTATTTATTTTATTCATTTGTTTCATTTTATTTATTTTTATTTATGTACTTATTTAGTCATGTTTGTGTAGTGTATATTGGAGGGGATGACCCTTGGAGAGCTGCCGTGCATCGAAAGTTCATTTTAATGTACGCCGATTCGTGTACATTCAAAGTGACAATACAGTTATTATTCTATTCTTGTTCTTATTCTCTTATGAAACGGGATTCTGGTCTGCTTAAGGAGAGAAATTGTGCTGCAGGTGTCCAAACGGAGTCGGAGATGCTGACACAAAAATTGTACTTTTATATAAATAAATATATTTTACATCTATATATACAACAAACAAGACAGCCAGATCGTTACATCCTGAGGCAAATTGTTACATCCTGAGGTAAATTGTAAATCTACGAAAGCAATTATATGTATATAATTGCTTTCGTAGATTTTCACGGGTGTAGGTATGCTGGTAATGCCATCCTCGGGTGTTTTCCCGTGTATATAGCATGGAATTGTTATTGCAACAATCTATTGCAAAATAGATCTATCCTAGTCTCCCTGACTTATTTATTGATCAGCTCAAAAACGTAACGTTACATACATACATACATACATACATACATACATACATACATACATATATACATACATACATATGCTGGCATTGCTGTGACAGTCACAGACAAAAGCCTGCCTGATGATGACAAGTGAGATCTTGTCGAAACATTGCAATAACATCTCCATGCTATATACACGGGAAAATCACCGAAGCCAGCAATGCCAGCATACCTACACCCGTGAAAATCTATGAAAACAAATATATATATATATATATATATATATATATATATCGCAAAAAAGCAAAGGCCCAAGCCCCCATGATGATGGGGGTGATCCCATCGAAACGTTGCAAAAACATTTTTAATTTTACACGGGAAAAGACCCGAATAAACCAAAATCTACATATATATCTATATATCTATATCTATATCTATCTATCTATCTATCTATCTATCTATCTATCTATCTATCTATCTATCTATCTATCTATCTATCTATCTATCTATCTATCTATCTATATATATATATATATATATCTATCTATCTATATATATATATATATATATATATATATATATATAATTATAAAGCTGATGAGAGCTATAAAGCTCGAAATAGATCTATCCTAGTCTCCCTTGTTTATTTATTGAGAAGACCAGTTGTCTGGCACGCATGTGCATCCCAGAAACCAGAAGAGCAGCTGGCAATGGCTTATGTGCCCACAGAGAGGGCTCTGCGTGCCACCTCTGGCATGCGTGCCATAGGTTCGCCATCACGGCCCTATATCATTTCAGACAAGTGCCCGTCCAGTCCTTTCTTTAAAATCTCCAGTGATGGAGCATCCACAACTTCTGAAGGCAAACCGTACCACTGGGCAATTATTCTCACTGCTAGGAAATTTCTCCTTAGTTCTAGGTTGCTTCTCTCCTTGATTAGTTTCCACCCATTGCTTCTTGTTCTGCCCTCAGGTGCTTTGGAAAATAGCTTCACCCCCCTATTCTTTATGGCAGCCCAACAAATATTGGAATACTGCTATATATGGCAGTCTGGGCACAACATGAGCATGCCCAGAAACCATTTTTCCCTTTGGTCATGTTGTCATCCTGACGTTGCCTTCACTCAGTTTTCAACTCAGAACTGGGGGACCTTTTAGTCCTCTTCTGATGTACCCATGGTAAGGTCTTCTTTCCCCCCAGTTCTTTCTAAATCACCACTGTAAGATGGATAATCACCAGGTGAGAGTTCCCAAGGCTTTGTGTTGCGGACCAGCCGGCTCCGGATGAGCTGCCGATTGACTCCTCTAGTGAGGAGTCCTATGAGTCTGCTCTGGAGGAGGAGGGCGACCTTGAGAGAGCAGAGAGCCCAGCTGGTCATCAGGAGGCACCTGGGTCTTGGAGTAGTGGGGAGGATCAGGGCCAGTTTGTCCCTGATGCTAGATTGAGAAGGGATGAAAAAAGGAGGCTTCAATTGCATCGGAAGTGAACTCGAAGGAGTTGAATTAGTCCCAGCTGCCTAATGACTGCCCCCTCCCAAGAGGGTTTAAAAGGAAGTCTTTGCTAAGAAAGTGCTTGCAGAGAACAACGTTGGATTTCTAGGTTCGTGTTTATTTGTGTTGATTTTCAGGTTCGTGTTAGGAAGCTTCATATCTGTTCAGAGTCATTCAGGCAAGCAGCCAAGAGAGTTAGTGCCAGGCAGCCAGTCTTGTGTTAGTCGGAGAAAGGAGGGGTCAGAACAGCTTTGTGTCTTTAGATATTCCACAGAATACCAGAAGGATTCATCTTCATTGATCAAAGTGCAGCAGTTACACCAGTTGCTGGAAAACAAATGGCTCCCCGTGGGCTTGTGTTTTGAGTAGCTTCCTTCCCACAAGGAATGGCCTAATGCTGAAATCCACAGGCTGCTGCAGCCACTGAACAGAAAGAAAATAAAAACTTGGGCTCAGAAAGATATATTGCTTTGTGGATAAGGAGAAACAAGGGGAGGAGGGAATTCTTGAGCTTATCCAACAAACTTGTTTCTCTACAGGCACAAAGTTATCAAAACAGGGAGTGGATGTTGATAATTTCTCTCTCTCTGTCTTTAAAAAAATTCATTTGCTAAAATCATCGCTGCTACTCTCCTAATGACAGGAGTTGCCTGCTTCTTCAAGCAGGCCCTTACTTCATTCTCTTAAACCGTGTCATCTTTGGTCCAAGAAAAACAAACGCACATGAAATACATTTTTTTGGGATTGATTTTCTCCTAGTCTTGGGAACCAAAGGGGGCTAGAAATGTTCTATGCTCAGGCCACTGTGGTTTGTCAGCAAGCCATTATTAAACCATCATAATCACATAGAACGGAGCTGTTCTTTGAAGGATGGACAGGAGTTTGAAGAGACTTTCTGGTGGTGGGTCCCTCTCCATGGCCAATCCTCTACTGATACTCCATTGTCAGACACATGTGTATCTTCCAAGTCTAATGGGTTGTTTTTTTCTGCTGGTGGAAATCAATAGAAGATCTTGGTGATGTTCTGATCTGTTTTGCATTTAATATAGTTATGATGCCTAGGGACAAAAATGCTGAATTTGAGAATGGCTTGTCCTGCAAGATCTTTAAAGGTAGCCAATTCTGTGATGCTTTTGATAAGGATTTTTGGCCTACGAGTCTTTTAACTCTCGGGAATTTATCATGTCACATAGTTTACTTGTAGTGGAGTGCATGTTTCTGGAAGGGGAAAAAAGGGATAAAATCATAGCAAGGAGCTACTGGTAAGATTTGGGATGGAGAACTGGTTGCAGCTGCAGCCCAGAAGAATTTCAGATGAAGTCCCCCTTGTCTATTACAAGGATAAATGAAAAGCTCTTCTGTGAAATATGGTTACAGATACTATCCTAGACAATGCCATCATCACATCCCCTTTGCTGATCCAGTAATCTTGGAGAAAACATATAGTGTTCGATTATTCACACCTAAAATGAATTGTTTCGAAAAATCAAAAAATTGTTAGAACAAGAGTCTTTGTCAGCTCCCATGATGTGGTTTCCTCTCTACTCACAGTTCAACATTTGCAGTGCATGGTTACTCTGAAGTAAGTCCTGCTGAATTCAGTGATCCACACTGTTGGATAGCTGGATACAGGATCGCAGCCATCCTAGGTGGCTTATTTTTCACCTCCCTTGTTTTATTTTTGGGAAGCATAATGTTTTTAAACTGAGTACTCCTTATCCCTCTTCCTGTGGTGGCCTTCAACGCATGTTGGAACGTTTGATTCTGGTCATAAGTGCTAAATTAGTTCAGCAACTTAAAGCTGATACGATCTAAAGATCCAAGAAATGGATTCTGTAAGCTTATCTGATCTCAAGACTACTTCCATGTTGGGTACTATGGCTCCCTATCCAGGAGAGTGACTTGTATTAGACATTTGGTGGGGATATTGAGGCTTTTGAATGGATTTTGTGATAGGGGAATTCTATTTTTTTTTAATCCACCTGTTTAGCCAGGCCAAGAAGGGATTGAGGAACTAAGCAATGGCATGCTGCAAATACACAGACATCTATTCACATAGAACAAGTACTAGAGCAGGGGTTCCCAAACTTGGCAACTTTAAGACTTGTGGACTTCAACTCCCAGAATTCTCCAGCCAGCTATGCTATGCTGGCTGGAGAATTCTGGGAGTTGAAGTCCACAAATCTTAAAGTTGCCAAATTTGGGAACCCCTGTACTAGAGGATTTCAAGAACTGATTTCAGCTGAGCAGCTGCCTTTGTTCTACAAAATTAGAGAGTGTTAAGGTTAGAGATCTTTGAAGCCATCTTAACAGATCTTGACGTAATACAGAAAAACACAGAAGCTGCGCCTCAGCAAGTTTTAATTATGGTCTTCTGGAATAAAGTCAGAGCTTTCTCCAGTTTGAGGAACCCAACTTTATTGCCTTAACCCAACTAATGCATCAGACTCTGGTTTCTACGTTCTGAAGTTCCATTCCTTTCCTCCATGGAGGATAGGAAGGTCAATGTTGGGGGGTATTTTGGGGGGGAGGGGGGTAAAATGACATTCACAAGGGGATTGATGAGTGATACAATACAATAGCAGAGTTGGAAGGGACCTTGGAGGTCATCTAGTCCAACTCCCTGCCTAGGCAGGAAACCCTATACCATTTCAGACAAATGGCTATCCAACATCTTCTTGAAGACTTGCAGTGTTGGGGCATTCCCAACTTCTGGAGACAAGCTGTTCCACTGATTGATTGTCCTAACTGATACTTGTTTTATCAGTCCTAACTGATAATTGTCCTAAGTGATACTTGTGGGGGAGGAGCTTTCATCTTCTATTGGCATTAAAAAGGAAGGCACTGAAGCAAGACTCCATCAGAAGCTCTCAGTCCCATATATTGCATATCTACAATGGCATCAACCCCTGAGATTAGAAGATTTACAACTCTAAGTGGCAATGTGATCTTACAGCTAAGAGCTTGTTAATAATTAGCATTGCCATTTTCTGATGGTGTGGCTAATGGCATAACCCATAGCTTTGTTTCCAATCCTATTGTTTCTTCCCAAATGAGTTTTAATGGCTGAGAGATTATTGTTTTAATAGTGTTAGGGTTGGGTTTATGTTAATTCTACACATATTCTATTCCTTTTGTGGAGGCTCCTCCAGGGTATTTCCCTTAAAGGGCGCTTGCATATGTTTTCCAATGAACAACTAACTCTCTGAAGCGCACCAGGAGATTGTGCTTGTTGTACAAGATTGCTCTGTGTTGCTGGGATTCTCTCAGAAACAGTGAGAAAAACCATGAATTACATACAGCATTGCCCTGTAGATTATTCCTTCTGTTCCAAATAAGGAGCTGGGTTTACCCATTTTGCAAGAAAGACACACACATCCCTGAATCCATCACTTTTTCTTTTTTTGCCAAAGAAGGATAGAAGAATGCTATCATTTTTTATCTTTAAAAAATGAGCTGTGACTCAGGTATGCATTATCAGTGGTTGAGCTTTGAGATTCCAACAGTTTTGCTAGAGAGACGCAGATCAACATACACCTTTACAATGTAAATCTGCTGAGCAGATGAAAGTTATGTAAATGGGCTGCTGAAAACAATACAGCCAAGAGTATGAGATGGAAGGGAGAGGAGGGGGGCTTTCAAAAGTGTTGGGTCATCTTCCAAGGCAGGGAGTCTGCAAAGTCGGCTCTTTTAAGACTGGTGGACTTCAACTCCCAGGAATTCTGGGAGTTGAAGTCCACCAGTCTTAAAAGAGCCGACTTTGCAGACCCCTGTCCCAAGGGAACAGGGAAGTCAAGAAAGGTGCCGGGCTACCTTAAAGGCTAACCAAATTGTGTGGTTTAATCTGGAGAGATCTGCGGCCATTGTCTCGTTATTGACACATTCTTCTGCTTTTCAGAACAGGATAGATTACCTATTGGGAAGAAGACTCTGAGGAATTTAGAAGTCCTGACATAACTGTGCACGAAAAAAAAGAAAAGTCAGCTTCATATTTTATCTACTCATGGATATAAAATAGCAACCACACTTAGATTTATATACCACTTTGCAGTGTTTTGCTGACCTCTCTAAGCAGTTTACAGTCTCAGCATATTGCCCCCAACAATGTGGATCTTCAATCTGTGGAAAGTTATCACCCATCCCTCTCCCAGAAAAATGAAATGCCCCAGGAAATATTGAAAAGGCAGAATATTATATTTTCCTAGATGTGAAAAGGAAGAAACATGTTTTGTCTCCTGCAGCTTCCTGCCCCACCCCCTTTGTCAATGGGCCATTAAGGCCTGGGCTAGTCCACTTTACATAATAAAGAGTTCTCCCCTTCAGCTCCAGAGTCATGGGATCAAGGTAGGACTGGCCTTACCAAACCTGGACTCAGCCCATGGGAGCCTGGCAACCAAACAGAGTACAGTTCTTACACAGGAACAAGAAACAGATAGGTGGGGTCGAACAGTTGATAAAAAGCTCTGCAAGCCCCTTGCTCAGCCCTTCTCTTCCTGTCCACCAACTTTGAAGCATGTGAACACCTTTTCTGTTCAGGACTCAAGCCATGTGGTCCTGTCCACCATTAAACCATCTTTCCAAGCAGCCTCCATGTCTCCAGTGTCTTTTCCCCCCACTTGGAGCCGAACCCAGAAGGACATTCCTTCCAACAAATCCTTCAAGCTTGATTCCTGGGAACTTCACAGTCACAGTAACAAGCCTAATACGAGAAATTCACATGTCATTTCATTTTGCTTGTGCCCCAAAGACAGCAATTGCAACCGACCATTAGGAAACATTGACGAAGCCATCTGATATGCAGCAAGCGTCCTGTGCTGGTTTATGCTCCTAATCAGCCATTCCAAATTCAAATCTGCTGAGCTTTTGTTGTTGTGTTATCAGCGGCATTTAAAGACGATTAGGAGCTGATTTCATTGTTGAGAATGGCCCCCTTCTTTTGCTTTAGCAGGGCAGAAACATTCAAATGTGTTGGTCTTGAAAAATCCGTCAATCATTAATGCTATCTATTGGTTTCAACTGGGCTAAAGTGGGCTGGAAGTAATAATATTGCGGACAGCAAAACAGCCCCCAAAATGTACCTTTAGAGGCAACTTTTCAGTGGGGGTCTTCTCTCAATTGCAAGCATTTCAAGGATAGAAACTTGTATGTGCAACTAAATATTTGCCACCGATGTCTTGCAGCATGAAGTGAGGAAATAAAAATGGATCTTGCATAGAGGTCCCATCTGAACTTTTCTTTGGAAATATATCCCTCTGAATCACATTCCCCTTACCCCCAAAGTAAGACTCAGAAGGGATTTCAGAGCACCTGTTCTGATTTTTGTTTGCATCAAAGCTGGGGAGTAGGTTTAAAGTCACCCCGGGTTATAACCATTCCTGAAAAGTGTTATATCAAGAGAAGCAAAGTTCCCAGGACATTTAAATCCCAGTCATTATCTCCCTTCTTAAGAATGATCTCATCTGCAAGGGGGGGGGGGGGAGGAGAAAAAGCAGACAAAATGTGTCCCATTTTGTTGAGATGGCTGCTGCCTTAGGCGGTTGATTATTATTTTTATTTTTGGGTGCCAGTCAATGCAGAGATGAATTAGATCATATTTATGCAGGGGGAGGGAGGAAATCTCTCATGCAAATGGTTGTACTCTGACGTTCTCTTGCCCAGCACATTCCATTCTATGCATGCTTGTCCTGCCTAGAGTTGTCTAGTTGATTGGGCTCCAGTTTTGGTTGGTGGGAAAATGCCACTTGTATCTCCTGCCTGAGGTCCTGAAGGTCTTGAGATGCCTTTGAAAACGATCAAAAGGAATCGGCTAAGGTCTGGCCTGCAGCCCGCTAGATGGGTCAGGATTACATCCCCCAGAATCCACAACTTGGTAGGGTCAACTAATACACCTGGAAGGCAAGCTGCAGCTGGACTGCACTGAGAAATGTTCTTGGAGATGACCTGAGGTTGAATGACCCCAAGTTGACTGTGTGGCCCAGATAGTTACCCCTTTAGCAAACCACCCCCCACCCTACATTTACAACTTTTTTTTTACTGCAATGAGTGACCTTGAAAGAGTATCTAACCATGAAAGAAAGTGTTGGAAGAACTGTCCACCTGGGTTCAGTTCCAAGTGGGGAAAGACACTGGGAACATGGAGGCTGCTTGGAAAGATGGTTTAATGGTGGACAGGACCACATGGCTTGAGGGTCTGAACAGAAAAGGGGGGGTCACATGCTTCCAGATGTTGGGTGAAGAAGAGAAAAAGAAGAGGCTTGCTGAGATATTCTCTATATTCTCTCTTTGGACCCATCTCTCTGTTTCCTGTCCCTGTGTAAGAAATGTATTCTGATTGGTTGTCAGACTCCCATGGGGACAACTCTCTAGGCTGTGTTTTGAGTCCAAGTTTGGTTGAGCATTGCTTCTTCCCAGGTGCCTTGTGATGAGATGGGTAAAGAGCTAATGCTATCATGCCTTAATCTCATCACCCTGGAGCTGAAGGGGGAAGATCTTTGCTATGTAGAATAGACAGGCTCAGGCCTTTTAATGGCCCATTGACAAAGGTGGGTGCTATTAAGGGTGAGTCTGTTTCCTGCCTAAAAACATGTTTTTCCATTTCTGATCCAGGGAAACATAAAATTCTGCTTTTTCAATATTTCCCAGGATATTTCATTTTTCTAGGAGAGGGGTGGGAACTAACTTCCTACAAAACTTAGAAACATTTTCCTATCAAAGGGCCTCCTGATTCCCCATTGCTGTCGAATTTACTATCAACCTGCTGGTTTAATAAATGTGAATATTATCTATATATCCTTTGATGGCTGGAGATATTTTTCCCTCTTTGTCTCTAAATACAATGGTTTTTATCAAGTGGAAGGGGTGGTCTCCCCCCCCCCCCCAAAAAAAAATCTGGTGCCTTAGAATAGATATGGAGCAAATTGACTGGGGATGAAACAAGTTGTAGTTTAAAGTTCATATTGTTGGCAACACATCAGAATGAAGAAAACTCTAGATGGAAAAAAAAATAGTTTTACTGCAGATTTGTGTAGGGCAGAGGTTCCCAAACTTGGCAACTTTAAGACTTTAAGCCATTATGCTGGCTGGAGATTTCTGGGATTTGAAGTCCACAAGTCTTAAAGTTGCCAAGTTTGGGAACCTCTGGTGTAGGGCAGCAAATGGAAAGGGCTTACAACATGGCTTATTTCCCTTCCTGGGATGCTAAGTAAAACTTTTAGTAACTTTAAGTAAAGTTTTACAAACAAAGAAGAAGGAAAATGTCAACCCCAGTGTCTGTGACTTGTAACGAAGAATATTAAACCACGAATTAGGCAGAACAGGCCTTCAGCTTGGCCTGACAATATTAACCATTTACAAAAAAATTAAAAACAACTTCTGAGTTTTCTCCTCCACTTCTAGCTCTCTTATATGCCACAGATAGTTAATATAAAACTATCTATATTTTTTTCTCGTCATTTTGTTTATTTTTTTCCTTCTACAACACATTACAATCATTATAGCAACGTTTTTGTGTCATCATACCTGTACATGTATATATTATTTCGCTCCTATATTTACACACTTTTTATACACAGTTATATATATATATATATTGTTTTTGGCTTAATTGGTTTTGTTCTTGTTTTGCAACCATTTATACCAAATGTTCCAGATTTCATAATATTCCGACTCTTCTTTGTCTTTTAATTTTAGTGTTAATTTGTCCATCTCTGCACAGTCCAAAAATTTTTGTATCACTAATTCATCCAAGGGGGCATTATTTTGTCTGTCTATCTGTCTATCTTCCTTCCTTCCTTCTGTAATTCCCAAAATTTTTAAAATATTTATGAAACTGTATTTGCGAGTATCTGTGTTAAGAGAAAGTTAAAGAAAAAGATCCATTAATTTAAAGAAAAGTTTAGGGTTTTAAAAAAGGATGTATACAAGAAGAAAAAAATATTCTATGAAGGTAACTCGGAGGAAGTGATCTCAATTTAATAGTGAACTTTAAAATATGCATGTTAAGAGGAAAAAAAAAAGTTGTATTAGAAAGTTTTGACTTTACAAATGTTTTTAAAGAAAACATTAGTGTTCTAATGTGGATGGACAAAAATTATTTTTCTCTTTAAAGAATTTGAAAGAATACAGTGAGTTTGTTAATATGAATGATGATAGTTTGTAACGATTATTAAGTGCAAATAGAAACACATCTTATTTCCACAGCAGGGAATATAAAGCAGAAATTAAATTGTTTTAATCAAAGAGTAGAATATGTTTATGATTTTATATTTGGATATCACTTCTGGATTTTGTGCTTGTGATGGAAAAAAAAAGAACTTTGACTATGATTTTGCTGATTAGATTTATTGTTATAGAAATGGCTAATTATATACTAATATGTAAACGTAAACAGTTGAGGCTGGAATGTTGTTATCTTGTACTGTGCTAAAAAGAGTCAAAAGTCAATACTTTTTTTCTTTCTTTCCTTGTACCTCATATTTTCTTTCCCCATCTCTTTTTCCTTTCCTTAATTTCCCATTTTTATTTTTCTTTGTATTTTAAATATTGATAAAGTCTTTAAATGAGAAACAGTCTCCTCACCATAGCCAAGCCCCTCTCTATGCCAACTCTCCCTGTTTTATCTTTCCTGAGTCTTTTTCATCTGAAATCCTCCATTTATTGTTCCTGTAAATCCTATCATCTCAATGATCTTAAAGGGATTAAAAATAATGGTGATTAGTTCAGGATGTTCCATAGTTTCTTATCTGTTTCCCTGAAAACAAGGCCTCCCCAGATAATAAGCCCGATCAGGCTTTTGAGCACATGTGCCAAAATAAGTCCTCCCCAAAAATATTGCAACACAGCAGTAGCCATGAGGTGACCACGCTCGCCGCCTCTTGCACCTCAAAAATAATAAGACCTCCCCAAAAATAAGGCCAAGCATTTATTTTGGGGGTCAAAAGAAAATAAGACCCTGTCTTATTTTCAGGGAACTACTATTTTCTTTAAGTTTTAGGGTGTAATTTTTGAATTTTATTCAGATTCTCACTCTGAACAAGAGAAGGTGGCCAGATCTGACTGATCTTCTGTGACATCAGCCATGGCTTGGTGGCTGTTTGTCTGAATGAAATCTCTGCCTGAATAAAATCTGCCTGAAATCTTGGGCTGCATGAATGAAATCTCTACTGTAAGTAAAAGCTTTGAATGAAATCTCTACTGTAAGTAAAAGCTATGAAGCTTTTACTTACAGTAGTGGCCAGAATTGTGGAATCTTTTGGGAAAAGTGTACAGTATTTTTGTGGTTTGATGGCTAATAACACCCCCGTTTTTTTGAGTAGTACCATAAAATTATATATCAATGGAAAGATAATTTATTCAAGAATGTAATGCAACAAAGTTTGTTCAATTATCTGCATTCTATGAAATGTTATAGCCAGATAACCAGAAAAAGGAAGCACAACTTGAGATCAGGTAGCTTTCCTTCATCTGATTGTAACCAATGAGCATGAGGGTTTAGAGAGCCAATCAGGCTGTCATCTTGTTTCGGCAATGAGCCAATCAAATCAAATCAGATCAAAGTATATAATTGCTTTTCTCAAAGCAAATCCTTCATAAAAGTGATTGCATTAAATTCTTGATTAAATTATTTTTCCGTTGATAATGTTATGGTACTAATAAAAAAAAAGAAGTGGTGTTATCGGCCATCAAACCTCAAAAATAAACTTTCCTCAAAAGGTTTCCATAATTTTAGCCACTACTGTTCAGCTCAGCTATTAAAAACACTCATGAGAGGTATTCAAATGTGCTACTGATTGCTCTTTTCATTTCTTACAGCCAACCCATCGCAAGGCTATTTCTCCATCCCCATCAGAAGAACCAGAGAGAAGACGCTTGAGTGTTGGCACTTCTGAATGCATTGCTCAATAAGCACCCATCTCTCAGCTTAATACCGTGCAATGTTTTTATTAGCAGCATTAAAGTGGGTGGAGACAGGTGGCACGAATCCTAAATGATCAGAATGGGTCTCTTTGGAGCCACAGTGATATTAAAAGCAAAGGGAGTTAAAATGCAGTTAGGAAAATAGAGGGGTTAATTAAGAAGTCTTCGAACATGATTGTGAATCATCCTTCCCTGGAATAAAACTTTAGGGTGCTTTGGTTGGCTTGCCCTTCTTCCGGACTTGTGCTGGAGCCTCCTTTGTCTAGGAAAAGAAAAGACAAGAGATGAACAGCGAGCTAGGTCAAGCAACTGCCCCCCCCCACTTCTGCAACCTTTCTGTGGGGACCTGCCCCTCTGCTGAACAAACGTATCACCCAAACTGTAACCTCAACACGACTGAGGCAAACCACCCACAGGCAAATCGTCCTGGAAAGGAAGCCCAAGATCTGTCCCAGGAAACATATACTGTATTTTTCGGAGTATAAGACGCACTCCCCCTTTCCCAAAAGAGGATGAAAATGTGGGTGCATCTTGTACAACGAATGCAGCCCCATCCACCTGCCAGCCCCCACCCTTTGGCCTCTGTGCATCCTCTCAAACGGAGCTTTTGGAGGCTGCAAACAATACCGATGGATGCTGGTAGGCAGAGGCAGAATCTTTTTTTTCTTATTTTCCTCCCCAAAAAATAAAGTGTGTCTTATACTCTGAAAAATACGGTATCCATTATGTAAATGTAGCACATTTGAATATATTTGTGAGATACGTTTCTGTCTTGTCAACTTTGCAAAGAGCCACAGAGCTGTGCTCAATAATGAGGGCATGATGCCCAGAACCAGAGAGAGACATTGCCTGTAGGTTCCCATGCCTGTCTTAATAGCAGTAGCAATCGTAATAGCTTTTAGACTTATATACTACTTCACAGCACTCTTGCTGTGTTTGAGGAAGTTGCACAACATTCTCCTCCCATCCTGCTTACAATCTTTTTGGACTGTTACCTTTTGGCAGAAGGTACAGAACAATTAAAACTTAGACCACACCTCTTCTGAATAGTTTTTATCCCACAGCTATAATGGCACACGACAATGAACTAAAGGGCCACCATCAGTGAGCTGTTGGACAGCACTATTTGGTCTGTGGTGTGGATACTTGGATGATTTTAGGGGCGGGGAATTTGTGGTGTGTAGGGATTGTCATGTGTGTTGAGCCTGGTTTCTGGGCTCAACACACATGACAACTTGCAAGACAGCATTCTAACTTGCAAGACAGCATTCTAACCGCTGTGCCACCATGGCTCCTGTAGTTGTAGCTCAGGATTGAAATGGTGCTTCCTGAGGTTGGTTGTCTTCTTGCAGACGTTTCATTATCCAAACTAGGTAACATTAAGACTACTAGCTGTATAGCTAGCACTGATGATGTTGCCTAGTTTGGTTAATGAAATGTCTGCAAGAAAACAGCGAAGCTCAGGGACAACCAAGGACCCCTTGTTTCTACTCTGCCCGATAGGAAGTTGGTAGATGGGATCCAACTGCTGATAATCTAGGAGTCATGGATTCAGGAGGACAGAGGAGGAGGCATCTCCACATCTTCTGACCGTTAGATGTTCACTTACGCCAACAGAGAAGTAGTAAGTGTGAGAGATCAGAACCTTTGCAAGGAGAAGCGTTTCCCACTCTCCTCCCTCCATAAGTTAGACTATGCCTTGGTGCAATGCCATAATTCCTGGCATGGGTTGCCAAAGAAGCCGCTATCTGTAAATGTTTCAAAGCATTTCAAACCCTGGGACAATCCAAGAGAATCATCAGCCGGCTTATCCTCCTGTCAGGGGTGTCTATTTGGTTTGCTAAGTGGACCATTGCTTCAAGCAAGCAAGCTTAGCGTAGTATTAATTGTGAGATTCCCTCTGTCTGTAAGGCACTCTTATCACAGATTTATTCCTTCCAAAGCCGACCAAACAATCTCAGTCCCAGTGGGCCCATATTTCGGGTGCCACTTGTGTGAAAGGGACATATTCTGTAGGCTGCCGGCTTCTTATTGACAGGCTGAAATCAGTATGTGTGAATCTGAAAAAATCACTTCTGCAGATTACCGGTAGGGAGGTCCCAAGGAAGTGTCAAGTGAGTGAGACCAAAATAGCAATAGCCCTTAGACTTATACACCGCTTTGCAGTGCTTTACAGCCCTCTCTAAGCGGTTTAAGACTCAGCATGTTGCCCCCAACAATCTGGGTCCTCATAATACTGCATTTCTGAGGAATTTTAGAGATCTCAAGGAACAAAATAGACATCTGGAGCCTTAAAAGATGCTGAAGGTCTAAGGAACCATCTCCAACTGGGTCTTGGTTTTGCTTCATGCCATGGAGAAGGCACTTGACATGTCACTTCCAAAGGGTACCCTGCTTTCTATTTTGGCATCATCACAAGCCATCTTCACACCTAGTTTCTGTAACAGCAGGCCTGTGGTAAAAAAAACATCTACGTTTGGATGTGAGTGAATGCGACGGACGAAAGGAGCCCTTGTGGCACAGAGGTTAGAATGGACTACTGTGGCAAACTCTGCTCGCTGCCAGGGGTTCGATCCTGACTGGCTCAAGGTTGACTCAGGCCTTCCATTTTTCTGAGGTAAAATGAGGATCCAGATTATTGGGGTCAAAATGCTGGCATTGTAAACAGCCCAGAAGCACTGAAGGCACTTATGGAGCGGTATATACAGTAGTGGCCAAAAGTGTGGAAACCTTTTGGGAAAAGTGTATTTTTGAGGTTTGATGGCTAATAATACCGGGTTTTTTTGAGTAATACCATAAAATTATGGTATCATTTAATCAAGAATTTAATGCAGTAACTTTTATGAAGGATTTGCTATTAGAATAGCAGTTATAAAGAAGAGTGTTTAGAGTTTAGAGTTTATTGGTTTTTTTATACCGCCCTACTCCCGAAGGACTCAGGGCGCTGTACAGCCAAAATAAAAACAAATATCTAAAAGTTAAACAGAAAGCTTTTAAAAGACATAATTAAAATATTGGCCAAAACGTGGTAAAAAACCCAAACTAACCCTGATTAAAATAATAAATAAATAAATAAATAATAAAATAATAAAAATTTAAATTTAAAAATTTAAATTAAAAAATCATGCTATATGCCAGAAGTAAAGTGGCATTAAAAATCATGCTTTATGCAAGAAGAAAAGTGAAACATATAGAAAAAACAAGATATACAAAAATTATATCTGACAAATGTCCTCCTCTTAACTTCAACATCAATAACTGAATCCTACTGAGATCTGATTGGCTCATTGCCAAAACAAGAGGACACCTGATTGGCTCTCTAAATACTCATGCTCACTGAAGGAAAGCCGCCTGATATCAACCTAAGCAAGTTGTGCTTCCTTTTTCTGGTTATTTGATTATAACTTTTCACAGAATACAGACAATTGAACAAATGCTGTTGCATTATATTCTTGATTAAATTATCTTTCCATTGATATTTAATTGTATGGTACTACTCCAAATATAAGCAGTATTATTAGCCATCAAACCTCAAAAATACTGTACTTTTCCCAAAAGGTTTACAATTTTGGGCACTACTGTAAGTCTAAGTGCTGTTGCTAAAAGCAGGATGGCAAGGCTCCATAACTGAGGTGAGATTGGAACTCATATCCCCCCTATTCAAAGCTTACCATTGGCAAGCCACGTTTGAAAGGAGATGGGTGGGTCTCAAAACACTACTCTACTTACGAAGACTGTTGGCTTGGGCGCGAACGTATTCCCATCCTCCTGAGAGAAATGGAACTGAACCGATGGATTCGAGACAGATTTTTCCAGCGAAGTTGTTCTCTGTTTCTGAGGCAAGTTGTCCCCTTGGGGTTGACCGCAAAGAGTAAGCAGCATCTGCTTCATCGCGCCTAGTTCCTAAAGAAAGCAAAGCACAGGATCGAATGGCTGGATGTGAAAGAGAAATATCCTCCTGATATCACGTTGGGACATAGAACCACAAACAATAGAATAACAGAATTTCAAAGGACCTTGGAGGTCTTCTAGTCCAACCCCCTGCTCAGGCAGGAAACCCTATACCCTTTCAGACAAATGGTCGTCCAATCTCTTCTTAAAAACTTTCAGTGTTGGAGAATTCACAACTTCTGGAGGGAAGCTGTTCCACTGATTAATTGTTCTAACAGTCAGGAAATTTCTCCTTACTTCTAGGTTGCTTCTCTCCTTTCCATCCATGGCTTCTTGTCCATGGTGCATTGGAGAATAGCTTGATTCTCTCTTTTTTTGTGGCCCCTCTGAGATATCAGAAGACTGTTATCATGTCTCCCCGAGGCCTTCTTTTCATTAAACTAGACCTACCCAATTCCAGCAACCGTTCTTCATATGTTTTAATCTCCAGTCCCCTAATCATCTTTGTTGCTCTTCTCTGCGCTCTTTCTAGAGTCTCCACATCCTTTTTACATCATGGTGACCAAAACTAGATGCCGTATTCCAAGTGTAGCCTTACCAGGGCATTATAAAGTGGTATGAACCCTTCATGTAAACCAGAGGTACTGTGGTCATGAGAGTGGCTATCTTTCCTTTACGGTCTCTTTATTTAGTTAGAGCTACCTCATCGCCAAAGGAAAAAAAAAATGGTGAGGAAGGTTTTCACGCATGAAGGCAAACGTATATGTCCCAGGATAAGGATGCGAGATCAAATTTGGGTCAGTCACCGTGACCAGAGATTTATTCTTCCAAATTTTTGGACTCATGCTGGAGCCCATCTTCAGGGAATTTCTCTCTACTGAAATATGTGCTTTGGGATGTTCTGAGAATTGTCTTTATGTGGTGCATTCCTATTTATTTATATTTATTTTATTTTATTAAATGTATACCCCGCCCTTCTCCAAAAGGACCCAGGGCGGCGCACAGGAATTTAAAATACAATACAAAATCAAGTAAAAATTTAAAAAACTTATTTGATACCCATCCTGCGCTAAAAACAAATTAAAATCCCCAAATTTAAAACTGTCTAAAATAGTCATTTGTGGAGGTTACGCTAGGCCGGCTAAATGGAACAAATGTGTCTTTAAACACTGGCGGAAGAGGCAGAGGTCGGAGATGGTGCGAAGTTCAGGGGGTAGGTCGTCCTAAAGGGCAGGGCCCGCCACAGAGAAGGCTCTTCCCCTCGGTGTCGCCAGTCGGCATTGTCCGGCCGACAGCACCCTGAGAAGGCCCTCTCTGTGGGAGCGGAGTATTGTATTGGCTGATTGGTGTGTTGACGGCTGGCGATTGGGAGATTTTTCAAGGACGATTTTCAGCCTTGAAAAAGCAAAATAATTTGTACCGTGGGTCTCCAATATCAGCTCTGGGATTAAAAAAAAAAAAGTTCTTTCTTCCAAGAACTCCCCAAATAAGCTAATCAAACCCTTTAAGATGTAAGAACTCTAGTGTGTGTGTGGGGAAATTATTGCCAAATCTCCCCTCCACTTTTTTTGATATGGGTTTAGTTCACATCAGCTTTGGGGGGGGGGGGGGAGCGGGGGGCGAGGAGGTATTTTCAGCACTGTTGCCTAAACTAACTGCAAAAATCAGAAGACTGTAAGCCAAGATCTCGCTCTGTTGAGGCAAAATATAAATGAAGATTTTTTAAATATTTTTATTTTTTAAAAGAAATCTTCAATATGACTATCACATGATTTGCATCACGCTATGCAGTTTTCATAATGAACAAGTCCCAGAAGGAGGAAACAACAATTCATCGTCTATTTCTGCTTAGAAGCAGTTCCAGGCTGGAAGGCCATCTGAATTCCCTTGCTTTCCTACAGCGGTGTGAAATTAATATTTCTGCTGGAATCTCCTGGGCTACCTTCCCAATCCTGCAGTGCTCAGAGCTGCCTGCGTCCTACTCATTGCTCTCTCCCCCCCCTCCCCGTTTAATGTTGCAGCTATATTTGCATAATCCAACCACGGGCACCGACATGTCAAAGCGGATCGGCTGCAGAAGCAGCTGTTTCCACCGAGGGCTGCATAGCTGATACCGAACGTGTTGCTGGAAGTTGTAAACTCGGCAGAGAGGTTGCCAAAGCAATGCATAGACGGGATTTTCTGGATGGAAATAACTCGGGAGCCTTCTTGCGCCAAGCACATGCTTCGTCCTTAACGGACCGTCATCGGCGGTCCAAGCGTACCTACTATTTGTAAGCCAGGGAAATCGGAGACCCTTTCAAATACCTTTCGGACTGGGATGCGAGCAATGCTTCCCGGCCGGCCAAATATGTCATGAAAATAATTTTTGCTGAATCCTCTATTGATCAAAGACGTGGTGACACTGCCCACCCCCTCCCTCCCGCCTGCTCCCCGCCCCCCCAACAAACAGCTCTCCAAAACAACATCAAGCAATTCATGGAGATAAAAGAGTTGGGTTACAGAGATGTTATTTGGCCCTTTTATGTCTCCTGGAGGGAGGCCAGCCCCCAAGGCAGAGACAAAAACAATGGCCTATCGGAAAATCAGGGCGAACTTTCCAGAATCTGATAATAGAGGAAATGTTTTTTAGATTAGATAAACACAGTTGGAAGAGACCTTGTAGGTCATCTAGTCCAACCCCCACTCAAGTAGGAGACCCTACATTTCTGACAAATGGCAGTCCAATCTCTTCCTGAAAGCCTGCAGTGATGAAGCTCCCACAACTTCCGAAGGCAACTTCTGTTCCTTTGGTTGATTGTTCTCACAGCGAGGATATTTCTCCTTATTTCTAGGTTGAATCTCTCCTTGATCAATTTCCACCTGTTGTTCCTTGAGTTTTTCCTTTCTGTTTTAAGCTCTTTTTTAAAACAAATAGGGAAGACTGTCATCCAGTCTTGCACCAAACTTTTTCAGAATGTAGTGCCTACAGTATGTCTAAGAAGTGTTCCAGCGGTATAGGATTTCCTACCTAAGCAGGGAGTTGTTGGACTAGAAGACCTCCAAGGTCCCTTCCAACTCTGTTATTCTATTCTATCCTAGCCTATGTCTAAAGGTTAATTTTGATGCTAATAAGAGATGGGTGATGCAGGTGAATTGTTTGAACTGAGTGTTTGTCGTTAGCACCTTGTTACTCACAGTGAAGGTGATGGATTGGGACATAAAAGGAACGAAGAAAGAAAAGAAGCCCATTATGACATACACACATCACACGTACAAAGAACCGTGAAGGTTCTTCAGATGAAAAAGTCATCTTCTGTCAGAAATAATACTGTGTAAAGCAAAGCACCATGCTTAGCCACCACTCTGCTAAACAAGCAATTCCCACAACACTGTCAAATTATCTACTATGACTGTATTACTGTTGTTCTTCTCTTAGCTCCTAGTACCTATCTCTTCCCACTTATGACTATAACCAAGTTGCTTGTATCCTTACAATTTATATTGTTTATTTGTTTCCTAGTATAATTTGATTGCTTATTAGTAACCTATGACTATCACTAAGTGTTGTATCTTATGATTTTTGATGAATGTATTTTATTCTCCTTATGTACCCTGAGAGCATCTGCATCAAAGACAAATTCCTTGTGTGTCCAATCACACTTGGACAATAAAGAATTCTATTCTATTCTATTCTATTCTATTCTATTCTATTCTATTCTATTCTATGTCCACTATAAAGAGCCAAGCAGCCCAACTCTGAGGTTAATGAACATCTGTATGATTTAAGAAACCAAATTCAAGTCCTAAAATCAAACAAGCTTCTCAATTAAGTTTAATTTAGCTAGTTCAAACAGTGTTTTCAAAATTCTCCCTTGTTAGCTAACTTCTCCTTTCATTCATAAGGAGAATGAAGCAACTGAGTACTTTTTTTCCTGCACTTTAAACGCTAAATACTGAATTTAAAGACTAAAATAAATACTGCAATTTGATAGCAGATCTATGTCTCTTTTAATTTTGCATTAAAATTACTTGATTACCTTAACCTTTCTGGACAAAATCTGCACGAATGATTGGATTAAGTTTTAAAGATTCTACAGATCCTAAACAAGTTTCACCGAAACCACGCCTGGTGTAAGTCTTGTGAGGAGGAAATCATTATTGCTCAGGTTTGAATGATCTACAGTATTATTGATAAGATGCTGCAATGGGTTTAACTGAGACCTTTCTTGAAAAAAAAAGGATTTGTGGTTTAATTATAGCTGAGACTAGGTTTAGGAATCTATCCTTTTCGTTTTGTGAAGAAAAAGAGAGAGAGAGAGAGAGAGGACACACAAGATGAAAGAGAAAGATCTGATCCACAACTATTAAGTAGTTTTGATTGAATGGAATAAACATGGCAGCCTAAAGAAAGTCAGTTCAAAACTCCAGATAGAGCCATGGAACGAAACTTCTCTTATTTGAAAAGTAGCTCAGATATCTACGCTTGACAAGTTCACACGGGAGAAAAACCACCTTTCAGTCGTTACTATAAATTGCAAACAATTCGTGGGTTTAAAGATCCCAAGCCAGCCCTTTGACCTGGGCACAGAAAGACACTAGAAGCTCAGGAAATAATTGCAATCATTGACTCATCAGGTGGTGACATGCTCCCAGTGACCTGCCAGAAGACTTTTTTTTTCACCCCTTCTAGAGGCTTTTCCACAGCAATCCAGGAAGACGGTACACCCAACTGTGATGTGTGTGTGTCACCACAGTTACATCTGACATCGTCAGCAACGAATAAAAGCTTGCAAATCAAGTTAAAAGGGTCAAACCACTCTTGCTTTTTGTCACTGAGTCTAAAGCCAGTAAGGGCCCCAAGCAATACTAGGTGGAGACGATGGTGGTTGTAGAGTCACAGGTATCTGGCATCTGTCTGAAAAGGTTCCCAGGGCCCACTGACTGCCATAATTGTCCTCTTGGAAAAGATGACACAAAAACAATAGGACGATATCCAACCAACGTTGGCAAGGTCCTTCAAGAGGCCACGGCTGACAGTTGCTGAGAGTTGGGACTGACAGTTGCTGAGAGTTTCTGCAGGAACCCAGAGGGATTATGAAGAAACGACACCTCATCAGCCATCCTGTGATTATTCTGTGTTACAAAATGTTTGGTTTGGGTTAGACCTTTTGAGTTTAAGAGACTGTCAGCCCAAGAATGAAAAAAAGAAAGAAAGAAGAAGAAATGTATTGAGTGCATTCAGTTCCAGGAGGAGTTGGATCAAGCCTCAGAGCCCAATGTAGCTGAAAAAAATAATAATTAAGATATAGAAGAAACACAACATGAATTTATGAAATAGCTTCAACAGGAACAATGGTTTTGATCTTTTTTCCTTCCCTCCTTTTTAACTTCCATCCATCCATCCATCCATGCATCCATCTGTTTGTCCATCCATCCTTCCTTCCTTCCTTCCATCCATCCATGCATCCATCCATCCATCCATCCATCCATCCATCCATCCATCCGATCATCCATCCATCCATACATCCATCCATCCATCCATCCATCCATCCATCCATCCATCCATCCATCTGTTTGTCCATCCATCCATCCTTCCATCCTTCCTTCCATCCATCCATCCATCCATCCATCCATCCATCCATCCGATCATCCATCCATCCATCCATCCATCCATCCATCTGTTTGTCCATCCATCCATCCTTCCATCCTTCCTTCCATCCATCCATCCATCCATCCATCCATCCATCCATCCATCCATCCATCCATCCATCCATCCATCTCTCCTAGAAAATGAAAGACTTTAGGAAATATTAAAAGGGCAGAATATTTCCTCTAAAAGAGAGGCAGAAACTCAGCTGCCCCCACCTGTGTGAATGAGCCATTAAAAGGCCTGAGCCAGTCTATTCTACGTAACAAAGATCTCCTCCCTTTACCTTCAGGGTAATGGGATTAAGGCGTGATAGCATTAGCCCTTTATCCATCTCACCACAGGGCACTTGGGAAGATTACATCATCACCTGGCAAGTCAAGCAAGCCTGGGAGACAACCTACAGAGTTGCCCCTGCGTGGCCCCATGGGAGTCTGACAACCAATCAGAATACAAGCTCAAATTCAAAAGCCCAGAGAGGGTATAAAACCAGGGACTTTCAGCATCTCTGCCCTTTTCTGCTCAGAAGCTCAAGCCACATGATCCTGTCCACCATTAAAACCATCTTTCCAAGCAGTCTCCATGTTTCCAGCGTCTTTCTCCCCACTTGGAACTGAACCCAGAAGGACCTTCCTCCCTCCCTCCCTCCCTCCCTCCCACCCACCCACCCACCGTCTCCTCATAATTTTGCGCATGCGCCGCCTGTTCCCCCCCCCCCCGCTCCTCCTCTATGCCAGCCGGTCCGCAGAATTTTCTTTAAAATGAAACCGGTCCCTGGTGCAAAAAAGGTTGGGGACCCCTGCTTTAGACCAGGGGTCTCCAACCTTTGCAACTTTAAGTCTGAAGGACTTCAGCTCCCAGAATTCTCCAGCCAGCAAAGCTTTAGACTACACATTTTATAGGCAAAATTAAGGGCCTTGTTCTGTAGGCTGAAAGCAGGAATCCTATTGTAGCATTTTCAGAAAGAGTAGACCATCTTTGACTATTCACACAGGCACGTTTTAATTTATGGGATGCTTTAATATTTTTTTAGCGCTGTGAGACGCTAAACCAAAAGACATATAGCTAATTTCTTAAAGCAATGGAGGCTTATCAGGACAAACTGCCAAGAGGGGAAAACGCTTTTACAAAGGAAAAGAGCAGAGCTGGTCCCTCGGGACAAGATACCTACAACAATAGGACTGAAAGAGTCACAGTAATAAACAAGCCATTAAACCAATCAATCAATAAATCCAAGTAGTTGGATGATCTTTCCGGCCTTTTTGATAAAACACACATCTCAGACAAACAAATGCAGCTTGGCTTTCTTCAAAAATGCCGTTCTTATCATGTAATTTCCAGTTCAATCATGCAAGCCAAGCAACACAACAAAATTTGCCCATATTTCATAGAGCTTTCCCCTTATAAATCAAAATGTGAGGTGCTTGCCATGCTTTTCTGTACATTTGCATGACAATAAAACCTGATTATGATTGTAGCATATGCAAATTGAGTTTCCCGAAAACAGAATTATATTCAGCCTTGTGTTTATTTTATATAATACAATAAATGCAAATGTGTGTATGTGTGTGTGTGTGTGTTGGGGGGGGGGGTGTTTTGAAGGCAGCGGGAAATTATTCAGACCTGTCACTTGCCATCCACAAAAACTGCCTGCAAGAATGAATTTATTTGTTGAGGGTTCCAGGTGTTAACAATTCTATTGCTTTCTATACAGTATTTAAGTTCAACAACACTAACCAGAATTCTGCAGATAAGAAACAATGAAACAGGAAAGAATCCTGATAAAGCAAGACAAGTGGAAAACCTTAATGGGTTGGCCATTGCCTAATAGATGGGGGTTGCCCTTACAGAACAGTAATGGTAACCAGAAACCTGGAACATTCACATATCAAAAGGAAAAAAAAAGATAATTACCATACATTGTGGGGCCTGGCTGAACCGTTTAAAAGGACTAAGCATTATTCATCAGCAATTCTGTTTTCACAGGCCTGAAACAGGTTTTAATACATATGCAAAAAGATGACTTGCTTAAGCACAGAGTCACACATACAGAAAGAGAAGAGGGAAGGGAGGAACTTACTTAGTTTACCTCCAATCTTTTCTTCTTTTCCATAGAAATAAATGTTCAGTTCGAGCCAAAGCCAATCGCAATACTGTCATCGTTGAAGAGGAGATGCAAGGAAGAGCATAGGGATGCCATGAAGGTAGAACTCCTCTGCTCGCAATAGAATACCTTACGCCACTAGGCTTGGAAATGTGGACATGGACAGCCTAGAGGTACGCTGATTAAGGTCTGACCTAAGCATAGTAGACAAAATTGTCTGCTACAACGTCCTACCTGTCAATGACTTCTTCAGCTTCCACCGCAATAATACTCGGGCAAACGATAGATACAAACTTCAGGTAAACCGCTCCAAACTCGACTGCAGAAAATACAACTTCAGCAATGCCTAGAATGCTGTACTCTGTTGTTACATCCTCAAAGCCCCACAACTTCAACCTTAAACCGTCTACCGTGGACCTCACCCCATTCCTAAGAGGTCTGTAAGGGGTGTGTGTGCATAAGCACGCCAGCCTGCCTACTGTCCCTGTCCTATTGTCCCCATCTATTTACACTTATTTCTTATGTATATACACTAGCCATTCCCGGCCACGCGTTGCTGTGGCCCAGTCTGGTTAAATGGCCAACCAATCTGTGTGTAGATCTATACCTGCACACACAAACATGTACACACAATCACCGTATAACCCCCAACCTACCTACCTACTATATTTCTCCCTCTCCCTCTCTATCCCTCTACCTACCTACCTACTTACCTACCTACCTACCTACCTACCGTATTTCTCCCTCTCTATCCACCTACCTACCTACCTACCTACCTACCTACCTACCTACCGTATTTCTCCCTCTCTCTATCCCTCTACCTACCTATTATATTTCTCTCTCAGAGTATTTTATGTCATAAAGGATGACATAATACCTGTGGCCCACTGCTCTCTCTGTATCCATCTACCTACCTTTTTTTTTTTACAAATTTTTACATTTCCGTTGCGTGTTCCTGGCACAGGTGTGATATCTACACAATATATATATATATATATATATATATATATATATATATATATATATATATATATATATATATATATATATATGTATGTATGTATCATTGGTGCCATATTCCAAAGGAACGTTGTGTGAAAATTTGGAAGCGATCGGTGCAGTACTTTCAGAGATTAGTGGTTCTGAAGAAACTCTTGTTACATTTTTATTTATATAGAAAAGAAAAAAGATAGATATACTTGCTTGTACTTATTTGTTTATGTGATATATTATACTTGTTTTCTCCTACATGCTTGGCAAACCAAAATAAATAAATAAATACCCAGAAAGTGAGAAGGAAGACAGAGAAGTCACCCAAATAGAGAGTCAACAGGCAGCCTGGAATTGGGAGAGATGGTCAGATAGGCTGAAAACGAGCTGCTGTTGGTGGGAAATCCCAACAGATACACAAAAAGAGCTCCTTTGAAGACATTTAAAGAAAAGGAAGATAAAAGACACAGGGAAGATGGCTATCTGCCAGACACTCATCAATTAAAGACAAAACGGGGTACTAAGGAAATAGGGAATAACAGGATAAAGGGGCTGGGTGAAACTACAGACTGATAAACATCTAGTCAAGGGAAATCTCTATCTAAATTAGTTCAAAAATCGTGGGGTCCTTGGTGCTCTCTGAGCTTGGTGGGCTTCTTGGATCCACTATCAAACTAGGTAACATCATCAGTGCAATATCTCATGTGATCTGATGTCCATCCTCAGTGACCTGAGGGCTGGCCTAACCACTAGGCACTTTGAGGAACTTTTGAGAACGGGAGAGCAAGTGCTGTGCCTGTCTTCCACAAGAGGGAAAAATAAAGAGCAGGGTATAACAGACCTTCCGTCCATCATGGGAAGATTCTAGCGTAGATGAGAAAGCTCTTGCTCTCCAAGTACCCCGAACACAACATGGATTTTTCAAGAACAAATTTAAGCTTTTCTCTTTTTCTGATTGGCTGATTGACTTCTTAAAACATAACCATATAAATATGCTGAAGATGTAAAAGATAATAATAATCAAAGGAGCATTTATACAGTATTCATTCCATGATACTTCAATTATCAGTTAAGACCCAACTGCACTGAAGATTGTACTTGGGTCACATTTCTGAAGCCTTCCTTGGCAGGAATAAATTAATATGTTGGATGCCACAAGGTTAAATTCTCCCCGTGATTTGCATTCGCAATTTGCATGAGGAAGTAGAGAGAATGCTTATCCAATCTGCAGACAACTGGTGAATATGGCACAGTAGCCAACAGAAGAAATAATAGTCAAAATGATCCTGATACAATACAATACAATAGCAGAGTTGGAAGGGACCTTGGAGGTCTTCTAGTCCAACCCCCTGCCCAGGCAGGAAACCCTATACCATTTCAGACACATGGCTATCCAACATCTTCTTAAAGACTTGCAGCGTTGGGGCATTTACAACTTCTGGAGGCAACTTCTGTTCCACTGGTTAATTGTTCTAACTGTCAGGAAATTTCTCCTCAGTTCTAAGTTGCTTCTCTTCTTGATTAGTTTCACCCATTGCTTCTTGTTCTACCCTCAGGTGCTTTGGAGAATAGTTTGACTCCCTCTTCTTTGTGGCAGCCTCTGAGATATCGGAACACTGCTATCATGTCTCCCCTGGTCCTTCTTTTCATTAAACTAGACATACCCAGTTCCTGCAACTGTTCCTCATATGTTTTAGCCTCCAGTCCCCTCATCCTCTTGGTTGCTCTTCTCTGCACTCTTGCTACAGTTTCAACATCTTTTCTACATCGTGGTGACCAAAACTGAATGCAGTATTCCAAGTGTGGCCTTACCAAGGCATTATAAAGTGGTATTAACACCACGTGATCTTGATTCTATCCCTCTGTTTATGCAGCCTAGAACTGTGTTGGCTTTTTTGGCAGCTGCTGCCCACGGCTGGCTCCTATTGAAATGGTTGTCCACTAGGATTAAAAGTGGAGAAAAATGGAGAAATCGGAATTAAGAAAAAGAGAACAAAATTTAACAGAGATCAACGCAAGATGATATGAACAGAGTTTAAGGAAAAGACTTTGGATGCCTGACCGGGAAAGAGCACTTGTGAAAAAATTTGTGAAACAGTCACTGATGATTGAGAGAGAGAGAGAGAGAGAAAAGGCAAATATGTGTCTGGAGGCACCCATGTTCCAAAACAAGGCAAACCACTATGTCAACTTGTTTTGTACTAGTCTGACTTTACCTCTAGTCTGATATCGGTTCTGGCCACTGCTGTTTAAGAAAGAGTCAGACAAAGTGGGATAAGATTAAGAGGAACAGAAATGCTCATGCAGATTATTTAGCCTTTGGAAAAGCTGGCCAAGAAAGAGCCAGAGCAACAGCATTCAACATGTAGAAGGACAGCGGAGAAGAGCTTAATGAAGAGGAAATATTTGCAGACAGACAGACAGATCTCTTGCATTTCATATGTAGATGTATTTAAACAGAACTGTAATCCGTTCTGTGCAAACAAAGTAGAAGGAATCTGCCAAGGCACTGGGGCCAAAGGGATGATTTCCTGCAGAGCCAGGTGAGTATAACAATGGACCTGCTCTTATGCGCAGAAGGCAGCCAAGGGTTTAGAGCCAGAGGCAGAAGATAAAGCTGAAAAGATGGTTTAATTTGCATTTTTGTGCAAAGACGTGTTTATCCACACCACACATTGTTTTTTTTGCTGTTCCAATTCTTGAGCTGGTCTGACCCCAGGGAATATCAACTACCCCAGATTTTTTGGGTGTGTGTGTGTGAATAAAACCAAGACTGCCCATCCTAGAATGTCCCCAAAAGTTGCTCCTTCTTTCCTAGCTCTTAGATCTGACCTCCCTCCCTCTCTGAAGTCCCCCTCTCCCCAACCAGAGATTCTCTTGGTCTAGTTCAGTGATGGCTAACCTTTTTGTCGTTGAGTGCCAAAAGTGCGAGAAAGACAACACATGCGTGCATGCCCACACACCCATAATGTAACATGTGTGCAACACTCCCGCCTCATGTGCCCTGCCACCTGCACATGTGTGTACGCCCCTCCCCACGCTCCCTGTGCATGCGCGCGCGACTTCCCAGCACCCCGTTTTGGGGCTAGCAGGCCTCCCTGAAGCCTTCTGGGGCCAAAAACGGGTTGCGGGGAAAGGGGCGCCACCCTCCCCCCATGGCCCGTTTTTGGCCTCGCAGGCCTTTCTAAAGCCTCCTGGGACCAAAAATAACCTGCCCGACCCCCGGTGCATGCACACAAATTTCCCACATGCACCCTGCTCCCCATGCATGTGCAGCAAAGACCCGAAAACCAGCTTGTCAGCGGGAGCGTGCACACATGTGGGGTGGAGCTAAGCTGGGGCGACAGCTAGTGTGCCTGCAGCCCGTGCCCCCTGTGGCACATGTGCCATAGGTTCGCCATTACAGGTCTAGTTATTGCTACTTTTTGAGGCTGGCAAAGACCTGGAGTAACAATGGGGAACACAAGCCCCCAGGGAGGTGAAAGGGACACAGGGGGAAGACTGTTCAAATCTGGATGTCTCCATCTGCAGCAGCCAGGGCAATCCAATGAAAGAGGTAAGGGGCAAGATCTATCATGCACCGTTCCCTCATCCATCAATGTAAATTATAGAAGAATATCAAAAGCATGACCTGCCACTTTGCTCCTCCTGGGCTATGGAGCACACGTTTGGGTTTGAGGTCAAGTCGACCCAAATCTGTTCCAATTTCTTGGGGTTGCTTGTGTTTGTTTTGGGATTATAACAGGGCGTCAACGTAAAAAGTTAAGATTGGCTTTTGGCAGTTCAAGGGTTCCGCTATGCAGCGCACGAATTTGGAGCGTCTCAATTCCTTTGAAAAATCCATGAACCAACATGCACCTTTTTTTTTTAGTTTTAGCTTTTCCAGGTACATGTAGAATTTAAAAAAAAAACATTTAAAGGTTTAGTTTACTTTATTGTCACTGCACATCATGCAATGAAATTAAATAACTACAAAAATAAAAAACACAAACACACATCCTTCACATTCTATACAATTGAATTGAAAACCCGATTTTGCATTAATATTGCACTATACCGTAGAATTCAATATAGTTACTGCCCTGGGATAGAAGCTGTTTTTCAGCCCATTTGTCCTTGTTTTTATTGTCATGTACCGGCTGCCAGATGGTAATAGTTCAAAAAAAAAAAAAAAAAAAAGGTTGCCCAGGATGAGATGGATCTTTCAGAGTGTTTTGAACTTTCTTAAGGCAGCGGGAGCTATAAAGCTTTTCCAAAGAGGGGAGAGGGTAACCCGTGATCCTCTGGGCAGTGACGTTGACCTTCTGTAGCGATGTCCTATCTGCCACTGTGCAATTGGCCAACCATACACAGGTGCAGTAAGCTAAAATACTTTCTAAGATGCAGTGGTAGAAGGTCACCAGCAGTTTTTCATTCAGGTGTTGTTTCCTGAGAAATCTCAGGTAGTATAATCACTGCTGGGCCCTTTTGACCAGGGCTGCAATGTGAGTGCCGCAGGTCACGGCCTCTTTTATGATAACACACAAAAACTTTAAACTGGCCACTTGCTCCACTCGGTCTCCATTGATAAGCAAGGGCTGGATGTCCGATCTATTCCTTCTATAGTCCACTATACGCTTCTTGGTCTTATTAAGGACCAAGTTAACAAGTAGATATGGTAAAGTATTTTTCGGGGATGGGTGGGGGTGATCTATTCAGGCACATGAAAATCAATGTTAGTAAATGATTCAGAGGCTAAATTTGGAAAACACTTGCAGAAGTTACAAATACCTGCACAGAAAATTCCAAAATCTTACATTTATTTTATTCAGCTTTGAAACATTTTGGCTGAAGAAGCAATTATTTTGCAGAAACGAATGAGTTTTTTTGTTAATGTCATGTGACACCGTATATTAAAAGCATAATACGGAGATATTATCTGTCTATGTTATACTTTAGTGCATATATTATACCATAATGCATATGTAACAATGTAATTATTCATTGCGCATCCAAGACAAGGGCATCTGATAAATGGATTGGGAGACAGATAAACGGGAATTAAGGTACAAAGAGTTCTTGCCATGAAATTCTTTGGAATGTAACCAAACTTTTCACTTTAGTGTCTGAAAATTGCCAACAATTAAAGCTGGAACATGCCTGGAAAATAGGTTAAAGAGCAACGAAGCATTGTAAAGGAAGAAATAAACTATATGTTTTTTAACTGTTGAAATGTATTGCACTACAATATCACATTCTAATTTTGTAGCACAGATGGAACTCATCCCTCCACGTTCTACCAGTCAGACATGGTCAAGAAAGAGGAGAAATTGCGGTGAGGGGAACAAGCCATCAGAGAAGTGGGTGGGAATGCTGTGGTCCTTTCAATGTTCTCACACCACAGCTCCTAACATGCCTCACCAATGATGGTCAGGATGCCTGGAACAGCTGAAATTGGTATTAAGCAGTCAGAGACACCTGGCTCCTTCCTTATCTCTTCTAATTCCATCCCCTCCTCCAGAAAGTCGGAAAGAGCCTGGTAGTTTTGTGTGCTTCCCTTGACATGATGAGAAGCCTTTTTCCTACTTGGAGAACCTCCAGGTGCTGATGTTGGGAAAAGGAAGGAAGTGATGTCCCACGAGCTAAGGCTCCCCTGTTCTTTGCTCCTCAGCCAAGAGGCCTTGGGTTCTGTGTGGACATGTAGGGGTGGGAAGGAGAGCCATACAGGGAGACTGGTGATGACCTCAAGTGGCAGGCAACCTGGCCATGGGATGGAGCTAGGATTAAGGAGGGGCTGAAGCTGATGGAAGGCTGGTGGCAATGAGATGCAGTGAGAGAGTTTACAGTGGAGGGGGAAGGTTGGGGTAGAGGTTAACAGTGGCCATTTGAGGTAGGAAAGATAGCAATACCAGTAGTACTTAAGACTTGTATACTGCTTCATAGGGCTTTAAAATGCCCCCTCTAAGCGGTTTACGGAGTCAACCTATTTCCCCCAACAATCTGGGTTCTGATTTTACCAACTTTGGAAGGATGGAAGGCCGGGTCAACCTTGAGCTAGTCACGATCGAACTCCTGGCAGTGGGCAGAGTCAGCCTGCAATACTGCATTTTAACCACTCTGCCACCGTGGCTCCTAGAGGTTCTCCTAGGGCAATTTAGAAAATATTTTCTCAAAGATAGAAAGCTGAAAACAAAACATATTATGACCAGCACAAACAGAGTGGTGACGGGGGAAAACACTGTACGGTAACAACTGGGATAAAGCAAGACAATTACCTCGCAGTGATTTAGAAGTCTTTCCAAATCTGCTGCCATTTGGTTCTTGACCCTCAGCAAAGCCTTCTTCTCTTCATTTAACTGACTGGTGGGCAGAAGAAAACGGAAATGTAGTTAATACCCTATTCTAGTTGCAATGCGAGTTTTAACATAAATGGCTGAGAATGAAGCACACCTGGATCCTTGTTGAAAAGGAAAACGTGACTGTTTTCTATGGGCTACCATCAGTATAGATCAGAGGCGTCAAAAGTTGATTTCATTGAGGGCCGCATCAGGGTTGTGCTTGACCTTGGGAGGGAAGGGGCGGGCATGGGCGTGGCCAGTCTGATGTCACTCAAGACTCCATTTTCAGCCGCGACGGCCTCCTTCAGCCCTCTGCCAGCGAAAACGGAGCTCAGGGAGGCCACGCTCCATTTACTCTGGCAGAGGGCTGTAGCTATCAGAGGCTGGGCGGGTCACGCGCGGTCCTCCCCACCTCCATTTTGGCTGACAGAGGCATCGCAGGCTGGTTCGCTGCTGTTTCCAGGGTGGCACCGCAGGCCAGATCTAAGCACCTTGCAGTCTGGATCTGGCCCGTGGTCCTTGAGTTTGACACCCCTGGTATAGCAAGTAGAACTCAAAGCAAAGACAAACCAAATGACAAAGATTTTGTATGTGTTCAATCAGGGGGGTGGGTAGCTACCGGTGGGGCCAGGGCCGTATGACAATTATTAGCTGCCTTTGGAGTCAGACATCAGTGAGGCAGATGAACAGCTGGAGCCTGTTCCCAGTGTGTGCATGCGCAGAATTGCCAGATGAAGGGAACAGCTAAAGAAAAGGGGTCGACTTGGGAGTAAGGCCACAGGTGGAGGATGAATGGCCCCTCCCAGAGGAAATAAAAGAGGAGCAAAAGGGGAGTGGAGTTTGCAGGAGACAATTAGTTCGCTTAATTGGTTCATGACTCTTTGAGACCCCTTGCCAAGTTCTCCAAGCCAGATAAGGTCTGTGACCATAAATCCTCCCTTGAAAGATTTTGCTGGATGTGAATGAGCAGAATTCACTGTCAATTAATAAAAGGGGTTTTTGTCGGGACAAGGAGTTTGCTTCGTGCTCTTGGGAAGCCTCGGTCAGAACAGTTATAATGGGAAAACAGGCAGGCAGGAGGGGTCATCCATTAGTGAGAGTCTTCTTCCATCTAGCCAAATCAAAAATCAGGTGAGCAAGATAAAAAAAAAACCATCAATCCCCCCCCCCCCCCCCCCAACACTTCTGGACACTTTTTCTGAATTGAAAATTAGGCAACTTTGGCACCTCAATCAGCACCCTCTTTGACCTTCTCGGCAGCTATAGGAACAGAACTTGATGGAATCAAAGACACACTTAGACCTCCCCTTCTGCCCCCTAAGATAACAGGGTGGAATTGTCCACAGTGGCGAAAGGAAAGCCTTATTGGAGAAAAAGATCAGACAAACGATTAGCCAAGTTTCAGCTAAGCCACGTAAGTGGGACAGGAGAACCATGTTAATTAAGTAATCGAAAGAGATTTACTGGCTACACAAAAGCTGATGATTAGATCAGGGAGTCAAAAAGATAACTTAGAACAGGGGTTCCCAAACTTGGCAACTTTAAGACTTGTGGACTTCAGCTCCCAGAATCCAGCATAGCTGGCTGGAGAATTCTGGGACTTCAAGTCCACAAGTCTTAAAGTTGGCAAGTTTGGGAACCCCTGACTTAGAAGAATAACAGACAGTTGGCAGGGAACTTGGAGGTCTTGCACTCCGACCCCCTAAGTCAAGCAGGAGACCCAATTCCATTTCACACAAACGGTTGTCCAACATCTTCTTAAAAACCTCCAGTGTTGGAGCACCCACAACTTTTGAAGGCAAGCTGTTCTACTGGTTAATTGTTCCAACTGTCAGGAAATTCCTCCTTATTTCTTTATTAGATTCTATCCATTGCTTTTTTCCCCCAGCCTTCCGGTGCTTTGGTGAATATGTCAACCCTGTCTTTTCTGGGCTTTTAAGGAGGCAATGACTCCTACGCCGTTAAAAAAGGAAGTCCAAATAGTCATGGCTATGAAATTAGCAGGAAAAGCCCTCAATTTTTTAATAGACCAAGGCACCATTCTCAGAAAGTTAGCCTTGTGTGGCTCCATGGCTGACTCGGTGTTTTATTTATTCATTTATTGAATTTATACTGCTCGCCTATTTGCCTAGGGCGACTCAAGGCAGCTTACATAATATAAAGCCAGGTTGAAAACAATAAAAAACTAACAAACAGAAGCCAATAAATTAATAACAAAACCACTCCCCACCTTCTGACCCGGCAACAGCAGATCATATGAGCCTTTGAATGGGCTCCATCCCGCTCTGGGTTCCCCAGGCCCTCTGGCAGAACCAGGTCTTCTGGAAGAGTATTACGGGGGTGGGGGGGGGCATTCTAATCTCAGGGAGGAGGATGTTCCAGAGAGAGGGAGCTACCACAGAGAAGGCCCTTCTTCTGGGCCCCACCAGGTGTATCTCCCTCGGGGATGGGACCCTCAACATTCCCTGCCTCCCCGTTCTGATGGGTGGGGTAGATGTGGCACCAAATTTGAAGCCTTTACCTGATGCCCTTTTCAAGCTGAGCAATCTGTTCTTTCTGTGCAAGGATCTGGGAATCTCTCTGCTGCACGGACTCAATGAGGTACTTGTAGGGCTGCTGCACTTGGTTCAACAGAGAATTTGCTTTGTCTCGCTGAAAGAAAGAAAAAGGGGGGGAAAAGACATACTTTTAAATCACTAAAGCTAGCTACATACATTTCTGTAGGTCTCTTTCTCTTTCCCACAAGGTAATCCTCAGAGCACATATAAAGATCACTGGAAAAAGATGGAGCTAAGCATCCCTTCTCTATATTATTTACAAAGGATTGTAAATGTCTGGGTTTATTTTCCCCCAAGTTTATATGTATATGTATATCTGTATCACATGAAGGGACACATCAAGGGACGAGGTGGCTCACTGGCTCAGAGGCTGAGCTTGTCGATCAGAAAGGTCGGCAGTTCAGCGGTTGGAATCCCTAACGCCACGTAACGGAGTGAGCTCCCGTGACAGAGAAGAGCAACCAAGATGATTAGGGGACTGGAGACTAAAACATATGAAGAACGGCTGCAGGAGCTGGGTATGTCTAGTTTGATGAAGAGAAGGACCAGGGGAGACATGATAGCAGTGTTCCGATATCTCAGAGGGTGCCACAAAGAAGAGGGAGTCAAACTATTCTCCAAGGCACCTGGGGGCAGGACAAGAAGCAACGGGTGGCGAAGGGATGCTGGTGTTCTGGGAAGGAGGAAGAGTGAGGATTAAAACAGTTGCTGAGGCGGAAGCCTTTCTTAAAAAACATTCCTCTGCCCTGGGGGAAGATCCAGGGGGGACGGAGGGGGCCACGGCCCCGCCCACTGGGGGCCAGGGAGGAGAAAAAGAAGATACAATAGCCAAGAGACTTAGATCGAAAAAATAACTTTGCCTTGATTTTCCTGAACAATTTTGCATAATATTTTCTGGATTTTTTGTAAATGTCTGACAGCATGGAATTGAGAATTTAGGTATATGTACTTGCTTTTACCTTGTAGTGTTATGAAAAATGCTTTTTTTGTTATTTTTTTATTGTGTATTTTGAGGTCTCGGAAGGGCCGACGACTCTGACGTGAATGCTCTCAAAATTTCTTTGTATCCCTTACCCTACCCTATAGAAAAAATGTTAAACCAATAAAACTTTTTCAATATAAAAAAAAAAGAAGCAACGGGTGGAAACTAATCAAGGAGAGAAGCAACTTAGAACTGAGGAGAAATTTCCTGACAGTGAGAACAATTAACCGCTGGAACAGCTTGCCTCCAGAAGTTGTGAATGCCCCAACCCTGGAAGTCTTTAAGAAGATGTTAGATAGACATTTGTCTGAAATGGTATAAGGTTCCTGCCCATGCAGTGGGTTGGACTAGAAGACCTACAAGGTCCCTTCCAACCCTGCTATTGTATTGTATTGTATTGTATTGTATTGTATTGTATTGTATTGTATTGTATTGTATTGTATTGTATTGTATTGTATTGTATTGTAAGAAGTTGACTTGTCCCAGCTTCTGCCAACCTAGCAGTTCGAAAGCACGTCAAAAATGCAAGTAGAAAAATAGGAACCACCTTTGGTGGGAAGGTAACGGCGTTCCGTGCGCCTTTGGCGTTTAGTCATGTCGGCCACATGACCACGGAGACGTCTTTGGACAGCGCTGGCTCTTCGGCTTTGAAATGGAGACGAGCACCGCTCCCTGAAGTCAGGAACGACTAGCACATATGTGGGAGGGGGAACCTTCACCTTTTTATATCACATGACTTCAAATAAATTGCGAGCAGATGCATATTTGGGGCAAGCAATCTCCAATCCTGAATGTTTAAACGCAAGTGCCACTTTCAAAGAAAGAAAGAGAGGGATGGAGGGAGAGAGAGAGAGGGAGGAAAGGAGGGGAGAGAGGGGGGGGGGTGGAGAGAGAGAGAGAAAGTCTGTTCTGTTGAACTGTATCCTGTCCAGAGCAAAGAGCCCAGGCAAATGTTATACTTTTCCTGTTTAGAGGGCATCAGAGGACAATGTCTTCTGATAGTTCCCAAGGAGTGAGGGAGAGCCCTTCCTTCATGGCTTTCTGAGAATCCATTCAACACTGGCCAGGGGCTGACCTGGATTCCCCATATCTCTAAAGGTTTATCCTGGAAAACTCAAGTTGGGATTGCTTTAGCCAGCGCTCTATGTAGGGAGAGCTCAGGGATGGGAATGGCCAGATGGTTCTCTGTACTCTTTCTTTCTCTCCCTGGAACTGAAAATGGTGAACCTCCTTGGCGATGGATTCCTTCCATTTCCCAAATATCCATGATTGAGGAGCCTGTCAGAAGGCAATTGTGAAGGCGTCCAACTTGCCAGCGGCCTCTGGATGGACCTTCTGAGAACCAGCCCAGAATCCTAATTGAGTTACAAGGTAGAGCCCGTCAGAAAAAAAAAGAAAAACACCAAATAGATGAGTTGCCATGGGATGGGAGGTATGGCTGAGGATTGTGTGTGTGTGTGAGATGGCTTTAATCCAGGAGTAGAGAGAGGTTGTTTTATTGTTTGTGTGCATATATTTGTTATTGTTGGTAGGTGCCCAAGGTTATATTGTCTGAGATGGGCAGAGATATTAAAAAAATAAATAGGCATTGCATTAAAAAAAAAACTTTAAGAAAACGAAACCCGTTTTGCTAGTTTTTCCCTATTCAGAGAAGGGAGGCTTATCTGTCTAGTCTCAGTTTTGTTTAGTCTGCAGAATAATCTGTCTTTTCATCTCTGCTATTAGAGCAACACGTATTGCGCTGAGAAGGATTAGCAGGGGAGTATTGTCCACAATTGTACACACACACACACACATATATTTATTATTTTACAAATAACTCAAGACGGTGAACATATACAAACACACCCTCTTCCTCCTATTTTCCTCACAATAAGACATCTTTGAGGTGGGTTGGGCTGAGAGAGAGTGGCCTGCCCAAAGTCACTCAGGTTGGCTTCTAACGGCTTAAGGAGGCACTTGAACCCACGACCTTCTGCTTTCTAGCCTGGTGCCTTAACCACTAGACCAAACTCGCTCTCTTTTCATCCATATAGTTATGCTTTCCCTCGTTATTTCCCGCCTAGACTACTGCAACGCCCTCTACATGGGGCTCCCCCTGAGGTGCACCCGGAGGCTCCAGCTAGTGCAGAATGCAGCCGCGCGGGGGATTCTGGGAGTCTCTCGTTACTCCCATGTAACACCTCTCCTGTGCGAGCTGCACTGGCTGCCTGTGGTCTTCCGGGTGCGCTTCAAGGTCGTAGTTACCATCTTCAAAGCGCTCCATGGCTCGGGTCCTGGTTACTTGAGAGACTGCCTCCTACCACATTCCTCCCTTCGACCTGTCCGTTCTCACAGTTGGCCTTCTCAGGGTGCCGTCAGCCGGTCAATGCTGGCTGGCGGCTCCCAAGGGAAGAGCCTTCTCTGTGGTGGGTCCGGCACTCTGGAACAACCTCCCCCCCCCCCCCCCGATATCCGTACCATCACGGACCTACGACTCTTCCGTCGGATGGTAAAAGCTCATTTCTTTCGTCTTGCCGGCCTGACATAGATTAGGGACTATTTTAATTTGTTATTTATGGTTTTAACTACTTATTCAATTTCAGCACAGTCTTATTGATTTAATTGTTTTTTAAATTTTGTATATTGTGGGGTTTTATCTTTCTGTACACCGCCCTGAGTCCCTTTTTGGTGAAAAGGGCGGTATATAAATTGAAAATAAACTAAACTAAACTAAACTAATTCACACACAAGGGGATGCCGTGGTTTAGTGGCTAAGACGCTGAGCTTGTCGATCAGCAAGGTCGGCAGTTCGAATGCCTAGTATCGCGTAACAGAGTGAGCTCCCGTGACTTGTCCCAGCTTCTGCCAACCTAGCAGTTCGAAAACACGTAAAAAATGCAAGTAGAAAAAAGCGGAACCACCTTTGGTGGGAAGGGAACAGTGCTCCATGCGCCTTCATCGTTTAGTCATGCCAGCCACATGACCACGGAGATGTCTTTGGACAGCGCTGGCTCTTCGGCTTTGAAACAGAGATGAGCACTGCCCCCTAGAGTTGGGAACGACTAGCCCAAATGTGCGAGGGGAACCTTTATCTTTATAATTCACACACAAACACACACGTCTCTCTGTGTGTATGTATGTGTATAAATATATATAAATATCAATTATACCTCTTGTGAAATGCGAGCAACTTCTTCCTTCTGGCGCTCCAAATCTCTTGCAAGCAATGTATTTTGCTTCTCTAGCTGTAGCAATCTTCTTGCCAAATGCACACTGTGCCAAGACAAAAATAAAATTAAAAAATAATAAGAAGTAGAATTTTAAACCAGACATCTTTTGAAGTAGAATTTCTACTTTCTTTTCCTTAGCATACATGAATACACATATAAGGTTACAAGCTATCATGGGTGGAGGCATTTGATTAAACGTATGTTGGAGCTGCTATTGATGCTACATATCCATTCTTTCTTACTTTCCATCTGCAACAAGATAAATACTAGCTTTGCAAAATATATCCTGTTCTCAGGGGAGTAGCTTGTAGAAACAGACAGATTCAAAGACTTCTTTTGTACAGTAGCTAATTATTTTGATGGGTTTTTCTTTTTTTAAAAAAATGGTATTAGGATTTTTTAAAGTTTTTTTAAAATCCCTGCGCAAAGAAAAAAATAACAGGTTTTTTGACAGTTTTTTATACAGAGTTCAACTTCCTCCCTCCTTTTTTAACTTCCTTCCTTCTTTCCTTCCTTCCTACTCCTTTTTAACTTCCTTCTTCTCCTTTACTTCCTTCATTCTTTCCTCCTTTTTAACTTCCTCCCTCCCTCCGTCTTCCTTTTCAACTTCCTCCATCCCTCCTTTTTAACTTCTTTCCTTCTTTCTTTCCTTCTCTTTAACTTCCTCCCTCCCCAATGCAAATTTAGAATGCATTATATTTCTGAACAGACCAAATGAGGCAGAGAACAAAGCCGGTGGGCACATTTAAGTTCTAAGAACATCAGAAATAACCGACAGTCTTGCTCATTGATATGGACTTGCTTTGGCTATAACCAACTTCCCATATTCTAGAAGTCATCAATTTTAAGATTTCTGAGAAAATGCCTGGTAGTACCTATGCAGAGGTTGAATTATATGTGGTAGCGCAGTGGTTAGAATGCAGTACTGTAGGCTAACTCTTCTCACATTTCCAGGAGTTCGATTCCCTCCATCCTGACCGGCTCAAGGTTGACTCAGCCTTCCATCCTTCCCAGGTGGGTAAAATGAGGACCCAGATTGTTGGGGGCAAATAGGCTGACTCTGAAAACCGCTTAGAGAAGGCTGTAAAAGCACTGTGAAGCAGTGTGTAAGCCGAAGTGCTATTGCTATATGATTTTCTAACACTACAGTTTGAAGCCCAAAGCCAAAACATGGCATTTTAACTGGATGAGAGGAATATTCCCATCATTCTCACACTGTAATTAAACTGAGAGGTTTCTAGGAGCAACTGGACTCTAGAAGCTGCATTTGAGATAGCTACCGGGATGCATTCAAGCACCATAAAATTACGTTTAAGTAGGCATGACAGGGGGGAAAAAAAGCCACACATCTTTCTTTCCCTTATCTAAGTTCAATACGTTGTAATATCACTGGAGGGAATCTATGAAGCAATTTCATTTTCATTTTTTTTTGTAAAAAAACCAAAACACCTTAAAGGAAAAAATTCAATGATGCAACTTTCACTCAGGGAGGTGAGGGCTTTAAGGAAGGAAATGATAAAGAGTATCCAAAATCAGGTAATCATGGTAAGGAAGTACAATATTTTTGATTTTATCAGGCTTGGAGACTGGACTTCAGCGCACAGGCAGATTTTGGTGTGAGATGGATCTTCTTCTTCCTGCAAATTGGAACCCAGTCTGAGCGGGGAAAGTCCCTCTGTTGTGACCCATTAGCGGCCAGTAGAGCTGGCAGCAGATTCGAACAGTGAGGAGGTTGGGAAGGAACATGGGCCAGTCCTGGAGTCTGGGGAAGGCTCTGATGAGGGCTCTGTGTCGGAGGCAGAGAGGGGGCCAGGGCCGTATGCCAGTTATCAGCTGCCTTCGGAGTCAGACATCAGTGAGGCAGATGAACAGCTGGAGCCTGTTCCCAGTGTGTGCATGCGCAGAGTTCCAGATGAAGGGGACAGCTAAAGAACAGGAGTCGACTTGGGAGTAAGACCACAGGTGAACAATGAAACAAATTCAGAAAAAGACCATGACAAATCTGGGGACAGTTTTACATTTTTATTTTATAAAACGACCGGTCCTTCTAGAACAGGATTCTTAATCTTGGCGACTTTAAGACTCATGAACTTTAACCCCCAAATTTCCCCAGTTGGGGAATTCTGGGAATTGATGTCCACTGGCCTTAGAATTGGCAAGGTTGGGAAAGCCCGGGTCGAGAAGTCAAGGTTCGTTTTCATTTTCACGAGTGTATTAATTAATGGCAATAAAAATAGGAAAACCTGGAACATGAAAATTATTTATTATCCAATAATGCTGTTTTTAAGGACGCGGTGGCTCAGTAGCTAAGATGCTGAGCTTGTCAATCAGAAAGGTTGGCAGTTCAGCAGTTCGAATCCCTAGCGCTGCATAACAGAGTGAGCTCCCGTGACTTGTCCCTGCTTCTGCCAACCTAGCAGTTCGAAAGCATGTGAAAATGCAAAGTAGAAAAATAGGAACCATCTTTGGTGGGAAGGGAACTGTGTTCCGCGCGTCTTCGGCTTTTAGTCATGCTGGCCACGTCTTCAGACAGCGCTGGCTCTTTGGCTTTGAAACGGAGGTGAGCACCGCCCCCTAGAGTCTGGAACGATTAGCACATATGTGCGAGGGGAACCTTTACCTTTAATGCTGTTCTTACAAGTAATTGACTTATGAAGCAGGATTGTAAAACCACAGTTCTATCTTACAGGGGATACGCAGGATGTCCGTTTGAATTTATTCGGTGTGAAGCTCACCAAAGCCCTCCGCAAAAGATAACCCAAAGGGGTACTGAGAAAAAGCAGTGCAGGTTTTTCCAACATTTTTCCTGCGCCGATTCAGACCCTGTAAAATCCATTTTAAGTTGCAAGCGGATAAAGAAGAGGGCGGGGTTTTTTTTCCTTCCAAAAAATAATAATTCTTTAGCTGAAAGTTACACGCAAAACAACCAAAACGCGCAGCCAAAAAAATCCCCGCTGTTTTCAGACCGAATTTCATGAAATGAAATGAACTCATTATCTGCTCAGCTTCAGTCGAGCAGGGCTAAATGGTTTTCTGTTTCCAATACGTCGCCTGGAATGGAGACAAGACTGGGCTATGTACAGGAAAGGGAGCATTTAGACCACTTTGGGATCTGTTTACTTGTCCTGGGAGCAAGAAAGGCCCAATACATGTAAGCCACAGGCGAGCAGTGCCGCATATCCTCAAAAATGAAATGTCCTGGGTCAAACATGAAAGAAAAAAAAATAGACAACTAACCGTAAGCAAACAAGAGGGGAAGTTTGTTGCTGGTTTTAGTTTCCCTGGACAAGCAGAGCTTTCAACGGTTTGAGAAATATGAGTTGTTAGACGGGGACAGATAGGGTTTTATTATTCAGCACACTGAATCTAGTAAAGAGAGAATGAGAGAGAGAGAGAGAGAGAGAGAGAGAGAGAGAGAGAGGGAGGGAGGGAGGGAGAGGCTGGACACATCCAGCCAAATAAATCAGCTTATATGTCAGATTTATTTCCCATCAAACTTAATTAATTAGGATGACAGGATTGCTTATACTCTTGGGGAATTAAAAGCAAAGATGCCTTTTTTTTCTTTTTCTTTTCCCCCCCCCAAAGTTAATCCTAAATTAGGTCTAACTGGAATCCTGCTTGATAAGATAATGCGAGGGAGGTTCAGGTCTGCTGGGTGGGAAGTGGGAGAAAAGGCTGTTGGGAGCAGAGTAATATCTTGCAGCGAAAAGAAACAGTTGCAAACCAGTTATCGAATTCACAGCAGGACAGGAGAGGGTACGTTTTCAAATGGAAAACTTGGAGGGGGGGGGGGAATCTTGACTGTGAGCTAACGCCTCCGTGTCCCTCTTAGTTGACGGGAAACATTTTGTTAGTTTGCTAGTTAATCTCTAGAGCAGGGATCTCTCTTTATCCAGACGTAGCTGATAATCCAGCCTTGTCCGGGTATTTATTTATAGGGGGAAAATATCTGGACCAAACGTAATTTCTAATGTTGGATTTTCCCCCTTGCCAGAGGGAGGCCCCTTGTGGAGTACTGTGAAGCCGTTACCATGGCAACTCCATTGTGCGGTACAGTAGAAGCCAGTATGGCACAACAGGCTGTATCTTAACAGAACACCCCCCCCCCTCCCGAGAGGTGTTAGTCCATGTTAGTCCATCCCTGTTAGACAATGGATGGATGATAATGATGATTTTCCTTTTTTTTAATCATTTTGATTTGCTTTGGAAGGATCTTTCTTTTTTTTCTGTTGCTGTTGTGATTTGCTTTTCCCTTTCTCTCTCTCACTTGTCTTTTCTCTGTCTTTTTAAGATAGGTAAAGAAAAGTCTCTTAATAAAGGGTAATATAATTAAAAACTAGAATTGGTGATAGAAATAATAAAAGGGGGAATATCAATGTATACGCTTACATATAATAAAATGAAGTAATAATAAGAGAAAACATGGAATAACTAAACAATGTTAGATTATAATCTAAGAGAAACATGTATTATTTACTAGAAATGTGTAAGTGGATTGAATGTAATAAGTATGATTAACTTTATTAGTTTTATTTGTTTTAAAATGTACGACACCCAGATGTCATACTGTTGACACATTGATTTGATACATTTATAAAAAAAACTAAAAAAAACTTGAAAAGGCAAAAAATAAATAACAATAAAATCACTGCCGCATTTTGCACAGACTTTTGCAAGTTGTAGCAAAGCCAGGAGGCAAGGAAAGGCATTAAGTATCTCACCCATCCTGCTCCAAATTGTAAGAGATCAGCAGAGTTTATGTGCATGTTTATTTATCCAATTCAGCTTTAGGTTCTCGGGATTCTTCCCAAAAGGCAGCAGGGCTAGCTTTCACTGCCAACAACTTTATACAAATGAAATTGTTGTAGAATTTTCGTAGACTAGACAATCCAGGGCCCAGATCTTCCTAGCAATTAGCAGAAGTCAGCATGGCTGAGTATTAGTCAGGCTAATCTTATCTCCTCTGTTGATCAGCCACCTTTCTTAATAGATTGTTAATGCTGCAGACACACTACATTATGTCTTCACCAAAGCATTTGACAAAGTGCCCTATGACATGCTTATTAGCAAGCCAATTAAGTGTGGGTAGGAGGCATGCAAGCGGCTCTTACACACACAACTGGCTTAAAAACTCATCTAGGGATCCTCATGAAACCAGAGAGGGACATGAAGGCTGCCTCAAAACTCACGCATGGCCTACTCGCTCTTCCATATATTTTTTAATCTTGGATGAAGAGGTGGAAAGAAGAATTATGAGATTTAAGAAGACGCCAAGTCTAGATAATACAGCTAATGCCTCAGAAGACAGAAGGGGGAAAAAAACCAAATGAGGTAAGAGAAATGGGTTGAAATTAACAGAATAATATTTCACTTCTATGTTAAATTGCCTGCAACTTTCTTTTGCCTCTCAATCTGACAACCACATCTTTAATTTTGATTGAGCAGGGAGAATGGCTTTGCAGGAAGATGATGAATTATTGAGATAGTAGGTGTGGCAGAATATGGAAGACAACTTCAGGTGTGGATGACAACATATTTCCTACTACTACTGCTAAACTACCATCTGAAAATGTAGATTTTTTTCTTTCACCCTTGGTTAGTTTTCCACTGGTGGAGACAAGACCACAAAGGAGAAAAAGAAAGAATGTTAACTAGTGTAGAAACTCAAATCAAACATACTTTCCACCAAATACATAAAAATATGTATGTTTCAGTATTTATGACAACCTAGAAATATCGAAGAATAAAAGGAGCGATAAATATTTCTGGCTTTTCGCTGAAAATGGTCTCCTATGGATGGCACTGGGTGATATTCTCTCTAGCTTCTCTTAATTTCTCTTACGTACCTACACTGTCCCTTTGTTTCTTCCAACTTCGTTATGCCAAAGCCACAACTCGCCAAGCCAGGATGACTTTGAAAAGGCAAAATGTTGATCGGCAACTTTGGTTTCTTGCCTTGTTGAAGTTTTAATTCGAAGGATGCAGATATTGAGTTCATCTGTTTTTAAGTGTCAGGATAACTTGACTTTGGATAGTCAGGATGCACCTTGATTTCAAGGGCACGGGCATACTTTCTTTACCTTGTTAAAGGTAAAGGTTCCCCCGCACATGCGTGATAGCCGTTCCTAGCTCTAGGGAGTGGTGCTCATCTCCGTTTCAAAGCTGAAGAGCCAGCGTTGTCTGAAGACGTCTCCATGGTCGTGTGGCCGGCGTGACTAAATGCTGAAGGCACATGGAACGCTGTTACCTTCCCACCAAAGGTGGTTCCTATTTTTTACGTGCTTTCAAACTGCTAGGTTGGCAGAAGCTGGGACAAGTCATGGGAGCTCACTCGGTTACGCGGTGCTAGGGATTCGCATCACCAAACTGCTGACCTTCTGATCGACAAGCTCAGCGTCCTAGCCACTGAGCTACCCTTCTCCCTTGTTAAAGCTCCTCAAATTCCCTTCGGTATTTTTTTTTGGGTGGGGGGAACTGGTGTGGAAGTTGACATCACCTTTACCTTTGCTTCAACCGTCTTTTGGCTGTTGTAGGGACGTTGGCACCATATCCATAGGAAAAGAGAACTCTTTCTGCTTCATCCTCATTCTCAACTTGGAAAATACAAAAAGCAGAGCGTCAGAAAACCCACTTATTAAGAACAGAAACTCCAGCATCTCTGGGTTGGGCAGATCAACGGGAATTCATTTAAGGTCAGTGGAACTGATGATCCAGTTGCTTGATTTTATTTATTTTTTACAGGGAGACTCTACAACCGGTGGCTAAACAAATGCAAGGAAAAGGAAGTTAGCGAAAGGAGGAAGAACAAATACAATGTTGAATCAAACTTTTACCATTGGCAGCCTATTGATCCACAATACATGGGAAGTCACAGGCAGTACGGACGGATTGTTCTTTCTTTATCTCTTAATGATTTCCTGGAGGCATTTTTATAAGCCATCCATCATCCCTCCTTGGCGGATTTCGGGATGGCTTGGAATAAGCGAGAAAAGGCATAAAAATCTAAGTTCCTCCTTCCCCATCTCCTTTTGTACTGACTTCACTGACTTCACTTGGCCTGGCTCACCTTCCTTAGGAATCCTTCGAACTGCAATTCTGACTTTGCTTTGGTACAAACAACCGCCAAGCTGAACAGTCGCGCAAGGACTTCCATGCCAGTGAAAAGGAAAAAAATAATAATATGTTGTGCCTCTTCTTCTTCCCTTATTGACTTAGGGACCCACACGCACGCCCATGGAGATAGACACACACACACAAAACACACACATACACACACACTCCTAACCACAAACGTGTTATGTGACCCAGAGGGCTAGAGAGGGCTGGGAAAGGATCTAATTCTCTTTGTTCTTTCAGGATGGAGAGATGGTTTAGGTGCCACGCAAGTCTCAATTACGCAGCAGCCTCTTTCTTTGAAATAACTTCCTGAAGAGAGGAGTCTGCAACTGGCAAAGTATGTCCTTCACAGGCAGTGAGCATGAGAGAAATCCGGCTTTCCCCCAATATATTTACGTATCAAATTTATTGACAGCCCATTTTACCACTGGGTAGCTGAGTGGCTATATGAGAGAGGTCAGCAACCCATGGCTCTGGAGCCGCATGTGGCTCTTTCATCCTGCTTCTGCGGCTCCGTCGCTGGTTGGCTCCACAATTGTTAGGGCTTTTGGTTAGAACAGGTAGAGGAAAAAGGACGACGCGCTAGGAGGAGACTCTATGGTGGGGGAACTGGACTTCCGGTTGGCAGAGGAAAAAGGACACCGTGCTAGGAGGAGACTCTATGGTGAGGCAACTGGACTTCCGGTCAGCTCCAGAATTGAAGTGGTGGGGAGGAGCTTTGGGTTAGAACCTTTGTGGGTCTCTCAGTGTTTAAGGTTGCTGATCCCTGCTATATAAGAACAGAACAGAATAACAGAGTTGGAAAGGACCTTAGAGGTCTTCTAGTCCAACTCCCTGCTCAAGCAGGAGACCCTAGACCAGGGGCGTCAAACTCAATTTCATCGAGGACTGTATCAGGGTTGTGTTTGACCTCTGTAGGTCAGACTGGGTGTGGCCAGCTCAACCTCACTCATGTCAGGGGTGCCTCTGGTGATCCAGCGCTCTGCCAGCAAAAACAGGCTTCTAAGGGCTCCGTATTTGGCTGCGATGGACCCCTGTAATCCTCTGCCAGCAAAAATGGAGCTCAGGAGAGCCACCTGCGGCCCTTCACAAGCTCCATTTTCACTGGCAGAGGCACCATGGGCCGGTCCTTTGCTGTTACCTGGGCAGCCCCGTGGTCCAGATCCAAGCACCCCACAGGCTGGCCCCGGCCCCTGAGTTTGACACCCCTGCCCTAGATCATTTCACAGAAGTGCTGTCCAGTCTCTTCTTAAAAGCCTTCAGTGATGGAGCACCCACAACTTCTGAAGGCAAGGCTTTCTCCTTAGTTCTAGGTTGCTTTTCTCCTTGATTAGTTTCCATCCATTGCTTTCTGTCCTGTCCTCAGGTGTTTTGGAGAATAGCTTGACTCCCTCTTCTTTGTGGCAGCCCCTGAGATATTGGAACACTGCTATCATGTCTTCCCTAGTCCTCCTTTTCCTTAAACTAGACATACCCAGTTCCTGCAACTGTTCTTCATACGTTTTATATGTTTTTGTTTGCATGTTTTCATCTAAAGTTGTGAACTACCAAGAAGGATCCAGGACCAGGGCAAAAAAAACTGATGGAATCAGTCCTGATTCAGAGGCACATTGGAAGGGTAGGGTGACTTTTTTTCTGTCACCCTACAGGTGACTGTCCCAGAAAATTCACCTGAATGAATTGTAATGCAATTATTAAGTGTTGAATATCTTGGTTGAACATCTTCTTCAGCGATTTTTGTCATGCAGCGCTGTGACTGCCCTGACATCGCTTCTGGACTCTTTTGGTCACAGCCTGTTTTGCTTTCCATGCAAAATAAGGGCTTCCTCCCACTCCCACAACTGGAGAGGGATAGAGATGCAAATTGCTTCCCTTTGAAAAGTTGTGTGCATGAACGTGGGTGTGTGTCTGTGTGAGAGAAGCAAGTGGCTTCTCGTTGAAAAGTTGTGTGCATGTGAGTGTGTCTCTGTGTGCAGGTGTAAGAGAGAGAGGGGTGGGAGGAAAGAGAAAGGAAGAGAGAGAAAGAGAGAGAAAAAGAAAGAGAAAGAAAAACAGAGAAAGAGAAAGTGAAAGAGAGATAGAGATGCAAACTGCTTCCCTTTGAAAAGTTACGTGAGTGTGTCTCTGTGAGCATGTGAGAGAGAGAAAGAGAGAGAAAGAAAGATAGACAGAAAGAGGCAGAAACAAAAAAAAAAGAAAGTGAGAGAAAGCGCAAAAGAAAGAAAAACAAAAGAAAGAGAAAGTGAAAGAGAGAGATGCAAGTTGCTTCCCTTTCAGTAGTTGTGTGCATGTGAGTGTGTGTGTTTGAGAGAGATGCAAGTTGTTTCTCTTTGAAAAGTTGTGTGCATGTGTGTACATGACAGAGAGAGACAGAGAGAGAGACAGACAGACACCCAGAGAGAGACAGACAGAGACACCCAGAGAGACAGAGACACACACACACACACAGACAGAGACACACGCACACACACACACACACACAGAGAGGGGGGGAGAGGGAGGGAGAGACAGACAGAGACACCCAGAGAGAGAGAGAGACAGACAGACAGACAGAGACACAGAGAGAGAGAGACAGAGACACCCACACCCACACCTACACAGACAGACAGACAGAGACAGAGAGAGACAGAGAGGGACACAGAGAGAGAGGGGGGAGAGGGAGGGAGAAGGAGAGAGACAGACAGACAGAGACAGAGACACACGCACGCACGCACACACAGACGGGGACACAGAGAGGGGGGAGAGAGACAGACAGAGACAGAGAGAAGGAGGGAGGGAGGGAGAGGGACAAAGACAGACAGACAGAGACAGAGAGAGGGAGGGAGAGGGGGAGAGGGGGGGAGAGAGACAGACAGACAGACAGAGGGGAGCTGTTAGAAAAGAGCAACCCAGCACCATTTTGCCCTGGGAGTGCGTGTTCTTATTCTTCCTGGCAGCCTGTGCAAAAGCATAATTATACATAGTAAAGAGGATAATCATCACAAGTACAAAATGTACAGGACAAAATCTCTTTTTGGCAGCTGTCCCTGTGATTTGAAAGCATGCATCGAAAAATGGGACCTGGGTAGAAGAAGAGCATAAATACACAGCTGGTTCTGAGAAGCTTCCTGATAAGTAAAAACAACAACAACAACAACAAATGCCAACGGTGTGAATATTGAACCCATTGACATTATTATATGGATGAAATATTCTGAAACTCAAAAGGTTAGCTTTCTTCACACGCTCAGACGCAGGACTCCAACGTGGGGCTCTGTGAACATGCGAAGAAATGACTGTCTTGGTGGAGAGCGTCGGAAGGAAATGGAAATGTTGCCGCAATTAAGGAATCTCTTGGAACTGGAGCGCATTCAAACAGTTGCCCAAGGAGATTAATTAATTACCCCGTTTTATAAACCAGGGCGGAGGCAGATGAAGTGATTTTTTACCCTTGAAGCCAGACAGTGAAGTCATAGCTTTGACAGGAACCTTCGTTTACCCATTTTAGGTCCATCTACGTTGCTCCAGTCCAACCAGGGGATGGCTTCAGGTGTGGCGCCCACCGTTTGCATGGCCCGGGTCACAGCCCAGTACCAGGCTGTGGGTTGGGGAACCCCCACTCTAGGCATCGAGATACCTACATTTTCAGAGGGTTTGCTGGGACCGAAATAAAACTTCATTGCTGGTTTGAAACCCAAGCAATGCTTCCATCTGGGAAGAGTCAGCACCAATTTTGCCTGTAAGACAGTGATGGCAAACTTTTTCGGCAGTGACTGCCCAAATCAAAATGTGCGTGCATGTGTGCGCGCACCAGAGCACCAGGACCCGAAGATCAGCTGGCCAGCACATGCATGGCTGTTTTTTGGCCATTTTCAGGCTCTCTCTTTGGGCTATTTTTGGACTGTTTTTCGAGGCAAAAATGGCCTAAAAACAGCCCAAAAACGGCCCTGGAAAATGGCCCAAAATGGCTTAAAAAGGGTCCAAAAATGGCCTGAAAATGGCTCAAAAATGGCTTGAAAACAGCCAGGAAACGTGTGGAAATAGCCCCCCAAATGGCCTGTTTTTTTGGCCGTTGTTCAGGCCATTTTTCAGTGCTCCAGTGCCCGCAAAGACCAGCTGGTGACGGTGCGTATGCCCACAGAGAGGGCTCCGCATGCCACCTCTGGCACATGTGCCATAGGTTCGCCATCATGGCTGTAGGAGGTCCCAAGCTCAATTTCAGGAAACTCTACGTGAAGCCCCTCCAAGAACTGGTGCAGCCCGTCTAAAGGCCCAGATCAGGAACAATAACAGTTGGATGGGACCTTGCAGGTCATCTAGTCAAACCCCTTGCTCTCGCAGCACACCTAGACAACTAGCAAAGTCAACCAGCTTAACCACCGGGTAGCTTATTTATCCACTGCAGTGATTCGTTTAACAACAATGGCAAAAAAACCTTCGTAAAGCGGGGCAAAACTCACTTAACAAACGAAACTCACTTACGAACAGAAATTTGGGGCTAAATTGTGGCCGTGAGCCGAGCTCTACCTGCCCAGCAATTTCGGAAACTGGGCTTTCAAAACTGGGTTTTCTAAAAAGCCGCCAATTCCGTGCCCCAAAATTAAATGCTTGCGAATATAAGAAAGCATCTCAAAGCAAGAAAATCAACATGTGTATCAATGTTAGGGTTATCTCTTTTGTTTATCAGGCAGATGAGCTTTCCTATTAGCTGCTGGCAGAAATGAGAAAAAAAAAAACCAACAATGGCAAGTATGCAATCTGAATTTTTACATTCCATGAATACCCTTTTCGTGATGTTATTTATTGGTAAGTGAATAATCCCTATAGAGGATCAGGAAGGACACCCCATGGGGATGCTAAATGCTAATAAGAAAGAGGCCTCTGGCAGCAATCAAACTGAGCCAGGAAAGACATTGCTTGCAGTCAGTCACTGCTTTCAGGTCAAAAACAGAACAGGTGAGTGAGAGATTTCCACATTTTCCCAGTTTTGCAGTAACAATGGAACACTCTAAAAGTCTGTAGTGATTCTCAGTCATACAGGTTGTGGGTTATTTTATTTTTTTTAGCTATGCAATTTGGGATGAACATCCTTTGAATGGTGGGGGAGTAGGAATGGATTTCCAGAGGAGAAAAAAATATATATTGCAGACTACAGGAACTACTCAAGTGACCCTGAGGACACAGATAAACCTCCAAGTGACCTCAATGACTCTATAAAAGGATGCAACCGACCAGCTGTCTGCAAGGAGTATAAATCCTTCCATTCTCCGCCATCCAGTCAGAGCTGAAGAAGCTTCTTGGATGAGAAGTGAAATGTCTTCAAAAGGAAAAAACAAGTAAGTCCAGTTGCCTCCTGAAAAAGCACCTTTGGGAACAACCATGACCAGGATGACTGAGAATCTCTACAGACTTTTAGCTATACAATTTGGGATGAACACCCTTTGAATGGTGTGGGAGTAGGAATGGATTTCCAGAGCAGAATCTTACAACACATCTGGTCAACAAGACATAATCTAAATGCAAAAGCAGTCTCAATGGAATACAGTCCACAAACTTCACTACAAGCTTTTGAATTTGTCGCTGGACAAATAAAACCAGATTTGGATTTGTCAACACCCTCATTCTGAAGGACACAGATAGACATCTAATAATACAATAATAATACAATAGCAGAGTTGGAAGGGACCTTGTAGGTCTTCTAGTCCAACCCCCTGCGTGGGCAGGAACTTTATACCATTTCAGACAAATGGCTATCTAACATCTTCTTAAAGACTTCCAGGGTTGGGCCATTCACAACTTCTGGAGGCAAGCTGTTCTAACTGTCAGGAAATTTCTCCTTAGTTCTAAGTTGCTGGTCTCCATATCCTGGGGTGCCTTTCTGACATACCTGTAACTCCCTCCCATTTTCCCAGAATCCCCTCTGCCAAATCTTACTCAGGAAAGATGAACAACATTTATATCAATGACCATATCCAAAAAGAAAGAAAGAAAGTGAGAGAGAGAGAGAGAGAGAGAGAGAGAGAGAGAGAGAGAGAGAGAAGAAAGAAAGAAAGAAAGAAAGAAAGAAAGAAAGAAAGAAAGAAAGAAAGAAAGAAACCAACTATATCACTTTATATCTAAACTCTGAAATAACTAAGAAGGATCATTTAATTTTAGGTTGGTAATGAAAATATTCTGTTGACAAACAACCGAATTCGGAGAGCACCAAGGATTAAATGAATGAAATGTTTACTTTTGTCTAATCTTAATGGTATCCATTATAACTGATTTGAGTTTATGGAATTCATTCAAAAACATTCGTCCATCCATCCATCCATCTCAATCTCTTGCTACTATTTTAGAACAAATTGGAGACTTTAAAATAAATGAGTGGAATCTCCATGTTCTGATAAGTCCATGAACTAGAACAACAGGCGAGAAACGAAGTTGGTGCCTAGACCCAAGGCAATGACTCCCTACAAGATATATCTTTCCATCCTATTTATTCGGGGCGGTATGCACAGGAGAGGAATTCCATGCATAACACACACAAAAATATGCACACATATCCTGGTTTAAGAAGTGCTGGTACTGCTCACAGCAACAGACAATTAAGTTGCTGATAGAGAAAATCCTTTCGTTAAAATTTACTGCCATCAGAGACACTGTTGTAGAATTCAGCCCTTCTTCTTTTTTTTTTTAATTGCAGCAACTTTCACAGTAAACTTTCCAAAAGATCTCATGGAGTGAGATAACAAACTGAAAAAGAGAGCAAGAGCTGACATGCCTGGGAAATCAGGTTTTTTTTTTATCGAGAGAGAGAGAGATATGAAGAGAAAGAGAGAGAGAGAGAAATGAAGAGAAAGAGAGAGAAAGAAACAGAGATGTGTTAGAAAAGAGCAACACGTCACCATTTTGCCCTGGTAGGGGAGAGGGAAGGGAGGGGAGGGAGGGAGGGAGGGAGGGAAAGAGAGAACACAGTAATTTTAGGAGATATTCACAAGGCGCTATATATTCAAGCTGCTAATTAAGGTGTAATAAAATACATATTTATGCTAATTCATTGTATACAGCTGCATGTTGAATGGGTGCTCAACATTCCTGGATTTATAACGAAACCAATCTCATTAACGGCCATTAGATTGTAAATAAATTCTAAGACAGAATCATAAAGGATCATTCGGAAGGACTTACGCTCTGCCGTTTGCATTATTATCTCATCGAGTTCTTTTTCCAGTTTTTCGTACGTGTCAAGCCTTGCTTGGTACTCAGAATTTTGTGCCTGAAGTTCCGAGATCTTTTTCTCGCTCAATCCTTGAAGACTGTAAAATTCTTTCGTTAATACCTAAGAATTATTATTATTTTTTTAAAGAAAAGGAAGTTAGTTAAGAGAGCAATAAATCATTGAGGAAATAAAGAAATGCTCACTCAGTTCAAATATTTGCAAGGTTAGGACAAGTCCTTTTTTAACTTTAAAGTTGGATTAAGTGTCTCGGGCTGTGTTCAAACGCATGATTCGCTATAAATGCCAGCTCTCCGGGAACAGAATAAAGTTGTACAAAGAGTCTCACTTTTTCGTCCACTGCTCCTTCCTCCCTGCAATTATTTTCTTAGGGGCTGCAAAAGTTAAAATTTGCAAAGAATAGGAAAATGATTGTCTTCGGTATGGGTGCTGGGTCCAACTCAGCCATGGGAACTACTGTATCCTTACAAAGATCTAGGTAGGCCAATAGTTTATCATTGTTTTAATAGGCTCTTAAATTATTTTAGCACGGGTTAAACTTATTTAATGTAATCTTAAATCTATTTAACTGATTGTATTTATATGTATTTTATCTTTTTATTATACCTGTGCACCGCCCTGAGTCCCAAATCAGGAGAGAGGGCGGTATATAAATAAAATAAAATAAAATAAAATAAAATAAATAAATAAATAAAATATTTGAACCAGAAAGATCAATGACTTTATAAATTGAATTAGCACCCAAGTGGAGAAATGGAGAGATGTAAACAAGCTTTCCGAAATGGAAAACCATGCCAGGGAGTAGTGAAATTTAATAAGGAACGAAATATACTCTTTGGTGTTCAAATGAAGCATGGGTGGTCCTTAACTTACGACCACAATTGAGGCCAAATGTCCCAAAGGTGCTTTTTTTTTCAAGAAGCAACGGGACTTTCTGGTTCTTCTTTGAAGACATTTTGCTTATTATCCAAGAAGCTTCTTCAGTTCTGACTGCTCTTCCCCACTCAAGAGCTGGAGAAGCTCCTTGGGGGAGAAGCGAAATGTCTTCAAAGAAAAACCAGAAAGTCCAGTTGCCTCTTGAAAAAAATCACCTTTGGGGACAACCATGCCCTTGGGTGACAGAGAATCTCCAAAGAACAAATGAGGCCGATATTTCTCTTGGTAAGCTGCTACGTGAATTTCTCTCCCCCCCCCCCCATTTTACGAGCTTTCTTGCCAACGTTGTTAAGCGAATCACTGCAGCGGTAAAATTAGTAACAGGTGGCCGTTAAGTGAACCTGGCTTTTTCCCACTGAGTTCGCTTGTCGGACGGTCGCAAAATGTGACCTTGGGACACTGCAACCATCCATAAATAGCATCCAAACTTTTGTTCACTGTGTAAGTGTTCGCAAGTCACTTTTTTCAGTGCTTGTTGTAACTTCAAATGGTTACTAAGTTAACTGTTGTAACCTGCCCTGCTGGTCGCCGGCGTGCCACAACGTAAGTGACCTGGGCGAGAGTCCACCAAAGCCCTCTTTCGTACGTACTTCTAGTTTCCGCTGATACTTTTCGCACTCCAGCTGACACTGAGAGAGGTTCCTGGAGGTCTCTTCCTGGATTAGCTGCACTCGTTCGCTCTCGAAAGATTTGAGTTTGCTCTGGTGGAGAAGTTCGGCCACTTTGTTTTCAGTGCTGAGCTGCAGCTGCCGGTATCTAAAGCCAAAGCAAAGCAAAAATGTGGCCACGGCAAAACCAAAAAGGTCTGTAGAGATTCTCAGTCATCTCAGGTCATCGTTGTCCCAAAGGTGCTTTTTCAGGAAAACGAAAAGGTGCTATAAAAACAAACAAACAAACAAACAAACAAACATCACCGAAAAAGCACCTTTGGGAACAACCATCACATGGATGACTGAGAATCTCTGCAGACTTTGGGGGTCATGGATGAAGAGATAATAATGATAAAATAAAACAAGGCAAGGAAGAAACATAAAACTTTGGCTGCACAAGTTTTAGTCCGCATCAGAGGGGCAGGTTTAAGGCATCAGGTTATGCGATCAAGATCCTAAACACCCTGAGATCTTGGCATCAACTTGGGTGCCTGTCATAGTACCTTGCCCTGATTAGGCCTTTGAGGGGCTGCTATTTTTCAAAGCACCTGAAGGCAAAACAAGAAACAATGGATGGAAACTAATCAAGGAGAAGAGCAACATGGGATTTAGGAGGACATTCCTGAGAGTGAGAGCGGACCAGAAGTTGCCTTCGGAAGTTGTGGGAGCTTCATCACTGGAGGCTTTCAAGAAGAGACTGGACTGCCATTTGTCAGAAGTGGTGTAAGGTCTCCTGTTTGGGCAGTGGGGGTGGGGGGATGATGTTGGACAGAACTCTCACCTCACAGTCCAAAGGTTGTGAGTTCGATCCTAGGTAGAGGCAGATGTAGGGTCTCCTGCTTGGGCAGGGGGTTGGACTAGATGACCTGCAAGGTCCCTTCCAACTTTGTTAAATTGTTAATCTGTGTCCCCCAGGCAATGGTGATATCACTGGCTAAGCCTTTCAACCCAGAAGTGTCTTGGTGCTTCTAACCCAGGTGCTACATTATACAGCTTTCCAAGCTTCTAAATGGTTCAAGTTTAGAAGTTGTTGGATAGCCATTTGTCTGAAATGGTATAGGGCTTCCTGCCTAGGCAGGGGGTTGGACTAGATGACCTGCAAGGTCCCTTCCATCTCTGCTATTGTATTGTATTGTAATATTTCTGAACAAAGTTGCAAATGACCGGGGTACCATGGTGAAGGGCTATAATAAGACATTGAGAGCATCATCCTCGTCAGACAATCAGAGAACAATGTATTAGACTTCTTCAAAGAGCGAAAAGAATATATACACCCCTCTATCTGTACACTGACAGCATCTGCACCACACAAGACTAATTCCTTCTGTGTCCAATCACACTTGGCCAATAAACAACTCTATTCTATTCTGTTCTGTTCTGTTCTATTCTGTTCTATTCCTTGTATGTCCAATCCTACTTGGCCAATAAATAATTCTATTCTATTCTATTCTATTCTATTCTATTCTATTCTGTTCCTTGTATGTCCAATCATACTTGGCCAATAAAAAATTCTATTCTGTTCTGTTCTGTTCCATTCTATTCTATTCCTTGTATGTCCAATCATACGTGGCCAATAAATTATTCTATTCTATTCATACCTGTACAAGTAGTTCTTCTTCTTCTGCGTAATAGTTTAGACTCTCATAATATAACATCTGCCAAATATGTATATGGATGTTAGATTTTAGGGGAATTTTAGTATAGGGTGGGTTGTAATTTTAATGTTCTTAAATTTTAGTACAGGCTAATTTAATTCGTTTTTAACTTTGGATATATTGTATGTTTTATATGGTTTTTTAATTTTTCCTGTACACCGCCCCGAGTCCCTTCGGGGAGAGGGGGCGGTTTATAAATCTAATAAATTATTAAATTATTAATTATTCTTCCCTCACCCCCCCCCCCCATCTCCAGCAACCATTCCCAGAGGAGAGCCAACCCTTATTGTCTGCAGTTTTCTTTTAAGCAGTATTTCTGCCACATCAAAACAATGAAAGTGATTCAAGTTCTTGCTAAATATTTGGTTTGCTTTCTGTCTGATAATGAAGCACACACAGTATTCTGCATTTGGCTTCAGTGAAGTCTCTCTCTCTCTCTCTCTCTCTCTCTCTCTCTCTCTCTCTCTCTCTCTCTATGCAAGGCTTACACCTCTGTTTAAAGCTGTTTAAAATCCCGATGGGACATTTTTCCTGTCTTCTGTAGCAACCTTTTATTCAGGGCCATCATCGCTACCTTGAGGGGAAAAAAAATAGTCCTTTCTGACGCATTCAGCTGAATTTAGCAACCAATATTTAAAACCGAAAAAGCAAACAAAATACAAACGAACTCATTTGCATCAAAATGGCAACAGAGGAATGTAATTTGAAATCTTATTCACGGAGTCACTCCTAATCTAGCAGTACTGCAGATCCCACCGAAAAAGCATGCAAATAATTTAGATAGTGCGGAACTGCAGTCATAAACTAAAAGAATATTGTGGTCTATTAAAATACAAATAGCACATTTGTTAAAATCAGCAAAAATAATTTTTTTTAAAAAAAACACGTCTCTTTATTCAGGGTTAACCTTTGGCAGAAGCACAAAATGCATGTGTCATCTTTTTCTTAAGAAATGTCTTGTTTTCTGGAGCACACATGGATGGGGGTTTAAAATGGGCCAAATGTGGTTTTCTTGGAGCAGGGTTGCTGTTGCTTAAAGAAAGGAATTAGTAGTGCATTAAGACACAAATCTTTAACTTATTTCCATTCCTGACCCAAGACTGAAGGTAGGTCAAAAAGAAAGGCCAACTGGCAAGATGAACGATCCAGGGCATTACAAACATATCAGCTAAATAGTACATAGCAAGTTTAATAGCAAGCTTCTCTCCAAAATGTAATAATTTAATAAGGGGTTTGTCTCTAAAATTTAATATTCCAACATACAGTAGTCCTTAACTTAGACTGTAAGGAAGTCCAAAATTGTCATTACTAAACGCTAAGCAAGATACCATATTTTTCGGAGTATAAGATGCACTTTCCCCCCTCCCCTAAAAAGAGGGTGAAAATTTTGGTGCATCCTGTACTCCGAATGTATTGCGTTTTAGATCTGTTCCAGGCTGCAGGGATTGCCACAGACCATTGCCCCCTACGTGGCTTGCATTTTTGGCCTCTGCGCCTGGTGTTTTCAACCACTGAACCAGGGGTGAAATCCAGCAGGTTCTGGAGAACTGGTAGTGGAAATTTTCAGTAGTTCGGAGAACCGGTAGCGGAAATCTAGAGTAGTTCGGAGAACCAGTAGCGGAAATCTAGAGTAGTTCGGAGAACCGGTAGCGGAAATTTTGAGTAGTTCAGCGAACCGGCAAATGCCACTCTGGCAGAGTGGGGAGGGAATGGAGATTTTGCAGTATCCTTCCTCTGCCACAGCCACCAAGCCACACCACGCCTTCCCAGCCATGCCCACAGAACCGGTAGTAAAAAAAAAATTGAATTTCACCACTGCTCTGAACACTCCATTTGAGACCCATTCAAGGCTGCAGGGATCGCTAGAGCACATCGCCGCCTATCACTGCCTCCGAGCATTGTGTTTTTGGCCTCGGCGCATCACATTTTAGGCCTCCGCCTGCCCCGATTTTGGCCTCTTCGCGGCACATTTTCGGGCGGCTATAGGCAGCGATGTGCTTTGGCGATCCTCGCAGCTTTCAAATGGGTCTCTGTTGTGGCCCAGCCGGCTCCGGAGGAGTCCTATGAGTCTGCTCTGGAGAAGGAGGGCGACCTTGAGAGAGCAGAGAGCCAGGCTGATCATCAGGAGGCACCTGGGTCTTGGAGTAGTGGGGAGGATCAAGGCCAGTTTGTCCCTGATGCTAGAGTGAGAAGGGCTGAAAAAAGGAGGCTTCAATTGCATCGGAAGCGAACTCGAAGGAGTTGAATTAGTCCCAGCTGCCTAATGACTGGGCCCTCCCAAGAGGGTTTCAAAGGAAGTCTTTGCTAAGAAAGTCCTTGCAGAGAACAACGTTGGATTTCTAGGTTCATGTTTATTCGTGTTGATTTTCAGGTTCGTGTCTAGTCGAGTTAGGAAGCTTCGTATCTGTTCAGAGTCATTCAGGCAAGCAGCCAAGAGAGTTAGTGGCAGCCAGCCAGTCTTGTGTTAGTCGGAGAAAGGAGGGGTCAGAACAGGTCTCCAACCAAACATTTGGAGGCGTGGAGGCCAAAATGGCAACCCGGAACAGTTGCTGCCTTGTCTGACTGCTTCTGCGTTTCGCCTGCTTTACTCCCTGGAGCTCCCTGCGACGCTGTGCTTTTGAAGCTGCATATCAGCCCCAATGACGCACGTGCACTCATTCACAACCAGCGAACTAATGTGCTGAAGCTGACCAGGCTGTTTGCTAAGGACGCTAGCTGGTAGGCAGAGGCAGGGTTTTTTTTTCCTTTTCTTATTTTCCGCCCCCAAAACTAAGGTGCGTCTTAGTACTCCGGAAAATACGACAGTTGTTAAATGACTTTTTTGGTCCCATTTTACAACCTTTCTTGCCACAGCTGTTAAGGAAATCCCTGGAGCTGTGAAGGTAGTAGCAGGGTTCTTGGGCTTATCCGATATGGAAAAAAGCCACTAAAAAAAAACAACAACCAAGGAAACTTGTCAAAATGAAGAAAGCTGAACGCCTCGTGCCCAAATCAAGCACCTCCTTATCACAATTTTCATTGGAACAGCCCTTGGTGAGCTTTGGCTGGGAAACTTCATTGCCGAACGACGGCAAATTCTGTATTTTTCGGCAGCTGGGCTGAAGAGATCTCCTCCGCTCTGCAATTGCTACTAAAGCTCCACAGGAATCCCAAATATGCATTTCAAGAAATTCACTTCGGCTCTCCCATTATTCTAAACAATGGAATGCAACAGCGAGCAATGAAATGGACAGAGGATATCGCAGCAATTAGTCATTTATTAAGACCAAAGCAAATAAAACACAAATGCTACTTGAGCTGTAAGTGGATATATAACTCTGTATATATTTATGGGCTTTGTAACATATATTTAAGCGTTGCAGCTTGCTGCATTTCAGAAGCTGTTAATAGAAATAAGGTTTTTTAAAATAAAAAATAAAAAAGGTTTTGTAACTATTTAGACAAAAGACATCATGGTCTTTATCTCCCCCTCCTACAGCAGCCCAATTTTATATATCGTATATTCCTCTCTCAAAGACATTTATGGTTTCCTTGTGTAAACTTTCACTTTCTCTCTGATGCCATAAATCCCTTCACATTCAAATAATAGAATAGAATAAGGTAAGGTAGGGTATGGTAGGGTAGAGAATAGAATAGAATAAGGTAAGGTAGGGTATGGTAGAGAATAGAATAGAATAGAATAAGGTAAGGTAGGGTATGGTATGGTAGAGAATAGAATAGAATAGAATAAGGTAAGGTAGGGTAGGGTAGATAATAGAATAGAATAGAATAAGGTAAGGTAGGGTATGGTATGGGAGAGAATAGAATAGAATAGAATAAGGTAAGGTAGGGTATGGTAGAGAATAGAATAGAATAGAATAAGGTAAGGTAGGGTATGGTATGGTATGGTAGAGAATAGAATAGAATAGAATAAGGTAAGGTAAGGTATGGTATGGTATGGTAGAGAATAGAATAGAATAGAATAAGGTAAGGTAGGGTATGGTATGGTATGGTAGAGAATAGAATAGAATAGAATAAGGTAGGGTAGGGTATGGTAGAGAATAGAATAGAATAGAATAGAATAAGGTAAGGTAGGGTATGGTATGGTAGAGAATAGAATAGAATAGAATAAGGTAAGGTAGGGTATGGTATGGTAGAGAATAGAATAGAATAGAATAAGGTAAGGTAGGGTATGGTAGAGAATAGAATAGAATAGAATAAGGTAAGGTAGGGTATGGTATGGTATGGTAGAGAATAGAATAGAATAGAATAGAATAAGGTAAGGTAGGGTATGGTATGGTAGAGAATAGAATAGAATAAGGTAAGGTAGGGTATGGTATGGTAGAGAATAGAATAGAATAGAATAAGGTAAGGTAGGGTATGGTATGGTAGAGAATAGAATAGAATAAGGTAAGGTAGGGTATGGTAGAGAATAGAATAGAATATAATAGAATAAGGTAAGGTAGGGTATGGTAGAGAATAGAATAGAATAAGGTAAGGTAGGGTATGGTATGGTAGAGAATAGAATAGAATAGAATAGAATAAGGTAGGGTAGGGTAGGATAGGGTAGGGTAGAGAATAGAATAGAATAGAATAAGGTAAGGTAAGGTATGGTAGAGAATAGAATAGAATAGAATAAGGTAAGGTAGGGTATGGTAGAGAATAGAATAGAATAGAATAAGGTAAGGTAGCGTATGGTATGGTAGAGAATAGAATAGAATAAGGTAAGGTAGGGTATGGTATGGTAGAGAATAGAATAGAATAGAATAAGGTAAGGTAGGGTATGGTAGAGAATAGAATAGAATAAGGTAAGGTAGGGTATGGTATGGTAGAGAATAGAATAGAATAAGGTAAGGTATGGTATGGTAGAGAATAGAATAGAATAGAATAGAATAAGGTAGGGTAAGATAGGGTAGGGTAGAGAATAGAATAGAATAGAATAAGGTAAGGTAAGGTATGGTAGAGAATAGAATAGAATAGAATAAGGTAAGGTAAGGTAGGGTATGGTATGGTAGAGAATAGAATAGAATAGAATAAGGTAGAGTAGGGTAGGATAGGGTAGAGAATAGAATAGAATAGAATAAGGTAAGGTAAGGTATGGTAGAGAATAGAATAGAATAGAATAAGGTAAGGTAGGGTATGGTAGAGAATAGAATAGAATAGAATAGAATAAGGTAAGATAGGGTATGGTATGGTAGAGAATAGAATAGAATAAGGTAAGGTATGGTATGGTAGAGAATAGAATAGAATAGAATAAGGTAAGGTAGGGTATGGTAGAGAATAGAATAGAATAGAATAGAATAAGGTAAGGTAGGGTATGGTAGAGAATAGAATAGAATAAGGTAAGGTAGGGTATGGTATGGTAGAGAATAGAATAGAATAGAATAGAATAAGGTAAGGTAGGGTATGGTATGGTAGAGAATAGAATAAGGTAAGGTAGGGTATGGTATGGTAGAGAATAGAATAGAATAGAATAAGGTAAGGTAGGGTATGGTAGAGAATAGAATAGAATAGAATAAGGTAAGGTAGGGTATGGTATGGTAGAGAATAGAATAGAATAAGGTAAGGTAGGGTATGGTATGGTATGGTAGAGAATAGAATAGAATAGAATAAGGTAAGGTATGGTAGAGAATAGAATAGAATAGAATAAGGTAAGGTAGGGTATGGTATGGTAGAGAATAGAATAGAATAAGGTAAGGTAGGGTATGGTAGAGAATAGAATAGAATAGAATAAGGTAAGGTAGGGTATGGTATGGTATGGTAGAGAATAGAATAGAATAAGGTAAGGTAGGGTATGGTATGGTATGGTAGAGAATAGAATAGAATAAGGTAAGGTAGGGTATGGTAGAGAATAGAATAGAATAGAATAGAATAAGGTAAGGTAGGGTATGGTATGGTAGAGAATAGAATAGAATAAGGTAAGGTAGGGTATGGTATGGTAGAGAATAGAATAGAATAAGGTAAGGTAGGGTAGGGTATGGTATGGTATGGTAGAGAATAGAATAGAATAGAATAAGGTAAGGTAGGGTATGGTAGAGAATAGAACAGAACAGAATAGAATAAGGTAAGGTAGGGTATGGTATGGTAGAGAATAGAATAGAATAAGGTAGGGTAGGGTAGGATAGGGTAGGGTAGAGAATAGAATAGAATAAGGTAAGGTATGGTAGAGAATAGAATAGAATAAGGTAAGGTAAGGTAGGGTATGGTAGGGTACAGAATAGAATAGAATAGATGGCGAATCTTTTTAGGCTCGCCTGCCATAAGAGGGGGGAGTGCAGGGAGGTCGTACGCTGGCGTGCCACACCCATAATGCAATGCGCCGCCCCCCAGTGTGCATGCATGCATGATAGGCGCTCCCCCCTAGGGAGGAGGGTAGAGAAAGGAAGGGAGTAGAGTGGGATAGGGAATAGAATAGAGTAGGAGAGGGGAGGGGAGGGTGGAGTAGGGAACGGAATGGAATAGGAATTAGAATAGAATAGAATAACAGAGTTGAAAGAGACCTTGGAGGTCTTCTAGTCCACCCCCTGCTTAGATAGGAAAAGGGTGGCTCATGGCTGGTCAAAATCCAAACCATGATTATATCTATGCCTAAATCTTGGAAATGCTCCATCCCATTTCAAGAACAACTGCCTGGAACTTGCCTCTTCGTCCTAGTTCGAGATATGCTGGGTATCGCAATAGAACTGCTATTCAAGGAATGCCAGCTAAAATCAAATTAGAGCAGAGAGCCAATTTGGTCTCTCGGTTAAAGCACTAACCTAGAAACTGCGTTTAGGCTGATCCGTCTCTCTCTAGACCAACTCAGCGCACAGGATTATCTGTTGTGGGGAAAATTGAAGGAGGAAGGTCTATGAATTATGTTTTCTGCCTTGGATTATTTATTAAAAATAAAAATATAGATGGGATTTTTAAAAAGATCTAAAAAAAATTGCAAATCCCAATGTGCCCGAGGAACTCCTTACGCAATCCTGGGTAACTCTTAGCCTTTCTTCAATTCTGTGAATCCATTTGAGGAAGAATCCTTGATTTCACTTGACAAGAAGGTGCTGGGGGGGAGGGAGATGGTCAAGTGTGGAGTGCACTTATGTCACAGGGTGGAGTTCAAGCAGAAAGAGGAAGAGGAAGAGTCCTGATCATCAAAATGACGCCTCCCATCAATTGTCCCTCCCTCTCCGTTGTCCAGTACAGAAAGTGTTCCCAGATGAAGACAGAGAAGGGAGGAAAGGAAAGAAGGAAAGGAAAGGAGGGGAGGAATGGAGAGGAAAGGAAAGGAGGAGGGAGAGATGGAGGGAGAAAGGGAGAAGGAAGGAAGGAAGGAAGGAAGGAAGGGAGAGGAAAGGAGGAGGGAGAGATGGAGGGAGGGAGAAAGGGAGAAGGAAGGAAGGAAGGGAGAGGAAAGGAGGAGGGAGAGATGGAGGGAGGGAGAAAGGGAGAAGGAAGGAAGGAAGGGAGAGGAAAGGAAAGGAGGAGGGAGAGATGGAGGAAGGGAGAAAGGGAGGAGGAAGAGGGAAAGGAAGGAAAGGAGGGAGGAAGGGCAAGTAGGCAGGTTTTATAGGAAGGGAGGAGGGAGGGTGGGAGAAAGGGAGAAGGAAGGAATGGAGAGGAAAGGAAAGGAGGCGGGAGGGAGGGACAAAGGGAGAAGGAAGGAATGGAGAGGAAAGGAAAGGAGGAGGGAGGGAGGGAGAAAGGGAGAAGGAAGGAAGGAAAGTCAAACCGGCAGGTTTTATAGGAAGGGAGGTAGAGAGGGTTAGGGTTATATACAAGTTGCATCTATCATTATAATTTAAAACAGTTAATCATTGCTGATGAAAATCTGACCAGCAGAAGAATTATTCAGGTTTGGTCACCAAAATCCCACGTTTCATACTCTTTTATCTGACAGAATAGAATTGTTGCTGACACTTTGAATTCAGGGCTGCACAATGTGGTTACTCTACTACAGAGTGACACTGCTGAACAGCCCACATGCCTCTGTAACACGATCTCACCCAAATGTGACCCAGGATTGATCTAGCAATCTTCTCATCTGCAAAGGTCTGGCTCAATTCCCTGGCTAGGCAGGGGGTTGGACTAGAAGACCTCCAAAGTTCCTTCCAACTATTCTATTCTATTCTATTCTATTCTATTCTATTCTATTCTATTCTATTCCAATCCGACATACGCAAAACCTCTTGTGCATCTGTTCTAGTGGAGTTATCCAGAAAGCACAAACTACCCAAGAGCTGCTGATTCTGTCCTACAGAGGAATCATTGAGTCTGTCATCTGTACCTCCATAACTGCCTGGTTTGGATTTGCAACCCAACAAGACAGACTCAGACTTCAACGGATAATTAGAACTGCAGAAAAAACAATGGCTACCAATTTGTCTTCCACTGAGGATCTGCACACTGCACGAGTCAAAAGGAGGGCCGTGAAAATATCTACAGACCCCTCGCATCCTGGACATAAATTATTTCAATTACTACCCTAAAAACGATGCTATAGGGCTCTGCACACCAGAACAACTAGACACAAGGACAATTTCCCCCCAAACGCCATCACTCTTCCCACAACACTGTCATATTACCTACTAAGACTGTATTACTATTATTCTTCTCTTCCTTGCTGGTACCTATCTCTTCCCACTTACGACTATAACCATGTTGCTTGTACCTTTAAAATTTGTATTTTTTAATCTGTTTCCTAGTATAATTTGATTGCTTTAGTAGCAACCTATGACTATCACTAAGTGTTGCATCTTACGATTCATGATGAATGTATTCTATTTTATTTTTCTTTATGTCCACTGAGAGCATCTGCACCAAAGACAAACTCCTTGTGTGTCCAATCACACTTGGCCCATAAAGAATTCTACTCTATTCTATTCATCGAAGACCCTACTCAGAGATGAGGTCAAGACCATCTTTGGGTAGCCTTGTCGGAACCTTTCCGGGCTTAGGAACCTAAAAGTAAGCCGGGAAGATAACGAAAAGACAAACAAACCAGCCAGCCTCAACTATTCATATTAACTTGTATCTAAGAGATGCTCCTTGTGCTATTCCAGTAAACAGGAATCTGATTCAGCTCCAAAATATTACTGAATCCAAGGAAAGATTCAGCTGTGTTCAAGTGGTAGCTGTGATTTATTCCTGTAATGGGTGGGCAGAAAAACCTGATGAACTTCCGATGTCTGGACCACAATTCCCTTGATGGGTTATAAGGAATGGTTCAAATATCTTAGAGGTCACCCTGCGGCCTATTTTTGCTCATAGTTTTGAGATTTTGGGTGCTGATAATATCTGAAGTATGGTAAGGAGCACATGCTAGAGGACTGAAAGCTATTTAGAAAGTAAATAGAAAGTACTTTTCATGAAAACCCATTAAACTCACATGAACCGAGTATCAGTAATCAGAAGTGATATTCCCTGGCAATCCTTTACTAAAAAGCCAATTGTTGCTTAAAAAATGTTGATGGCACCCAGATGTTGAGAGCACACTGCAGGCAAAACACCAGGAACATCTGGATCGCAAGTGAATCGACATCAATCAATGGAACAATACCGAATTCTCAAACCTAAATGGAACGTACAGCACATTTTAGGCGCGTAAATCCATCCTTGTAGTTAAAGCCAGCGAAATCTGGCCACGTTTGTTCCATAAAAAAAAAATCAAAAAATACTTGTCCTTAATCCTCATCCAATTTCTAAAAGTTTAGCTGCATCTTTTTGAACGGGGTGTGGATTGGAAGGATAAAAATATATATTATATTAATAATAATAATTTCGGAAAACGGTTCTGTGCCACTTAAGGCAGGCGGGACAGAAACCGTACTACACACATTTTCCCATGTTTTTGCCTGCTGATTAAGATCACTTCCAGTCTTTCATATGAAATGACCATATTTTTGTGTATTCTCCCTGGATGGTGAGTCCATCCAGCCACCTCATTCTCTGCCGTCCCCTTCTTCTTTTGCCCTTAATCTTTCCCAGGATGAGGCTCTTCTCCAGCGAGTCCTTCCTTCTCATTAGGTGGCCAAAGTATTTGAGTCTCCTCTTCAGGATCTGGCCTTCTAAAGAGAAGTCAAGGTTGATCTCCTCTAGGACTGACCGGTTTAATTGCCTTGCAGTCCAAGGGACTCGCAGGAGTCTTCTCCAGCACCAGAGTTCAAAGGCCTTCATTCTTTGGCATTCAACCTTCCTTGTGGTCCAGCTTTCACAGCCATCCATTGCAGTTGGGAAAACCAGAGCCTTGACTATATGCACTTGTGTTAGCAGGGTGATGTCTCTGCTTTTTAGTAGGCTGTCTAGATTTGCCATAGCTTTCCTCCCCAGGATCAAGTGTCTTTAATCTGCCATCGGTGGGCGAATCATCCGAGGCAGCTCGGGAGTTCATGGCTTCCATGACGGCCATGGACCTGACCCAAGTAATTCAAGGCCCCACTCACGAGGGTGGACATACACCGGATCTCATCTTTGTCTCAGGCCAATGGAAGAGTGATCTGGGTATAGGGGATATAGTCATCACGCCCTTGTCATGGTCAGACCACTCACTTCTCCGCCTCGACTTTCTGACCGCTGCTCCCCTCCGCGGGGAGGCGGAACCAGAGTCTCCAATCTGGTACCGCCCCAGGCGCCTGATGGACCCGGATGGGTTCCAGACGGCGCTTGGGCCATTTCCTGTATCCCTGACCCGTGCCCCGATGGAGGACCTCACGGCTGCATGGAATAGTGCGGCCGTGGGAGCCTTGGATCGGGTCGCGCCCTTGCGGCCTCTCGTGCGGCGGCGAAACACCCAGGCCCCTTGGTTTACCGAGGAGCTGAGGGTGATGAAACGCCGCAAGAGATGCCTAGAGAGAAGATGGAGGGCTACCCGATCTGGATCTGACCGGACACAGGTAAGAGCCCATTTACGGACTTACATTGTGGCGCTGAGAGTGGCCAAACGCCATCATTGTGCCACTCTCATAGCATCCGCAGACAACCGCCCTGCCGCCCTGTTTAGGGTGACCCGCTCCCTCCTTCAACAGAGGGTGCGGGAAGCCCCATTACAGGGTAGAGCAGAGGAATTTGTGACTTTTCTGCAGGAGAAAACCGCTCAGATACAGAACGAGTTAGCCCCCATTCATGGCCCAGTGAGATGCCACGAGGGAGATCTTGTTTGGGAGGAGTTTGACTCCGTTACTTCCGAAGATATGGACAGGTTACGTGGGCGACTGCGAGCCACCACATGTTTATTGGACCCGTGTCCCTCCTGGCTTGTACTGGCATCCTGGGAGGGGACACGAGGCTGGCTCCAAGAGGTTGTCAACGCATCCTTGAGTGAGGGTTCCTTGCCTGCTTCCCTAAAAGAGGCGATGGTGAGGCCCCTCCTCAAGAAGCCCTCTTTGGATCCAGCTCTTTTAAACAACTATCGTCCTGTCTCCAACCTTCCCTTTTTGGCGAAGGTTGTCGAGAGTGTGGTGGCAGAACAGTTTCCCCGTCACCTGGATGAAATTGATTATCTAGATCCGCGCCAGTCCGGCTTTCGGCCCGGGCATAGCACCGAGACGGCATTGGTCGCGTTGGTGGATGATCTCTGGAGGGCCAGAGATGGGGGTTGTTCCTCCATCCTGGTCCTATTAGACCTCTCGGCGGCTTTCGATACCATCGACCATGGTATCCTATTGCATCGGCTGGGGGGGTTGGGGGTGGGAGGCACCGTTCTGCGGTGGTTCTCCTCCTACCTCTCTGGCCGATCGCAATTTGTGTTGGCAGGGGGGCAGAGGTCGACCGCGAGACCCCTTATATGTGGGGTGCCTCAGGGGTCGGTCCTCTCGCCCCTCCTGTTTAACACATACATGAAGCCGCTGGGTGAGATCATCCGTGGTTTTGGGGTAGAGTACCATCTATACGCTGACGACACCCAGCTGTATATATCTACCCCAGACCACCCCAACGATGCCGTAGCGGTGATGTGCCAGTGCCTGGAAGCCGTGCGGATCTGGATGGGAAGTAACGGACTCAAGCTAAACCCGACCAAGACCGAGTGGCTGTGGTTTCCGGCTGCCCGATTCAACCAGCTCATTCCATCGCTGGCCATAGGGGGCGAACATCTTGCCCCTGTGGATGGGGCGCGCAATTTGGGTGTCCTCCTGGATACCCGGCTGTCAATGGAAGATCAGGTGACAGCCGTGGCCAGGAGGGCGTTTTACCAGGTTCGCCTGGTACGCCAATTGCGCCCCCTATTGGATCGGGACGCCCTTCGCACAGTCACTCATGCCCTCGTGACATCCCGACTGGACTATTGCAACTCTCTCTACATGGGGCTTCCCTTGAGGTGCACCCGGAGACTTCAGCTGGTCCAGAATGCAGCCGCGCGAGCAATTATGGGTACCACAAGGTACACCCATGTAACACCGCTCTTGCGCGAGCTGCACTGGCTGCCTGTCGTCTTCCGGGTGCGCTTCAAGGTATTAATTATCATCTTTAAAGCGCTCCATGGCTCGGGACCTAGCTACTTGCGGGATCGGATCCTGCCTCATACATCCTCACGACCGATTCGCTCCCACAGAGAGGGACTTCTCCGGGTGCCGTCCACTAGACTTTGTCAGCGGGCGACACCCAGGGGAAGGGCTCTCTCTGTGGCGGGCCCAGCCCTCTGGAACGACCTCCCCCCCGATATTAGGACCACCACGGATCTCCGCTCCTTCCGTCTTAAATTGAAAACACACTTTTTCTGCCTTGCCGGCCTGGGATAACTTCTCCTCTGTTTTTAGGGTTTTTTAGGGTTTTTTGGGGAATGGGGATTTTTAGTCAATGGTTTTAGTCAATGGTTTTTAGCACAGGAATTAATTTAATCTGTTTTTACATTGGTATGTATTTTGTATATTTATTGTTTTTATTTCCCCTGTGCACCGCCCCGAGTCCCTGTGGGGAGAGGGAGCGGTTAATAAATTTAACTATTATTATTATTATTATTATTATTATTTTAATTCCTTGGTGGCAGTCCCCATCTGCAGTGATCTTGGAGCCCAGGAAAGTAAAACCTGTCACGACCTCCCTTTCTGTCCCATGTATTTGCCAGGAGTTGAGAGGGCCGGATGCCATGATCTTAGTTTTCTTAATGTTGAGTTTCATGCCAACCTATACGTAGGAGAAGCAGAGCTGGCATGGCTTGAAGGACCAGGTGTGGATGCTCCCCGTGGCCAGAGAAGAACAGCTGTCCTTTTCAAAAAAGCACAGTGCAAAGCCAGTAATTAAGTAAAAAATGAGGATGAATGAATCTTGATCATTACTGAGCAATGCACCACTCTCCTCCCCTTTCTTGGGTTAAAGAGAAAGAACCAGGTGCCTGGTTCTTGAGTCCTGCAAGGGAGAAGGGCGGTCTAAAAATTTAATAAATCCTAAATCCTATGGGAAATATATCCCTGGGAGTCTAAGCATGGAGCAGGATTTGTGTTGGTTGCACTCAAGTGTGTTGAAAAAGGATGGTATTAAGTCAACAACAACAACAACCAACACCATTGAATGGAGAGCCATGTGGTAATTATCATTGGCTTTGCCTTAAACCACAGTTAGAACGAACCTGGAAAACCATCTCCTGCCATCCACTCGTCTTTATTTGTGAATGTCCCTATGGAATTATCTGGTATACTTGGTGCCTTTATTATTATTTATTAAATTTATTGGCCGCCAATCTTACCACAGGGTAACTCTTAGCGGGTTAACTGTATGACTTAATAATCTCAGTTAGCAAAAGTCGCCACTGAGTTAAGACTTGCGTTAGCAAAGCCCTTAACGCTAAATATACGATCCTTTGAATAGCCGCTCTACATACGCTAGAACAGAAAAACAGCAAGATGCCCGTGACATACATTTGTAAATTTCCTTGAGTATAAAGTCCTCATATATGCCATGGCTTTTAGATAGATAGATAGATAGATAGATAGATAGATAGATAGATAGATAGATAGATAGATAGATAGATAGATAGATAGATAGATAGAGATAGACAGACAATGGAGATAGATAGATGATAGACAAGACAGATGATGGACATAGATGAAAGACAGACAGACAGATGATGGAGATAGAAGGACTGTGTCTGTCAGACAGACAGACAAACAGATGGAGATAGATAGATAGATAGATAGATAGATAGATAGATAGATAGATAGATAGATAGATAGATAGATAGAGACAGATGATGGAGATAGATAGAGGAACTGTGTCTGACAGAGACAAACAGATGGAGATAGAGACAGACAGAGACAGAAACAAATGATGTAGATAGATGATAGACAGGCAGATGAAGCTAAATGAAGACAGACAGATAAACAGACATGATGGAGAGACAGATGATGGAGACAGATAGACAGACGATGGAGACAGATAGACAGACAGACAGACGGTGCAGATAGATAGATAATAGATGGACAGACAGGATGATGGAGACAGACAGACAGACGATGGAAACAGATAGATAGGTGGATAGACAGACAGACAAGACAGATGCATACATAACATACATACACACACACACATACATTTGGAGGTGGGGAGAGTTAAGCAAAACCTACGAAAAGATCATTCCTGGTGGCAGCATCCTGTAGGACGTAAGAGCTCATTTGGAAGCTGGAGGAACACGCTCTCTCAATTGATTGGCAGCCGTTCGTGGAGCTTCTGCTGCAGTGAACATCTTATTTTAAGGTAATTTGGGAAAATATGCTGTTTTTTAACGGATGCTTTCATCCACACATCTAAGCCCTCATTAGTATAAGGCAGATCGGATGGCTTTAACTTCTATTTTGAAGCTTGTCTGAAAAACTGCCAAAACTTGTCATTCGGTGTTTTGGTTTTCTTTTCTTTTTTTCTCTCTGAACTTTTGATTGAAGATCATATCAACCTGCAAGAACAGCTTGTCAAAAGTCGAAGGGGGGGAGGCGTATTTTCCCAAGGGAATATAAAGCTGAGCAGATATGGAGAAAAAGGAACGCAAAAGGGTGTTTTCTTTTATTAGCACATCAGTAGTATCTGATGAGGTCTAAGATTATTTCTGTCTCCGATGATGAGCCCGGGATTTTTCAACTAGCAGATCCAAACCCTTTTTTGGTGAGATCTCTGTTTTTTGTTTTAAATCTTCTACTCAAAACCAAGCCAATAAAGTCACAGGGCAAAAGGGGGGGGAAAAAAAAAACAGAGGGAGAGGTGGAAGGAAGAGTAACGCAGGAGGGGGAAAAAAAGAAAGGGAGGGGGGGGGAATCCTGTCCAGCCTCCAAAATCTGCTGGAAGGAAATCAAGATTTTAAAACTATAATGAGAAACAGAGAAAATGCTATTTGAACATCTTCATTCTTTCCGCGGAGTGAGAAAGGTGGGGCCGCCAAATCTTTCTGCAAAACAGGGAAATCAAGCCCTCCTGACTTCTCGTCCAGGGCGCCCATCCTGAGGAGGGCCGTTTCGATAGGACCAAATCGCCAGATGCTGCGGCGGCCAAACGAGAAGCCGTGGAGTTGTGATCTATACTGCGAGTGAGGTGTTGAGAAGACGCTTTGAACCCTACGATGTTTGAAAAACGATCTCCTAGGCCCCTGATGGCGAACCTATGGCACGCCTGCCACACGTGGCAAGCGGAGCCCGCTCTGTGGGCGCACGAGCCGTCGCCCCAGCTTGGCTCTGCCGCGCATGCGCCTCCCGCCGGCCAGCTGGTTTTCAAGTCTCTGCTGTGGGGGGGGGGGGGCAGGGTGTGTGTGTGAGACATGCATGCATACGTGGGGGGCTGGGCATGTGGGGGGGGTGCTCATGTGTGGATGCGCTGGGGGGGCAGGGCACATGTGGGAGGGTTGCAAACACATGCATGGGGAGGGTGCATGCGTGAGGCCACACGTGCATGCATAGGGCAGGGAGGGTGCATTGCATTATGGGTGTGTGTGCGTGCGTGCGCTTTTGGCCAAAAACGTTAGCCATCACTGTCCTAGGCTGCAAAGGCAGCACATTAAATGAGTTTGACCTTGAATTATCTAGATTTAAGTATTTGACCAGGAAATCAGAGAGAGAGAGAGAGAGAGAGAGAGAGAAAGAGAGATTTAGGTAGATATATGTTCTACCTTGAATTATCTAGATTTAAGTATTTGACCAGGAAATGAGAGAGAGAGAGAGAGAGAGAGAGAAGAGAGAGAGAGAGAGAGAGAGAGAGAGAGAGAGAGAGAGATAGATAGATTTAGGTAGATATATGTTCTACCTTGAATTATCTAGATTTAAGTATTTGACCAGGAAATAAATCTATCTATCTATCTATCAATCTATCTATCTATCTATCTATCTATCTATCTATCTATCTATCTATCTATCTATCTATCTATCTATCTATCTATCTATCTATCTATCTATCTATCTATCTATCTATCTATCTATCTATCTATCTATCTATCTATCTATCTATCTATCTATCTATCTATCTATCTATCTATCTATCTATCTATCTATCTATCTATCTATCTATCTATCTATCTATCTATCTATCTATCTATCTATCTATCTATCTATCTATCTATCTATCTATCTATCTATCTATCTATCTATCTATCTATCTATCTATCTATCTATCTATCTATCTATCTATCTATCTATCTATCTATCTTACGGACATACACATACATACAAATGTACAGTATGTATGTACACTATATGTGTTTATGAATATATATTTATATACATGAGCACACATACATACATACATGAAGATGCAGTGTATCTAAGTGCACCAGGATAAAAAAAAGAAAGCTTGCTCAGAATAAAAAGGCATATTTGGAAAAATAACTCCAGGGTTTGTATCCATAAGCTATAAGGAAAAGATTTCATCACATTAAACAAAGGCAAGAAAAACAAAGGAGGGGACTATCCCAAATGTATTCTCACGCGGAAATAAATTTCATACAGAGCGTTTGTTTCCCTTTTAGGATTGAGAGGGAAGGTTATGATTTGTGTGCAAAATGGAGGGGTCCCCCCCCCGCCCCCGTAAGAATCTCTCCGTACAAAACAAGCATCTACGAATCAAAATCTTTAGGATTTGTCCTTTTGTAATTCATCTCCATTTGCTGCTTGCCGTACACATTTTACAAGGATGGAGGAGTCTTCCAAACATGTTAACTGTCGCGCTTTCTCAAAACAAATGCACACAAAAAGCTTAAGTGCTTCTTTCTAGCCTTTCTCTCCTAGGTAGGATATTTTAATAAAGGGTGACATCGCGTATTTTTCAGAGTATAAGATGCACCTTTTCCCCCACGGAAAGAGGTTGAAAATCTGGGGGCGTCTTGTACACCAAATACGCCATTTTTGACATCCTGCGCATCCTGTTTTTCGCAAAAATGGGAGGCCTGCAATGTGCTCCTGGGGAGGCAAAAATGAGCAAAAGACCAAAACAAAATGGGAGAGTTTTTTTAAAAAAACGGACCGTTTTTGTCCCTCCCTCAGTCCCCAAGAGCACTCTACAAGCCTCCCAAAGCCTCTGTATGCCGTTTTTTTGCAAAAAAAAAAAAAAGGTCCAGTTTTCACAAGAAACAGGCAGATTTTTTGCTCGTTTTTGCCCCTTCCAGCCCCCAGGAGCACTTTGGAGGCCTCTCAAACTCTCTGCATGCCCCATTTTTTTAAATATAAAAAACGAGGTGTGCAGAGGGTTTGGGAGGGGTGCAGAGGGCAAAAACTGTTTTTTAAAAATTTATCTCTTCAAAATCTTTGTGCATCATATGCTCCGGTGTGTATTACAGTCCGAAAAATATGGTAATTAAAAGTTAGAATAAGAGACAGAAATAAAAGAAAGGGGGAATATTGATGTTTACATTTTTTAATATAATAAAATAAGACCGAGAGAAATAACAAGAGAAAGCATGGAATAATTGAATAATGACAGATTGCAACTTAATATAATTATGAGTTGGTTGAATGCAATAATTATGGTTAATTTTATCAGTTTTAGAACGTAGGACACCCCGGTGCCACACTATTCACGCATTAATATGTTTGTAAAAAAATAATAAATAAGAAACTTAAAGGGAAAAAGATGAGCTTAAGCACTCCAGTCATTTATAAAATGAGGTTATCTTCGATCTCTAAAAATATGTGGCTGAAAAATAAGAAATTTAAAAGTACAGTAATTAAATGCAACCCGGGGATTGAATTATGGGACCACATTGCTGTTATGTTATCATGTGATGTAGGCCAAACATGCCAGAACCTCCAAACTAAACATCAACCCTTGCTTGTAACACTTTTGTTATTTTGGCAAACATTAAATTAACCCGATGCTGCTCTATTGTTTTAAGTTGCCTAACTGCCTTCTTCACTTTGCTATTTGGAAATCAGAGGAGCCACCGAAATTCTTGAAAGATCTAAAGATAATTGTCCGCCAGATAGTAGAAATGACTGTCTCTGGCAAGGATTCGGTTTTCTCTCGGATATGAAGGTTTTTGAAGGGGCAAAACGCTTGCTACGTTTGGAAATGTCTCTCTTTAGGGATGCTGAAACGACACCTGGAAAATGAGAGCCTTTTAAAGGACAACGGGGGACCATTTTATTGAGGGAGAAAGGAGCCATTAATAAAAAATCACAGCCTGCGGAAGGAACCCTTAACCTGAGCATTCTGCCTATGGAGATTCTCAGCCATGGTCAGGGTTGGCCCAAAGGTGCTTTTTCAAGCAGCAACTGGACTTCCTTTGTTTTTCTAAACTAAAGAAGCTTCTTGGATGAGAAGCAAAATGGAAAGGAAGGAAGGAAGGAAGGAAGGAAGAAAAGAAAGAAAGAAGGGAACAGGGAGGGAAGGAGGGAGGGAGGAGGGAGGAAAGAAGGAAGGAGAGGAGAGAGGGGCAAATAGGCAGGTTTAAAAGGAAAGAAGGGAGGAAGGGAGGAGGAAGGAAGAGAGGGAGAGAAGAAGGAAAGGAGGGAGGGAGGGAAAATAGGCAGGTTTTGTAGGAAGGAAGGGAGGGAGAAGGAAGAAAAGAAGAAAGAAAGAAAAAAGAAGGAAGGAAGAAAGAAGGGAACGGGGAGGGAAGGAGGAAGGAAAGAAGGAAGGAAGGAAAGAGGAAGGACAAATAAGCAGGTTTTAAAGGAAGGAAGGAAAGGAATGGGGGAGGGAGGAAGGGAAGAGGAAGGGAGGGAGAGAGGAAAGAAAGGAGGGAGGGAGGGAAAATAGGCAGGTTTTATAGGAAGGAAGGGAGGAAAGGAATTGGGGAGAGAGGGAGGGAGGGAGGAAAGAAGGAAGGGAGTGAAAACAGGCAGGTTTTGTAGGGAGGGAGGGAGGAAAGGAAAAGGAAAAGGGGAAGGAAAGTCCCGTTATGTCTTGAAAAGCACTTTTGGGATATTGAGCATTGTACATTAAAATGCAGGCTGTTGCTAATGCAGGACTGGAGTGATCTCTTCCTCCTTGCTTCCTCCCTAGGGATTCAGCTGCTCAGAGGGAGGGAGAGCTAAGACACAGGGCCTTGGGCTTTTTTCAACTCGTGGCTCTGAATTTTACAAATTTTCAAGCCGGGCTTTGAGAGACTTTCAATTAGAAGATGTTTCATGGGTCCAGAGTTCTAAGACTGGAAAGCCAATTATTTATTTATTTATTTTATTTTATTTTATTCACATTTCTATACCGCCCTATCTCCCTTGTGGGGACTCAGGGCGGTGCACAGAAGAGATAAAAACAGGCAATAACATATAAATACAGGATAAAATACAATTAAATATGATAAATCTGTGCTAAAATTATTAAAAACTATTAAAACAGTTTAAAACATTATCTTAAAATTAAATTATGGGATCTATGCCAGGCCGGCCAGATGAAAGAAATGTGTTTTAAGGCCCCGGCGGAAGAGGCGTATGTCTGTGATGGTACGAAGATCAGGAGGCAGGTCGTTACAGAGGGCCGGACCCGCCACAGAGAAGGCTCTCCCCCTGGGGGTCGCCAGCCGGCATTGACCGGCGGATGGCACCCTGAGGAGGCCCTCTCTGTGGGAGCGGACAGGTTGAAGGGAGGTATGTGGTAGGAGACGGTCACGCAAATAACCAGGTCCCGTGCCATGGAGCGCTTTGAAGATTGTTATTAACACCCTGAAGCGCACCTGGAAGGCCACAGGGAGCCAGTGCAGCTTGCGCAGGAGAGGTGTTACGTGGGAGTATCATGAACCTCCCAGAATCCCCTGCGCGGCTGCATTCTGTACTAGCTGGAGCCTCCAGGTGCACCTCAAGGGGAGCCCCATGTAGAGAGCATTGCAGTAATCTAGACAGGAAGTAACGAGGGCTTGAGTGACCGTGCGTAGGGCGTCTCGATCTAGAAAGGCATATCAGGTAAACCTGATAAAAAGCTCCCCTGGCCACGGCCGTCACATGGTCGTCCAAGGACAGCCGAGAATCCAGGAGGACGCCCAAGTTGTGAGCCCTTTCCGTGGGGGCTAGTGACTCGCCCCCAATAGCCAGAGATGGAACCAACTGGCTATATCGAGAGGCCGGAAATCACAGCCACTCGGTCTTGGACGGGTTGAGTCGAAGCTTGTTCCTCCCCATCCAGACCCGCACGGCCTCCAAACACTGGGACATCACTTCAACGGCATCGTTGAGGTGGTTTGGGGTAGAAATGTACAGCTGAGTATCATCAGCGTACTGATGGTACTCTACCCCAAAACCACGGATGATCTCACCCAGCGGCTTCATATAGGTGTTGAACAGGAGAGGCGAGAGAACCGACCCCTGAGGCACCCCACAATTATGGCACAGATCCTACTGTAATTGTTCTTCCCAGCACAAATCGTACTGGAGGTTTGTTGTGAGAAATTTTCTGGGTAAGGGCTTTCACTTGGGAAGTTGAAGTCCTTGAAGAGAGACTTGTACAAGCTAAGCTTCTTTAGATAAGGAACACCTTTTTATGACATCTAATGTATCTTCATTTTTTTTCATGTTTTATTTATTTTATTTAGATAACATTCAAATCCCACCGAACAGTTGTGTGAACTGGGTACAGTTATTTTTAAACAATCATAGTCCACATATTTGTTGTTGTATTCATCATCATCATCATCATTATAATAATATAAAAACAATAATACTTGTCATCTTCTTTAACAACTCTCCACATTAATATTTCTTCTTTTTATATCTTCTCCTTTCTGACTTCTGTTTCTGTTGTCTAGCCATTGATAACATATAAAAAAATATTCAGTTTCTTCTTTATCCTTAATAGTATTAATCTATCCATTTCTGCGCATTCTAATATTTTCTTAATTAATTTCTCATCGGACAGCATCTCATCGTTTTTCCATCGCTGTGCAAATACAATTCTGGTTGCTGTTAGCATATGTCAAATCAGATTTATAGTCTTTTTGTCATGTTTTTCTGGTATAATGCCGAAAACAAGAATCTCTCTGGTTTCAAGTCTATTTGTTGCTTTATCATTTTTTCCAACCAAGTATGTATTTTCATCCAATATTTTTTAGCTTTTGGGCATGTCCACCACATATGGTAGTATGAACCAGATGACTGATAACACTTCCAGCACTTAGCAGATCTATCTTTAAACATTTTTGCCAGTCTTGGGGGTACAAAATGCCATCTATAAAACATTTGTATACAGATTTTCTTTGTATGCAGTTGACATAGTCAATTTAATATTTCTATCCCATAGTTTCTGCCATTTATCTAATTCTATTGCATGTCCAAAGTTTTTAGGCCAGGCAATCTTTGTCTCCTTTAGCTGCTTAATGTATTCTGGGTCAGAAATGAGTGTGAAGGGAAAAACAACAACAACAAGGACACATAGGTTAAAGGGTCCTTGGTGGAGAACATCAGTGGACATGAAATTTTCCAAGTCTTTCCTGAAGGACTTCATCTTCCTCCCCGAGTGGAACCAAGCCCTTACCCAGATTATTTCTCACAAGACTTTTTCCTTTGCTGGAAAGACATTTTCCACAGTTGTCTCCAAGGGGGGAAAATACTTATAGACTCCAGGAGCTCCCACCTAGGTTCTTGATTCTGCTTCAAAGGGCCTAGTGTGGATAAATTTAAACTCTTTCTGGAGGAGCCACGGATGGAAAATAGACACTATGTGCGGCCAGCTCAGGATTTTCTAATTTTTTTTCCAAGGGGTGGGGTGTGTTCCTTGGGAATATGGTTCTTTGGAGTCAAGACTATTTTAGGGCTCAGATACCTTTCAAGATGATGGGGAAAATGTGACACTGGCTTTCATCAACTGGCCTGCCAGGTTTGGGTGGCTCCAGAAAGGATGTGGGGACTGCCCCACCCCGTTCTATCACACGCAGAAAAATGAAAATAATCTCGGTAGCTGTTCTTTCGATCTGAAAGAGAGTTTCTTTAGGTCAGAATAAAGACAAGTTAGAAGAACAAGCTTGGAGCCATGGCTACTTCACGGGATCTGTAAGTCCCCAGATGACAAATAAGCTTAACATAAGATTACATGGACCAGAAAATGAGAGATTCTCAAAGCTCATAATCTATATAATGATGGCTACAGCTTTATTCTCAGTGCTCTTCTTTCTTCGACTGCCAGCAGTTTAGCAGTTGAGCCGATTCTGACCGGCTCAAGGTGGACTCAGCCTTCCATCCTTCTGAGGTCGGTAAAATGAGGACCCAGATTGTTGGGGGCAAAAGGCTGGCTCTGTAGACGGGGCCATAAAGCACTGTTAAGCAATATATAAATCTAAGTGTGATTGCTTGGGAGGGAGGGAGGGAGGGAGGGAGGAAGGAAGAAAGCAAGCGAGGAAGCAAGCAAGCCGTAGTGGCACAGTGATTAGAATACAGTATTGCAGGCTGACTCTGCCTACAGCCAGGAGTTCGATCCTGACCAGCTCAAGGTTGACTCAGCTTTCCATCCTTCCATTATTTGTATAACGGCTAAACCAGGGGTCAGCAAACAGTCAAAGAGCTGCAAAGGTGCTAACCGGAAGCCCCCCATTCAATTTGGAGATGACCGGAACTCTGGTTCCTCCACCAGAGTCTCCTCCTAGCACAGCGTCCCTTTTCCTCTGCAGACCGAAAGTCCAGTTCCCCCACCATAGATTCTCCTCCTAGCTCTGCATCCTTTTTCCTTTTACTGACTGGCAACAGGGAGCTGCAGCAGACGGTTGAAGGAACCGCATGCAGCTCCAGAGCTGCAAGTTGCTGATCCCTGGGCTAAACCAAACCGAGGGTTTCTGAGGTTGGGGTAAAGGTACCACCACCCAGGATCAGGCCACTTCACAACAGCTCTTCCAGTGAAGCAAGCTGGACAATGATTCTAGCTTCAAGCCCAAGGAAGCAGGAATCATTGCCTATCTCTAGACTGCATCTTTTAAAAAGGTTTCTGGGAGAGGTTCCCCATTTTGACCTCGTATGCCATGTACTAGGATACTTGTTAGTGTTACATAGAGCTCTCGTTCCTTCGCATATGCCAGATTACTCATGGGCTCCATTACATAACATATTCCAATCAATGGCTGCGATCCAAGAGGAAAAACCTGGCTGCTTTGTCTGGGGGGGGGGGGGGGGGGAGAATATTATGTCCAAAGAGGCTTTTTTTCAGGAGACAACTGGACTTTCTTGTTTTTTTTCTTTTGAAGACGTTTCACTTCTCATCCAAGAAGCTTCTTCAGCTCTGACTGGATGGTGGGGACCAGAAGGATTTATATTCCTTGCAGACAGCTGGTCCTTTGCATCCTTTTAGAGGGTTGTTGAAGCACTTGGAGGTTTATCTGTGTCTTTGGGGTCTCCTGAGTGGTGCTAATGGTCCCTGTAGTAAAACTGTCTGCAATTTCCCCCCTGGAAATCCATTCCTACACCCACACCATTCAAAGGGAGTCCATCCCAAATTGTATAGCTAAAGGTCTGTAGAGATTCTCAATCATCCAGGTCCTGCTTGTCCGAAAGGTGCTTTTTCAGGATCTGTTTTTTTATTTGAAGAAAAAGCACCTTTTCTTTTCCTGAGAAAGGAAAACCATAACCCTCTAAACCAGGGATGTCCAAACTTGGGAACTTTAAGACTTGTGGACTTCAACTCCCAGAATTCCCCAGCCAGTTGAAGTCTACAAGTCTTAAAGTTCCCAAGTTTGGACATCCCTGCTCTAAACGGATACAACTGACCAGTGGTGGGTTTCAAATTTTTTAGAACCTACTCTGTAGGTGTGGCCTATTTTGTGGGTGTGGCTTGACAGTCATGTGACAGGGTGGGAGTGGCCACCTTTTAAAATGTGGTGAAACTCATTTTACAACGCTCTTGCTTAGCAACCAAAAATTTGGACTCAATTGTCATGATAAATTCTTTCTTTCTTTCTTTCTTTCTTTCTTTCTTTCTTTCTTTCTTTCTTTCTTTCTTTCTTTCTTTCTTTCTTTCTTTCTTTCTTTCTTTCTTTCCTTCCTTCCTTTCCTTTCCTTTCCTTTCCTTTCCTTTCCGTTGGGTCACTGGCAGCGGCGGGCCAGATTTACTTCCAGGTACGCCGGTGGAACCCCCTCTCACCAGTTCTCTAAATTTCACCAACTGGCTCTCGCGAGTAGGTGCGAGCCTGCAGAAACCCACCACTGCAACTGCAAGGAATATAAATCCTTGCATTTCCCACCATCCAGTCAGAGCTGAAGGAGCTCCTTGGATGAGAAGCGAAACATCTTCAAAGAAAAACAAGAAAGTCCAGTTGCCTCTTGAAAACACACCTTTGAGACAACCATGACCTGGATGACTGGGAATCTCCATAAAGAATATTATGATTTTCACTAATGCCCTGCTCTGTCTTCCTCAGAATAGCTTCTTTAGGTAGATTATCTAGAACTCATTTCATTTCATTTCATTTTATTGGATTTGTAGAACCGCACCGTCTCCCCTAGGGGACCCGGGGCGGTGCACAGGTAGTTAAAAAACATCTTATAAATACAACAAGACAATAACTAAAATCGGATTAAATAAATTACCCTGTGCTAAAAATTTAGAACATTAAAACCCCAACATAATTTCCTAAAATCTCTAATTAAAACAATTTAAATTTCTAATATAGCCTAGGCTAGGCTAGGTTAGGCCAGGCCGGCCTGCTGGAAAAAGTAAGTTTTTAATTTTTTGCGGAAGGAGCGGAGGTCCGTGGTTGTTCTAAGTTCAGGGGGTAGGTCGTTCCAGAGGGTCGGGCCCACCACAGAGAAGGCCCTTCCCCTGGGCGTCGCCCGCTGGCATTGCTTAGTGGATGGCACCCGGAGAAGTCCCTCTCTGTGGGAGCGAATCGGCCGTAGGGATGTATGGGGCAGGATACGATCCCGCGATACAATCCCGCAAATAACTAGGTCCCGTGCCATGGAGCGCTTTAAAGATGGTAATCAGCACCTTGAAGCGCACCCGAAAGACCACAGGCAGCCAGTGCAACTCGCGCAGCAGTGGTGTTATGTGGGAGAACCTGGATGCTCCCAGGACTACCCGCGGCCGCATTCTGGACTAGCTGCACTCTCCGGGTGCACTCCAAGGGGAGCCCCATGTAGAGAGCATTGCAATAGTCTAGGCGGGATGTCACGAGTGCGTGAGTGACTGTGCGAAGGGAACTAATAGCAATAGCTCTAGAAACAGCACTTAAGACTTTTATACTGCTTCACTTAGAGCAGTAATGAAACACAAACTGATGATTGAATTATTGCACAAGGATGCTGTTATTTTACCATGTGACCTGTACCAAACATGCCAGAACCTCCAAACCAACCAGCAACCCTTGCTTCAAACACCTTTGCTATTTGCCAAACATTAAATTTAACCTAATGTTGCCATACTGTTTTAAGTCGAGCTGCATGTGTATCATTATGACATGTTGCTCACGCAAACCAGTTGTGAACAAGCCACGGCTGGGTACTGGGCTGTGGCCCAGGGATTGGGGACCGCTGACTCACAGCACTCTCTGAGCGGTTTAGAAAGTCAGCATGTTACCCCCAACAATCGGGATCGTAATTAATTTCTTTTTCCAGTTTAGGATGCAAGGAGTTTATTGTTATTTTAACTTCCGGCTACAGAGTTCACATCACCATTATCATCATTATTATCACTGGAGGTTCAGTAACTGGAGGGAGAGACAGACAAGACAGACAAGAGACAGATACACAGACAGAAATACTAGCCCAAAGCCATGCTAAAAACAAATGAAGAACAGTTAAATGAACTGGGTATGTCTAGTCTAATGAGAAGGAAGACCAGGGGGACATGATAGGAGTGTTCCAATTTTTGAGGACCTTCTGCAAAGACAAGAGATGGTGAAACAATTTTCCAAAGCACCAAAAGGCAAGACAAGAAAGAATGGATGGAAGCTAACCAAGGAGGGAAGCAATCTAGAACTAAGGAGAAATTTTCTAACAGTTGGAGTAATTAACCTGTGGAACAACTTGCCTTCAGAAGGTGTGGGTGCTTCACCACTGGAGGCTTTCAAAGAGACTGGACAACCATCTGTCCAGAATGGTATAGGGCCTCCTGCTTAAACAGGAGGTTGGACTAGAAGACCTCCAAGATCCCTTCCAACTCTATTATTCTATGTTCTACCTTCATTCAGGGAGTTTCTCTTGTTGAAAACAGCCAAGAATCTGAGATTCCAGGTTCCAGCAACCACATCATCATCATCATCATCATTCTCCTTCTCCTCCTCCTCCTCTTCTTCTTCCACACATGGTTTTCAACAAACCTCTTCTCTAGCCAGCATTGATAAGCCACTTTAGGAAATTATTTCTACAGAGCTGGTATTCTACCGGTTCGGACCAATTCTCCCGAACTGGTAGCGGAAATCGTGGGTGGCCCCGCCCACATTCTCCAGCTCGATGGCATCCCATTTAGGCCCTTTTTTCGCCAAAAGCGCTTGCGCGGAAGGGTGCGCGTTCACATTCGCGAACCGGTAGGGAAAGGTAAGTGTATGCCACCCCCGATGCCCACCCAGAGAGCAATGTATTCCAGCTGATGTAAGGTATTCCTTCCTCAGGTAGAGAGAGGAAAAAGGCAGACCGTGTAGCTGAAAGCCGACTCTTGAACCCTGGAGTCTGACACAGCCAGGGTGATTATTTATATACTCAACGCAAAACTTTGTTTGCGTTTAAGAGACAAAGAAAGTCACTTACCAATCACCGGTTGGGAATCAAGTTATAATAATTGTACTTGACTAGAAAATTGGGTGTTAGTTACACTCTTCATCACAAGATTTGCCAGAGGCATTCTCCGCCATTCAAGCTAGGCAGCATTCCACCGACTTTGTATAAACAAATACGTCCAAGGGTTTCGGATCCTACCAACACTGGTAACCAGGGCCTGTGCGCAACACAATGTGCTTTTTGTCTTTGGGGATCCCTTTTCAAGCATCACAAACATGACCTCATGCAGACAAATGTTATTTATTCATGTCAATGCATTCCTGGGTTCAGGATGACTTAAAAATAATGTGGACGCTCACTCGTTCTCCCCGTGGTTTCTGCTGCCTCCAGTGACAGCAGAAGTATTTTTAAGACCTTAATTTGGTCTCTTAAATAGAAAGGGAAATTGTTTCCCTCTAAATATTAAGAGCTGGATAGAAAAAGAAAGTTGAAACGTTAACTGGACTGTGTCAAATTTCTCAGTAAAGCCTTTGCTGCTGTTGTTTTTACTAAAATTGTAATAAAATTTCAACTGGAAAACATACCGCCGAAGTGTAATATGTACCAAACACACCAAAACAGGGCAAACTTTCCAAAGTTTGCCAGGTCAAGGAAGATATAAATACAAAAAGGTTTCTTTTCATCAACAAACAAATGAAATGTTTACTCAAGCGAGAACTTACATTTGTTTCGTCTGCCTAATAATAACTGTCTGAGGACTAAAATCATCAGGAACAGCAACACCCACAATTATTTAAATACATCAGAAGCCAGACCCAGTGGAGGCAGGGGACTGATAACAGTGAAGGGAGAAGAGAAACTTCAGAAAAGTTGAATAATTTATTTGCATCTGTTTTCAGAAGCGGTAAACAAATCCCTATCCTTGACTAGAGATAAACAGAAAAATACCCTGTTTTCCCCAAAATAAGACGTCCCCAGATAATAAGCCCAATCGGGCTTTTGATCACATGTGCTAAAATAAGCCCTCCCCAGAAATATTGCAATGCAGCAGCAGCCATGAGGTGACCACGCTCGCTGCCTCCTGCACCTCAAAAATAATAAGATCTCCCTGAAAATAAGGCCTAGTGCTTATTTCAGAGGTCAAAAGAAAATAAGACCCTGTCTTATTTTCAGGGAAACATGATAATAATTACAAAAACAGATGCAAGCAACAATTGACAAGACAGTAGTAAAAAAATGCATCAACAGGTAAAAATATATGTTGTTTTTTTAAGAAAGGCTCAAAGGTGAAACCGTTGACAATAGTATAACAACAACAACAACAACTACCACAGCAACAATAATATCTGGATGACAGATTAAATGGATGGAAAACCAAAGCTTTGCATGGGCAGCACTTGAGAAATGGGATGACAACTTGACATGGGCATGGCTTAAGAGAGGAACCCTCAAGAAAGAAATGGAAGGTTTAATACTGGCCGCTCAAGAACAAGCACTACAAAACGAATGCCATGAAAGCGAAGATACAAAAATCCATTGATAAACCAAACTGCCGACTTTGCAATGACAAAGCTGAAGCTGTTTCACACGTAATATGTGAGTGCAGCAAAATTGCATAAACTGACTACAAAGATAGACATGATTGAGTTGCTAAATTAATCCACTAGTCATTATGTAAAAAATACGGAAGAGAGGGAGAGGGAAAGAGAGGGGGTGGGAGCGGGAGAAGTCCCTGACCATTACAGCCTTCCGCCTGGGGGCTTCATCACTGGACATTTTCAAACAAATAAATGGACTGAAGAAATCTCCATGCTTCTTTGGATCCTGCACTGTTTATTGCTCTATTCTCAAAAGAAAGCCAAATGTTTAAAATATGATCTCTTGGGAAAAGGTAAAAAGGGGTTGCGTATACAATTCCTGTAGATTCAACATGTCCACACGTACATTCAAACAAAACAGAAGATTTCCATGTTTCCACCCACCGTTACCAGCGTTACTCTCATAAAAGTTGCTTCACTGTTGTGTTGCCACTGATAATCTCATGAAAACCTCATGACATGCATGAAAACGATTAGCCAACCCTCTCAGCCCCTTGCCAACTCCTTTCTCAAGGGAAACGGTCTTGCTTCATAGCAGGGCCCGTTGTTGCATTGCCAAAGCTTGGCCGTGGATCTGGTTTTTTTACCGCTGCTTTTCATGGGAATAATGACACCGTGACCTTCTCCATCCGGGAGAGAAGAGGGGGCACCAAGAACAGAAACCTGAGGGGGGACTGAATGATGCTGCTGTGACCTAGAGGTGGAGCTCTCGCCTCACAATCAGGAGGTTGTGAGTTCGATCCTAGGTAGAGGCAGATGTACGGTCTCCTGCTTGGACAGGGCATTAGACTAGATGACCTGAAAGGTCCCTTCCAACTCATCTGTTAATGTGGGGAGAGGGAGAGAGTAGGCAGCAAACAACTGGGAGGCCGGGCACAATCTTGGAAAATCCACAGCTGCAATGCCCATCCGGAACTTTCCTTGGGGGTGGAGCTTAGAACCTCTATGGTTTGAGAAAGGGAGCATGGAAGTTGCAGTCCAATAAATAACCAGCGTAGTTTGTTTGTTCCACTACCGTGTATTCATTTATTAGACATTTTGTTTTTAGGTCTCATGAACCAGAGGTGGGCTGCTGAGGGTTCAGGAGACTCTCTAGCTAAGATTCTGTACAGTTTGAAGAATCCCAAATCCCACTCCTGCCTGGCCCTGTCTACCCTGCCCCTCCCAGGAGTCCCGACATGGCCCGTTTTGGATGCAGGTAAGTGCAGGATGCGCACGGAGGCTTGGGGAGGGCAGAAAACGGGCATACCGGAAGTTCAGGAAGGCTGGAAATGGGCCAAAATTAAGCCAGGCCGGCTTTTAAGAAGCCGGCCTGGATTAATTTTAATGGATAAAGTTTTAATTGATTTTAACCTTTTTAATTCACATTTTTAGCACAGATCCCGATTTAATTCCGTTTTAAACAGTTATATATTGTATTGTTTTGCATATGTTTTTTATATTTCTGTGCACTGCCCTGAGTCCCCTCAGGGAGATAGGGCGGTATACAAATTCGATTAAAGTAAAGTAAAGGCCCATTTCTGGCTTCCAGAGGGCCTCTCGGGCCTGCGGAGGCCATTTTTGCTTTCCTGGAGGCTCGAGGAAAACCTTCAGAGCCTGGGGAGGGCAAAACCACTGCCCCCTCCCGTGCCTGCTGTGGTGCAGGAGGCCGACTGGACCACGCTCACCATGGCCACGCCCATCCAGTAACCAGGCAGAGAGCTCCTTGCGACCATTTTTGAAGCCCATCCCTGCTCTCATCTCCAACAGCCCTTTTCCCCTAGTTGTGTCTTCCTTGGCAACAGTTCACAATAAGCCGCACTAAAAATCGACGCACTCTCAGAAAGCCCCAATTTATATTATGTTTTTTATATGTTTAGTTAACTTAGAAGATGGTGTTAATGGGATATTGATATACTAAGAGAAACTTATATTGTGTCTGCTGGGAGGCGAGGGGGTATAATATTTGAATGAGAAACTTATTTTAAGACGGGGTGAGGGGGGTATAGTATTTGTATGTGATTTATATTATATTATGTCGGGGGGGGGGTAAAAAGGGGGAAAATTTGTGTGAATAAAACTTTTTCAATTAAAAAAAAGAAAAAAGAAAGCCCCAGTCTTCCCTTTATTTGCACAAAACCTTCCTCTTTTTTTTCAAATATGCTCAAGGAACGGGGAAGGCACTTACTGTTCCAATAGCTGGTCGTATTTGCTCAATGCATCTTTTTCAGCTATCACCGCTCTTTCCTTTTCACTCACGGCATTATCTCTTGCTTCTCTCAGGTTTCTGAATTATTATTTTTTTAAAAAGGAAACAAAAAAAGAATTGCACAATAAACATTCCTTTTATTCTGAAGTATTTGCTCAAAAGCGACGATGCACGTTTTGCGTTTCTGGTTCCAACATGCCATAATTTGATCTTGAAAGAAAGTTTGTTTTTCCCCTCCACCTCTCTTTCCCCCCACCACCACCACCCCCGCCCCCCCCAGCTTCTTAGTTCCATGTTTTTGGTCCACATCCAGAACACGCTTCTCAAAACAAACCTACCAATTCAGTCTTTCTCTGACGATACACACGCACATCGAAACGGAGGGGGAAAAGGGAGAAAAATCGTCATTTATTTGCCCAACTAGAGAAACTTCGGTGTTTGAAATACTCAAGAATCAAACGTTGCGCTGAATCTGGTCTATTATCTGCATGCTGAAGTCACAGAGAGAGGTTGGCTGGGTTGAGTCAGGTTTGGACCAAGGCTGACTCACATTTCATGGCTGAAAGTGGTCTTGAATTGGCACTCGTCTTAGTTCAACCACTTAGATGGCGAACCTATGGCCCGTGTGCCAGAGGTGGCACACAGAGCCCTCTCTGTGGGTATGTGCACCGTTGCCAGCTGGTCTTTGCGGGCACCGGACCACTGGAAAATGGCCAAGAAACAGGCCATTTTGGGGTGCTTTCCACGCCGTTTTGGGGCTGTTTTCAGGCCGGTTTTGGACTCTTTTCAAGACATTTTTGAGCCATTTTCAGGCCATTTTTTAGTCTGAAAAACGGTCTAAAATCAGCCCCAAAAGTGGTCTGAAAATGGCCAAAACCCAGGCATGAGTGTGCTGGTCAGCTGGTTTTCAGGTTCTGGCACTCTGGGGCGCATATATGCACACGCATGCTGGTTTGGGCACTCGGTACCAAAAAGGTTCACCATCACTGTCAGTGGGGTTTTCTTCCTAAATGTTGTAAAATGGGTAACTTACAGTGGAAAAACTAAAAAGTGCTAAAAAGCCCCATTTCTGATTTCTGAGGACCAAAGATTGAGCGAGATTAAAATTGTCAGCAGGCCCGCCTGTTCTTCTACTCAACTAACGTGGGGCCTTCCCAAGGCTGTTGGTGAAGTTGGCTTCAGCCACAGCCGCCCAGATGACAGGATCAAAGGCCAAGAAATCTCATTCAACCAAAGAATGAGAGCAGGCATTCTCCTGCTCTGGCTAAGGTGCTGTTGCCCTGAGTGATGTTGACACACAGGTAAATTGGAGGCGGCTGATGCAGACGGAAAAAATGCCCCGACCGATCAAGCTTGGCAACCTGAAGGAAGGTAAGCAAGAGGACAGTGGATTTCTAAAGGTGTCCAAATCCCTTTTGTGCTAAAAATATCTCTTTCCCAGCCACCATCCTTGCTGCCTCCTCCTCCTCCTCCTCCTCGTGTAGTTTGAGACTTCAGTTAGCATATTTTTCAGAGTATAAGACGCACCTTCCCCCCCTAAAAGAGTGTGGAAATATTGGTGTGACTTATACACTGAATACAGCCATTTTTGGCCTCCTGAAGCCTTGTCCCTGCATCCCATTTTTGTGAAAAACAGGCCTTTTTTTTTTTTTTTTTTGCAAAAACAGCTGTTTTCCCCTTCCTCCAGTCCCCAGGAGCACTCTGCAGCTTCAGCAGGGCTGTGGGAAGGGGAAAATGCCCCCGTTTTTGCAAAAAACGGCCTGTTTTTCACCCATTTTTCGCAAAAACAGCATTTTCCCCTTCCTCCAGCCCCGCTGAAGCCCGCAGAACTCCTGGGGGCTTCTTACTTACCTCTTTGACATCTTGGTGCGTCTTATACACCAGTGCGCCTTATAGTCCAAAAAATACGGTAAATTACCTGGACTGCATTTTGTGGAAGGAAATTGCTAACATGAAATTGGTTTTTAAATGAGTTTTTACTCATTTAAAGAAGAGGCCCTTCACTGCAGTTTGGTTGACAGAAATCCCATGTTCAAAATTTCATTCCTCTTGATCAATTAAAAACTAGCAACTTTAAAGCCAAATCAGAGACTTCCTTTAGTTATAAGCTTCTACAGCTGAAAGCCTCAGGCTCCAAATCACATTTGTTTTGGGAGAAGAATCCTTTCCCCTGCCGGATATTTTCCATTCACCTTCACTTCATGTCACACGGCACTGGCGTGGGCATACACCAAATGGGTTCATCTCTCCATAATCTTAGTCCTGACCTCAAAACTGCAACAGCCTTTGTGGCCGGCCTTGCCACAGTTGTTAAGCGAATCACCGCGGTTGTTAAGTTAGCAACAACCTTGTTAAGTGACTCTGATTTTGCTTGTTCAAAGGTCAGTAAGGGGAACACTGCAACCGTCATAAACATAAGTCATTTGCCATGCGGTCTGAATTTTGATCATGTGACTATGGGGGATGCTACAACAGTCGTAAGAGTGAAAAACAGCCATAAGTCACTTAACCAATTTCATTGTAATTTTTACAATGACAATAAAGATTATTATTATTATTATTATTATTATTATTATTATTATTATTATTATTATTATTATTATTATTATTATTATTATTATTATTATTATTATTATTAATTTTTTTCAGTACCATGTTGACTTTGAATGGCCACTGAATGAACTTTTTGTAAGTTGAGGATTACCTGTAGTAGGAAAATTAATATCCCAAATTACCAGTTTTTGGTTGTGGCAGACTTTGGGAAGGAGGAAAAAAGCAATTTGAAAAAAATAATTCCATGAGTATCAAAAATAAAATTCTCCAAAGCACCAGAAGGCAGGACAAGAAGCAACAGATGGAAAGTAATCAAGGATAGGAGCAACTTAGAACTCAGGAGAAATTTCTTGACAGTGAGAAAAAAAATCAGTCAGTGGAACGACTTCCTTCCAGAAGTTGTTAATGCTGCAACACTGGAAGTTTTTAAGAAAAGATTGGACGACTGTTTGCAAATAGGGTTTCCTGCCTGAGCAGGAGGTTGGATTAGTTATTCTGTTATTCTGTTCTCTTCTAAAAACTGAGAAAGGCTTCCCCTGTCTTTCCTGTAGGTCTCCCCCTCACTGCAAATAGCACAAGGGATAAAATGCATAACTGGAAGTTTGTAATTGGTGCCAGTTCAGTGGTGTAAATGTATATTTGCTTGTTTCAAGGTCCATCTTAATATTAATTCTTGATCTGTTTCAAGTTTATTTACACCTCAAGTTACCTCAGGCTTGAGGTAAGTACCTCAGGCTTGAGGTAAGTACCTCAGGCTTGAGGTAAGTACCTCAGGCTTGAGATACTGTCTGGCTTAAGACAAGACTCGGCAACCAAACCATGTGAATCAGACCAGAAAATGGCAGCGAGAAGCACACACCTTGGCATTTCCATTGAGAGGGTCTAATTTGGTGTCAAAACCTACATTTCTTGCGACAACCTGAGCCGAAAAATGTTTTATCCTTCGAGAAAGTGCATCCCTCAATCTGCTTAAGGGTAGAGAAGGAAGGAAGCTCCTTGCCCATCAAGGCAAGGATGATGAGCTATAATTATTTTTATTGAGAAACGGGCTGCCATCACACGTTAGGCATTACCCAGCTAAGCTGTCTAAGCTTCCTCCAAACCCATCCTCAGTTGATAACAAGCCACGTGCATCTTCCCTCAGTATCTTCTCGGGAATACTGAGAATTTCAGCTCAATTTCTCTCCTTTCGGCTATTTTTCTCTGTTTACGCATTTTCTTCTGTTGTTGTTAGTCTACGACTAAGAACAACAATAACAACAATAAACAGAATCAAATGGAATCAAAATCATGCGAAGGAGTATTAGTACCACTTTATAAAGCCTTAGGAAGGCCACCCATGGAATGCTGCATCCGGTTTTGGTCACCACATTACAAAAAAAAAGATGTTGAGGGTCTGGAAAAAGTACAAAGAGGAGCAACTAAGATGTTTAAAACAGAAAAAAGCACCTTTGGGACAACCGTGAACTGGATGACTGTGGATCTCCATAGACCTCTCCAGCCCATACTTAGCTAGCTTGTTCCTCTGGCCTGCTATACTTCCATGTTTTGCCAAGATGCCAAGTTTAAGGGCGTATGCCTCTTCCTTTGAACCCAGAACCCAGAAGGGGTCCTCATTCCGGATCAATCTCCCCACAGAGCCTGCACAAAAATCCCTTTTCAAAACCTAACATCAATTAGAACATCAATCAGAAGAGTAACTAAGATGATTAAAGGCCGGGAGACTAAAACATACGAAAAACGGTTGGAGGATTTGGGTTTGATTACTCTAGAGAGAAAAAAAGGACTAGGGGGGACATGAGAATAGTATTCCAGTATTTGAGAGGCTGCCACAAACAAGAAGGGGTCAATTTATTCTCCAAAGCCCCAGAGGGGAAGACAAGAAACAAAGGATGGAAACTGATCAAAGAGAGAAGCAACCTGGAATTGAAGAGAAACTTCCTAACAGTGAGGGCAACTAGCCTTCAGAAGTTGTGAGTGCCCCATCGCTGGAAGTTTTTAAGAAGAGGCTGGAGAGCTGCTTATCTGGGGGTTGGACTAGAAGACCTCCAAGGTCCTTTCCAGCTCTATTCTGATTGAATTGAACTGAACTGAGCTGACCTTCTGTGGAATCAGCCCATCTCATCCCCAGTCAGTGGCTTTTCAGTCGACGGGCAATGATATGGCAAGTAAGATGATTAAGCAAGATGGGTCAAACTCTCTCTTCATGCCTCATATTCGCACTGCATGAGATATTCAAGTCCTGTGATCTCATGGTTGGACTGTCCCAAATCAGATTTCAAAGCTATCACAGGCTTATCGCAAACATTTAACCAACCATGGGCTCCATGTCAGAGGTAGGTCTAAAGAAGCAAAATGTATTTTTGCTGGAATTGCCGTGGGTTACAAGAGAAATCCCAGGTGATCCTCAACTTACAACTACAATTGAGCCCTCCATTTCTGTTGCTAAGCGAGAGAGAGTCGTTAAGTGAGGTTTGCTCCATTTTACGACTTTTCCTGCTACAGTCAATAAGCGAATAAACTAAGAACACGGCTTGTTAAGTGAATGTGACCTCCCCGTTGACTTGGGATCACAACCCAAATTTAAGTTGCTAAGCGAGACACTTGTTAAGTGAGATCTGTCTTGCCATGATTGTAAAGCAAATCACTGCCGTTGTTCAGCTAGCAACACCGTTGTTAAGTGAACCTAGGCTTCCCCATTGACTTTGCTTGTCCAAAAGTCACAAAAGGGGATCAGGTGACTCCAAGGCATTTGTGACCGTCATAAACATGAAGTCGGCTGCTAAGCGTCTGAATTTTGATCACATGGCCGTGGAGATGCTGTGGTCATTAAGTGTGAAAAACGGTCGTAAATCTTTTCTTTTAGTGCTATTGCAACTTTGAACAGTCACTAAACTAAATATTCTAATTTGAGGAATACCTCTATTTTTCCTAAACCAATCCCTTGGCAGGTGGGTTCTTGTAAAGCAGGGATCTCCAACCTTTGCAACTTTAAGTCTGAAGGACTTCAGCTCCCATAATTCTCCAGCCAGCTTTGCTTCAGACTTAAAGTTGCAAAAGTTGGAGACCTTTGTTGTAAAGGGCATCGGGAATGAGCCACGGTGGCGCAGTGGTTAAAGTGCGGTACTGCAGGCTACTTCTGCTGACTGCCGGCTGACTACAATTTGGCAGTTCAAATCTCACCAGGCTTCTATTCTTCTGAGTTAGTTGCCAAGCGTCCGAATTTTGAACTCGTGACCATGAGGATGCTGGAATGATCCTAAGTGTGAAAAATCATCCTGAGTAACTTTTTTTCAGTGTCGCTGTAACTTTGAACGGTCACTAAACGAATTGTAACTTGAGAAGTTACTGTATTTGAGATACACACCAAAAGAGTTGTGTTCCAAAAGTCCTAAGCTAAAGAAATACCCAATGGTCCATAAATGTGGATTAATATTAAAGATGACCCACTATATTTAAAACAAAATTCAGAGTTTCAGAGCAGCTCTTTTTGGAGGTATAACTAACTTACGAAGTGGTGGCACAGTGGTTAGACTACAGCATTGCAGCCTAATTCTGCCATCTGTCAGCAGTTCGATCCTGACCGGCTCAAGGTTGACTCAGCCTTCCATCCTTCCGAGGTCAGTAAAAAGAGCTCCCAGATTATTGGGAGCAATATCCCGTCTCTGTAAACCACTTACAGAGGGCTGTAAAGCAGTATCTGTCTAAGTGCTGTTGCTATTGCTTAAAGGACAGGGGGAAAAGACAACCAACAATGAGGCTTGAAACCACCTGAGAAAATATCTCTGACAACCCCGCCTTCGTTCACACAGAGATAAACTGGGAAGCACATTGAGACTTGCAAGATTCTGTACTCTGGTTGTCACAACAACAGGAACAGAAAAAAAAAAACGGTTACAGAGTTGGTTTCTTAGTTTAGTCTACTTTGTACATATAAACATATAAAGAATGGTTGCTGGAATTGGGTATGTCTAGCTTAATGAAAAGAAGGACTAGGGGAGACATGATAGCAGTGTTCCAATATCTCAGGGGCTTCCACAAAGAAAAGGGAGTCAAACTATTCTCCAAAACACCTAAGGACAGGACAAGAAGCAATGGGTGGAAACTAACCAAGGAAAGAAGCAACCTAGAACTAAGGAGAGATTTCCTGACAGTAAGGACAATTAATCAGTGGACTGGCTTGCCTTCAGAAGTTGTGTGTGTCTACCGTGGACCGCTTTGTCCTTTAAACTGAACACATTTTTTTTTCAATAAAGACACAACTATTTGATCTTCGTGGGAATTCATTCAATTTCAGTTAATCAGGCTCTGCCTCGTTATGTTTAAATTCACAAGATTATCTTGCTTATAGACGTTGTGAATGCTTCCACAATGGAAGTTTTGAAGAAGAGATTGGACAACCGTTTGTCTGAAATGGTATAGGGTTTCCTGCCTGAGCAGGGGGTTGGACTAGAGGACCTCCAAGGTCCCTCCTTCCAACTCGGTTATTCTGTTAGTTCTGTAGTTGATCTGACAGGTCTGGAGAGTTGGACGGCAGAAGGAAGATTGCATGCTGGTGGGGAAGACAGCAAGAGAACCTTAGAAGTTATGGATGTAAATGTTGTACAAGTTTAAAACACACAAAAGGATGAAGGGAATACAGACCAGAAGGCACATAAGCTCGAGGACAAAAACACAGGGGAAGCGTGAATGATTCACCGACGCACCACACCCCTTCTGTCCCAACAAGGATAAAAATAAAGCATTGTTTTTAAGATTCTGAAACGTTCTTTTAAATCATCCACATTCAAGATTTGGCACCCAAGCCATCACATCATTTCAAGATTGAGGAGGAACAGGATTTCTGCCAAACATTTCCAGAACAATATTCTTAGCCCATACTGCCTGCAAACATTTTTATCTATCTGTCAAAGCTCCCTTAAAGAAACAGACCTTAAGCTTGTTTTTATGTAATGCAATACAAGTCGGAACACGGGAAGCCAAAAATTTGTTAATCTCATGATGCAATTAGTGGTTGGCATAATTTTGCTGACTGGGGAAGGTGGTGGAGAAGAGAAAGGTAAATAAGGGCTAAAGGCTTTCTTGCCTGTTTTAGTTCTTCACCTGCCTGAAATAATTTTAAAGCTGACATATCTGTCGTGTTCGCGCACATCCAGCCGATGCCCAAAGCTGCGTTTGATGCACTGCTCTCTGCACAATTATTTTAGATTTGCACTTTAATAACTTGTGACCAGTGGTGGGTTTCAAATAACTTAACAACTGGTTCTCTGCCCTAATGACCAGCTGGGTAGGCGGGGCTCAGTGGTCATGTGACTGAGTGGGCGTGGACAGCTCAATGACACTCAGGTCGCTCAGCGCTTCGCCTTAGCTGTTACAATGCAATAAGGGTTAACCGGAGAGGCAGTTTCTGTAAGCAGGGCAATAAAAGTTAGGTAGGAACAACGCCAGAATGTTTCCTTCCTGCCTTCCTTACAGGATTAGCCCTGTAAAGTGGGAAAAAACAAAATGAGAATTCTTCCAACAACCGGTTTTCCAAACTGTTTAGAAAGTTAACAACCGGTTTTCCCGAATAGGTGCGAACCGGCTGAATCCCACCACTGGCCTACTGCTTCGATAACTCCATCCAGCCACCTCATTCTCTGTGGTCCTCCTCTTCTTTTGCCCTCAATCTTTCCCAGCATTAGGCTCTTTTCCAGTGAGACCTTCCTTCTCATTAGGTGGCCAAAGTCTTTGAGTTTCCTCTTCAGGATCTGGCCTTCTAAAGAGCAGCTCGAGTTGATCTCTTCTAGGATTGACCAGTTGGATCGCCTTGCAGTCCAAGGGACTCGTAGGAGCCTTCTCCAGCACCAGAGTTCAAAGGCCTCAATTGTTGTTAGGTTTGACCAATGACCCTAATCAGAGGTGATATTCAGTCAGTTCTGACCAGTTCTTGCAAACCGGTAGCGGAAATTTGAGTAATTCAGAGAACCAGCCACTATCACTTCTGGCTGGCCTCGCCCCCATCTATTCATTGCCTCCCAAGTCCCAGTTGATAAGCTAGGTCTTCTTCTTAGGTGCAAACTGGTTGAATCGTCCCACTGCTCGTAACCCTGATCAGTGGGATTCATTATTATGGCAGGCTTTCTAAACAAGTTCTATGTTCTGCTTTTTTTTTAAGGTCTCCTTCACTGTGTAAAACAAAACAATTCAAAAAGGATTTCTAGAAAACAACAACTAAATAATTGTGGTTTGGTAGCCATGGAATTCTACCACAAGAATCTGAGATGCGAGTAAAGAACTCTTTATCTCTACTTTTGATTTGTCTACGAAAAACTATCTTTGGAGAAAAGAACGGGGGTGCGTCGGATTTGGAAGGATCTTAACTTAGACTGGGCTGGTTTGAAGAATCTGACGATTTGTCAGAATCACAGCAGACACAACGTTCTCTCAACCCCTCAAAAGGGAAACTCCAAAACCGGATCTCTCTCTCTCTGGCTGGAGTTCTCCATGTGAAGGAGGAAAATATTGAGTTACTCTCTCTCTTTCTATTTGCTTTTAGTCACGGGTTTTTAAACAGGGAGGAACATGGAACTTATTAAGGCCCGTTTTAGATTTTCACTGCATTTTATGACAATATACATGTGACAAGGAGAGGTGGCAACGACAACAAATTGGACTTTAGGGCTATAACTGCAACAGAAAGATGTGCCAACAGTGTTTATTTTATGGTGGCAGTTCTTCTACCAACACTCCAAGGTTGCATGTGGAACGCCAAAGAGCAGTGATGGCGCAATGGTTAGAATGCAACATTGCAGGCTAATTCTGCCGAATGCCAGCAGTTGGTCAGAGTTTGTTGCATAAATTCAAATCCAGAAAGCACACAGATAACTGATTCAACTAGATCCATTAACTTCTTTATATACCTAAGAATAGATGAATAAATGTACAATACCAACAGGTGGTTCTTCCGAGTAAACACAAGGCAGGAGAGTTACAGGCAAACACAAGTAGTTAGCTTCATTTCAGCAGACAAGTCCAGACAGACCACTCGTTTACTTCTCAGAGCAGCAGACACAATAGAGCTTACAGACTAGTTTCAGTGTCAATTTCTCTGCACAGACTCAGATCTGTTTAAGCTCCCATTGGCTGACTTAGTTGCTATGCCTATTCATTGGCTGACCTTGTTCCCATGTCTCTCCCAGTCATGAATATTTTAACACAGTTCGATTCTGACCAGCTCAAGGTTGGTTCAGCCTTCCATCCTTCCAAAGTCAGTAAAAGGAGGATCCAGATTGTTGGGGGAAATTATGCTGACTCTGTAAACTGGTCAGAGAGGGCTGTGAAGCGGCATAGAAATATAAGTGCTATGACTATTCCTCAGTAGGACATGTAGAAGCTCCGTCTGAGTAAGTTAAAGCAAGACTTACTCCTTTGAAAAGAAGGCCAGGAAGGAGAATTTTGAAATCGTTACAAAGCAAGGAAAGGTTCGTGGTTAGACGAAGTATCAAACATGTGTGTACATGTGTAAGAGGGCACAAAAGCAGTTAAATAGTGTACTCTTAAATCACCCAGATTCAAAATGTGCCGTTCCAATTGAGACTGTCCACCATGTCTACCCTTTCAGAGAGTTTCTCAATAAATTACCCACTGGAACGGTTAATTGAGGGAACAAACTCCAAACATTTTTTTATTGCTATTCTATGCAGCTCTCTCCCACTCGCTCTTATTTTCTTACGGAAGTAGCTACTCTCTGCAGCAGCTTCAAGAGCCTAGAGGTGCAGCTCTTGCCTCACAAGCAGGAGGTTGTGATTTCAATCCTAGGTAGAGGCAGATGTAGGGTCTCCTGCTTGGGCAGGGAGTTGGACTAGATGACCTGCAAGCTCCCTTCCAACTCTGTTAATCTGTTAAATACTGTAGCTGAGTCCTTTCGCTGGGAATCTCTGTTGCTTTATAATCACAATCGCTGTCAAGACAGCCATACTGAAACGAACTCAAGCAGGGGTGTCCAAACTTGGGAACTTTTAAGACCTGTGGACATGCTGGCTGGGAAATTCTGGGAGTTGAAGTCCACAAGTCTTAAAAGTTCCCAAGTTTGGATACTCCTGAGCTAAAGCATCGTGGCCAGTTGAACAATACCATAAAACCAATCACACACACACACACAAAATCAATCTAGATAAAAATCAAAGTAACAATTGAAATCCACTTGCTGGCCTCATGGCAGGCAGCCTTCTCTTCTGAGGAAAAACGATGCTCTTCCATATGCTGGAGAAAATGTTGGGAGGCTGGCCTGGAGCCTTGCACAACCTCTAAGGCACATTAAGGCTGACTAGAATGGGCTTTATTTGCCAAGCATACATTACAGGGGGGGACATGAGAACAGTGTTCCAGTATTTGAGAGGCTGCCACAAAAAAGAGGGGGCTCAATTTATTCTCCAAAGCACCTGGAGACAGGACAAGAAACAATGGATGGAAACTAATCCAGGAGAGAAGCAACCTGGAATTGAGAAGGAACTTCCTAACAGTGAGGACAATTAACCAGTGGACCAGCTTGCCTTCAGTAATCGTGGGTGCTCCATCACTGGGTTTTTTTAAAGAATAATAATAATAATAATAATGTTGAATTTATTGACCGCTCCCTCTCCCCACAGGGACTCGGGGCGGTGCACAGGGAAAATAAAAGCAATAAATATACAAAGTACATACAAATTTAAAACAAATTAAACTTATTCCTGTGCTAAAATCCCTTAACTAAAAATTCCCACTAAATATATATGTACATTTAAAACCCCATAGAGAGAGAGACTACCCTAGGCCGGCCAGGCGGAAAAGATGAGTCTTCAATTTCAGGCGGAAGGAGCGGAGGTCCGTGGTCGTTCTGATATCGGGGGGAAGGTCGTTCCAGAGGGCCAGGCCCGCCACAGAGAGAGCCCTTCCCCTGGGCGTCGCCCACTGACAAAGTCTAGTGGACGGCACCCGGAGAAGTCCCTCTCTGTGGGAGCGAATCGGCCGTGAGGATGTGTGAGGCAGGATCCGATCCCGCAGATAGCTAGAGTGTAGACGGACACTTATCTGAAATGGTATAGGGCCGTGATGGCGAACCTATGGCACACCTGCCACAGGTGACACGCGGAGCCTTTTGTCAGGGCACGTAAGGCATTGCCCTGTCAGCTGGCCAGCGTGCATGTGCGCGCTGGCCAGGTGGCTTCGGCCTTCTTTTGATGTGACTTCCGGGTTGCTTGTAGGGCTGGTTTTAACCCTCCAGAGCCTTCAGGGAAGCCTCCTGAGGGCTCCTGAATGCTCTAGACTCGCAGGGGTCTGCAAAGTTGGCTCTTTTAAGACTGGTGGACTTCAACTCCCAGAATTCCCCAGCCAGCCATGCTGGCTGGGGAATTCTGGGAGTTGAAGTCCACCAGTCTTAAAAGAGCCAACTTTGCAGACCCCTGCTCTAGAGGGATAATATCGGCCCTACGAGCAATCCGGAAGTGACTTCCGGTTTGCTCATAGGGTCGGTTTTTGCCCTCCGGAGCCTTTAGGGAAGCCTCCTGGAGGCCCCAGAGGGCCAAAACTGCCCCTATGAGCAAACCAGTTTGCCTGTAGGGCCAGTTTTTCACACCTCTCGAGTCTGGGGAGGGTGAAAAAAAGCATTCCAAAAATAGGAGAGGGAGCGCTGGTCATGCGTGCATGCCCACCGGGGTTGTGCACAAAGCATTATGGGTGCGCCACACCCACGTACGACCCCACCCCCTGTGCTCCCCCCTCTTTTGGCAAGCGAGCCAAAAGAGGTTCGCCATCCCTGGTATAGGTTCTCCTGCTTGAGCAGGGAGGTTGGGCTAGAAGACCTCCAAGGCCCTTTCCAGCTCTCCCTCCCTCTGGATCACAACATTCCCTTTCTTAGATTTAGATTTTAGATTTATTCAGATTTATACCCCGCACCTTCTCCAAAAAGGACCCAGGGCGGCGCACAGGAAATTTAAAAACATAACAAATATAACAAAAGGTACAAAATTTTAAAAAACTATTAAATATTAAATATACCCTGTGCTAAAATTGTATAAAATCCCCCAAATTAAAACTATCTAAAAAACGGTCAAAACGGGAGGTTATGTTAGGCCGGCTTGTTGGAAAAGGTGTGTCTTAAGACGCTGGCGGAAGAGGCGGAGGTCTGAGATGGTACGTAGTTCAGGGGGTAAGTCGTTCCAAAGGGTAGGGCCCACCACAGAGAAGGCCCTTCCTCTGGGTGTCGCCAACCGGCATTGCCCGGCCGACGGCACCCTGAGAAGGCCCTCTCTGTGGGAACGGATCAGACAAAGGGATGTATGGGGCAGGAGACGGTCTCGCATATAACTAGGCCCCGAGCCATGGAGAGCTTTGAAGATGGTCGTCAAAACCTTGAAGCGCACCCGAAAGGCCACAGGAAGCCAGTGCAGCTCGCGCAGGAGAGGTGTTATGTGGGAGTGCCTAGAGGCTCCCATAATCATCCGCGCGGCCGCATTCTTGACTAGCTGTAGCTTTCGGGTGCACCTCAAGGGAAGTCCCATGTAGAGAGCGTTATAGTAGTCAAGTCTTAGGCCTCTGATTCCTGCTGCTGCTGTTTTCTATGGACTTTTTGCTTGTTTGTGCTCCTAGGCAACCAGATCTCACTCTTGTCTTCTCCCTCATGTTAGGAGGTTGAGGGGAAAAGAAAAAAGAGGAAGCAGAAGAGGAAGATTCCTGAATGAGGAATGGCCCACCTTGCCAGACTGGATTAAACATGCATGCAATAGTCTGTATGGAGTTTGATGTCTAAAAAATATCTTTTTACCAACCTGTTTTCCCGCTCATACATTTCCTTTGTAGCTGTTCGAAGCTGATCTATCTCTTGGGATGTTTTCTGCCTTAATTGTTCTAGTTCCTCGTGCAGTTTGTTTTCGTACTCCGTTTTGTAGTGATCCCTTAGAAAACAATTTTTTAAAATGTTAAGATAAAATGCATAACCCTTTCTGACTTTGATAAAAGGTGCCGAATGGTTAAAAGATGGTTGTTTTGGTTGTTTTGAAAAAAAAATGTTTTATTGATATATTTTTTCAATACACATAAAAAACCTCAATTATATAAACAATGTGTTGCTTGAGTTCAATTCGTTTTGAATAACCAAAAGATAATAAACAAAGTAGTAATCGTAATATGCGTGTCATTAATAATGTTCCCATAGTAATATTGGCATTAGCTTTCCCATATGAGAAAAACTTTTATTATATTATTAATTATTCTCTTAATATTTTTGGTTTCCAACTTCTGTTTCTGTTAATTAGCCAACAAATCCCATGTTAAAAAGCAATCTGTTTCTTCTTCCTCCTTGATTTTTAATGTTAATTTGTCCATCTCTGCGCATTCTAATATTTTTTTTTTATTACACTTTCATCTGTCCGGACCTCATCACTTTTCCATTGTTGTGCAAACACTGTTCTTGGTGCTGTTGACACATGTAAGATTAAATATGTATACCCTTTATTTTACAGTTCTGGTAAAATACCCAACAGGAATATTACTGGTTTGAAATCAATATGTTGCTTTATGATTTTTTTTCAAACCATGTATGTATTTTGATCCAATATTTTTTTTGCCTTTGGGGGATGGGGTTGCTTGTGATTTGTGTTTGACCACCCAGAATTGTGTTTGCAAGATGGGCAGCCATATAAATCTTTTAAGCAAATAAAGGAATAAATAAATGTGCTTTGCTTCTCTTCTTACTGAAATGACGTCAGCCAGCTGAGCTTAAGAATAATTAAAATGGCAGAAGAACTGAGGAGTTTTCTTTAAAAAAAAAGCCACTTCTTTCTAAGTTGTTGCAACATTGCTATTACTACTTAAATTGCACACACACACGCACGCACACATTCCTTCTCAGATAAATGAATATCAATCTGAAAGCATTGCTTAACACGGTAGATAATCCTATAATGGTTCGCTACCCCTGAAATAAAGAAATCACAGGATCAGTGCATTTTAAAGTCTTTTTAAAAAAAAATCAGGTTGGGTTACATTATCTACTTTTTAAGAGCTGACAGTAAACTACCTTGGCTAATAAGTTCCAATTTAATTATCAGGCTTAATCCCTGCATGTGTCCTTCCTCTTGCGAATAATAGAAAAACAGTTATGACATCAGTCGGTTCTTTTGCATTAAAAAGGGAACCCCCAAGGGAAATCTGGTCAGAAACGAATCTTAATTTACACACATCTCCATTATCTTTGAATAATCCAACAGTTGCCATTGTTTTCTCTGGTCCAGTTTTCCCAACCTCCTCTAGATGGATTGCCGTAATCCACCATATTTTAAGAATTATAGCTGCAAACTCTTGGGTGCAAAAAGAGCTAGCAAGGATTCTTTGAAAACATTCTGGTGGAACCTCAAAAGTGCTCCCCCCTCTATCCCCCCGAACCCCCCCAAAAAAGTCAACGGGACTCTTATTCCTTGAGAAAGAAGAACAACTAAGATGATCAAAGGCCTGGAGACTAAACCATATGAAGAAAGGCTACAGGCGGCAATATAAATTCAATAAATAAATAAACTAATTAAAGAGGGAAGCAAAGAGGGAATTAAGGAGAAACTTCCTAACAGCAAGGACAATTAAGCAGTGGAACAGTTTACCTTCAGAAGTTCTGAGTGCTCCATCACTGGAGGTTTTTAAGAAGAGACTGGACAGTCACTTGTCTGAGATGATATAGGGTCTCCTGCATAAGCAGAGAGCTGGACTAGAAGACCTCCAAAGTCCTGTCCCTCTCCTATCCTAAAATGTTTCATTTCTCATCCAAAAACTTCATCAGTTGTGATGGGTATTTTTTGGAGAGGAGGGGGGGATGGAAGGATATGTACTGACAGTGTCCCCCACCCTCCACCATCATCACAACTGATTGTATTCTTTTGCTCGTCTTACTCAAGGAAAACAAAAACGAAGTCCAGTTGCCTTTGAATGGGTGGGTGGGAGCACTTTTGAGACAACTATGACTTGGATGATGGAAAACCTCCGCAGACCTTCTGAAGGAACCATCTCTCGGTGCCAAAAGGATGAATGAAACGGCCTACCTGGACGTGACATATTTCTCATACATTTCCTCTCTGGCTTTTTTGGTGTCTTCTAGCTGCATGTGAAGCCTTTCGAGGCGGTCTTCTTCGTGAGCACAACGGACGCTGAGCTCCATGTTCTGTCGGTTGAGGTAGTCCTTGTCCTTCTGCAACAAAGTCACGGATTGCTGCAAAGCGGTAGCCTTTCCATTGAGGGGGGAAAAAAAGCAGCAAAAAGACCACAAATTAGAGATCCTGTTCTCATAAACCAGTAGCCGGTTATTGTTATTTGTTTTGCAATCGGGTTGTTTTTGAGTCTAAAATGCAGTTGATGTGAAAATTGTTTATTCTAGATACAACAAGGGTGCTGACGGCAATAATGGGAAGGCGAAGTTTATGCGTGTCAGCCTGTCCTGCTAACTGCCCCATTTGAATCTGCTGCAATGGACTTACAGCTCAAATCATTGTCAGAGACGCCACAAACCCACTTTATAATAAGCCTGTTTCTGTTGCTCCCCTCTGGGAGGAGGATTCGCAGTGTTTCTAGCTGGACTCCCAGATTCTGTAATAGCTTTATTCCCTAGGCCATCCATCTGGATGACCTCACGAGATTCGTTTTTCTCACCGTGTACTATAATAGTTATTTATTTATTTAATTTATTTATGCAGTGTATATTGGAGGTGGTGACCCTTTGAGAGCTGTATGCAATGAAATTTCATTTTAAAGTATGCAAATTAGTGTACATGCAAAGGGACATATTCCATTCCATTCCATTCCATTTTCTATTCTATTCTATCCCATCCCATCCCCTATTCTATTCTATTCTATTCCGTTCCATTCCAATTCATCTTTTCTTTTCTATTCCACTCCATTCCACCCTCCCCCCATTCCTATTCTATTCTATTCTATTCCATTCCACCTCCTATTGTATTCTGTTCTGTTCCATTCCAATTCATATTTTCTATTCTATTCTATTCTATTCTATTCTATTCTACCCCATCCCACCCTCTATTGTATTCTGTTCTGTTCCGTTCCATTCTAATTCATATTTTCTGTTCTGCTCTGTTTCGTTCCATTCCACCTCATCCCATATTCTATTCTGTTCTAAACTGGCATTATGGCCTAATTGTGACTGTTGCTCATCAGAGACCCTGCATCTCCAAGATTCAGAAATTCAGACTGAGGGGACGCTTGATGAATGGTCGAAGGGAGCCCAAAGAATCACTGCACGACACTGGAAGGCTACCTCTGGGTGTGAGATGCAGGAGTGGCTTGGCCTCACCTAAATTCCATTCTTTATGTTGTCAACAGGGGAAGACCGAGGACATGGCTCGAGAGACCATGTCAAATTTGGATGACTTATTAGTTTACGATACAAGTTTCCAAGTAATTATTTTTCCTTCCCATTACAGGTAGACCTAATCACTCTTTTAATTCTCCTCAGGACTTACAACCACAATTTAGGTTGCTAAGTGAAACATTTGTTAAGTGCGTTTTGCCCCATTTTGTGACCTTTTCTTGCCACAGCTGTTAAGTGAATCACTGCAGGTGTTAACCTTAATTTATAATTATTAAGTGGTTAGTAAGTGAATCTGGCTTCCCTGTTGTCCGAAAGTCACCAATGGGCATCACATGAACCCTCTCTGGACGCTGCAACCGTCATAAATATGAACCAGTTGACAAGCGTCTGAATTTTGATCACATGACTATGAGGGAGGCTGCAGAAGTCGTAAGTGTGAAAAACGGTCGTAAGTCACTTCTTCCAGTGCCTTTGTAACTTTGAACTACATAAACTGTTGTTAAGTCCAGGACTTCCTGCTCTCCAAAATACAACTATAATAAACAATCTGCATGGGCATTTTTTAAAAAAAAAATCTATATAAATAAAAATGTAACAAGAGTTTGTTCAAAACTGCTAATCTCCGAAAGTACTGCACCGATCGCTTCCAAATTTCGGAATTCCAACAACGTTCCTTTCAAATACGGCACCAATGATATATATAGATTGTGTAGATGTCACACCTGTGCCAGGTACACACAACGGAAATGTAAAAAATTATAAAAAAGGTAGGTAGATGGATACAGAGAGAGCAGTGGGCCACAGGTATTATGTCATCCTTTATGACATAAAATACTCTGAGGGAGAAATACAGTAGGTAGATAGATAGGTAGGTAGGTAGATAGATAGATAGATAGGTAGGTAGGTAGGTAGGTAGGTAGGTAGGTAGGTAGGTAGAGGGATAGAGAGGGAGAGGATGAAATACAATAGGTAGGTAGTTGTGTGTATGTGTTTGTGTGTGCAGGTGTAGATCTACCCACAGATTGGTTGGCCATTTAACCAGACTGGACCATAAGCAACGCGTAGCCGGGAACGGCTAGTCACATAAATAAAAGTCTTCTGTTGCCACCTTTGGTGTTGTTGAACATTTTAAAAAATGCTAAATGAGGTCTGAACATCTCACCTCTTTAGATACATCGTTCCTTTCGGCAGTTATGGCCTTATGGGAAACCTCTAGAATTTCGTATTTCCTTCGGAGCTCTGAAAATTCATGTTCAAAAGTATCACGCTCACTGTTGAGGGAAGAACATACTACTGTATCATCAGAAGAACTACAGAACCCCAGCTTTAAAGTTTCTAATTCTCGCGCCACCTCCTCTTTGTGAGGAAATTAACCCTATAATAATTCATAATTCTGTTGAGGATATCTCCGTTAGGAGACAGAGAGTTGTGCAATGGAATTGCAGCAAGAGATATGCTGCTAGATATTCACACTAATAATCACAGACACCGATGGTAAAAACAAGCACTTTTACTTGCGGTGCAAAAATAAAGTAAACTACTTCTTCACAAACAGTGATAGTTAGTCTTGAATCAAAATACAGTCTATAACTCAAACAATTGGCTTACAGTTGTTCAAATCCACCATCCTTCTTGCTTCTTCGCCTTTAACTGATCTAACCCGACATCCAGAGTCTCCATTCAAAATGATCAGCGTCTAACTGTGATTCTGGTTCTCTCTTATGGCAGAGTTGAGGAAGCAGCAGCCAATTACATTACACTGTATCATTTAAAGTTACAGATACCAATGTCAATCATGGCTTATATATATATTGCCAACCCAACACTAGGATTATAGTCCTAACAAATTCCTCCACTGATCACAACTGAAAGCCAGTTTCAATTTTTTTTTTGTAAATCCACATTTGCTCTGCTAGCAGGACTTGGATTTTTTTTCCAAAATACTTTCTGAGAAACCGGAATTCACCAGAACCAAGAGGACAAGATTTGCCAAGAACATCCACACGACAGCTACTTTAAGCTCTTTCGTTTCAGCGCAAATTTCTTTCACAACGATCAGATTTGTGCTCCTTGCAATCCTCTGCAAAAAAACAACCAGAGAGCAAATTTCCCCTTGACCTGCTCATTGTCACAAGAGAGGTTTTTCTGGCCTGAATTAAGCAACTCGTCAAATCAAAAGACAAGCATAAATCTTAAGAGGAATAATAAAGGAAGTAGCCAATTACAGAGCTCAACCTATCTAGTTTTGGAAATTCCCTCTGATTACAGTATCAGCTGGTGGCTCTGTAGCCTCTGCTTAAAAGCCGCTAAGAAAAGGAAGAATGTGATGCAAATTGTTCCATTATTCAGCAACCCATAAAAACCTGGAAGGTCTTTTTAACCATAACTGCAGAGAAGAGCCACAAAAATGATTGAGGGACTGGAGGCTGAAACATATGAAAAACAGTTGCAGGATTTGGATTTGGCTAGTCTAGAGAGAAGAATGACTAGGGGAGACATGATAGCAGTGTTCCAATATCTCAGAGGCTGCCACAAAGAAGAGGGAGTCAAGCTATTCTCCAAAGGACCTGAAGGCAGATCAAGAAGCAATGGGTGGAAACTAATCAAGGGGAATGTCTATGGAGATTCTTAAGTTATCCAAGTCATGGTTATCCCAAAGCTGCTTTTTCAAGAGGCAACTGGACTTTCTGTTTTTTCCTTTTGAAGACGTTTAGCTTCTCATCCAAGAAGCTTCTTCAGCTCTGACTGGATGGTGGGGAATGGAAGGATTTGTATTCCTTGCAGGCAGCTGGTCATTTGACACCATCACTGGCCATGGGGGGTGAAAGTTTGGCCTCCGTGGATAGAGTGCGCAATTTAGGAGTCCTCCTGGATTCCCGGTTGTCCCTGGAGGACCAGGTGGCGGCCGTGGCCAGGGGGGCGTTTTACCAGGTTCGCCTGGTCCACCAATTGCGCCCCTTACTGGACCGGGAGGCCCTTCGCACAGTCACTCAAGCACTCGTGACTTCTCATCTGGACTACTGTAACGCTCTCTACATGGGGCTCCCCTTGAGATGCACTCGGAGGTTGCAGTTGGTTCAGAATGCAGCCGCGCGAGTGATCATGGGAACCTCAAGACATTCCCACATAACACCATTCCTGCGCGAGCTGCACTGGCTACCTGTGACCTACTGGGTGCGTTACAAGATTTTGATGACCATCTTCAAGGTGCTCCATGGCACGGGGCCTAGCTACCTACGAGACCGTCTACTGCCCCATAAATCCCTACGACCGACTCGCTCCCAGGGAGAGGGTCTTCTCCGGGTGCCGTCGACCGGGCAATGCTGGTTGGCAGCTCCCAGGGAAAGGGCCTTCTCTGTGGTGGGCCCAGCCCTCTGGAACGGCCTACCTCCCGATCTTCGTACCATCTCAGACCTCCGCTTGTTCCGCCGAAACTTAAAAACTTACTATTTTCATTTGGCCGGCCTAGCATGATCTACTCCGCACCCTACTGTCTTATAATCAAATCAAAGTTTCATTTATGGGTTTTTAAATTTATTTTTAAGCAGGGCATTGATTTAATGTAGTTATTATTTCGTAATATTTTGTATTTATGTATATTTATTTTAAATCTCTGTTCGCCGCCCCGAGTCCCTTTGTGGTGAGATGGGTGCGGGTTACAAATGTTAATAATAATAATAATAATAATAATAATAATAATAATAATAATAATAATAATAATAATAATAATAATAATAATAATAATAATAATAATAATAATAATAATAATAATAATAATAATAATTTGCATTGTTTTAAAGAATGATGAACACCCTTTGAATGGTGCAAGAGTATGAAAAGATTTCAAAAAAAAAGAAAGAAAAGAAATTGCAGACCACAGGAAACATTTGCTCTTCAGCTTGAGATGGAGGCAACTCAGACTCATCCCAAACAGCCTGTGGCTGTGTTTAACAGTGAAGGGACACAGGGGAGAAAACATCCTGCAGCCAAGAAGACTCCACACCATTTGCACTGTTCAGGTGACCCTGAGGACATAAATAAACCTCCAAGAGTTGAGGAAGTTTCTTGGATGAGAAGCGAAACATCTTCAAAGAGAAACAAGAAGGTCAAGTTGCCTCCCGAAAAAGCACCTTTGGGATAATCAAGGAGAGAGCCAATCCAACATTTCCTGACAGTGAGAACAACTACTGCTGCTGTGGCCTAGAGATGGAGCTCTTGCCTCCCAAGCAGGAGGTTGTGAGTTCGGTCCCAGGTAGAGGCAGATGTGGATTGGACCAGATGACCTGCAAGGTCCCTTCCAAACTCTGTTAATGAGAAATTAATCAGTGGAACAACTTGCCTCCAGAAGGTACTCCAACACTGGAGGTTTTTAAGAAGAGATTGGACAACCATTTGTCTGAAACAGGATAGGTTTCCCTCCTGTGGGGGGATTGGAGTAGAAGACCTCCAAGGTCCCTGCCAACTCTGTTATTCTGTTGTCAGACAAATCAGGTAATTTTGCAGCTTTAATGTGTGAAAGGATAGATGCTTGATCACCTAAAAGTTAGATAGTTTTGGATTGCAAAAGGCAAAAAGGGTTTGAACGCAGGTCTATCAGATGCCAGGAAGAGCCTGAAAGTCCTGTTTATGACTGGTGATAAAAAAAACCTTACCTTTTTATTTTATCATAGTTCTCCTGTCGGTAGTCACCTTGCTGAATCATTTGTTTTGTATCTGCTAGTTCAATGGTCAAGCGCTGACATCGCACTTCAGTCTCCGACCGATTTTTTCGTTCCATTTCATAACTCTGGGAGACAAAAAAAAAAAACCCCAAAACTTTTATATTCAAGTTTGTTTGCTTTTTTTTTTGCCTTGAGAGAATTGGGAAATAAACATGAAGTGAAACTTTTCTAATCTTTGGAGGAGAGAAGATTGTCGGTAAACACATGATTAAGAGTAAAAGGTAAAGGTTCCCCTCGCACATATGTGCTAGTCGTTCCCGACTCTAGGGAGCGGTGCTCATCTCCGTTTCAAAGCCAAACAGCCAGCGCTGCCCGAAGACGTCTCCGTAGTCATGTGGCCGGCATGACTAAATGCCGATGGGGCACAGAATGCTGTTCCCTTCCCACCAAAGGTGGTCCCTATTTTTCTACTTGCATTTTTTACATGCTTTCGAACTGCTAAGTTGGCAGAAGCTGGGACAAGTAACGGCGCTGGGGATTAGAACTGCTGAATTGCTGACCTTCTGATCGACGAGCTCAGCATCTTAGCCACTGAGCCACTGGGTCCCTATGATGATTAGCATGTTTAAAGCAAGCAAATTAGCACCTAGAGGCACAGGAGGCTATTTTAAGGGCAGGAGAGAAAGAACTTCCAACCCTACAGAGAACAACTACAACGCTATGAAGAAGTTCCTCCTTTCATTAAACCTGAAGATAACATGGAACCTGTCCAGGATGTCAAAAACAACTCATTTTTTATTTCCATCTCTGACCCAGGCTAAGTAATGGAGTAGAATAATATGAATCAAGTAAGATTAGTGTGATATAGAGCAGCCCTGTGGGCCAGATCAAAACCCCCTGCAGGCCAGATCCAGCCCAGGGGTCTTGAGTTTGACAGCTAGAAGTAGAGGTGGACTGCTGCAGGTTCAGCCGAACCGGTAGCTGAATTCAGGCCTAGGTCGCAGAACCGGCAGAGACTCAGGCCTGACATGCCTCCGAACGAGCTCCCTCACTGCCGCCATTTCGAGTTTTAGTGACGGTGCGTGCGCAGTTCGCTGTAAATTGTTCTGTGCATGCGAGCAGAACAATTTACATTTAACTGTGCACGTTGCAAACCGGCAATAACGTTGGCACGAACACTCCCGGCTAGGAGATAGCTAAGGTAAGGATTTCGCGGCAATCTGAAACCAAATTCTTAATCCTCTTGAAAATGCATCTTCTTATGGGCTCTCCAAATCCCCCGTTTGTACGCCAACGAGAGAGGCATGAATCTTCCCTGAGGCCCACTGACCTGTTAAAATCTACCTTTGTTCAGCAAAGAGAGCCTACTAAGGAAATCTGTTCTGCACTGCCAAGCTTCTTTGTTTAATTGATAAAGGTTTTTTTTAAAAAGTTTTATACATCTCCTTGTGTGAATGGTTTGATTCCTGGGTGTCCTACAGTTCAATACCAATAAACATAACAGTATTATTCCTAGTAATTACATTTCATTTTCATTTTTAGTTTTACTAACATGTAATTTCTACTATCATCGTTCAATTCTAAACCTTCTCATAGATCTACCATATATTGTATCATCTTAACCTCGGTTTTTGCTATTTCTCCCCTCTTGTTTCTACTCTATTTTAGTCCCCCCTTCCCCTATCATTCTAATATTCAAAGACATGATCCTTCCTTTTTTCATCATTCAATATTTCAATATGTACTCCTAGCATCAATTTATTCAAGCATTTATCAAATTACTTAATCCTAGCTTTTCACCGTTAATCCCATTTTTATGCATATTTAATAATACCTTTATACAAATTCCATTTATCTAATTTACAAGCTATTTTTCAGTCTCTATAATCCTAATAATAATATACATTACATTACTACCTCACTAATATATATTCAGAAATGATTTTTGTCTCACACCACCTACAGGGCAGTTATCTAATTTATACAGTTCTAACATTCATACACATTATAAGGTATTTTTCATAAAATGTTGCTTTATGTTCCTTTTCTTTCCCTTCATCCCACATCATTGACCCTCCAAATTTTTAATCTTCTTCTTCTCTTTGGTTGTCTCCCATACACGTCTTTTAATTACAATACAATACAATACAATAGCAGAGTTGGAAAGGACCTTGGAGGTCATCTAGTCCAACCCCCCGCCTAGGCAGGAAACCTTATGCCGGTTCAGACAAATGGCTATCCAACATTTTCTTAAAGACTTGCAGTGTTGGGACATTCACAACTTCTGTAGGCAAGCTGTTCCACTGGTTAATTGTTCTAACTGTCAGGAAATTTCTCCTCACTTCTAAGTTGCTTCTCTCCTTGATTAGTTTCCACCCACTGCTTCTTGTTCTGCCCTCAGGTGCTTTGGAAAATAGTTTGACTCCCTCTTCTTTGTGGCAGCCCCTGAGATATTGGAACACTGCTATCACGACTCCCCTAGACCTTCTTTTCATTAAATTAGACCTACCCAGTTCCTGCAACCGTTCTTCATGTTTTAGTCTCTAGTCCCTTAATCCTCTTTGTTGCCCTTCTCTGCACTCTTTCCAGAGTCTGAGAATTCTTTTATTGCACCTATTTTTGAATCTGCACTGTATCTATGCCCTCTAATTTTCTCTGCCAGCCCATCAAGCTGTATCACAGTGTTTCTCAACCTTGGCGACTTTGTGGACTTCAACTCCCAGTCTCCAACCTTTTTAGTGATAGTTGTTGAGAGTGTGGTGGCTCAACAGTTTCCCCGACATCTGGAGGAAGTTGATTATCTAGACCCGCGCCAGTCCGGCTTCCGGCCCGGTCACAGCACCGAGACGGCATTGGTCGCGTTGGTTGATGATCTCTGGAGGGCACGGGATAGAGGTTATTCCTCTATCCTTGTCCTATTAGACCTCTCAGCGGCCTTTGATACCATCGACCATGGTATCTTATTGCACCGATTGGGGGGGTTGGGGCTGGGAGGCACCGTTCTACGGTGGTTCTCATCCTACCTCTCTGGTCGGTCGCAATGGGTGTTGGCAGGAGGGCAGAGGTCGTCCCCGAGGCCCCTCATATGTGGGGTCCCTCAGGGGTCGGTCCTCTCTCCCCTTCTGTTCAACACCTATATGAAGCCGCTGGGCGAGATCATCCGTGGTTTTGGGGTGGAATACCATCTGTACGCTGATGACACTCAGTTGTACATATCCACCCCAAACCACCCCAACGATGCCGTCGAAGTGCTGTCCCGGTGTCTAGAGGCCGTACGGATCTGGATGGGTAGTAACAAACTCAAACTCAACCCGTCCAAGACCGAGTGGCTGTGGTTTCCGGCACCCCGGTTCAGCCAGTTAAGTCCAACACTGGCCATTGGGGGCGAACAACTGGCCCCCGTGGAGAGGGCGCGCAACTTGGGTGTCCTCCTGGATTCCCGGCTGTCCATGGAGGACCATGTGGCGGCCGTGGCCAGCGGGGCGTTCTATCAGGTACGCCTGATACGCCAGTTGCGCCCCTTACTGGACCGGGGAGCCCTTCGCACAGTCACTCAAGCGCTTGTGACATCCCGGCTGGATTACTGCAACGCTCTCTACATGGGGCTCCCCTTGAGGTGCACTCGAAAGCTACAGTTAGTACAGAATGCGGCCGCGCGGGTGATTATGGGTGCCTCAAGGCAAACCCACGTAACACCTCTCCTGCGCGAGCTGCACTGGCTGCCTGTGGCCTTTCGAGTGCGCTTCAAGGTGTTGACAACCATCTTTAAATCGCTCCATGGCTCGGGGCCTAGCTATATACGAGACCGCCTCCTGCCCCATACATCCCTTCATCCGATCCGCTCCCACAGAGAGGGCCTTCTCCGGGTGCCGTCGGCGGGGCAATGCCGGTTGGCGACACCCAGGGGAAGGGCCTTCTCTGTGGCGGGCCCGGCCCTCTGGAACGACCTACCCCCCGACCTTCGCACTATCCCGGACCTCCGCCTCTTCCGCCAACGTCTTAAGACGTATTTATTTCAACAAGCCGGCCTAGGATAGCCCCCCGTTTCTGACTTTTTAAAAATAAATTATAATTTGGGAAGGTTTTTAACATGGGTTTTAGCACGGGTTAACTAATTTAATATATTTTAAATTGATATTTATTGTATTTTTGTGGTTTTAATAATGCCTGTGCGCCGCCCTGGGTCCTAACAAGGAGAAGGGCGGGGTATAAATTTAATAAAATAAATAAAATAAATAAAGAATCCCCTAGCCAGCCGACTGGGGAATTCTGGGAGTTGAAGTCAAACAGGATTTAAAGTCGCCAAGGTTGAGAAACACTGCTGTATCAGAAGGGCAAGGCAAAGTTTTCAGCAGTGGAAATATAAAGAAGGAACTGGGTGTCTTCCTAAAATGGTGTAGGATTCTTCCTTCTGATTCGAATCCTGGCCACTGCTAGTTTAAAAACCCTCTTAGTAAGCACCGAGAGCGATTATTAAAAACTGCACATAAGCTCTTTCCAAAGCAGCAGCAGCCATCCTAAGTACGTTATCAGCAAAATATAGGCAGCAAAAAGCATGAAACACCTAGCAGGTATTTATAGTAATTATAGCCATTTCAAGTTGGTTAAGGAATTAAACGTCAGATTATTTCTCAGCAAGAGTGCCCAACATTTTTATATTTCTGTTAGAGAACTGAGGTTTTTTCTGGATGGGGCTAAAGATCTGTGGCATGCACACATACCCCCACCCCCCACCGCCACTCCAACTTCCACAAAAATGCCAGGAAAAGAAACCCAAGTTAAGTGAAAGTACACTGGGGGTAAAAACTGCTCCTTCGCACGGTCTGAACGAAGAGCAATTCCCTGGGAAGATCCAGGCCGTCCGTTGGCTAAAAACCAAAATAGTTTAGATGCTTGGTGGACCGGGAGGAGGTGAAGTTCAACTTCACCTACAGGATCTTCTGTAATCTCTGGAGTCAAGAGGACCTTCTCTCCAGAGGCTGGAGACCGTGCAACCAATGAGGAGATACTGACCCCAAGTGGCCAAAAAAAAAAAAAAAGATAGAGGGACCAACGGAGGAATTTCAACATCGTCCCCCAAAGGGCTTTGTTTTTTTTTTTTTAAATGTATATGGTTTTTTTAAAATTTTCATACAAACAACCTCATGGATACCATTACATCATAACAAACACTACTTTGCATGATTCAATATTATATCAATTCCTCTTGCCATCAATCCCCAAAGACTATCATTTGCTCTTCTGCTTTCCATATACCGTATTTATACCCTATCCCGCGCTTTCTTGCCTCTCCTCCCTCTCTCCTCCTCCCCACCTCCTATCTTCCCTCTATCATCCTTCTCTTCTCTACTTCCCCTTCCTCTCTCCTTCTCCTCTCTCCTCTTTCAACCTCCTTCTTTCTCTCCTCCAAAGGGGCTTGTTTCATTGGGGCCTCCCCACATGAATGAAATTCAAACCTTCAGACACTGCTTTAGGAAGCAGTTTCTACATTAGCTGGGGATGAAGGAAAAGCTCGCTTCCCCAAGTTTGCCCTTTCTTTCTGGGCCCGAATGAAAAGGAGAGGAAGCTGTGAGTAAATAGCAATAGCACTTACTTATATACTGGTTTACAGAGCTCCCAACAATCAGGGTCCTCATTTTACCCGACCTCGGAAGGATGGAAGGCTGAGTCAACCTTGAGCCTGGTGGGATTCGAACTGCCAAATTGCAGGCAGCCAGCAGGCAGCAGAAGTAGCCTGCAGGACTGCACTCTAACCATTGTGCCACCAAGGCTCTTGAAAGCTGCTTCTTGGTTTAAACTGGACATGATGTGGGAGCGTGACACAAACAGAAAGAAGCTGGCAATCAAACAACAATGACCAAAAAAAAACCGTCCATCCCAGCCATCATCTTTTCTTTTCTTTTCTAACCACACCCTGTCGCCCACTCTTGCTAAGGAATGGGACAACTTTGCCATAGCCAATTCGCTGTGGCAAATTCACTATGGCCAACTTGCCCCAGGACAATCTAACAATTCCATTTAATTACTTAAAATAAATGTTTTTAAAAATATTTTTTTTGCCGTTCACATTTCATTCTGTCCCTTCTTTTGCCTCTTTTCTTTAGTGATTCCATTCCACTACTTTAGGGGTCTGCAAAGTTGGCTCTTTTAAGACTGGTGGACTTCAACTCCCAGAATTCCATGGCTGGCTGGGGAATTCTGGGAGTTGAAGTCCACCAGTCTTAAAAGAGCCAACTTTGCAGACCCCTGCACTACTTCTTTGATATTAGTGCAACTCTTGTCCAGCGGCAAGTTGGCCGTGGCGAGTTGGCCATGTCGAATAGTCATAGGCACCTCCTACCCCCAATAGTTAGTTTACTTTATTGTCATTGCACCTCATACAACGAAATTAAGTGCCATCTTCAGTGTACATTATACATTAAAAAAAACCCCACAACCTCCACATTCTATACAACTGAATTGAAAACCCCTGATATTGCATTAATATTGCATTATACAGTAGAATACAACATAGGCAAAGGTTCCCCTCGCACATATGTGCGAGTCATTCCCACCTCTAGGGGGCGGTGCTCATCTCTGTTTCAAAGCCGAAGAGCCAGCGCTGTCTGAAGACTTCTCTGTGGTCATGTGGGCGGCATGCCTAAACACCAAAGGCGCACGGAATGCTGTTGCCTTCCCACCAAAGATGGTTCCTATTTTTCTACTTGCATTTTTTACATGCTTTCGAACTGCTAGGTTGGCAGAAGCTGGGACTAGTCACAGGAGCTCACTCCATTATGCAGCGCTAGGGATTCGAACCACCGACCTTTTGATCAACAAGCTCAGTGTCTTAGCCACTGAGCCCACCACGTCCCTGATGGAATTCAACATAGTTCCTGCTATAGAGCAGTAGCAGAAATACAAACGTTTCAATACATTCCTGGGACTGCAGCAAAAAAAAAAAACCCGGTTAAAAGTGGCCCCAGAAATCACGTCATTGGGCTCCAGGGCCTATTAGGAAAGAAGATGTTGGAAATGTGTGCTGAATGAGAGCCACAGCAGCCTCCGAACAAGGCCTGGGAGGGAAGAGGGGGAAATACACACCTCTAACAAGTGCTTCAGCTGAGACTTGTAGTCGTTCAGTTCCTCCCAAGCCGCCTCCTTCTTGGCCTGCAGTTCGCCGATCTCGTTCTTCAAAGGATGCACTGCTTCATAGAAACGAATCTGGAGGCGAAAAAGGCAATTGCAGGGCATTATCCTTTCGAAGTAAGTGGAAGAGCGATGAATATTTTATACCTTTTCTCTCCTCCAAACTGACTGCATGGCAGGGCTGAGCTGCCAGCCAGGAAGGTTGACTTTTTAGACTTCTCTGCAAAGCGCTTGAAAATAAAGGCAGACCTGTTCCAAGAAGGGGTTCCGTCGGGAGCCCCTTCCCTTTGAGGGCGATCTGCCAGGAGCTGTACCATCTATGTGTTCTGACCTTGGCTTCCCCCAAAAGCGCGAGGCAGAGTCCTGGTCCCGACAAAACCCCTTTTATTAAGATGAATGTTAATTCCTCTCATTCACCTTCAGCAAAGGCCTGCTAAACAGTCTTTCCAAGGAGTAATTATGACTACAGACCTTATCTATCTTGGAAAGCTGCCATGTAAATATTTTCCAGATGAAGTGCTGTGCAAAGAAAGACTTGGCACAGAGTCTCTGAGATTCACGGACAGATCTTCACACTCCTGAAATGATCTAATGAACAAACTGTTTCCTGCAAAAGCCCCCTTCCCTTTCGCTCCTCTTTTATTTCCTATGGGTGGGTCCAATCACCTTCCACCTGTGACTTTACTCCCAAGTCAACCCTGCTTTTTGAGTTATTCTCTTCTTCTGGAAGCTCTGCGCATGCGCACACTCTGCCTCACTGCTGGATAGCTCTGCCTCACTGCTGGATACCTCCATAGGCACCTAATCACTGTCAAGACAGCCTCAGCCCTGTCTCTGCTTCCAACACAGAGCCTTCATCCAAGCCTTCCCCAGCTTCCTGGACTGGCCCATGTTCCTGCCCAACCTCCTCACTGTCTGACTCTTCTGCCAGCTCTGCTGGAGGGCCACAACACTATGGCTCAGCCCCTCTTCTTCTCCACATGCACATCCAGAGGGAGGCTGGAACCCACAGCTCATAAAAAGTCTTTTTGAAACCAGATCACCAGGTTTCCCAGCCCTGCAAATTTGAAGGGGAAAGGAAGGGCTGATGAGAGGCAACAGTGTAATAGTGAGGGCAGAATAAAAATGTTGATTATGTAGCACATGTTACATTTATAGTTTACAGGTAATCTACAGAACGTGTTTGGTGTTCACAGGCAGTCATCGGCGTATGGCCATGATAGATGGAGCCCCAAATTTCTCTTGCTAAGCGAGAAAGTTGTTAAGTGAGTTTTGCCCCATTTTACGAACCTTTCCTGCTGCAGCTGTTAAGCAGATCATGGCACATGGTTGTTAAGTGAAGCTGGCTGCCTCACTGACTTTGTAAGAAGGTCGCAAAAGGGGATCACAGGACCCTGGGGGTGGGGGGGATACTGCAACTGTCATAAATATGAGCCAGTTGCCAAGCATCTGAATTTTTAAACCCATGACCGTGGAAAATGGTCATAAGTCACTTCTATCAGTGCATGGTCACTGAGTTTGTAAGTTGAGGACTACCTGTAATTGGCTACTGTATTTGCCCATCTCCAGCCCCACTTCCTGGATTATGGGGAGCAGCTGTGAAATCAGCTGATAGGAAAAAAAAAGGGCAAGAATTCTCGGAACTGGTAAAACAGCCTGATGAATTTAGAATGTCCTGTAGTCTAAGGCAGGGGTCTCCAACCTTTGCAACTTTAAGTCTGCAGGACTTCAGCTCCCAGAATTCTCCAGCCAGCTTAAAGTTGCAAAGGTTGGAGACCCCTGGTCTAAGGGGGGAAAAAAATCACAGAAAGTTGTAGTCATTTGTTGTGACTAAAGAGATGAGAATGAGTTGGGTAAAAGCTACCAAGGAGACGAACATAGCAGAAAAGACCAGACAATAACATTTTCTCAGCCAGGGAGCAAAATTAAACAGCATGGACGTGCCATACCAAAACCAGAAATTTTTAAAATGCAAATATCCTTCTCATAGCTTATTTCAGATTTTACCAACAATTACAAAGCCTATTCAAGTCTATTCCATTCCATTCCATTCTAATTCTTAATTCCATTCCATTCCCCACTCCACTCCACTCTAACTCTAACTTTACTCCACAGCATGCCACGCTATCCCGTGGCATGCCATTCTGCATTCTATTCTATTCTCTTTTCTATTCTCCATTCTATTATTCTATTCTACTCGATGTTTTCTTTCCCTTTCCTTTCTTCCCTTTCCTTTCCATTCCATTCTCCATTCCATTATTCTATTCTATTCTTCTATTCTATTCCATGTTTCCTTTCCTTTCCTATACTTCTATTCTATCTATATTCCATTACTATTCTATTCTTTTATTCTATTTCATTTCTTTCCTTTCCTATTCTTCTCTTCTCCATTCTATTCTATTCTATTCTTCTATTCCATGTTTCCTTTCCTTTCCTATTCTTCTCTTCTCCATTCCATTATTCTATTCTATTCTACTCTACTCTACTCTGCTTTCCTTTGCTTGTTCTATTCAAGCACTTACAGACACATATTCAGGAATAGAAAGTTCATCCTCTGAAACAGATTTGAGTTTGGCGTAATATTCTTCGCTCAATTCAAGGTCACGCAGGCTACGACGTATATCTCCAGAGCGCTCCTGTAGCTGATGATTGTTCTTTTCCAGTTGCCTTTGGCGCAATAAGATGGTCTCCATTTCCTGTTTCATTAATTCTTGATGTTTTCTAAGAAAAGAGTTTGTGTGTTACTTACCTCAAAGGGGACTTATCCTATCAGACAATGCCATTCATACTTCTGAGTCGAACCAAAGTCAACTCCCATTCACAGAGCAATTCTTTTAATGATATTTAAAGAAGACACAATGTATAAGCCTGAATTATTGATGCTGTTTTACCAAGATAATGAGAAACATACATAGACTTTTGCTTTTAATTGTAAAATCAAAAATGCCCGATTCAAAAATTCAGTGCTTTTATTTTCAACAGTTGATTGAATGAGGTTGTGGTGCCTGAGTTTCAAACCCACAAGGCTACTATAATTCCTACAGAATAGAAATGTGCAATGTAATCCTTGTGGATTTTTATTCAGAAGGCCTAGGACAGGAGTGTCAAACTTGTGTCATCACTGTGTCATTTTGACATATCACAACTTTTTCCTCCTTCGCTAAACCAAACGTGGGTATAGCCAGCACGTGGCGCATCTGGCCCACGAGTTTGACAGCCCTGGCCTAGGAACAAAACCAATTTCTCAGTTGTGAGGACTTGAATGCGGTGCTTACACCCTCTTGGAAACCACTGACAAGATAATAATGTTATCTTAATAATGTTGATGTAATCATGATACCAATTTCATTGTATTTATTTTGTACAATGACAATAAAGACTACACTAATAACATCACAAGTTCCATTTTCATGAAACATGCTTGCTTTTTTCAATCCATTTCCCCTGTCCTTTAATATAACCTGGCTACGTCTTAATACTAGAGGAGTACATGACAGCAGTCTTCCAGTAATTGCCACAAAGAAGAGGGAGTCAAACTACTCTCCAAGGCACCTGAGAGTAGAATTAGAAGCAATGGGTGGAAACTAATCAAGGAGAGAAGCAACTTAGAACTGGGAAGAAATTTCCTGACAGAACAATTAATCAGTGGAAGGATTTGCCTCCAGAAGTTGTGAATCCCCCAACACTGCAAGTCTTTAAGAAGATGTTGGATAGCCATTTGTCTGAAACAGTATAGGCCTTCCTGCCTAGGCAGGGGGTTGGACTAGATGACCTCCAAGGTCCCTTCCAACTCTGCTATTTTATTGCATTGTATTGTATTAATATTAACTCCCTGTCTGAAGAGCTAAGAAACGGAATACCCAGAATAGTGCAGAATAACACCAAAACATCTTTTAATTCATCCTTTTTTTCTCCTCCTTCTCTTCAGACATAGCAATAACCATGCATCCTTCTTTGCCCAAGAAAGCAAAGAAGGATGGATGGTTAGCGCCCATAAACAGAAAACCAGAATTTGGAAGTTAATCCTTATTTCCGAGCCTTGTTGGTTGGACGGAATCAAGCCACAGCTTTCTGGCCTGACACCCATAACAGAAGCGTGTTATGGCCCGCCAGCAGCCAGCAGAGCTGGCAGCAGATTCGGACAATGAGGAGGTTGGGGAGGAACATGGGACAGTCCTGGAGTCTGGGGAAGGCTCTGATGAGGGCTCTGTGTTGGAGGCAGAGATGGGGCCAGGGCCGTATGCCAGTTATCAGCTGCCTTCACAGTTACACATCAGTGAGGCAGATGAACAGCTGGAGCCTGCACAGTGTTGCCAGATGAAGGGAACAGCTAAAGACCAGTGATTGACTTGGGAGTAAGGCCTCAGGTGGACGATGAATGGCCCCTCCCAGAGGAAATGAAAGAGGAGCAAAAGGGGAATGGAGTTTGCAGGAGACAATTAGTTTGCTTAATTGTTTCATGACTCTCCGAGACTCCTTGTCAACAGATATCGGCCGGGCAGCTCTCCAAGCCACATAAGGTCTGTGTCTGTAAATCCTCCCTTGAAAGACTTGGATGTGAATGAGCAGAATTCACAGCAAATTAATAAAAGGGGCTTTTGTCGGGCTGAGAAATAGGTAAGAACAAAGAAGCCAAAAATCTTTAGAATAGCAAGGAGGAGGGAGGGAGCAAATCAGTTTTCACCCATGCCATGCTCTGAACAAGTTTTTTGTTCAAAGATCTGGAATGCAATTATGTAAAATCAAATTGGAGCAGACCAGTTTGATTGAACCCCTGCTTCTAAATTTGATACCTTCTCTTTCATACCTTGCATCTTCTTGCTGTAACGCCAGCTGGTTATCTAGTCGTAAAGACAGCAGTTGTTTCGCATGGACTGCATCATTAAGTTTCTCTTCTAGTTCTTCAATCTAAAGCAATATATTTGATTAAGAAAAGAAACCACAATTAAAGGGAGCCCAATTTAGATTTGCACAAGGAAACTAAGAGAAGATGCAGATGTTACTGTAATTCTTAGCAGAAGCATGACAATTCTTAACGTTACAATTCTTAACATTAACACAATTCGCTTAACATTCACACCATCATTAAAAAGGCAGAGCGAAGAATGTTCTTCCTGCATCAACTCAGGAAGGTCAGACTGCCCAAGGAACTGCTGATACAGTTTTACAGAGGAATTATTGAGTTCGTCATGTGTACCTCTATAACAACCAAATAGCAAGAAAACAGGGCAGGTATACAGACTCCAAAGGATAGTTAAGACTGCAGAAAGAACAATTGCAACTAGCCTGTCTTCCATACAAGGCCTGTTTATTGCCTCCACCTTCTCTCTCTCCTCCCTATTTCCCTCTCTCTCTCCCTCCCTCCCTCTCTCTCTCTCTCTCCATCCCTCTCTTTCTTCTTCTCCCCTCTCTCTCAGGCTGGAATTCTGAATGATATGGATCCAGTTAAATTATATCCCAATACAAAGTAGCGGTTACCAAAGATTACAACAGAGCTATTACAACAGCTATCAACACTAGCAAGTTCAGTCCTAAAACACTTGAACATGACAATTTAAAAAAAAGCCACATAGTTTCCAGGAAACTATAATAGGGGTAACGTATCCTAACAGCAGCTAGGATTGTATATGCACAATGTTGGAGAAACCCCTACAGATGATACAATCAAAAAAAATTCTGGAATATGCAGAGATGGATAGGTTGACCCTAAAAATCAAAGGAAAAAAAGATTTGGATTATTTTATAACATGGGAACTAGTCTACAAATGATTAAATGACAGATATTGAGGTTAGAGGAGTGGATTCACGTGAAATGTAGATTACATGAGAAAGAAAAATCGATGAGTGAATATTTTAAGGGTTGTGTAAACCCTGAGTCCAATCCGGAGATAGGTGCGGGATATAAATTTGATAAATAAATAAATAAATAAAAATAAATAAATATAATGGAAGATAGTATATCTTGTAATAATGTTTGATATTATATATTTCTTTACATATATATTATTATAATGACTATGACAATGCTTGTATGTTGACACCTTGAACACCTAGAGAACACAAGGTTCAATATAGAAATGGAATGTGTGATATAAAACAATAAAAAATATTTAACAAAAAAAGCCATCCTCTTACCTTTGTCAGGTACTCCACTTTTAAGTTATCTAGCATCAAGTTCTTCTGAGAAAGCTCGATTTTTAGTAACTGGACATTATGCAGCAGTTCCTTCCTCTCTATAAGTTGCCTAGTAATTTTGACGGTACCTTCCCGATCTTCTGACGAGGACACGTCATCGGTGGGTAAGGTCGTTTCTAAACTAATGTCTTCTGATTCCAAAGAGCTGGAGACATTTACTTTCTTGGTATCCCTAGAGCTTTTCCTTGACATCTTCTAGCAGGATTTTAAAAACGTTCTCTTAAAAATTGTAACAAGCTGTAAAAGTAAGCAAAAAAAAGGTAAATTAAAAAGAGAAAGCAACAGTAAATAAAACGTTTTGTTTCAACACTTTCAATTCACTGTGTAATAAGCAAAGGTTCCCCTTGCACATATGTGCTAGTCGTTCCTGACTCTAGGGGGCGGTGCTCATCTCCATTTCAAAGCCAAACAGGCAGCGCTGCCCGAAGACATCTCCGTAGTCATGTGGCCGGCTTGACTAAATGCCGACGGGGCACAGAACGCTGTTCCCTTCCCACCAAAGGTGGTCCCTATTTTTCTACTTGCATTTTTTACATGCTTTCGAACTGCTAGGTTGGCAGAAGCTGGGACAAGTAATAAGAGCTCATTCAGTTACGCGGCACTAGGAATTCGAACTGCCGACCTTTCTGATTGACAAGCTCAATCTTACCCATTGAACCCTTGGGTAATAAATAGAATATAAAATTCTGTCTAAAACAAAAATCTGTATCTAGGGCTCCCAAGATGACATTTTTGGGGGCAGCTATACAGCTATGCCCACATTCATTGGCACCTCACAATCTCCTTTCTGCACTTGCAGACAGAATGCCAGTCTCAATTTCAACCTCCTTTTCCCCCCACAGGGCCTCTAACTAATTCCAGATTTTTTTCAGTAGATAGAAGTAACATACATTGTCCAGAATCATTTCTTGAGATGTGAAGCTGTAGAAATAATAAAGATGGGCAGCTGCAACCCAATATGGATTATAAATGCAAGTCAGATGTCAAAGCATCACAATGTAAATCACATGAATGTGGGGGTGGGTGGGTGCTGCAACAGTTGTTAAATGGTCATGTGTGACTTTTTTCAGTTGTAACTGCGGTCACAAAACAAACTGTTGTAAGTCAAAGACTATATCTGTATTCTAGGCCGCCTCCATCTATGTCGATACCAGAACAGCACAAGGATTATTCTGAGAATTCCTTGGACAATAACCAAACATGCAATATTCACTGCATTGTCACTTCAAATGGTCACTAAGTGAAGCGCTGTAAATCGAGGACAACCCGTATAGGTCACATTGTTCATAAACGCATTACCATTAGAGAAGCAAAGCAAAGCAATAATTAGAGCCACAAACAATGGTTAAGGCTCAAGTTTATGAACACCTTGCCCCCCCCCCTCCTTTGGAAAGGCTCAGACACAATGGGGAAACCCACCGGGTCAAACCTATGGCACCATTGGTGAATCTAGGTCAGGCTTAGGCGATTGGTCATTGTCACCATACCCCCAAAGACCGGGATGAGCTCAAAGCATCTCCATTGACTAACTTCGGATTTAACGGACTCCTGGAGTCCGTTAAATGAAGATCTCTGGCCAAATGGGTTGGGGAGACAGCCCGCGGCGGTGGGAGATTTCCCCTTTCTGTCCGATCGGGCTCACCTGTTCGATTTCTCAGCCGGGACGCCAGACGCTCGCCCTTCTACCCGTCCCTGTCCACGAAAGGCGACTTACGGCACCGCCCTTCCTCCACTCGCCCCCGGCAGAGGAACGCGAAGACTCCCGCTCGGCCGGAGAACAACCGGCAGGCTGGATTGCGCAGGCGCGAGAGCCGGCACCGCCTCCTCTTCTCCACTCCCCTCCGCGTCGCGGCCATGGCAACGCAACGCTCGCTCGCGCGTGGCCGGCCCGCCGTCGAGAGGGCGGCTAGAGCGGCCGGAAGCGGAAGCGGCGCTCTTCTTTTCCAGCGGGTGGGCTCCGGTTCGAACGGCGGCGTTCCCGGCGGCGCGATGTTGACCTCGCGCTCCTTCCTGAAGCGCACGCGCGGCGGCTCAGTCCTCAAGGTGGTCCGCGAGCACTACCTGCGCGACGACGTGGCCTGCGGGGTGCCGGGCTGCCCGCTCTGCGGCGGGGAGATCCCCCAGCGCGGCCTCGAGGCCTCCCCAGGCTCCCCCGCCAGCCCGCTCGCCCCGCGGCCCCACTATCTGCTCTTGGACACCAACGTGGTGCTGCACCAGGTGCGGCTGGAGGCGGGGTCTCCTTCGGAGGGCTTCTCCGCGTGGCCTCCTTTCCCAGGTTGACGACTTCTTCCTCCCTTCTCATCCTTTTTCCTCTTCTTCCTTCCTCCTCTTCCCTCTTCTCTACTCTGTCCTCCTCCTCCCTCCTCCTATTCCTTCCTTCCTTGTCTTCCTTCCTTCTCCTCCTTTCTTCCTCCTTTTCTTCCTCCCTTTTCCTCCTCTTCCGTCCTCCTCTTCCTTCCTTTTCCTTCCTCCCTTCCTCCTTTTGCTTCCTTTTCCTCCTCCTCCTCTTCCCTCCTCTCCCTCCCCCCTTTCTCATCCTCTTCTTCCTCTCCCTTCCCTCTTCTTCCTCCTCCTTTCTCCCCTTTCCTTCCACATTTCTTTTTCCTTCCTTCTCTCCCTCCTCTTCCTTTCTCCATCCTTCTCCTCTTCTTTCCTCTGTCCTTCTCTTCCCTCCTTCTCCTCCTCTTTTTTCTCCTCCTTCTCTTCTTCCTTCCTTCCTCCTCCTCTTCTTTACTCTGTCCTTATTTTCCCTGCTCTTTCTTCCTCCTCATCCTTCCCAGATCGATGTGCTGGAAGATGCAGCCATTGGGAATGCCATCGTCCCTCAGACAGTCCTGCAGGAGGTGCGGAAGCGCAGCGCAGCCGTCTACGGGCGCATCAAGGACACCATTGCTGCTCCCGAGAAGCACTTCTACGCCTTCGCCAATGAGCATCACAAGTGGGTCTGCCCAGCTTGATGCTACCAAACTTTACCTCTGACACTGCAACACGGTTTCTCAACCTCTGGGCCTTTAAAAGAGATGGACACCAAACTCCCAGAATCCCCCATCTGGGCTGCCTGGGGGATTTGGGAAGTTGGTGTCCACCCTCTTAAAAGCCCCAGAGGTTGAGAAACTTTGGTTTCTCTTAACCTTGGTTTAGAGATACATGGACTCTTTTCTTGGCTCCTAAACTTCTCATCTGTTCAAAACCATTTGCTGGAAAGGAGTTGCTCAGTTATGATGTGAAGGCAGAGTTATGGGTCCTGCCCAGACCTCCCTTTGACACCTTTCTTATGGCTACTGCGCCTCTGAATAATGCTTTTCATTTTATTCCATATCTATGATCTTGCCATTTTTGCGCGATGGAAAGCTATCTTGCTATCTCATTGGGAATTAAGAGGATCTATCTTTCTTTTCATTCTACTCTTTTTTTATTTCTATGAAATGAAGTGACATAAAATTGCCAGCCTAATGCCCCAATTTCTGTAATTGCTTGATCTGCATTGCCTGGCACAGATGTTTTGACAAAGTTATGAATGCTTCCAATCTTTTTTTGTTGCTGGTCCACAGATCTGTAGTTTATGAAGTCCACTATTTGGTTAATGTATTACTACAATATTTTCGATTAGAACCCAGCAGTTTCTTCTCGAGGGATGTGGTGGCTCAGTCTAAGACGCTGAGCTTGTCGATCAGAAAGGTTGGCAGTTTGGCGGTTTGAATTCCTAGTGCCACATAACAGAGTGAGCTCCTGTTACTTGTCCCAGCTTCTGCCAACCTAGCAGTTGAAAGCACGTAAAAAATGCAAGTAGAAAAATAGGAACCAACTTTCGTGGGAAGGTAACAGCTTTCTGTGTGCCTTTGACATTTAGTCATGCGAGCCACATGACCACAGAGACATCTTCGGACAGCACTGGCTCTTCTGCTTAGAAACAGAGATGAGCTCCACCCCCTATATTCGGAAATGACTAGCACATATGTGCGAGGGGAACCTTTACCTTTACTTTTAGTTTCTTCTTCATGCCTTTGTCTCTTGATTTGGAATGTCTGACTCACGGGATTATTTCAACCATTCAAACAATGCTAGATTTTCGTTAGCTGTGCAAATGCCCCTAGTGGCATTAAAGCCCTAAAGAACCAGTGCCAGTTTGATTTTTTGGATGTACTGGTGCATTAAATATTACATTAAATTGTAAATGTTACATAAAATATTTACATTACATTTGACCTTTGGATTGGTTCTCCCACAATTTATAAGCACTCTTTAAAACCACCTAATGCATTCAGTAGCCTTGGTCAGTGAGGGAGGGGAGGAGGAGGACTGTGCATGGAGTTTACAGAAATAAATATAAAATGAAATTGAGCCATTTCTAAAACGTCCCTCTGGGTTCCTGTTTCCAGGGACACCTACATAGAACAAGAACGAGGAGAAAATGCAAACGACCGCAACGACCGAGCCATTCGGGTGGCGGCCAAGTGGTATCAGGAACACTTGAGAAAATCGCAAGGGGAAGAAAGCATCCTGGTCGTCTTGCTCACAAATGACCGCAAAAATAAAGAGAAAGCTGTAGAAGAGGGAATAACCACATTCACCTGTAAGTCCGACCTTCTGACCTTTCCTAGCTATGGATTGTTTGCTAAGAGCCTCCGAAGGGCTCAGCTGCATCTGGCGAGGCTAGCTTTCATCTGGCAATGTCCTTCTCAGGGATGTCCTCTGGGGCTTAAAATGCTATTAAGAATTCTGGGAACCAAACTCCCTGGAAGGTTGCTTCCCCTTCAGCCTATCTTCCTCGCGTCTGCTCCTCTTTTAATAAAAAAAAAACCAAACCTTTCATACATTCATTCTTTTGAGTGAAAAATGTGTGCTGCTACTTGTTCAATAATTTTTCAATAATAATTTAATTTGTTGACCGCTCCCTCTCCCCAAAGGGACTCGGAGCGGTGCACAGGGCAAATAAAACAATAAATACACATACACATAATAAAAACAAATTAAATATATCCCTGCGCTAAAAATTACCAATTAAAATACTAAAATCCCTATCTAAAATTATTAACAATCCCATAGACGAGAGACTACCCTAGGCCGGCCAAGCAGAACAAATATGTTTTTAATTTTAGACGGAAGGAGCGGAGGTCCGTAGTTGTTCTAATGTCGGGGGGAAGGTCGTTCCAGAGGGCTGGGCCCGCCACAGAGAGAGCCCTTCCCCTGGCCGTCGCCCGCTGACAAAGTCTAGTGGACGGCACTCGGAGAAGTCCCTCTCTGGGAGCGAATTGGCCGTGTGGATGTATGAGGCAGGATCCGATCCTGCAAATAGCTAGGTCCCGAGCCATGGAGCACTTTGAAGATGATAACTAAAACCTTGAAGCGCACCCGGAAGACGACAGGCAGCCAGTGCAGCTCGCGCAAGAGCGGTGTTACATGGGTAAACCTTAAGGTTCCCATAATTGCTCGCGCGGCTGCATTCTGAACTAGCTGAAGTCTCCGAGTGCACCTCAAGGGGAGCCCCATGTAGAGAGAGTTACAATAGTCCAGTCGGGATGTCACGAGAGCATGAGTGACTGTGCGAAGGGCGTCCCGATCCAATAGGGGGCGCAACTGGCGAACCAGGCAAACCTGGTAGAATGCCCTCCTGGCCACGGCTGTCACTTGATCTTCCATGGACAGCCGGGCATCCAGGAGTTCCCCCACAGCTGTCCGTTCTCCCTGAAGGAAACTTCCTTAAAATGATCTTTATTTCGCAAGGTGTCCCAAAGTTGCTTCCCCCCCCAGCCCCCAAAAAAGCCAACTGGACTTTCTTGTTCTTTTTCTTTTGAAGACGTTTCACTTCTCATCCACGAAGCTTCGTCAGCTCTGACAGGACGGTGGGGAATGGAAGGATTTATATTCATTGCAGATAGCTGCGGCGTCAGTGCTGAAGAAGCTTCTTGGATGAGAAGCGAAACGTCTTCAAAGGAAAAAATAAGAAAGTCTCGTTACCTCCTGAACAAAAGCACCTTTGGAGCAATCATAGCCTGGATGACTGAGAATCTCTATAGGTTTCTCAAAGTGCAAATTTGGGGCTTTTTTTTTTTTAGGCGAAGAGTATGTAAAGAGCCTAACTGGCTTTCCCGAGCTTATGGATCGGCTTGCTTGCCTGAATGATGAAGAGGTATGTTTTCAACTTCAAGTGTTACTTTTTGCTCTCTGTTCAGACCTAGGCTTCACAAAATCACGAAGCAAACTCCTTGTCCCAACAAAACCCCTTTTATTAGACGAATGTGAATTCCTCTCATTCACATTCAGCAAAGGTGAACTTATGATCACAGACCTCATCTAGCTTGGAAAGCTGCCACGTAAATATTTTCCAAACGCAGTGCTGTGTAAGGAAAGACTTGGCACAGAGTCTCTGAGATTCACGGACAGATCTTCACACTCCTGAAACGAACGAATTGTTGTCTGCAAAAGCCCACTCCTCTTTCACTCCTCTGTTATTTCCTATGGGAGGGGCCAATCACCTTCCACCTGTGACTTTACTCCCAAGTCTACCCTGCTTTCTGAGTTATTCTCTTCTTCTGGAAGCTCTGTACATACACACACTGGGAACAGGCTCCAGCTGTTCATCTGCCTCACTGACGTCTGACTCCAAAGGCAGCTGATAACTGTCAGATGGCCCTGGCCCCATCTCTGTCTCCGACACAGAGCCCTCCTCAGAGCCTTCCCCAGACTCCAGGACTGGGCCATGTTCTTCCCCAACCTCTTCACTGTCCAAACCTGCTGCCAGATCTGCTAACTGTCCACAACGTTCTGGTGAATTTTGGCAGTAAGGTCTATAAGGAGACTGAAATTGCCATGTTGCCTTCTCCTGTGTTGAAAGACAACAGACAGCCTACAGTCCGAGTGGCTGAAGTTCATTTATTAGTTGCAACAGTGCAAGGGACATTTGGTGCGTAAATCTCTCTTACAGAATGAAATCGAAAGCAGCAAAATCATTTTCCCGGAGCATCTCCCGCTCAGCAAACTGCAGCAGGGCATTAAGTCCGGCCTTTACCTTCAAGGCACCTTCAGAGCCAGCAGAGACAATTACTTGGAAGCCACAGTTTGGATTCACGGCAATGACCAAGAAAGAGAGGTTGGTTTGATAGATTGATTGGCTGTGAAATTCTGGACTAGGAAATGAAAAATGGTGTGGGAATCGCAGGGATTGTCTTCTCCGAACTCCTGTAGGTTGGAATGGAGAGTATGGTGGGCACCGAAGGTATGCATTTCTAAGAGAGGTTAAAGATCAGGTGGAACTTGCTGGCATCTTACTATCTCTACCTGCTGACATTGACTTCTAGATTAAAGACTTCTTAATAGCAACAGCACTTAGACTTATATACTGCTTTACAGCTGTCTCTAAGTTTTTTACAGAGTCAGCATATTGTCCCCAACAATCACGGTCCTCATTTTACTGACCTTGGAGGGATGGAAGGCTGACTTGGGCCGGTCAGGATTGAACTGTTGGCAGAATTAGCCTGCAATACTGTATTCTAACCACTGTGCCACCACTTCATAAGTTAGTTATACCTCCCAAAAGAGCTGCTCTGAAACTCTTGGTTTTTGTTTTAAATATAGTGGGTCATCTTTAATATTAATCCACATTTATGGACCATTGGGTATTTCCTTAGCTTAGGACTTTTGGAACACAACTCTTTTGGTGTGTATCTCCAAATAAGAAAGTTCTCAAGTTACAATTCGTTTAGTGACCGTTCAAAGTTACAGCGACACCGAAAAAAAGTTACTTAGGACCATTTTTCACCCTTAGGACCATTCCAGCATCCTCATGGTCACGAGTTCAAAATTCGGACGCTTGGCAACTATTTATGATGGGTGCAGTGTTTGGAGTTATATGATCCCGTTTTGTGACCTGGCAAGCAGAGTCAGTGGAGAAGTTAGATTCACTTAACAACAGTGTTACTAACTAAACAACTGCAGTTATTCACTTAACAACTGTAGGAAGAAAGATTCATAAAATGGGGGAGAATTTACTTAACAAAAATGACAATTTGTTCCAGAAAACTCAAATCCAGAAAGCACACACAGATAACTGATTCAGCTGGATTCATTAACTTCTTTTTATACATAATAACAGATGAATAAATGTACAATACCAATAGTAGATTCTTACAACGTGGTACAAGTTACAAACAGAAGACAAGCAGGAGAGAACAGTTTCATCTCAGAGTTCAGAGTAGACAGTGTAGTTTCAGTTTCGATTCTCAGCACAGACTCATCTGTTTAAGTTCCCATCGGCTGACTTTGTTGCTGTGCCTATTCGTTGGTTGACTTTGTTACCATGTCTTTCCAAATCATGAATATTCTAACAAAAATTTTTTTCACTTAGCAGCTGAAATTGTGCTCAATTGTGGTTGGTTAAGTCGACTACCTGTATGGCTTTTGGTACCTAAATCTGATTGTTCACTTCCCACGAAGGTAATAATACAAGGGCTGAAACACTTAAATCGTGCTGTGCATGAGGATATCGTAGCGGTGGAGCTGCTGTCCAAGGACGCCTGGGCTGCTCCATCTTCAGTGGTTCTGCTTGACGATGAGACCAAGAACGAAGAAGAGGATACTGAAAAAGAGGAGGAAGATCAAAGCAAGGTATGGTGGGTTTTTTTTTGCTTCTCTGCTTTCCCTTTACGTTCTTGCAAGGAAAAATTGTGTGTTGGTGGTTGTGTTCAGAGACGAGGGAATTGCCCATTTGCTGTCAGTCTGGGAAGAAGTATCACCTTTTTTGCCCAAAAGCAAAGCTCAGCGATGGCGAACCTTTTTTGGCTCGTGTGCCAAAAGCTGGGGGAGCGCAGGGGGGTCGTGCGCAGTCGTGCCATACCCATAATGCTATGCGCATGACCCTGCACTGGCTGCCTGTGGTTTTTTGGGTGCGCTTCAAGGTGCTGATAACCATCTTTAAAACGCTCCATGGCCTAGTTATTTGCGAGACCGTCTCCTACCACATACATCCCTTCGGCTGATTTGCTCGCATAGAGAGGGCCTTCTCAGGGTGCCGTCTGTCGGGCAATGCCGGTTGGCGACCCCCAGGGGAAGAGCCTTCTCTGTGGCGGGCCCAGCCCTCTGGAACGACCTACCCCCCGAACTCCTGACCACCACGGACCTTTGCCTCTTCTGCCAACGTTTGAAGACCTATTTCTTTCACCTAGCCGGCCTAGCCTAGCCCCCGAGAGTACCTCCACAGACTAAATTTTAAATTGCCCCAAATTGATTTTAATTAGCGGGTAATTTTTAGGGAATTTTGTAGCACAGGACACTTTAATTTAATCAGATTTTATTGTTCGTAGTCTTATTTATTATATGTTTGCTTTTTACTTATCTGTTTGTATTTTTGCTTTTTAACCTCCTGTGCACCGCCCTGAGTCCCTTTGGGGAGATAAGCACGGTATAAAAATCAAATCAAATCAAATCAAATAAAAATAAATAAAATGTGCGCACGACCAATGTTCCCCCCCCCCCCCATTTTTGGCGTGTTTTTTCTTGCCCTCCCCAGGCTCCAAAGCCTTTATAAGAGCCCGGGGAAGGTGAAAACAGCCTCCCCCACCCCCCTGGAGGCCCTCTGGAGATTTCAGGAGCTTCCCTGAAGCCTCCGGAGTGCGAAAAACCGGCCCTACGAGCCAACTGGAAGTCTGTTTCCAAATTTTGGGTTTGCCCGAAATTTGGTTTTTTACACTCCAGAGGCTTCCTGAAGCTTCCGGAGAGCAAAAAATGGCCTCAAAATAAGGCTGAAGTCAGCTGGCCAGCATTTATATGCGCGCTGGCCACCTGAAAGGGCTACACCTCACGTGCCCTGACATATATAGCTTCTCATGCCACCTGTGCCATCACGGACCTAGCTTTTTTTCAGGAGGCATCTGGACTTTCTGATTTTTCTTTGAAGACGTTTCTCTTCTCATTCGAGAAGCTTCTTGAGTTCTGTTTCACGGAAAAGTTGGAGCTGGGCTTTTCCTGCAGGATGTTTTCTGCCCTGTTGAGCAAAAGCGCAGACTATTGGGGGATGGGCCTGTACTGTTTGCACCTGGAACTGAAGAAGCTTCTTGGGTGAGAGGTGAAACATCTTCAAAGAAAAACCACAAAGTCCAGTTGCCTCTTGAAAAAAAAAGTACCTTTAGGGTAACCATGACCTGGATGACTGAGAATCTCCATAGACATGTAGCTTTTATGGCTGTGAAGCTGTACCTGACATTATTCTTTAGAGCTTCATTTCTTTAAGTGTTAGATCCTGCTCAGGAGCTTCTGTTCTGACCGAGGCTTCCCAAGAGCATGAAGCAAACTCGTGGTCCTGACAAAAATCCCTTTTATTAATTTACTGTGAATTCTGCTCATTCACATCCAGCAAAGTCTTTCAAGGGAGGATTTACAGTCACAGACCTTATCTGGCTTGGAGAGCTGCTGATATCTTCAAAACTTGGCAAGGAGTCTCGGAGAGTCACGAAACAATTAAGTGAACTAATTGTCTCCTGCAAACTCTTTTATTTCCTCTGGAGGGGGCCATTCATCGTCCACCTGTGGCCTTACTCCCGTCGACCCCTGTTCTTTAGCTGTACCCTTTGTCTGGCAACTCTGCACATGCACACACTGGGAACAGGCTCCAGCTATTCATCTGCCCCACTGACGTCTGACTCTGAAGGCAGCTGATAACTGTCAAACAGCCCTGGTCCCAACTCTGCCTCTGATGCAGAGCCCTCATCAGAGCCTTCCTCAGACTCCAGGACTGGCCCATGTTCCTCCTCAACCTCCTCACTGTCCGAATCTGCTGCCAGCTCTGCTGGCGGGCCAGAACAGCTTCCACGGCCGAGGGAGGACTTGAACCTGAGTCTCTCTATGGCCAGTCTTATTCCCAGGGTGTTCTGCAGTCTGGCTTGGCCTGCTTTAGAAGCCCAAGAAACTGAGAGCAGGCCATGAGATGGTGGAAGTTTATTCACTTCCACTGTTGGACAACAGCAAACACTCAGGATTCTCACAAATTATTGTGAAGGCTTGACTGCTTGCTCCTGCTACCTACAGTCCAGTCAGTTTGACAACTATAAAGGCCAGAAACCATTTGCGTTTTTATTTTTTGCTGGCAGGAGCAGAAATTCCCAAGGTTGCCTAGTTCTAACTCCACACAACCAGCTTTATTGCGGGCTCCAGACGACCTAGGTTCTAATATGCACGTAAATGTAGCCGTTGATGTCATAATGGCCTTGCTGACCTAGAGATTTTGCTTTTCCTGCTGTGGAAGGCAGATGGGTTGGTTCCTCAGTGGTTGAAGGAACTCCAGCCTTACATGAGAGATGCTGGGAAACAGCTTGTAAGGTTTTTCTGTTGTACTCAGGCTATGATTGAAGCCTGTTTACGCATAAGACAAAGGGGCTTTTCCATGAATTAAAATAGCATTTGATTGTCATCCAACATCCACTCCAAAAAGCAGTAACAGTAACAAAACGTCTCATCTGTTCTACCTTCCTGCTTTTCCTTGAAGTCCTTTTCCATAAGTGGTGGTGTTGTTGTTTTTTTTGCCTTATTCTATTTTGCATTTGTTTTAAACTGGTGTTGCCCAGCCTGAATGGTGTGCAGATGTTACAAGGGCAGCATACACTATTTCTTACAACTGGAGATTGGAACGTGAATGTAGACTTATAGCTGATTCGATGACCTGTTTGTCCACACGAGTCTCAATTGCACCCATGTGTTCTTAAACCCTTAGCCAAAGACTTCAGTGAACACGGCCATGCTACGACCGACAGGCAAAGTTGTGGGGATTATCAAAAGAAACTGGAGGCCGTATTGTGGCATGCTGTCTAAATCAAACATTAAAGAGGTAGGCACAAACCTGGTTGCATCCTTGATTTGGCGAAATGTGTTCTTATTTGTAATAAAAGCCATTGTCCTTGTTCTTTGCCAGGCCAGGCGGCATTTATTCACGCCAGCTGACCGAAGAATTCCTCGAATACGTATAGAAACCAGGCAGGCGTCTATCCTCCAAGGGCAAAGAATCATTGTGGCTATTGACGGGTGGCCTAAAACATCCCGGTATCCTAACGTAAGTCGGAAATGAAACATTGTGTCTAACAAACTAATGGTCTCCTGCAAACTCCACTCCCCTTTTGCTCCTCTTTTATTCCCTCTGGGAGGGGCCATTCACCATCCACCTGTGGCTTTACTCCCAAGTCGACCCTTGTTCCTTAGCTGTTCCCTTCGTCTGGCAACTCTGTGCATGTGCACACTGGGAACAGGCTCCAGCTGTTTGTCTGCCTCACTGATGTCTGACTCTGAAGGCAGCTGATAACTGTCAGACAGCCCTGGCCCCAACTCTGCCTCTGACGCAGAGCCCTCATCAGAGCCTTCCCCAGACTCCAAGACTGGCCCGTGTTCCTCCCCAACCTCCTCAGTGTCCGAATCTGCTGCCAGCTCTGTTGGCATGCCACAACAACTATTCTGCCAATCATCTTTATTATTCTGTTTTTTTCTCCCCCAAATTGAGAAAATGGCTCTTTCTCATAGTACTGATCAAATTGTACATTGGTTTAGGGACATTTTGTAAAGAATTTGGGAGCAGCTGGCGATAAGGAGACAGAGACCGAAGTCTTGCTACTTGAACATGACGTTGCTCATCAGCCCTTCTCTCAAGCGGTTCTTAGTTTCCTACCCAAGATGCCCTGGAGCATCAGTGATGAGGTAGGGGCACATTATCCTTGCAAGCAAACCTTTGTCATTACCCATAAAAGTTTATTCCATTGCAGGTCATACGACGACATTGCCAAGAAATGAAGCCTACAAGAATGAAGCGATGTGTTTTATTTCTGCCTTGGCTCAAAGGTTTTCCCGCGTTTAGATATGGAATAGTTTTTTTCTTCCAGCTTCGTGGAGAATGAAGTGAAATTCATTGTTGGTTGCCATTGATTTTTAGTTTTGAAGTCTTCTGCCGATAGCATGAAATTTATGTCTGCTTAGCATTTCACTCTTAGAGTTAGCAGTTGTGTGTTGTTATTACAGAATAGAGTGTTAACAAGATTTTTTGGTTGGGTACCGTTTTAATTTCTTCTTCTCTTTGTTGTTTTCCATAGTAATTGTTTGTTGTAAGTTGCATTTTTCTCTGTGCATACGGTTTACATAACTAATTTTGGGGCTTCTAAAGGGGCTTAAGAGAAAATTAGTTATGTAAACCATATGCAAAGAGAAAAATATAACCGTTTTAGAGAGACAGAACTGGCTTTCAATTTAATGTAATCTATACAGGTAGTCCTCAATTTACCACAGGTCGTTGTGAAGATTCCAGAAGAAAACCTAATAAATTTACGAGCCTCGATACAAAGTTCAAAAGAAATCCAATCATTTATTAGGATCAACATTCTGGCGTTACTTCTGCGGAGCCAAAACTGAAAATCATTTAATGGTGTCTGAACTTTACCCCTTGTGCCTCCTCCCCTCTTCCTAGTCATAAATCACATTAGCCAATTAGCAGTGTAATTGAATCTATACATGCGCATTCACAGGCCAGCTTGAGATTCCATTCTGACCACATGTATGCATGGAATTTTTTTCTTTTTCTCTGTGGCAGCTCGATAGTAGTCATGGAGACCTTTTACGAGCTGACATCCGTTTAGTGACCGTTCAAAGTTACAACGGCACTGAAAAAAACTGAGTTATGAACCGTTGCAGCATGCCTATGGTCACGTGATCAAAATTCAGGCGCCGAATTGGGCAACTGGTTTGGATTTACGACGGTCGCAGTGTCCCTGGAGTCGCGTGATCCCCTTTTCCAACCGTCTGAGAAGCAAAGTCAATGGGAAAACCAGATTCACTTAAAAACCACGTCATTAACTTAACAACTGCAGCGATTCATTTAGCAACGATGGCAAGAAACGTAAATTGAGCCAAAGTTCACTGACCAAATGTTCCACTTAGCTACAGAAATTTCAGGCTCAGTTGTGGTCGTAGGTCGAGGACTGCCCGTCTATGAGAATGTCTCTGCTAGACTTTTAAGGTGCCCCAAAATTAGTCTTATCAGTTTAAGACAGGGGTCTCCAACCTTTGCAACTTTAAGTCTGAAGGACTTCAGTCCCAGAATTCACCAGCCAGCTTTGCTGGCTGGAGAATTCTGGGAGCTGAAGTCCTTCAGACTTAAAGTTGCAAAGGTTGGAGACCCCTGGGTTAAGGGAGACAGGAGCGACATTTAGCTGAACCTAATCCTGTGAAAAACCCTTGGCAGTTTTTCACAGGACTTTCACCACTGACAGAAGTTTCTTTTTCGGTTGTTGCAAATGAAATTTCAGGATATGAAGCAGAGAGAGGACTTGAGGCAGTTGTGTGTGTGCAGCGTGGATCCTCCTGGGTGTACCGATATCGACGACGCCTTGCACTGCAGGGAGCTGGAAAACGGAAACCTGGAGGCAAGTGTTTTGAAAGGGTCTTTGAATGGCCGATCTGCGTTTTCATCTTTTTATGGAGCTCCTCTTGAGCATCCTGATTTCTACCTGCAGTGAAGGGAGCAAAAACATCACGGCTAGAAAGTGGGATAGGCGCAGAAGGAATGGCTGTAGCATTTAGACCAGGGGTCCCCAACCTTTTTGGCACCAGGGACCGGTTTCATGTAAATAAAATTCCGCGGACCGGTGGGAGCCTCCAGCAGGTGAGTCGAGTCAGGTGGGCTGCGCGCACGTTCGGCGGTCACGTGCAACCAGGTGGGAAAGCTGCCAGGGGTCCCGGGCGAAGGATGCTCTGCTGGGGCAGGGAAGGACGGGCTGCGTCCCGGGCAGGAGGGCCTGGCAGTCCCTTCCCCCCACGCAGGCCCGGGTGGTGCCCCGAACCCCCCCCCCCCCAATGCAGGCTGTTGCCCCCATCCTGCCCCCAGAGAGCACCCCGTCCAGCCGCCAGGATAGCGGAGCGTTTGTTACACTTTCCTAAGAGTTTCGCTACTCTCTCCGCCGCTCACTCCGGCCCGGTTACTATCAACCCATGGACCGGCATCAGTCCGCGGCCCGGGGGTTGGGGACCCCTGATTTAGACTTACCGTATTTTTCAGAGTATAAGATGCACTTCCCCTCTCCCCCCCAAAAAGCAGGTAAAAATTCGGTACGTCATATAGACCGAATACGGGCCTGTTGTTGGCTTCCCGAACCCTCCCCGCGTCACCCTTTCATCCTCCCCGGCCCCCAGAAGCACTGCCAAAACGGGAGGTGTGGAGCACTTCAGAATGTTTCTGGAGGCTGGGGAGGGAGAACATGCGATATATGGAGACCAAAAACTATTTTTTTTCTTGTTTTCCTTCTGTAAATCTAGGTGTGTCTTATAATCTGAAAAATACGGTATTTACCGTTGCATAGTGCTTTACAGCGTTGGCCCCTAAACCTTTGGGCTCTGTGGCCCAGTTCTGTGGAGAGTGCTTTTTCCATGGACCGGGGAGCATGTTTTCATGCTGTGCCTGCATGCCAGCGTGTGTGTGGATGGGGTTTTGTTTGCTTGTACAGCCCGGTTTCTCACAGTTTGCAGCCCAGGGCCAGTCTGTGGCCTTGGGATTGGGGACCCTTGCTTTAAAGCATCCTTCATAAATATCTGGGAGGTTTACAGTGTCAGCATATTTCCCCCCAACCAACTGAATCCTCATTTGAATGACCTCGGAAGGATGGAAAGTTGAGTCACCCTTGAGCTGGTCAGGATCAAACTCCTGGCAGTGGGCAGAGTCAACCTTCAATTCTGCAATTCTAACCACTGCGCCCCCAGACCTGCGATAACAGAGGAAGATAAACGTCACACGATGCTCTTGAGGCAGTCAGGAATTCGGGAAATGGTGCCAACTTTCCTAAACGTTAAAGAATCTCTCTGTTTCTCTAGGTTGGGGTGCACATTGCAGACGTCAGCCATTTCATCCGGCCAGGAAATGCTCTAGACCAAGAATCGGCCAAAAGAGGCACCACCGTGTATCTGTGTGAAAAGGTAAATTTTGGAGAGCTCTTTCCTTCCCTTAATGACAGCGTGGCTCTCCTGCCCCACCTCCTTGAGTAAGCTGGGGCGCAAAGCTTCTATTATCCTTTTGTGGTCCAGTTGTTTGAACATGTGAGAAATGATCTACCCTATTTTTCAGAGTATGAGACGCAAAAATTGGGTGCATCTTATACACCAAAGGTAGCCCTGCCCACCATTCGGCCTCCACGCATCACGTTTTAGACCTGTTCCAGGGTGCAGGGATGGCCATAAATCCTCCCTCCATGCCTTGCATTTTTGGCCTCCGTGCCTTGCATTTTCAACTTCCGAACGCTCCGTTTCAGACCCGTTCATTGCTGCGGGGATCGCCATAGTACATCGCTACCTCGGGGCATTGGTTTTTTTGGCCTCCACGCACTCCGTTTTTGGCCTCTGTGCGTCACGTTTTCGGGAGGCACTCGGCAGCAATGTGCTTTGGCGGTCCCTGCAGTCTTGAATGGGCCTGAAATGGAGCATATGGAGGCTTAAAACGCAAGACGCAGCGGCCAAAAAGGCAGCCCGGAACTGCTGCCGCCTTGTCAGACTGGTTCTGTGCTGCGCCTGCTGTACTCACCAGAGTGCCCTGCGCAGTTCAGCTGCATATTGGATGCTGCGTTTGAGCCCCAACGAGGTGCGTGCGAGCGAAATGACAACCAGCAAACCTGTTGCTAAAGTTCACCTCTGGGAACAGTTGATTGGGGGTATTCGGTGAGGCCGATCCACCCGCCAATCAGCTGCTCATGCTGAATCAGGCTAATGTGCTGAAGCTGGCAGAGGCAGATTTTTTTTTTCTTATTTTCCTCCCCAAAAACTAATGTGCATCTTATACTCCAGAGCGTCTTATACTCTGAAAAATATGGTACATTTGAAGCTTGGTGAACCTTTCATGCTTGCCTTGACCATCTCTGTCAGCTCTCTCCGGAAGTGTTCATAGACCAACAATGCCATTTCTGTTTCTTGTAACCAATTCCATTGTAATTTTTACAACGACAATAAAGATGATTATTATTATTATTATTATTATTATTATTATTATTATTATTATTATTATTATTATTATTATTATTATTATTATTATTATTATTATTATTATTATTATTATTGCAGAGAATTGATATGGTTCCCGACCTGCTGAGTTCCAACTTATGTTCGCTGAGATCCAATGTGGACAGGTAAATTTTAAGAGCTGTTGATTATCTCATTCTTTTGTGGATTGGAAGCAATAGCAATAATCCTTAGATTTATATACCACTTTGCAGTGCTTTACAGCCCTCTCTAAGCGGTTTACAGAGTCAGCTTCTTGCCCCCAAGAATTTGGGTCCTCATTTTACCGACCTTGGGAGGATGGAAGGCTGAATCAACCTTGAGCCTGGTGGGATTTGAATTCCTGAACTGCAGGCAGCTAGCAGTCAACAGAAGTAGCCTGCAGTACTGCATTTTAGCCACTGCACCACCACAGCTCGAAGCAGTTTTGTTAACCGCATAGGCCAGTCCCAATGGCTGCTTTGCCCCCAGAGGTCAAAGCTCAACCCCCAACCAAGCCAGTACTTGGTGGTTAGAAGGCATTGTAGTAGGGATGTAATGAACACCTTGTGGTGAGCTTTCCTTTTCTGTCACTGACTCTCTTCCTTTCCTTAGGTTTGCCTTTTCGTGTATTTGGGAAATGAATCAGAATGCTGAAATCTTGGCGACTAGATTTACCAAAAGTGTCATTAATTCCAAGGTAGAGTTTAAAATGTGTAGGGCCGTTTAAAAAATCCGATGCTGAGATAATTGATTTTGGACTCCGACTAACTCTGAAAGGAGCTTGCATTCATTTAAGTGGAGTTTAAAAAAGAATAAAGTAAAAATACGGAATGTTCTGCATTCAAATCTAGATTGCAAACCCCGAAAACACCCTTCACAAATTGAAATTATTTACTCAAGAGGAAATAATTCCAATCATTGTGGAAGGGTAGAGACGCAGACAAGAAGTTTGGTTATTTATTCTATGCATTGTTCTTTATGAGTCAGATCTTTTTTTTTTTTTTTTTTTTTTTAAGAAAGCAGTAAATTTCTGTGCCAGAGATAATAATGATTGTTTTGGTGGACAAGAAAGCAACATCTATTTGTGCAACACAAATAACACAAATTGTTTTCTCCAGCCACATAATCGGCAGCCTCGGGTTAGGAAGTCTCAAGCCGATATCAGAAATCTCATGTTTGACTTCTTTTTCACATTTAAATCCATTTCCTTTAGAGATTCTTCTCTTTCCCCCCATATTCCTTGTTTCCCTTTGTTTGTTCTTTGAAGGCTTCGCTTACCTATGCAGAGGCCCAAATGAAAATAGACTCTGCCACATTGAAGGATGACATCACCATGAGTCTCCGAGGGCTGAACAGGTTGGCCAAAATCCTTAAGAAACGTCGGCGAGAAAATGGGTAAATAGTTTAGGTTGCATGTAACACAAAACAGGTTTTCTTTCTTGATGCATTGCAATCTTTGGGGACCTGACTGGCATTTGCCAGCAGAAGAAAAAGAAAGTAGAAGGGGAAATACCGTGTTTCCCCAAAAATAAGATAGGGTTTTATTTCCTTTTGACTCCCCTGAAATAAACACTTGGCCTTATTTTCGGGGAGGTCTTGTTATTTTTGAGGTGCAGGAGGTGGCGAGTGTGGTCACCTTGTGTCTGCTGTTGTGTTACAATTTTTTCAGGGAGGGCTTATTTTTGGCGGAGGGCTTATTTTACTGCTCAGAAGCCCGATTGGGCTTATTATCCAGGGAGGTCTTATTTTCAGGGAAACAGGTAAAGGGAAGGAAAGTAAAGAAGGTGTAGAAGGAAGGAAGAAAGGGAAAGGAAAGGAGAAACGGAAATGAAAGAAAGGGGAAGTAAAGGAGAAAGAAAGGAAAGGAAAAGGAGGGGAAGAGAAGGAAAAGAAAGGAAACATTGTCATATGCAGAACTAAATTTCCTGAGAGCTCCTTTTGGGCATTTCTAATGTGATTAGAGCAGTGGAAATAAGTTTATTCTTCTTGAGAGGTATCCATCCTAGGTTCAGTCACTGATGATGTCCTGGGATGCACAATTGAAAGGAGAAATACGTATTTGATGTATGATGCCAAAGGCGGGCCTTAAGGGGATTTCTGAAAAAGATGAAGAAGCCAACCAAGAGCTCCTCTCTAGAATCTGTTCCAGCCTTTTGCTCATCTCGGAGTTTGGCCACAAACACACCTGGCAAAGCAGAGGGTCACTTGTGAACGAATCCATGTCAATCCAGCTCTCTGAAGGCAGGAGGGCTACGGTAGTGGCCAGCCTGTCTTAAAATAGATCCTACAGAATTGGGTGGTGGAGTCCTTTCACAACAATGGCAAAGTTCTGTATCTATTTTTGTTTAAAATGTTTGCTTTGTTCATCTTTTTAGGGCTTTAACTCTTTCTTCACCCGAGGTTCGATTCCACATCGATAGCGAAACCCACGATCCGATTGATTTGCAGACGAAGGAACTCAAGTGAGTGCCTGCCTTTTCCTTTTTTGGGGTGTGTGTGGGTCAATCTGTCAGGTCCAGAGGTCCCTTCCTCCTAAATCTCTAGGATGCCATTTCCTTAGTGATGTTCAGGTTGGGCCAGTAAGAGGGGGTAGTAGACAAGATGAGAAGGATAATAATAATACTACAGTCATACAACATGGGTGGATATATTTAGACATAAGACAGTTGAGATAAGACGTAAGTTGGCTGGACAAGCTTTAAATGGGAGCCTCGATGAAGCTGCTAAATTGCATGCATGTGTTACTGTGTATTACTGTATTACTGTCCTGCCGATGAACAGGACAATCTGAAAAGTTTTGGAGGGTCAAGAGTTTGAACAGAACAAGCAGCTTTCTAAGTGTTGTCCTTCCCAAACCGGACGCGTTCCTAAACATTTACAACCATGTGAGGGTGCTTCACATGGGGGCTGGATAACCAGAAGGCCCAGGTGCTTATGGGTGGCATCCTGAGATTGGCATGGCTTTGAGCCACTGAGGTTCTGAGAGAGGAGGAATTAGTGCTAATTGGATCGGAGCAGCTCTTGCTCATTTGTTTTGTCCGTACTGCATAAAATAAGTGGTATTCAGTTACAGGGCCACGGTGTTCCTGATTCTCAGTTCCTCCACATGCGGCTCTGGAGCCGCATATGGCTCTCTCTGCTGCAGCTCCCTGTCGCTCAAAATATGTGTCACAACCGCCAATGTGTGATATCCTCTGGCGCGGGATGTATTGAGCTTTTTGACCACCAGTAGGCCAACCATGGATAAATCCAAGAAAAGAAAAGTTTCAGAAGAAAAACAGAATGTTCAATTCAACTACATATGCTAGTTCTGTGGCCTCCCAGGAAATAGTCAGGCACGGGAAGGTTTTTGTGGCTCCCGGTGTTTTATTTTCTATGGGAAATGGATCCAAATGGCTCTTTGAGTATTTAAGGTTGTCGACCCCTGCCTTAAGGGAAACAAACACATCAGATTAAGGCTGACTGTTTCCTTGGAGTCTTACAAGCCAACTTTTTCCTTTCTGCAGAGAGACCAACTCCATGGTGGAAGAGTTTATGTTGCTGGCTAACATCTCCGTTGCCCAAAAGATCAACCAGGAATTTTCAGAGCACGCCTTGCTGAGGAAGCATCCGGCTCCCCCACCCTCCAATTACGACATCCTGGTGAAGGCCGCTAAGTCTAAGGCAAGTCGCTCCAGAAGGTCTTCCGCTGGTGGGACGAAGGCATGAAAGGCTCTTTGCATGTGTGAATGGGGTTCCCGGAATTCTTGCTGGCCTTTCCTGCCTGTAAAAGGGGCTCAGGAAATGTTGCACCAATTGAGGTGTCTCTCTTAACTTTGAAGTAGTTTATAGGAGGTGCGTCACAGTTAGGGCAGAATAGATATGGCCTGTGGGCTAATGAAACTAAACTCAAACCCATTTTGTGTTTTTCCGCCATAGGGTTTGGAAATCAAGACCGATTCTGCAAAATCCCTGGCCGACTCCCTTGACAAAGCTGAGTCTCCTTCTTTCCCCTACCTGAACACTCTGTTGCGCATCTTAGCCACCCGCTGCATGATGCAAGCCGTGTACTTTTGCTCTGGAATGGACAGTGACTTCCACCACTATGGCTTAGCGTCGCCCATATATACACACTTCACCTCTCCAATCAGAAGGTAAATCTGCTTGTGGACTTTCTTCAGAGCAAATCCCAAGTGACGCCGTTATCAGGTTTCCAAAAGATGCTATAATTGATTCATGAGCCTCGAGCCAAGTTTCAAAAGAAAACCAGTCATTTATTAGGAGCATGGTTTCGGCAATGCCCTATTGCAGTCAGATCTAAACCTCATTTGAATTATGACTGAACTTTACCCTTGTTCCTTCCCTCCCCTCAGTCTGTGTCATAAATCACATCCTACAACGAGGTGCACCCCTCACAAGCCTGCTGTACTAATCTAAGATCCGACTCTAATTGAAGGTGTGCGTGGAATGCGCTCCCCCCTTTCCTCATCATGGCAACTTAATGAGTTGACATTTGGCTCCCCTCACTTTCCAAAAGCGACCTGTGCAAAACAAAATTAGTACAGGTATAGGATTTAAGGCTACGTCTTCCCCCAGGCTTGTTTGGATTTTCTGCATGGAATTTTGCTACAAAGCGATCAGCCTGGACATTTCTACTCTTTATCCTAACTAATATAGTTGGTTATATTCCATGCTTCTTAGCCACCTGTCTCTCTCGGTTACCTTACCAAAGGCCACAAAACAACATCCATGCTGGCGCAGTAGTTAGAATGCGGTACTGCAGGCTTCTTTTGCTGACTGCCAGCTGCTAGCAGTTCGGCAGTTCGATTCTCACCAGGCTCAAGGTTGACTCAGCCTTCCGGCCTTCCGGAAGGCTGAGTCAACTCATTAAATAAGGATCCAGGTTTTTGGGGGAAAATATGCTGACTCCATAAACCACTTAGAGAAAGCTGTAAAGCACTGTGAAGCGGTATATAAGTATAAGTGCTATTGCTATCCCGATGTGGCTTCAGTTGCCAGTGAATATTTAGTTGCTATTTTGAGGTTACACAAAAATAGGAAAGGGAAGTTATACTATTCCTCCACCCTTCCAAAAGTTATTCCAGTATGAACTCCAAAGAAATCCAACAACCTCCCCCCTTCCCCCTCTATGTATTACCCTGGATCTCCAGTTTAGCGATTGTCTTAGTTTCTATTCATGGAAACTGCCATTAAGAGGCAGAAATCTATGTCAGGGTTTGAAGTAATACACTCATAGCAAGCAAAACTCCGAGACAGGTACATTCCTCAAAAAAAGAGCTTTATTGGATATATAACATTGGCACAGATCTGGTAAAAACCGACTCTGAAGGTTCCCACTGTTGTCACCCAATTAAAAGTTTTTGCCTGTTATTGGATAATATGCAAAAGGATGCAAAAAACAATTATAGTCAAATGAAAATTGAGGTATGATGATAGCAAGATATATAAAGATGTTTGATTTAAAATATATAATCTGACATGAATTGCAAGTAATGACTGTGGAAGAGATGCACAAAAGCTTTTTGTAACCAATCGACACACTTTCTGAAAGATGATTTTGTGGTGGTTTTTCTGTGTTGTGTTTGTCAGTTTAATTACAAATAAAATAAAAAATCTTTTACAAAAAAAAAAGGATTTTCCCTTTCCCCAATCAATCAGTCACATGGTTCAATCATATCTCTGTCTGGTTGCCTGGTGACATTGCTCCTCCTTCTTCTGACAAGGTGTGAGAATGTCCTTGGTTCCCAAGAGAAAATATTTTGTTTTGGCTACAAAGTCCCAACTATTTCAAATCCCCCCTCCCTATCCCTCGGCTCCAGTGTGGCAACACTGAAGCTCCAAGATGGCTTCGTTACGATCGTTGACAGGCTGTGGAAAATCCTTGTAAAACCTCACTCTTTTTGATTTGGAGGTGATGTACTCTAAACACACACACACACACATTTGTGGGTTATTATCAGTGAAAAAGCTTCATTTATTTCATTGCAGGTACGCGGATATTATAGTACATCGACTCCTGGCCGTGGCTATTGGAGTGGACAGTACTTACCCTGACCTCACCGACAAACATAAGTTGGCAGATTTGTGCAAAAATCTCAATTTTCGGCATAAAATGGCTCAGTACGCTCAGAGGGCTTCCATTGCTTTCCACACCCAGGTGAGCAGCTCTTCTCGGCCCCCAGAATGTTTGGGAAAAGTAGAGCGTGAGAACCGGAATCCCCAGGACCTAGTGTGGCCTTGCAGCCTTTGTGTGCACTTGTTCATAGTATCACTACCAATCTGTTGTCAGTCAGCAGAATGACAAGTAGTTTGGAAATGGCCCTGTTGTAAATTCAGCATTTTCAAGGGTTTGGACCAGAACGGGATGCGTATTTTATGGTAAAGGTAAAGCTTCCCCTCGCACATATGTGCTAGTCATTACCGACTCTAGGGGCGGTGCTCATCTCCGTTTCAAAGCCGAAGAAAGCTGTCTGATGACAATTTTGTGGTCATGTGGCCGGCATGACTAAATGCTGAAGGCGCACAGAACTCTTATTACCTTCCCACCAAAGGTGGTTTCTATTTTTCTACTTGCATTTTTACATGCTTTCAAACTGCTAGGTTGGCAGAAGCTGGGACAAGTAATGGGAGCTCACTCCATTATGTGGCGCTAGGGATTCGAACTGCCAACCTTTCTGATCGACAAGCTCAGTGTCTTAGCCGCTGTGTCCTTTTATGTGTATTATATAGGGTTAATGTTATGAAGGGAGGGTTTTATTTTTATTTATTTTGTATATAACGAGGCTTGTGCAATTAACAGCTTCCACTTTCTATTCCCTCCAGCTGTTTTTCAAAAACAAGGGTGAGGTCAGTGAAGAGGCCTACATCCTGTTCGTCAGGAAGAATGCCATTGTGGTTCTAATTCCCAAATACGGTTTAGAAGGCACTGTTTTCTTTGAAGAAAAGCCCAAGAAAAACGAAAGACTCATCTTCAACGATGAGGTACAGTTTTCTTTTTGCAAAGAAATTTACTACTTTTTTCTTAAATGCATAATATAGGATGGCAAAGGAGCTACGACAATTAAGTACAGGTAAAGTGAAGAGAAGGACCAGGGGAGACATGATACCAGTCATGTCTTTGAGGGGCTGCCACAGAGAGGAGGGGATCAAGCTATTTTCCAAGGAACCTGAAGGCCAGACAAGGAATAATGGATGGAAACTGAACAAGGAGAGATTCAACCTGGAAATAAGGAGAATTTTTCTGACAGTGAGAACAATCAACCTGTGGAACAGCTTCGGAAGTTGTGGGAGCTTCATCACTGGAAGCTTTAAAGAGGCTAAGCTGCTATTTGTCAAAAATGGTGTAGGGTCTGCTTGGGCAGGGGGTTGGACTAGGTGACCTACACGGTCCCTTCCAACTCTTTTAATCTGTAATCTAATCCTTGATTTCTAACCTTTTATTTGGTGACTTACAAGGGCATTGAAAAAAGTGACATTGTAGCATCCCTATGTGACCAAAATTTGAACATATGGCAACTGGTTCATATTTATGACCGTTGCAATGACCCGGAGTCATGGGATCCCTTTTGGCAACCTTCTCAAAAGCAAAGTCGATGGGGAAACCTGATTTCACTTTACAACCATGTTATTAACTTAACAACCGTAGTGATTCACTTAACAACTGTGGCAAGAAAATGGGGCAAAACTCACCTTAACAACTGTGCTTAGCAACGCAAATTTTGGGCTCAGTTGTTGGAAGACGAGGATCAGCTGCAGTGCTTCCTAAACTGAAAGTACGAAATACGCTCTTTTCCGCAGATTCCTTCTCTCACCGTGGAAGGCACAACTTTCTGCACCTTTGACAAGGTTAAAGTGAGCATCGTGCTGGATGCTTCCAACATTCAGCATCAGAAAATCCGCATGGCGCTGGTGGAGCCCAAGGTAGGTTCCTGATATCATAGATGATGACTGGAGGAGCCCCGGAAATATAGCTATATAAGGTCTCTTTAGGGACCTTATATAATAAACCCCTGCCAGACAGGGTAGACCCAAAAATGTCCTGTAAAGCAGGGCTCTCCAACCTTTGCAACTTTAAGTCTGAAGGACTTCAGCTCCCAGACTTCTCCAGCCAGCTTTGCTGGCTGGAGAAGTCTGGGAGCTGAAGTCCTTCAGACTTAAAGTTGCAAAGGTTGGGGACCCCTGCTGTAAAGGAACACTGGAGTGATTTTGGGGGGAGACTGTGACTTCGAATGGAGGTTTTAAAGGTTGCTTTTGCCTACAGACAAGAGGCCTTGTTGCCTGAGCTTTTAAAACTTTGGTCGATAATAGCAATAGCATTTAGGCTTATATATTGTTTTCACAGCATTTTACAGCCCTCTCTCAGCGGTTTACAGAGTCAGAATATTGCCCCCCAAAATCTGGGTCCTCATTTTACCAACCTTGGAAGGATGGGAGGCCGAATCAACCTTGAACTGGTCAGAATCAAATTCCTGGCTGGGGGCAGAATTAACTTGCAGTACTGCATTCTAACCACTGTGCCACCACGGCTCAATTTTAATTATTATCAGTTAATGAGATAGTTTTATCTACAGATCCCTCACCTCCTGGAAATAAACTGTTTCAACTTCTTCCCTCAAGACAACACCATAAGGCATTGCATGCCAAAACAACTACTGTGTTTTTTAGAGTATAAGATGCACATTTCTCCGTTAAAAAAGAGGCTGAAAATCTGGAAACCCCACCCCCTTCACCAAAACGGCCATGCATAGCTTTTAGGAGGCTTATAGACTGCTCCTGGGCGCTGTGGAGGGCAGAAACTTTGCCCCTTCCAGCCCCCAGGAGCACACTATAAGCCCCCTGAAGGCTATGCATGCCCCCCCCCTTTTTAAAAAAAACAAATGGGTCATTTTTTTGTTCGTTTTGCTCCTCCCTCCTGCAGAGCACTCTAAAAGCTTTGGGGGGAGGAATTCATGAAAAACGGCCATTTTGGGGAGGTCTGATGAGTGCAAAAACTTTTTTTTTTTGCCTCTTCAAAATCTTGGTGCGTCTTATACTCCAAAAAATACGGTAATTCCCACAATATTATAGAAGGCTATTATCCTTCTTTGTTGCTTGTACCTGACTATTTATATTGCTTTTAGTTTCATAGTACGATTTCTGTTGATTGCTTATTCAGTATCCTATGGATATCACTAAATATTGTCTCTTATGATTTATGATGAATGTATTTTTATGATGTCTAATGATCATGATTTATCACTTTGTTGCTTATGCACAGGAGATAAATCTCTTGTGTGTCCAATCACTTGGCAACAAAGAATTGTATTCTATTGAAAAACCAAATGATTGCCATTTTCTTAATTACATCTAACACAATTTTCTTATTTTTCAGATATTAGGCTATTCCAGAGATCCTGCACAGTCAAGCGGCCGTGAAGAACCAGAAATGAAAAAGAAGAAACTGAAAAAGTAGCTTCCTTTTAGAAATTAAGGAATGTTATTTGGTTGGGAGATAAATTATATAGGGGGGGAAGGGGGGAGAGAGAAAAAGAAGGATCTTTTTTATACTTGTAGAAAAGACTTTTAAAAGAATTAACATTTGCCCATTTTTAAAACCATCCCTGATAAATAATACAACTGCGTGCTCCTGTTCATATGTCTTATTGAAGAATCCAACCAAAACTGAACTTCTGGGGCTTTCTCCAGAAGCAGGAAAGAACACAGTATTTTTAAAATTTCCATGACAAAGCAAAAGTAAATACAGGTTTTGTGAATTTATAACTGCATTCCAGCTTTTTCATTTGGATGCACCTTTTAATTCGTCAGCAAAACAAATCTAGTTTCTGACATCTTTTAAACTATTTTTCAGTCCCTTGGTCTATCTTTGTTAAAAAAAAATGTGGTATTTTAAAATTAAAATACCACATTTTAATTTTAAAATACCACATTTTTAAAAAAAAAAACCCTCGGATTTAAGCGGCACGCTAAGATGGCTTCTCTGCAAAGAGAAAGCGGAAACTTTCACTCCGGACGGTCTTTAACAAGGGAAAGTGGATTGTGACTTTCTGCAACATTGTTTCTAGGTCTGGCTGAGCAAAAACTATGTTAACGTCCAATGAGCCTGGAAAACATGATATAGATACTTGATGATGATTGTGATTTGTGACATGAAGCTATTGCCAGATAAAGCTATTTTAAGAAGAGCACCTGCTTCCATTTTCTAAAAGAAAACAAGCCGAGCAGGAGATGAATTAGAAAGGAGCATAATCCCCAAAGAATTGACAGTTAAAAGTTGTAAGCTTCCGATTCACAATTTGCGCTTCAGGTTTTCTAATCTGCACCTCTCGTTACAGATAAAATTACCAATCCCCAGTTACTTAATTAACTTACTTAATGAGCGCTGTAAAGAAAATCCAGTTCCCAGCTAATTAGGAGGGATGGATTAAACAGCCAAGGAAGAAAAGTTAAAGTGAAGTTAAATGGGAAAGTGTCTTACAGAGTCCTTCCATGCACCTCTGAGCTTTTCCATAGCAATAATACAATAGCAGAGTTGGAAGGGACCTTGTAGGTCTTCTAGTCCAACCCCCTGCATGGGCAGGAACCTTATACCATTTCAGACAAATGGCTGTCTAACATCTTTTTAAAGACTTCCAGGGTTGGGGCATTCACAACTGCTGGAGGCAAGCTGTTCCAGAGGTTAATTGTTCTTACTGTTAGGAAATTTCTCCTTAGTTCTAAGTTGCTTCTCTCCTTGGTTAGTTTCCACCCATTGCTCCTTGTCCTGCCCCCAGGTGCCTTGGAGAAAAGTTTGACTCCCTCTTCTTTGTGGCACCCTCTGAGATATCGGAACACTGCTATCATGTCTCCCCTGGTCCTTCTCTTCATCAAACTAGACATACCCAGCTCCTGCAGCCGTTCTTCATATGTCTTAGTCTCCAGTCCTCTAATCATCTTGGTTGCTCTTCTCTGCACTCTTTCCAGAGTCTCCACGTCTTTTCTACATCGTGGCGACCAAAACTGTATGCAGTATTCCAAGTGTGGCCTTACCAAGGCACTATACAGTGGCATTAACACTTCACGCGATCTAGATTCTATCCCTCTGTTGATGCAGCCTAGAACTGTGTTGGCTTTTTTGGCAGCTGCTGCACACTGCTGGCTCATATTTAGATGGTTGTCCACTAGGATTCCGAGATCCCTCTCACAGTTGCTACTATCGAGCAAGGTACCACCTATACTGTACTTGTGCATTTGGTTTTTCTTGCCTATATGTAGGACCTTACTTTTTTCACAATTGAATTTCATTTTATTAGACAGTGCCCAATGTTCAAGTTTGTCTAGATCCTTCTGTATCTTAAGCCTATCTTCTGGAGTGTTGGCTATTCCTGCCAGCTTGGTGTCGTCTGCGAATTTGATGAGTTCCCCATTTATCCCCTCATCCAAATCGTTGATGAAGATGTTAAAGAGTACTGGGCCTAAAACAGAGCCTTGGGGGACTCCACTGCATACTTCCTTCCATGTAGATGCAGTTCCATTGAGGACTACACGTTTCAGCAGGGCTGAAACAGAGCAAAAAATAACTTATCTATCGAGATGCTCAGTCATCCAGGCCAGGGTCGTCCCCAGAGGTGCTTTCTGGTTTTTCTTTGAAAGACATTTTGCTTCTCATCTCATCTGAAGAAGTTTCTTGGATGAGAAGTGGAACTTCTTCAGAAAAAAACCCAGAAAGTCCAGTTGCCATTTGAAAAAAGGATAGTAAAAGATAACGTTATAGCAATTTTCAAAATAGAGATTAAAGATTTAGGATTCTGTGCATGTATTCAGTAGTTCCTGTAAAGGTTTAAAAAAAATGAAGTCCAGTCATTCTCTAGCTTCTGCCTTGGCACTACCCAATCTAAGATGAGTGTTTTAATAGGAGAGGGTTTTTCCATACTGGTACTTGTTAAAAAAAACCAAAAGAGAAGAAAAGCACTCTTAAGCTATTAATGTGGGCTTTTCCAAGTATAACAAATTGTGCAGGAAAACCAGTTATCTTAGACATGTTTTTTTTTAATGATGAAACAGAATTCCAGTCCAGTATTTTTTAAAAAACGATTGGGCAGAATGTTGCCCTTTTTGGGTGTGTGTGCAAAACGTTTATTTATTCTGTTTTGCATTAGTAATAAAACTTTGAAAAACGGGAGGGAAAAGCACAACTACTTTATTTAAAAAAATCATTGGTTCCCGATACGATTAGCATAGTCAAGATGCGAAAGAGATTTCTTTTAAACAAATGCTATTAATTTTCACAGAAAACAAGGCAACGTCTATTGCTCTGCCACACCATTTGGCACGTGGGTGACGCCTAATCCCAAACAGTTAACTTCCACTTAAGGTTAAGACCGGGGCATCTGTATTTGTATGTTGGCAAGGCTCACGCAAGGAAGCCCCTGCCTGGTGAAGCGAGCCCATAATTGGCACATTGAGAAACAATTGGCTGTACTTGGGTGGACCCAGAATCAATGCATGTCGAAGGCATTTAGCAGCAGCGTTCCAATCCCAACTGAGTCCTTGTGAGAATCCAAGTGTATAAATGTAGCTCAGTGCCAGTTTGGTGGGTATGGCCAGGCAGATCATCTTTGGGTTCAATTTCCCTTCGGCCGCTGGAAGGCACTTGAACCAGTCCAGTGTCAACGTATCTCTCAGAGTAGGCATTCAGCGTTGGTGGATGGTTTCTCTCTCTCTCTCTCTCTCTCTCTCTCTCTCAATTCCAGTTAGAAGGAGATCTATGCCAGCTCATTTGGGCAAAGGCACTTCCAGGAAGAGGCTGCTGGATTGGCAAGCGTTTTCAGCCCAGTATCCAGTTTTTGATTTCCCCTGCTTTGCGAGGAAAGAAGACCCAAAAGGTTGGCCGTTAGCCATGTCAACCTTTGCAAAGGTTTTCCCTATGACCACCTAGCTTTCTTCCCCAAAGCCAGAGCTTAGAAGACCAAAGACTAGCCTTGGTCCACCTACCTTCATTCTGAAAACGTGGGCTTTCCTTTGAGGCTCAAACGCGCCGTGCTCTCTGCAGCTGAGCTCACCTCCAGCTGTATCCATGAGGCTGCTGGTGTAAGCCTGGGTATTGTAACCACTGTCCATCTGTCCAAAAGAAATCAGAATGTGGAAATAACCATTCCAGTACTAACAGGAGCTGGAGTAGATGATCTTCCATGTCCTACCAATTCTGCAATTCTTGGTATGGGATGAGGTGATACATCACCAACTGGGAAACACAATTCCAAGAAAAAAAATATTTCCCCCCTTTTTAAAGCCAATTCAGCCCAAATTTTCTGTTGCTAAGTGACAGTTAAGTGAGCTTCTCCTTTTACGATCTTTCTTGCCACTGCCGTTAAGTTAATCACGGCGCTTGCTAAGTTAGTAACACGGTGCTTAAGTGAATCTGGCTCCCACACGCACTTTGCTTGTCAGGAGGTTGCAAAAGGGGATCACCTTGGGACACTGCAACCGTCATAAATACGAGCCGGTTGCCAAGCGGCCGAATTTTGATCACGTGACCCTTGTTGCTGCCACAAGGGCCGTGTGAAAAAAACGGTCATAAGTAACTTCTTTTGGTGCCATTGTAACTTTAAAAGGTCACAAAGTGAACTGTTGTAAGGACTACTTGCACTTATCGGAATGTCTCCAACATACACACTCACACATAGTGTAACTACATGGCACGGGTCCTGGCTACCTGCAAGACCGCCTCCTACCACATACCTCCCTTTGACCTGTCCGCGCACACAGAGAGGGCCTCCTCAGGGTGCCATCTACTGGTCAATGCCGGCTGGCGACCCCCAGGGGGAGGGCCTTCTCTGTGGCGGGTACGGCCCTCTGGAACGACCTGCCCCCCCCCCCCCCGACCTTCACATCATCATGGACCTACGCTTCTTCCGCCGGGCGCTCAAAACACACTTTTTCCATCTGGCTGGCCTGGCATAGATTAAATGATTTAATTTTAAATATGTTTTTAATAGTTTTTAATTACTTTTTAGCACAGACTTACTAATTTAATTCTATTTTCTACTGTGATTATATGTTATGGGTGTTTTTATTCTTTCTGTGCACCACCCCGAGTCCCACCAGGGAGATAGGGCGGTATAGAAAATTGAAAAAATAAATAAAAAATAAATAAACATAGCTTGTGTACCTGGTAAGAAGAGACGGCTGGAAGGAGGGATCTCCCCCTCCACCATTTCAAAGCCCCCCCCCCCCCTAATGCTTAAAAGCCAGCCTTTCACCCTTTTCTACCGTGTTTCCCCAAAAATAAGACAGGGTCTTGTGTTCTTTTGACACCCCTCTCCCCCCCCCGAAATAACCACTTGGCCTTATTTTCGGGAAGATCTTATTATTTTTGAGGTGCAGGAGGCGGCGAGCGTGGTCACCTCATGGCTGCTGCTATGTTGCAATATTTTCAGGGGAGGGCTTATTTTAGCACATGCGCTTCAAAAGCTCGATTAGGCTTATTATCCGGGGAGGTCTTATTTTCAGGGAAACAGGGTAGGAAAGTAAAAAAGGAGTAGAAGGAAGTAAGGGAAAGGAAAGGAGAAACGGAAGGAAAGGGGAAGTAAAGGAGAATGGAAGTAAAAGAAAGGAAAAAGGAAAGAAAGGCTTATTTTCGGGGAAGGGCTTATTTCAGCAAAAGCCGGATTGGGTTTATTATCTGGGGAGGTCTTATTTTCAGGGAAACAGGGTAAAGGGAAGGAAAGTAAAAAGGTGTGGATGGAAGGAAGGAAGGGAAAAGAAAGGAGAAACGGAAATAAAGGAGAAAGGAAGTAAAACAAAGGAAAAAGAAAGGAAAGGCTTATTTTCGGGGAAGGGCTTATTTCAGCGCATTCGTTCAAAAGCCGGATTGGGCTTATTATACAGGGAGGTCTTATTTTCAGGGAAATGGTATCCCACCACCCGCTCTGCTGAATTCCCTTGTTCAGCCTGGAATGGGAGGGAGATGTTCAGGGCCAGAGCCCCTTAAAACGCCGGGCTGACCCTCACCTGCAGACTGCTGCTGTCACAGGGAGAAGCGCTGCTTTCTGCCAATGGAGCCATACAGATGCAGGACCCTTCCATGCTCAGTCCAGTCACGGCCCTCCTGTCGCATTCAGACAATCCCTTCACCGAGTTCTCATCCAGCATCTCCGGATCGGCCATTTCCACCGTCCGTTTCTCCCCGGGAGACTCCAAGCAGGGCCGGAGTGCCAATCCTTCGGGAGTTTCCGGTGAGAGAGAGCCAGCGGCCATCTCCGAGTGGGACCCCGCTAACGGGATGTCCTCGTTTATAGGCGTCAGGCCCACCCTGGGACTCCCGGCCCACGCGGCCTCGGCTGCTTCCGCCAGCTCTTCCTGGAAGTTCTCTGGGGTGCAGGGGAGGCGAAGGAAGGAGCTCTGATACAGGGCAGCCCCCCGGCAGGAGAGGAGCCTCATGGGCGAGTGACTCCTTAACGGAGAGTATTCCATGTAGGGACTCCTGCTGCTGGTAGGAGGAGCCTGACGGTAGGCGTTGGAAACGGAAGGAAGATCCGGAGAGCGGAAAGTGAACTGCCTTTGATCTGCATGGTTGATGGGTGAAGGAAGGAAATGTTAGATGGAGAATACGCCAAGCATGCAGAACCAATAGGCCTCTCTTGCTAAGCTTGCTGGAGCCTTTTGTTAGAAAGGGTAACTGCTCCATGCTGAGAGATGATGGATAGAGGTACAATATTTTGTAAGGTAGTAACAATATTGAAAACTAACAGAAATAAGTGGAAAGCTTAAAATGGGGAAATAGTAGCACATACTGTATTTTTCAGAGTATAAGACACACACTCCCCTCAAAGGATGGTGAAAATTTGGGTGCGTCTTATACACTGAATTTAGTCCCGTCCACCCGCCGGCCCCTGCCTCCCAGCAATTTGCCTCCTGGCAGCAAACAGCCTGTTTCAGTTTCAGCACAGCCTGATTAGCACAAGCAGCTGATAGGCACTTGGATCGACCTCCCGACCATCAGCTGTTTCAAGCTGCAGGGATTGCCATTGCCGCCTCCATGCGCCTCATTTTCTGCCCAGATTCCCGCCGCCCTTCCGGGCGGAAAACAAACAAGCAACAGGAGGCACTTTGGACACCCCAAAGATGTAAGAAGAACCTCCAGATTTAATCCCATCGGGTCCCCAGGATGACAAATCTTTTCAGGTCCCACGTACCTGCCAGTGGAGACTTTCTTAGTTGGATACCAACGGGAGAGAAAGTGGGCGACGCCAGATTTGCCAGACTCCTGCGTGCCAAGGAAGGGCTAGGAAGGCTGCCCAAACTGTACGCCCTGGCATTCCCCCGGATGGGGCTGGAGGAGAGATGGCCCTTTCAGGATAAGAGAGATTCCCTTTAAGAGCGAGACCCAGAAGGCATCCATCGCGATTACATCTCTCCTAACCCAAGCTTCATGAGTTGACAGCCTGACATTAGCAAGTGCTGCCGCAGCTCATAAAAGTTTACATTGTTTTGTTTGGGCGGGAAAACCTCAGATTCGGCTTGCGCTACTTCTGGTAACCATTTGCGCTTCAGTAAAGTATCCTCTTGGCAAAAACAAATGACCAGGAGTATCTCTGGTAGATGGCTGAGTGGGATGATTGACAGCCTCTAAATCAGTGGTTCCCAAACTTGGCAACTTTAAGACTTGTGGACTTCAATTCCCAGAATTCTCCAGCCAGCTATGTTGCCAAGTTTGGGAACCCCTGCTCTAAATCAATGCCAGGGAAAACACACCCTCCCATATTTCAGGATTCATCTCTCTGACACCCCCCCCCCGCCCCCCATCCCAATCTCCCAAAGCCAAGACAATCTGCAGACAGCAGTGGAGATTCAGTTTCCCATGACGGATGTCTTTGGCTCTTCAATCCAAAACCAGCTGGGCTCATCCTGACTCGCCACAATCAACATCTCAAGGATGAGCTACTTATTGTGGCCTGCCAATGAATCTGTTTCAGACAGAGAGGAGGTTGGGGAGGAACATGGGCCAGTCCTGGAGTCTGGGGAAGGCTCAGGCACGGGCTCTGCATTGGAGGCAGAGATGGGGCCGGGGCCATCTGAGAGTTATCAGCTGCCTTCAGAGTCAGACATCAGTGAGTCAGACGAACAGCTGGAGCCTGTTCCCAGTGTGCGCATGCGCAGAGCTGCCAGACGGAGGCAACAGCTAAGGAACAAGGGTCAACTTGGGAGTGAGGCCACAGTTGGACGGTGAATGGCCCCTCCCAGAGGGAATAAAAGAGGAGCAAAAGGGGAGTGGAGTTTGCAGGAGACAATTAGTTCATTCCTGCATTCTTGCCAAGTATTGCGGCATCTGAAAGATATCGGCCTGGCCACCCTCCAAGCTTGATAAAGGTCGGTGATTGTGAAGTCTCGTGAAAGCATATGGGCCAAGACTTTGCTGGAGAGGAATTCACTGTCAATTAAAAAGTGTTTATCGGGAGGAAGACTCAGCTTCGTGCTGCTGGGGGGGCCTAGATCAGAACACTACTCACTGAGCTGGCAGAACTCAGAGGGCTCCTGCAGCGGACTGGAGAGAGATCGATGGAGCAGAGGACGCCTAAGGAGGCCGGACCGTTGCGGAGGCCAGGAGAAGGACAGAGGTTCTCGGAGGAGAGGCTGCCGTTCTCGTCCAAAAACAGCTTTCTCCTCAAGGAGGAAGTGCTGAGGCTTTCTTGGGACTGGTCAGCCGATTCGTCGGCTTTGAAATAGTCGCCTGAGGAAGAGGAGAGGAGATGGCACACTTGGGGAGACTCCGTTTCCCACCCAACCAGGGTGGATAAAAATCAATGATTTTTGAAAAAAACAAAACATTTTTTTACATTTTTTTAATTAAATTTATTTTAATAAAATACTTTTGGAGTAAAAATCTATCTAAAGACAGTTTTCCATTTAAGATACATTCAGTGATGGGCCGTTTTGCTCAGGGGCGCATGTGCAGTACAACTAAAACTGCGCATGCACAGAAGAAAAAAACAAGATGGCAGACGGGAGAACCGGTTTGGGGGCGTGGCCGACCTGGTGGCTGCGGGTTCCAGCGACCCAGGCCAGCAAGCTACTACCGATTCGACTGAACCGGTCCGAACCGGTAGGAACCCACCACTAGATACAATAATAATTTAGTTTATTCAGCATGCAATGGAGCTATGTAACATGAGGCTATATATTCTGCAATATTTACATTTTTGGTAAAACTCCTTCAATGAATCCAAGCTCTGCAAGCTGAGATAACATGCCCTGCATTGAAGCATTCACAATTTCACAGTAACCAGGAGATAAATCATAACATAAAACAATCAGAAATATTCCTTTATCCCATTGTTTTGCAAATCTATGCACACTACACTCTGTTTGAAGAGAAATGCATCTGTACCACCAGGCTCCAAGTGTGAGAGGAAGGGCAAGCAGTAAAAATGAAAGCGAAACCTTCTAAGCAGCTTATAAAGATAAGATAGCCATTTGTCTGAAATGGTATAAGGTTCCTGCCCACGCAGGGGGTTGGACTAAAAGACCTACAAGGTCCCTTCCAACTCTGCTATTGTATTGTATATTAAAGAGCGCCTGTCATGGCACGGGGCCTAGCTATTTGCGTGACCGCCTCCTACCTCATACATCCCTTCGACCGATCCGCTCCCACAGAGAGGGTCTTCTCTGGGTACCGTCAGCCGGGCAATGCCGGCTGGCGACGCCCAGGGGAAGGGCCTTCTCTGTGGCGGGCCCTGCCCTCTGGAACGAGCTGCCCCCCCGCTCTCAGGAACATCACGGACCTCCGCCTCTTCCACCAACATCTAAAGACACACTTCTTTCGTTTAGCTGGCCTGGCCTAATTCCCCGAGATTATTTTACCGACTGATTTTAAATTAAATTAAATTAAATTAAATTAAATTAAGTTTTAACAAATGGGTTTTTACAATGTTTTTAGCACAGGGTCTAGTTTAATTTAATAAGATTTTATCGATTATTTATGATGTATTTATTCTTTTTGATATATGTTTTTTATTCATGTTTTTAGTTTCCTGTGCACCGCCCCGAGTCCCTTTTTGGGAGAGTGGCGCGGTATAGAAGTCCAAGAAAATGAAATGAAATTTCAGATCCATTAGCGGGCATCCGCTCATCTGCTGCCTGCCACATCCCTCACCTTGTTCCATCACAACCACATCCCCAGCCGTCGCATTAAAGTGAATGGGACGGTGGGTGAGTCAACAGCGGGTCAGAGGAGGAGCGGCTGCGGGACAGAGATGACAGCTGCTCTTTAAAAACTATGATTTAAATCAAGCCTTTTTTATTAGCGATTTAAATCACGGTTTAAATCAAATCCACCCTGAGGTAAACCCAATTTGACCATTTATGCCTTGCACAAGCGGGTGATGCCCAGGGGCCGTCTCTGTGGCGGGCCCTACCCTCTGGAACGACCTACCCCCCGAACTTAGATCTACCACGGACCTCCGCTCTTTCCGCCAGCAACTAAATCTTTTCCAACAGGCCGGCCTGGCCTAACCTACCATACCTAGCCTTAGTTTTTAGTAGAGAAATTTTTACATTGGTTTTATGGGTTAGTTTTAATGGGGTAGCTTTTAGCACAGGGTGTTAATTTAATATAGTTTTAAGTATTTATGTATTTATTCTGTGATATATTATGTTTTTTACATTTCCTGTGCACCGCCCCGAGTCCCTTCGGGGAGAGGGGGCGGTTAATAAGTCAAATAAATAATAATAATAATAATAATAATAATAATAACAATTTTTAAAAAAGAGAAGAGAGCACAAATCATAGGAACTTGTTTGGATTCGAACCCTTTTTAAGGGTTAGGGGGAATTTTGAAACTTGTGGGCTGGGACAGATACATTTCTTTCTCCGTCTCCTACATCGCTCAGAAAAAACTGCAGAGAGGAGGAACGAGGTACAGCCACAAAATCACACAAAGTTGTTATGTGTTTTGCAACAATGGCGAATATCTGGGGCTCGGGTGTAGGAATAAGGATAAGCAGAAGAACATGGGACGCTGACATCCCCTAAACTCCGCTGAAGATGTTACCTAGCCTGGTAACGAAACGTTCGGAAACCAACCCACAAGCCCAAACCCTCACTTCTTGTTGTGTGTCTTTACACAACCTCTCAAGACCCCTTAAACTGTGATCCTTTCCTTTTATCGCATGCCGCCCTCCTTTGGAGGTATAATCCTTACAACTTTTCCCAGTCCAGTTTAGACTGTTGTAAGAAACTTCAACAGAGCAAGCAGACTTATTTTACAAGCTACTCACCCAGTATCTTTTCCAAATCAAAATGCACAGGTAGGGATAACAACGTCTGACAAGCAGCTGGGGGAAAAAAAAAGAAACAATAGCACAGCAAAGCTGCATCATCAGGATCGAGGCATTTAAAAAAAAAAAAACCCTTTCTGGTTGTTCTGACCAGAACAAAAACCCTTTCTCCGACTAACACAAGACTGGCTGCCTGCCACTAACTCTCTTGGCTTCTTGCCTGACTGACTCTGAACAGATACAAAGCTTCCTAACTCGACTAAACACGAACCTGAAAATCAACACGAATAAACACGAACTTAGAAATCCAACGTTGTTCTCTGCAAGGACTTCCTTAGCAAAGACTTCCTTTGAAACCCTCTTGGGAGGGGCCAGTCATTAGGCAGCTGGGACTAATTCAACTCCTTCGAGTTCATTTCTGATGCAATTGAAGCCTCCTTTTTTCAGCCCTTCTCACTCTAGCATCAGGGACAAACTGGCCTTCATCCTCCCCACTACTCCAAGACCCAGGTGCCTCCTGATGACCAGCCGGGCTCTCTGCTCTCTCATGGTCGCCCTCCTCCTCCAGAGCAGACTCATAGGACTCCTCACTAGAGGAGTCCATCAGCAGCTCATCCGGAGCCGGCTGAGCCACAACATTGGTTAAAAACTATTTCATGCAGGTAAACCAGATCTCTGTATATACCGAGTTTACTCTCTCTCCCTCCCCCCCCCCCAAAGTTTTCATACAAACCATTATTTTTCATGACTATTTCTCGGCCGACGGGCGAAGCATCGTTAAGCTCAACACCTGCAATTTATGGAGTTCTTAGTGAAGAGGTGGAATATCAACAAGGAAAGCATATAAAGCATCACCTGTGTTTAGCCATAAATTGGGAAATGCTTCCCTTCCTTTCACATTTTGGCAGTCAGGTTTGGTCAAAACGGTTTGGTTCGTAGAATTGATCCATCCATCCATCAAACGTGGAGGAAAGACCCAAACAGCTCAACTAAGTGATTCCAATGATTGCAATTTAAGCCAACTGCAAGAATCCCTAATGGCATTGTATTTAGGATTATGAACTGAGAGAAAATTCATCACTTTTTTTTCTTAACAGAATGCACAAAATATGTGGGTGTGTCACCTCCCCACCCCACCTTTAGCTTAGCAAGAATGGCAAGAACAGTCTACAGTAGTGGCCAAACTTATGGAAACCTTTTGGGGAAAGTGTACAGTATTTTTAAGGTTTGATGGCTAATAACATCCCTTTTTTGTAGTATCATAAAATTATATATCAATGGGAAGATAATTTAATCAAGAATGTAATGCAATAACTTTTATGAAGGATTCGCTATTAAAATAGCAGTTACAAGGGAAAAAGTGAAAAATGCAGAAAATAAGACATACACAAAAATTATCACCATAGAAAGAATGACATATATAAAAATTATCACCGTGTTTGTTAATACTTAGTTGGGTAACCTTTAGCACCAATTATGGCCTTACAATGTCTTCCCATGGAGGGAACCAAGTCTTTTACTTCTGCAGGTGTTATAATGTGAAATCAAGATTGAACGATTGCTTCTATCAACTGGGTTTTATTGCTATACCTTTTCATACAATACAGATAATTGGACAAATTATCATTCATTACATTCTTGATTAAATTATCTTTCCATTGATATATAATGTTATGGTACTACTCCAAAAGAAAGTGCAGAGAAGAGCAACCAAGATGATTAGGGGACTGGAGACTAAAACATATGAAGAACAGTTGCAGAAGCTGGGTATGTCTAGTTTGATGAAGAGAAGGACCAGGGGAGACATGATAGCAGTGTTCCGATATCTCAGAGGGTGCCACAAAGAAGAGGGAGTCAAACTATTCTCCAAGGCACCTGGGGGCAGGACAAGAAGCAATGGGTGGAAACTAATCAAGGAGAGAAGCAACTTAGAACTAAGGAGAAATTTCCTGACAGTTAGAACAATTAACCTCTGGAACAGCTTGCCTCCAGAAGTTGTGAATGCCCCAACCCTGGAAGTCTTTAAAAAGATGTTAGATAGCCATTTGTCTGAAATGGTATAAGGTTCCTGCCCACGCAGGGGGTTGGACTAGAAGACCTCCAAGGTCCCTTCCAACTCTGCTATTGTATTATTGTATTGTAAAGTGGTGTTAAAGGTAAAGGTTCCCCTTGCACATATGTTGTTCCTGACTCTAGGGGGCAGTGCTCATCTCCGTTTCAAAACCGAAGAGCCAGCATTGTCCGAAGACATCTCCGTGGTCATGTGGCTGGCACGACTCAATGCCGAAGGTGCATGGAACACTGTTACCTTCCCACCAATAGGTGGTTCCTATTTTTCTACTTGCATTTTTACGTCCTTTTGAACTGCTAGGTTGGCAGAAGCTGGGACAAGTAATGGGAGCTCACTCCGTTACGCAGCACTAGGGATTCAAGCCACCAACCTTTCTGATCAACAAGTTTGGCATCTTAGCCACTGAGCCCCCAAGTGGTGTTATTAGCCATCAAACCTCCAAAATACTTTTTTCCCAAAAGGTTTCCACAATTTTGCCCACTACTGTGTAGGCAATGACATCACTTTTAAATGTATGATGATTAGTGTACATTCAAAGTGACAATAAAGTTATTCTAAGACTCCTTTCTGGCTTGTTAAGCCTCGTCTCTTGGAGATCCCGGAAAGGTCATCTCTACTATCTGCATCCCAGCTCTGAACACCACAGCTTGTAAGTGAACCTCCCCGCCTCCAGAATCGAAGCTGCTACTTACATCTGGTTGAATTCAGCTGAGAAGCCTGTTTCCCGATGGGATCGGTCCAGGGCGATGGGACAATGGTGCTTTTGGTGAAAAACTAGGAAGAAAGGACAGGCTGCATATTAATGCCACGCAAGCTCTTTGCAAGGAAAGAGTCAGATTGTGGACAGAGATTCCCAGAAGAAAAAGGCAAGATGTCTTCCAGGATTGAGTTAATGCTTGTTCCAACACTGAGTGGATTTGAAACTGCTTTCTCTGAAATGGATCGGGCACCAGGCAAAGGTTTTTCCCTTCCTGAGCATCCTCTTCACGTCTGCTCATTGTTCAGGGGACGGAGACGACCTTGAAGGTCACAGGAGGCAAGGAAAGCCTTCCAGGTAGCATCCCAATCAATGGCTGGAGCTCAGGTTCCTCCAGCTGCTTAACCAAGGATGGTGATGGTGATTACCTCTTCGATGGCCCTTTGCCTCCTCTCTTCAACCTCCCTGTCGATCCTGTGAAAGGGAAGGAAGGAAGGAAGGAAGGAAGGAAGGAAGGAAGGAAGGAAGGAAGGAAGGAAGGAAGGAAGGAAGGGTGAGTGAAGGGCAGTCAGGGAGAACCCCCTCCAACACCTGCAGCCACCCCACTGCCCTGCCCCACCTGGTCTGGCTGAGGTAGAAGGCCTGGCGGTGGATGTCCTCTGAGTTGATTTCCACTGGGTCGATCAGGGCCAGCTCGTCAATGGACCACATGAATCGCCCGGGGCTCTGCAGAAGCAGGTTCAAGGGGGCTTTGGGAGAACCCAGCATCCCTCCTTCTCCTCTGACACCGCCTGCCTCCATGCCTCCCTCCCCTCAAACCCTCTATGCCCCACCAAGCCTCAGGCATCCCTCCCCCTTCTCCTAGGTCCCCTCTGGCCCCAGACCCTCTATGCCCTCCAGCACCCACCTCTTTCTCCTAGACCCCCTCTGCCCTCAAACCCTCTTTGCCCACCAAAGCCTCCAGCATTCCTAACTTCCTCTGAAATCCTTTGCCCCACAGGCTCCCCCACCCCCCCAAGTCTGTAACAGCCCTCCCCCTTCTGCCCCCCGATCTTTCCCCTCAAGCCTCAGGCACTGCTCCCCTTCTCTTAGATTCCCCTCTGCCACCAGATCCTCTTTGCCTCCCCCACAAAGCCTCCAGCACCCGTCTCTCTTCTCCTTGATCCCTTGTTCCCAGACCCTGTGTTCTCTCAAGCCTCCAGCAGCCCAACCTTCTTACAGCCCGTTCTGAGATCATCCTTGTCCCCCCCAAGCCTCCAGCACCCTTGCCCCTTCTCCTTGATCCAGTTTCCAAACCCCCTATGCTCCCCTAAGCCTCCAGCACCCCAACCTTCTTAGAGCCCTTCTGCCCAAGGCCCTGAGCCCCTAAGCCTCCAGTGGCCCTCCGCCTTCTCTGAGATCTCCCCTGCCCCAGACTTGCCCCCCAAACCTCCAGCACCCCTCCCCCTTCTCCTAGATCCCCTCTTCTCCTAGATCCCTTGATCCCAGGCCCTCTAGCACCCATCCCTCTTCTCCTAGATCCCCCCTGCCCCAGACTTTGCTTCCCCAAAGCCTCCAGCACCCCAACCTTCTTAGAGCCCTTCTGCCCAAGGCACTGAGCCCCCAAGCCCCCAGTCCTCCTCCCCCTAGATCTCCCCTGCCCCAGACTTCCGCCCCCCCGAATCCTCCAGCACCCCTCCCCTTACTCCTAGATCCCCTCTTCCCCAAATCTCCTGTTCCCAGACCCCCTATGCGTCCCCTACCCCAAAGCTTCAAGCCCCCCCTCCCTCCTTCCTCCTCTGCCCCTCCCCTCTGCACAGCCCCTTCCCAGCCTTCCTCCTCCTCCTCCTCCGCCCCCCCTCCAGGGCCACAGCCCCCCTTCCTTTTAATCCCCCCCCCCCACTCACCCCCGCGGACTCGGCGGGGCGGAAGGCGCTGGGGCTGCAGACGGTCTGCTCCTGCAAGTGGCGGACGTCTCCGGGGCTCTCGAAGGGGTTCTGCACCCGGCCGGGAGTCTCGGGCGGCGGCGCTCCCCGCCGTTGCATGCCGGCTTCTCCGCTCAGCAGCCTCGACGGCAGCACAGCCCCTCCCCCTCCACGACCTGCCAGCCCAACGCTTCCTGCCGAGGCGGACGGCTCTTTAACTCCGCCGCGCCGGCCGACCAATCGGAGCGCGGGAAGGGGGCTTTCCCCGCCCCCTGCCTTCGAAGCAGCCTCTCCGGGAAGAGGCGCCGCTGCATTCAAAAGGGGGGCGCGACGCCATTGGCTGGGGACGGCGCTTCCTCGCCCTTCTCTCTCTTTCCCTCGCCTCCGCTCTATGGTAGCCGCCGTCGGTGTTTTTTTTAATTTTCCGCGACGCCGATTTCCGTTGGGCTTCCGGGTGAAAGGTCGCGGAGGCTGCCGTCATGGCGACCTCCTCAGGCAACTTGAACGCCGTGAGGGAAACGATGGACGGTGCGTCCCTTCTGCTCTGGAGAGTGAGGGGTCGTCTTTCCCTCCCTCCATCTTCCTCGGGGGAGCCCTCGAGGCCATGCAGACGAGCCCTGACTGGGGCTCAGGGGGGGGCTTCCGTCTTTTCCTCCCTCACTCTTCCTCCGGGGCCCCTTCGAGGCCATGCAGACGAGCCCTGACTGGGGCTCAGGGGGGGGGGCTTCCGTCTCCCCCCTCTCTCTTTCTTCGGGGCGCCCTCGAGGTCATACAGACGAGCCCTGTCTGGGGCTCATGGGGGGGGGCTTCCGTCTTCTCCCCATCACTCTTTCTCCGGGGTCCCCTCGAGGCCATGCAGACGAGCCCCGAAGCTGATTGACCTCCCCCCCCCCTCCCGCTTTTCTGTTGCAGTGCTGATGGAGATCTCTCGCCTGCTCAACACCGGCCTGGACGCCGAGACGCTCTCCATCTGCGTGCGGCTGTGCGAGCAGGGCATCAACCCCGAAGCCTTATCCGCCGTCATCCGGGAGCTACGAAAGGCCTCCGAGGCTCTGAAGGTGCGGGGAGGGAGATCCCACCCCCCAAGTCGCACTGGGAATGAATTGACCCCGAGGCCTCCTTTAGTGGGGAGTCAGCCCAGTCACCCTTCCCCCCCAACCTTCCCTCAACCTCCTAGATCCGCTCTGCCCCCAGTTTACCCTGGCTAGTCTTACTTACCCTCAGTGGCTAAGAGTCTGAGCTTGTCGATCAGAAAAGTGGGCTTTGAATCCCTAGTGCGGGTCTCCTGCGTCAGCCGGTTGGACTAGATGACCTCCAAGGTCCCTTCCAACCCTGTTACTGTTTACTGTTTTTTACTGGCATCCCTAACCTTTTCTTAGAGCCCTGTGTTCCCAGGCCCTCTTTGCCCCCCTAACCTCCAGCACCCCTCCCCCTTCTTCTAGACCCTTTTGCCCCCCAAGCCTCAGGCTCCCCTAACTTCTTTGTTCCCCTCTGTTCCCAAACCCTCTTTGCCCCCCCCCCCCCCCCACTAGCCTCCAGCACTTTGGCAGCAGACTGGGAATGAATTAACCACCAGGCCTCCTTTACTGGGGAGTCAGCCCAGTCCCCCCCCAACCTGTCTCGAACAGACACCGAAGTCAAAAAATTAACACTTGCCTGCGATTTCAGGTCCAGGTAGTCCTCGACTTACGGCCACAATTGAGCCCAGCATTTCGGTTAAATGAAATGCTTGTGAAGTGAGCTTTGCTCCATGGTGTGGCTTTATTATGCCACCGTTAAGTGAATCGCTGAAGATGTTAAGTTAATAACCTGGTTGTGCTTGCCAGAAGGTCACAAAAGGGGATCACATGACACACACCCCTCCCCCGGTCACTGAAATGGTCATAAATGTGAGTCAGTTGTCAAGCATCCAAATGTAAATCATGTGACACTGGGGATGCTGCAACGGTCGTAAGTGTGAAAAATTGACATGTTCCTTTTCCAATAACTAAATGAACTGTGGAGAACTGCCTATATTCTGAAATTTAACAGTAATAAACAATATGCAAGGGCATTTAAAAAATAATACATAAATAAAAATCTGTTGCCATCTTTGATATTGTTCTCAGTGAACATTTAAAGAAATGCTGAAGTTTGAAAAATGGGCCTAAGTCACTTTTTTCAGTGCTGTTGTAACTTTGAACAGTCACTAGTTGAAGTGTTATAAGCCGTAGCTGAGAATCAGTGCAGCTGAAGGGCCCCCAAGGGAAAGCATTGCATGCCAAAACAACTAGACACGTTGATTTCTATAGGCATTTTACATAACCATAGGTTCCAATAAATGTTCAGCATGTTTGGCACGTTACTATTAATTTACAGTAGCTTATGAACCAACACTGGTATAATCAAAATCCTTTTTTCCTAGGCTGCTGACAATATGACAAATTAAATCTAGGAGAAGATGTTTTTCACTGACATAAAGCTTCTGGGAAATAGAAGATTTCGCCTTCATTCATAGAAGACTTTTGTTGAAGATGTTGGTTATTGGTTGTGTAAGTTTCTCCCAGATGTAGAAAATACGGTGCTTTTTAAATACCTATTAGCCAATAATCTTATCAAAATGCACTTTGTATCCTTATTGCATATGATTTAAACATTTTGAAATTATGTATTAACACAGAAATTTCTTTTATTGTCGCAGTTGAAACATGTGCGTCATATTTGAGAAAATGTTGACTGTATCATTCAGATGTGGCCAATGGACTTAACATTAGAAGACAGACATCTGCATGAAGGAGTTCACTGCAGTGGATTAATTTTTAAAGGGTTATTTCCTGTATTCCTGTTATTTCCAATTTGCTGGCTGTTTCACTGAAGTTAAAATATTGTTATGCTGTGAAAAAAAGCTTCAAAAATAAGTTTCAGTTTCAAATTTATCCAGTCAACATATTTAGCCTTTGGGTTAAGAAGAGAGTTTACATGTTGCAGTTCTGAGAATTGAACTAGAATGAAACAGCATCTTTTCAATCAATCAGAATAGATCTGGAAACGACCTTGGAGGTCTTCTAGTCTAACCCCCTGCTTAAGCAGGCGACCCTAGACCAGTGATGGCAAACCTTTTCAGCACTGTGCCGAAACAGGAGGCTGTGGGGGGAGCAGGCCAGGAACCTGAGCTTCCAGTTTCTGACACTCATGCACACACGAAGACCAGCTGGCCAGCGTGCATATGTGCACCGGAACCTGGAAGAGCAACAAACGCTGACTGGCGTGCCTGGAGAAATGGCTCTGCGTGCCATTTCTGGCCCACATGCCATCATGGCCCTAGACCATTTCAGACAAGTGGATGCCCAGTCCCTTCTTAAAAACTTCCGGTGATGAAGTACCCACAACTTCTGAAGGCAAAAGCCGTTCCACTGGTTAATTGTCCTCATTGTTAAGAAGTTTCTCCTCAGTTCTAGTTTGCTTCTCTCCTTGATTGTTTTTCACCCTTTATTTCTTGTCCTGTCCTCAGCTGCTTTGGAATGTAAGTTGACCCCCTTCTTCTTGACCATCCCCCTTCTTCAAAATAAGTTGAGCCCCTCAAATACTGGAATACTGCTATTCCAAATTACATACATTTTGAACGAAACAATCTTGTTCTGAATGAAACAATGTCTTTTGAACTAAACGATCTTGCAAACTTTTATGACCAACGTGCTTGTTGATCAAGTTTTGTAGTGCTGATCTTAAGCCATATTGTGTAAATGGCTGTTGCACACTATAAAAACAATGTCAACTTATCAAAAGGCTGCAGAAGCTATCCCTGGCTTGTTCTCTCTCAGTTTCACAGAGAAATGCACATCTAATGAAAATAGAAAATTGCACATAAATCACTGGTAGGAAAAAAAGATGCTGTGAAAATATTTTTTATCAAAGCTAGTTTGGTCTATTGGTTAAAGTCACCAGGCTAGAAAGTGGCAGACTCTGAGTTCAAATCCCACCTTAGCCATGAATGCCAACTGGATGACTTCAGGCCAATCACTCTTAAGTTCAACTCCACTAACAAGGTGGTGGTTGTGGGGAAAATGGGTGGAGGCAGGTGTGTTGGATACGTTCACTGCTTTGAGTTATTTGTAAAATAATGAAGGAAGGATAGATAATAAGGTAAACCTTTTAATGTGTTTATGAAAAAAAATATTGCCTTTAAAAACAGCATTATATTTATTTTGACTTTTCTCCCTTTTGATACTTTTTTAAAATTTTTGTTTATTTTTCTCATATTTTATTTCAAAAAGCTAAATAAAAAATTGTTGGTCTTGGCATTCAATTAATCTCATTGGACTATGTGCTATTAACACGAGCAAAACCTCTGTGTTTTTTTCCCCTTGAATATTGCCTGAAAGAAAAACAACCTTGTTTTACCCAGTATGATGTATTTTCATGACAGAATTTTGGGAACCTTTAAGTGTTAAAACATTTCAAGAACTGGGGTTTGCTTTATGGTCAATAAAACCAGCCATTGTACAGATAACTCTTTTGTCTACATCATTACTGACTGGCACAAGTCGCATTTTATTGCAATGTGTATCTGTCCTTTGAAAATTACCATGTTTTCCCAAAAATAACATGGGGCTCTTACATTATTTTTTGCTCCAAAAGATGCATTAGGGCTTATTTTCTGCTTAGGTCTTAGTTTGGGGAAAATACGGTACTAATTGCGTCCCTCTGGCTGACGATCATAGCTGGGGCTTATTTTGGAGCTTATATTACGAGCATTCCAAAAAATCATGCTACGGCTTATTTTTCAGTTGGGTCTTATTTTCGGCAAACAGGATATAGTCAGCTCTGCAACCTTTCTTTGCATTTTTTATTTTTTTGGCTTTTGGTGAAGCTGACACTGTTGGGCGATTGGTCTGGCGAAAAGATGGAAGTTGCTAAGTAGCTTGCAAGTCAGCTTTGTGTGCCAAGGGATCTTGCTTGCTTTGCGTGTACATGCGTGTTGATGAAGGCCCCTGCAGAAGAGGAAAATGCTGAAGTAAAAAAAAGGAGAAGGGGAGATTGGAAACTCAAAACCAGTATTGCAAAATTAAAAAAATAGCCAAGCAATCCAGTAAAAGAAGAGTTCTTAGAAGTGAGTGATCAGAGGCTGGTCAGTGAAATAAGAAAGGAGCAATATTATAATTTTTTTCATAAATGTTTCCTTCCATCAGCTTTTCACTTTGGAAAAAAAAAGTAGATTTGTGTGAAAGATTTATTTCCTTGATAGCCCAGCTATCAAGCCTCACCTTTTGATATTTCATTGTTTTCAAAAGAAAAATCTGGCAAAGTCATCCAAGGTAACCGTCCCACATGATACAAGCATCTGAAAAATATGTTCAGTTCTTGCATTTTCTAAACTCCTGTTTACTGTTCCCAGCATGTTCCACCAGATGGCAACCAACCCTTGACTTCCAAGCTGAAGGAAGACTTTGTAACAGAATTTTGCTGCACTAACTGGGGTTTTTTTTTAAAGCACAGAATCTGTTGCAAAATTATCCTTCTAGACCAGTGTTTCTCAACCTTGGCAACGAATGCTGGCTGGGGAATTCTGGGAGTTGAAGTCCAGACATCTTCAAGTTGCCAAGGTTGAGAAACACTGGTCTAGACTTACTGGATGAAGGACGTGACAATAAGAGACGTGAAACAGATCAGGTCCCTGAAGAAGATAACAGTCCTGCAAGATGGAATGTCCCTGTGTTGCTTTCAGCAGGAGTAAGCAAAGCTGTGCCTCCTTCAATTGTTTGTTTTGCTGACGTAGTCCAGGGTGCCAAGGATGACCCTTGTGAAGGAAGTGCTCCCTGGTGATCTGAGAGCCAATCTATGTTGGGTTGACAATATATATAAGCCAGTATTCTTAAAGGGTATATGTAGCTTTAAGAACTATGTTGAATTCTAATTGGCTGTGCTTCTCAGCTCTACCATATAAGCAAGCTCAGAAACACAGTCCATTCGCTTTTCGATTCCCTTTGATTCCAGTGTTTCCTGATTACCACTGGGGAGGAGCTGAAGACTGAAGTATTGTTTTGCATTACTGTAAGATAACTCTGTATTTGGTGAAGGACTGTTTGAGAAGTTAGTATCACTGGTCGGAAGAAGTATTTTAGTTGCTACAAAGTAAAGACTTTATTTTCTTACTATCAGAGTTTTAGAGTTTGTGTGTAGTTAAAGCAACGTATCTCTTTACTGTCTGGTGTATTACACTATTCCGCATTTATTCTCAAACGGGGGTGTATGTTACCCCTAACACTGGTTACGGGACCAGAGTTGTAGAACTGGTTCTGAACCCAGAGTTGCTAACAAATCTCTTCTTAGGCCATCTTGCCTACTCTAGATCTCTTAACCGCGTTTCCCCGAAAATAAGATAAGGTTTTATTTTCTTTTGACCCCCGAAATAAGCGCTTGACCTTATTTTTGGGGAGGTCTTATTACTTTTGAGGTGCAGGAGGTGGCGAACGTGGTCACCTCACGGCTGCTGCTATGTTGCAATATTTTCAGGGAGGGCTTATTTTAGCGCATGCGCTCAAAAGCCCGATTGGGTTTATTATCCAGGAAGGTCTTATTTTTGAGCGAACCGGATAGAGCTGTGATGGCAAACCTATGGCATGCATGCCCAAAGTGGCACATGAAGCCATGTCACCTGGCATGCACAGCCTTGCCTGTTTGTTTTCTGGGTTTCTGGCCCATATGCGCTCACGATAATCAGCTGTCCTTCGCAGTGCCGAAAACCAGTGTGTGTATGTGTACCAGTCAGCTGATTGTCAGGTGCGCATGTGCGCCAGGACCTGGAAGTTCGGCTTTTCCGGAGCGTGATCCCTTTACACGCTGGACAGGGCCAAAAACTGGCCTGCGCATGCATGCCGGGCAGCTGATCGTCAGATGCGCATGCATGCTAAAACCCAGAAGTTTATCTTTTCTGGAGTGTGGGCCCGACATGCATGTGCATGCATGCATACAAGACGTTTCTGCACAACCTTTTTGGCACTCTTCCACCTTCTCAGGAGCTGCATCGACCTTTAAATGTGTTAGGAAATAAATCTAAGAAGTCAGATTAAAATTCCTTATAAAGGAGAAGCAGGGATCATCCCAGAGGGCTTCCAGATCAACCAGACCAACTGGGTGATCACCTGGAAGCCAAACTTTGGAGGGAGTTTCCTTGCCTCTCTTCCTAAGGAGGGATCCACCAACAGATCTGGCAGTGGGTCCCTAAGAGTTGGGATCTACCACAAGACCTCCATACCAGACCTTGCTGGACAGGAAGATGCTACCACAGTAGGATGGACATGCAAATACTCAAATCCTGAGCCGCAAATGGCTTGAGAATGGACAATCAACTCCCTTAACCCCAAGTGGTCAGGCCTCATTTACAGCTAATCTTGCATAAAGTTTTGGGAGAGATTTGGAGTTTGTATGTCCAGAGATTAAAGTGTGGGATTTGGGGGCGAGATTTTGCTTCTTTACCCTCCTTAATGGCATGTTTCCTGGCCTGGCCTCCTTAGAAGGGCTGACCTAGATGGATACAATTCTTGCTTTCTCTTGCCTTCAGCCATCGTCCTTGCAATATGACTACCAATCCAACGCAAATGGTAATTTTAATTCCATCCACTTTATTGGAAAGCTTCCTCCCATCTGCTTCCAAAGCAATTTATTTTCAGGAAAATAGAAAACCGTTTCCTGGCCTTTCACAACATTTTCCTCTTATCACCACATCCTCGGTGTGCAAAGACTGTGCATTGCCCCTATGCACAGGTAACGCCTATGGTAGAAACCCCCCATCTTCCTTTAAGAAACTGGTTGTGGTGATCGTTTTTGAGGCAGCCGATCTTAGCTAACTAAGCATTATGACTTCGACTTCTTACGGAGAATGACAATTGTATATCCAGTTAGGATCGAGACTTAAGTAGTTTTGACCGGGAGACAAGATGTTGAGTAGGATAACCCAAAGAGATGGAAGCAGCCCTGTGTTCTGGCAAGAGAAAACACCCTTGGATTTCTACCCAATCAATTAGTAGAACGCTTGTATTAACTTGTGGAGGGCTTTTAATAACGTACCAAAAGGTTTGCAGTAGGTGAGACGTTTTGCCCAAAGCTGCAATTAACGCTCTTCCATTAAATTTTCAGAAAATGAGATTTCAGCTCTCCTTCCTTCCTTCTTTACATTTTCTCCTTTAATTAATATGAGAACGTTTCATCTCCCCTTCGCCAACCAGCAAAACCGGGAATCTCTATTTGCCTAAAATGCAGGTAGTCTTGTCATTCCAAGTTACAGAGGTTCAGTTGATTAAGAGAAATCAATAAATCAAGCCAAAAGGCAACTGGATGGAGTTGAGCATTTACTGGCCGCATTCCCTTCCTGACGTTTATGTGGAGTTCACAGCGGATTTTTTTTTTTCCTTTGCACCCTAAGGAAGCCTGCTGCTAACTAGGACTGAACTCTCAACCTTCTGAGTGGGAGGTGAGTGTCTTCACCTCTAGGCCACCATGCCAGTAAATTCTCAGCTCCATCGAGTCACCCTTGACTCTACCCTGAATTAAGGGATTGCAGGGTCATCAAAAGGGAGTTTTTAAGCAGAAAGATAGGCCTGATAAGGTTTTTCTGAAGGAGATTATCTTCTGTTTTGTTTCTAACCTGAAGGGTATTAAATTATTTAATTTATTCACTTGCAAGTCCTGAAACTTTTGCAAGAAACACAGAGACAACTGATTACAGAGACCCCATTTTCAGCATAGGAAGCATATTCATTAGAAGTGGTGCTTCTTTGGAGATAATAGAGAGCATGTCCTGGTTGTCATTTTAGCAGATCTTGGTTCTTTTTTTTTTTTAATGTTGGCCAATATACCTGTGCTTATAATAGCTGGTTGGAGAAGACATCACAGGAACTTGTGAACTGAACATCTGCGGTCTTCAACTCAAGCACAAACTAAACCTGTAGTTGGAACCAGGTGTTCTGACCTAGGCTTCCCAAGAGCATGAAGCAAACTCCATGTCCCGGCAGAAAACCCCTTTTTATTAATTTACAGTGAATTCTGTTCATTCACAGCCAGCAAAATCTTTCAAGGGAGGATTTGCAGTCACAAACCTTATCTGGCTTGGAGAGCTGCCAGGCCGATATCTGTTGGCAAGGAGTTCCAGAGAGTCATGAACCAATTAAGAAAACAAATTGTCTCCTGCAAACTCCACTCCCCTTTTGCTCCTCTCTTATTTCTTCTGGGAGGGGCCATTCATTGTCTGATCTTACTCCCAAGTCGGCCCCTGTTCTTTAGCTGTTCCCTTCATCTGGCAACTCTGCACATGCGGACACTGGGAACAGGCTCCAGATGTTCTTCTGCCTCACTGATATCTGACTTTGAAGGCAGTTGATAGTTGGCATGTCGCTCTGCCCCATCTCTGCCTCCAACACAGAGTCCTCATCAGAGCCTTCCATAGACTCTAGGATTGGCTAACCTCACTGTCCGTATCTGTTGCCAGCTCCGCTAGCCACTGGCGGGCCACAACACCAGGATTTGCATGGAGTAAGCACAGCGGTTAGTGACGCCCTAGCACTTAAAACTCTCTCAGGTAAATGGAGTCTGGGATTTCTACAGTCCAAAAGGTGGGAAGACCCACAACCGCTACAGGGACCTGCTCTGATCTTCTCGAAGGAAAAAGGACTGCTCTTGCATCCCGCTCTGCTGCAGGACAATTTTGCAAAAGCAAAATTTCATTTAAACATTCCACAAGAGACAATAACAATCCCCCGTGCAGTTCCACGGGCAGCTTCCAGCCCTCGGTTATCCGATCGCCTCTGAGGGCCGGTTGTAAGTTGCAGGACCTCCAGCCGAGATGATAAACCCACCTATTAATCCCTTTGATTGAATTCCATTAGGCTCTGGACCAGATGGAAGTTTAGGCCAGACGAGCAAGCCGCTTGCAATAATTTGGGCTAATCTTTACTTTAGGAATGTCTTGGACTCAAAGCGGACCGTCTGCTAATGCCGGCAGAAGTAATTGCGTGCCGCCTACACTGGGATGGTTTTTTCAATCCCCGGCTTTGTAAGAGTGGCGTCTTTCGGCAGGTGTTTTTTGAGTGGACAATCTGCTCCTTTGTTCCCAGCAAGGGGGACATGTCAATAGCATGGATAATGAAACTAGAGGCCGGCGTGGGGAGGAGGGCATTTTAATGAATGGGTCAGATCTGGGCTGGAATCTGTTGATTCCCCCCGAGACAAGAGGCCACGTGAAAGCCACTGAGAAGCTCAAAAGGATCCCATCAGTGGATTCGTTAAGCAAGGCTCGGCGGATTTCCCTCTCTCTGCCTCCTCTTCTTCAGGAGTGAATTTTGACCATTGTAGGAAAAGCCACAAGGGAAGCAGGACCATGGGGTGACCCTTTGGGGACTTCGGTCCCCAAATGTCTGTCTTCCCTCCTTCCTATCTTCTTATTGTAGGAGATGTTATTTTTATCCCCTAGAGACCTTTGCCATAAGAATATATCTGTTTTTTTTAAATATTAGATGAGAATTTTGGTGTAATGATATTAAGATATATGATGAATTTTTGGATTTAAAATTTATAAAATGAGATTATTTATGAATAATAATCATTTTAGAGATGCACAGAAGTTATGTGTGGCTGATTGGTATGCTTTTTAAAGGATACAATGCAGAGTGATGACTTTTCCTTTTTATTACTATTCTCAATTCTATTCTTTCTTTTTCTTTGTCTTATCAATAAAATGCCATTATATGCTTTTACTTTACATATAAAAGGATGTAAAAACAATTAGTAAAATTAAGGTTGAGATATAATTGTAATAATTGACATGAAAAGCAAGTGATGATTATGGAAGAAACGCATAGAAATTTGTGATTAATTGACACATTTTTTATAATTTGTAATTTGTAATGAAAGATGGCTTTTTATGGGTTTTTTTTTTTGCTATTTTTGTTTTATCTGTGTTTGTTTAAAAATAAACAGTTAGTTCACGGGGAATTTTGGGAGCATCTAGACGCTCCCATGTGACACCTCTCCTACGTGAACTGCACTGGCTGCCGATGGCTTTCCGGGTGCACTTCAAGGTATTAGTGACCACCTTTAAAGCGCTCCATGGCAAGGGACCTGGTTACTTGCAGGACCGCCTCCTGCTGCCAAATACCTCCCACCGACCAGTTCGCTCCCACAGAGAGGGCCTCCTCAGGGTGCCATCGGCCAGACAATGTCAGCTGGCGACCCCCAGGGGGAGAGCCTTCTCTGTGGCAGCTCCCGCCCTCTGGAATGACCTACCCCCTGGCCTACGTACGACCTCAGACCTACGCCTCTTCCGTCGGGCCCTGAAGACACATCTATTCCATGCAGCCGGCCTGTCATTGCCTTTTAAATCGGATTTTTTAGTATTGGATTTTAACTGTGGGCCAAAGTATTTAATTATATATTAATATGCCATTTTAACTTTTGTATTTCCTGTTTTTATTATGGCTGTTCACCACCCTGAGTCCCAAGAGGGAGAAGGGCAGTTTATAAATTAAATTATTATTATTATTATTATTATTATTATTATTATTATTATTATTATTATTATTATTATTATTATTATTATTATTATTATTATTATTATTATTATTATTATTAAATAAATATCAAATATATAAATACATATAAATAAAAAAATTACCCACCCACCCCCAAAAAAAGAATATATCCATTTTTTTAAAGTAAATCTGGATTCCCCATTGACTTTGCTTGTCAGAAAGTCATCACATGACCCCACGGATACTGCAACTGTCGTAAATATGAGCCAGTTGCCAAGGGTCTGAATTTTGACCACGGGGATGCTGCAAGAGTCATAAGTGTGAACCGTAAGCGTCCCTCAATAAAATCGAGTTTGACACGCCTGATCTAGAAGAACCTCAAGTTATCTTCTGGTCCCGAGAAAGGAGATTTCAAGCAGTACCGCTGCCTTAAGAAGAATACCAAGGGAATACTTTGATGGGAGAAATAAAGAATGATTTATGGCTAATGGGTAGGAGGTCTAGAGAGGGGGGTCTTTAAGCAACCTGTTGCACCAAAGCCATCAGAGGAACCCTACCCTGCAATTCACCGCCATTATCCATATCAGCTGACTGCCGAAGTGCGTTTTTGTGAAGAACGATCCCACAATCAATGGGTTCTTTTTAAAGTAACTACAAAATCAATCCGAATTGTTTTATAAATATGCCTGGTATGCACATGTGAGAGAGAGATTGTTTCTCTTTTAAGAAGGAGGCAAGAAAGCAAAACGAATTTACGTTTGAGTTATTTTATTAGTGTCATGTGAAATTATGGCACATTATTGACTTCTGCTGGAATATATATATATATATATCCATCCCAAGGAGCCACAGTTTAACATGGTACAAATCAAGATCAATAACGGTTATTTTGCACACACAAAAAATATGCCACAAGGCAATTTTCTCTACGAAATCCCATCGCTGTATTTACGCCGTGTGGGCAAGGGGGGGGGTTGTTTTTAATTCTCGCTGCAACCAAATTATGGCGGAGCTGAGAGTTAATTACAAGAAGAATGGATTCTTATTTGCATTGTTGTTTCCCATCCCAGGTGTGTCCTTTACAGAGAAAATGTAATTTATTTAGCCGGCCTTTTTGGAATGGGAAGGTGGGAGCTCGCTGCATTTCTGCTGACCGAGGGGCTCTGCGTGTTTTTAAGCCATTTGCCCCCATTAGAGATCGTGTGGAGTTTGAAGGCTGCAATCCGAAACCTGATGGCTTTTCTGGGTACTTAAGAGGAGTCACGGATACACTTTTAAAGGCAAAGGGACGTGGGCAGCATTAGGGACGTCAGCAGCAGCAGCAGCCAAGCATTTGGATCACTTACCCAGGCACTAAATTAAATCAAGGGTCCCTGCCAATGTCTGTCAGCCTCTCGGGGGTTTCATGCCCAGCATCCTTTTCTCTATATCGCGAAGTTAGAGAGCAAATGGCTTTAAATATTTAATAGGTATCTATGTAGATAGATAGATTAGATAGATAGATAGATAGATAGATAGATAGATAGATAGATAGATAGATAGAAAGATAGATAGATAAATAGATGATAGATAGATAGATAGATAGATAGATAGATAGATGATAGATAGATAGATAGATAGATAGATAGATAGATGGATGATAGATAGATAGATAGATAGATAGATAGATAGATAGATAGATAGATAGATGATAGATAGATAGATAGATAGATAGATAGATGATAGATAGATAGATAGATAGATGATAGATAGATAGATAGATAGATAGATAGATGATAGATAGATTAGATAGATAGATAGATAGATAGATGATAGATAGATAGATAGATAGATAGATAGATAGATGATAGATAGATAGATAGATAGATAGATAGATGATAGATAGATAGATAGATAGATGATAGATAGATAGATAGATAGATAGATATAGAGAGGTAGAGATAGATATAGTGAGAGATAGATAGATAAATAGATAGATAGATAGATAGATAGATGATAGATAGATAGATATAAATAGAGAGGTAGAGATAGATATAGTGAGATAGGTAGGTAGGTAGGTAGGTGGATAGATAGATAGATAGATAGATAGATAGATAGATAGATAGATAGATAGATAGATAGATAGATATAGAGAGGTAGAGATATATATAGTGAGAGATAGATAGATAGATAGATAGATAGATAGATAGATGATAGATAGATAGATAGATAGATAGATGATAGATAGATAGATAGATAGATAGATAGATAGATAGATAGATAGATAGATAGATATAGAGAGGTAAAGATATAGTGAGAGAGAGATAGATAGATAGATAGATAGATAGATAGATAGATAGATAGATAGATAGATAGATAGATAGATAGATATAAATAGAGAGGTAGAGATAGATATAGTGAGATAGATAGGTAGGTAGGTAGGTAGGTGGATAGATAGATAGATAGATAGATAGATAGATAGATAGATAGATAGATGATAGATTGATAGATAGATAGATAGATAGATAGATAGATAGATAGATAGATAGATAGATAGATATAGAGAGGTAGAGATAGATATAGTGAGAGATAGATAGATAGATAGATAGATAGATAGAGATAGATAGATAGATAGATAGATAGATAGATAGATAGATAGATATAAATAGAGAGGTAGAGATAGATATAGTGAGATAGATAGGTAGGTAGGTAGGTGGATAGATAGATAGATAGATAGATAGATAGATAGATAGATAGATAGATAGATAGATAGATAGATATAAATAGAGAGGTAGAGATAGATATAGTGAGATAGGTAGGTAGGTAGGTAGGTAGGTAGGTAGGTAGATAGATAGATAGATAGATAGATAGATAGATAGATAGATATAGATATAGATATAGATATAGATATAGATATAGATATAGATATAGAGATGGATGGATGGATGGATGGATGGATGGATGGATGGATAGATATAGAGTTGGATGGATGGACGGACAGACAGACAGACAGACAGATATGAAACAGCTTGCCTTCAGAAGTTATGGGAGCTTTATCACTGGAAGCTTTCAAGAAAAGACTGGACTGTCATCTGTCAGAAATGGTATAGGGCAGGGGTGTCAAACTCACGTCATGGCTGTGTCACGTGACATATTCACTAAAATAGGTGTGGGCATGGCCAGCATGTGATGCCTCCGGTCTGCGGGCTGGGAGTTTTTCAGCGCTGGTATAGGGTCTCCTGCTTGAGCAGGGAGTTGGACTAGATGACTTACAAGATCCCTTCCAAATCTGTCTATTCTATTCTATTCTATTCTATTCTATTCATAGACAGACAGTTGATAGACAGATAATAAAGAAGAATATTTGTAGCTTAAGGTTGACATGAAGGGGTCCTTCGTTCTCTCTAAGCATGCTTGTTTTCTTGCAGATGTTTCACTACTCAAACTAAGCAACATCATCAGTGCTAGTCAGTGCCAGTACCTAGTTTGGGGAAAGAAACAGTCTTTTAATTAACCAGTATGGAGTTTTGGTAAAGAGGTTGGGATAAGAGCTGGAAGCCTCAGGTTCAACACCAGCTTTATCACCTAAAATTCCCCAAAGACCTATGGACCAATCTTTTGCTCTCAGGCCAACCTCCTGTTGGTGTTTACACTCAACCAAATTTGTGGTCGATGAGCGAGTCTTCTTGATAGTCCCCAACCTCATTAGGTAGCTTCATGTCTTTCCCAAAACCCATGGGAAATGTCTAAGTCTCACCTCGAGCATAAAGCCAGTTGACTGTTCTTGGGTCAGTCACTTTCGCTCAGCCCGAAGAAGAAAGCAATAATGGCAAACCACTTCTGAAAAACCTTACAGACATTGGTCCAGGCGGTTTCTGAGAACCGGACATGATTAAATAGAAGAGAAACAAGTCTATCTTGTTAGATTTGGGAATCAACTTGATTAAAAAGTAAAGGTTGCCCTTGTTCATTTATGCTAGTCGTTCCTGACTGTAGGGGGCGGTGCTCATCTCCGTTTCTAAGCCGAAGAGCCAGCGCTGTCCGAAGATATCTCTGTGGTCATGTGGCCGGCATGACTAAACACCGAAGGCGCATGGAGCGCTGTTACCTTCTCACCAATTGTGGTTCCTATTTTTTCTACTTGCATTTTTACATGCTTTCGAACTGCTAGGTTGGCAGAAGCTAGGACACGTAATGGAGCTCACTCCATTACGTGGCACTAGGGATTCGAACCAGGGGTGAAAGTCAGCAAGTTCTGAACCAGTAATGGAAATTTTGAGTAGTTCAGAGAACCGGCAGAAACCACCTCTGGCTGTCCCCAGAGTGGGGAGGGAATGGAGATTTTGCAATATCTTGCCCCCAGGAGTGGGGAAGGAATGGAGACTTTGCAGTAGCCTTCCCTTGTCACACCCACCAAGCCACGCCCACATAATTAGTAGCAAAAACATTTGAATTTCACCAATGATTCGAACCGCTGAACTGCCGACCTTTCTGATCGACAAGATCAGCGTCTCAGCCCCTGAGCCTTTAACTCAACTTTAAAAAAAAGTGTTTTTAAAAAAAAATTTCAACATAAAAAAGAAGTAAGACATTCAATCATTTTCAACTTTGTATAACATGTCGTTCGGTCATAGGTTTTTGTGCATCAATCTTTACAATTACAAATGTAATTATTGATTATCCATCCAATGTAGCCAAATATATCATCATTATTAAGCTTAGATATGTATATATCAGTGGTGGGTTTCTGCAGGCTCGCACCTACTCGCGAGAGCCAGTTGGTGAAATTTAGAGAACCGGTGAGAGGGGGTTCCACTGGTGTACCTGGAAGTAAATCTGGCCCACCGCTGCCAGTGACCCAACGGGAAGGAAAGGAAAGAAAGGAAGGAAGAAAGGAAAGAAAGGAAAGAAAGGAAAGAAAGGAAAGAAAGAAAGAAAGAAAGAATTTATCATCACAATTGAGTCCAAAATTTTGGTTGCTAAGCAAGAGCGTTGTTAAATGAGTTTCACCACATTTTAAAAGGTGGCCACTCCCACCCTGTCACATGACTGCCGAGCCACGCCCACAAAATAGGCCACACCTACAGAGTAGGTTCTAAAAAATTTGAAACCCACCACTGGTATATATATTTAACTCAACTTGATTAGGTGGACATAAATGTGTGGCCCCACATTTAGGACAAGAATTTAAGCCAGGCTGTGAGAAGAGTTCAGGCCCATCCAAAACCAGGACCAGGAATTTTCAGCCTGGTTCCTTTTTTTTTTTTTTTTTTTAATGTCACAGTTCATTTGCAGTACCGTAACCGGAATCAAAAATTAAAAAGCCCTGTATAAAAGTCAGTAACATTAAACCTTTAAGACTTGTGCTTCAAGTGCCATAAAAGGCCTACAAAGGGATTTTATATTCTGCACAGTGTTTTAGCACTTTCAATCATTTTTCTCTCTCTCCCGACATAACTTTTGCGAACACTTTAATAGCCTGTAAATGAAAAACTAAACTACGTGTCATTCAAAACGAGGGGAAAAAAAAAGTTTTTATGGATCACAGAATTTAATACAAGTTGTGGACCATAACTGATAAACCTCTAACTTGAAATTAATTCTAAATGTTGCAAAAATATTTAAGGAGTATATGCGTTCCACGTTTGGACCAATGTAGGAGTGGAAGTATTTGGAAGATAGAGATTTCCTGCGAGAGGTGAGAGTCTATTAGATTGGTCATTCACATTAACTCCGGCTTGTTCCTCTCTACGGTTCATTGGCCCCATTTCCTGACCTTCTTTTTATGTTCCAATGTTTCAGCCGTCCACAGCCTCACTGCTAACTTAGCCATTTCTTGCTCCTGATCAAAGAAATATTTATCCCCCAGCAGAAGAGGGAGACATCTGATAAACAACAATAGCAACAACCCCTTGCAAATAGTGCTTAGATAAATTTATTTATTTATTTGTTGAATTTATATAACCGCACCCTCTCCCCAAAGGGACCCGGGGCAGTGCACAGGAAATTAAAACACACAAATGTGTGTTTGCGTCCATGTGCCTTCTCTGCAAATGAGTAACCCTAACTAAACCGAACTAAGCCAAGTTTGGTTTAGTTGTGAAAGCAAAACAGGAGACGGTGAGTTCTAGTCCTGCCTTAGCATGAACTTTGGAGCAGTCCCCAGGAGACACTGAGTTCTAGACCCTCCTTAGGCACAAAAAGCAAGCTGGCTGACCTTACCTTGGCCCAGTGTCACCCTTTCAACCAAACCCACCTCCGTAGGATTGCTTTTGTGGGAAAATAGGAAGGGGGGAAAAGGAATATGATGTACTGTATTTTTTGGAGTATAAGACGCACCAAGGTTTTGAAGAGGCAAATATTTTAAAAAAGGTTTTTGCACTCTGCGGACCACCCCAAAATGGCCCGTTTTCATGAAAAAAAGGCTATTCATGCCCTTCCCCCCCCCCCAAAATAGGGTATGAATGGCCTTTAGAACAGGGGTCTCCAACCTTTGCAACTTTAAGTCTGAAGGACTTCAGCTTCAGCAAAGCTGGCTGGAGAAGTCTGGGAGCTGAAGTCCTTCAGACTTAAAGTTGCAAAGGTTGGAGACCCCTGCTTTAGAAGGTTTGTAGAGTGCTCTGGGGGGAGGGGGGGGGAACAAGTAAAAAACAGCCAATTTCCCAAAAAAGAGGCCTGTTTTTTGTAAAAAAAAAAAAAAAAGGGGGAGGCATGGATAGCCTTTAGGAGGCTTGTAGAATGCTCCTGGGGGGAGGGGGGGAATTGAGCAAAAAAACACGGCCAGTGTTTTGCTCATTTCTGCCCTCCCCAGTCCCCAGGAGAACTCTGGAAGCCTCCTAAAAGCTATGCATGGCCATTTTGGTGAAGATGGCGGGGTTTCAGGAGGCAGAAATTACTGCATTCAGAGTACAAGACACACCGAGATTTTCAGCCTCTTTTTTGAGGGAAAACGGTGTGTCTTATACTCTGATAAATACGGTATGTTTCCTGCTTGGAGTTACTTATAAAGTAATAAAGGCTGGAGAGGAGAGGAGAATTAGAAGTGAAAAGAAAAGAAGAGAAGAGTTGGAAGGAAACTTGGAGCTCTTCTAGTCCAACCTCTGCTCAGATAGGAAAACCTACCATTTCAGACAAATGATTGTCCAATTTATTCTTTAAAAACTTCCTGTGAAGTAGAGTAGAGTAGGGTAGGAGAGTAGAGGAGGAGGGAAGACTTCTATTCTATTCTATTCTATTCTATTCTATTCTATTCTATTCTATTCTATGAGAGGAAGGTCTGGAGCAACTATGTCCATCAGGTCACAATGGGTTGGACACAACTTCACAACTAAAAATGAAAAAGTCCAATGGACATCTTCAAGATTGCTTGGCAGTCCCATAACTTTGCTCTTTTATTCATATAAATTTGTAGTCAAGTAAAATCTTCTCCCTTCTACTGATCCAAGGTTCTTCAAAGTAAGTGTTTAGCACGAAGTTGTTAAAGCCCCTCAAATACCCGAGATAATAACAATCAGAAGCTAATACTGTCCAAGAAACTGACTCTCTGTTCTAAAAGTCTCCATTCAAGGGTAAACTGAGCCAGACTTAACCTTAGCCAGACTAACTTTGAGAGTTTCTTCTACCCAGGCCGATTTTCCTTGCAAGTTTTGACAAATGAGATATCCCTGCCAGGGCCTCCTTGTGGGTAACAGCCTGTGAGGATACGTTATGGCGGCAGCTACAAAATTTATTACAGTTATTTTGTAGTTTGATATTAAAGAACATGATGTATTATATCAGGTGCCTGACCTTTAAGGATCTTAGGACCCAATTCATTACAAACATAAAATTTACATATTATTCAACATTCCCGAAGACCTTTTATGGGGAAATTGTGGTGTGGATGTGCATGAGATTTAAGACGGAAACAGTAGCCCTGCAGAGAATAAAAACGGAATGGAACACAAGATGTTTAACCCAGGAAATCATTTTTCTCAGGAATGAAGTTTGCTCTTCCAAGTTGAGATGTTTCCAAGAGTGAAGGTTTTTTGGGGTGGGTGGGTAGGGGGGATGTCTTATGATCAGGATAATAAAGGTTGTGGAAACACAAACTTTTCATCTCTTGTACACTGTATTATCCTGATCAGAAATGCCTGACGTTTGACCCAAAAAAATATATCTTATGATTCCTATCTTTCCATCTCTTGTTACAGAGTATTATCCTGATCAGAAATTCCATGAATTTGGGTGAGAGGGGTGGGGAATCTCCCTCCTTCTGTGTTGGGGACGGTACTCAACATCAAATCCCTAAAGACATCCGTGGGCTTGTGCTGAGGAGCCCTAAAACTCACTAAGGATTATATTCTGCCCCAAATCCTTTTCCTAAAGCCATGGACGCCCAACCATAATGTAGTTTCAAGGATAGGTCCACCTTTCTGCCAGCAGGAAGGTATTTGGCTGCCACGATGCAAAACACATGTTGAGACTCTAGAAAGAGTGCAGAGAAGAGCAACAAAGAGGATTAGGCGACTGGAGGCTAAAACATTTGAAGAACGGTTGCAGGAATTGGGTATGTCTAGTTTAATTGGAAGAAGGGCTAGGGGAGACATGATAGCAGTGTTCCAATATCTCAGGGCTGCCACAAAGAAGAGGAAGTCAAGCTATTGTCCAAAGCACCTGAGGGCAGGACAAGAAGCAATGGGTGGAAACTAATCAAGGAGAGAAGCAACTTAGAACTGAGGAGGAATTTTCTGACAGTTAGAACAATTAATCAGTGGAAAAATTTGCCTCCAGAAGTTGTGAATGCTCCAACACTGAAAGTTTTTAAGATGTTGGATAGCCATTTGTCTGAAGTGGTGTAGGGTGTCCTGCTTAAGCAGGGGGTTAGACTAGAAGACCCTCAAGGTCTCTTCCTATTCTATTATTCTATTCCTATTCTATTCTGTTCTGCTCTGCTCTGCTCTATTTTTCAACTTGGCCTTTTCAAATCTCTTCTAAACAGCTCCAACCCTGCATAGAGGCAAACCAAAATGGTACAGGCTCATGCCACCAACTGGGAACCAGTGCTAAAAGCCACAAAGTAAGAACAATTATGACAACCCAGCATTGCGATTTGGGCTTGGCCCTAATAAAAATAATTTTTATTATTGCCTCTGCAACTCATTCATTTTGCAACCTGGTTTTGGGCTTATCTTCCCAGCATTTTCATCTCATTTTGATCATGGGGGGAGAGGGGGGGTGATTTGTGGACTTTGAAGAGGGGATTCCAAACGCCAGAGCATTTCAAGAGATAATTAGGCTGGTCTACTAGAAGCCAGTCCAGACTTGGCAAAGTCTCTCCTTCCTCCAATTACGGCCTTAGTTTTAGTGGGCTGGGACTTCACTCCAAGGCCAAGACAATCGCATCTAATTATATGAATTAGTTCTGCTAAACTAATGTGGTTCTTTGACAATACCTTTCGAAGAGCTCCATGTAGTCCAGATCTTCTTTGGGAAGAAGATAAAATCCTGGGCTGTGAGTCACTCAGTGTTGGTGTACCTGGGGGTTGTGTGAAACACTCATTTCAACGCAACTTGGAATCCCAATGGTGCTTTTTTCAAGAGGCAACTGGACTTCCTGGTTTTTCCTTGAAGACATTTCACCTCTTATCCGTGAGCTGAAGAAGCTTCTCGGATGAGAAGTGAAAAGTCTTCAGAGGAAAACCAGAAAGTCCAGGGAAAAAAAACACTTTTCATTTATGTGTGACATGGACGACTGAGAATCTCCATAGACACAACTTGGAATCTTTCTGGCATCTGTGGTATTGTCTAGGACATGAGAAAAACCGAAGCTTCTTCGTAGCCCACAGTTTTCCCTGTCTCTTTCTTAAAGGGATGTCATTATCTCCAATATTTAAAATCAATAAACACCTGACTATTAAAATCAATGGAAAGATGGATGGGTTTGGGAATGACCGAATCCCTCCCATCCTGGACATAAATTCCAGGACATTCCCCTCACATCCTGGATATAAATTCTTTCAACTTCTACCCTCAAAACAATGCCATAGGACACTGCACACCAGAACAACTAGACACAAGGACAGTTTTTTCCTGAATGCCATCACTCTGCTTAACAACTAATCCCCACAACACTGTCAATAATTTACTAAGACTGTATTACTATTATTCTTCCCTTCCTTCCTAGTATCTAACTCTCCCTACTTATGACTATAATCTTGTTGCTTGTATCTTTCAATTTAAATTGTTTTTATTTCTTTCCTGTTACAATTTGATTGCTTATTTAGTAACTTATGACTATCACTAAGTTTTGTATCTTATAATTCTTGATTAATGTACTTTATTCTCCTTATATACACTGAGAACATATGCACGAAATACAAATTCATTTCATTTCATTTCATTTATTCAACTTATTAACCGCCCCCTCTCCCCGAAGGGACTCGGGGCGGTGCACAGGAAATATAAAACACAATATATCACAAAATAAATACATAAATACTGTGTGATTGTGTGTCGAAGCACACTTGGTCAATAAAGAAGTCTATTCTATTCTATTCTATTCTATTCTATTCTATTCTATTCTATTCTATTCTATTCTATTCCAACTCTAACTCTAACTCTAACTCTAATTCTATTCTTCATTACTCTACTCTACTCTACTCTACTCTACTCTACTCTACTCTACTCTACTCTACTCTACTCTACTCTACTCTACTCTACTCTACTCTACTCTACTCTACTCTACTCTACTCTACTCTATTCCCCCCTTCAGCTGTGGGACTCCAGGCAGAGCTGGCTGCATTGGGAGGAAAAACTCAGGCGCTCTCCAGGGTCCTGAATCTTGGGGAAAGCTCTTATTGGGGAAGAGAGAGGCATTCCCAGGGAGAGAATAAGCCTGGAGGGGAGTTTAGCTCTTCCCAGAATCTCCATGAATTCCTTGCAATCATCTTCTTCTTCTCTAAAATGGGACAGACGGACCCAGAACACCAGGAATAGGTATCTCAAGAAAAGCATAGGATGGAGAAGCCTTAACCTTCCCTCCTTGTCTCCGTTTGGTTTGGGGATTGGGCGAGATTCCCCTTCACGAGAAAGACAAGCAAACACGTCCCCACTCCGCATCCCTTGGAAAGCTTCCCTTAGGCTAGCTAGCACCAGTGGGACGCAGTGCCGCCTTACCCCACAAGAGGGCGCTGTCCCCCAGCTCTTGGCAAGCCGGCGCAGAAGGTCATTTCGTCGTATTGATAAATCACCCAGCCTGATTTCTAAGTGACAGCTCAAACTAACATCAAGCTGGATGAGAGAGAACAAAAGGCTATCAAGCAGCCATTTTCTTGACACTTTTATTCAATCACCGGCAGATTGCTTACGACAGCAATAGCAGCTGTTTTGTCTTCATCTTTCCACATTTGATAAAAGGTGTCAACTCAAATTTTTGTAAATAATTCACTTACCCGGCCGGCTCCCTTTCCCTCTCTCCGGGCTCAACACGAGAATCCGGGGAGAAACGGATCCCGGGCCAGCCCTGCAGTGCCATCCACACGAAGGTCATCTCTTGATTCTGAAGGGAGGCACCGATAAGGCCACGGAGCCCTCCAAGCCAGAGATAAACCACAGGGAGGTGGGGGGAGGAACCGGCAACAGGGCAGGGCAGGCGGCTTGGCTGCTTTTGCGATGTTTTTAAGTCCTCTTGAAACCTCTGCTTCCCTCAAATGATCCTTCTGGCTTCCCAGACTTCTCATTTAGCCGTGCATCGCACTGTCCTCCTCACCTTCTGGATAATCACGCGAGGAGCCTCCAAGGCTTCTTAGAGTGGCTCTCATCACCCCACCAATTGCCAGAGAAGAAGAGGACGAAGCCAGGGAAAACCCTGAGTCCTCCACAGGGATTGTTCTGACCGAGGCTTTCCCAGAGCTTGAAGCAGACTTTTGGTCCTGACAAAAACCCACTTTATTAATTGTCTGTGAATTCTGCTCATTCACATCCAGCAAAGTCTTTCAAGGGAGGATTTGTGGTCACAGACCTTATCTGGCTTGGAGAGCTGCCAGGCCAATATCTGCAAAAGTTGGCAAGGAGTCTCAGAGAGTCACGAAACAATTAATCGAATGAATGGTCTCCTGCAAGCTCCACTCCCCTTTCGCTCCTCTTTTATTTCCTCTGGGAGGGGCCATTCATCATCCACCTGTGGCCTTACTCCCAAGTCGACCCCTCTTCTTTAGCTGTTCCCTTCGCCTGGCTACTCTGCACATGCGCACACTGGGAACAGGCTCCAGCTGTTCGTCTGCCTTACTGATGTCTGACTCTGAAGGCAGCTGATAATTGGCACATGGCTGATAGCGCTGGTAGTGGAATGACAGAGTTCAGGCGATGAGCAAGGATTGCCCCCTTCTGATCTCCAAGGATGGAGAGTGGAGAGGAGGCAGTGGCAGCACAGACCAACTGAACAACTCAGGAGGAGAGCGCCCCATGCCTCTTCATAAGGCACACCTGGGGACTGACATTTAAGGAGACACCATGGGAAGGGGCGATTGTCAGGAGTTTTGTGTGCTGTTGCTGATGTTGGACGTTTGCTGGACTTCTTGCCTTATGAATGTCTTGTTCCTTTGCCTGGCTGGACATTTTGCCTTGAAGGTGTGGGATTCAGCTCTTTTGGGCTGGTGCAGGCTAACCGGTAGTTCTGTTGAGCATTTGGCCCCGCCCATCCACCCCTGCACTTTCCTGTCCTGTATTTCCGTGTTTTTTAGCTCAGCTGATTTGCGCGGCACAGCGGATTGTTGCGCATCAGCTGTTTTACTTACAGGCGCTAATATAGAAGGTAAGTTTAACAGATTAACAGAGTTGGAAGGGACCTTGCAGGGCATCTAGTCCAACCCCCTGTCCAAGTAGGAGACCTTACATCTTCCTCTCCCTAGGATTGAACTCACCACCTCCTGATTGGGAGGCTCCACCTCTGGTCAATTTTAGAATGTTGCATGTACGCGCACGAAGCGTACACTCACCAAACTGGTTGTTAAACTGGTTGTATCCCACCACTTCTTGAAGCCGTTGTGTTAACAGCATTTTCCTGGGCTCCACGCAGGCAGAGGCTGCTGGAAGTGTGTGAGTGCTTTGCTCCGGGACTTACCCTAAACATGGGAACATTGGGGAGGAAAGTTGGAGCAATAAAGGGGAGTCCGAACTATCAGCTGGCTAAATTGCCTCTGTGCCTTGCTCTGGGCCATCACAGGCTGGTTCTCTCTCCTGCCATGCCAGGTTTCCAGGAGATGACACCTCGGAAGACGGACTCGCCATTAGTGACCACAGCTAAGTGCTCCCTGAATTTCCCAGAGGGGGAAAAAACAAATACGGCCATTTATTTATTGCCAGGAGAGAAAAATGGTTACGGTCCTGCCGTGGAATGGTAGATTTAAGGAAAAGGGGAGTGGGGCGGGGGGGAGGACGAGATGAATGTCGAAGAGTTCATTTTCTCTTCCCTCGTGAAATATGTTTGAGTCCCAGCTAGAGGACAATTAGAGAAGAGTTTCGACGTCTCCTGTTGCAACAGCTTCATTTGCTTTTCTAAGAGCAGAGCGAAACTAATAGAGAGATCTTTGAATTATGGCAATAGGACGCTGAATCAGGTGGTTGACAGTAGCTAAAGCTACCCAGATTAAAAATGATTCATCTTGCAAGGCAGCCCCTCCAACTGCATTAGGAAATATATATCGAAGCAGCCCATGCGGGCGGTTTATCACACCTCGGCTTATATTTTTTTTAATAGTTTAAAGCCGGCAGGTCTGTGTTGGAGCCGCTGCCATGTTTGCAACTTCAGGGAATTTATAGCAGGTGAAGGTATGAAGGAGAAGGTGAATCCCCCTAACCCCAACACACACACCCCCGATCTTCATCAGACTCTGCGCCCTTCTTGTACAATTCAAGCCTCTAGAACAGGGGTGTCCAAACTTGGGAACGTTAAGACTTGTGGACTTCAACTCCCAGAATTCTGGGAGTTGAAGTCCACAAGTCTTAACGTTCCCAAGTTTGGACACCCCTGCTCTAGAAGCTAATCCTCAAACACTTTAGAGTCTGAATCAGAATAGAACTGGAAGGGACCTTGACCAGGAGATCCTATACCGGTGATGGCGAATGTATGGCATGCAAGGAGCCATTTGTCAGGGCACGCAAGGTGTTGCCCTGTGAGCTGTCCTGTTCTCATGCGCGCGCTAGCCAGCTGACATTGGCCTTCTTTTGAGGCCATTTTTCGCCCTCCGGAGGCTTCAGGAGCTTCTCTGAAGCCTCCGGAGCACAAAAAACCAGCCCCATGAGCAAACCGGAAGTCCGTTCCCAAACTTATAAAGGCTCTGGAGCCTGGGGAGGGCGAAAAAAGCATGCTAAAAATGGGGGGAGCGCTGGTCATGCGCGCATGCACACTGGGGTCGTGCACATAGCATTATGGGTGTGGCACACTCGCCCATGACCCCCCTGCGCTCCCCCCCCACTTTTGGCACACAAGCTAAAAAAGGTTCGCCATCACTGTCCTATACCATTTCAGATCATTGACCGTCCAGTCTCCTCTTAAAAAACTCCACTGAGGAAGCACCCACAACTTCTGGAGGCAAGTTGCTCCACTGGTTAGTTGTCGTCACTGTTAGGAAGCGTCTCCTTAATTCCAGGTTGCTTCTCTCCTGGATTAGTTTCCATCCATTATTTCTTGTCCTGCCCTCAGGTGCTTTGGAGAAGAGGTTGACTCCCTTCCTCTTTGTGGCAACCTCTCAACTACTAGAACACTGCTATCATGTCTATCCCCTAGTCCTTTTTTCCCTCTAGACTAGCCAAATCCAAATCCGGCAACCGTTCTTCATATGTTTTAGTCTCCAGACCTTTAATCATCTTAGTTGTTCTTCTTTGCACTTTTTCCAAAGTCTCAGCATCTTTTTTGTAATGTAGGGACCAAAGCTGGATGCAGTATTCCAGGTATGGCCTTACTAAGGCTTTATAAAACGCTACTTATACTTCATGTGAATTTAATTCTATGCCTCTGTTTGTAAAACCAAGGATTGTATTAGCTTTTTTGGCTGCCGCCACACAGAGCTGGCTCATGTTTAAGTGAAGTGTTAATGCCACTTTATAACGCCTTGGGAAGGCCATACTTGGAATACTGCATACAGGTTTGGTTGCCATGATGTAAAAAAAAGATGTTGAGACTCTGGAAAGAGTGCAGAGAAGAGCAACCAAGAGGATTAGGGGACTGGAGGCTAAAACATATGAGGAACGGTTGCAGGAACTGAGTATGTCTAGTTTAATGAAAAGAAGGACTAGGGGAGACATGATTTCAGTGTTCCAATATCTCAGGGGTTGCCACAAAGAAAAGGGAGTCAAGATATTCTCCAAAGCACCTGAGGGTAGAAGAAAAAGCAAACTAAACAAGGAGAGAAGCAATTTAGAACTGAGGAGAAATTTCCTGACAGTTAGGACAATTAACCAGTGGAACAGCTTGCCTCCAGAAGTTGTGAATGTCCCAACACTGCAAGTCTTCAAGAAGATGTTGGATAGCCCTTTGTCTGAAATGGTATAGGGTTTCCTGCCTAGGCAGTGAGTTGGACTAGATGACCTCCAAGGTCCCTTCCACCTCTGCTATTGTATTATTGTATTGATCATCCATTAGGACTCCAAGTCCACTTAAACAAGACATGGCATCCTGCTATTGCATTAAAATAGGTTCAAACAATATACCGAACAAACTAACCCAACAGACTAAGCCACGTGCAAAAACCCAAGGCTCATGCTATTCACAAACAGCGTGTTGTATGATTGCACCTCTTAGATCAGGGGTGATAAACTCAATTTCATTGAGGACGGCATCACGGTTGTGTTTGGCCTTGGAGGGTGGAGGTGGGCGCGGCCAGGGTGGGCGTGGCCAGCTTGATGTCACACATCTCAGGGGCGCCCATGGAGGCCCGAGAGCTCTGTCAGTGAAATTGGACTCCCGAGCTCCATTTTTGGCCACAACGGCCTTCTGCAACTCTCTGAGCCACTGTGGGCCAATCCTTCGCTGTTTGCAGAGTGGCCACATGGTCCAGATCTAAGCACCCCATGGGCTGGATTTGGCCCCCGGGCCTTGAGTGTCACACCTATATCTAGAGGTGGGTTCCTACTGGTTCAGACCGGTTCGACCGAGTAAGTAGTTACTTGGCTGCCCATGCCTCCGAACGTCTTCTATCGGTGGTGCCATAGGCGCTGCCATTTTGTTTTTTGCTTCTGCACATGCGCAGAAGCAATTTTTCACTACTGCGCATGAGTGCATAGCGCACATCAAGCACACATGAGCCCAAAGCGCATCCCAGAGCAAACCAGCAGTAAAAGAACATGGAACCCACTCCTGCCCTGTCTTGGGCCTTTTCACAACTGTATTCAGCAGGTGTCTGACACACCGCATCTAAGTACAAGGCAAGTGTAACCAGCTTTCATTCTTCCTGTTAAGTGGTCCTACAGGATTGTGAAGAGTTTACAAGGCATCTTAACGGCGAAGCAAGAACAAAAGTTAAAATTTGGCATCTGTGAACGCCATTTATTCTGTTCACCCCCCAAGGGAAAAAAAATGCATTCACAGCCTTCCTGTTAAAACTGGCAGGTTACCAGATCTGATCATGGCTTTCATGAAGCTGTCTATCCATAGTCCTTCTCTACCCAATCTTTTTTGCTCTCTTCATACTGTGGTGTCTTCATTTCACTATGAAGTATGTTCCCATTCTGATTCATTTCACTGAGGATCTCTGGAAGGTGCTGTCAGGTCTGCCTCTACCGATAACCAAAAAGAATCCACTCAACTCCATTTGAAAGAATTAAGAGTACTTTTACTGGTTATGAAAAGATAGCAGCGAGGTAAAGCAAGGTCTGAGTCCCAAGCGCGCGAAATCATACATATCAATATGTGTCCAGCCCCCTCCCCTCAACAACCCCCACCCCATTGTCCAATGCTCAATCCCCTTAGGCGTCATGTGGGTTGCATCTCCAGCAGCATCATTAGGATGGCATGCAAGACCGTTGACCTTGATCACTGCATGGCCCCAGCCAGAGGTATATGAAGTAGATGGTGAGAACATACTCCCTTCTCCAAATCGCCCTCCTGCACCATACAGTCCCATTCCCAAATACCAAGACCCCTCCCTCCCCGTTTCAATGGCAGCCGAAGCTAGCAGCAAAGCGGAGGCTGATGGCTGCAGTGAGACCAGATATGATTAGATGGAACAATAACAGCCCTTTGGATACTCTGTTCAACTTGTATATTTAATAAATCCCTAAGGTAGTAACAGCTGACCCAATCATTGCATGGGTCAAGATTAGATATAATAGACCAAGCCCATGGTTAATGTCTGGCAAGGTATTTCAGAGCATAGAACACCATCAGAGTTGGAAGGGACCTTGTAGGTCATCTAGCTCAAGCAGGAGACCCTACACCCATGATGGTGAACCTATGGCACATGTGCCACAGGTGGCATGCAGAGGCCTGTCTGCCAGCATGCGAGCCATCGCCCAGCTGAGCTCCACCAAGCATGTGCGCACTGGCCAGCTGATTTTCGGGTCTCTGCAAAACACTATAGAAGCCACCCAAAATATAACTATATACATCCAACAGGAACAGGAAGTGCCTCATAGATAGAGGTAAATGCTAGAAAGGCAGGAACTGCATCACTGAACAATGGAGATGAATGCTAGAGAGGAATAAAGCTGCATACAAGGCTAACATAATACCCGTAACAGTGTGCGGGGGGGGGGCAAGGAGCACCCCCCCGTGCCCCTTTTTTTGTTCCTGGGGGCTTCATGGAGCCAAAACTGGGCACGTGTGTGTGTGTGTGTTGCATGCACATGTGCAAGGCGGCAGTGGGCACACATTGTATTGTGGGCACACATGTGTGCACTGTGGTGCACATGCATGCACTTTTGGCACACGAGGACAAAAAGATGATCCATCAGTGCCTCTGACACATGGCCAGTCCAGTCTCTTTTTGAGAGCCTCCAGGGATGAAGCTCCCACAACTTCCGAAGGCAACTTCTGTTCCATGGGTTGATTGTTCTCACTGACAGAAAGTTCCTCCTTGTTTCCAGGCTGAATCTCTCTCCTTGTTCCGTTTCCATCCATAATTCCTTGTCTGGCCCCAGAGCTTGGGTGCTAATGGGAATGATAGAAAAAGGAACCCAGAAGAAAGTAGCAAACATAAGAAATTGGTTAAAAAGAAAAAGAAAAAGTGGTAAAAACCACTTTTGTCTTTGTGCCAAGAAAACTTTGTGGATGTTAAGTCACCAGCAACAGAGCTCCTCTCCAAGGAGTTTTTACCCTTAAAAGAAAATCAAAGGATACTTATGCATATGTAAGTGGGACCTTAATGTCTTGTGCATAATTCACCCACTACAGAACAATTTTATGCACAATTACGAGTAGAGCAGTTGAGCGGCTTCAAAAATTCATTAGTGGAAATTCTAATTTTCCAACCAAATCAATCTGGCATAAGAAAAAAACTTAGTATTTTAAGCAACTTTTAATTGCTTTAATTTTAGTTGGCTGTGAGCATGAAGCTCCAGCCAGAGTCAGGACTGCAGCCATGAGGCTCCTCTGCAAAAGGAGAGAGAAAAATGGAAGAAAATGGGAAACGATTTCCTCTTATAAATCATAAGCACAAGGGACAGCCAAGGTTTTTTAACTAGATGGCAAAAGCTATTCCTATCAGCATCTTCAAGTGTAAGCTAAACACTGAAAATGCCAGGATTTTTGGATCACAAGCATATTTGACCGTAATGGCCAAGATAGGTAAAGGTATAGATTCCCCTCGCACATATGTGCTAGTCATTCCTGATATTCTACCTTCAGCACTTCTCCAGGGCAGGTATAAGAGAACACCTATAGCAGAACGGGTCTGTATATGTGATAAAGGAGAAGTGGAAGATATCTCACACGTTCTACTACACTGCGAGCTATACAGAGCTTGCAGGTCTGCATATATTCTCCCCTTATTAGAGAGATTACCAGGGAGGGCAGGCAATTTTTATCTGGACTTCCTCCTCCAGGACACGAACCCGGCTACTACGCATGCAGTGGCAAAGTTCTGTGCTTCCGCAATGTCCATAAGAAAAAAATTGGTTATAGAAGGATAGTTGTGATCTTGTACCAATCATTTGGACATATCTCTAACAATTTCTGGACCATGGTATTTACATACATACTTAACGCTTTTGCACCTAGGTAAACCAGCAAATGACCTGAACAAAGTGAGAACATGTATGCTACTTTCCACTTATAATGCTGACATTTTTAAAATTATATCTTAAAGTTAGTACTTTTTAACATATGGTTAAATGTAACGTGTATTGCTGGTCTCTGACGTAATAAAGATTTATTCTATTCTATTCTGACTCTAGGGGGCGGTGCTCATCTCCGTTTCAAAGCCGAAAAGCCAGCGCTGTCCGAAGACGTCTCCGTGGTCATGCAGTCGGCATGACTAACACCAAAGGTGCACGGAACGCTGTTCCCTTCCCACCAAAGGCGGTCCCTATTTTTCTACTTGCATTTTTGACGTGCTTTCAAACTGCTAGATTGGCAGAAGCTGGGACTAGTAATAGGAGCTCACTCTGTTACATGGTGCTAGGGATTCGAACCGCCGAACTGCCGACTGTTCTGATCGACAAGCTCAGCGTCTTAGCCACGGAGCCACCGCGTCCCTGATGGCTGAGATAAGATATATGCAAAACAATTCAAACCAAGAGTGCTTCTGAATATCAGGCAGCCAATTAGAGGAGAACTCAGAGCTAATTTTGCAGCGATAGTGGGATTTGTAAAGGCAAGGATCTGTGATGTTAATCTATGCAAATATTTCTCCTCGGTGCTGCCTGCGTATTCACTGTGGTAGCAATGTCAGAAGGCAGGAAATGTAACTTAGGGAAGGCTTTCAGATAGAGAGCTACAAGCGGAAGCAGACCAAGGATCTATTCTAGCGCCTCCTTTCAGCATTTGTTGTTTGCTTGGGAATGGTGAAAGAACACACCAGATTTACTAAATGTTAAAGAGGCCTTTGAAGTTCTCTTTAGAAACCACTTCTCTGCAGTTGAAATGTGAAATGAAGTTGTGGTGAAGGCTACCTCAACTCAAGCTCGACTTTTGGTGTTGCCATGGTTGATCCACCAGGGGTCCCTACTGGTCTCTGAGCTTGGTTACAGACATTTCATTACCCAAACTAGGTAACATCGTCAGTGCTTCTCATCAGCTGGATATAAGCACCAGCACTGATGAGGTTACTTTGTTTGGGTAATGAAATGCCTTCAAAGAAACAACTAAGCTCAGAGAACACCAAGGAGCCCTCATTTCAACCCTGAGCTACAAAGATTCTCCTTGATAGAAAAAGAAGAAATCAACAGCTTCAAGGAGGCCCTTCTGAAGAAACACAAAGTGGAGGATTCCTGCCTCGGTCCTTAAAGTTCTCTCTTGCAGCCCCAAAGTCCTGGCATCAAACTCACTATCAAAAGTGAGTTCTTGGGTTGGATATGTAGTCCTCCAGCAAATGTTTATGGAAGCATTTGACTCTTGGGTGATTAAGGGTTAGATGATCCCATCAGGAGACAGCATAAACTTTTGGAAGCTCCTTGGTGACAAATTTTGAAGATGCCCCAAAGTTTGGGTTCCTACATCATATTCTTTTGTGAGGAATCCATTATGGCACATCCCTCTTTCGATCAACAGAAACCATTTTTCTCCTTCTGTGTGTGGCTCTGTGTGTGTGTGTATGTGTGTGTGTGTGTGTATTCTAGCATAACTCTGGAATGCCTTGAGAAATTTCAACCAGACTTGGTACACAGATGACTTACTCTCTGAAGAAAAATACTTGGGGGATGTTCTGTTAAAATACAGCCTGTTGTGCCTTAAAACGGCTTCTGCCATACTGCCGTAAAATCACTTCTACTGTACAGCGCAGTGGAGTTGCCATGGTAACAGATTCACAGTACTCCACAAGGGGGCTGCCTCTGGTAAATCCAACATTAGAAATTACGTTTGGTCTGGACATTTCCCCACTGTAAATAAATACCCGGGTAATGCCGGGTTATCGGCTAATGCCAGATAAAACATAGGAATATTAAACTGAAATTTTTAATCCCTTCTGCAGATGTAATCATTTTCAACCCCGCCTAATTTAGGTTGTCCTTGCAACTGCTTGAATTTCATGGAGCTCCTCCTTACAGACCTTTAGAGAAATGCCCTTTTCTGAGGTAAAATATTTATCTTTTGAGGCAAAAATGATAGAATGGATCACCCAAAGTCTTACTCAGTCTTGTTTCTGGCCACAGCATTATTTTCCTTGTGTTTTCCCAAGAGGGGGAGGATTCTGTTCGGGAATTCTGCATTTCTGACTAAGATCTCCAAGAAAATGAGGAATATTACTGTGGTGTAACTTCGGCGAAACGCTCTCTTGCTAGTCCTTGTCATGAATATTTATTTACATCCTAACAGAAATCATTGCTCATCTGAAGGGGAGTTAACAATCCTTAATAGCCTTTTCTGATATGATTGATGCTTTTGTCACTTTCTCCAGTAAATAGGTTTATATTAGCATACAAAATATGCTTTCTGTCCTTTTTACCTCCACAGGCATTTAACTGACCACTCACTTAAGATGTAATTTTCCATCGGAGGCTCTGCTGTCATTTCAGGGTCAATCCTTTTCTTTTCTTTTCTTTTCTTTTCTTTTCTTTTCTTTTCTTTTCTTCTTCTTGCAAAAAGACTTCAGGATTAACACAAAGGTGCCTCGGCTTATGAGCATGGGGTTGTTCTCAGCCTATGAAATGGCTCCTTTGCTTTCCCGGACCCACAAATCTTCCTTCAACCTCTCTCTCTCTCTCTCCATTGTTTCTGACGAGTGGAGAATGATCAAGCAAGCTGTTCCCCCCTCCGCTGTAATTTCTGATTCCTTCACAAGGTACACAAACCCACAACTCCCCCCCCCCATCAATTGGCTCTCCTGGTAAGTTGTTTAGATGGACAGACAGGCATACAGATGGCTAGACAGAGAGAGACAGATGGAGAGATAGACAGAGGGATGGACAGACACACGTGCAAGATATATGGACAGCTAGATGGACAGACAGAAGGATGGATGGACAGGAAGATGGACTGATGTTTGTTATTCCCTTTTGTATATTTTACAAAACACCAAACAATAGTAATAGCACTTAGACTTACCCTATCTCCCTGAAAATAAGACCTCGGGCTTTTGAGCGCATGTGCTAAAATAAGCCCTCCCCTGAAAATAAGCCCTCCCTAAAAATATTGCAACACAGCAGCAGCCAAGAGGTGACCATATTCGCCACCTCCTACACCTCAAAAATAATAAGACCTCCCAAAAAATAAGGCCAAGCGCTTATTTCGGGGGTAAAAAGAAAATAAGACCCTGTCTTATTTTCAGGGAAACACAGTATATACTGCTTTATAGTCCTTTACAGCCTTCTCTAAGCAGTTCACAGAGTCAGTCTATTGCCCCCAACAATCTGGGTCCTCATTTTATCCACCTCAGGAGGATGGAAGGCTGAGTCAACCTTGAGCCAGTGAGAATCGAACTGTCAAATTGCAAGCAGCCAGCAGTCAACAGAAGTAGCCTGCAGTACTGCACTCTCACCACTGTGTCACCACAGCTCAAACAAACTTAGAGGTTGCAGGGTTGTTGTTTTTTTTTAAAGGTCTTTCTGATGCCACCTACTTACCGGTTTTATTTCCTACTATATGGTAAATATAAATCTACTAGTATGATGGATGCTGGCATTTGCTAAACCCCATAAACTACCTCTACATTTATAATTTGAAAAGAAAAAACCTTAAGGATTTATGGAGATTCTCAGTCATCCAGGTCCTGGATATCTGAATGATGCTTTTTTCAAGAGGCCAACTGGACTTTTGATTTTACTTTGAAGATGGTTTGCTTCTCATCCAAGAAGCATCTTCAGCTCAGAGGGTCATCCAAGAGCTGAAGAAGGCTTCTTGGGGGGAGAAGTGAAACATCTTCAATGAAAAACTAGAAAGTCCAGTTGCCTCTTGAAAAAACATCTTTGGGACAACCCGAAGGAGTAGGTTCCACTCTGGTTTTCTAACCAAAAATATCAGGAAGGGTTTTCCATGAAGTCACTGCCTGCATAAAAATAAATACAATACAATACAATAGCAGAGTTGGAAGGGACCTTGTAGGTCTTCTAGTCCAACCCCCTGCGTGGGCAGGAACCTTATACCATTTCAGACAAATGGCTATCTAACATCTTCTTAAAGACTTCCAGGGTTGGGGCATTCACAACTTCTGGAGGCAAGCTGTTCCAGAGGTTAATTGTTCTAACTGTCAGGAAATTTCTCCTTAGTTCTAAGTTGCTTCTCTCCTTGATTATTTTGAAGAAATTTTGAAGAAAGGCTAGGCTCTCAATCCTGCTTTTGAAAAAAGAAATAAAATCTGGACCAATCTTGATGGTTTTCCTTTGTTTGTTTAACAATTCCCTTAAAAAACAATTCTGAGGCAGTTACAATTTTGCCCTTTGTTATTTATACAGAACTTCATCATGTTCAAGTTAAGTACTTTTAAATGGAGCTGAGATATCGCCAGTAAGTGTGATTAATGTAAGAACATATGTAAACTTCTCAGATAAATCAAGAGGATTTTAAAGTACTTAAATTTAGGCTGAATTGAGTCATCATTCTGCATAATTCTTGCATGCTTTAAACCTAAAATTGGCTCATCTGATTGATGGGCTGGTGGATTTTATTTAAAAATGTCTTTTTGTAAGCTCCATTTTCCACTGAGGCTTCCGAGGCAGGTAATAGAAGTAATACAATAAAAAGGTAAACGGCAATAATGTGAACAAATTAAAAGCAAAGAAGTGATAAAGTGACTCAGAAAACAGCCTCAAACAGCAATAAGATTCTAACAGAGCAGAGAAGATGGGAGTAGAAATAAAATGAAAGGAATAAATAATGGTTTCATACATTTGTCCCTGTCCATATATACAGTAGTCTATAGCAGGGGTCTCCAACCTTTGCAACTTTAAGTCTGAAGGACTTCAGCTCCCAGACTTCTCCAGCCAGCAAAGCTGGGAGCTGAAGTCCTTCAGACTTAAAGTTGCAAAGGTTGGAGATCCCTGGTCTATAGGATGACCAGTGACTTTCTCTGGTTTCACTTTATATTAACCATTTCTAACATTTGTAACCTTTTCTAACATTTTTGTGGTTTGTGAGAATAAACATGCCTTCTCCAAGAACTGAAAATCAAAGCCAGCCAGGTGATCCTGCAAAAAAGATCACACAAGAGAAGGATGAAAAGGATTTGGTTCTGAAGGTCCATCAGAATCACAAAGTAACAGTGTTGGAAGGGACCTTGGAGGTCTTCTGGTCCAACCCCCTGCTCATGCAGGGGACCCTTCAGACAAGTGGTTATCCAATCTCTTCTTTTAAACTTTTCAATGTTGGAGCATTCCTTTTCCTTTCTTTTTTTCTTTTTGTATTTATGTATTATGTTTGTATTATTTGCATTTTTAAAATAAGGAAAATAGGTTGGGCCTTCCATTCTTCTTCTTTGATTCTTCAACTGTGGGTTCAAATAGAGATATTTCAGTTGTACAAGAAAGTGAGATGCAATGCAGGCTTCTCACCGTCCACTCAAATGAGTCAGTCAGGACAGTCCCATTATTGACACCCCCATCGCCTTTCTCCATTCGGGTCTTCTACTCTTCTGGAAGGTCCAACATCTGTAGATGCAGCTTCTCATCAGGATAAAAGAAGTCTTCAAGTTGCGTTAGATTTTTGGAATCCTGGAGAATTGCTAGGCTGGCCTATTTCTTCTAGACCAATATTCCACCATCTGGTTCTTTTTTTTTCTTTTTAGGAGAGATATATTTTCATGACATAATTGCATGACATCATCACCTCAGGGTCGAAAGAGAAATATCATACGATGACCCTTGGCTGATTTACTTCCATGTGATGATGTTTAAGGATCCCCCATCTCGTTCTCATTTTTCAGTCTGGTTCTCCAGTAATTGGTACTTAGACCAAGAGATAATCTTATAATATTCACATCAAATATTCATGGTCAGAAAGAAACATTGCTTCTCTGTTGTGAAATGCACTGGACTTCACAAAACCCTAATATATGGATTAAGGAAAGTTAACATAATCCTTTTATGGAAACAAAAATCAATTACGTATCAGCTTCATAGCATTCGAAATGCATTTGGTCAGCAACCCATTCTTTTTTTCCCCTCAGCAGCTTTCTTTACCGAGTGACTCGCAAGATGTTAAATATTAAACAGAACTAATCAAAATACAATTTGAGAAGGTTTTTTTAAAAGAGAAGGGGAAAAAAAGTGGGGGGAGGATAAAAAAAATCAAAGAACGCTTCTTTTTTTAACCCAGCATGCTGACATCTATGAGAATGCGAGTTCTCAAATTTGGTTTATATTTTTATTTTAAGCTAGCTGCTCCCGGCCACGCGTTGCTGTGGCCCAGTCTGGTTAAATGGCCAACCAATCTGTGTGTAGATCTACACCTGCATGCACAAACACGTACGCACAACCACAGTATAACCCCCAACCGACCTACCTACTGTATTTCTCCCTCTCTCCCTCTACCTACCTACCTATCTACCAACCTACCAACCTACCTACCTACCTACCTACCTACCTACCTACCTACCTACCTACCTACCTACCTACCTACCTACCTACCTACTGTATTTCTCCCTCTCTCCCTCTACCTACCTATCTACCTACCTACCTACTGTATTTCTCCCTCTCTCCCTCTACCTACCTACCTACCTACCTACCTACCTACCTACCTACCTACCTACCTACTGTATTTCTCCCTCTCTCCCTCTACCTACCTATCTACCAACCTACCTACCTACCTACCTACTGTATTTCTCCCTCTCTCCCTCTACCAACTACCTACCAACCTACCTATCTACCTACCTACCTACCTACCTACCTACCGCATTTCTCCCTACCTCTCTCTATCCCTATAGCTGCCTACCTACCTACTGTATTTCTCCTTGAATCTTATGGACAGAGTATTTTATGTCATAAAGGATGACATAATACCTGTGGCCCACTACTCTCTCTGTATCCATCTACCTACCTTTTTTACAATTTTTTACATTTCCATTGCTTGTACCTGGCACAGGTGTGACATCTACACAATCTATATATATCATCGGTGCCGTACTCGAAAGGAATGTTGTGTGAAAATTTGGAAGCGATCGGTGCAGGACTTTCGGAGATTAGTGGTTTTGAACAAACTCATAGTTATATTTTTATTTATAGAGATGACCACGAATGAAACAATAGCATTAATCAGCAACACCATTATTTAACAAACGTCAAGTATGAGAAGCTCAAAATGTTAAAGCCTAAAACAAATAAGTGCTGATTATTTGGGCTTTCTAATTATATCCAGGAGGACAAGTGATTGAGTACCTGCACAGCAATATTGCATACTTGCAATACATGTGGAGGCACCAGTTTCCCCATAAGTCCACAGTTATTGATATCTCATGCATTGTTCCTCCTATCCAGTGGTGGGATTCAGCTGGTTCAGACTGGTTTGGGAGAACCGGTTGTTAAATTGCTGGCTGGCGACACCCCTTCCTCCCCCGTCCCTTCCAGGAGTGCCCACACACCCTGGGAGGCATACTAGGCTCAAAACGAGGCATGGGGGGTATGGAACACATCCCCAGTGGCCTATTTTTGTTCCCAGGAGGCTGCAGGGAGGCCTATTAGACCCAAAATGGGGAGCAAGCAGAATAGAATCCTTCCATTTCCCCATCATTCAGTCAGAACTGAAGAAGCTTCTTGGGTGAGAAGTGAAATGTTTTCGAGGAATTAAACAACCCAACAAACTCCAGTTGCCTGTTTGGGAAATCACCTTTGGGACAACCATGACCTGGATGATTGAGAATCTCCATAGATATTTGGAATGACCTTCACTGCAAGTATTCTTTAATAGGGATTTAAAAGTGGATGGAAACTGATCAAGGAGAGATTCATCCTAGAAATAAGGACAAATATACTGACAGTGAGAACAATACACCAATGGAACAGCTGGCCTTCAGAAGTTGTGGGTGCTTCATCACTGGAGGCTTTCAATAAGAGACTGGGCAGCCATCTGTCAGGAATGGTACAGGATTTCATGCTTGAGCAGGGGGTTGGAGTAGATGACCTACAAGGTCCCTTCCAACTCCTCTTCTCTTCTCTTCTCTTCTCTTCTCTTCTCTTCTCTTCTCTTCTCTTCTCTTCTCTTCTCTTCTCTTCTCTTCTCTTCTCTTCTCTTCTCTTCTCTTCTCTTCTCTTCTCTCCTCTCCTCTCCTCTCCTCTCCTCTCCTCTCCTCTCCTATCCTATCCTATCCTATCCTATCCTATCCTATCCTATCCTATCCTATCCTATCATTTTAGTTCAATTCACTCAATATCAAATAAACAAACTCAACAGAAAATAAAGAAAAGTTAGCGCAACATGCTGTGTGAATGCAGGTTACATGATCAGCTATTGAGTCTATGGATGAAATTAACTTTCAGATAACTAACAACGGTTAATTATCTGAAAGTTAATTAACAACGGTTAATTAACATGGATCATGATGTTATGATAAGACAATAGTTCTTAAGCAGGTGTCAAGATGGAGGCCACTCGTAACTACCTTCTTTCCTCATTTTCATGGGATCTCTGATGTTATCTCGAAGAAATCCACACATTTCTCTAAATTTACTGCACTTTAAAAGCCAAGCCGATTGCAAAATGTTGCTCCCCTTCTCAAATACTTCAGGCTGTCTACACAGTGTGCCAACTTTTACATATCACATTTATATTGTTCATTTTAATACGTTTTTGCCTTTGATATGCAGTATGATTTGCAGAGATTAAAATAGCATTCTCCTAATTCTTAGATGCCTTTGATCTTGTTTATTTCATATCTAAATATGTGGACTGAAAACCTGACAGCATATATCAAAATTGGAGAGGTAATTAAGTCAAGAAGCTAATCTCTATCCAGTTAAAGCTAGATCCAGTCTGAGTTGAGACATCAGTTTTTATCTGTGTTTTGTATACTATCAAAATCATATAAATGCATTTGGAAATTCAAGAGAACATTTTAAATGTTTTTTTTTTAAACAGATAATATTATGTCTTAATGTTGTTTTTAAAAGCAAAGTCTTTTCCACTTGTATCCTTGTAAACCACGGGTGAGGAAGAACAGGATTTCACTGTGTTGTTCTGACAGCCACAAGAATACACTGTGCATAAAAATAGAAAGATAATTTGATTCCCATAATGGATAAACGGCTGCAAAAGTTGATGGAATGAGCAGCGATGGCTAAATTGACTGCTTTGGTTAAAGAAAAACATGCAATTGAATTTGGAAACCGCTTCTGGACTTTGTGCTTGAAGTGAAAAAGAAATGAAACTTTGATTTTTGGATTTTGCCCCCTTACCAAAGGGAGCCCCCTTGTGGAGTACCGTGAAGCCATCACCATGGCAACTCCACTGTGCTGTACTGTACCATCCATTTTACAGCAGAACAGTAGAAGCTATTTTAAGGCACAACAGGCTGTATCTTAACAGAACACACACCTCAAGAGGTGTTAGGGGTGTCTTACCCTCACAGTATTTTTTTCCAGAGAGTAAATCATATGCTTACCAGGTTTGGTTGAAACGGCTCGAGGCGTTCCAGAGTTATGCTGAAACGTACACCCCCACACAGCCATTTTTATATAGAGAGATTCTACTGCACTGAAAAGAGTTTTTCTTTTTCTTTTTCCCTTTTCCCTAGAATTTTTGTCTTCCCCTTTCTTCCCCTCTTTTCATTGTTTTTATTTCTCTTTGTATTTGTATATTTTGATAAACTAATAAAATTTGAACGGAAAAGCTTCGCTATATTGTTTGAGTGATGAAATCCTATTATGGAAGCTGGTATGTTTCTATTTTGCCAGAGTTAATGGTCTAAGTTTTTTTTTTAATCCTTTTTCTCATATGATGTATATTCACAATTTTTTTTAAAAAAAATAGTCCTGCAAAATATGAAATGCAGTCTTTCTTTCATTAACATATAAACCGTCCTTATAAAGCAGTGGTGGGTTTCTGCAGGCTCGCACCTACTCGCGAGAGCCGGTTGGTGAAATTTAGAGAACCGGTGAGAGGGGGTTCCACCGGTGTACCTGGAAGTAAATCTGGCCCGCCGCTGCCAGTGACCCAACGGGAAGGAAAGGAAAGGAAAGGAAAGAAAGGAAGGAAGGAAGGAAGGAAGGAAGAAAGAAAGAAAGAAAGAAAGAAAGAAAGAAAGAAAGAAAGAAAGAAAGAGAAAGAATTTATCATCACAATTGAGTCCAAAATTTTGGTTGCTAAGCAAGAGCGTTGTTAAATGAGTTTCACCACATTTTAAAAGGTGGCCACTTCCACCCTGTCACATGACTGCCAAGCCACGCCCACAAAATAGGCCACACCTACAGAGTAGGTTCTAAAAAATTTGAAACCCACCACTGTTATAAAGGTAAATGTTGTGGCCCGCCAGCAGAGCTGGTAGCAGATTCGGACAGTGAGGAGGTTGGGGAGGACAATGGGACAGTCCTGGAGTCTGAGGAAGGCTCTGATGAGGGCTCTGTGATAGAGGCAGAGATCTGGGCCATCTGACAGTTATCAGCTTCCTTCGGAGGCAGACATCAGTGAGGTCAGTGAGGCAGACTGGAGGCTGGAGCCTGTTCCCAGTGTGCGCATGTGCAGAGTTGCCAGACAAAGAGAACAGCTAAAGAACAGGGGTCGACTTGGGACTTGGCCACAGGTGGACAATGAACAGCCCCTCCCAGAGGAAATAAAAGAGGAGCGAAAGGGGAGTGGAGTTTGCAGGAGATTTATTTATTTATTTTATTTTATTAAATTTATACCCCGCCCTTCTCCTTGGTAGGACCCAGAGAGTCACGGGCCGATTAGTCTGCTTAATCGGCCCGTGACTCTCCGAGATGCCTTGCCAAGTTTTGCAGATATCGGACTGGCAGCTTTCCAAGCCAGATAAGGTCTGTGACTGTAAATCCTCCCTCGAAAGACTTTGTTGGATGTGAATGAGCAGAATTCACAGTAAATTAATAAAAGGGTTTTTTGGTGGGACCAGGAGTTTCTTTCATGCTCTTGCGAAGCCTGGGTCAGAACAGTAAAAGCTTAAATCTGAAAACATGCCAGGGTGTTCCCCATGCCAAGGAAAGTGAATGGAAAGAAAGTTGAATTTGTAATTTTAAGGAGATGTCAAAAGAGGGTGTCATTTTTCACAATTGTCAGAATATCCTTACATATTCTGAACTTCTGATCATCTGTCATACTCATTGTCACTCTGTAAAGCTGACTCAGAGATAAGATGCATTATATTCAATGGGACATTCTGCAGGAATGGCCGTCTAGACAGAATAATGTAAAGTAGAACATACTCGTTGAATATCTTATATTTAAAAAAAAAAAAAATCCAGGGAATACAATATATCTGGCTACACTACTGTATTGATTTATGAATTTTTTTAGTGTAGGGGTCCTCAACCTTTTGGACATCAGGGACCACTGAATTCATAATTTTAAATCCCATGGACCACTAATATCTGCCTAATGACCGACTGGGTGGGCATGGCTAGGTGGTCATGTGACTGGGTGGGCTGAGCGAACTTGATGTCACTTACATCAAGGGGCGCTTCACCAGCCACTAATCACCCCTCCCCTCCCAGCCACTCCTCGCCTGCCCGCCCAGGCTCCTTAGGGCCCCAACAGGAAGCAGTTGGAGCTAAGCAGCTACCATGAGAAACAGCTGGCAAAACAGCTGGCTCAGTTCAAACTGGACTTGACTGGGAAGGAGGCTCAGCAGAAGCACCTCACTGAGGACTATGTTGGGGCAGAGAACTGGTTGCTGAATTCTTTGAATCCCACCACTGGAAAGAATCTGTAATGAAGTCAATGAGGTATTACTCCCATCACAGTGTCAAGGAAGGGACACAGATGTGAATGCACTGATTTGAAGTATTCATCAACAGATACCACCAATGTGTTAATTTAAGGTAGCCATGATGCCCAATTGTGTGAGGTCAGAATTTCCTCTCCCTATCATTGCTTGGGGTGACCTTTAGCTCTTGAAATTGTATGTGACCACCGCTTTTTGCCCTATTATTAATTTTCCAGAGTAATTGTTGTTTGCTACATCAAAGCACAAGTCTACTTTTTGAAAATAAGTCTTCTCCTGGACTCTTATTTCCCCTTTCACTCAATTCTCCTTTCTCCAGTCGTCTTGTGGGGTGTGAGTGCATGTATGTGTGTTGGTCATGGAACTACAATTATCCCGACATTTTTACTCCCTTTCATTTGTTTCCTGGGTGCCGGCTGTTAGCGCCATTACATGATTATCTAAAACCGATTCATATCTAAGCACCGTTCTTCATCTTCATCTTGATGAATACTCTGCCAGCTACTCCCATCTGTTTCTGCATCCTTCGGTGAGCTTTCAAGAGGTGCCTCGTTTGTGGTTGCCTTTCAGAACTACAATCATCTTCAGAAACACATCTTGGTCTGTTTTGGGTTTCTTTAGCCTTTGCATCTCTAAGAAAGCGATCATATGGTCATTAGCGGAGGAATCGATGCCAAATGCATCTATTTCAGGGATTAAACCAGATCCTTTCACCCCCACCCACCCTTCTGTTTTGCTCTTGGGGTCTGTTTGCCTTTCAAGCCACAAAATGTTTAATATCAAATTTCGAGCATTGAATGGCTTGCTGTTTCAATAAACTTTCGACGTAGTGAGCATTCCCACGTGAAATGTAAAACGATACTTGGATAAACATCAGGACAGGGTTTGTTAAAATGCACTGCGGGTTATTTGAATATCCGAAGACACGTCAGGCAAAAGTCTTATTCGGGGCATGGTTTTAAATTGAGTTGATCAAAACATGGCTTGCGATTATTTCTCCTGGTTTAGTTAGAGTTTGCTTTTGTGACCTGGTCTTGATCTGCGGCATAGGGATAGAAACCCCTCCCCCAAATAATCAGGTGTATAATCAGCCTATAAATAATCAAGTAACCTTCTTCTTCTCTCTGCAATCACCCACCTCAAATCTTGTCATATTCCAACACAGGTGAGAAATCTGTCTGGCAAATTCCAAAACATATATTCATTTCCGGAAAGCAAAAAAAAAAGTCAATTTATTTTAAAAGTGCCACTTCACATTAAGAGAAGCCATACAGCCAAAACATACATCCTACCTAAACGTGTATAGCTGAGTTCCAATCCCTCGAAATGTATCTGGTGCAAGAAAGCAGAAGTCAGGATAGGTTTCAAAAGTACTATGAGTTTATTTCATGCTAGCTATTCACCGCTAGAGGTGGCCCAGGGGCTAAGATGCTGAGCATGTCGGTCAGAAAGGTTGGCAGTTTGGCAGTTTGAATCCCTAGCAGTCATGTAACGGAGTGAGCTCCCGTTACTTGTCCCAGCTTCTGTCAACCTAGCAGTTCGAAAGCACGTAAAAAATGCAAGTAGAAAAATAGGGACCACCTTTGGTGGGAAGGTAACAGCGTTCTGTGTACCTTCAGCATTTAGTCATGCCGGTCACATGACCATGGAGACGTGTTCGGACAGCGCTGGCTTTTCGGCTTTGAAACAGAGATGAGCACCGCCCCCTAGAGTCGGGAAAGGCTAGGGCATAGATGTGAGGTGAATCTTTACCTTAGCTATGCATAGTTACTAACAATCAAGGCAAATTGGCTCTAGATAAGAATCAACAGAATTCACGGGGTTTGGACTTAGGTTGTTGTGGGAGAGGAGGGACTCCAAAATTATGATGTATTTGACCCCACCCTCAGGCTCATCCTGTTCATCTCCTACAAAATATACATCTAGCAAAAACAAGCAAGCAGACCTGAATGTACAAAATGCACCACTTTCAAACAACAAAACAAAAAAAAAGCTGGAACAAGGAGGCAGCAGTAAGTGAAAAAAATAATCAACCCACAAAAGATTCCCATCAATCTACATTCCACAACCGTCTCTCAAAAAACACAAATGCCTGCATTTTCATTCACCTGTAGACACACAATACCAGATCAAAACCATCTTCATTTTTTTTTCTTTTAAGAACCCTATAATATCTTTAATTGGGGTGGAGTCAGGATGACTGAATGGAGCTAAAACTTTACTCGCCGGATACCCTTCCTGATGCCTACGTGGAGTTCACAGCAGATATCTTCTCTTTGCGCCCCGAGAGAGAAAAACATCTGCCGCTGCCTAGGATTGAATTCTCCACCTTTCAAGTGGGAGGCAAACATCTTCACCTCTAGGCCACTGTGCCGCTCAAAAACACCTCCAAAATTATATTTGTTGCTAGTTTCTTTAGCTTGCCTTACAAAAGTTGGAGGAAAAAGAAATGAGTGACAGTAATTTCCAATCAAATCAAGACTCCTTCACTTATCTTCAACAGCAGTTCCACTTCCTCAAAAAAATCTTAGCCATTGTACATAGTGGTGGGATTCAATTTTTTTTTACTACCAGTCCTGTGGGCATGGCTTAATGGAAGGGGTGGGTTCCTGCCAGTTCTAGCCTCTTCTATAGAAGAGGTTCCAGATGGTATTCAGAGTGATGTGATGTTTAGAACCGGTTCCAGCTCCCTCCCCCCGCCCGTCCATACATCATCGAGAGGAGGAATTCTGGGAGTTGAAGTCCACAAGTCTTAAAGCTGTCAAGTTTGAACACCCCTGGGGTTTTTTTCTAAAGGGTTAGGGGTGCGAGGGTCTTGTAACTTGACAGCTTTAAGACTTGCGTGCTTCAAATGCCAGAGTTCCTGAGCCAACATTTTGGTTGCTAAGCAAGAGCGTCGTTAAGTGAGTTTCACCACATTTTGCAAGTTGGCCATGCCCATCCAGTCACATGACTGCCAAGCACCTCCCACTCAGTCAAATGGCTGGCAAGCCACTCCCACAAAGCAGGCCACACCTACAGAAGAGGTTCTAAATTTTTTTTAAACCCACCACTTCTTAGTGCGCATGATGTGGTTTGGTGGGCGTGGCTTGATAGGCATGGCAGGGGAAGGATGCTGTAAAATCTCCATTCCCTCTCCACTCCAGGGGAAGGTTATTGCAAAATCCCTATTTCCTCCCAATCAACTGGGACTCGGGAGGCAGAGAATAAATGGGGACAGGGCAAGTCAGAGGTGGGTTTTACCAGTTCTCCGAACTACTCAACATTTCCACTGCCGGTTCTCCAGAACTGGTCAGAACCATCTGAATACCAACTCGGATTGTGCAGTGCAGTACAGTACAGTTGTTCTCTTGAATGACTGAACCCGAGGCCATGAATTCAGGATCTTTGTTAAAAGAAGAAAAGTGAAACCAAAGCAGATGAGACTGGTACATCAGTCGACAGTAGAAGCAACTCCTGCAGTTTTCCAGCTGACCTGGGCAAAAGCTGCAGAATCAGGAATCCTGGAATTTGTAGTCTCAGTCCAAATTCAGGAAGTTGTATTCCCAGCAAGAGTGAAACTGCCTGGATGTAATAATATGCCAGACTCCATTATTTAAATATATTAAATGGCCAGTGGAGACCTACAATGCAATATTGCAGATTGTTTCGAATTAGACTTGGGGGAGACATTGGGGGAAGAAAGCTCAAATAAGAAGGTTGATTGGAGACCAGAAATCAGGCATAAGAAGTGCAATGAAAAATGGGATTGGCCGTGCTTGAAACTTGTTTCCTAGAATGCCGCGTAGTACACAAACACATCACACATTTGTCACTCTCCATTTCCACGGGGTAGGATGGGATGCTGTCGTGCAGGAGACACCCCCAATTTTATTAGAGAAGAGCAACCAAGATGATTAGGGGACTGGAGACTAAAACATATGAAGAACGGTTGCAGTAGCTGGGTATGTCTAGTTTGATGAAGAGAAGGACCAAGGGAGACATGATAGCAGTGTTCCGATATCTCATGGGTTGCCACAAAGAAGAGGGAGTCAAACTATTCTCCAAGGCACCTGAGGGCAAGACAAGAAGCAATGGGTGGAAACTAATCAAGGAGAGAAGCAACTTAGAACTAAGGAGAAATTTCCTGACAGTTAGAACAATTAACCTCTGGAACAGTTTGCCTCCAGAAGGTGTGAATGCCCCAACCCTGGAAGTCTTTAAGAAGATGTTAGATAGCCATTTGTCTGAAACGGTATAAGGTTCCTGCCCACGCAGGGGGTTGGACTAGAAGACCTACAAGGTCCCTTCCAACTCTGCTATTGTATTGTATTGTATTACAAGGCGTGTCTGTCTATCAGAGAGTTTGCTATTGTATGGTTGCAACTTTTGGGAACATATTAAAGTTGACAGCATGCTCTTTTTCAAGATCAATATTAGCAGGAAAAGAGTGTGCTGAGAGACTTAATGCAAAGAGAAGAGTAGACCATTCTACTCCTTTACCATTTGCTGCATTGCTTGAAAAATAATTACTGCCTTTGTGATCTACAGAAGAAATGGGCCACACTGGTTTTTCCAGAAGTGTGTGTGTGACATGGGGACTTCATATGAGAAAACAGATCTGAAATCTTTCTTCATCGTGCTTATTTTTAATGCTATTTCTAATGCAAGGGGCAGGGGAACGCGGTGACTCGGTGGCTAAGATGCTGAGCTTATCGATTAGAAAAGTTGGCAGTTTGGTGGTTGAAATCCCTAGCACTGCGTAATGGAGTAAGCTCCCATGACTTGTCCCAGCTTCTGCCAACCTAGCCGTTCGAAAGCATGTAAAAAATGCAAGTAGAAAAATAGGAACCACCTTTGGTGGGAAGGTAACAGCGTTCCGTGCACCTTCGGTGTCTAGTCATGCCGGCCACATGAACATGGAGACGTCTTTGGACAGTGCTGGCTCTTCAGATTTGGAATGGAGATGAGCACCACTGGGAATGACTTGCCCATATGTGCAAGGGGAACCTTTACTTTTACCTTAAGTCAAGGGGCAAACTTTGCTTTGAACTCAGCCCTGTTTACAGGGGAGGGAGACAACTTCAAAGTGAAATAATGGAAAAGAGGCTCCGAATTTGAGGAGTGGGAAACAGTGGGCCCCTTGTTGTGTTCATTCTTTTCCTCCTTTTCCGGAGTTAATTCCCTGGGCATCCTTGCAACTCAATGTAGCCAATCAATTAAGTACAATGCCTGTCTAGAAAGCCCTTGTTGCTGTTTGCTTGAGATGATCAGCTGCATATTGAACAGAGGGTGCGAGATGGGTGTGCCAGGCAGAATCCGTAATTCTGATATGCTGACTTCTCACAATCGCCCCCTGAAAATGTGCACAATTTGCAGAATCTCACAATTGGCAATGAATAGCTCTCTCTGGATTCTTCTCAACCACGTTCCCCCTTTCCTCCAAATTGTTTTTAATTATAATTACAGAGAGCTGGTTCTGCATTTCGAGAGAATATTGCCTCCCAAATCAAGACTCTGGCTTAGAAATATATTATTAATTTATAAAAGCTCGCAATCGAAACTTCTTTCCTCAATTGCAAATATATCCACATCAATTCTGCTTTCCTCCTTTGTTTTTCAAGTAGATCAGAAATTTGAATGCTGGTTTTATTCCCTTGGTGCAGGTGTCGTTGATAATATAGTGGTGCCATGGGATTAAAAGGAAATTTTAAAAGAAGTTATCACACAGTAAGGGAATAGAGGCTCTGAAGTTAATTTGCTCATTTTGGCAAATTGAACTTGGACCAGCTTGGGAAGAGTGAAACGCCCATGGAGAAGAAAAGAGCATCAAACTCTTCAAATATTTAGAAAAGTTTACAAAATTGTACTGTTTGCAATTTTGCCATGTACGTTTACTTGAAAATTATCACTGAACGCAGCCAGTCTTCTGAGAAAATTGTGTTGCAGTGACAGTGTACATATATCAGAAATTCTTACACAAATGTGACAGATTTTTAGCTGCAGTGATTGTCCCCATCACAAATGTACTCCAAAGGCCTGGCTCAGACACTAAATCACAATATGATTATGTTTACTTTGATTTGGATTGTGGACTGAAGACACAAAATGAACCATAATTTGTTATAGGAAAGTAAATCATAAATGGAGCTACTTGCAAATGTTGGTTGTACAATTCAGAGAATGTTGAAAAAGTTTGAAAAACATTTGTTTGCAAAGTATTGGATGGGTGGGAAACAACAATTTAAATATAGGTGAGTTTACCAACAATTTTGGTAAATCAAAACCAACTATATGAGTTTACCAACTTAATATCCAAAGTTTGATAAAATGGTTTAGGAAAGACTAATATGTTTTAAAGCAGGGGCCCCCAACCTTTTTTGTACCAGGGACCGGTTTCATTTTAAAGAAAATTCTGCGGACCGGCCGGCGTAGAGGAGGAGTGGGGGGGAGGGGGAACAGGCGGCACATGCGCACGCGGGGGGGGGGAGTCGGCTCACTCGGCCCTCTAGGGCCTCCAATGGTGCGAACGGCTGCGCCTGCGCTCTCCCGCATCCGGTGCGCGCTCTGCCCAGGGGGCTGCCCCCTCCTCCTCCTCTCTGGCCCTGCGGCCCGGTTCCTATCAAGCCACGGACCGGCACCGGTCCACGGACCGGGGGTTGGGGACCCCTGTTTTAAAGACATGAGTTTATTTTTCTTTTCTTTTTATGAGCCTTTAATCCCTTTGTTTCGAGGTGGAGTCAGGGTGACTGAGTGGAGCTGGGAGTTGACTAGCAGGATGCCCTTCCTAACACCTATGCAGAGTTGGCAGCAGATATTTTCCCTTTGCAGCCTGATAGAGAAACATGTCCCACTGCCTAGGATTGAACTCTCAACCATCTGAGTGGGAGGTGAGTATGTTCACCTCTAGGCCACCACGAATAAGGTTTTGAATCATGTACCAAAAAGTTTACAATGATGAATTTTTTTAAGCATGGGGTATAATGAAAATAATGATTCTTTCTGACGAAAAGACAGCACCTCCTTCTTTAATGATAATGTTCTTACCTAGGCTTCCCAAGATCAAGAAGCAAACTCCTTGTCCCGATAAAACCTCTTTTATTTAGGTTAAAGGGAATTCCTCTCCAGCAAAGTCCCAGCTAACAGTCTTTCAGGAGATTTCACAACTACAGACCTTTATCTGGCTTGGAGAGCTGCCAGACCGATATCTTCCAAACGCCATGTTGTAGCAGCAATTGCTTGGCAAGAAGTCAGGAACAGATCTTCACCCTAACAAATTGAACTAATTGTCTCCTGCAAACTCCACTCCCCTTTCGCTCCTTTTTATTGCCTATGGGAGGGGCCATTTACCACCCCCCTGTGCCTTTACTCCCGAGTTGGCCCTTGTTCCTTAGCTGTTCCCTTCTCCTGGCAGCTCTGCGCAGGCTCACATTGGGAACAGGCTCCAGTTGTTCTTCTGCCCCACTGATATCTGACTCCAAAGGCAGCTGATAACTGTCAGATGGCCCTGACCCAATCTGTGCCTCCAATGCAGAGCCCTCGTCAGAGCCTTCCCCAGACTCCAGGACTAGCCCATGTTCCTCCCCAACCTCCTCACTGTCTGAGCCTGTCACCAGCTCCGCTGGTCAGTGGTGGGCCACACCAGATAAATCTGTTCATAGCTCTCTCTTATTTTGACTTCCAAACAAAACCTGCATTTCCTTCCCACCATCTTCTACCGAACTCCTGGTTGACCATGTCATGTCCTTGTGCTAAGTAGCATAAAGCTACAGAATAGGTTTTGAAAGCTTGTTTTTCGGTGTTGCTGCATTAGTCCCATAATTCTGTTTAATTATTCTGCATGAATATAGAGCTCTGAGCCCATTTCACAGTGATTGATACGCTTGTTCCATCTAAATTACCACCATTTGGTACATTATGCCTTTTATTAGCAATTCTACAAATTTAACAAGTAAGGATGGCGTACCAAGTTGCAAAGTTAGATCAAAAGACAGATGTTCCAATCTGCTTCCTCTCCCCCCCAGAGATGGTATCATTTTTTTTGTTTTTGCGATTCAAAAAGAAGATGATCAAAGTGTCAGAAGAAGTAAAGACAAAAGGGCGCTTTAAAAACTGAAATCCACTCTCCTGGGGTGGAAGAATAGGTACATGTTAGTACATAGAATCAGCTCTGATGGCAGCTTTCACAATTAACCACCAGGTCTGCATTCTGACATCTACCGACTCTGAAAAATGGGACCCTCATTTAACAACTGGTGCTACCTATTATTGTTAGTCAAATGGGGATGAAAAATATATGTTGTAATTGCCCCCCAAATGGGAAAGATCTGACAAGAGTGGATTACAGACTTTGAAGCCTATAATGAATGACTCCCAGCTGAAACTCGTCTCAGCCTTCCTTGATGGTTTTAAGGCATCCGAGTTTCCTTGGGGCAATCAGGAATGTATTATACATCTCAGTGAGAGCATATTGATAGGTTCATCAGCACGAAAGGGAGGTAGAACCAGGATAAACCCAATTTGATGAGATCCGTTCCATTAGTTGGGGAAGAACAATGCTTTTTAATCATCGTGGCAAAGGTGGATTACGTGAGATATATCCTCATTTCTAAAAGCAAGGAGAACAGTTAAGGGATGACTCTGAACTTCAAGCCTAATCAGGGACCTCACTGATTCTATACGACTAATGCCAACCATTCACCTGCGAGACCGCATCCTACCCCATACATCCCTTCGGCCGATCCGCTCCCACAGAGAGGGACTTCTCCGGGTGCCGTCCACCAGGCAATGCCAGCGGACGACGCCCAGGGGAAGGGCCTTCTCTGTGGTGGGCCCAACCCTCTGGAACGACCTACCTTCTGACCTTAGAACAACCACGGACCTCCGCACCTTCTGCCAGAAATTAAAGACACTCTTGTTCCATCAGGCCGGTTTGGCCTAAGCTATTTACCTAGCCTACAGTCTGTACCATAAATTGTTTTAATTGGGTTTTACATGGGGTCATGTTTTAACATTTTTAAATTTTAGCACAGGGATAATTTATTTAATTTGGTATTAATTATTTATTTTTGTTATATTGTGTGTTTTAATTTCCTGTGCACCACCCCGTGTCCCTTTGGGGAGAGGGTGCGGTTATATAAATCCAACAAATAAATAAATAAATAAATAAATAAATAAATTCAGTTGTGTACTGCTCTTGGCCACTCTAATCAGCACTCTATGCCCTTCTGTTTTGCATTGCCTCCTTCAAATCTGGTATAGGGATCCTGGTGTCATCCTTTAGAGTGTCCAGCCAATGGGGGTTGTGGCCTGTCAACTGCCAGACCCTCCAGCAGCCGAATCAGATCAGGAGGCGGCATGGGAGTGAGGGTCAGCATCAAGAGAACCTAAGAACTCCAAGGGGGAAGAGGGAATGGAGCTGGCAGAGAGAGAGACAGAGGCAGAGCCTGGGACATCCATCAGCCCTTAGATGGAGAATCAACAGCTCCCAGGTCTGGAGGTGGCTGATGAGGAAGAGGTAGAACAGCTGGGCCCAGTGCCTGATGCGCAGATGCACAGAAGGCAGAGGAGAGGAGAGCAGTGGAAATCTATGGGCCGGTCCTTGGGATGGAAGAGCCACCGCTGCTAGCAAAGCCCCACCCTACCTCTGGGGATAAAAGGCAGGGGGCAGAAATGAATAGGTGTGGCCAACAACTATTCATCTCCCTGCCAGACAGACTGGTTAGCCTGCTGCATGTGTGAGAGGGACTTTTTGCTAGAGCTGCTGGCGTTCCTAATAAAGGGAATATTTGTTTAACTACAGAGGGATTGTCATGTTTGGGAGCCGGATCAGAACAATGGATATTCTCCTTTTTCTGTTGATTGTTCCCAGAATGATTGACTGTTTGAGAGAGTCAGTTCTCACGACATGACCAAAGTATGACAGCCTCTTTGGCTATCTTGACTTCATGTGATATTTTTGGTGAGGCTCGGTCCAGGATGTCTTTGTTTGTTCTTTGTTGGTTAGTTTTGCAGTCTTTACTTTACTTTACTTTAATTCGACTTATTAACCGCCCCCTCTCCCCGAAGGGACTCGGGGCGGTGCACAGGAAATATAAAAACACAATATATCACAATAAATTACATAAATATTTAAAACTATATTAAACTAACTCCTATGCTAAAATCTCCCCGTTAAAATTACCATAAAACCCAATATAAAAATTTCTCTACTAACCAAGGCTAAGTACAGTAGGTTAGGCCAGGTCGGCCTGTTGGAAAAGGTAAGTTTTTAATTGCTGGCAGAAGGAGCAGAGGTCTGTGATGGATCTAAGTTTGGGGGGTAGGTCGTTCCAGAGGGTAGGGCCCGCCACAGAGAAGGCCCTTCCCCTGGGCGTCACCCGCTGGCATTTCCTAGTGGATGGCACCCAGAGAAGTCCCTCTCTGTGGGAGCGAATCGGCCGGAGGGATGTATGAGGTAGGATGCGAGGAGTCCATGGGATGCGTAATAGTCATCTCCAGCACCATGTTCACAGACGTCCACCCTTCTCCTATCTGCCTTGTTACAGTCCAGCTTTCACAGCCATAAATAGCAATTGGAAAAAAATATTGCCTTAACCCAGGGGTCTGCAAAGTCGGCTCTTTTAAGACTGGTGGACTTCAACTCCCAGAGTTCCCCAGCCAGCTTTGCTCTGGTAGTTGAAGTCCACCAGTCTTAAAAGAGCCGACTTTGCAGACCCCTGCCTTAACCAATCTGCATCTGGTTAGGAGGCTGTGCTGTGGCCCGCCAGATGATGACTTCAGATGGGTGAAATACATGAAGATGTATTTCACACAACACCATACTGGACATACTGTTTAGACCCCCCAGCCTGGGACCATGGGGGAAGGGATTTGGGGACACTTTCAAACTGTAACTTATGTTCTGAATCAGATCTTGCTTTGCTTTGGCTGTTCTCCTTTCCGACTCAGTAAAAATAGCTCACCTCTATCTCAATGGAGTTGAGGGTTTTCTTTCTTGGGCTTTGAATGGTAAGCAGGCCCAACACGTTGATTAATTTCTTTTAAAAAAATGTTGCCTGATTTTCATTAAGTGTGCAGTCCCCAAGAATGGTATGAAATAGCCGCAAACTGGAAAAAAAAATGAAATGAAATCACAACACGTTAATTAAAGTAAATTAAAACCGTAAAAATCACAGCACCAAATTAAAACCATAACATTTCAACATATCAAAATATTCCAAGCAGGGCAAAAAAAAGAGAAACACAGCAGCCAAAATTCAGTTAAAAATTCTGGGACAACAAATAAGTTTTGGATTCTTGCCGATTTCTGGGTTTGAAATGAACAGCAAAGCCCGGTTTCCTGTCTGTATTAAGGTCCATAGCAATAGTTTTACTTGGTACCTTATGGATTTATTTTGTACTGTTTAAATTGTTCTCAATTGATGGTTTATAATAATAATAATAATAATAATAAAGTTGAATTTATTAACCGCTCCCTCTCCCCACAGGGACTCGGGGCGGTGCACAGGGAGAATAAAAACAATAAATATACAAAATACATACAATTTAAAACAGATTAAACTAATTCCTGTGCTAAAATCCCATTAACTATGATGTATGCTGTCCAGAATCATGGTTTTGGGCCACAAAAGGTATTTAAAGGGAGTCCATGGTGAAGAAAAGCTTGAGAACTGCTTATACAGTAAATCAGTGATGGTGAAACTTTTCAGCACTGAGTGCTGAAAAGGAAGCCTGTGCATGCTTGCCTGGAACACAACCTGGAAGAGGAGCTGCCCATGAATGTCAGGTTTCCGAAAGATGCCCTAATTGATTCATGGACCTCAAGCCAAGTTTCAAAAGAAAACCAGTTATTTATTAGGAGCACCATTTTGGCAATACCCTATTGCAGTCAGATCTAAGCCTCATTTGAATTATAGCTGAACTTTACCCTTGTTCCTTTCCTCCCCTCAGTCTGTGTCATGAATCACATTCTCCAATGAGGTGCACCCCTCACAAGCCTGCTGTAGTAATCTGAAATCCAACTTTAGCTAAAAGTATGCGTGGAATGCATCCCCCCCCCCTTTCCTCACCATGGCAACTTTTTGAGTTGACAATGAACTTTCGGTTTCCAGTGCATGTGATGATCAGCTGGCCAGCAGGTGCATGCCCACACCAGAAAACAGAAGATCAGCTTTTCCAGTTTCTGGCACTGCTGCATGCACCAAGGCCAGCTGATCATCCTGCACACATGTGTGTCAGAAACCTGGAAGAGGAACAAGCGATGCTGCATGTATCAGGCAACATGGCTTTGGGCACGTGTGCCATAGATTTACCCCCATGATTATAAACAATCAGAGACTTACATCTGAATAAATACATTTAGACAAGGCTGCTTGGATGAGATTTTACTTTAAAGTTCTTTAAAATCTCCACCTGTAAAGCTACTGGAAATATTGTAATATATACCGTATTTTTCAGAGTACAAGACTCCCCCAAAAAGAGGGTGAAAATTTGGGTGCATCTTATACACTGAATATAGCCTCACTCACCAGAGGCCAAAAATGCAAGGCATGGAGGCAGCGATAATCTGTGGCAATCCCTGCTGCCTGGAACAGCTGATTGGGGGTATTCTGGCAGTCCGAACCACCCATCAATCAGCTGTGCTGAATCAGGCTGCAATAAGTGCTGACACTGACCTGGCGGGTCAGAGTTTGCAGCAGCATTCATGTTCAGAAAGCACAGTAATTGATTCAGCAGGATTCAAAATATTAATAATAATAATGATGATGATGATGATGATGATGATGATGATGATAATAATAATAATAATAATAATAATAATAATAATAATAATAATAATAATATATAATACATTACCAAAAGCAGGTTTTCCAAGGTAGCAGTAAATGCAAGCAAAACACAAGCAGTTTCACTTTCAGTTCTCAGCTAAACCAGGCTCCTTCCTGTCTCCTTGTTGCTCACACAGCAAATTTCAGAGTCCAAATAGCCCACATTGGCTGACTTAGTTGCTATGCCTATTCATTGGCTGACCTTGTTACAGTGGTGGGTTTCTGCAGGCTCGCACCTACTCGTGAGAACCGGTTGGTGAAATTTAGAGAACCAGTGAGAGGGGGTTCCACCGGCGGACCCAGAAGTAAGTCTGGCCCGCCGCTGCCAGTGACCCAACGGGAAGGAAAGGAAAGGAAGGAAGGAAGGAAGGAAGGAAGGAAGGAAGGAAGGAAGGAAAGAAGGAAAGAAAGAAAGAAAGAATTTATCATCACAATTGAGTCCAAAATTTTGGTTGCTAAGCAAGAGCGTTGTTAAATGAGTTTCACCACATTTTAAAAGGTGGCCACTCCCACCCTGTCACATGACTGCCAAGCCACTCCCATAAAATAGCCCACACCTACAGAGTAGGTTCTAAAAAATTTGAAACCCACCACTGCCTTATTACCATGTGTCAGCTGAATACTATGGATGCTGGTAGGCAGAGGCAGATGTTTTTTTCTTCTTCTTATTTTCCTCCCCAAAAACTAAGGTGCGTCTTATACTCCGGAGCATCTTATACTCTGAAAAATACGGTATATGCCTGCCAAATTACTGTACTTTATCCCACTGCTCATTCGGTGTAGCAAGTAAAAAGAAAGAAAGCATCAGTTGACTTCAAAAGATCTCATTTATTTTATTTATTTTAAAATTAAGCGAAATGAAATGAAAAATGGAAAGGAGCCAAAGGATTCTAAAGGAGACTGGTGCGGGCTTTTCTGACTGTAACCAGGTTCGATATACCTCCTTGCCAAAGGTTGTCTCGGCAAGCATAAATTTTAAATGGACTGAAATTTGATTTTGCTTCATATTTTTGTGCAAATAAAAAAAAATCAATCACACATCAACGGCAGTTGTTTCAAATGGAGCTTGACTTCACAAGAAGTGGCTCTGGCATTAAATATAATTTACGATGTCAAGGTAAATGTTTCTAGCCAGCAGTTTTAAAAATACTGACTTTAATAGGCTGCACGACCCTGGTGCATTTTTATTTAGTCATGAACATCTCACCTACATTACCTTTTCAGGCATGGCCTGTGGAGAATATATCCTAGCTGGCTACAGCAGCAGATGTAGATTTTTAAGGGGATGTTTTCTTTCCTTTCGTACATCCCATTTGTTCAACACATCGTAATTCCTTCAGCACCCAGGGTATTCTGCGGTAGCAACCAGAGGCTCCTGAAGTCTGTTAAGGCAGCTTGTTCCACGTTAACATGCTTCTGTGGTTTGCTTCGGGGGGCGGGAGGAGGGGGGAGGATGCTGGGAGAGACTTTTTCGACAGTTGCCTCTCATTTATTAATGAGATGAGTGTGCAACATGTAGCCGTATGTGACTCCTTTTGCACCCTGATACTGATTCAGGGCTCCTGAAATATTACACAAGAATAGTTAGATAGGAGATGGATGGATGGATGGATGGATGGATGATAGGTGTATGTTGAGAGGGGGAGGGGGAGGGATGGAGGGAGAGGGAGGGATATACATACATACATACTCAGAATGGGACTGTAGTATAAATAGTGAAAGTGGATATTTCTTCTTCTTCTTCTTCTTCTTCTTCTTCTTCTTCTTCTTCTTCTTCTTCTTCTTCTTCTTCTTCTTCTTCTTCTTCTTCCTCCTCCTCCTCCTCCTCCTCCTCTTCCTCCTCCTCCTCCTCTCTCCCTTCCCCCTCTCCTGTCCTCCTTCCCCTCCCCTCCTCTTCCCTCCTCCTCCTCCTCCTCCTACCCCTCTCCCACCTCCTCCTCCAGCAATCACTGGAATACAGTAAATCTCATATTCTTCTCATAATTACCCCTATTACATTGATCCTAGTTTATTTTATCCAATATCATCCAGAGAAGAGGTAGACTACTTTGATCCATGAAATTGTTTTTATTAGCCCTATAATACTTTGACCAATTTTCATCAGCAAAATCACTCCCCCAACCCTCTCTCTCTCTCTCTCTCTCTCTCTCTCTCTCTCTCTCTCTCTCTCTCTCTCTCTCTCTCTCTCTCTCTCTCTCTCTCTCTCTCTCTCTCTCTCACACACACACACACACACACACACACACACACACACACACTTCTTTAAAAAGTGGAAGAAAGTCTAATAATGTTATGTTCTACTCCAAATTTTGCACATAAAGCCCCAATTATATTTCCGCATTGACTGAAATGATTGAATATAGCCAATTATCTATTAGTACAAAGATCAGATCCCATCCTTCTTGGCCAGCTTCATTTATTTTGCTTCACATTTTACCTTTTGTACATTTGCTGGGCCTCTGAATGTAATCTCTCAGTTTTAGGCAGACATCCTTTGTCTTAGAATAGCATTTGTTTATTTATTCTTTAAAATTCTATATGACAGAAAGCTACTCCTAACAGTAATTATTTAAAAAGTAATAAATTGCAACGAAAATGTTCTTTGGAACAAATCTTTGCATAGGAGGATAGGGATTTTTCTAGTTTTACAGAAGAACAGCTTTGTATCATATCTTCATTAGAGAAATCTATTTCCTGTGTGCATTCAAACAGTAACAATATCCCAATTCTTATTTGGGTCAAATCAGAGCATTCCATGACTGTGCTGCCTGGTGGCTTGAAATCTGATCCTTCCTATGGCATTTTCTGGTCTCCATATTAGCTAGTTTGTCCATTGAGCAAAGCAATTGCAAGATGTGTTTCAGGACCACAGATAGCTCCTTAAGTGCTCTTCTCGAGTGGTGAATTATAATGCCCAATGTGACAAGGAGAAAAAACCAGAGCAGTCCTATGAACCATGCGTGTGGAACAGAATGTTGCATTTAAGTTTCTCTCTCTCTCCTAATTCTGTCTACCTTTGGCCACATTCCATATACATTTTTGGAGTGTGGGGCTCCTCGGTCTTCTACATCTTGAAGGCTTCTGTAACCATGTTCTGGAAATTGTCCAAACCATCTTCCTTTGTAAAGGATTCCTTTAGAACCTGTTGTATTTTTTCATAGGCTGTAAAATTATGCGGTGGCTCAGTGACTAAGATGTTGAGCTTGTCAACCAGAAGGTTGACAGTTCAGTGGTTCGGATCTCTAGAGCTGTGTAATGGAGTGAGCTCCCATTACTTGTCCCAGCTTCTGCCAACCTAGCAGTTCGAAAGCATGTAAAAATGCAAGTAGAAAAATAAGGACCACTTTTGGGAAGGTAACAGTGTTCCAGGTGCCTTCGGCATTTAGTCTTGCCAGCCACATGACCACGGAGACGTCTTCGGACAGCATTGACTCTTTGGCTTTGAAACACTCCCTCGAGTCAAGTACGACTAGCACATCTATGCGAGGGGAACCTTTATCTTTACCTTGAACTTTTAAAATGACTTTATAACAACCACTCTGCAGATAAATTTGCATTTTTTTTTTTTTACTGAGTCATGTCTGCCCCAATACATTCAACATATGAGCCGCGGTGGTGGAGTGGTTAGAGTGCAGTACTGCAGGCTACTTCTGCAAACTGCCATCTGTCTGCAATTTGAGAGTTCAAATCTCACCAGGCTCAAGGTTGACTCAGCCTTCCATCCTTCTGATGTGGGTAAAATGAGGATTGTTGGGGGCAACAGGCTGACTCTGTAAACCACTTAGAGAGGGCTGTAAAATCCTGTAAAGCAATATATAAATCTAAGTGCTATTGCTGTATAATTAGTTTGCTTTGGTACTTCCTTTGGTTCCCTGCCAAGAAACTTGCTTACTTCTGATGATCTCAGTATCAAGTGAAGCTTAGATCACTTAGCTAAGTCAAGGGTCACTACAGGTGGAATACCTGAATAAAAAGTCCAAGCTTGTGATCATGAAACAGATGTTTTTGTGATTTTCTCAAATCTGAGCTTTTTCATGAGAGCAAAGTGTGATATACAACAGTAAATAGGTCACAGGAAATAGAATAAATTGATCTAGGAACTGTGCATTCTTCATGGTTTTCTTTGATTAGGAATTAAAATGAAGTCAAGGTGTAAATAAAAGTCAATGCAATTACATTTCTCAGTTTGTTCCTGGCATTAAAAAAAAAATGATTTCAGTGAAGCTACTTTGAAGCAGACACAAAAGGAAATTGTTGTACTCGTGTTCTTTGAATGGTTCACCTGGAGTTATTTTTTTCAAATTTCAATGAGAGAAATTGCAAAGTTCTGGAAATGACTTTTCTGACTCCTTGCATGGTTTCAGCTGGATGCCTTGCTTTCGTTTTGGAGACATTGTACATGTCCTTTTTATGATTATACTCTCCCATTTACTGGAGTTTACTGTTAAGTTATACTTGGTAATACTTCTCCCATCATGGTGAAGTGAATTAATGCTATCTGAATTACAGCACTTGGATGAAAGTGGGCTGGATGAAAAATACCTGTAGTGGTAAAAGGATTCTGGAAGTCCACCTACAAGTCCATCTGTAGCCATAGAAGCTTCTTGGGTGACTTTGGTCCATCAAACTACTTGTTCTGACCTAAGCTTTCCCAGTAGCACGAAGCAGAGGCCCGATAAACCCCTTTTATTTTATTTACAGTGAATTCCTCTCCAGCAAAGTCCCGGCCCGGAGTCTTTCAAGATAGTTCACAATTAATGACCTTTATCAGGCTTGGAGAGTAGCCAGGCCGATATCTTTCAGATGCTGCAATATTTCAAGAATGCAGGAGTGAACTAATTGTCTCCTGCAAAATCCACTCCGCTTTTGCTCCTCTTTTATTTCTTCTGGGAGGGGCCATTCACTGTCCACCTGTGGCATTACTCCCAAGTCGATCCCTGTTCTTTAGCTGTTCCCTTCATCTGGAAACTCTGCGTATGTGCACACTGGGAACAGGCTCCAGCTGTTTGTCTGCCTCACTGATGTTTGACTCCAAAGGCAGCTGATAACTGTCAGATGGTCCTGGCCCCATCTCTGCCTCTGATGCAGAGCACTCGTCAGAGCCTTCCCCAGACTCCAGGACTGGCCCATGTTCCTCCCCAACCTCCTCAGCAGGGGTGGGTTTCAAATTCTTTAGAACCTACTCTGTAGGTGTGGCCTATTTTGTGGGCGTGGCTTGGCAGTCATGTGACAGGTGGGAGTGGCCACCTTTTAAAATGTGGTGAAACTCATTTAACAACGCTCTTGCTTAGCAACCAAAATTTTGGACTCAATTGTGATGATAAATTCTTTCTTTCTTTCTTTCTTTCTTTCTTTCTTTCTTTCTTTCTTTCTTTCTTTCTTTCTTTCTTTCTTTCTTTCTTTCTTTCTTTCTTTCTTTCTTCTTTCCTTCCTTCCTTCCTTCCTTCCTTCCTTTTTTCCTTCCTTTCCTTTCCTTCCCGTTTGGTCACTGGCAGCGGTGGGCCAGATTTACTTCCAGGTACGCCGGTGGAACCCCCTCTCACCGGTTCTCTAAATTTCACCAACCGGTTCTCGCGAGTAGGTGCGAGCCTGCAGAAATCCACCATTGCTCCTCAGTCTCCAAATCTACTGGCAGCTCTGCTGGCCGCTGGTGGGCCACAACACTGCTCTGCAGAGTTGTTGTTTTGGGGGGAAATGGAGAATGCTTCACATGCTGCTTTGATGTTCCAGGAGAAACTTAGACATCTACTAAACAGGTAAAGTAAATATGAATGCAGGAGGGTGTGCAAAAGGCCTGAGCCATGAATCTCACTTGTGTTTGCACACCCATACATTCAACTCAAGACCGAGTTCATCAAGGACTAAGCGTCTATGTTCTAACATCCAACCCGTCAGCGTTTATATATGTAATGCTACGATACATGTTTCATTTTGGCTGGGCAGTATAGTATGTCTGCTCGGGTCATTTGTAGAGTCGCAAGGATAAACCTTTCTCTTTCAGGAAGAAGCAAAAACAGATCACTGAAGGGCCCTTGATAGAATTTATCTGTTCTAATAACGATTGAATTTTCAAGTAGTCTTGACTTCAAATGTGGGGTTAGCACAACAAACAGATTTAAAGGCACCCGCGTTCCTCCTCTTCAACCATATATCTGCTGGGGCTTGGCAGGGCTGGTTGAGATGTATTTGGAGCCCAGGCAGAGAATAATCAGATATCTCTTCTGGCTGAAATGGAAATCCACATCTATTGTAACTCATCTCTCTCTCTCGTACTGTGCAGACAGCTTCTGGGCTGTACTTCAACCAAGCATTTGTCACCTAATTTGTCTTTTCAACCTCAAGAGCCTAGCCCCTTGCCTTTATTTATCTCTTGCCCCAAAGGGTTTCTCCAAAGAAGGGACGTACATGAAGTGAGGAAGGCTGGGCTGATACTGCCCTTTTCTGCTGTTTCTAGAAGGGACGTGAAACACAATCAGATCCCAGACTGAATGAATGAAGTTTGTTTTGAGCAGGAAATTTCCAGCCCAAGAAAATAGATCACAGGACCACTGCCCTTTAGTTAGAGTCTGACTAAAGGACTTGAGGCACATAGCCCCATCTGTATCAGTATCTTCTTTATCATTTGTCATCAGGAGCTTGTTTAACTAGAGATAAACTTTTCCTCCCCCCCCTCCTCCTCCTCCTCCTCTTCCTCCTTCAATTTCTCCTCCTTCTCCTTCATCCTTCCTCCTCCTCCGTTCTTCTTCTTCTTCTTCTTCTTCTTCTTCTTCTTCTTCTTCTTCTTCTTCTTCTTCTTCTTCTTCTTCTTCTTCTTCTTCCCCTCCTCCTCCTCCTCCCCCTCCTCCTCCTTCCTTCTTCTTGTTCCTCTTCCATTTCCTCCTCCTCGTCCTCGTCCTCCTCCTCTTCCTCCTTCTATTTCTCCTCCTTCTCCTTCATCCTTCCTCCTCCTCCTCCGTTGTTCTTCTTCTTCTTCTTCTTCTTCTTCTTCTTCTTCTTCTTCTTCTTCTTCTTCTTCTTCTTCTTCTTCTTCTTCTTCTTCTTCCCCCTCCCCCTCCTCCCCCCCTCCTCCTTCCTTCTTCTTGTTCCTCTTCCGTTTCCTCCTCCTCCTCCTCCTCCTCCTCCTCCTCCTCCTCCTCCTCCTCCTCCTCCTCCTCCTCCTCCTCCTATTGCCATATCCATCATCAGATGTTGGCAATCATGTTGCTGATCCAATTTTTATCAACAGCCACCCAAAAAAGTGCTGTTCAGTCTTGTCCAAATAAGTCCCTTAGATTTGGAAGTCATGATGTTCTTCTTCTGCCTGGACCTCATTTGCCTTCAATCTTTCCTTGGAGTATTAAATAAAGTATGCTGTATTTTTCTGTGTGTCATATCATATGTCCGAAATATTCTAACTTTTGCTTTTTTATGGTTTGGATGATTTCCCTTGGCTTTCCTCAGGTGGTTTATCACCTCCTCATTTCTCATTTCTGTCAACCCAACTTATATGTAACCGCCACCTGAAAAATCCACATTTCAAATGCTTCTAATCTCTTCAAGTGATTTCCTCTTCAGAGACCATCTCTCCACTCCATAGAGCAGGATAGAAAAGATGTAGCATCTGACAAGCCTGATTTTCAATCTTAGGCTTATGTCATGACTGCAGAAGGCCTTCACCTGGAGAACTTAATGAAACTACGCTTGATTTGTCATTTTCACACTGGCTCTCCTTCCGAACCTTTGACGATATCCTACAGTTCCTTCTCCACATGACCATTTCTTGTTCTTTTGACAAAGAACAAGTTGCTAGCACTGGTGATGTTACCTAGTTTGGATAGTGAAACATCTTCAAGAAAAGAACCAAGCTCAGAGACCACCAAGGACCCCTCATTTCAACTCTGAGCTACAAATATTTTACTTCATTGCAGACACATTTTTTAAAAAGAAGGTCAAACTACCTCCTAGAACCATCAGCCAGAATCAGAAACAGAGAAACTGTACAAATGAGTCAGGGATGGGTTCCTGCCAGTTCTAGCCTCTTCTATAGAAGAGGTTCCACAAATCTACAGGGCCATTTAGAACCGGTTCCAGCTCCTTCCCCCCGCCCGTCCGCACATCATCAAGAGGAAGAGTGAGAGGAGGAATTCTGGGAGTTGAAGTTCACAAGTCTTAAAGCTGTCAAGTTTGAACACCCTTGGGGTTTTTTTCCTAAAGGGTTAGGGGTGCAAGGGTCTTGTGACTTGACAGCTTTAAGACTTGCGTGCTTCAAATGCCTGAGTTTCTAAGCCAACATTTTGGTTGCTAAGCAAGAGCATTGTTAAGTGAGTTTCACCATATTTAACAAGTTGGCCACGCCCACCCAGTCACATGACTGCCAAGCCACTCCCACCTGGTCACATGGATGGTAAGCCACTCCCACAAAAGAGGCCACACCTATAGAAGAGGTTCTAAAAAAATTTGAAACCCACCACTGGAATGAGTAGAATGACATTGGGATAAAGATAAATAGAGCCCACTCCCAAAACAAAACATTGGTGAACGATACCAGCAGTAAGTTCAGAAATCTTTGTTGTATAGAAAGCAATTCCTTTCCAAGTGCTGGTCTTACTTTTAACTGTTTCCCTTTAAAATTCATGTGCTTGCAATTTGGTGAAGCACTTCGATTTAGATTTGCTCTTTGTATCTGGAATGGGGTAATGCTTGCTGCTGCATAAATACCCAATCAAACATCTTCCCCAAAGGTCCTCAATAGCCAAATCTTTTCTGGTAGCTTCCCAAACTTTTCAGAGCAGCTTTCCCTAAATTGGGTGTCTTCTGGGAGTGTGAACTTCACACCCCAGGAGTCTCAGAAATGAGTGATGATAGCAATAGGAAAGCACCGTATTTTTCGATTATAAGACACACCTCCCCTCCCAAAAGAGGGTAGAAATGTTGATGCATGTTATACATCAAATACAGCCATTTTTGACCTCCCAAAGCCCTTTACTTACATCCAATTTTTGTGAAAAATGGGCAAAAAATGGGCAAAAAATGGGCCGTTTTAAACCAAAACTGGGGTGTTTTTGCTTCCCCCATGCCCCAGAAGCACTCTGCAGGCTTCAGCAGGGCTGGGGAAGGAATAATGCCCCTGTTTTGGTGAAAAAAGGGGGCGTTCTTGCCTTTCCCCCAGCCCTGATAAAGCCTGCAGAGTGCTCCTGTGGACTGGGGAAGACAAAAACCTCTTTTTCTTATTTACCTCTTTGAAATCTTGGTGCATCTTATACACCGGAGCGTCTTATAAACCAAAAAATATGGTAGACTTATTTACTGCTTCATAGTGCTATACAGACCTTTCTAAGCAGTTTACTCAGTCAGCATATTGCATATGACAGTGATGGGGAAACTTTTTGGCACTGAGTGCCCAAACTTCAACGTGCATGCGTGTGCCGGAGCACCCGAAATCAGAAGACCAGCTGGCTGGTATGCACACATGCAACAGCCAGTTGGTCTTCAGGTTTCTGGCATGCACATGTGTGCTGGCCAGCTGGTCTTTGTGCATCGGAGCACCAGTACCAGAAACTCGAAGACCAGCTGGCTGGCATGCACATGCCTGTTTTTGGCCCATTTTCAGGGTGTTTTAAGACCACTTTCAGACTGTTTTTCAGGCCTAAATTGGCCCAAGAAACAGCATGAAAATGGCTTGGAAAATGGCTTGAAAATGCCCCCCAAATGCCCTGATAATGGCCTGAAAAAAGGCCTGAAAATGGCCTGTCTTTTGGGCATTTTTGAGGCCATTTTCAGGCCATCTTCTGGTGCTCCAGCACCTGTGAAGAGCAGCTGGCAATGGCACACATGCCCACAGAGAGATCTCTGCATGCCACCTCTGCAGTGCTGGGATTCAAATAATTTAACAACTGGTTCTCAGCCCAATGATCAGCTGGGTGGGTGTGGCTCGGTGGTCATGTGACTGTGCCAACTCCACGTCACTTAGATTAGGGTAGAAACACCACCAGAATGCTTCCTTCCTGCTTTCCTTAAAGGATTAGTCCTTAAAGTGGAAAAAAACAAAAGGAGATTTCTTCTAACAACCGGTTCTTCGAACTGCTTAGAAAGTTAACAACCGGTTCTCCCGAACAGGTGCGAACCGGCTGAATCCCACCACTGCACCGCCGGCACGCCTGCCATAGATTCCTCATCACGGGCATATGATGTCACTAGTTTTGGATTATGAAACATCTGCAAGAAAATAACCAAGGTCAGAGAGCACCAAGGACCCCTCATGTCAACCCTGAGCTACAAATATTCTCCTTGAATGAGTCTCAGAAATATTTTGGCTAGATGGGATCTTCTGGGAGTTGAAGGGTGCACACCCGGACTGGGAAAATTTGCTCTGGAGATGTATAGGGTGAAGAATCTCCCCCTTCTATTTCTGCTGATGGGTTTTAGATCTACCCTTAGCAGGTAAGAAAAAAAAATTCTGGTTACCAGGGGTAGAGATGCTGAAAACGCTTAGAAGTATAAAAGGGAGAAATGTTATGATTCTCCTCTTTGTCTTAATGATTGTGCATGTGTGTGTGTGTGTGTGTGTTCAACATAATATAGCTGTGCGGAGAATCTGATTACCAAGCACAATTAATATGGAAAAGATGAAAAGTTTTGTAATAAAATTTGCTAACTTAAATCATTCCCATTTTCTGCACTGGCATTCATATTTAGAACAGTCCCAAGGCTGAGATTAAAGCTGTTTGGTAGGTTACTTCAAGGCCTTTTTATTGCTAAATCTTATTATGTCTCTAAAATGTAGAAATTAATCACCTGTCATCAAAGCTGCAGTGGATTATTGACTTCTAAATGTCTCTGCAAATTGATTCATGGCAAGATGAAACTGGAGACAGAGCTGGTTTAAGCAATCTCGGCGCACATCATAAAATGGGGCATCTGAAAAGTGTTTCCACCAACCTTGCTTATTAGGGAAGCATCCCTGAAGTGTTGAACTATGGAATCCAGGGATGCTCAGATTAGCTTTTTTGAAGAGAAGAAAGCAGGGTGGGGAAACTGGAGATCTTCATGAATATGACAATATTCATCTTGGCCAAACACGAGAAGAGTCCTCTACTCCTCTGCTCACAGTAGAATCTCTTATGCCACCAGGCTTGAAATTTTGAGCTTGGACAACCTTGATCTAAGCTGCCTTATGGTCTGACCTAAGCTCAGTACACAAAATTGTCTGCTACAACACTCTACCTGTCAGCGACTAATTCAGCTTCAACCACAATGGTACACGGACAAACAATAGATGCACATTCAAGATAAACCACTCTAAACTCGATTGCACAAAATTCTACTTCAGCAACAGAGTGGTCAACACCTGGAATGCTCTACCCAACTCCATTGTTACTTCCTCTAAACCCATAGTTTTAACCTTATACTGTCTATCGTGGACCTCACCCCATTCCTAAGAGGTCCGTAAAGGGGGCATGCATAAGCACACTAGTATGCCTACCATCCGTGTCCTTCTGTACCTATTTGTTTGTACTCATTTCATGTGCTCAGGTCCATGTTTATACTTATACCTGTTATCTCGTACATGTTTGACCAACAATAAAATACATAAAATAAAAATAAACATTACAGTATGCAGGTGTCACCATTCCAAGCCTGGCCAGCAAGAGAAGAAACCATGCTATGTGGTTCAACAGAAAACTTTATTGGTCTAGACTCGGCATGCAATGAATATAAACATTTCTAGCTAGCATTACTGGCTTCCACCAGCCAGCTGGCTATGAGGGCTTGGCATGCTCCACCCATGCCTGTTCCAGCAATCCCTCTTCGGACTAGGATTCATGGCTTCTGATCTGGTTGCCTCTGTTTCTTTCATCTTGACCCTCTACCAGCGTGAGTTCATCCCAGCACCCAGTACCCGATACCCAACTGTGCATCCTCTTCCCCCTCTGTGGTTTGTGGCAACTCTGATTCTTTGACATTGACAGTCGGCTCCCCTCTACCAGGGGAAATGTATCTGGAAGAGAGTAAGCACATGCACTGGTTAGTGAATCCACGGTCAGGCCCAGATTCTGAAGGTTCCCTCCCTCAGAAACTCCATGCTGAAATACTCCCTTTCCCCTATGTGGAACTGTCTTTGTGGTGACCTTTTCTTGTCCATGTGGAGTTTCTGGTTGTTGGCTGCCAGCAGGTTTGTAACTGCTCCCATGGCTTGCAATCATGGCTTGTAAAGATATAGCTTGATGTTCCAAATCATCTTCTCAAAGTCTTGCAGAGAGCCCTGGTGGTTAGAATGCAATATTGCAGGAAAACTCTGCCAGCAGTCTGGAGTTCGATCCTGACCAACTTAAGGTTGATTCAGTCTTCCATCCTTCTGAGTTGGTAAAACGAGGACCCAGATTATTCGGAGCAATATGCTGGGCATTGTAAACCACCCAGAGAAGGATGTAAAGTATTATGGGTTGGTATAAACAGTAAGTCTAAGTGCTAGTGCTAGTTCTTTTTAAAAGCATTCACACTTTCCATCATTAGCTGGAAAGCCTCTCTCCCCCTAGAAATTTTACTGGCTTCCAATCTCTCCTTTCATACATTGTAGACTTCCAACCCCATTTCTTACAGACATTTCACAGTTGACCATCCCATTGGGCGCTGAAAGTAGAGACCATAGCATATGGATACCTGGGAGGTGGAACAGATATTTGGAGACACAAGAAGTTGGCATTGGCCCTGTTTCATTCAGAAGCTGCTGTGAATTTGGCTCCCTTCTCAAAATGAACTGCTATGCAATTTTTCAATTCCTGGTCCTGACTTTTTCGTATGCCTAAAGGTAAAAGCTCTCCTCACACATATGTGCTAGTCGTTCCCGACTCTAGGGGGTGGTGCTCATCTCCGTTTCAAAGCCGAAGAGCCAGTGCTATCTGAAGACATCTCCCTGGTCATGTGGCTGGCATGACTAAATGCCGAAGTTGCATGGAACGCTCTTACCATCCCACTAAAGATGGTTGCTATTTTTCTACCTGCATACCTGCAAAAGGGGTTTATTGGGACTTGGACTTGGCTTTGAGCTTCTGGGGAAGCCTAGGTTGGAACACCTGTGTTCTGAAAGGGTGTTGGGCAATTCCTATTGTGGCTAGTGTCTTTTGTCCTGTGTTACATCTTGGGTGGGGGGCTGCTTTCTAATCCTACCATTCTACCAAGGAGTTTCAAAATATCCTGTCTTGAATGGATCACCCAATCTGCATTTCTAAAAGCTGGCCTCTTCAGTTTCTGCTTGAGGGCGGGTTACTGCCTCCCTTAAGAGCATATTTTTCCATTTCTCCCTTTGGGGAAATAAAATATCCTACCTTTTTAATATTCCTCAAAATATTTCAATCTTCTGGGCAATGGGGAGCTTCCCACAAAGGGATTTCTATTGGCTGAAACAGGTTCCCTGAGTAGGTAACTTCTTCCAATATTTTAAAGCAAACCCTTGGTCCCTGGTCCCCTGGTCCATGGGCTGGCACCAGACCACAGCATGCCAGAAACTGGTCCACACAATTAAGAGACGCCTCATCTGCAGGATGCAGGTAGCACATAAAACCACACACCCTCCAGTCTGTGGAAAACTCTCTCTCCATGGAACCGGTCCCTAATGCTTAAAAGGTTGGATATCACTGCTTTGAAGTATCCAGTTGGACTACTGGATTTAGAATTTCAATAAATGCAGCTAGATGGCAGCAGCTGCACACCTTGGCTGACCTTAATGAAGACTTGGATGGAGGAACCATCTGGACATCCAGAGCTGAATGTTGGACTATTTCCATGAGCATGAGCGAACTTCAAGTTGGCTTCGCCATATGTTTTTCTTGGTCTGCTTACTGGAAGACTGAAGTATTCAAGAGCTCTGACAAACTTAGCAAGAAGACAAGGCATAGCATTGCAACATAATAATAATAATAATAAATTTTATTTATAACCCGCTCTCTCTCCCCAAAGGGACTCGAGGCGGGGCACAGGAAAATTAAAAGCAATAGACACAAACAGAGTACAAAATTTAAAATCACAATTAAACATATCCTGCGCTAAAAACATCTATAAAAACTAAAAACTGTCCCTAAAACCCCTTAACACTATAAATTAATTAAAATTACCCTAGGCCAGCCAAACGGAAGAAATGAGTTTTTAAAAGCTGTCGGAAGGAGTGAAGGTCTGTGGTTGTTCTGATTTCGGGGGGAAGGTCGTTCCAGAGGGTCGGGCCCGCCACAGAGAAGGCCCTTCCCCTGGACGTCGCCCGCTGGCACAGCCTAGTGGACGGCACCCGGAGAAGTCCCTCTCTGTGGGAGCGAATCGGTCGCAGGGATGTATGGGGCAGAAACCGATCCCGCAGATAGCTAGGTCCCGTGCCATGGAGCGCTTTAATGATGGTAACTAGCACCTTGAAGCGCACCCGAAAGACGACAGGCAGCCAGTGCAGCTCGCGCAGGAGCGGTGTTACATGGGAGAACCTAGAGGCTCCCATAACTGCCCGCGCGGCTGCATTCAACACATACAACACATCCACCTGGATTCCCTCTTCATGTTTGTTCTATTGTATGCCACTGAGTGTCAGGTCTCTGGAATTGGCAGCTGTATAAATTTGATAAATAAATAAATGTATCACCTTCTAATTTAAAAGAATGAAAATGAATACCCCTGCTGCCTACTCAGAATTTGATTTATTTTTCTATGTATTTATTTAACAAAACAGATAAGGATGGATATAAGGTGAAGGTTCCCCTCACACATATCTGCTAAGGGGCAGTGCTCATCTCCGTTTCAATGCCAAAGAGCCAGAGCTGTCCAAAGACCACTCCGTGGTCATATTGCCGGCATGACTAAATGCCGAAGGCACACAGAACATGCTGTTACCTTCCCACCAAAGGTGGTTCTTATTTTTCTACTTGAATTTTTACATGCTTTCAAACTGCTAGGTTGGCAGAAGCTGGGACAAGTAGCGGGAGCTCACTCCATTGTGCGGCGCTAGGGATTTGAACTGCCAACCTTTCTGATGGACAGGCTCAGCGTCTTAGCCACTGAGCCACCCCGTCCCTAAGGATGGATATATGTGTTTGAAATTCTGCACAATGATTTCACTAAATGATGAACTTCTTTCATGGGTTTTCTTCCATGATCTTGAAAGATTGATCCTTTCCATGAATGAATGAATGAATGAATGAACGAACGAATGAACGAATGAATAGCTTTATGGTCATCCTTATAGCTTGGGATTTGTATCCTGAAGATGCAATAAGTCTACATTTATGTAGATCGTATTGTTTTGGAACTCCAATCTGATATCCGAATCTCAAACAACATCCCTCCTAGGCAAGAAGCATGTGCATTTCACTGAGAAATGGATTGTTTGAACATCATGTTTATGAAGGACATAATATAGCTCAGTAAAATATACAGAGACACATAATAGACTGTGCAAGCAGAGAGCAGTAACACACTGGCAAAATGATCTGTCTAAACTTCAAAGCAGGCTCTTTTCCATCCAGGGTATTCTTCCGTCTCTTTGCTACTCCATCGTTTGCTTTAATTGATCTGATTAATGGCTGAACGGTGAAAACTTTGTAAAAGAGAATGAGAGAGGAGAGGGAGGGGGTGGTAGGGAGGGAGAGGGAGAGAGGGAGTGAGAGAGAGTGAGAGTATTTGGTTGCTTAAATTAAGTTTATGAATTTTTCTTAAGCCTGCCAAACAGTTTAAATATTTCATAGCTTTCAACCTAGGCTACAATTCTAATATTTATAAGTCTTGTGTGCAGATTTCAGAGATGATAATTGCAACTCTCAAGACACCAAATACAGCAGATGTTCAGTATTTCCTTGGCAGAGGTGTTTTTCATGGCTTTTTCTTTAACTCAATATCCTCCTTATTTTATCTAAGTGGGTAACAGAAATGATTATCTGGCTCGGATATAGTATAGCAATAGCACTTAGACTTATATACTGCTTCATAGTGCTCTACAGCCCTCTCTAAGTGGGTTACAGAGTCAGCCTATTGCCCCCAACAATCTGAGTCCTCATTTTACCCATTCTACCATCCTCTGGAGTCCATTTAAGCTCATGCCTACTGCTTCGGTGACTCTATCCAGTCATTCTCTGTCGCCCTCTTCTTCTTTTGCCCTCAATCTTTCCCAGCATGAGGCTCTTCTCCAGGGAGTCCTTCCTTCTCATTAGGTGGCCAAAGTCTTTGAGTTTCATCTTTAGGATCTGGCCTTCTAAAGAGCAGTTAGAGTTGATCTCCTCTAGGACTGACTGGCTTAATCCTAACCCCATGGACAGTACCAAAAGGGCAGATACTAGATCTCAAATGTTTGGTCGTGGTAGGTCCAGCTATCTAAGGAATGTTGTTCATCTAATATGATAGGTGGTACCCATTTTTTAAATTTCTCATTACCCTCCTCAGTCCTTCAACCTATTTTCACACCACTGGGCTCAAGCCCTACAAGTTTTCTAACTGCATCTCTGAATCTTGCTTGAGCACAGGTGGTCCTCCATAAAGACATACGTTATCAAAGGACATCTGCCCTTTAGATGGTTCAAGAATCTGTAGATGGTTGCTCTCAGAATATAGTATGTACATTTCCCTCTGCATAAAAATGGTTATCTAAGTTATGGGACTATGCCCTGATGCATGAAATAACAGTATCTTAAATGTTCTCCCTTAATATTCTCACATCCAAGGTTGTATTAAATCACTGGCTTGTTGGACAGAATTTCTAAGTTTTGTTTTATGATTTACTAGCCGATAACCCGCCATTGCCTGGGTATTTATTTATAGTGGGAAAATGTCCGGACCAAATGTAATTTCTAATGTTGGATTTTCTCTTTTATCAGAGGGAGCCCCTTTGTGGAGTACTGTGAAGCCATTCCTATGGCAACTCCACTGCGCTGTACAGTAGAAGTCATTTTAAGGCACAATACACACACACATACATAGAAGATTCTGCATTACTATTTAAATATTATTTGAATTTCCAATCAGGTACAATTCTAGAACCATAGTCTCCTGAACAACAGAGCACTGGAGCTGATCTGAGAAATTATGGAAATGCAATTAAATCCTGACTCTGAAGTCCCCAGAAGCATGAACCAACCAACGGGCTAATATCTTAAGCTGTGTGTGAAAACTTTGTAAAAAGAAACAGGTTTTATTTGAGGGGAAAGAAGGTTCAGTGGTCTGCAGTTTCTCAAAAGAGCAACACATTTGAGGTGGGAATTTATCCTAAATATTAATTTCCCACACATAGCTTTCCCATTCTCAAGCAAATTTCTCACAGGTTATGTGCAGAATTATATTTCAGTCTGATTTCATCTGCTCTAGCAGCCCTCAGGGTGCAAATAATTTAGGAATGATTTACTACACAAAAACAGAAAGAAGAAGAGGAGGAGGAGATGATGATGATGATGAGGAGAAATACAAGAGGAGGAGGAGGAGGAAAAAGAAAAAGAAGAAGAAGAAGAAGAGGAGGAGGAGGAGGAAAAAGAGGAGGAGGAAAAAGAGGAGGAGGAAGAAGAAGAAGGAGGAGAAAGAGGAAGAAGAATAACAAGAGGAGGAGGAAGATGAGGAGGAGGAAGAAGAAGAAGAAGAGGAGGAAGAGGAGGAGAAAGAAGAAGATAAGGAAATGGGGAAAAAGAGGAGGAGGAAGATGAGGAGGAGAAGGAGGAAGAAGAAAAGGAGAAAGGAGGAGGAGGAAGAAGAAGAGGAGGAGGAAGAGGAAGGAGGATGTTGTAGTAGTAGTAGTAGTAATGATCCATTCAGTCCTGTCTGACTCTTGGTGATTCTATGGGGTAGGTCTCCCACGTCTTCTGATCTTGCACTGCTTCTTTGTGTTGTTCTATGCTCTGGCTGATAGCAGTTTTGATGGTGGCCAGTCAATGTGTTTCTTGATGGCCTGGTTTTCTTTTATTGCTAACTCTTCCAAACCTAATTGCTTTCTCCACTGAATTCCCCCACATGACACTGCCAGACTAAAAAAACAACAACAATCCGGTCCTCCTTCTGCAGTAGGCTTCAGATCACTCTGCCCCACAAATTTATACCTAAAATGGGAAAAGTAAGAAGTGTGTGTATATAACTAAAACAATCTTTCAGGTGGTCTGGAGAATACTGAAAGTACATTAGGTCAAAAATCAGTAGGCAGCAGCATTGATGTTTGAATCATAACTTGATTCTTCTTCCCACTGTGGCCCACAAGGTTATGGAGCTTCCAGATCAGCCATGATAGTCTACATATCCACCTGTGGTTGGCAGGGGTGGCCTGCTATGGGTTTGCCCGGGTTCAAGAGAACCTGTAGCTAATGTTATGGCTGGTTTGGAGAACTTCCAAATCCCACTCCTGACTGGCCTCGCCCACCCCATCCTGCACTGCCTCACTCTATTCCTCCCACCCCTTCCCAGAAGTCTCCACCCAGCCTGTTTTGGATGTGAGGTAAGTGATCGGAGTGCAGTAAGTGGACCAGGGGAGGCAGTTTTTGCCCTCCCAGAGGCTCGAGAAAAGCCTCCGGAAGGAGAAAATATCTTCCCCGCCATGGTGCAGGAGGGCAACTAGGCCGTGCCCACCATGGCCATGCCCACCCAGCAACCGGGCAGAGAACCCATTGCTGAAATTTTTAAAGCCCACCCCTGGTGGTTGGTAGACGTTGAGACCCATGGAAGTAGCAGCCACATTCCATCTCCTGCAACTATTCACTCATCCTCTTACATTCAAAAGTTTAAGGCATTTATATTCATTCTTTCTGAAAGAATTAATGGGTAATCAGAAATGCAGCCGGCACTTTAAAAACCCAAGAGCTTCAGAAGAAAAGCTGTCAAGAGACCACGGCTACTACAGATGCAAGGGAGTTCTCCCCTTCGCTAAAAATTTATTGCAAGGCTGTAGATGGTGTGCTGAAAATACTAATTAATGAACCACCATGAACTCTGGGATAAAGAGAAATCGTTATCACCTAATTTGTGACTTTCTGTGACTTAATTTAAGCCAAGAGAATTGGGCTTCTTCTTTATTTCCCTTGAGTTTCCAAACTGGGCAGACTTTAATAGTGGTGTTTCTTTTCAGGACAATGAAGCTATGAGCAGCGGAAGGTGGAAATGTTAACGTAGGGGCATGGCATTTCTGGAGACTTCATCAAATACGCTTGATGTGTGTATCTCAATCAGCGGCCACCAGGGACAATAAATAATCAAAGAATTCCTTCCCTCACTTAAAGAACCCTGATTCACTTAGTAAAATCTTACTGCATGCTTCACTGCCATATAAATATCTCAGGAGGGTAGGATGTAGTTTGATAAAACATCATTTCTTATAACATTAGAATAAACAAATAAATAGAGCTGGTTAGTAATCATGCAACTGAAGGATTCTCCTTTTGGACCCAAAACATGTTTCAGCTAAGAGAAACTTCAGAAATAGTTCTCCAGGTGGGCTTTCAGATAACCTGTTTCCTTGAAAATAAGACCTACCTGGATAATATGCCCAATATTGCTCTCTACATGGGGCTTCCCTTGAGGTGCACTTGAAAGCTACAGTTAGTCCAGAATGCAGCCGCGCGGGTGATTACGGGAGCCTCTAGATGCTCCCATATAACACCGATCCTGCGCGAGCTGCACTGGCTGCCTGTGGCCTTTCGGGTGCGCTTCAAGGTTCTGACGACCATCTTTAAAGCACTCCATGGCTCGGGGCCTAGTTATATGCAAGACCGCCTCCTGCCCCATACATCCCTTCGGCCGATCCGCTCCCACAGAGAGGGCCTTCTCAGGGTGCTGTCAGCCGGGCAATGCCGTCTGGCGACACCCAGGGGAAGAGCCTTCTCTGTGGCGGGCCCTGCCCTTTGGAACGACCTACCCCCTGAATTGCGTACCATCACTGACCTCCGCCTCTTCCGCCAGTGTCTAAAGACACATCTTTTTCAGCAAGCCGGCCTAGCCTAACCTCCAGTTGGGACTATTTTAGACAGTTTTAAATTGGGGGTTTTAATTTGGATTTTAGCATAGGATTATAATTTAATATGTTTTTAAATTCTGTATTTATTGTTTTGTATGTTTTTAAATTCCTGTGCGCCGCCCTGGGTCCTTTGTGGAGAAGGGCGGGATATAAATGTGATTAAAATAAAAATAAAATAAAACAATTGGGCTTTTGAGTGCATGCGCTAACATAAGCCCTCTCCAAAAATATTGCAACACAGCAGCATCCATGAGGTGACTATGTTTGCCATCTCCTGCACCTCAAAAATAATAAGACCTCCCTGAAAATAAGGCCAAGTGCTTATTTTGGGGGGTCAAAAGAAAACAAGACCCTGTCTTATTTTTGGGGAAACATACTAGTTTGTAAAATGCTTTATTTGTTTGTTTAAAAAGTTTCCCAAAACTTCTGATTGAGCTGTTAGGTTGCCTGTCGTTTCCTACATTGACGATGATGATAAAGATGATGGTACTTTTGTACATTTTGATGATCCCTAACCACCTGCCATGAAGACGAAGTAGAAAGTAGATCCCAGACAGAGGGGCAGGTAGGAAGCAGGCAGGATATTGTGCTTTCTGCACAAGAGAGGTTGGTTTTTCCTCCTGCTGTCTTCATAGTTGCCAAGGACGTTTAACCAGGGGTGGGCTGCTATGGATTTGCCCAGGTTTGGGAGAACCTGTAGGTAACATTATGGCTGGTTTGGAGAACCTCCAAATCCCACCACTGGCTGGCCACGCCCTGCCCACCCTGCCCTTCCCACCCTGCCCTGTCTCTCCTGGGAGTCTCCATGTGGCCTGTTTTGGATGCGAGGTAAGTGCAGGGCCCACGCGGAGGCTCAGAAAGGGGAAAAATGGGCCTCCCGGAAGTTCCGGAAGGCCAGAAATGGACATTTTCCAGGCTCCGGAGCCCAGGTGAGGCAGTTTTCACCCTCCCAGAGGCTCGAGGAAGGCCTCCAGAGCCTGGGGAAGTCAAAAAGAGCCCTTCTGCCATGGTTCAGGAGATCATACCCACCATGGCCATGCCCACCCAGCAACCAGGCCAAAAATCCCATCCCTGAGTTTAGCGTAAGAAGTTCATTGCTCAGCGAGAACCCCAGTTCGTTTAATTTACACAGTAGAGATATTATCAATAGTCCGATAAGAAAAAAAAAATCTGAATGACTATATCAATCTCATCAATAGCTGAGTAGTCACTATATACTCAGTCCCAAAGTAGCTATTCTCTGAATGACTTTAGGAAGCAATTGGATTGTGACATTTAGCCCAAACCCTTTGGAACCTAAATATGAGGTCATTGATACAAATACATTTGGTAATTACAGGCTTATCGCTCTGCTGTTGGGCCTTTGAAAAGCTTGCACACAACAATTTGTCATCAATGTAAAACTGAAGTCCACTTGAAGGTGAGAGCAGTGGCAAAAATGAAAGCCTTAGAATCCTATTTAAAAATTCAGGCACTTTTCTCTTAGTTAGGATTGTTTGGAAAAAAGGCATTTTTAAAAAAAAAAATGATTTAGTTTGTCGAATATGTACAAGATAACAGGTATGTATAAACATGGACCTGAACAAAGGAAATCTATATAAATAAAAATGTAACAAGAGTTTGTTCAAAACCGCTAATCTCCGAAAGTCCTGCACCGATCGCTTCCAAATTTTCACACAACGTTTCTTTCAAATATGGCACCAATGATATATATAGATTGTGTAGATGTCACACCTGTGCCAGGTACACACAACGGAAATGTAAAATTGTAGGTAGATGGATACAGAGAGAGCAGTGAGCCACAGGATGACATAATACAAAATATCACGATTCCTACTGTATTTCAATACAGTAGGTAGGCAGCTATAGGGATAAAGAGAGGGTAGGTAGGTAGAGGGATAGAGAGAGGGAGAAATACAGTAAGTAGGTAGGTAGGTAGGTAAATAGAGGGATAGAGAGAGAGGGAGAAATACAGTAGGTAGGTAGGTAAGTAGAGGGATAGAGAGAGAGGGAGAAATACAGTAGGTAGGTAGGTAAGTAGAGGGATAGAGAGAGAGGGAGAAATACAGTAGGTAGGTAGGTAAGTAGAGGGATAGAGAGAGAGAGAGGGAAACTCCACCTTCGGGTTGTGTCCCTCCTGACTGGGCCACAGCAATGTGTGGCCGGGAATAGCTAGTGAGTACAAATAAATGGGGACAGTAGGGCAGGGGCAGTAGGCACACTGGTGCACTTATGCACACCCCCTTTACGGATCTCTTAGGAATGGAGTGAGGTCCATGGTAGACAGTTTAAGGTTAAGCTTTGGGGGGTTTGAGGATGTAACAACAGAGTCAGGTAGAGCATTCCAGGCATTGACCACTCTGTTGCTGAAGTCGTATTTTGCACAATTGAGTTTGGAACAGTTTGCTTTGAGTTTGTATCTATTGTTTGCCCATGTATTATTGCGGTTGAAGCTGAAGTAGTCGTTGACAGGTAGGAGGTTGTAGCAGACAATTTCGTGTCCTATGCTTCGGTCAGACCGTAGGTGGCATAGTTCTAGGTTGTCCCAGCCCAACATTTCGAGCCTGGTGGAAATATGGAAAACGCTATCCAGCTACAGGTTGTGAAATCCAATCCTTTTGGGGTTAACCTTGTGCCATATTGTAAAATTCTCATGGATTTGTTTTGTCTTCGGCAATGAAACAAAGCTATAAATCTCTAGCTTCCTTTTGTTGCTCTGTTACCAATTTGCTCTAAGACTGATTTTATATCGTGTTTTACTTTAACGTATTCTTAACAGGGGGCATCTTAAAAAAAAAAAATTTGCGAGACGGTTTCATGCTACTTATTTTTGAACAAGATTACAATGATGTTTTTCACCGAAAGAAATAATAAGCCACATAGGATTCATCATTGACTTCCAACAGGGTGAAACTAAGGGCCATGGTGGTGCAGTGGTTAGAATGCAGTATTGCAGGTTAACTCTGCTCACATTGCCAGGAGTTTAATTCCCTCAATCCTGACAGGCTCAAAGTTGACTCAGCCTTCCATCCTTCTGTGATGGGTAAAACGAGGACCCAGATTATTGGGGGCAAACAGGCTGACTCTGTAAACCGCTTAGAGAGGGCTGTAAAAGCACTGTGGAGTGGTTTATAAATGCTATTGCTATGGTATGCTAATTTTTCATACCCAGAAAACACTGAAATAAGTTAAGATGCTGAGCTTGTCGATCAGAAAGGTTGGCAGTTCGGTGGTTCGAATCCCTAGCACTGCATAATGGAGTGAGCTCCCGTTACTTGTCCCAGCTTCTGCCAACCCAACAGTTCGAAACCATGTCAAAATGCCAGTAGAAAAATAGGAAACACCTTTGGTGGGAAGGTAACAGTGTTCTGTGCACCTTCGGCATTTAGTCATGCCGGCCACAGGACCACGGAGACGCTGGCTTTTTGGCTTTGAAACGGAGATGAGCACTGCCCCCTAGAGTCAGGAACAATTAGCACATACTGTATTTCTGAGGGGAACTTTTACATTTACCTTTTTAGTTGGCCTTACCTGTAGTAACACAGTTCAGGCTGTCCTCCATTATATAATCAATATCACGAAAAGAATCAAAGGCAGAAGAAATATGGAAAATTATAATCAAGCCCATGAAGAAGAAAAAAACCGAAAAGGAAACCGGAATGATGATATAAAATGGAACGGGTAATTTTTTCTTCTTCTTCTGAAGACCCTGAGCTATTTGGCAGGGCCATCATTCAAAAACACGGTTCTATCTCAGCTTATAGTTTCAGGGCATCTCCAAGACGTCGCATTGAAGAACCTGCATATCAGCAGATGCAAATTAAGCTGCAGTCACATTTCAGGAAATAAATGAAAGGAAATTCTTCCTTTTGATTGCAGGGGGATTTGGGAGAAGAAAAGCACCAGTTGGAGCACTGGCAGCCTTGGATCGGAACTTATAAACCCTTGGGTCCTTCAGATACACTAATTTAAATGTTAGGTGTTAAAAAGGAGGAGTTCTCCTCTTTCACCTTAAGAAGTAATAAAATTAGCATCCTTTGTTTTTCTCCTAGCTCCACGAATCAGACCACAGAACATCTAGTCATATTCTTGTTTCTGATTTGTTGATCGTTCTCACCACAGAAGTTTGCTTCTTGTATGCCAGTCTGTATTGATGTTTTTTTTCTTTTAACAACCCTGTAATTCATTGCATGAGGGTGAAGTTGGGGTGTCTGGATGGAGCTGAGCATTCACTGGCTGGATGCCCTTCCTGATGCCTATGCAGAGTTCACAGCAGACAATTATTCATTATGCCCAGAGAGAGAGAGATATTTGCTGCTACCTAGGATTGAACTCACAACCTCCTGATTGTGAGGCGAGAGTTCCACCTCTAGGCTACGACACCGCTTGGCAGTCTGTACTGATAACCCAGCTGAAATGCTTGGTGGATGATATTTGGCATCACTATCGACTGATTCAACACATCTACCAGAGGCTCATTTGTAGACATGAAGGCCAATGCTATTTCATCCCCCCAAAGTACAGCATGAATGGGATAATGGTAGCAATCCATTCTTCATGCAACCATGGTAACTAGTGGGTAAATAAATAGAATAACACAATAGAATGTGTTTCAAATATTCTTCTATATATGACGGAGGTGGAAATAGATAGATAGATAGATAGATAGATAGATAGATAGATAGATAGATAGATAGATAGATAGATAGATAGGCAGGCAGGCAGGCAGGCAGGCAGGCAGGCAGGCAGGCAGGCAGGCAGGCAGGCAGGCAGGCAGGCAGGCAGGCAGGCAGGCAGGCAGGCAGGCAGGCAGGCAGGCAGGCAGGCAGGCAGATAGATCTATAGACTCTTTCTAGAGTCTCCACATCTTTTTTTACAAGAAGAAGGAGGAGGAGGAGGAGGAGGAGGAGGAGGAGGAGGAGGAGGAGAAGGAGAAGGAGAAGGAGAAGGAGAAGAAGAAGAAGAAGAAGAAGAAGAAGAAGAAGAAGAAGAAGAAGAAGAAGAAGAAGAAGAAGAAGAAGAAGAAGAAGAAGAAGAAGAAGAAGAAGAAGAAGAATGGGGAGGAGGAGGAAGAGACATTCAAACAAATAGCAAAGTCAAAGGTTACATTTTTAAAAAGTCTGCCTTTTTCACTTTCAATTCTGACAAGCACCATATGGTATTATGTACTCATCTGTCTTGAAAAATTATTGAAATGAAGTTTGGGTAGAAGAGAAGAGTAAGAGCATTCTATACTATCCGTCAATTTCTAATATAGCCATTCATATACACACCAGCAAATTCATTTTTGCAGCCAATTTAGCAGTGACTTCGGATAGAGTGAAATTTCTTCTTTCCAAAAAACGAATACTTTTTTTTTCTTTTTAGAAAGGGGCAGGGAGCAGAAAAGGATTCAAGAACATCCATACATCATTCATCCAATCCCTTAATAGATTTGAAAAATTCTGCCTATACTGTTTTGAATCCCGATTGCCTAAAATATGCAATGTTGTAAAAACCATTTATAAAAATAATGTAAAATGGCTTTGGGTACAAACCAGTGGTGGGTTTCTGCAAGCTCGCACCTACTCGCGAGAACCGGTTGGTGAAATTTAGAGAACCGGTGAGAGGGGGTTCCACCGGCGTACCTGGAAGTAAATCTGGCCCGCCGCTGCCAGTGACCCATCGGGAAGGAAAGGAAAGGAAGGAAGGAAGGAAGGAAGGAAGGAAGGAAGGAAAGAAAGAAAGAAAGAAAGAAAGAAAGAAAGAAAGAAAGAATTTATCATCACAATTGAGTCCAAAATTTTGGTTGCTAAGCAAGAGCGTTGTTAAATGAGTTTCACCACATTTTAAAAGGTGGCCACTCCCACCCTGTCACATGACTGCCAAGCCATGCCCACAAAATAGGCCACACCTACAGAGTAGGTTCTAAAAAATTTGAAACCCACCACTGGTACAAACCTATACAGTTTAACAGCTGAAATCTAACATTTTTACAGAATGTTGATGAAGATGCTCAAGTCATCCAAGAAGAATTGTCTGGAAGTTGTGTCATGACAGCTGGACTTCTTTCCCCTTTTCTGGTTTGAAACCTTTCGCTGTTTATCCAAGTAGATTCTTCAGTCTTTCTTCAGTCCTAAGGGCATGAAGTTGTCATGACTCAACTTCCAGAGAACACTTTGCAAAGATTAAAAAAAAAATACAGTACAAACAATGGAATACAAAGCTTGACTGACACAACTACAAAGTTTCCTGAAGGATACAATCATTCAGTGGTGGCATTTAAAAATTTTTTACTATCAGTTCTGTAGGCATGGCTTTGTGGGCATGGTGCAGCTTTGTGGCATGGCTTTGTGGGCATGGCAGGGGAAAGATACTGCAAAAGCCCCATTCCCTCCCCACCCCACTAACCTGCTTTCCAGCTCCGTTCTCCTGTTCAGGGCAACAAAAGAAGATCAGCTGGGAGGCTGGGAGGCAGCAGGGGCAGGCCCAGCCTATTCGCTGGTTCTTTGAACTACTCAAAATTTCCACTGCCGGTTTTCCAGAACCTGTCAGAACTGGCTGAATACCACCTTTGCTTGTATTGTATCCTAAGGCCACATGTGATCTAAGATTCATTCCATCTTTGATATAAATTGTGTCAACGGCTTCTTTTCTCATATATATTGGGCTTAGAGCTGTGGTGGCACAGTGGTTAGAATGCCCGTATTGCAGGCTATCTCTGCTCACTGCCAGGAATGTGATCCTTTTAACAGATCAACCTTGTAGGTCATCTAGTCCAGGGGTCCCCAACCTTTGCAACTTTAAGTCTGAAGGCTTTGCTGGCTGGAGAATTCTGGGAGCTGAAGTCCTTCAGACTTAAAGTTGCAAAGGTTGGGAACCCCTGATCTAGTCCAACCCCCCCTGCCCAAACAGGAGACCCTACACCATTTCTATATTATATTATACATACTATATTATGTATTCCAAGCTAGACCTGTTACGACTGCGAGAGTCCCCGCTCTCGCAGGTTTGGCCCTCCGCTCTAACGAGGGCCCACCTTGATGAAGGATTTATTAATCTGGAGAGGTGGAAGAAGCGTGGTCTTAGGGGTTTTTTAATTCTTAAATTAATGTCTATTTTAGGGGGTACCAGGGAGGGGGGAGGGGATAGACAGGTTGAGGCGGGTGAGGGAAGAGAGGGCCAGGCCAGCGGGCGACGGAGGGTAGCGGAAGGTTCGGTTAGGAGGGGGGAGACTCAAGTCGTTCCGACAGAGGGCATTCCCATCCAAAATGTTATCCTCCCGGTTGGGGGCGCGAAGCCGTTGGCTTCAAACGGTCAAGTGCCTCAACCCCCGCAGGCTAGGTGGCCAGGGAGTACAGAGCCAGGGCCTGCGGCTGATGTTCTGCAACGCCAGGTCCGTTGCCAACAAAGCCCCCCTCGTTCATGACCTTGTGTCAGAGGGGGAGCCGGACCTGGTGGGAATTGCGGAGACCTGGTTGGGCCACGAGGGTGGATTCCCCCTCGTTGAAATGTGCCCACCAGGTTACCGCGCGTTTCATCAGCCCCGGGCCCTAGGTAGGGGCGGTGGGGTAGCGGTCATTGTAAAGGAAGGTCTTGAACCGAGAGAGACCATTGTGCCACAGACTACCGGTTGTGAGTCCCTCTGTGTGAAGTGGGGCCTAGGGAGGCAGTTGGGCTTGCTGGTTGTATACCTGGCTCCCCGCTATGTAGCAGCAGCCCTGCCCGAGCTCCTCGAGGTGATCGCTACGGTGGCAGTTGAGACCCCCAGACTTTTAGTCATGGGGGACTTTAATCTGCCATCGGTGGGCGAATCATCCGAGGTGGCTCGGGAGTTCATGGCTTCCATGACGGCCATGGACCTGACCCAACTAATTCAAGGCCCCACTCACGAGGGTGGACATACACCGGATCTCATCTTTGTCTCAGGCCAATGGAAGAGTGATCTGGGTATAGGGGATATAGTCATCACACCCTTGTCATGGACAGACCACTCACTTCTCCGGCTCGACTTTCCAACCGCTGCTCCCCTCCGCGGGGAGGCGGAACCTGAGTCACCAATCTGGTTCCGCCCCAGGCGCCTGATGGACCCGGATGGGTTCCAAACGGCGCTTGGGCCAGTTCCTGTACCCCTGACCCGCGCCCCGATGGAGGACCTCGTGGCCGCATGGAATATTGCGACCATGGGAGCCTTGGATCGGGTCACGCCCTTGCGGCCTCTCTTGCGGCGGCGAAACACCCTGGCTCCTTGGTTTACCGAGGAGCTGCGGGTGATGAAACGCCGCAAGAGATGCCTAGAGGGAAGATGGAGGTCTACCCGTTCTGAATCTGACCGGACACAGGTAAGAGCCCATTTACGGACTTACATTGTGGCGCTGAGAGTAGCCAAACGCCATCATTGTGCTACTCTCATAGCATCCGCAGAAAACCGCCCTGCCGCCCTGTTTAGGGTGACCCGCTCCCGTCTTCAACAGAGGGTGCGGGAAGCCCCGTTACAGGGTAGAGCAGAGGAATTTGTGACTTTTCTGCAGGAGAAAATCGCTCAGATACAGAACGAGCTAGCCCCCATTCATAGCCCAGTGGGATGCCACGAGACAGATCTTGTTTGGGAGGAGTTTGACTCCGTTGCTTCCGAGGATATGGACAGGTTACGTGGGCGACTGCGAGCCACCACATGTTTATTGGACCCGTGTCCCTCCTGGCTTGTACTGGCATCCTGGGAGGTGACACGAGGCTGGCTCCAAGAGGTTGTCAACGCATCCTTAAGTGAGGGTTCCTTGCCTGCTTCCCTAAAAGAAGCGATGGTGAGGCCCCTCCTTAAGAAGCCCTCTTTGGATCCAGCTGTTTTGAACAACTACCGTCCAGTCTCCAACCTTCCCTTTTTGGTGAAGGTTGTTGAGAGTGTGGTGGCACAACAGTTTCCCCGTCACCTGGAGGAAGTTGATTATCTAGATCCGCGCCAGTCCGGCTTTCGGCCCGGGCATAGCACCGAGACGGCATTGGTCGCGTTGGTTGATGATCTCTGGAGGGCCAGAGATGGGGGATGTTCCTCCATCCTGGTCCTATTAGACCTCTCGGCGGCTTTCGATACCATCGACCATGGTATCCTATTGCATCGGCTGGGGGGGTTGGGGGTGGGAGGCACCGTTTTACGGTGGTTCTCCTCCTACCTCTCTGGCCGATCGCAATTTGTGTTGGCAGGGGGGCAGAGGTCGACCGCGAGACCCCTCGTATGTGGGGTGCCTCAGGGGTCGGTCCTCTCGCCCCTTCTGTTCAACACATACATGAAGCCGCTGGGTGAGATCATCCGTGGTTTTGGGGTAGAGTACCACCTGTACGCTGATGACACCCAGCTGTACATATCTACCCCAAACCACCCCAACGATGCCGTAGCGGTGATGTGCCAGTGCCTGGAAGCCTTGCGGATCTGGATGGGAAGTAACGGACTCAGGCTCAACCTGACCAAGACCGAGTGGCTGTGGTTTCCGGCCGCCCGATTCAACCAGCTCACTCCATCGCTGGCCATAGGGGGCGAACATCTTGCCCCTGTGGATGGGGTGCGCAATTTGGGTGTCCTCCTGGATGCCCGGCTGTCCATGGAAGATCAAGTGACGGCCGTGGCCAGGAGGGCATTTTACCAGGTTCGCCTGGTTCGCCAATTGCGCCCCCTATTGGATCGGGACGCCCTTCGCACAGTCACTCATGCGCTCGTGACATCCCGACTGGACTATTGCAACTCTCTCTACATGGGGCTTCCCTTGAGGTGCACCCGGAGACTTCAGCTAGTCCAGAATGCAGCTGCGCGAGCAATTATGGGGACCGCAAGGTCTACCCATGTAACACCGCTCCTGCGCGAGCTGCACTGGCTACCTGTCGTCTTCCGGGTGCGCTTCAAGGTGTTAATTATCATCTTTAAAGCGCTCCATGGCTCGGGACCTAGCTATTTGCGGGATCGGATCCTGCCTCATACATCCTCACGGCCGATTCGCTCCCACAGAGAGGGACTTCTCCGGGTGCCATCCACTAGACTGTGTCAGCGGGCGACACCCAGGGGAAGGGCTCTCTCTGTGGCGGGCCCGGCCCTCTGGAACGACCTTCCCCCCGATATTAGGACGACTACGGACCTCCGCTCCTTCCGCCTTAAATTAAAAACTTACTTTTTCCGTCTGGCCGGCTTGGGATAGTCCCCCTGTCTAGGGGCTTTACTGGGTAAATTTTAGTTTAGTTAGTTAAATGGGATTTTAGCACAGGCTGAGTTTAATTTGGCTTTTAAATTGTTTGTATATTTTACTGATGTTTGTATGTTTTTTGCTGTTTTTATTCTACCTGTGCACCGCCCCGAGTCCCCATGGGGAGAGGGAGCGGTTTATAAGTATTAAATGATTGATTGATTGATTGATTGATTTCTGACAAATGGCAGTCCAGTCTTTTCTTCATCCAGTGATGAAGCTCCCACAAACTTCTGAAGGAAAGCTGCTCCATGGGTTGATTATTCCCACTGTCAGAAAGTTTCTCCTTATATCTAGATTGAATCTCTCCTTGATCAGTTCCCATCCATTATTCCTTGTCTGGCCTTCAGGTGCTTTGGAAATCAGGTTGACCCCCCTCCTCTCTGTGGCAGCCCTTCAAATATCGGAACACTGCTATCATGTCTCCCCTGGTCCTTCTCTTCATCAAACTAGACATACCCAGTTCCTGCAACCGTTCTTCATATGTTTTAGCCTCCAGTCCCCTAATCATCTTTGTTGCTCTTTTCTGCACTCTTTCTAGAGTCTCCTTTATTTATAGCATGGTAATCAAAACTGGAAATCCTGGCTGGCTCAAGGTTGACTCAGCCTTCCGTCCTTCTGAGGGCGGTGAAATGAGGACCCAGATTATTGGGGGCAATATGCTAACTCCGCAAACTACTTGGAGAGGGTTGTAAAGCACTATGACGCAGTCTATAAGACTAAGTGCTATTGCTACTGCTAGATCAGTGATGGTGAACCTTTTTGGCACCTAGAGCCCAAACTGGAATGCACATGCATGCATGCCAGAATGCCGGAAATCTGAAGACCAGCTGGCTGGTGTGCACATGCCTGTTTTGTTCGCCATATTTTTGGCCAGTTTTAGGCTGGTTTGGGGGGCCATTTTTGGGCTGATTGTGGCCCAAAAATGGCCTGAAAACTGCCTGAAAAGTGACCGGAAAATGGCCAGGAAACAGCCTGGAAAACAGCCTGGGTTTTGACTGTTTTTCAGGGCATTTTCAGGGCATTTTCTGGTGTTCCAGTGCCCACAAAGACCAGCTGGCTGACACACATGTGCATGCCAGAAACCAGAAGAGCAGCTGGCAATGGCATGTGCGCCCACAGAGAGGGCTCTGTGGGCCACCTCTGGCATGCATGCCTTAGGTTCACCATCATGGTGCTAGATACAGCGTGTGAGTAGAAATCTCTATATTATAGATAGATATTTTTTTTAACAAAAAAAACCTTAGGAAGAAACATCAATCAATGCTGGAAAGGTAACGTGGTTGCCTTTCTTTTAACAATTCGAACCAAGAGGTGCTCTATATGTAAATTTGGAAAGTTTGGATGAATTTGCAAAGAGAATAACTTCAGAAATCATAATTGCCCTTCTAGTTGCCGCACAGAACAATTAAATCCATCCTGCGGATTATGTCCTTTCCCTACATTTTCCTTTCAGGGTTATTGTATCTATCGCATTGCGAAAGACCCAGATGAACTCCCCACCCCTCCACCCCGCAAAAAATAATAATAATAAAATAAAATAAAACCCAATAGAATGATTACAGCCGTTGCTTGGAATGACAAGTATTATCAACAAAAATTAATCAGGCGCATCTTTTAGTGAACTCAATTAATAATGTGCAACAACAGGGTCTCTTTTCTTAAGATGAAAATTAATTAGTGGAGGGAAGGTCACCTGGAGATGCTGACATCACTCATCCGAAGGTTCTGGCAGCTCCTAATTATTTGTCTTCCCGGCTTGGCTGATCAGAAATTATTGCAATACCTGAGCAACATTTTGAAAAAGCTTTGTGTGCGGCAGTTTTAATTAGACCTGGTATTTGATTAATGCAGTGAAAGCATTTAGATCGGCCTCTTATCATTGACTGACTTAGAAGTTTCTGAAAATAGCTGGCTGAAAGTTAGCATTCGGCTCAGAAGAAGTCCTACTTTTTAAGGAATCCTGCTTCTTAGATGTTGAAAGAAGGATGTTTCTTTTCTAGCATTGCGAGAGGTGAAAAAAATAAAGAAAAAGGAAGTTTGAACGAATGCTGCAGACAAAACCTTCTTTCAGGAAAAAAAAATTATTACATTGGAAAAGCTTTAATGAGAGAATGAAACTGCAAATTGGGTGACCTAAAGTAGCAAGGCGAGCCAAAGAATGGGAGGCCTTTGAACTCTGGTGCTGGAGAAGACTCCTGCGTGTCCCTTGGACTGCAAGGCCATCCAACCGGTCAGTCCTAGAGGAGATCAACCCTGGCTGCGCTTTAGAAGGCCAGATCCTGAAGAGGGAACTCAAATACTTTGGCCACCTAATGAGAAGGAAGAAGGACTCACTGGAGAAGAGCCTCATGCTGGGAAGACTGATGGCAAAAGAAGAAGGGGACGACAGGGAATGAGGTGGCTAGATGGAGTCATCGAAGCAGTAGGTCAGTGGTGGGATTCAGCCGGTTCGCACCTATTTGGGACAACCGGTTGTTAACTTTCTAAGCAGTTTGGAGAACCAGATGTTGGAAGAAATCTCCTTTTGTTTTTTTCCCCACTTTACAGGGCTAATCCTGTAAGGAAGGCAGGAAGGAAACATTCTGGTGTTGTTTCTAGCCTCATCTTTATTGACCTGCTTACAGAAACTGCCTCTCCGGTTAACCCTGATTATATTGTCACAACTAAGGCGAAGCGCCCATCGATGTGAGTATCATTGAGCTGTCCATGCCCACACAGTCACATGGCCACTGAGCCCTACCTATCCAGCTTGTCATTAGGGCAGAGAACTGGCTGTTAAATTATTTGAATCCCACCACTGTAGTAGGTGTGCTATGTCTTCTTGGTTGATTCTAGAATTATGGAGGAACTGTGGAGAGTGGTTACAGGAGCCAATGAAAAGATCCAGATCCTTTAAGATATTCCCTTTACAGAATAACAGAGTTGGAAGGGACCTTGGAGGTCTTCTCATCCAATCCCTGCTGAAGCCAGAGACCCTACACCATTCCAGGCAAGTGACTGTCCAGCCTCTTCATAAAAACCTCCAGCGATGGAGCACCCACAACTTCTGGAGGCAAGTTGTTCCATTGGTTAATTGTACTCACAGTTAGTAAATTCCTTTTAGTTCTAGGCTGCTTCTCGCCATGATTAGTTTCCATCCATTATTTCTCATCTTTCCTTCTGGAAAATTGAAAGTGGAAGATGCAGGCATTTCAAAATCCCAACATATTTTAATGCCTGCATCCTCCATTCATAGACTCTCCAATTATATCAGGACTGGTGATGTAATGAATGTAGCAAGGGAGTAACAAGTATTTGTCCCAGGCTGGGGACAACTCTCCTGACCACATCAACATAATCCTCCCAAGGCCCTTAAGAGAACAACAAAGTTTTCCCCGATGCCGAAAAGTGGGAAAACTTAACCCAGGGCTTAAATCTTGGGGCACATACCTGTACCATGGACAGATCTTTGTGTTCATCTGTGGCTAATTTTCTGTCTGCAGAAAGCAGGCTCATCCAGCTGAGACGTTTTAAGAGAAACATGATTCCTGAATGGAGTCTATGACAGTTTGCCACAGCCAACTTGAGTGTGTCGCTCATCAATAGTTAATCCTGGATTAAAAGACATATTTTTCATTATGCATTTTCACCCACAATTTATACACACACATACACAAGACCCCAAAAGTTACATCAATATTCATAATGATCCATCCTCACTACACGATAGTCTGTGTGCAGCTCGACATACAGTTAAACCCACTTATCCTCCAATTAAACAGACCATGTGTGTAGATCTGAATGCTTTATTGAACGAACAGGATACATGGGGAAAATAGGGATACATACACTGAGAACCAAATACATGATCGACAGTATTAAGTTATTGCTGAACATAACAATGAATAAATACAAGCAATCTAAATCTCACCAGTGATGCTCTGTGTGTGGAATGTGGGTTTGTCCTTGGATGACCATTTGCCATAGATGAAGATGGATTCTTCTTTGTGTTTCTGTCTTCTCCAAATGCTAAAGGAAATAGAGACTGGCTTCCCAGCATGCACTTGGCTAGAGAGTGCAGGCTGATGGGTAAATGGATGGGGTCAGCTTCAAGCAATATACTTGTTATTTGTCCCTCTGGATGGGGCTAGATGGGGCTAGAGAGCAACAACAGTATATGAAGATTGTATGTTGGGGCATATTTGTCCCTCTGGCCACTAGATGGGGCTAGAGAGCAACAACAGTATATAAAGATTGTATGTTGGGGCATATTTGTCCCTCTGGCCACTAGATGGAGGTAGAGAGCAACAACAGTATATAAAAATTATATGCTGGGGCATGACACACACACACACACACACACACACACACACACACACACACACACACACTGATGTAGCTTTCAGGGTTTTGCTGTACTTGTTTTTGCAAAATAAATGTTAATTATTGCAACTAAAGCATTTTTTGAAGCTTCACCTCTTTCCATTTAAAGATCCAAGTAGTGAAAAGCCTTTTTTTCCCACTGCTGGTCACTTTCAAACTCCTGATATTGAAGTCAACTATGAGTTTCTTTCTTTATTCCTGATTGTTCTGATAGGAGAAAGCAAAGGCTGCATTCCAAAATAATTAGTATTCTGACCCATATTTCACATTTGCATTAGAAATCCTTTCCTCTTGAAGGGAACTTTCACCTCTCAAAAGATACGGTATCGTACACATTCCCCTTTTCTCCTTAAATGACTACTAAAATTAGTTTCTGGTGTACATATGTATATATATTAGGGAGTGATGATACACAGCTACCTTACGTTCTAAAACGGCCTAATTCCAACCCTTAATTTGGCCAGTGACCAGCCTAAGGTTAAAAAAAGATAAATAGACAGCAAGAAAATAGCCTTATAAATATAAATGGAATATAACAAGATATTATTAATACTAAAACTATTGTTCTAAAACCAATTCTTACTATCTAAAATTCATGGTGTTGTTGATTTCTAACGTTATGAAACAAAAACTAATTCACACAATCAAGGGGGATTTTTGAAGTCTATGTAGTGTGTGACTTTTGCAATGATCGATCTATGTTTTTATTGCAATCAAGGATGGCAACAATCAAACAGGTTTGCAGTATAGTTTTGCAGGAGGCATAACAAAATTTGGCCAAGTCGAAGGAAGTAATCTCTATTTGAAATACATCACATTATTTGGATGCTTTAGCAAAGGATTTTTTTTTTTAAAAGGACAATTTCCAGGGGAGGGAGGGAGGAAAGAGGGAAGGAGGGAAGGCAGGCAGGAAGGCAGGAAGGCAGGAAGACAGGAAGGCAAGAAGGCAGGAAGGCAGGAAGGAAGGAAGGAAGGAAGGAAGGAAAAAGGGAAGGAAAGAAGGAAGGAAGGAAAGAGGGAAGGAAGGAAGGAAGGAAGGAAAAAGGGAAGGAAGGAAGGCAGGAAGGAAGGAAGGAAGGAAGGAAAGAGGGAAGGAAGGAAAGAGGGAAGGAAGGAAGGAAAAAGGGAAGGAAGGAAGGAAGGAAGGAAGGAGGGAAGGAGGGAGGGAGGGAGGGAGGGATCTATATTGGCAAAGTTGGGATGAATTTGAGAAAACCTAGAGATAGAGAGGAAACAAGAGTACTTACAAGATATGGAACAGGTGATATAACTGGCTTGAAAAGAGATGTAAAATCAATGCATAAGGAACACATAGCAAACACAATGAAAAGAGATGGCATATACTTAGAAAGCAATAGAGATGGAAATATTGTATATATGCATATATTGTAAAAATGAGAAAGCGTGAAAAAAGAGGAGTATGTATACGATAATATAATGGAAAATGGAAAACCAGAAATCAGAAAAAAGAAGTACCGATAATGGAAAGCTGTAAAAGTGTAATTCTGATTTTAATATTTGCAAAATGTCAAATAAAAAGCACTAAAAAAAAATAGAAAACCCTTCATGATGAAGCTTCCATTTCATGGAAGTGATCCTTGGCCATTGCGGCTTCACAATGACCTGATTAGGGGAATATGGACATCCAAAATTTAGGAGATGATTGGGATCAATCTGAACTTCGCAGAGAGATTTGGAGACAGCAACAAAATTGTACAGCATTTGAATCACCAAATTTTAAATACCAGAATGAACCCCTTTTCTATCTTCAACATGCCTCCAGAAGATGACAGATTACATCATTGCACAGTTAATAACAAATGGAAGCATTTCGTTTTAACTCGTTCATTTCTCAAACGCCTGGGTTACGAAGATGACTTTTAAAACCAAATATTTCTCTCTGCTTTCACACTGTTGGGACCTCAAAACATTAGCGGGACATTTCATTTGTTCCTGTCATCTGAGGTGAACCAATTATCTATGCAAACTGGGATAATTCGCTGCCAATATTTTATGTTTTTTATTTATTTTTGGAGAGCATCCCTTCAATTATTCCTCAGTATATTTTGTGATCATTGTGAGCGTTCATTAACTGCATTTGTCACCAATGGTGGCATCTAATATTTCAGGAGGGGAAGCTAATGGGTGTTCAAATTAGCAATGCTTCACTCAACAGAGAAATAAAAAATGGACTTTCCTCCAAGAAATATAAGGTCCATCTATGGTCGTTATGACCTGTGTGGGTTGAACAGGACTAACCTACTGTTATTGCTACCCAGGAATGCTGAATAGAATAGAATAGAATAGAAAATTGAGTGGAGTGGAGTGGAGAGGAGTGGAATGGAATGGAATCGAATAGAATAGAATAGAACAGCAAAGGAAAGGAAAGGAAAGAAAAGAAAGTAGAGTAGAGTAGAATAGAAAAGAAAAGAAAATAGAATAGAATAAAGTAGAGTGGAGTGGAATGGAGTGGAGTGGAGGGAAAGGGAACGGAAGGGAATGGAAGGGAAGAGAAGAGAAGAGACCTTGGATGTTATCTAGTCCAACCACCTGCTCAAGCAGGAAATTCTATACCAGTGATGGCTAACCTTTTTTGGCTCGCGTGCCAAAAGCAGGGGGAGTGCAGGGGAGTCGTGCGTGGGCGTGCCACACCCATAATGCTATGTGCGTGACTACCTGCTTTTGGCGCACTTTTTTTGCCCTCCCCAGCTCCAGAGGCTTTCTAGGAGCCTGGGGAGGGTGAAAACAGCCTCCCCCCCCACCTGCAGAGGCTTCTGGAGCTTCCCTGAAGCCTCCAGAGGGTGAATAACAGCCTCAAAAGAAGGCCTAAATCAGGTGGCTAGCACACACAAGCATGCTGAAGCTGATAGGGCAATGCCTCGCGAGTCCTAAGAAATGGTTCTGGGTGCCACCTTCGGCACCCGTGCCATAGGTTCGCCATCGCTGTTCTTTTTTTTTTTTAATTGAAAAAGTTTTTCACCAACAAATTTCCCCCCCTTCTTTTTTACCCCCCCTTCCCCCAACATTAAAAAACATAAATCAGATACAAATATTATATCCCTTTACCCCCCACCCCCAACATAAACTACATAAATCAGGACCAGAATCACTGTTCTATATCATTCTGGAGAAATAGGTGTCCAAACTCTTCTTAAAATCTTTTGGCAATGGACCACCCACAAATGTTTTAGGCTGCTCCCCTCCTTGATTAGTTTCCATCCATTGCCTCTTGTTCTGCCCTCAGGTGCTTGGCCTCTTCTTTGTGGAGCGCATTAGGTATTAGAACACTGCTATCATGTCACTCCTAATCTTTCTTTTTACTAGACTAATCATACCCAGTTCCTCAACCATTCTTCATATATTTTAGTCTCTAGGCCTGTAATCAACTTTGTTGGACTTCTCTGCATTCTTTCTAGAGTTTTGTGATGACCAAGACTGATCCTACAGAAGATCTCTTGGTAGTGTTGGAGTTTGTTTTGTTCTTGTTCTTTGTTTTAAGAGTTTTCTTTCACATAATCACCCCCCCCCTAAAAAAAGTAATATGTGCTTTTAAACTACATTTAGGGCATAATAGGATTAATCCACCACCACTGGAATAGTAAAGCACACAAGGCTCACTACATTGCACAATCCCCTGGAGCATCTCAATCACAAAACCCCAGAACCCTGTAAAGCTCCATCCACTCACTCAGCCATTTTGTTAGCTGTCCCAGAAACATGCTGCTGTCACTGAAGTTTCTGGAAATCAAATAAACAGAGACCTTCTTTCCTTGTAGCCAGTCTCCATTTTATTTCCAGCAATTTTCTTCTGGTTTGAAACCGGGCTGGATTTTTCTTCCCACAGGCCAGAGGTGGATTGCTCCTGGTTCAGCTTGGATCAGGCGAACTAGTAGTAGCAGGAGGCTCCATCCACCCACCTAGATGCTTCTACACATGTGGGCACGAGCGCGTGCAGGAGCTCACCTGAACCAGTAGTAAAAAAAATTAGCAATCCACCCAGTGGTGGGTTTCAAATTTTTTAGAACCTACTCTGTAGGTGTGGCCTATTTTGTGGGCGTGGCTTGGCAGTCATGTGACAGGGTGGGAGTGGCCACCTTTTAAAATGTGGTGAAACTCATTTAACAACGCTCTTGCTTAGCAACCAAAATTTTGGACTCAATTGTGATGATAAATTCTTTCTTTCTTTCTCTCTTTCTTTCTCTCTTTCCTTCCTTCCTTCCTTCCTTCCTTCCCTCCTTCCTTCCTTCCTTTCCTTTCCTTCCCGTTGGGTCACTGGCAGCGGCGGGCCAGATTTACTTCCAGGTACGCCGGTGGAACCCCCTCTCACCGGTTCTCTAAATTTCACCAACCGGCTCTCGCGAGTAGGTGCGAGCCTGCAGAAACCCACCACTGAATCCACCCCTGCCACAGGTTCAAAACTTAGAGAACACCAGTTGGGTGTATAAGGATATGTGTGCTTGTGTATGCGTGTGTGATTCCACAACTGAATAGAGGTCAACTGAGGAAAGACCTCTGTCTGACCATGACTTCCTGATCACATGATGTATCATTCGGTCAGACTGATGAGACTTGATTTATGGGGTTCCTGTTTGCAGATGAAAGACAGGAAGCTCCAGACTGGGGGTGCCCCCTCAGAGAGAACCCCACGGACACCCCTCAAGTAGTTAAATAAATATTAGAAGGAACTCAGGCGCCTTTTGTTTAGCTCTCTGGGGCTCAGCTGTTTGTTTGCTCTTCCTAACTACATCACTTCAAATTACCAGTAAATTAACAGACTAACACTTTCAACCTCAGAGCAGACTTGATCCAAATAGTCTTTAAATGCCATTTCTGTTCCTATTAACCTAAAGATCGGCACAGCAGATATTTTTGTGAGCCTGCCCGGCGGTACAGAGCATTAATGGCTCAGTTGTGACAGCCCTTCTCATGATGATTTATGATTCAGTGTTTAACTTGATTACTCCACTGCTGACTCTGAATACTATTTCAATTAGTGCACAGAAGGTCACATCAGAAATATTCCTCTATAATCTATTCCTATTAGCGCTAATACACAGAGTAACCAAATCTTTTCACCCTTGTTGATTCAAATCATCCATAGCACTAACTGCAAGCTTGTTTACCGGTTTGCTTCTTCGGACACATCCGAAACCATAATTTTCAGTCCTTTGAGTATCATTAATAGCCGGCCTGCGACATGGTGGTGCATCATTCAGCATCCTTTCGGGGGAATGGAGATAGTGTATGTGCGCGCACATGTATGCTGTTAAAAATTAAATCGATTTACAAATGGGAAATGGGAAATATCTAATCCTTACAGGGTAATGGAACATTGCTAATTTTCCTCTTAGTTTAACTAACCTAAATCCTACAGATTCCAGGCAATGAATTCTATCGAAGCCAGTGAGGTTTGCTTTGGAACTGGATTGCTCTGTAATTAACTAGGCATTATCCTGCTTGTACCATAAAACACACCTGTTTGTACAGCCTCGACTGTAATGATTCTGAGCAATTTAATTAAAAACACATTTTGTGGATTCCTCAAGGAGAGCACAAGTGGGTGTTCGGAGGATTTTCACAAAGTCTCTTGCAATCGATGGGAATTATGCGAGAACGTAGCAGTACACCAACCCCAACATGGGCATGTTGCCCAACTCTTGAAATCCAAATACAAAAATTGCTGGGGAATTCCCAGAATGGTGGCACTCAAACAAATCAGTCATTAACAGGCACACAGAGGAAAACAACGTTTACACTCCCTTGAAGCACTGAAGAAGTTACCTACTCTGGTAACAAAATGTCCTTAAGCAAACACCAAGGACTCTGCAGACGTGTAACTCCTACATCAGAGGTGTCAAACTCAATTTCATTGAGGACCACGTCAGGGTTGTGCTTGACCTCCGAGGGCTGGACTGGGCATGACCAGGATGGGTGTGGCCAGGTCAACATCACTCAGTTGGGGTGCCTGTGACAGCCCAAGCGCTCTGCCCGCGAAAATGGGCTCCTGAGCTCTGTTTTTGGCTGCAACAGCCTCCTGAAATACTCTGCAAGCTGCACATGGCTCTCCCGAGCTCAGTTTTCCTGGCAGAAGTACCATGGGACGGTCCTTCACTGTTTCCAGGGCGGCCCCATGGGCCAGAACTAATATCCCGCAGATCAGATCCAGCCACAGGGCCTTGAGTTTGACACCCCTGCCCTAAATAGCTTAGGATGGGGTGGTTAAAGGAGCACCACTCCCTGAGGAGCTGGGTTGCTAAGATCAGCCTTGGAAGCATGCTCTGAATTTACTGCTTAAACAATGGTCTTCCCCATTTCTGCACACTAAAGGCAGCGTAAAGCAGACCACTGATCAGGGTAGACCGTGTAAAATGCTTGCAGGGTGCCTACACCCTCTAGACTGGGTGGAAAAGCATTCAAATATATCACATTTGTACTCCAATGCTCCAGTTCACCCTCTGAGCTCAACCAACGTCATTTCTACAAAATAGCAACAGCACTTAGATTTATATACCACTTCACAGTGCTTTACAGCCCTCTCTAAGTGGCTTACAGAGTCAACTTCCAACCATCTGGTTCCTCGTTGCATCAAATGTATAGAAAAAGTCATCAAACAAGGCTTGATTTTCATGTAATGGTCTAAAAGATCACAGGCTGCCTAATTAGCTGCACAGTACTGTATTTTCCGGAGTATAAGACATACTGGAGTATAAGACGCGCCAAACTTTTGAAGAGGCAAATTAACAAAAAGGGGTTTTGCACTCTGCAAACTTCCCAAAAATGGCCCATTTTTCACAAAATGGGCCCGCTTTCCCCCCTAAAAAGGGATGAATAGACTTTAGGGGGCTTGTAGAGGATTCCTGGGAGATGGGGGGGGGGACACAATTGAGCAAAAAATGGCCCAATTTTTTGCTCATTTCTGCCCTCCCCAGCCCCCAGGAGCCCTCTGGAAGCCTCCTAAAGGCTTTCATTTTGGTGAAGGGGGCGGGGTTTCGGGAGGCCAAAATTGCTGTATTCAGTGTATAAGCACCCAGATTTTCAGCCTCTTTTTTTTTGAGGGAAAAAGGTGCATCTTATACTCCGAAAAATACGGCACATAGTTTGTAGAGATTTACAGTCATCCAGGTCATGGTTGTCCCAAAGGTGCTTTTTCAGGAGGTAAATGGACTTTCTTGTTTTTTCTTCAAAAAAACCAAGAACGGGGTGGGAGTATAAATGGATTTCCAGAGAAAGAAATTGTGGACTACTGGAACCAGGAGCACCACTCAGGTGACCCCGAGGACACGGATAAACCTCCAAGTACTTCAACCACCCTCTAAAAGGATGCAAATGACCAGCTATCTGCAAGGAATATAAATCCTTCCATTTCCCACCATCCTGTCAGAACTGAAGAAGCTTCTTGGATGAGAAGCGAAATGTCTTCCAAAGAAAAAAACAAGAAAGTCCAGTTCCTCCCCGAAAAAGCACCTTTGCACAGTAAAGAGTCACTAACTCACAGCCCTATTATCAATATTTTAAAGAGAGCAGATAGAGCAAAAAATAATTGGGCGAAGATACACAGGTGCCAATGTTGATTTTAAACCTGAGTGGTTTTTACTAGGTATAATATCAGAGAGAAAAATTAATCAGAAAAGCATGTACTTATTATTACATGTCTTAACAGCCGCGAGGATTATATTTGCACAATACTGGAAAAATGAAGATGTACTGCGAGATGAAGAGATAGTCAAGAAGATACTAGATTGTGCAGAAATGAATAGATTGACATTGAAAATTAAACAAAAAAAAAGATGTAGAATATTATCAAACATGGAATTTATTTTACCAATGGTTGGGAAAAAAGGGGTGGAGATTAAGAATGTAAAATTGTATTGTTAAGCAAATTAAATACGCAGACAACCTGATGTTTAATTAGTAAGAAATGTATTTAATAGAAAATCATTTTTTTTAAACAAAGCAGATAGAAGGTATGAAAATGTACAATCACACACTACAGAATTTACTATTCTCAGTTCACATTAGAATTGCTGTTATTCTTGATTAATTTTTTCTTAAAGATCTACAATAGGACATGTCTAACAAATAAGGGACATGGTGGCTCAGTGGCTAAGACACTGAGCTTGTCGATCAGAAAGGTCGGCAGTTCGGCAGTTCGAATCCCTAGTGCTGTGTAACAGAGCGAGCTCCCGTTAGTTGTCCCAGCTTTGGCCAATCTAGCAGTTCAAAAGCACGTAAAAATGCAAGTAAAATCAGAGAGACCACCTTTGCTGGGAAGGTAACAGTGTTCCATGTACCTTCGGCATTTAGTCCTGCCAGCCATATGACCATGGAGATGTCTTCGGACAGTGCTTGTCTTTGAAATGGAGATAAGCACTGCCCCCTAGAGTCGGGAACAACTAGCACATATGTGCAAGGGGAACTTTTACCTTTATCTTTAAAAATATTGGACGTAGATGTAAGCCAGTTCAGAGCTAATCTGGAACGGAACAGCATTAATGTGCAACATTACTCAATTAGCAGATCTGTGGAATGAAATAAATACAACAACGGTTTAATGCTGCATTCAACCTCTTTGTGCTGCAGTCTGATTATCCAAGTAGTGCACACAACTAGTTAATGTGGCTGTGTTGATTTAGGCGCAGATGCAATCCCCAGCAGGCCATAAAAACAGACCAAGAGAGACATCTGTATCTTGCTGCTGTCTCATAGCTACTGAAGTTCTTTTGCCTTTCAGGTGCCTTTATATAAACAGTCAGAAATGTTCCATGCTGGAAAACATGGCGAAGGGTTTCATTTGATACCCACATTATTTTAAGCGATTTTTATCACTTGTGGGGAAACGGCAGATTGTTGGCAAGTTTGCATTTTTTTAGCCCCCTCCCGGGGCAAGTTAGATTTTTGTTTTTACACATTTTGTTTTGACTTGGCTTTCTGGGACTTCGGAAAGGGCAGCGGTTGTGGGTCCTGCTGGGTTTTCCAGCCAAGATTGTAATTAGATTGTAATTAGAGTTTCCAATAGTTTTTAAAGGATGGACACAAAGGGCTGCACAGAGATTCCACAAGGCCGTTTGCAGAGTTCTAACAAATCCAAGCAAGGATACCAACAACAAAAATGACACCAGGGCATACAATTATCGGGAATGCCTAACTACAAATTTGTCATATATTATGACAAATAAGCATTAAGAACTTTTAGCAGCAACACTGTCCCCCCAACCAGTCTTAATACACAATTGGAGCTGAGTAGAGGTGAGTAGAGGTGATACTGGGTCCTAACAAGGAGAAGGGCGGGGTATAAATTTAATAAAATAAAATAAATAAATAAATATTCAGCCGGTTCAAACTGGTGTGAGCGAACCGGTAGCGAAAATTTTGAGTAGTTCAGAGAACCGGCAAATGCCACCTCTGGTTGGTAAAACTCAACTTCCATTTCCCAGCATGAGCATCAGTGGTGGGTTTCTGCAGGCTCGCACCTACTCGCGAGAGCCGCTTGGTGAAATTTAGAGAACCGGTGAGAGGGGGTTCCACCGGCGTACCTAGAAGTAAATCTGGCCCGCCGCTGCCAGTGACCCAACGGGAAGGAAAGGAATGGAAGGAAGAAAGGAAAGAAAGAAAGAAAGAATTTATCATCACAATTGAGTCCAAAATTTTGGTTGCTAAGCAAGAGCGTTGTTAAATGAGTTTCACCACATTTTAAAAGGTGGCCACTCCCACCCTGTCACATGACTGCCAAGCCACGCCCACAAAATAGGCCACACCTACAGAGTAGGTTCTAAAAAATTTGAAACCCACCACTGATGAACATGCATGCCAGCCAGATGGCACATGTGAATGTGCACCAGTAACTGGAAAACTAGCGGGTTGGCGTGCACGTGTATGCCTGGAAAATGGAAGTGGATTTTCTGACGTGTGCATGCCTCCTGAGCAGCTCCTCTTCCGGACTGTGGTGCGCACATGCTCCCTTTTCGTCACTCGGTGCCAAAAAGGTTTGCCATCACTTTGCTAGGATGTAAAAGCATCTACATAAACAGATAAACCGAATTTTTTGGGGGGATGGGATAGCTGTGGCATTCTAATGATAGCCTTGGGGGAAGAGGCTCAGTCCCGGTGCTCATAGCTCCCTTGTGATTTTAAGCAAAGAAAAAGCTTTTATTTTATTTTTTATTTTTTCGTTTCATTAGGCTATTTGCACAGAGTTCCCTTACTCGGTGATTTAGATGAAAGCCGAATTCTCATCAACTATTAATAGAGTTCTCCTCTGCAGTGGTTTTAAGATTGGTTTGTACGTTTAGCAACTCCAGAATTACACGGATGTGGCAAAGATTTCGGTTTTATTTTATTCTTTTAATTTCCATAATGTATTTTTTTTTAAGACCACTACATAAGCAGAATGAACAAAACAACTTAAAATGGTGATGATACAGGCAAGTAGAAGATTTGAAGTTGTTTTCTTCATTCTGATTATGTTCGTAATCTAATTAGAGTCAGATATTGAATGAAATATATATGTTTACGTTTGTGCTGATAAATAACTAAACAAGGGAGACTAGTATAGATCTACTTCAAGCTATTTAGCTCTCATCAGCTAGCCATACCCTTACTGGGATTCGAAACAGGGAAGTATTACATGTGAGGCAGTTGTAATTGCCACTAGACCATTGGTTCTTACCCTGATCAGCTGAGCCAGGGGAATGTGTGTGTGTGTGTGTGTGTGTGTTAGGTTTTTGAGCTGATCAATAAATAAATCAGGGAGACTAGGATAGATCTATTTCAAACTTTTTAGCTCTCATCAGCTAGCCATACCCTTACTGGGATTTGAACCGGGGCTGTATTACATGTTAGGCAGGTGTTTTAGCCACTAAGCCACCAGGTTCTCTTCCTGATCAGCTGAGAAAGGGGAATAAGTATATGCTTGTGTCACAACATCCTGGTAAGCCCCAATTAAAGGAGAAAGCATACTGCTTTCCTTTTCTGCCTTTCGGCTCATCACAGAAGGCAGAAAAGGAAAGCAGTATGCTTCCTCCCTTAATTGGGGCTTACCAGGGTGTTGTGACAAGCATATACTTAGTCCCCTGTCTCAGCTGATTAGGATAGAACCAGTAGTCTAGAGGCAATTACAACTGCTTCACATATAATAGTTCCCTGGTTCGAATCCCAGTAAGGGTATGGCTAACTGATGAGAGCTAAATAGCTTGAAATAGATCTATCCTAGTCTCCCTGATTTATTTATTGATCAGCTCAAAAACCTAACACACACATACACACACACACATATATATGTTAGGTTTTTGAGCTGATCAATAAATCAATACATACATACATACATACATACATACATACATACATACATACATACATACATACATACATACATACTGTATATATATTTCAACGTGTTTATGAATGGATGGAGATGTGGAAAGAATATTTATGAAATTTGCAGGTGACAAATACTTAGCTGGAATAGATAATAATCCAGGTGATGGAAACACAGTTTGCACTGACCTGCACAATCTCCAACCAGAGGCATCGGAGAATGAAATTTAACTGTGGCAAATGAAAAATTATGGACACGTACGAAGCAAAAAGGAAATTGTCATGCTTAGGATGGCGAACCTGGTTTGATAATAGTACTTGTGAAAGGTTCTTGGGTAATAGCTGAGGTCAAGCTGAAGAGGAATCAGCAGTGTGAAGTGGCTTTAAAAAAAAATAGCAAACGCTGTTTTAGGCGGCAGTCACAGAAATATCCTTTACATATCAGGGTCAGTTATAATTCTAATTTATTCTCTACCTTGAATGTTGCATCCAGTTTTGAGCATCACACCTAAATGAGAATAATCAGAGAAACAGACTACAAAGAGATTGAAGGAACTGAGAGTGTTTGACCTTAAAAAGAACGAGAGTGGCATGGGATGGGAAATAATAAGATATAGCCTTACATAAGGACCATTCTATTTGCTGTTTTTCTAATTACATTTTTTTTAAGGAAAGAACCTTCCAAAAATTAAGATCATTCAAGGTCCTATAGAAGTGTCACAATCACACTCAGAATAATAAGAGTTGGAAGGTTTTTTTTTACGAAGGAGGCGGGGTTTCGAGAGGCCAAAAATGCTGTATTCAGTGTATAAGACGCACCCAGATTTTCATCCTCTTTTTTGGGGGGGAAAAGGTGCATCTTATAGTCTGGAAAATATGGTAGTTTCCATCCATTGTTTCTTGCCTTGCCTTTTGGTGCTTTGGAAAATAGTTTGACACCCCTTCTGCTCTTTGTAGTAGCTCCTCCAATATTGGAACATTGCTATCCTGTCACCTCTAATTCTTCTTTGCATTTCCAGTGCCTGCAACTGTCCTTCATGTGTTTTAGCCTCAGACCCCACTAATAATTCTTATTGCTCTTCTCTGCGCTCTTTCTATAGTCCCAACATCTTTTTTTAATATCGTAGTGGGTAGGTGGCAAGTTTCCCTTTGCTAGGTAGCAACCGGTAATGATGCTTTACTTTGATCCCCAAATTTGATGGCTCCACCACTGGGTTCCTTGTGGGCCACATCAGGCTTTTTTCTAGGAACAACCAGATTTCAAAAGACCTACTTCCCAGATGTTGAACACGCCAAAGACTCGGAGGAGAGAATCTTCTCTCTGGCGGGACTTGTAAATTATTTGATCTGAAAGACAGCAGATACTTAAGATTCAGAATGATGTTGTTTAGCGAATTTTCCTCTTAATAACCCTTGTGTTTAAAATGTATTTGCTGTGATTTATTGTGTTTTATATTTATGGGCATATGAAGGGAGGCAGGCTTTTGAGTAGTCTAGAGCTCATATCATCCTTTATGTTAAAATAAGCTTTCCTGATTGATTGCTATATAGACTATTTATTTTTTCCCCCTCCATACTAAAAAGGATCTCCTGGTGAAACTATGGCTCTGCCATTAAATGGGGAACTATTTTTCAGAACTGTGGAGGCACACTATTCACCTGATCTGTCTTTCCTTGAGTGGAGAGGAATTTGACATGCAATTCTACACTTCCACTCCAAACTGCATTGAAAAAATATCTGACGTTGAAAACAATCCCAACAAGGAAAATTTGCTGCTGAAGACACTGATGTGCCATATGTCCTTTAATGCTTAATTACAACAGGGGCCCAACAAGGAAGTCATTAAAGCTGCACCCTATTGTGCCTAGGTATTAGAGGACATATGGTTTCAAGCTGAAGTATAAAGTTATTTGCTTTTATTAAGGGTAACATTTTTTCCCCATCGCGACTACTTTACATGTCAGAAATGTTTGAAACGAATGTTATGCAGTGTTTGGACAATTAGAGGGGAACAACATCTTGGGTTTCAATAATAGGAAGATTTTTCCTCCTACTGCTATAGGACTTTGTGATTATGTAAGTTCTTCTTCTTCTTCTTCTTCTTCTTCTTCTTCTTCTTCTTCTTCTTCTTCTTCTTCTTCTTCTTCTTCTTCTTCTTCTTCTTCTTCTTCTTCTTCTTCTTCTTCTTCTTCTTCTTCCTGTCCTCCTACTTGTCCTCCTATTGCTTTCCCTTCTCCCTTCCCTCTGCTCTTCCTCCTCCTCTTCTTCCTCCTCCCTTCCTCCTCCTCCTCTTCTTCCTCCTGCTCTTCTCCTCCTCCTCCTCCTCCTCTTCTTCTCCTCCCCCTTCCTCCTCCTCCTCTTCCTCTTCCTTTCCCTTACCCCTCCCCTCTCCTCCTCCTCCTCATCTTCTTCCTCCTCCTCCTCTTCTTCTTCTCCTTCCTTCCTTCCTCCTCCTCCTCTTCTTCCTCCTCCTCTTCTTTCTCCCTCCTCCTCTTCTTCTCCTCCCCCTTCCTCCCCCTCCTCCTCTTCCTTTCCCTTCCCCCTCCCCTCTCCTCCTCCTCCTCCTCATCTTCTTCCTCCTCCTCCTCTCCTCTTCCTCCTCCTCTTCTTCTTCTTCTCCTTCCTTCCTCCCTCCTCCTCCTTTTCCTTCTCCTCCTCCTCTTCCTCTCTTCCCCCTTCTTCTTCCTCCTCTTCTCCTCCTCCTCCTTGTCCTCCTATTCCTTTCCCTTCCCCCTCCCCTCTCCTCCTCTTCCTCCTCTTCTTCCTCCGCTCCTCCTCCTCCACCTCCTCCTTCTGCCATATCCATCATTGGAGATTGGCAATCATGTTGGTGGTCCTATTTTTATCAACAGCAGCATGAAAAAGTGCTGCTGACTTTTATCCAAACCAGTCTTAGATTTTGAAGTCATGATGTTCTTCTGCCTTCAATCTTTCCTTGGAGACTTAAGTGAAGGATGCCGTATTTTTCTGGGTGTCGCATCACATGTCCAAAATATTGTAACTTTCACTTTTTTATGGTTTTGATGATTTCCCTTGGCTTTTCCTTGGCTTTCCAAATGTAAGTATTTGGAGGGCTTAAAATATATGATCTCTTAAAGAGGCCCTCCAAAACAGTAATAAGTAGCAATTCTACAGTTACAGGTACTCCTTGATTTATCAACCACTTCTTTAGCAACTGTTCAAAATTACAACGGAAAATGAAAAAAAATGTGACTCACAGATGGTCCTCACACTTACAACTATTGCATGGTCAAAATTTGGGCACTTGGCATCTGGGGTATATTCATGATGGTTGCAGTGCCTCGGAGTCATTTGCAAACTTCCCAACCAGCTTGCGATAAGCAAAATCAATGGGGGAAGCCAAAGTTGCTTAATGACCATGTGATTCACTTAACAACTGCTGTATTTCTGATGCTTCAGGAAGGATCTGCGTGGCTGAATCTTCAGGCAGATGGAAGACTTGTCTAAAGTAAGTTGAGATCCTGAAAGCCAAGAATCAGCCAACCAATTCTTTCATGATTCCTGCTATTTTGCTCCCTAGACAATCCTTGCCCTACAGACCTTGAGAACAGGGGAACTAAAATTAAACTACAATGGCTAACATATTTTTTTTAGGGTTAGGGAGATTGTAAGTTTCCTTCCCACAAGGAGAGTAGAATAGAATAGAATATGCGGCCGCGCAGGGGATCTTGGGAGCCCCACGGCATTCCCATATAACACCTCTCCTGCGCGAGTTGCATTGGCTGCCTGTGGTTTTTCGGGTGCGCTTCAAGGTGTTGATTATCATCTTTAAAGTGCTCCATGGCACGGGTCCTAGTTATCTGCGAGACCGCCTCCTACCCCATACATCCCTTTGCCCGATCCGCTCCCACAGAGAGGGTCTTCTCCGGGTGCCTACGGCCGGGCAATGCCGGCTCGCGATGCCCAGGAAAAGAGCCTTCTCTGTGGCGGGCTCTGCCCTCTGGAACGAGCTACCCCCTGATCTTAGAAACATCACGGACCTGCGACTCTTCCGCAAACTTCTAAAGACTCATTTCTTTCACCTGGCTGGTCTGGCTTAACCTCCGAGACTATATTAGTGACTGATTTTAAATTAAATTAAATTTGTATAAGGGGTTTTAAATTGATTTTAGCACAGGTATTATCAAATTTAATTGGATTTTAGTGATTTTAGGATGTATTTATTTTTTGTATGGTCTTATTTGTGTTTTAACTTTTCTTGTGCACCGCCCTGAGTCCCTTTGGGGAGAGTGGGGCAGTATGTATATAAATCCAATAAAATGAAAATGAAATGAAATATATGGAATGGAATGGAATGGGAATAGGAGTCGGAGTAGGAATAGGAAAAGGAATAGGAAAATAATAGAATTACAGAATAGAATAGAATAGAATAGAACAGAACAGAACAGAACAGAACAGAACAGAACAGAATAGAATAGAATTCTTGATTGGCCAAGGGTGATTGGACACACAAGGAATTTGTCTTTGGTGCAGATGCTCTCAGCGTACATAAAAAGACAAGATACATTCATCAAGAATCATAAGGTGCAACACTTAATGGTAGTCATAGGGCACAAATAAGCAATCAGGAAACAATCAATAGCAATATAAATTGTAAGGATACAAGCAACAAAGTTACAGTCCTGCAGTCATAAGTGGGAGGAGATGGGTGATAGGAATCATTAGAAGACTAATAGTAATGCAGCCTTAGTGAACCTTTTGACAGTGGGGAGGGAATTATTTGTTTAGCAGAGTGATGGCGTTTGGGGAAAAAAACTCTTCTTGTTTCTCATTGTCTTGGTGTGCAGTGCTCTATAGCATTGGAAGGAAAAGAGAGATGACAGGTCTACAGTTAGCTTAATAGATCTAGTTCTCTCCCTGCTTTTAAAGTACTTGCTGGTGCCCTGACAAAGACCTCTGGAAACATATTGCATCACACTCTGAACTTTACCAAATGTCAGCAATTCTTCTCACCCGGTTGTTATTTTAAACAAAAAGCCACTTCATATTCCCCACCCCTCCCTCCAAATAACCTTCCTTCACATTAAGGCCCAGTGGCCTGCAAAATTAAAAGTATTGAAGCGCACACCATCTCCGATCAGGGTTCCCCAACCCTTGGTTTTTTTGTTTTTTTTAAAGTAAAGAAAATCTAACGAAAAGATCGCCAGTAGAAGCTACCTGCAAAATGTCTAGGTGCAGATCTCCTCAGGGAGGGCAATCTAGAAAAGGGAATCGGATCACGGCCATGTTTCTTTAAAACTGTGTCTGGTGGGCCCAAGCACATGGGAATGGACTAGAGAGAAAGAACGAGAGTCCATTTTTCAATTCTTTTTCTGTGTGTTGCTGGAGCAGGCAGCCCCCATTTCATAACGAAGAAGCAATGGATGAAAACTAATCAAGGAGAGAAGCAACGTAGAACTGAGGAGACATTTTCTGACAGGGCAATCCATCAGCGGAACAACTTGTCTCCAGAAGTTGTGAATGCGCCAACACTGGAAGTTTTTAAGAAGATATTGGATAGCCATTTGTCTGAAGTGGTGTAGGGTTTTCTGTCTAGGCAGGGGGTTGGACTAGAAGACCTCCAAGGTCCCTTCCAACTCTCCTCTTCTCTTTTCTTCTCTTCTCTTCTCCTCCCCCCTCACTCTCTTCTCTTCTCTTCTCTTCTATTTCTAAGCAGTTCGGAGAACCAGATGTGGGAAGAATTCTTATTTTGTTTGTTTCCACTTTACAGGGCTAATCCTGTAAGGAAGGCAGGAAAGAAACATTCTGGTGATGTTTGTAGCCTGATCTTCATTGCCCTGCTTACAGAAACTGCCTCTCTGGTTAACCCTTATTACACTGTAACAGCTAAGGTGAAGCGCCCATCAACGTGAGTGATGTTGACTTGGCCACGCCCACCCAGTCACATGGTCACCAAGCCCCATCTACCCGGCTGCTCATTAGGGCAGAGAACCGGGTGTTAAATTATTTGAATCCCACCACTGATCTAGTTGTATGTTGTTGCTCTCCAAATTGAACTTTTACCCTAAATGGATCCTTGCTATATAGTGACAAGGTCGGGTGTGATCTCAATAATTAAAATCCCTGTCCTGCTTAATGATTCCCCAAGCCATCCTGTGGCGACATAAATTCAGCCCCAGTTTTGTGATTCAAAACACTAGCCGGAGACACCCGCGAATCGTATGTGGATCATTAAATTCACAATGAATGTCAGAGACGAAATAAAGGAGAAAAACACTTTGAGAGATCAGAATAATGTGTGCTCTGAGGTGACATCCATCAAGATAAATTATCTTATCCTACTTGAGCTTGTTATTCTTTATTTGATTTGGTTTCTGGGGGTTGTTTTTGTTATGCTGTGTTGTAAGGTTTCCAAAGGCCTTGATCTTCAAAAAAATTCTCATCTCTGTCATTCCGATCCTTTCGCGCAACAATAGGATTTGCAATGGAGCCATTTAGGTACCTCGCAAAGGTGACAACAGGCTTGTGAACCATGCACGAATCCTTGGAAGATAAAATGGGAGCGGCAAACTGAAAGAACAGGGATGTGTGTAGCAATGGAATTGGAGGCAAACGGAGGGATTGGGATTTTGATTGATTATGAATTATTCTGTTAGAATTGTCTAGATGGAACTGGGGGAGAAAAAGGTCTATTTCCCCAGCATTATAAATCTGCAAAAGGTAAACTTAAAGTTGGATTAACAGAGGGATACAATCAAGATCAAGGGAGGTACTAATACCACTCTGTAAAGCCTTAGTAAGACCACACCTAGAGTACTGCATCCAGTTTTGATCACCACACTATAAAAAAAGATGCTGAGACTCAGTGGGATTCAGCCAGTTCACACCTATTCGGGAGAACCGCTTGTTAACTTTCTAAGCAGTTTGGAGAACTGGTTGTTGGAAGAAATCTCCTTTTGTTTTCCCCCACTTTATGGGGAAAGTGCAGAGAAGAGCAACCAGGATGATTAGGGGACTGGAAGCTAAAACATATGAAGAATAGTTAGGGCTAGGGTTGACAGAGTGGCTCAATGGCTAAGATGCTGAGCTTGTTGATCAGTAAGGTTGGCAGTTCGGCGGTTCGAATCCTAGCATCGCGTAACAGAGTGAGCTCCCATTATTTGTCTGAGCTTCTGCCCATCTAGCAGTTCGAAAGCATGTAAAAAATGCAAGTAAAAAAATAGGGATCACTTTGGTGGGAAGGTAACAGCGTACCATGTGCCTTCGGCATTTAGTCATGCCGGCTACATGACGACGGAGACATCTTCGGGCAGTGCTGGCTCTTTGGCTTTGAAACAGAGATGAGCACCACCCTCAGAGCCAGGAACGACTAACCTATATGTGCGATGGGAACCTTTACCTTTACCTTACAATGTGGTAATCATCTTAGGGAGTCATTGGTCCCCTGGAAGCCCCAGACTGATGACCTAGCTAGGTCTTCAGGGACTTCTGGAACATTATCAGGAATGGAGCTAACCTCACTTTGCCCACAGGTTCATATCACGGGAGCCATCTTCATGCCTCACTGATTAAAAAGCCAGCCCAGTTACCTGTGAGCAATGGAGATGTAAGTTAGTCAAAATGTATATGCATTTTCCCCCTTTATACCTCTCTATTGATGATCACTGATGAGAACGTACAGACTTACCGTATTTTTGGAGTATAAGATACACCTTTTTCTCCCAAAATCAAAGGTGAAAATCTGGCCTGCATCTTATACACAGAATACAGCATTTTTGGCCCCGCCCCCTTCACAAAAATGGGCATGCAGAGGGTTTGGGAGGCCTGCAAAGTGCTCCTGGGGGCTGGGGAGGGCAAAAACGAGCAAAAAAACAGGCCATATTTTTGCTCGCTTCCCCCCCCCATCCCCCAGGAGTACTCTTCAAGCCTCCTAAAGGCTATGCATGTCCCTTAAAAAAGAAGCTCATTTTCATGAAAAATTGACCATTTTTTGCTCCTTTTTTGTCCCCTACCCAGCCCCCAGGTGCACTTTGCAGACCTCTCAAACTCTCTGCATGCCCTGTTTTTCACAAAAAATGAGGCATTCAGAGGGTTTAGGAGGTCTGCAGAGTACAAAAACTTTTTTTTAAAAAATTTACCTCTTCAAAATCTTGCACCTTATACTCCGGTGCATCTTATACGCTGAAAAATACGGTATATTTATCTGCCCGGAGGGGAATAAGATTACTCATTACAATGGTTTTCCCAACCAGGTGCCCTTCTATTGGGTTATCACTCCTCTCAACCAAACAATCATTGAGAGCTAACTGCCAAGTGGGAAAGTCTACATTTTGGGGAAGAGAAGGAAAGATTTTACTATGTCCCTCTGCCACAATGCACAGTACTGGTGAAGGCTAACAATTGGACAAATGTACAGTGGAAGGGAAGTGTGGTGGCTCAGCAGTTAAGACACTGGGCTTGTCAGCTGGAAAGCCGGCAACCCAGGTTTGAGACCCGAGCACCGCATGATAGGGTGAGCTCCCATCCTTGCTCCAGCTCCTGCTCACCCAAAAGCATGAAAATGCGAGTAGATAAATAGGTACCACTGCAGTAGGAAGGTAACACCACTCCAGGGCATGATGCTGGCCACATGAGTGCAGAAATGTCTTCGGACAGTGCTGGATCACAGAGTTGCCAGACGAAGGGAATAGCTAAAGAACAGGGGTCGACTTGGGCGTAAGGCCACAGGTGGACAATGAATGTCCCCTCCCAGAGGAAATAAAAGAGGAGCGAAAGGGGAGTGGAGTTTGCAGGAGACAATTAGTTCATTCCTGCATTCTTGCCAAGTATTGCGGCTGGCCGCTCTCCAGGTCTAATCAAGGTCAGTAATTGTGAACTATGTTGAAAGACTGTGGGAGAGGAAATACCTTGCTGGAGAGGAATTCACTGTACATTAAATAAAAGAGGTTTCTCGGGATGAGGATTCGGCTTCGTGCTGCTAGGGAAGCCTAGGTCAGAACAGAAGCATAGCGATGTGGCCTACAGTGATGTCAGAGGTAGCGTCTTCTGGGAAGAATGTCATTGAGTTTGCTCCGTCCTAAGAAAGTCTCTTGTTTTCTGTGGTTTTTGTATAAATACATTTTTCACATCATTATCTCCGTTAAATGAAAACTTGCTTTATCTGGGCCCCAAGAGGATTTTGAGAATGTCAGTTCTCTAAAATAAAGTCAAGATGTATCTCTTTCAAGCTGAGCTTGACTCTTGAAGGACTTCATGGATTCATCCATGGAGTTTCCTTGGCAGCATCATAGGGGATGTTTGCAGCTGCGGCTTTCATCTTTATTTATATAAAATGCCATAAAACTAAGAAAGAGCATAATTTAAATAGGCTATCATTCATTCCAAAGGTACCCTCCTTTTTTTTTACATGGTAGTTGTTTTCCCTAATTAGATGGGCATTTGTGACAAATTTGACTGAGGGTGGAAATCTTATTTATTTTTATTTTATTAGTGCAATTCATACGATCATATGTGCAGGGCAGTGTAAGGTATTTGTTATACCACAGAAGCTGCCATAAAAGAATGTGATTGTAGGTAATTAAATGCAGTCACTCATAGATTTGCATGGTCTCTGGATTACAAAACACAACTTCACAGTCTGTGGAAGGAACATTTCAAAACACGTACTATCCAAAAATTCCAGAAGGGTTATTAGTGGACTGTAAGATACAGACATTTCTTAAGTGAAATGATCAGTGGTGGGTTTCAAATTTTTTTAGAACCTCGTCTGTAGGTGTGGTCTGCTTTGTGGGAGTGGCTTGCTGGCCATGTGACTGGGTGGGAGTGGCTTGCCAGTCATGTGACTGAGTGGGAGTGGTTTGCCAGCCATGTGACTGGATGGGCATGGCCAACTTGTAAAATGTGGTGAAACTCACTTAACAACGCTCTTGCTTAGCAACCAAAATGTTGGCTCAGACACTCTGGCATTTGAAGCACGCAAGTCTTAAAGCTGTCAAGCGACAAGGCCCTTGCACCCCTAACCCTTTAGAAAAAAAACACGAGTGTTCAAACTTGACAGCTTTAAGACTTGTGAACTTCAACTCCCAGAATTCCTCTTCTCGCTCTTCATCTTGATGATGTGTGGAGGGGTGGGGGGAGGGAGCTGGAACCGGTTCTAAATGGCACTGTAGATTTGTGGAGCCTCTTCTATAGAAGAGATTAGAACTGGCAGGAAGCCACCCCTGGAATAGATGCTGTACTCATGGAAGAGGCTGCTTGTCAGAATTAGTCCTTTGAAGAGGTGCACTACTTGGTTCAAACTTTGCAATATTTGACCTAAAATTCCAGAAACCATCTTTTGGCTTGAGATAGGTTCAAGAGCCTTGATTTCTGCAGTCTTCCAACATTTAAGTCACATTTATACTGCACTCTGCTTGGAGGAAAATATATCAGATACACTTGTTTGATGGATTAGTTCTCTCCTCCTCGCTCCCGCCTTCCCTCCTCTCTCCCCTCCCCTCTGATCTCTTCTCCTTTCTCTCTTGCCATCCTTCTCCTCTTCTCTCTTTTTTCTCCCTTCTCTTGTTCTTCCTCCCCTCCCCTCTCCCCTCTTCTCTTCCCTCCTTGAGGAATGGACCCAGGGGTGGGCTTCAAAAAATTTAGCAACGGGTTCTCTACCCAGTTGCTGGGTGGGCTTTGCCTAGTTGGTCTCCTGCACCACGGGCGAGCGTCTTTGCCCTTCCCAAGCTCCAAAGGTTTTTCCTTGAGCCTCTGGAAGGGCGAAATCGGCTTCCCCAGGTCCAGAGGCCCTCTGGAGGCCAAAAATGGGCCTGTTTCTAGCCTTCCTGAACTTCCAGGAGCCCATTTTTCACTCTCCCCAAGCCTCCGCATGCGACCTGCACTTACCTGCATCCAAAATGGGCTATGTGGGGACTTCTGGGAGGGGAGGGGCGTTCAGGGTGGGGCCAGCCAGGAGTGGGATTTGGGGTTTATCCGAACTGCACAGAATCTTAGCTAGAGGTTCTCCAGAACCCGTGCGAACCTCCAGCAGCTAATGGACTCCGTGAAGAATAGAACTAGCCTGTTTTTGTCCCCTTGTGGCTACTAGTTTCTCTTCCATTAAATAATTTAAAAAGAACACGTAGCAAATATTATTCCAGGGTTCATATAAACCAAATTATATTTACATGTTAACCTGGCATGATGTTCAAAGGGCTGCATTCACCCACCACCTCCTCAATGAGCTTTCCTTTTTCGCACTTCTCCAGATTGCATGACGCATTTGTGCAGCTTAAATCCATGTACAAAAATACACACTCAGGCCCACAAACCAGGGTACAATGCATAGAAAGTGCGTAGATGAAGGGAACTAGCATATCAAAGGATATGTATTAGAAATAATTGTAAGCAGAAAAGCACATATTAGATTAACACGCATATAAACATGTACGTAATTATTTCGATGGAATGGGAATTTTAATTTCATTTCCCTACTCGATTTTTTTTTTAACATGCACAAACACTGAGCGAGGTTTTAAAAATGTGTCTTGGGAATCTCATAAACTGTAAATAACAAATTGTATGTTACATAATTTTTAGATTTTGAATAATGTTAGCAGCGATCCATACAATCATTAGCACACAAGAATATTTTGTTTGTGCTGTCTGTTCTATATCATTACCTGGGATTAGCTTGAAAATACTTAAAAAGTAATATACAGCTCTCTGGAAAAACTGCATTTAGAAAAAAAAACATTTTTGCATAATAACCCCTTTTATCTTAGAATCAAAGGCTTCATTGACTATTAACCGGCTATGGAGGCTGACATTAAGAATCTATTTATGCCTTATTGGCGTCTTCTGAAATTTCTTATCTGAATCCCCTAAGAAATATATATATTAAAAAGAAACAGACAATAGTTCAATCTTTTCTGCATCTCAGGAACAAATGTTTGAAAATCAATTTTTAAAACTAAAGGCCCATATCAATGAATTATGAATGACTATTAAGATGTTTATTTGGTATATATTGGTTTATTGGATATACTTATTATAATGCATCATCTGGCTGTTATAAATCATCTGAAACAATAATACCTCTCCTCTGCAGAAATCCAGCCTCTTCCATATTTGTTTATTATCTCTTGGACATTATAATGGCACCTTTCCCTAATGATTTTTCACAACCACAATGCCTGTAGATCGGCTTGTGCATTATTTGGTGCGGTGCTCATTCTCAGTCGCTTTTATTAACTTGCTTGATTTATTATCCTGAATTTTATTTTTATTTATTTTTGTTTTACAGACTTGTTGGTCTCCAAAAGGACTCATCATATCAGGGACATGAAAGAGTTCCATTCCAAGGTTTCCTTGGAGAAGTTTAGTTCATTTATTCAACTTTTAGGCTGCCCGTCATCCATAGCGAGCGCTTAGAGAGAGCTATGGAGCACTATGGAGAAGTGTATCAGTCTTAAGTGCTGTTGCTATTCTAATTTTCTGAAGTTCTCTGACTTGGGCCTTTCTTACAATATTGAGTGGTGGCATTGTGCCAAGCATCACAGAGATTTTTTTTATTTTTTAAAAGCCGTGAATATGTCAGGTAACATTTGACAAATATGTCAGATAATTTTATAACTATAATTAGCGAGTAATACCTGTTTTTCAACTAATTATTTCCAGTAGGCAGAATATAAAACTTCCGTCAAATCTAAGTGGTTGGAAAATTGTCTTCAGATCCATAAGCAAAAAAATCCCCCACAGAATTAGTAATCCTATGTATCCTTTTGATTCTTCCACTAGTGACCCTAAGGTCAAGCTTTAGAGAGGATCCCTTTGGATTGCATTTCTAAAGGAAGTTTGCTTTAGCCTGACATCCTGATGTTTCATCAACGCAAGTGGGGATTGTTGGTTGCGCAAGCATGCCATATGGAGGCGCGCACACGCACACATTCCCTCCTGCATTTATTTAAAGAGCAAACTTCTCCAAAAAAAGTACAAACCAATTAAGCAACACTAAGTGACAGCCAGCTCTTTGAAAAGAATTTATTTCCTCCCTCAGATGCCTGGGAAAAACAGAAGTTTGCGCAAACTTCTGCTGTCAGAGAAGTGCAGGCTATCCTCTAGGTATGCATTGATTGTCATGCTTGATTGCTTATTATGGGATTCAAATGATGAAAGAAGGAAGGAGAAGGAACAGAAAGCGTTTCTGGAATTCGTGCCTCAGAGTCCCACATCACACACACACACACACACACACACACACAATCAGGCTGTTGTAGGAGAAATACTGGGTGCTTACTGATAAATAATTTTACCTCACCTCCGGTGCTTCATTAGAGCCATTTGGCTGCCTGTACATCTTCTAACAAGCTATGGTCATTATCTCATGATAATTGCATCTCCTAGAATTGCCCTATTGCTGAAGTGCAACCGTAAATTTTAATTATCATGAAAGAGAGCGCTTCTCACCGGTTCGCCACCGTGTTCGGTGTGCTCTGCGACAGAGGAAACAGCACATGGATTTTTTCTTCTATAAGGAAAGCCGTATTTAATAGTTTTTTGGGGGTTCCGCGGTGGAAAATGACATTGAGGTTGTGTATCACACAGCCAATTAATGTTCAGCTTTGGTGGCGGCTGGCTGGGCAAAATGACCCATGAAGTGGAACATGCGATCTTGGCCTCTCCATTAGTCACCTGATCGGACCAGACAAGGTCTTTGCACAGTTCTTCCCATAAACCTTTCAGAGGATGGGGTTGGGGGGTGGGGAAGCATCGGCTGATCGGACGGGAAGGAGGTGCCCCACTTTGTCTCCGATGAGAATTGATGCCCAGCCTGCCAAGGGTCAGAGCACCCATATGTTCAATTCCCAGCATGCAGCTGACCTTTGGGGGCTCTAATTATTGGAGAAGGATCAGGAAAGTCAGCTTTTCTTTCTATTACAGTAGACTGTAGATGAGATTCCCTCAAAGGGTGGACAGTCGGAACCTATGATGTCACCACGGCCATCACTTCCCACCTCCTCTGACACTGGACAGTCTACTGGCACTGGGTCTTCCCCACCTTCTCCAGCTTTCTGCCCCTTTCCTTCCTGCTATTGGAAGAAATGCCCACCTGGGTTGAGTTCCAAGTGGGAAGAAAGACACCGAAAACATGGAGATTGCTTGGAAAGATGGTTTAAAGGTGGACAGGGCCACATGGTTTGAGATCCTGTGCAAAAAAGCACATGAGTGAGAGAGGAAGATAGATTTACACTCTCTCTTGGGCCCTGCCTTGGAGCTTCCTGTTCCTGTGTATGAAATGTATTCTGATTGGTTGTCAGACTTCCCTTGGGTCATGCAGGGGCAAATTGATAGGCTGTCCTGAGTCCCAGGCTTGGTTTAGTCTTGCTGGATGATGTAATCTTCCTAGGTGCCATGTGGTGAGATGCATAGAGGGCTAATCCTATCATGTCCTGATGTCTTAATCCCATCACCCTGGAGCTGAAGGGATGGGGAGGGAGCTGCAGGAAGCTGCTTTGTCTTTAAAACATGTTTCTCCTTTTCTCATCCAGGGAAACATAATATTCTGCCTTTTTAATATTTCCTAGAATATGCCATGCTTCTAGGACAGGGGTGCGTGCAAACTTCCTACACTGCTAAAGGATGGGATATGAGCTACAGAGCCCAGATTGGGACCACTGCAAACAGGTGAAAAACCTTAGACTTTCTCACTCAACCATTCTTTTCCAAATCCTTCCTAACTTCTTAAGAAAGGTCTTTCAGATGACACTCATCTGTCTGAACTATGTAGAAGTGACGAAAACAAGAGCCGATTTCGAAGAGCTTGATAAACCACTAGCAATGGAAAAATCTCACTGTGTTATGATTTTTCCTTAGCGTGAAGACAGAAAACATCCCTCCATTCGAATAGCAGTCCCATCTCTTTCAGGTTGCTGAGGTCAATTCTTGGTGACTTCGTGTCTGTGTTATTTTCTTGGCAATAGAAAAATGGGTCTTTCGGAAGTTCTGGAAGGCCAGAAATGGGGCTTCTGGAGCCTAGTGGATGCAGTTTGTTGGGGATATCTCCGTTAGGAGACAGAAAGTTGTGCAGCGGAATGTGCAGCTAGAGAAATGTTGTTAGTAATCACACAAATAGTATCTCAGACACTGCTAGTAAAAACAAGTAGCTTTACTGGTGTTGTAAAACTAAACTACTGCTTCATAAGCAGTAGATAGTGAATCAAACAAAGTCCTTAACAAACAAACAATTGCTTACAGTCGCAATTCACGATTCTTCCTTCTTCAAACAGTCAGTCATGGTCGAGCAATCAGGGAGCAATGAAGTAGAGAGCAATCAGCAGAGAGAGAGAGAATGCGCTCTCCTGACTTCCTCTTATTGCTGAGATAATTAGAGCTTCTAATTGCATTCAAACATCTTAAAGCAACAAAGACCATTAGTTATCATGGTATTATATATTGCCTACCCAACACTAGGAGTCTACTCCTAACACAGTTTTCACCCTTCCAGAGGCTGGAGAAGGTGAAAAGCCTCCCACCCCCATGGTGCAGAAGGCCAACTAGGCTACGCCCACCATGGCCATACACCCCCAGCAACCAGGCAGGGAACCCATTGCTGAAATTTTTGAAGCCCACCCCTGGATAATGTCCAGAGAGCTGTCAAACTGTATTTAAAAGTGGCCCAAGATTGTCAATTGCCATCTCTGGGTGGTTTTTCACAGGCAGTTTGATTGCTGTTTTGGGCAGAAGGTTTGGGGTTAAAAGTACCTTCATCTGGTTTTATCCTGCCATGAAATTCTTAGCTCTCTTTCTAATATTAAGCTCTGTCAGGGGGCTTGTTCCATTAATTTATGAGGGCTGCAAATCCCAAAGACTAAAGCAACTGACACAAAAACACTGAACCAAAGCAATCGATTTCTTTTTAAGAAGTTATCATTTCTAGAGTTATGGATAAACAATGTACCTTTGAAGTAGACAAGAGTCCTGGGAGCCAAAAATGGCCCGTGTGCAGTTTTGGAATTACGTACAAGGATGGTGCCTTTGATGACGGGAATCCAGGTTGAATCGTTCTTAAAGTGGACCCGTTGACATTGATGACATGTAAGTTGATTGATCCAAGAAACGGCATAGGACAACTTGTGATTCTATGGAGCCCTTGGTGCAGCACCCCATACATTGGTACATTTCTCCACTCCTGTCCCAGTTGGGTTTCCATGTCCTAGCTTAATAAACTTGCAGTTATGGAGAATTTCTCTTAATTGGTTTTTGTGGGGGGGGGGGGGAAGCCTTTAAAAAAAACACTACATTTCTATAAAGTACCCTGTAAATTATAGCTTGGTTATAGACTGGGTATTCCAAAAGGGGACAAACAATCAGTGATAGAGCACTTACCATATTTTTTGGAGTATAAGATGCACCTCCCCGCCCCCCATAAGAGGCTGAAAAATTGGGTGCGTCTTATACACTGACGCACTTTTGCATTTTTGGTCTCCCCAAACATTTGCAAAAATGGACATGCACAGCAGTGGTGGGTTTCAAATTTTTTTAGAACCTACTCTCTAGGTGTGGCCTATTTTGTGGGCGTGGCTTGGCAGTCATGTGACAGGGTGGGAGTGGCCACCTTTTAAAATGTGGTGAAACTCATTTAACAACGCTCTTGCTTAGCAACCAAAATTTTGGACTCAATTGTGATGATAAATTCTTTCTTTCTTTCTTTCTTTCTTTCTTTCTTTCTTTCTTTCTTTCTTTCTTTCTTTCTTTCTTTCTTTCTTTCTTTCTTTCTTTCTTTCTTTCTCTCTCTCTCTCTCTCTCTCTCTCTCTCTCTCTCTCTCTTTCCTTCCTTCCTTTCCTTTCCTTTCCGTTGGGTCACTGGCAGCGGCGAGCCAGATTTACTTCCAGGCACGCCGGTGGAACCCCCTCTCAAATTTCACCAACCGGCTCTCGTGAGTAGGTGCGAGCCTGCAGAAACCCACCACTGATGCACAGCCTTTAGGAGGCCTGCAAAGTGCTCCTGGGAGCTGGGGAGGGCAAAAGCAACCAACAAATGGACCATTTTGTGGTCATTTTTGTCCACCCCCAGCCCCCAGGAGCACTCTACAAGCCTCCTAAAGGCTATGCATGCACGTTTTTTTGGCAAAAAGCAGGCCTGTTTTCATGAAAACGAGCCATTTTTTCCTCGTTTTTGCCCCCCCCAGCCCCTAGGAGCACTTTGCAGGCCTCTCAAACTCTCTGCATGCCCCCCTTTTCACAAAAAAATGAGGCATGCAGAGGATGTGGGAGGCCTGCAGAGTGCAAAAACTTTTTACCTCTTCATAATCTTGATGCATCTTATACTCCGGTGCGTCTTATACTCTGAAAAATATGGTAATCCCTCCCTTCCTAGGAATTTCATCTCTCTCATATGGACAAAGGACTCTGGGGATCTGCAAGAGGTATGTAAGATCACTTACGGTATCCAGTAAGCTCTTCAAGAGAAATCCTTTTTTTTGGGGGGGTGTCTTGTTTCATGAAATCCTTAAAGTGAAGATGGCGAAAATTAAACTGATTCAGGCTTATTATGGAATATGTCATCCTAGAACTAATTGAATCAGCCATCCAATTTATTGCTGAATGGTCTTTGCAAATCTCAGGACTTTTAATGTTTTTTGGAGATGGGGAGCATGGTTTCCAATTCTTGAGAGATGAAGGAAGAGCTAATCATTTTTATCCATAATATGAAGATTAGATAAAGAGAGAGACATGGAGAGTTACTTCAGAGTACTTTGGTATCTCTCTCTCCTTCCTTCCTTCCTTCCTTCCTTCCTTCCTTCCTTCCTTCCTTCCTTCCTTCCTTCCTTCCTTCCTTCCTTCCTTCCTTCTGACACACAAAGAGTAGGAATTTAGACAGGGGTGGGTTCCGGCTTGTGTTACTACCGTTTCACTTCAGGGGTGTTCTGCAGGCGCTTCGCACGAGCGCACATGCGCAGTAGTAAAAAATTGTTCTGCGCATGCGCAGAAGCAAAAAACAAGATAGCGGAGCCTATAGCACCCCCGATAGAACCAGTTCAGGCCGTGGCTTGTTATTACCTACTCAGCCAAACCGGTCTGAACCAGTAGGAACCCACCTACTGGATCCTTTTTGGAGAAGGTCCGGGGTATAAATCTGAATAAATCTAAATCTCTGAATCTAGATCAAAGTATCTCAGATAGATGGCAGTCCAACCTCTACTGAATGCTTTCACTGTAAGGAGATCCTGCCACATCTTCAGGTAAGAATGTGGTGTCAAACTGCAATTGCTGTCAACATGTTTTCCTAATACGCAACTGCCGTTCCGCATCTCTAAATAATTACTCGATGCCTGGCTTTCTAGGAGAATAAACCACAGGGCCTGACCTTCTTCTCTGTGAGATGCTTTCTGTGGGACATCCATCCTTTTGGGTAGGTACAGATGGCAACACACCACCTATTTCCACCAACAGAATGAAGTGTACCTCCTGTATTCCTCCCCAGGGCCCAGAAATCACACCTGTTGTCAATACTGAATCAACCTGCTGCATTTCCAAGCACACGTTGATGGAAGGAAGAATAACCTCTCAGCCATACCACTGTCCCTCCCTACAAGAAGTACAAGGCTCAACTATAAATTATTCTGTCAGGGTTCCAAGTAATAGACCCATAGCAAGCAAAACTCTGAGGCAGGTACATTCCTCAAAGAATAGCTTTATTGGATATATCATATTGGCACAGATCTGGTGAAAACCGGCTCTGAAGGTTCCCACAGTTTTCACCTAATTAAAAGTTTTCCCTCAACCCCAAACAACCAGTCACATGGTCCAATCGCACCACTGTCTGGTTGCCAGGTGATATCACTCTTCCTTCCTCCAGGTCAGGTATGAGCACGTCCTTGGTTCCCAAGAGAAAGTATTTTATTTTGGCTACAAAACTCCCGCCTCCCTATCCTTCAAGTTGTGTCCCACCAGTGAGGAGGTTGGGGAGGAATATGGGCCAGTCCTGGAGGCTGGGGAAGGCTCTGATGAGGGCTCTGTGTTGGAGGCAGAGATGGGGCCAAAGCCACCTGGAAGTTCTCAGCTGCTAGACAGCAGTGAGGGAGAAGAGCAGCTGGAACAGCTGGAGCCTGTTCTCAGGGTGCGCATGCGCAGAGCTGCCACAAGAAAAGAACAGCTAAGAAATCAGGGTCAACTTGGGAGTAAAGCCACAGATGGATGGTCAATCAATCAATCAATAATTTACTTATATACCGCGTCCTCTCCCCAAGGGGACTCGGAGCGGTGCACAGGGAAAAATTAAAACAACATAAAATATATACATGAATAAATACAATAAAAACAGATTAAATCAACTGTCCCTGCACTAAAATCCCCATTTTTAAAATTAACATTCCCTAACCCCTGAGGTAGAGACTAACCTAGGCCGGCCAAGCAGAAAAAGTGAGTTTTTAATTTCTGACGGAAGGAGCGGAGGTCCGTAGTTGTTCTAATGTCGGGGGGAAGGTCGTTCCAGAGGGCTGGGCCCGCCACAGAGAAGGCCCTTCCCCTGGGCGTCGCCCGCTGACAAAGTCTAGTGGACGGCACCCGGAGAAGTCCCTCTCTGTGGGAGCGAATCGGCCGGGAAGATGTATGGGGCAGAATCCGATCCCGCAGATAGCTAGGTCCCGAGCCATGGAGCGCTTTAAAGATGAGAACTAGCACCTTGAAGCGCACCCGAAAGACGACAGGTAGCCAGTGCAGCTCGCGCAAGAGCGGTGTTACATGGGTATACCTTGCGGTACCCATTATTGCTCGCGCGGCTGCATTCTGGACTAGCTGAAGTCTTCGGGTGCACCTCAAGGGGAGCCCCATGTAGAGAGAGTTACAATAGTCCAGTCGGGATGTCACGAGAGCATGAATGACTGTGCGAAGGGCGTCCCGATCCAATAGGGGGCGCAACTGGCGAACCAGGCGAACCTGGTAAAATGCCCTCCTGGCCACGGCTGTCACTTGATCTTCCATGGACAGCTGGGCATCCAGGAGGACACCCAAGTTGCGTGCCCCATCCACAGGGGCAAGATGTTCGCCCCCTATGGCCAGCGATGGAATCAGCTGGTTGAATCGGGCAGCCGGAAACCACAGCCACTCGGTCTTGGTCGGGTTGAGTCTGAGTCCGTTACTTCCCATCCAGATCCGTACGGCTTCCAGGCACTGGCACATCACCGCTACGGCATCGTTGGGGTGGTTTGGGGTAGATTTATACAGCTGAGTATCATCAGCGTAGAGATGGTACTCTACCCCAAAGCCACGGATGATCTCACCCAGCGGCTTCATATATGTGTTGAACAGGAGAGGCGAGAGGACCGACCCCTGAGGCACCCCACATGTGAGGGGTCTCGCGGTCGACCTCTGCTCTCCTGCCAACACAAATTGCGATCGACCAGAGAGGTAGGAGGAGAACCACCATAAAACGGTGCCTCCCACCTCCAACCCCTCCAGCCGATGCAATAGGATACCATGGTCGATGGTATTGAAAGCCGCCGAGAGGTCTAATAGGACCAGGATGGAGGAGCAACCCCCATCTCTGGCCCTCCAGAGATCATCGACCAACGCGACCAAAGTCCTCTCGGTGCTATGCCCGGGCCGAAAGCCGGACTGGCGTGGGTCTAGATAATCAACTTCCTCCAGGTGACGGGGAAACTGTTGTGCCACCACACTCTCAACAACCTTCGCCAAAAAGGGAAGGTTGGAGACTTGACGATAGTTGGTTAATAAAGCTGGATCCAAAGAGGGCTTCTTAAGGAGGGGCCTCACCATAGCCTCTTTTAGGGAAGCAGGCAAGGAACCTCACTTAAGGATGCGTTGACAACCTCTTGGAGCCAGCCTCGTGTCACCTCCCAGGATGCCAGTAGAAGCCAGGAGGGACACGGGTCCAATAAACATGTGGTGGCTCGCAGTCGCCCACGTAACCTGTCCATATCCTCGGAAGTAACGGAGTCAAACTCCTCCCAAACAAGATCTGTCTCGTGGCATCCCACTGGGCCATCAATGGAGGCTAACTCATTGTGTATCTGAGTGATTTTCTCCTGCAGAAAAATCACAAATTCCTCTGCTCTACCCTGTAGCGGGGCTTCCCGCACCCTCTGTTGAAGGAGGGAGCGGGTCACCCCAAACAGGGCAGCAGGGCGGTTTTCTGCGGATGCTATGAGAGTGGCACAATGATGACGTTTGGCCACTCTCAGCGCCACAATGTAAGTCCGTAAATGGGCTCTTACCTGTGTCCGGTCAGATTCAGAACGGGTAGACCTCCATCTTCTCTCTAGGCATCTCTTGTGGCGTTTCATCACCCTCAGCTCCTCGGTAAACCAAGGAGCCAGAGTGGCTCGCCGCCGCAAGAGAAGCCACAAGGGCGCGACCCGATCCAAGGCTCCCGTGGTCGCAATATTCCATGCGTCCACGAGGTCCTCCATCGGGGCGCGGGTCAGGGGTACAGGAAGTGGCCTAAGCGCCGTCTGGAACCCATCAGGGTCCACCAGGTGCCTGGGGCGGAACCAAATAGGTGACTAAGGTTCCGCCTCCCCGCGGTGAGGGGCAGCAGTTGGAAAGTCGAGCCGGAGAAGTGAGTGGTCTGTCCATGACAGGGGCGTGATGACTATATCCCCTATACCCAGATCACTCTTCCATTGGCCTGAGACAAAGATGAGATCCGATGGTGAATGCCCCCCCCCGCCTTCTAGGAAATAAAAGAGGAGCGAAAGAGGAATGGGCTTTTGAAGGAGACAATTCATTTGTTTGTTCATTTCAGGAGTGTGAAGATCTGTCCATGAATCTCAGGGACTCTCTGTCAAGTCTTTCCTTGCACAGCACTGCGTTGGGAAAATATTTACATGGCAGCTTTCCAAGCTATATAAGGTCTGTGGTCATAAATTTACCTTTGAAAGGCTGTTTACCAGGCCTTTGCTGAATGTGAATGAGGAGAATTCACATTCATTTAATAAAAGGGATTTTGACGGGACCAGGAATCTGCTTCATGCTTTTTGGGGAAGCCTAGGTCAGATCTCCAGTGCGGCAACACCAAAGCTCCAAGATGGATTTGGTCATATTTCCCTTTTCTTTTATTTCCTAGTGAAATAACTGTGTGAAGAGCCCATTTCATTCCAGTTCCCGCATCTTATCTTGTCCTGCTCTCCTGTACAAGCCACATCAAGCATCACTTTCTTCCAGATTGACAGGAACTAATGGGAAGACCTAAATATTTTAAAGGCAGCAGCCCATTTCAGACCGATAAGGAGCTCAGGTGGGTTTCCCTTCCTGAGGAATTGGCAGTTAATAATAAAGCGAGGTAACATTCCTATCATTTCCCACCTCCCTCACGGTCCATCTCTGAGAGAATTCCCACATGCAGAACAAACCAGGGCTGCCTTTCGGCCTCAGCACCGTGTAGGTCTGTGTGCTAATTAGTCTTTTTGGATTCAGCCGTAAAGGAAATCTCCCTTTCGCAAAGAAGTCCCTTACATGTCTTATTTCAGTGAAGGTCATTTGTAGACTGGAGGTCTTTTCTTGTCAAGATATGATGAATACCATGTATGGAGGGAGAAGAGCATCAGGACTCGTATTAGCCGGAAAACCCACTGATCTGTGAATAACCTAAAAAAGAAAACCCGAAGATTAGCAGCGCTGCTTTTAAGAATGATCCATCAAATTCAACAAGCAGATTCGTAGAGATGAATCATCGACTCCTGCTCATTCCCACAGTACAGCAAAGGTTATTTTATTCCACTTCCAGTTTGGGAATAAGACAGACGTGGACAAAAGGCGCCTGTCCATTCTGCAATTCTGCTGATTTTCTTTCGCGGTTCCCAAAGTTGCTTTTTTCAAGAGGCAAATGGACGTTCTGTTTGTTTTTGTTTTTTTGAAGACGTTTTGCTTCTCATCCGAGAAGCTTCTTCGGCTCCGAGCTCTGAGCTGGAGAAGCATCTTGGATGAGGAGTGAAACGTCTTCAAGGAAAAACAAAAGAAAGTCCAGTTGTCTCTTGAAAAAAAGCACCTTTGGGGCAACCATGACTAAGAATCTCCATAGACATTTCCTTTTTGTTGTTACGGCAGAGATGGCATTCAGCAGGTTCTGACCAGTTCTGAAGAACCGGTAGCGGAAATTTTGAGTAGTTCGGAGAACTGGTAAATACCACCTCTGGCTGGCTCTGCCCCCATCTATTCTCTGCCTCCTGAGTCCCAGCTGATCGGGAGGAAATGGGGACTTTGCAGTATCCTTCCCCTGGAGTGGTGGGGGGAACAAAGATTTTACAGTATCCTTCCCCTGCCATGCCCACCAAGCCACACCCACAGAACTGGTAGTAAAACAATTTTAATCCCACCACTGTGTTATGGATATGTTTGTTTTTAAACACTGAAAGTTAACTAGAACTCAATTGACAGAGTTCTAACTACAGATCCCTTGACTAAGAGTTGCTGATTAATAATCAGCCAAGGAGCAGTGTAGAAATTTACCACTAGGAGGAGCATTTGCAATGGTGAGCATTTAAAGATGTGCTCCTGTGATTTGTCTTCTTTTCCATAAAGATCCATCATTTCAAATACCCGAGAATGATCAGCCTCAGGTAGTGGTTGTAACTCCCAATTACTCAGACAATGAGCTTGCTGTGCCAGCAAACAGCTCCAGAAGGGGAATGGCCTAAAGCTGTTCATTGGTTGTCTGAATGATGCTTGGGTATAGGGTGTGTGTTACTTTTGCTTTCTTCTTCCTAACTAAATCTTTTGTTTCAAAAGTTGTGTTAAACAAAACCTAACCTTGCGTAGCTTCTTCTCTGAGAGTATTGTACTGCTAACCAGAGCATACAAAACATTTGCTAGAATTGTCTGGAACTCGCACTGCATATCGGACATTAATACAATTGAGCGAGTCCAGAGATATTTAACGAGAAGAGTCCTCCGCTCCTCTGCTCCCAGCAGACTACCTTATGCCACCAGGCTTGAAATGTTGGGCTTAGATCAGGGGTCCCCAACCTTTTTTGCACCAGGGACCAGTTTCATTTTAAAGAAAATTCCGCGGACCGGCCGGTGTAGAGGGGGAGCGGGAGGGAGGGGGAACAGGCGGTGCATGTGCACACGGGGGGGGGGGGTGGTTGAGTCGGCTCACTCGCCCCTCTAGGGCCCCCAACGGTGTGAGCGGCCGCACCTACGCTCTCCCGCCCCCGGTACACGCTCTGCCCAGGGGACTGCCCCGTCCTCCCTCCTCCTTCTCTCCGGCCCTGCGGCCCGGTTCCTATCAAGCCGCGGCCCGGCACCGGTCCACGGACCGGGGATTGGGGACCCCTGGCTTAGACAACTTAGAACGATGTCTCCTTCGGTCTGACCTAAGCGTAGTACATAAAATGATCTGCTACAGTGCCCTACCTGTCAGTGACTACTTCAGCCTCAACCACAACAATACACGAGCCCACAATAGATACAAACTGAAGGTCAACCACTCCGAACTTGATTGCAGAAAATACACCTTGAGCAACAGAGTGGTAAACGCCTGGAATGCACTACCTGACTCTGTGGTTTCTTCCCCAAACCCCCAAAACTTTAACCTTCGACTGTCTACTGTTGACCTCACCCCATTTCCTAAGAAGTCTTTAAGGGGCGTGCATAAGCATGCCAATGTGCTTACCGTCCCTGTTCTATTGTCCTCATTTATTTTTATCCATTTCCTGTATTCATAATCATGTTTATACTTATATCTGTTATCTTATGACAAATAAATAAAATAAATAAATAAAAGCCCTCAGTTGAGGGCTGTTTTTAAAACAGATTAGAGAATGCAAGAGATGAGACCACGAAGGTAGGGAAGGTTCTATTACTATGTTGGTTAATGTCCTTGATGGAGGACCCTTGTAACAGCTGAATGTTGAAACAGAATGACCATTGGCCAATCACTCATTCTTCTTTTTCATGGCAACCTTGTAGCCCTTCTGAATATGGTTGCTCATATATTATGCCAACTGAACCAGAGTAGATGCTTGGCACACTTGTTTTAATGGGTTCACTACAAACTCTTTTTGATATATTCACTCTTACCTTCCCATGATCAGAAGTTGTCTGAGTAGCTCTTCTGGATGTTGGAAATGAGGTGAGCTGCTTTTGAGCTTCTGAGAAGTCAAGAACATTTATGCCAACTTTGTTCTAGAACAGGGGTCACTAACCTTTTGCACCTCAGGGGCCACTAAATTCGTCATTTTAAATCCCGCGAACCACTAATACGATCTGCCTAATGACCAGCTGGGTGGGCGTGGGTGGCATGTGACTGGGTGGGCATGGCCAACTTGATGTCACTAACATCGAGAGGTGCCTCACCAGCCTCTATTCGCCCCTCCCCTCCCAGCCCCTACTCAACTCCCTGCCCAGGGTCCATAGGGCCCCAACAGGAAGCAGTTGTTGGAGCTAAGCAGCCACTACGGGAGAGAGTTGTCATAACAGTTGACTCAGTTCAAATTGGATCTGACCGAGAAGGAAGCTCAGCAGAAGCACCTCACTGAGGACTATGAGCATAGGCTTTCTAAGCAGAGGGAAGACTTGCTGGAGTGCAAGGCCAGGTACCAGCACTTGGAGACTCCGCAGGCTGAGATAGTCAGCCAGTTCCAGGCCATGATGAGTCCCACTGGAACGAGGCCCTCCGGCTCTTCGCCACCATCGACGCTTCCCTCCAGGCTTTGTCCAAAGCCCCACACCAGGGGGCTGAAGCAGACCCCAAGTCAGAATTTCTGCCCCCCCTGACCTGCAGAAAAAGACCCCAAAAAGGGAGAGTCTCTGCAGCAACACAAACATTCATTGCATGTATCCAGCCCAGGGGCCATTGTTTGAGGACCCCTGATTTAGTGCAACATAAAAAAATGCAAACAATTTTTCTGTGGACTACCAAAACTTTCTCATGGACCACCAGTGGTCCACGGACTACCAGTTGGTGATTGCTGTTTTAGAACATGCCCAGCCTTAATAAATACTTTTACTGTTGCTTATCCCACTGAATCTGTCCATTGACTCATAGTTCTTTGTCCTTACTTCCTTCTCTCTTTTGGTAAGTAGAAGATTTATTGTTCTTCTTGCTGATACTCTAAATATCGTGTTTCCACCTCCACCCATGGTCCCATGGACACATCATCCAGAAATCTCTACTCATTTTGCAAAGAAAGGAGCTGTTGGTCCGCTTGTCAACGAAGCAGAAAAACAGCAAAGCAAAAATATTTAGTGAACATTCAGTCCTAGGAGGTTATACCTGTATTATTGATTGCAAATGGGTCAATTTAATATCCCATTCTTGTGACATTAAAAAAAAACAACTTCTCTCCTTAATAGTACAAGGAGTTAAAGAGTGAGATGTCAGTGGAAATAACACAACAATGAAACAGTGTAATTAAGCTGTAGTGCTGTTAGCACAGAGGTACACAGAGCAATAAAAGGCCCTCCCAGTTGATTAAAGGAAGCAGAGGGTGAAATTTTGTGCATGGACAATCCAGGCATTACTAGTTTTGTGGTGGGTTTTCTACACCACTGTTACTTGCTCTTAGTTGAAGTCTCTCTGGGCATTGAGGACAAGTTTATGAATAAAAGAGGAAGCATCTCAGGTGCCTCAGATACTCACAAGGTATCTAAGTCCCTTTCATGAATTACGTCCAGGAAGAGGTGGCATTATATGAAAGTTCATCATTGTGTTTGTTGGGAGATTTTACATGTAACACTCACAACCATTCTCACTGACACAGATACTACAATCATTCAGTTCTCAGCAATGGCAACATATTCTGTCAGGGTTCCAAATAGCATCCAAAAGTAAATCAGAATCCAAGTAAAGTATTGCTCAAAGTTTCAATTCATTAAGAGAGCCACGTTGGCACATCTGGGGAAACCCGAATCTGAAAGCATCCCGGTTTTCCTTACCCAGTTGAAAGTTCAAGATCCTGCCCCCACACCCACAAGTCCATCCCATGGTCCAATCTCCCACTGCCGTGCTGGCAGTTCCACCCATCCAATTCCAGTCAGGTGCAGAGGTGCAAAGACGAAGGATGACCTTGGCTTTCTAGAAAGAATTTTGTTATGGCTACATTGCATCTCACTCCGTACAATCCTCCCTCCCTTTTGCCCACAATAAAAATGCACAGTAGAATAACAGAAAGTGCGGCCAAAGAGCCAAAAGAAAAAATGGCTGCAGGCCTGACATTCAGCAATAAATATTCCAGGAAATTTACAGCAATAAGAGTTATTCGTCTTTTTCTTAGATTTATATCCTGGGACTGAAAGAAACTTTGTTGTGTTTCCCTTTCAACTTATCCCTACAATCAGAAGGTCCAGGATCAATGAGCCCTTCAATCGATGATTAGGGACTTGAACTTCAATCTTTACCATCTTCCAGCTGAATTCCCTAACTAATAGGCTGCTTCGTTACTAGACCCCGCTCTCCATAATAAATTCCTAACTGTACAACCGAAGAAAAATGGAGATTTTCTAGCCCAACCCTTGCTCAAAGCAAGAGACCCTTTACCATTTCAGACAAATGGCTGTCTAGTCTCTTCTTAAAAACCTTCAATGATGGAGCTCCCACAAGTTTGAAAGGCAAGCCTTTCCATTGATCAATTGTTCTCACTGATAGGATCTCTAGGTTGGATCTCTCTTTGTTAAGCTTCCATCTGTTACTTCCTTGTCTTGCCCTCAAGTGTTCTGGAGAATAGGTTGGCCTCCTCTTTTCTGTGATTGTCCCTCAGATATTGGAAAAACTGCCATGATGTCAGCACTAGTCTTTCTCTTTGTTAAACTAGACATTCTCAGTCCCAGCAACCATTACATCATACACTTTAGCTGCCAACCCGCTAATCATCTTGGTTGCTCTTCTCTGCACTCTTTCTAGACTCTCAACATCTGTTTGTACCATGGTGACCCACACTGAACACACTATTCCAAGTGTGGTCTTACTAGTGCAGCAGGAGTGGTATTTACTTCCCTTCCCTACCGGTTTGCAAATTTGAGCATGCGCCACCACCACACATGCACCAAGCCTTCCGTGCATTGGTGAAATTGGTGAAATTTTCATTTTTCTGTGGGCATGGCTTGGTGGGTGTGGCAGGGGAAGGATACTGCAAAATCCCCATTCCCTCCCCACTCCCGGGGGAAGGATATTGTGACATCTCCACTCCCAGCCCACTCTGGAGCCGGCCAGAGATGGTATTTGCCAGTTCTCCGAACTACTCAAAATTTCCGCTACCGGTTCTCCAGAACCTGCCAGAACCTGCTGAATTTCACCCCTGCTTCCGCACATACACTTTTCACTAAAAAGAGGGCCTAAATCAGGGGTGTCCAAACTTGGGAACTTTAAGACTTGTGGACTTCAACTCCCAGAATTCCCCAGCCAGCGATGCTGGCTGGGGAATTCTGGGAGTTGAAGTCCACAAGTCTTAAAGTTCTCAAGTTTGGACACCCCTGGCCTAAATAGAATGCCATATAGCTGGGGCGGGTGGGCAGAGCCACTCGGGATTTTGGCTATTGGTTCAGGTGAACCAGTAGAATACTCCCTCTGCAGTGCAGTATATAATACTATCCTTTGAGGGGCATTTTTAGGATAACATTGTGTTTTGACTACTGTTCCTGGTTCCCTAATTCTACTGTATTCTCTTGTTATATCTTCACTACATTGAGCTTCACAGAGGAAAAACCACACGATGGTTTGTCAGCCAATTTCAGACAATACTTTAAAATACTGATCAAGAATTCAGTGTAAGTGTAACGTGGTTTGTTTTTGTTTTTTTAACACAACTTCATCATTTTGGATGAGAAAGGGGAAATGTTGCCTTCCTCAACTTTTTTGTCTGACCCAAACAATTAGAGGGTAAAAGAAAAACCTATTTATTTACCGCACAATGTCACAGAGACACACAGACACTTCATACTTAATAACATCTTCCTTTACTAGGAACATGGTTTATAATTAGCTTGCAAGAACAGGCCGAACCTATTTCATGCTGAATTACAGAACATTTTGTAAGTGGCTCCTAAAAGGGTCTCAATCCCTGCTATATACGTGTTGTTCCACTACCATTTCATGTACTGCCACTAAAATTTAAAATGCTGTACATACCAAATAGATCTATAAATTTATACAGCAACTCTCCCAACAAATGCAAACTCATTCTGAGCAACCATAAAATTACCTTCTGTTATCTATCACCTGTGAATTATGTTCTCATCCCATCCAGCAGGCCAGCTATTGAATTATGCTTCTTCTTGGCGCCTTATTTCACCATTCCTCCTTCTAAAACCTGGAATGTGAGAAATAAAATGGGAGAAAGCATAGAAAACCAGAAGTAAGCTAAATCTGCAAGCCTGTAAATCTGTTGCTACGTTATCAGATTTGCATTCAATATTAGTACACAGTTCGCAGAGTATCTTTTACAGCTTTAAGAGAAAATAGGAAGTCAATTGTTGAGTTTGCACCAATTCAGGCAGCATTAGATGCACTAAAGACAATACTACCGATCCATGCCACTGTTGAACTCTCTTAGAAGATGATGAGGGATGACAAGGGATGAATCTAACAATGACCCAGAGTTGACATAGAAGATCTTACTCTAAATAAAGGTAAATAATTCTCCCTGACTTGTATCTGACTCTAAGGGGTGCTGCTCATCTCTGTTGCTTAATCAAGGGAGCCAGTGTTATCTGAAGCTGCTTCCATGGTCATTTGGTCAACATGACTATAGGCCAAAGTGCACAGAATACTGTTACCTCCCCACTGAAAAGGTACCTATTTATCTACTTGCGTTTGCATGCTTTCAAAAGCATGTTAGGTGGGCAGGAGCCGGGGCAGGAATGGGAGCTCACCCTGTCCTGCGGTCCCTCTGTTTTGAACTGGTAACCTTCCAGTCAGCACCCAACATCATAATCATTAGGCCACCTCTGAGTCAGTGGTGGGATTCATCTTTTTTTTACTACCGGTTCTGTGGGTGTGGCTTGGTGGGCATGGCATGACTTGATGGGCATGGCAGGGGAAGGCTACTGTAAAAATCTCCATTCCCACCCCAGGGGGAGGATACTGTAAACTCTCCATTCCCTCTCCACTCCAGGGGAAGGATACTGCAAAATCCACATTTCCTCCCGATCAGCTGGGACTCGGGAGGCAGAGAATAGATGGGGGCAGGGCCAGTCAGAGGTGGTATTTGCCAGTTTTCTGAACTACTCAAAATTTCTGCTACAAATTCCCCAGAACTGGTCAGAACCTGCTGAATACCGCCTCTGCTCTGAGTGTAAGTATACTCTCAGTATTTTATATTCCCTAACACAGCTTTGCTGGCTGGAGAATTCTGAGAGCTGAAGTCCTTCAGACTTAAAGTTGCAAAGGTTGGAGACCCCTGTCCTAACAGACTGTCCACGGGCTTCTAAGAGAACATAAAATTTCTTGGTTTCTGCATGACATTTAGCAAAAAACTCATTCCATTCTACTGAGGAGGAGGACCTCCACCACATGAATCCACTTTTTAGTTCATAAGGGATGATTTGGGTGGGTTTCTATTTGATTCTCTCCTGAATCCAGTATTCCAAAATTTAAATAATGTATCCAAACATTTTTGTGTCTTTTAATGACCCCGTAATTTTATTATTTTTATTTATTTATTTTATTAAATTTATACCCCGCCCTTCTCCTTGTTAGGACCCAGGGCGGCGCACAGGCATTATTTAAAATCACAAAATACAATATATACATCAATTAAAATATATTAAATTAATTAAACCCGTGCTAAAACCATGTTAAAACCTTACCAAATTATAATTTGTTTTTAAAAAGTCAGAAACGGGGGGCTATCCTAGGCCGGCTTGTTGGAATAGATATGTCTTAAGACGTTGGCGGAAGAGACGGAGGTCCGAGATAGTGCGAAGGTCGGGGGGTAGGTCGTTCCAGAGGGCCGGGCCCGCCACAGAGAAGGCCCTTCCCCTGGATGTCGCCAACCGGCATTGCCCAGCCGACGGCACCCGGAGAAGACCCTCTCTGTGGGAGCGGATCGGACGAAGGGATGTATGGGGCAGGACGCGGTCTCGTATATAGCTAGGCCCCGAGCCATGGAGCGATTTAAAGATGGTCGTCAACACCTTGAAGCGCACTCGAAAGGTCACAGGCAGCCAGTGCAGCTCGCGCAGGAGAGGTGTTACGTGGGTTTGCCTTGAGGCGCCCGTAATCCGGGGGGGGGGAGTTTGGGCAACTGAATGGGGTGGAGTGTTTACTGGCTGGATGCCCTTCCTGTTAGCAATGCAGAGTTCACAGGAGATATTTACTCAACGTATACACAGAGAGAAATATCTGCCGCTACCTGGGATCAAACTCTCCTGATTGTGAGGCGAGAGCTCCACCTCTAGGCCACTGCACCACTCAAGTCATGATTTCAGTCATGCGGTAGAAGAAATGCTTATCAGATTTCAAAGCACCCCATTGCTTGCTCCCAGATGCTGACAGGAAAATCATGTTAGTAGATGAGGGACGTGTGTTGAAAATAATTAAATTTAACGTAAGCATTTGCAAAGTTCTTTTCTGAGGAAAATCAGCCAAATGCTCAGGTATGGGAGGAGAAATATTAGCTTGGTCATATCACTTGTGAAAAGATTCCTGCAACGGGACCACAAAATGAATTTGAATATACAGTACAACGTGATTATAGAAGCAAAAGGCAGAGATAATTTTGCTGCATCAGTAGAAGTATATTTCCCCTCACTTTATTCAGCACTGGCCGGTCCCCCATCTCAAGTCCTTCGTTAAATTCTGACTACCTCACTTTAACAAGGATTAAAATCAAAATCAGAAGGGCATTAAAAGTTGTTGAGCTACTTGAAGCTGATCTCTGAGTTCTCTATTCTTGATTAATCCCAAGAATAATTCTGATTAATACAATTCATTAAGGAGGAGGTTAAAGTATCAGCAGATTTCCAGAAAGGACTCTCCTTTCATGTGAATAATCGATATATCATATCTCACTCGTGTCAGAAACACTGACGTGCTTCTGTTTAAAAATAATTAGCCGGTGATATCACTATTGCCTGGGGGATACCTGCGCGAGCTGCACTGGCTACCGGTGGCCTTCCGGGTGCGCTTCAAGGTGCTTGTTACCATCTTTAAATCGCTCCATGGCTCGGGGCCTAGTTACTTGCGGGACCGCCTCCTGCCACATACCTCCCACCGACCGATTCGCTCCCACAGAGAGGGCCTTCTTAAGGCACCGACTGCCGGTCAATGCCGGCTGGCGACGCCCAGGAACACGGCCTTCTCTGTGGTGGGGCCCGCCCTCTGGAACAACCTCCCATCCGAACTTCGCGCCATCACGGACCTTCCCCTCTTCCGCCGCTCACTTAAGACACTTCTTTTTCAGCAAGCTGGACTGGCGTAGAACTTGAATTTCAGAACAATATAGCCTCAGCCAAGTTAGATAGGTTTTTTAATGGGAATTTTAGCACAGGTTTTCTATTTAATTTCTTTTTAATTCTTGTACATTGTTATTTATTGTAAATTTTTTAATGTCCTGTGCACCGCCCAGAGTCCATCTCGACGGAGATTGGTGCGGTTAACAAATCGAATAAATAAATAAATAAATAATAAAATGCCCATTTGGGGGTGGGGGTGTCTTTCATGTCCCTGGCTAGAGCTGGAGCAAAGGACAAGAAGCTCATCCCAGCCCATGGCAGCACTCTGGTCTCAAACATGGGCGTGTTCACTTCCAACTGAGCATCATAACCACAAAAAGCCACCATGTCCCATTATCTGTATATAAGCAAACTCAAAGAAAAGGGGAAGAGCCTTGTCTCTTTTATGATGGAAGGCAACCTGTACTTCTTGGTATCGCCTACTAGATATCAACTCTGAAGCATCACTCAGAACACTTATTTTATTTATTTATTATTCATCGTATTTATATCCCGCACTCATCTCCCACTGAGGGACCCGGGGCGGCGCACAGGAAAATTAAAAACAAATACAAATATACAAAAACTCTTAAAAACTATATTAAACCCAACCCTGTGCTAAAACATAATTAAAACCCCCAAATTAAAACTTTAATCAGCTAATAGTCAGTTTGGTATCAGGTAGTTCATGCCAGGCTGGCTAGATGGAAAAAATGCGTTTTTAAGCGGTGGCGGAACAGGCGGAGGTCCGAGATGACACGGAGTTCGGGAGGTAGGTCATTCCAGAGGGACGATTATTTTTGAGGTAACCACACTCGCAGGAGTAGGCGAGTGTGGTTACCTCATGGCTGCTGCTGTGTTGCAATATTTTCAGGGGAGGTCTTTTTTTCAGGGGAGGGCTTATTTTAGCACATGCGCTCAAAAACCCAATTGGGCTTATTATCCGGGGAGGTCTTATTTTGGGGGGAAAACAGGATATTAGCAATCAGGAGCCCATCACTATCATTTGTACGATTTTCAATCCTCCTGCTTTATTTCTCTGCACATTGGCATGTCCTGCAATCTTCTCGTTAAGATGATGTTGGATGAGAAGAGGTGGGAAACCTTTCGGCCATGATGGGGAACCTATGACATGTGTGGCACAGGTGGCATGAGGAGCCCACTCTGTGGGCACGTGACTCGTTGCCCCAGCTCAGCTCCACTGCACATGTGTGCGTGCCTCATGCCAGCCAGCTGATTTTTGAGTGTCTACTGTGCATGTGCAGAGAGCAGGGCACATGTAGGAGACACACATACATGTGTGGGGATGGAGGGGAGTTCCGGGGGGTGCAGTGGCACCATTTTTGGTCCCAGGAGGCTTCAGGGAGTCCTGCTAGGCCCAAATTGGGCTGCCGTGTGTGTGTGTGTGTGTGTGTGTGAGTGGTGGGTTTCAAATTTTTTAGAACCTACTCTGTAGGTGTGGCCTATTTTGTGGGCGTGGCTTGGCAGTCATGTGACAGAGTGGGAGTGGCCACCTTTTAAAATGTGGTGAAATTCATTTAACAACGCTCTTGCTTAGCAACCAAAATTTTGGACTCAATTGTGATGATAAATTCTTTCTTTCTTTCTTTCTTTCTTTCTTTCTTTCTTTCTTTCTTTCTTTCTTTCTTTCTTTCTTTCTTTCTTTCTTTCTTTCTTTCTTTCTTTCTTTCTTTCTTTCTTTCTTTCTTTCTTTCTTTCCTTCCTTCCTTCCTTCCTTCCTTCCTTTCCTTTCCTTTCCGTTAGGTCACTGGCAGTGGCGGGCCAGATTTACTTCCAGGTACGCCGGTGGAACCCCCTCTCACCAGTTCTCTAAATTTCACCAACTGGCTCTCGCGAGTAGGTGCGAGCCTGCAGAAACCCACCACTGGTGTGTGTGTGTGCACAGCATGCGATAACAAAAAGGTTTAGCCATCACTGCCCTACAGAATAATTCAGAAGGCCAACTAAAGGGCCACTACATATTTATTCATTCAAAATAATTTTCTATTTATAATTATTAAAGGAGTTTCCCAAATGGAACAGATAGAAAATAGCTTCCTACGCACTACGATCCCAGCAGCACTCCTTAAGAGTATTAATTTCTTCGAAATAATAATAATAATAAAAAAGAGGCCCCCTGGGTTTACAGATTTTAATTATAAAGGTCTTTCCCTGCAAGGAGCAGCAAACGAAGCTTAGAAGCTTAGAAGCTCAGAGCACAGTTGTGTCAAGTGTCAAGTTGCATGTTTTGGCTTGACAGAGATTTTTGATTTGTGGATCAAAACAGCAGCAAAGGGACCTTTCAGTGCAGCTAACCCCGTTCCTAGTTTCTTCTCTTTATCGATGTTTAATTTAAAACAGTTAAGACACTCACTGGAAACTCCACTGTTCATCAGGAGAAAGCCTGCTATTTACATCAAGGAAATGAACAGTACTTAACGATTTCCTACAGTCTCCTTGTCATGGAATTCCACTTAGGATCTTCACCTCCTAATCAGTGGTGGGTTTCCATTTTTTTTTACTACTGGTTCGCTCGTGTGCACGCAACACTTCAGCGCATGTGCAGAAGACCCCGGGTGGGTGGGCGGAGCCTCCTGCCGCTGCCACTACCGTTTCACCCAACCCAGGCCAAACCAGCAGAAATCCACCTCTGCTCCTAATCATTCTCCATTGGACTTGAAGATCTTAGTCTGAAGGTGAGTTCATAACTAACTATGAACTAATTACATTTTACTGTAGCTTTTTACATGAACTCAGTTGAGTGAGCAATGGAAGAATGAATGAATGAACAAATGAATGAATGAACTAGGTTAATCTTGGAGAAGAGACTTAATAATAATAATAATAAATTTTAATTTATAACCCGCTCTCTCTCCCCGAAGGGACTCAAGGCGGGGCACAGGGAATTTAAAATACATAAAATCACAGCATAATACAATATAAAATAAGATTAAACTAACCCTGCGCTAAAATCCCATTATTAAAACTAGAAATTAATCATAAAAACCCTAAAAACAGTTGATTATCCTAGGCCGGCCAAGCAGAAAAAGTGTGTTTTTAATTTTTGATGGAAGGAGCGGAGGTCCGTAGTTGTTCTAATTTTGGGGGGAAGGTCGTTCCAGAGGGTCGGGCCCGCCACAGAGAAGGCCCTTCCCCTGGGCGTCTCCCGCTGGCATAGCCTAGTGGACGGCACCCGGAGAAGTCCCTCTCTGTGGGAGCGAATCGGCCGCAGGGATGTATGGGGCAGGATGCAATCCCGCAGATTGTGGAAAGCCTGCCTGAGTTCAGAGTTTCTTTTAGCAGAAGTTGAAAAATAAAAGCAGTAACTAGATGCTAGAAGTCTTTAGAGATGTTCTGAATCTTGGTTTCTGAATCTTGGCTTCTCTCAATAGGAATAGATTTGCTCCATAACTTCCTTCCTTATTATTATTATTTTTTTGCAAGGTTAAGAGCTGTATGGTGAGGAGAAACTGCTTTTGTCACCAAGTTCATAGTACAAGAACATTGCAAAATAAAATGTATGGTACAGATATTCAGTCGTTTTGACATGGTGCTGTCTTTGACAGGAGAGAGACTCAGGACAAAAAGGCCACACTCCTTCCTGTGATGTCATTTCCTGTGTCCAGCAGAATCTCAGGAAGCCAAGCCTGCCTTAAGTATCATCTCAGCTGCTCTTTCAACTCCAATGTGGTTGAAAATATCTCTCATCACCCCTGTTTGCTTCAGGACAAAGAGGATTCAGAAAAACTCTTGCACTTGGCTGGAGAACCATGAGTTGAAATAAGAGTTGTTGGCAATGAGCAATTGCCAGGATTGCAATCAACCAGCTATCATCATCATCATCATCATCATCATCATCATCATCATCATCATCATCATCATCATCATCATCATCATCATCATGGTGGCATGGAGTGGTTTGCTGAGGCGAATTCCTTATCTATCTACTTAGAACTGGGAACACTGGAGATATTATTAAGATTTCCCCATTTCCCCTTCAATGCCTACTATAGAAGAATGGTTGCAGTAGCTGATGGAGTTGGCTGAAATGGCAAAATTGACTAGTCTGCTCAAAAAAAGAAAAGAAAAAAGAACATAAGTATCTTTGTTTCCACATGGAAACCGCTTCGGAACTTTATGCTTGATGTGGAAAAGAATAAACCTTTGATTCTGCATTTTACAGATTAGGTTGATAGACCTTTGTAGAAATGATTGGTTCAAAACAGAAAGCTGTGATTTGTTGTTATTGCCCTATTCTACTGAAACAGATAGTGAGAAGTCTTCTTTTTCTTTCCTTACCCTTCCTCACTTTTCTTTACCTTTTCCCCTAACTTTTCCCTGTCCTCTTATTTGCTTTTGTATTTTATAATACTCTATAACAGGGGTGTCAAAAGTTGATTTTATTGAGGGCCGCATCAGGGTTGTTTTTGACCTTGGTGGGGCTAGGAGGCGGGGCCAGGGTGGGCATGGCCAACTTGACATTACTCATGTCCGGGGTGCCCATGGTGGCCTGAGAGCTCTGTCAACAAAAACAGCCTTTCAAGCTCCCCTTTTGGCTGTGACACACTCCTGCAACCCTCTGCCAGTGAAAATGTAGCTCCATGAAAATGAGCCGCATATGGCCCATATGAGCTTCGCTTTCTCTGCCAGAAGCACTGCTAGCCAGTTCTTTGTTGTTTCCAGGGCAACCAGATCCAAGCATCCCATGGGATTCGGATTCGGCTCCCGGGCCTTGAGTTTGACACCCCTGCTCTATAACCTAATAAAAATGTATTTTAAAAAAAGTTTTCCCTATTCTATAGATTGGTGGGCCAAATTCTACTTGCTTTGCCAGTAGTGCACAGCATCTCTTTATTAACATAAAAGAGTACTTTAAGATGCCCAGAGTAATTTTGAGTTTGGCATCAAAGATTATCCTTTTTTCGATACCGAATCCTTTTTTTTTTTCCTTCTTAGAAGGCTTTAATGATTTCTTGACTTGAGTTGGGGTACATTTTACAACATTTGAATGATCATTTTACGATCCTTCTATTCCCTTTATTTGCCAACTGATAGTTACTAGACCGTTAATGCTTGGCTGTACGAGCAGGGCATGAGCCTCAGACATTTTATTTTATTTTTTAAAAAAAATAGATGTGAATCATGCATATTGATTTATCCACATATCCATACACGCTTTCGGTCGGTCATGCTAAAATAAACAAACAAATAAATAAATAAAGATTGCAAGCCCTTTGACTTAAGTATTTCTGTAATGGCTGTTAAAATCAATTCTAGCATTAAAGTCTCCACGAATGAACAATGCATTGAGTGGAAAATTGATTCTATGGTCAGAGAAATCGTCCACTGTGGCCTCGTTTGCTTTTTTGATTAGTACAGCTGTCGGGGCTGTTGTCAGAGGTCCCCAGACTTTTTTTTTTTTTTTTTTGCAGGACAAAAAAAAATAACGTCTTTGTGTTTGCCCGAGGATTAAAAATGAACAAGCCGTACGGATTCTTTTAAAAAAGTAACAACTTGGTTTCGTCAATGGGCTTTAAAAGCAACACCCTGGGCAGAAATGGGGGAAGGGATGTGTGATTATGCTTTAAAGGAAAAATCAATGAATAGATGACCCCCAATTGAACAAAGATTGTTGTTTGACATTGCATTAAAAGAGAGGGTTGGGTCTGCAGGTGAGACGCAGAATCCAGGGTTATGGCAGGAACAGCATCATCGTGAGGGGGTCCTTGATGCTGTCTGAGCTTGCTGGTTTACTTGCAGACTTTTCATTACCCAAACTAGATAACATCATCAGTAGTGATAAGGAGGGGGATTTGCTCCCAGTTTGTATTCTAGTGCAGGAGTCAGCAACCCATGGCTCTGGAGCCACATGCGGCTCTTTCACTCGTCTTCTGTGGCTCCATGTCGCTGGTCAACTCCACAATTGATAGGGCTTTCGGTTAGGACAGGTAGAGGAAAAAGGATGCCGCGCTAGGAGGAAACTCTATGGTGGGGGAACTGGACTTCCGGTCAGCTCCAGAATTGAAGGGGGGAGGGGCCTTCCAGTTAGGACTTTTGTGGCTCTGAGTGTTTAAGGTTGCCAACATCTGTTCTAATATCTTGCCATGTCAGTGTTAATGGGAGGGGTGATTCTTTGGTTGGGCTGTTTGATCTGGGTATTGTTTACTTGATTATTGCTCTGATGTTAACCATGGAGTAAATCTATACTGATCTGGGTGCTGATTGCTAATGGAGAGATGCTTGGGTCTTTTTTGTTCTCTTTTTGGCTAGTTGGTTGTCTCTTTGGAAAGGAATAGAATAGAATAGAATAGAATAGAATAATTTATTGATCATGGGTGATTGGACACACAACGAATTTGGCTTTGGTGCATAAGCTCTCAGCGTACATAAAAAATACAAGTGATAAATCATTATCCTAGTAATCATAAATACATTTATCATGAATCATAAGATACAACTATTGCTAATGTCTCTGTGTGTCTATTGATGGCTAATTTGTCAGACTGCCAGGCATCTATAAATCCACTTGGATGTTTATATAAAAACATTATTCTATAAGGGTAGTTTGAAGTTTAAAGCTGATGTGTTAAGAAGTCAAAGAAAAAGCTGCATTAGAAAGTTTTGACTTTAAAAAAAAGTGTTTAGAGAAAGTTTAGCACTTAAAAAGGGTGAAAAAATGAGTGGGTTTTTCTTGCAAGATCAAAGTATTTGAAAGAATGCAATGAATCTTGTTAATAAAAATGGTAACAGTTCACAAAGATTATTAGGTGCAAATAGAAACACTGTTCCCATAGCAAGGAAGTTAAAATAGATAAATTATTTTTAGTAAAGTTTTTCAAAGAGGAAAGTACATTTAAACATGTTTTTCACTTGGATATCACTTCTGGATTTTGGGCTTGTGATGAAAAAAATATTTGAAACTTTGACTTTGGTTTTGTTGATGAGAAAGATTTGTCATTATGGCTAGTTATATATTAATGTGTAAAAGCAAAAAGTTGAGGTTGGAGTGTTTTTAACCTTGTACTGTGCTAAATAGAGTCGGAATTCAACAAGGGGGTTGTTTGTCACACCTTCTGTTCCCCTGTTCCTTTTCCTTCCTTTAATTTCCTATTTCCATTAATCACAATTAATCAGTGGAACAATTTGCCTCCAGAAGTTTGTTTGTAAAAGTTTTATTGGTTTTTTGACATTTATGGGAAAAGGGTATATAGGTACATAGAAAATTTTGGCAGCTCCCAAGCTGGCAGTAGAAATCCCCCCAAATCTCACAGATTTACAATTTTAAGTATAACATACAAAGGATAAGCATAAACAAGAGTTCTTACTTTATATCAACCGTATGTTCAATCGTTTCTTTCTTTGCCATTTTCAAAAATATTTCAAATACAATTACTTTTGTGACCTGAGCCTTGTCGATATTGCTCCCTCCTCCTTGTCCCCAAGGCATAGCCCCCTCCATTCCCATCTTGCTGCCCTCCTTGAGAGAGGATCCCCACTGCCAGCATTTCAGCCACTCTTCTTTATTTAATTCGTTCTCCCGGAGTTCCTTCGGCAAAGAGGCAAAACATCCCCCCCTATGGCTTCCCGAATCCTGGGATGAGGCTGGGAACATCCCCAACAGCTGCCGCCAGGTTTGGGGGCCTCCAGCAAGCCACCCTGCAGCAGGAGGCCCCTCTGAGGCCCCCTGTGCTCCTAATGCTCTCTACATGGGGCTCCCCTTGAGGTGCACTCGAAAGCTGCAGTTAGTCCAGAATGCAGCCGCGCGGGTGATTACGGGAGCGCCTAGACACTCCCACATAACACCTATCCTGCGCGAGCTGCACTGGCTTCCTGTGGTCTTTCGGGTGCGCTTCAAGGTTTTGACGACCATCTTTAAAGTGCTCCATGGCTCGGGGCCTAGTTATATGCGAGACCGCCTCCTGCCCCATACATCCCTCAGACCAATACGCTCCCACAGAGAGGGCCTCCTCAGGGTGCTGTCGGCCGGACAATGCCGACTGGCGACACCCAGGGGGAGAGCCTTCTCTGTGGCAGGTCCAGCCCTTTGGAACGACTTACCCCCTGAACTTCGTACCATCTCTGACCTCCGCCTCTTCCGCAAGTGTCTTAAGACACATTTGTTCCATCTAGCCGGCCTAGCGTAGCCTCCTATACTGACTTTTAGATAGTTTTTAAATTTGGGGATTTTAATCTGGTTTTAGCACAGGTTCTATTGAATTAGTTTTTTAAATTTTATATGATGTTTTGTATGTATTTTAATTTTCCTGTGCGCCGCCCTGGGTCCGTTTGGAGAAGGGCGGGGTATAAATTGAATAAATATAAATATAAATATAAAGAGCCCACTGAGAAGACAAATGACAGACAAACACTTCCGTTTCCTACGGAAACCGGAAGTGAAGTGCCTTCAGAAGTTGTGAATGCTCCAACACTGAAAGTTTTAAAGAAGATGTTGGATTACTGTTTGTCTGAAGTGGTGTAGAGTTTCCTGCCTAAGCAGGGGGTTAGAATAGAAGACCTCCAAGGTCCCTTCCAACTCTTGTTATTCTATTCTATTCTATTCTATTCTATTCTACTCTACTCTACTCTACTCTACTCCATTTTTTCTTTCTATTTTACAGTATATAATTAAACAAATTAAAAAATCAACTCTAGAAATCCCCTAGTGTTTTGGACTTGGCTTGGTCTAGGATGGTCACATTTTTTCAAATCAAACTATGGTTAAGTCTATGTTATGAAATGAAAGAGGTTTTCATCATGTCTTCTGACTACGTGTTGGTGTTCATGGATGTGCCCTCCTTTGAGATGAGGTGAGATTCAGTTGTGACCATGAGCCCATCCTCTTGCTGATTTTGACCCACACTCACACCCCAGAAATAGTCACGCCAGGCAGAACCCTGTGTTACAACAGAGGCTCAATAGAGGAAGAGCTGTTTCTACATCATGTTCTGGGATTAACAATACAATCAGAGGTGGGATTCAGCTGGTTCGGACGGGTTTGGGCCAACCTGATGCTAATTTTACATCTGGTTCATGGAACCGGTAGTTGGAAGGACTAGCTGCCCCGCCCACCCCATCCTGCCCCTTCCAGGAGTCTCCATGCAGCCTGTTTTGGATGCCAGATAAGTGCAGGGCCCATGTGGAGGCTCTGAGCGGGTAAAAATGAGCCTCCGAGAAGTTCTAGAAGGCCAGAAATGGATCTATCTCCAGCCTGGAGGACCTTCAGAACCTGGGGAGGCCATTTTTGTCCTCCTGGCAGCTCTAGGAAAGCCTCCAGAGCCTTGGGGAGGGGGTAAAAACTCCCCACCCAACATAGTGCAGGAGGCCAAGGAGGCCACGCCCATCATGGCCACGCCCACCCTGCAACCAGGCAGAGAATCCAACCCCTGAATACAATTCTATGAACCCCTTCTTGATATGATCCTATGTTACTGTAGAAAGTTAGCACCTGCCCCCTTCTAGAAGAATGAAATATTTTGAGGAATATTTTTTTAAAAAGTCAGGGTAAAATATTTCCCCTAAAAGAGAAAATAAAAATCTTAAGGGAGACCGAAACTCAGAGCCCCATTTATGTGCCCATTGAGAAGGACTGGGCCAGCCTTTCTATAAAACAAAAGACCTTCAGCTCCAGGGTGAAGGGATTAAGACATGACCCTTCAGGGCACAATAAGAATAACCCACTAAGACACAGAGCTCACTACACTGCACAATCTCCAAAGGACACGGCATCAACACCAGCAAACCTCAACCAAACTTAGCTCAGACAAACATGACCCTTACACGGCCCCATGGGAGTCTGACAACAGCCAATAGAATACATGTCCTTGCACAGGAACAGGAAGTTCAAGTGCAAAACCCAAGAGAAGGTATAAAAACCATCCACAGTCAGCGGCCCAGAATCCCATGTGGGTCTGCTTCATCATTAAACCATCTTTTCAATCAGCCTCCCTGTTTCCAGTGTCTTTCTCCCAGCTTGGAACCGAACCAGATGGATATTTCTTCCCATATTACTTTGCAGTTATTATTATCCCATCTCCCTTTCTAAATCCAACTTTGGTTTGAGCTCTTTAAAAAAAAGGAATTCGTGGCTCAGAATACACCACTTTCATGCATATTGTCATCTTTACAAAACTGTACAAAGATAAAAGCATACTTCATTGGTGAAAGAGGCAGAGCCCTACAAAAATCTTGCAATTAAATAAACATAGAAACCTTTTAGAAACATTCAGGTATTGGCGGTTTGGAGGCATATTTCCCTCCAATGCTCTCACTTTTGCAGAATACCAATAAATGCAAACATTGGGAATGTTACTTTTCAGCTAAGCAAAGCAATTTAGTCATAATTGAAAGCAGATTTCTTTGTTAAGGCTTTAATGTTTTATTAATTTAATTTTCCGCAGTCAGATTCCTTTTCTCCCCATATCACTCTTTAGCCTAAATTTCCCTTGATATTTGTGATTATAATGTTTGTTTGTGTTGCAATATATTGCAGCTTCAGCCAGCACTGCTGGGGAAGGAACATTTGCTCCCCAATGCCTTATTTAAAAAAAACCAAAACCCCAAACTCTACATTTTAATGATTTAAAAAAAATCTTTAATTTTTTCCCACTGGTGTAATAGCATGAGTTGGTTCCACAATCCCAAATTTAAATTAAGCTGCTATAAAGCAATATTTACTTCATTCACATGCCGATGGATTTGTGATTTTAATATATAATGTAAAATAACATGTCAGTCTAGTAACCCAGCGTTTCTCAACCTTGGTAACTTTAGGACTGATGGATTTCAATTTCAAGAACTCTGGAAGCTGAAGTCTACTGATCTTAAAGAATAGAATAGAATAGCAGAGTTGGAAGGGACCTTGGAGGTCTTCTAGTCCAACCCCCTGCTTAGGCAGGAAACCCTATACCACTTCAGACAAATGTGACAGCCCCTGAGATCTTTGTAGCAGCCCCTTCTTAAAAACTTCCAGTGTTGGAACATTCATAACTTCTGGAGGCAAGTTTTCCCACTGATTAATGATTCTAATTGTCAGGAAATTTCTCCTTAGTTCTAAGTTGCTTCTCTCCTTGATTAGTTTCCACCCATTGCTTCTTGTTCTACCCTCAGGTGCTTTGGAGAATAGCTTGACTCCCACTTCTTTGTGGCAACCCCTGAGATATTGGAACACTGCTATCATGTCTCCCCTAGTCCTTCTTTTCATTAAATTAGACATACCCAGTTCCTGCAACCGTTCTTCATGTCTTTTAGCCTCCAGTCCCCTAATCCTCTTTGTTGCTGTTCTCTGCACTCTTTCCAGAGTCTCCATGTGTTTTCTACATCGTGGTGACGAAAACTGAATGCAGTATTCCAAGTGTGGCCTTACCAAGGCATTATAAAGTGGTATGAACACTTCACATGATCTTGATTGTATCCCTCTGTTTATGCAGCCTAGAACTGTGTTGGCTTTTTTGGCAGCTGCTGCCCACGGCTGGCTCCTATTTAAATGGTTGTCCACTAGGACTCCGAGATCCCTTTCACAGTTACTACTATTGAGCAAGATACCATATATTTGTACTTGTGCATTTTGGGTTTTTTGCCTAAATGTAGAACCTTACTGTTTTCACCATTGAATTTCATTTTGTTAGATAGCGCCCAATGTTCAAGTCTGTCAAGATCCTTCTGTATCTTAAGCCTATCTTCTGGAGTGTTGGCTATTCCTGCCAGTTTGGTGTCATCTGCAAATTTGATGAATTCCCCATCTATCTCCTCATACAAGTCATTGATGAAGATGTTGAAGAGTACTGGGCCTAAAACAGAACCTTAGGGTAAGGTTGAGAAACACTGCACTAACTACTAATTTGCTGCACTAACCATTAACTTGCATATTCATTCACTCTAATGAGGGACATGCTTTTCAACAGTTCTTCCCTTTGAAACAGTGTTTCTTGATGGGACTTAAGTGATGTCTGTGTTTTTTAGCAGTGATGACAGCACTGTGAAATGATTTCTTCCCAGCCTCGTATTTTGATGGCCCCTGTCTTGCTAGCCATCAGAAAAATCTTAGTGTTGGTTTCTCACCCTGAGCAACAAATCTTACCTTCCAAATCCATGATTCTTCAAATAGTGTAATGTGCAGAAGAGTAGCCAGAGCTAGTGGGCAGAGTTAAATGTGTAATCAGCCTAGAGTTGTTGCATTCGCACATGCAATTCAAGCCAAACCCTTCCTGAATTCCATTGACTCTTACCTGGCACCACTTTAGTGTTGGACTGTAGTTGACATGAGTCTTGTACATTGACTTGAATAAATGTAAATTGCAATTTAACAGATGGTCCTGATTCTTTATGCTTGAGATTAATCTTGTTGCTTCATCCCCTGGTTCTGTCTGCTCTTCTCCTACAGAATATACGTTACTAAAAGAAGGACAACAATTCTCATTCCTTTGGATAAGAAAATAAAATTATATGATGTCTATAGAGTCCATCCAGGTCATAGTTGTTCCAAAGGCATTTTTCAAAAGGCGACTGGATGTCATTTTTCCTTAACGACATTTCCTTTCTCATCCAAGAAGCTTCTTCAGTTCTGACTGAATGGTGGCGAATGGAAGGAATTATATTTCTTGCAGTCATCTGGTCATTAGTACTCTCTCTGAGAGTCATTGCTGAGGCTACTTGGAGGTTCATCTGTGCCCTCAGGGTCATCTGAATAGTGCAAATGGATGTAGGGCTTTCTTGAAACTGCAGTTGCACTATTCGGGTGACCTAGCAGGCACAGATAAACTCCAAGAGGCCTCAACAACCCTCTAGAAAGAATGCTATTGACTGGATGACTGCAAAGAATATAAATCCTTTCATCCTCCACCATTCAATCAGAACTGAAGAAGCTTCTTGGATGAGAAGCGAAACATCTTCAAGGAAAATCAAAGCCTTTCGGGGGAAAAAAAACACCTTTGGGACAAATTAAATGGTGCATTTTCTTTCCATGGAGAATGAGGGCTTCAACATCTTCACCAGGGTTAAGATGATAGCCCAAACATTGAAGTAATACAGTCTCCGAGGTCAACCAGTTTTGCTGAGATTGTCCTTCAGGCAAAATCACAACAGCAGAGCTGACATGACAATTATTGCAAGCTGACGTCCTTGTGAAATGTCACCTCTCCTTCACTTCCCCCATTCCCGGAGTCTTTGGTCCTACTTCAGCATATGACTCACTTCATAAACCTGCCCTTAATCGCAGCCTTCATCACCATTCTATTAACATCCTATTATTTTGATGCTGTCTCTATTTACTGCTTCCATTTTAATCCAAGACAAGAGTCTGCTTCTTCCCCCTGCAAGAATTTATGGACTTTAATCTTCTTTTATGAGGGATGGCTCCTTTCTCTAAAAATCCGAGTAAGTAATATACAAAGATTCACGTTCTCTCAACATCCTATTAATATTTCTAGAAATTGGAGCATTCGTGGGGGAGAGAAACGTGTCATGGCTGGATCGGGCCTTCTGTTGTCATTACAATCAATGCTGATTGGGATCTACAGTAGATTACAGTAACATGCATAGCGGTAATAATAATGTAAAACATAATTTTGTTCTCCGCTGATTTCTTTCCAACTGCCCACCATTTCTAGCGTCCACCGCAATGCCTTGTAAACAATCAGCACTAGACAAGTTAATTTCCTTTGTCTGGAAAGTGCTGTAATTTATTTCGGACCTAACTACATGTCCTTGTCAAGTTCTCCGCTATTAACTACTTTATTTGATTCTAAGTTCTCATTTGATATATGGCATTTGAAGACCGCCAATCTGAGTAACTTCATACAGCATTTCCCAAAATGATGGATGATGTTTGATGCTGTGATTTATGGCAGATGAAAGAAAATCTCAGTCTGGACATCAAAAAAACCCAAGCAATGTTTAACAGGATCAATGTATTGATTCTACATTCAATCAATCAATCAGAATAGAGCTGCAAGGGATCGTGGAGGTCATCTAGACCCTATACCATCTCAGATACTTGGCTGTCCAGTCTTTTCTTTAACATCTTCAGTGATGAAGCACCCACAACTTCTGGAGGCAAGGTGTTCCACTGGTTAATTGTTCTCATTGTTAGGAAGTTCTCCTTAATTCCAGGTTGCTTCTTGTCCTGCCTTCTGGTGCTTTGGAAAATAAGTTGACCCCATCTTCTTTGTGGCAGCCCCTTAATACTAGAATACTGCTATCAGGTCACCCCTAGTCCTTCTTTTCTCTAGACTCACCATACCCAATTCTTTCAACTGTTCTTCATCTGCTTTTGTCTCCAGGTCCTTGATCATCTTAGTTGCTCTTCTTTGTACTTTCCCCAAAGTCTCTGCATCCTTTTTATAATGTGGTGACCAAAACTGGATGCAGTATTCCAGGTGTGGCCTTACTAAGGCTTTATACAGCAGTGCTAACACTTCACATGAATTTGATTCTATGCCTCTGTTTATACAACCAAGGTTTGGTTTCAGAGAACCTTTTTAGCAAATTTTCTCCTCTCAGAAACTCATACATACAACAAAGAAATTTTGTTGCTCAAACATTTATCTTCAAGTAGGGGTATTTTTTTATTACCAACTAAACAATGAAGTTTGCCAGTCATTTCTACATAACCTCAGAGTCTCACAGCAGATGCTCAGAAACTAGTGGTGAAGATTAAATAGCCACCATTAGTTCCTCTTGTATCTCCTTATATAATACACCATTTTGTACAAAATGATTTTGATAATTATAAATGCATACATTATAAATGGTTTTGAACGTGCATTAAATGATCTATATTAACAGGGAGTGCATCATATACACCACTCAATTGCAACATATCTTTTATCAAAGTCAGAATAAGAATCACTTTCCATTTGTTCAGTCCTGACTGTATTCTTTACTATCGCATGCCATCCATTCTCACATGTCTTCTTCTGTTCATGAGTGTATAAGAACATAGGATCATAAGAACAGCCTTGCTGGAACAGGCCACAGCCCATCCAGTCCAGCCTTCTGTCTCCCACAGTGGCTCCCCATTTGCTTCAGGGTCTTCCCAAGCAGATGTCTTCACCTGCTTATGATTCCCTGCAAATGGCATTGAGAAATATCCTGCCTATCTCTCCAACCCGGAGGGTGTCCTTAGGCATAAATCACGATAGCCATTGATACCCTTGTTCTCCATGAACTCCTCTCATCCTTTCTTAAAGGTGTCAAGGCTGACAGCTGTCACCACCTCTTCTGGCAGGGGGTTCCATAGACCAGTGATCCTCTGGGTGAAAAAGTACTTCCTCTTATTTGTTTGAGGTCTAGCTATCAAAAGTTTCATGGAGTGCCCCCTAGTTTTAGTGTTGTGCGATAGGGAAAACAGTTTTTCCTTTTCTACTTTGTCCACACCGTGCATGATTATATAGACTTCAATCAGGTCACCTCTCAGGCGCCGTCGTTCTAGAGTGAAGAGGCCCAGCAACCTTTCATGTCTTTTTTTCCAAAGCACCATAGTTAGAACAAGCTTGGTGACTGTCTACCACATCTTACCTGTGTTCTCATCGCAGGGAAACCAGATCAGTTAAAGACCCAGCAGCTACCCAACACAACAGGCTCAATTTGGTTCGTGTTGAAGAAGAGTTTGACACAAGCAATGATGGCAACCTCACTGCTTCATTGCCACGGGTGCAAATGACAACACTCAAGTCATTTAACAGAATAACGAAGTTGGAAGGGACCTTGGAGGTCATTTAATCCAACCCATGGCTCAAGCAAGAGACCTTATACCATTTCAGACAAATGGCTGCCCAGTCTCTTCTTAAAATTCTCCAGTGGTGGAGCACCCACAACTTCTGAAGGCAAGCCATTCCACCGGTTAATTGTCCTTACTGTTAGGAAGATTCTCCTTAATTCCAGGTTGCTTCTCTCCTTGATTAGTTTCCATTCCATTTTCTCTTGTTCTGCCCTCTCTTGCTTTGGAAAGTAAGTTGACTCCATTCCTCTTTGTGACAGCCTCTCAAATACTGGAATACTACTATCATTTCATGTCACTCCTAGTCCTTTTCAGTAGACATATCCAAATCCTGCAACCATTCTTCATATGTTTTAAACTCCAGGCCTTTAATCATCTGAGTTGCTCTTCTCTGCACTTTTTCCAAAGTGTCAACATCTCTCTCTCTCTCTCTCTCTCTCTCTCTCTCTCTCTCTCTCTCTCTCTCTCTCTCTCTCTCTCTCTCTCTCTCTCTCTCTCTCTCTCTCTGTGTGTGTGTGTAATGTGGTCACCAAAACTGGATGTGGTGTGTTTGTATCTCTGTGTGGTTGTCACTTTGCAGTGATCCTACTCACTCCTTAATTCATAGCAGGGGGTGTTAATTCAACTCTGTAGAGGACAAACATTTTCTTCTTGCTGTCCTACTTTTCCACATTTTGGATGATAAGTGATTTCCAAGGATGGCAAAGATGTTTGCATTATCCTGTCACTTACCTGCCTTTTATGTGGAAAGAAGCAGCATAGCTTTGATACTGCGATCAACAGTGTGCACACTTGCTAATTCTACTCTGTCCAAAAACTTTAGTTTTCTTAAGTAACTTGCTATGAAACAAGTTTCAGCAGATCAGCATAAAATTTTCTTAATTTCATTACAGGCTGTAAATTAAAATTAATGAGGCTGACACCGACAATTAACAATGAAAAATGCAGATTGTTATAATTACTTAAGCAATAACATTGCTTTACATAGAAGACTTAAGGTGCTCCACAAATTATTTACAAGTGTTACATAAAACACAAAAAAATGACAATTTCAATTTATTTTGTCAGTATAAAAAACAAAAATCTTTACTAAAACCTTTCTCATTTGGGAATCTCTCGCCATGCATAATTAAGCAAATTTGATTGCAATTAAGCCTGGCTTCTACAGTGGAGTTTTAATTAATGCAAATCTGGCATCTATATCTATAAGATTAATTTTAGTGAATTAAAAGAAAACAACAAAGCGCATTTGAAAGTGTGGTTGCATTGTTCACAATCTTGTTTATGCTTCTTGCCTTCCGCGAAGATGCACTTTGACTGAATTGCTCAGAAGAAAGATTTTTATTCAGATACGTTTTGTTTCTTAACGCTTTATTAAATGGGATCATCATGCTAGCACAAAGATGTTCAGAAACCCATTTAAAATGTAATTATATGCCCTTAGAAGCCAAACAGACAATACTATAGCTAGCTATGGAAAAAGGTCAAAATTCTCCTTTACAGAAATGCTTATGCACAATTGTTAACACCAAATGGTTATATTGCAAATCTGAAAGAAATTCTAAAGAGAGGGGATAGATGATCTGGAACTTATTCAGGGGGATGGGAGGGAGGATAATTTCCCCAGGAGACTCTCTAGGAGCACTTTCCTCCTCTAATATGGCTGTGAAGAATACTGGATTTGAAGGGAAAGCAGGTGTTTGGAGTAGAGGGCATATGCTAGGGCAGGGGTTGGCAACCTGGGACTCTGGAGCTGCATGCGGCTCTTTCATCCCTCTGTTGCAGCTCCCTGTCTCCGGTCAGCTCCACAACTGATAGGGCTTCTGGTTAGGACAGGTAGAGGAAAAAGGACGCCACTCTCGGAGGACACTCTATGGTGGGGGAAACTAGACGTCAGGTCAGCTCCAGAACTGAATGAGGGGCTTGCGGTTATGACCTTTGTGGCTCTTGGAGTGTTTAAGATTACCAGTCTCTGTGCTAGGGGATCATTAAAGCAGCTGCATCTTTCCTTAAGCTCCCACAGTTGCTTTCTCTGACTGGGAAAATATGTGTTTGATTTTAAGATATTGCACAAACATTCCCAATAAGGCAATGACAAACCCTTTGTGTATGGATATCAAGAAAACTAGATGACTCTGTTAGCCACTCAGGAACTGAACTTGACATGAGTGTACCATGGATCTAGATTTCTGTTTCCATGAAAGATATAAAACAGGGGTGTCAAACTGGCAGCCCGCAGCCCAGATGCGTCATGCGTAGGCCACACCCACCCTAGCTTCGCTGGAAAAAAAACATCGTGATACATCATATGACTTTTTAATGTTCTATCACATACAAAGAAAGCACTCAACTTATATGTTAGCATGTAAATTTGTAAAGAACTGAAAAATAAGTTGCCTTCATTTGTAAAAAAAATAAGAATCCTGAGTGCAGAGAAGAGCAACAAAGATGATTAGGGGACTAGAGACTAAAACATATGAAGAACGGTTGCAGAAGCTGGGTATGTCTAGTTTGATGAAGAGAAGGACCAGGGGAGACATGATAGCAGTGTTTCGATATCTCAGAGGGTGCCACAAAGAAGAGGGAGTCAAACTATTCTCCAAGGCACCTGGGGGCAGGACAAGAAGCAATGGGTGGAAACTAATCAAGGAGAAAAGCAACTTAGAACTGAGGAGAAATTTCCTGACAGTTAGAACAATTAATCAGTGGAACAGCTTGTCTCCAGAAGTTGTGAATGCCCCAACACTGGAAGTCTTCAAGAAGATGTTGGATAGCCATTTGTCTGAAATGGTATAAGGTTCCTGCCTAGGCAGGGGGTTGGACTAGAAGACCTCCAAGGTCCCTTCCAACTCTGCTATTGTCTGTATGTATAAATATGTCTGGGTGTTATCCTGGCTGGCGTTACCTTTTACTCTGAGAATTTGTTGGTTTTGATTTTTTTTTCTTTTCCAAGAAAGAACAAAACTGTACGTGAATATTTATTAAACTGCTGACTGAACATCAATTTTCCAGCAACCGCTATTGATCATTTGTTATTGACATGAAAGTCTCCAATGTCTTTGCTTTTTTCGCTAGTCTGTTCCTCAGCTGACATTTCCACAAGAGAGCAAGGAAAGACTTGAAGTGCAGCATGATTCTAATCACCAGAGATGTTTTACAAAGTCTATCCACCTCAGTAAAACATCCAAAGGGCATTTTGTATAAAGCCTCGACAATGTTTGGAATAAGAAACGGAACAAACTAGATGGCAGAAACTGAGTAGGAGGAGAAGAAAAAAAAAAGTTCATTTAAGAAGAAACGTTTGCCTTTTGATCAAACAACAAGCAAAAAGAGAGAGGCATTCTTTAAAGAGACAAATTAGGAATAGCAATAAAAATAGAATACTCAATGAGTTCAAATTTCAGTGGAAAGAGAAAGTTGCTTGATAAATCTCCATTTTCCAATGAAGTCTGAATACAGGAAAGATAATAGTAAAGGAAACACAAAGGATTGAAACAGACTTATTTTCTCTGTGAAAAATAATCTGGTTTGGAATTTCAACATGATGAGCCAAGAAGATACTCGAATCCTTCCCAAAAAGTTTCACTGAGGTCAAAATATGTGCATGTCAGACTTCTGTGAGTTTTTATTTCAGAGTATTTTATTTTTGGTCCTGGTGCCACACTAGCAGGATACCTATAATTGACCTTAAATTATATAAATGTTATCTTGAATGCATGTTTTTACATATTGCCTTTAAAATATAAGTGGTGCTTTGGGGGAGGGTGACATACAATGCAACAGTAAATAATTGTGTGGCCGTAGATCTAGTCTTTATTTCTTCTTGCTTTGTGTGTGTTAATTAAGTATACACAGTCAGGGCTAACTGCAGAGACAGCTAAATAAACAAATGACACTGTGGAAAGGTCTTTCTGCATACTAATCATATCTTACATCGGCAAGCAAAAGCTCTATAAATCGATTTGTTCTTTCACATCAAAAGACAAACAGTGAGGCAAGTCAGCAGTTCCTTTGTCAAAGTCACAGACATGGCTGGTCTTCACAAATGCATTTCTCCATGGTGGGATCCAACCGTTTGAAGATTAGCATTATTGGCAGGTCTTCGGAGCAGATCCATCAAGCCATTTGGTAAGTGGATTGGTTACCAGTTTTATGAAGGTCCTCTGTGAAAACCAATGTTAAGGAAGAAAGCGAGTCAGGAGGAGGGATTGAATAACACAAAGAACAGATGATTGGATCTTTCTTTTGTGGGCAAAAGAGTCTGTAATAGGTGGAAGAAGCAGAGATTGTGGTGGTCTGTCGGCCTCTGGCCCTTCCAGCGGCTGAATCAGATGAGGAGGAGATGTGGGAGTCGGCCAGCATCAAGGCAACCTGAGAACTCCAAGAAGGAAGAGGGAATGGAGCTGTCAGAGAGAGAGAGAGAGAGAGAGAGAGAGAGAGAGAGAGAGAGAGAGGGAGGGAGGGAGGGAGGGAGGGAGGGAGGGAGGGAGGGAGGGAGGGAGGGAGGGAGAGAGAGAGAGAGAGAGAGAGAGAAAAGGCCATCCTTCAACCCTCAGATGGAGAGTCAACAGCTCCCAGGTCTGGAAGTAGATGACAAGGAAGAGGAGGAACAGCTGGGTCCAGTGCTTGACTTGCGAATGTGAAGAAAGTAGAGGAGTGGAGAGCAGTGGAAATCTATGGGCTGATCCTTGGCACAGAAAAGCCACCACTGCTAGTAAAGCCCCACACTAGGTCTGGGGATAAAAGGCAGGGGGTGGAAGTGAATAGATGTGGCATACAACTAGGTGTGCAGGAACCAACCATCCTTTTCCTTCCACAACTTCCCCCCAAACGGATTAAATTAAAAGTAATATTCATTTTAAACATTAAACAGAAAAGGCAAAATCTTGCAAATGCATAAAACTGAGCACGAGAATATTGAAACTGAAAACCTAAATACTGAAATCTTGGTATTTTGCATAATTTGGAGAGGACGTCCAGGCCCTGTTGGCAAGGACCCCCATTCTGATAGTTGGATGACAGATCAAAGTGTTGGAGGTTATTTTTTTATTTAATTTATTTTATTCGATTTGTTAATTGCACCAATCTCCATCAAGACGGACTCTGGGCGGTGCACAGGACATTAAAATATACAATAAATAACAATATACAAAAGTTAAAAAGAAATTAAATAGAAAACCTGTGCTAAAATCCCATTAAAAAACCTATCTAACTTGGCTGAGGCTCTATTGTTCTAAAATTCAAGTTCTACGCCAGTCCAGCTTGCTGGAAAAGAAGGGTCTTAAGTGAGCGGTTCCCTGATCTGTGAGAAGATCAGGTCCATCTCTAAGGCAAAGTCATTCCAACATGTTGCAATTTTATAGTAAGTGAGAAATATTATTTGATTGTGTAAAAAAACCCAGATACTACACGTTATATCATTATATCAATATTCATTGAACATGAATATTGGGCTGGATTATAGTCCTGAATCTTACAACAATGCTGCAAATAAGGATAGAAAAGTATTAGCATGGGTGTGCCTGCACAAAAATACACATACACAAATACTTTATAAGGTGGCTTTAGGGGTAGGATACTGCCAGCTAAAAGTTCAAGACCCTGCCCCGACACCCACAAGTCCATCAAATGGTCCAATCAGTTACTCCTGTGGATGAAGATTCCTCCCATCCACATCCATCCAGGTGCAGGGATGAGGCAACCTTGTCTTTCTGAGAAGGAATGTTATTATGGCTACACATCTCCCAAGCTCCATAACACCACCCCCTTCCAGTTTCCTATAGTAACTATGTTTGAATATGTGGCAGGCTTGAGGCCTAGTCCTCCCCATGGCTTCCAAGCCTGACAGCGTGGGCACAGGGGTGGGTCCAGGTGATCGTCGGAGCTACCGGTTCACTCAAACCACTCCGAACCGGCTGAACACCATCTCTGGGTAGCTTACATTTGAATATTGAATTTGTCATAAAATGACAAATTCTCTATCCGAATGTGTAAAGTATGGATTATCAGCAGGAAAGTGCTGTTTCTGAAAAGAAGATTCTCCTGTTTTGAAACTTCTTGTGTTCTCCTACGGAAACATAGACATCACAAAACACACACATCTATTTTAATAAAATAAAAAACCCTGCTTCACATTTATTGCTGGGCTTGTCGACATCACTAAAATATATGTTATGCATTCAGAAAGAGGATTTCACTACCCCAGAATAGCAGGCACGTAATCAATATGAGGCAATTTTATCAACCTTTTTTTTTATATGTGTGTGAGTCTAGCTTTACAGAGAAATGTGTATGGATTAATCATTAGATAAGAAAAAAAATGGCATTACGCTTTTCTGCGCAGAAATATGTCTTTTAAACTCAGGAGTGAGAGAGGGAGGGAAGGAGAGAACGCTGCGGTCTAACATAGCCTCCAATATTGTCAAAAGGTCATTTTTGCTTGATTAGATTTTTTTTAGGTGCCTTCCAAATGGATTTGGACATTTATTTGCTTCTTTTGCACATGGATGTCCTCTGTTCTGGATTAATTTTAATCCACACAAAACGTAAGATGAATTTCACAAATATTTGCATCCCTGAAAAATGTGTCTGTCAAGAGCAGAAAAAAACTCATCCAGTTCAAATGAATATAAAGGTTTATGGCAAGTTTATGCTCTTGGTGGCAGAGTGGCTAGAATGTCATACTTCAGGCTACTTCTACTGACTGCCGGCTGCCAGCAGTTCAATTCTCACCGGCTCAAGGTTGACTAATCCTTCCATCCTTCCGTGGACAGTAAAATGAGGATCCAGATTATTGTGGGCAAAATGCTGACTCTGTAAACTGCTTAGAGAGGGTTGTAAAGCACTGTGAATTGGTACATAAATCTAAGTGCTATTGCTATTGTTACAAGAATCTGAACTACTAATGGTCAAAGCAAATTGGTGGTAGATGGAATGGAATTCAAAAGGGGATGGATTTATCTCTTGTGGGCATGAAAGGACTCAAGACTGATGATGCATTTGACCCCTCTGTCAGTTTCAGCATGGTCACCTCCTACAGCAGGAGTGTCAAACTCAAACCCCGGGGGCCGGATCCAGCCTGTGGGGTGCTTTGATCTGGCCTGCAGGGCTGCCCTGGAAACAGCAAAGGACCAGCCTCCAGTGCCTCTGCCAGCAAAAATGGAGCTCGGGAGGGTCACACGCAGTTCTCCATAGCTCGGTTTGTACTAGCAGAAGGCTGCAGGAGGCTGTTGCAGTTGGAAATGGCACTTGGGAGCCTGTTTTCACTGGCAGAGTGCTTGGGCCACCACAGGCGCCCATGATATGAGTGATGTCAAGCTGGCCACACCCACCCTGGCCACGTCCACCCAGCCCCTCTGAGGTCCAACAATGAAATCAAGTTTGACACCCCTGTCCTAGAGTATTTTCTTTGGGCAATTCAGGGGAAGTTTCCCTCCTATATCTATGGCTACTTCAGTGGTAGTCAACCTGGTCCCTACCGCCCACTAGTGGGCGTTCCAGCTTTCCTGGTGGGCGGTAGGGATTTTGTCCGATACTGAAGCACTTTCCTTTTTAAAAAAATTTAATTGACTTCCCTACTTTATAAATCACCGTTACTGTGGAACCGGTGGGCAGTTAGAAAATTTTACTACTAACAGAGATACAAAAGTGGATGTTAGGTATAAAAAGGTTGACTACCCCTGGGCTACATTATCAATAGAAATAGGTTGCTGTTATCCTAAATACTATCACATCATTAAACTAAACTTACTTTTTTCTTCTTCTTAAACAAGAGAAATGACCTTGTTGTTCCCTAAAGATTCAGAAAGTTGAAAAATTAGTATACATGACCTGTCAGGAGCAAATGCTTCACTGCAAAAACGGAGTTGAGTATTAATTATCATCTCCAAATAGGAAGAACCGTGGCCAGATAAATGATCCTTGGCTTTCCTTCACCCTGTAAGAATGCCCATTGCAAAACAGATACATTCAATCAATTTATTTACAGCCAAAAGCAAATTGCAAGCATAATCTAATAATCTATTATTTGGTATTAGATAAAACAGTCTATTAACTTAAGAAAATGCCACAGATCGGCTCGTGAATGCCTTTCCTGAATAGTTTTGGAAAGTGAGTGCACCTCGGATGCTGGAAGACCTCTAAAAGAAGGGACTTTTAACTTTATTGATTGATTTATGTACTGTACTTGTTCACATTTATTTTATTCCAATGGACTCTATCGATTTACTAAATGTCGGTGGTTCAAACTGGTACTTAGATGGTATGCCATCAGTAGATCCCAACAATAACAATGCCTTAAACTTTAAGTTATTATTAAGGTGCCTGTTTCAATTATTTAACAAGCTGATCTCACAAAGAATATGTTTGCTACAACTGATTTCATTTTGTTGAGTGGGGAGGCTATGACATTATTCATTCGTTAAATATCTGTCCATCCATTTCTCCCTCCCCCACCATCCTGCTCGTTGGATTAATAGGTAGATCTAATCATGACTGATGGAGATTTGCCTAATTGAATTAATTGCATAGTGCTTTTAAAAAGATAGTTGCTGCTCACAGGCTTACCTTATAGAAGGCCTTACAGTACACACTTTTCCAACCCAAAGGGCAGATTGGGGTGAGAGGGAGAAAAAATAAATAAACATGAGGTCTCTATTGTTGTCCCCTAACATTGTATAATTGTCATAAAGACTGACGACAATGCAAATGGGCTGTTTGACATTCAAAACCAGAATCTGTCAGTCCTCCTGGTGAAACTGACCTCTGAATGGTTGAACTGCCTCCTAACCTTTCTCAAATAGCTACCGTGTTTCCCCGAAAATACAACCTACTCAGAAAGTAAGCCCTAGCTTGATTTTTACACCTGCGCCCAACATAAGCCCTACCTTCAAAATGAGCCCTAATTAAGACCCCACCCTATTCCAGGGTGCACAGTTAAAAATTAAGCTAAGATGGGGATGGAGTAGGTGGAGCTTCCCCACTATTTACCTTCAGATAGTTGCAGCCAGACCTCGCTTACCTCAGCTGATTTCTTCTGTTCCACCCAGCAAGTCTTTCCTGAGGGCCTCTGTAACCAATAACAGAACTCTGGATCAATCTGGAGTTGTTATCGGCTACAGAGACCTGTAGTGAGTCAGTGGATAACATCCCCCCCCTTTGAAAATAAGACTTAGTGCCTTTTGGGATGGAAAAAAAAAGACAGGGTCTTATTTTAGGGAAAATGTGGTATTTGCAAAGAGCAGCTGTTTGTATTAATGTGAGGGGACAGGATCTTCTAACAATCAGCAAGTCCCCATCATGCTTCCCACTGCCAAGTAGGTCCTATACAGTGGTGAAATTCAATTTCTTTTACTACTGGTTCTGTGGGCGTGGCTTGGTGGGCGTGGCAGGGGAAGGATACTGCAAAATCTCCATTCCCTCCCAATCAGCAGGGACTCAGCAGGCAGAGAATAGATGGGGCGGGGCCAGCCAGAGTTGGTATTTACCGGTTCTCTAAACTACTCAAAATTTCCACTACCGGTTCTCCAGAACCTGTCAGAACCTGCTGAATTTCACTCCTGATCTTACGCCAAATGGACCTGCTACTCTTTCTTGAACAGCAACCGGCTCCAACGATTTGCTCAAGGATCAGTAGCGCTGGTCTTCTATATTAGTGGGCCCCAATCTGGGACTGGTTCCATGGAGCAAGGTTTTTACATGGGCCAGAGGGGGCATGGTTTTGGATGGGGCTTCATTTGCTTGTGCAGACTGGTTTCTGGCATGCCACTGACCAATGCCACTCCATGGACCAGAGATTGGGGATCCCTATTCTATACGAATTGGAGACCTCCTCGGATGACTCGGTAAGGCACAGAGGCAAAACAGTGAGCTGACAGTTCAAACCGCCCCTTTATTGTTCCAACTTTCCCCCAAACACTCCCATGTTTATGGCTAGTCCAAGAGCAAAGTGATCTCTCAACCTGTTCTCCAAAGCACCAGGTGGTTGGAGAGCCCCCCCCCCTCTCTCACACCCACACACCCCTCCAACAGCCTCTGATGGCACAGTCCAGCAGAACACTGTGAGCACAATAGCTGCAAAACAAGAAATCCAGTAGGGTAAAGGAATAAGTCAATGAGTCCAGGAAGCCAAGGAACAAGGCAATTAATCCAGGCAGCAAGAAATAAAGCAAGAAGTCCAGGAAACTCCAAATGTCGACAACGGTGCCCAACACTCTATGAATTCAACATTTGTTCCTCACAAATTCCCCTCCCCGACAGCATCTCCTTAAAGCTCAGTTCTCAGGTGTGCTTTGGGAAGAGGGGAGGGGTGTTCTCCTCCTGAGTCATTTCATCAACCTACACTGTTCCTGCCTTCTCTCCACTCTCTGTGCTCAGGGATCAGGAGAGGATGGTCATTGCTCGTCGCCTGAGCTCTGTCGCTCCTCATGTTCCCTGATTGGCCTCTCTTGGTCATCCTGCCCATGTTCCTCCTGCCTGCAAGCCTGAAAGGCCCAGGCCTGACTCAGCCTGCTTCTCCCCACATTCCTTCAAAGCCAATGAAGCCAGCTCCTCAATTTCCATTGGCTCCAGCTCCGGCTCATCTTCCTCTTCAGATTCAGGGTCCAATGGGAGCGTGGCAGCCCCAAAGTCATCAAGAACCTTAACCTAGTAAACACACAACTAGTCAGTTGCCAAGTTCTGCTTGGACAGAAGAGCGTATCCGTTCCAGTTGCCCAATTCTGTTTCTATAAAAGAGAGAATGCTCATCACCCACAAGCCAAAAGATTGAGTACACACATGCGACACTGTAACAAGCTAGCATGGGTAAAGCAACCCATTTTATTAAGGGTGAAACAACGATTCCAATGAAGAATTTCAAAGAGAATGTTGATTGACGCGTCTTAAAAAAAAAAAAGTTGCCGACGTGCTGAAACAGAAAATTGGGAATTGTCATATATATACAGAAGTTAAATGTTTATGACATTGTATGCGCCGTAATGATGTCTAAATTCAGAATTAACCACCCTGAATTGCCCTGTAACATTTCTCTGGCCCTGCCTTTCTTTCTGCGTATGTGATATGAACCATGACATTACAATCTTATAGCTGTAGCAGGAATGAGTTATGTTTGTACTATTTCCCATTCTCATTATATTTTTGTCACAAAATGAATTAATGTTGTGCCATTTTCTATTCTCATTATAATCTTTTCCTTATGAATGGGGTATCGGAATTTTAATGCCTTTTGTAATCTGTGAATTATAGGAGGATGAGATACTACGGTGACCTTGTTTAATATTTTGCATTTTGACCGGTTAACAGTTTCTGCATAAGACATCCAAGAGGTGAGGTTAAAATGATCAGCTAATCAGCTTGTTTTGACAATATTTGATCCAAATGGTTTAGGTGAAATGAAGAGCAAGTCAGAAAGATAAATGCCTTGCAGCTCTGCAGAAGGGAGGTGAAAGTCCTATTTGAACATGGGAAGATGGTTTTTCTCCAATCCAACAGAAATTGGCCGGGCCCCAATTCAGATAAGAACAAATGTATTTTTATAGCATTTAAACCCCTGCAGTCAAATTCATGTCACACTGTATAAAGAGTCGTATCCAAGAAGCTGACAATGCAACATACAGTACATGGCCTGATCCTTGAACCATTTATGGTGTTGATCATCATCTTCAAAGCGCTCCATGGCACGGGTCCTAGTTATTTGCGAGACCGCCTCCTACCCCATACATCCCTCCGGCCGATTCGCTCACACAGAGAGGGTCTGCTCCGGGTGCCAACGGCTGGGCAATGCCGGCTCGTGACGCCTAGAGGAAGGGCCTTCTCTGTGGTGGGCCCTGCCCTCTGGAACGATCTATCCCCCGATCTTAGGAATATCACAGACCTCCGCCTCTTCCGTCAACAATTAAAACCACACTTTTTTCGCTTAACTGGCCTGGCCTAATCTTCTGAGAACATCGACTAGTTTTTAAATTGAATTAGATTTTATTGGGGTTTTAATTGGTTTTAGCACAGGTTGGGTTAATTTAATTAGTTTTTATTATTTATGATATATTTATTACCGGTTTTATGTGTATACGTGGTTTTATTCTCCTATGCACCGCCCTGAGTCCCTTTTTGGGAGAATGGGGCGGTATACAAATTTAATATAATAATAATAATTTATGGTGTGAGCTGATACCAGGAAGCTACATTCATTTCATCCTAAAGTAGAGAGAATCAAATTAGAGGGATCAACTATTCCTTGGACAACCACATTTCAATCAACACAGGTTCTCCAAAAAAAGACAGTGCCTTTGAATAGCTACTTTATACAAAACTATCCTGCAAACTTCAGAAATGATTTGGAAAAGACATTTGAAGATGCAACAAAAAGCTAATTGAGCACTTTTTCAAAGCAGCTGCATCTGTTTTCAAGCTTTAGTGTGAACTGCAGAAAAGTTGTGGCTGCTTTAAGATGCCAACTCATCAGACAGCTACATCTTTAATGAGACTCATTCAATCAGCCTTGTCTTTTCCCAAACTCACAAAGAAGTCTAAAAACAAAGTAGTTTTAGAGAGATGCCAGCTGATATTAGGAAGTCACTTTCATTTCATCCTAAACAAGAGAGAATCAAATTAAAGGGATCAAGTATTCCCTGGGCCATAATATTCCAATCAACACAGGTTCTCCAAAAAAGGCAGTGTCTTTGAATGGTTCATGTATACAAGACTGTCCCGCAAACTTAAGAAATTACTTGTAAAAGACATTTCAAGATGTGCAAAAAAGTGATTTTAACACTTCTTCAAAGCATCTGCATCTGCTTTCAAGCTTCAGTGTGAAGCCCAGAAAAATTGTGGTTGCTTTAAGATGCCATCTCATCAAACAGCTGTATGAGACTCATTCAATCAGCCTTGTCTTTTCCCAAACTCACATAGAAGTCTAAAAAATAAATTAATTAAACAGTTTTACAGAGGTGTCAGGCATCTCTTCTAAATAATTGTTAATTTCCATATAACTGTTATTGCATACATTTTTCATATACTCATATGAAAATATACTCATGCGACCTATGATTGTAGGTCTAGAATTCTGTGCTGTGCCTTTAGAAATCTATTATATATTACGACAAATTATCACATCATCAATTTTTATCTCAATTTAATCAGTGTAGGAAACTTCCTTTCCATGCCTGTGGACTACTTGTCACATAATAATATACATTTTACAAAGTATAAAATGTTTTCATTTACTCATTCTTTTCTCTCTCTTTTTTCCTTTTCCTAAGAACAGAATTCAAAGCCTTGTCAAACCAAATATTTGGTTGGTTCCCCTATTAGCAAATACTTGAAGCACTTCAGATAAGCACTTTCTCACTTGAATTTGCCTATAAACTGAGCAAAAAGCAGCAATGGGAATGTGCTACTTTTTAAAAGAAAGGGCACCTTTATCAGATGATAAGCAAGTATTTCTTGAAATTACATCTGCAATTCATTTTTAAGAATACATCTGCCAGAGAGATCATTTCACCGCCTGCCTACTTCAGTGGTGGCTGTGATTGACAAGTAAATTGGGCGATGTCAATCAACCAAATGTGGGAACAGTGCTCTTCAGCTCCGTCTTTTTAAAACAGCAAATGTAATTTTTATTTGGGCTTCACAATATGCGTGTACAATAAATAATGTTTCACTTAGTTGCAAGCGAAACCCATAACTTCATAAAGCAATCATTGCGGTGCTTAAACATTCCTATCTTAGATTAAGTTAGGAATAAAATCCAGCTAAGGCATATGTGAGAAAATGGGATTGTTTTTTTCCTGACAATCTTGGAATATGGGTAGAGATTGAGCGCTAATATAAATATTTAAGGAATGTTTCTGCATAGAGAAAAACGGTGATTTCTTATGTTAAATATTACAAATGAGAATTGAAATGCAGAATTTGATGAATGTCCATTCTGTGTGTGAGACTAGCTGTAATACATATATCTGGATGAGTAGATTGATAGGCAAATAGTCTACACACTCCTTACAATAGCAAATCTATTAAATCAAAATGTTAACGGCATTTGCACAGAATCAGACAAGTACAAACTAAAAAGGTGGATTAAGACCTGTCTGAATCTGTTAAATCTGGTCTGTTATATATTAAAAATGAGAAAGATCTGGTGTAACTTCCACAGATAATTTTACATCTGCTGTGACCCAACCTATTTTCTCTTGTTAGACATAGACAGCATAATATGGATGCGAGATTAGGGATTTTTAAGATCCTTTGTGCATCACTAGACACTTATTTAAATTGACCACATTTGCCAATTAGTATACAATTCACCGAGTTTGAAGAAAGCCTTCTGGAGATCTTCATAGTTATGTTCTTGGTTATCACACCTTGGAACAGTTTTCAGGGCTGACCCTAAAATCAAGTTCAGTGATGAACCATTTATGAACCAATCTATACTGATACAGATCATATCTTGCTCTCTTACTTCTATGCTTTGCCTTTTATTTTTGAGCAGTTAGTGAAGAACAGAACAGAAGAGAGAATGAATAGAATAGAAGAGAAGAGTGAAGTGAAGAGAAGAGAAAAGAAGAGAGAATGAATAGAATAGAATACAGAATGAATAGAATATAGAATGAATAGAATAGAATAGAATAGAATAGAATAGAATAGGATGGGATGGGATGGGATGGGATGGGATGGGATGGGATGGGATGGGATGGGACGGGACGGGACGGGACGGAACGGAACGGAATGGAAAACAGAGTTGGAAAGGACCTTGGAGCTCTTCTAGTCCAGCCCTCTGCTCAGACAGGAAACCTCATACCATTTCAGACAAATTGTTGTCCAATCTCTTCTTAAAAACTTTCAGTGTTGGAGCATTCACAAACTTCTGGAGGCAAACTGTTCCGCTGGTTAAGTGTTCTAACAGTCAGGAATTTTTTTTTCTTAGTTCTAGGTTACTTCTCTCCTTGATAAGTTTCCATCCATTGCTTCTTGTCCTGCCTTGAGGTACTTTGGAGAATAGCTTGACTCCCTCTTCTTTGTGGCAACCCCTGAGATACTGGAACACTGCTAGCATTTTTCCCCTAGTCCTTCTTTTAATTAAACTAGACATATACCCAGTTCCTGCAACCGTTCTTCATATGTTTTAGCCTCCAGTCCCCTAATCATGTTTGTTGATCTTCTCTTTTTTTACAGAATAGAAGTTATTTTTTTTCAAATGACTCCTCTTGGGTTAATATTAATATTAACTATCCTTAGCAATTATCCTGAATTGATGGGGAAGAATAATTGCAGTTAAAATAAATATCACTTTGAGACAGGTAGGTGCATATTTTCTATCTAGAATGTATTGTTTGATGTACATTTTTACACCCCCACTCCCCAACCTCTTATATTGTTTATTTTGCTCTTTGTTCCCTCTTCTATTTGCTAATTAAACCAATGGTCGCCAAATGCCATTAGATCTTCTCGGATTTCATCCGATCTGCCTCCAAATGCAGAAACAGGCAGGCCTGCAAAAACGATTTCTTGAGAAGAGCGCAACCAAGACGGCAAGATTGATTTTCAGTGCTTCTTTGAACAACATTTTGCTAAACCAGGTGATTTTTTTCCCTCTCTCTCGCTAAGACTCTTGCAAAATTCTCTGTAGCTGCTCTTAAAACATTTCCCCTAGCTCGGATCTATTTCCCCCCTTCTTCTTCTGTTTTTCTTTGTAAGAAGCTTCTGACAGCTTCTTCAGCAAAGGATTGGATTGTCAATGTTTCATACAACAACAAAAATCCTGACACCCTGGAAAGAGAGCTTCTGGCAATGTTCTTTCTTTTTTCCTTTTTTTAAAAAAAAGTTTGGGGAAAACACAAGAGTTCACAGAACATCACATTTTACACCTAGGTTATAAGCAGATGCTGTTGAATTATGGAGATTTCTCTAGTCCACAGTATTCTGTATTTCTTGTTGTCTGTTGATTTTAGATGTGCGTTCCCAACGGTGGGTTAAAGTTTCCTCCTTCAGACCCACGCTAAAATAAATACCTATGAACAAGATTTGCCTCCTGCCTGTTGGTGTTCAGCTGGGATTTCTTATACTTCTAAACAGGGAAAGTGATAAGAGGTTGTGGGAAGCCCCACCCCAGATGAATGAAATATTTTGGGAAATATTTTTTTTAAAAAGGCAGAATGTTATATTTCCCTAAAGGAGAAATGGAGAGACATGCTCTTAAAGTCAGAGACTCAGTCTTTCGTAATAGCGTCCAGCAGATATTTTGTGTCCATTAAGAAAGATTGGGTGAGGTTTAGTTCAAAAACTAAGATCATGGCATCCGGCCTTCTCAACTCCTGGCAAATAGATGGGGAAGAAATGGAGGTAGTGACAGGTTTTACTTTCCTGGGCTCCAAGATCACCATAGATGGGGACTGCAGTCAAGAAATTAAAAGCTGATTACTCCTGGAGAGGAAAGCTATGGCAAATCTAGACAGCATACTAAAAAGCAGAGACATCACCCTGCCTACAAAAGTACGTATAGTCAAGGCTATGGTTTTCCCAGCTGCAATGGATGGCTGTGAAATTTAGACCCTAAGAAAGACTGAGCACCAAAGAATTGAGGCCTTTGAACTATGGTGCTGGAGAAGACTCCTGCGAGTCCCTTGGACTGCAAGGTGATCCAACCGATCATTCCTAGAGGAGATCAACCCTGACTGCTCTTTAGAAGGCCAGAACCTGAAGAGGAAACTCAAATACTTTGGCCCCCTAATGAGAAGGAAGGACTCCCTGGAGAAGAGCCTCATGCTGGGAAAGATGGAGGGCAAAAGAAGAAGGGGATGACAGAGAAGGAGGGGTCTGAATGGAGTCACTGAAGCAGTCGAAGTGAGCTTAAATGGACTCTGGGGGATGGTAGAGGACTGGAGGAACATTATCCATGGAATCACAATGGGTTGGACACAACTTTGCAACTAACAACAACAGCAAAGTTTATAAACAAAAGATCTTCGCTTCCAGTGATGGGATTAAAAAATTTACATTCTCCTCCATGCAAATTCCAAGAACAGGTCATGACCCTTCAGGACATAATTAACTCACTACCATTTAGTAGAAGACCCGGAGCTCAGTACATTGCATACTCTCCTAAGGGCATTTCAGACAACCCCTCTAGCAGCATCTCTGAAACTTATAAAAATCCATGTACTCATCAAACCAATTGATTAACTGTCCCAGAATCACACGTGGTTGGTGGTTCTGCTTCATCAATAAAGGGAACCTTTCTGTCCAATCAGCCTCCAGCCTCCATTTTGTCTCCAGTGCCTTTCTCCCAGATTGGAACTGTACTTGGCTATTTCTTCCAACGAGGTGAAACCCCATTGACATCACGCACAAGCACACAAACGTAAGACTCAACTCACACATGTTTGTTGGTCGTCTTGTAACTGAGGGTCAAATAGAGATGGAGAAGTTTCGCAACGTGCTTCAAGTGTGGCAGAAGTGTGACATGGCACTTCTAAGTAAGAAACTTGATTACAGACTGGGATGAAGTCACTTTGTCCAGCTGATATGAAGAACATATGAAGAACGGTTGCAGGAACTGGGTATGTCTAGTTTGATGAAGAGAAGGACCAGGGGAGACATGAGAGCAGTGTTCCGATATCTCAGAGGGTGCCACAAAGAAGAGGGAGTCAAACTATTCTCCAAGGCACCTGGGGGCAGGACAAGAAGCAATGGGTGGAAACTAATCAAGGAGAGAAGCAACTTAGAACTAAGGAGAAATTTCCTGACAGTTAGAACAATTAACCTCTGGAACAGCTTGCCTCCAGAAGTTGTGAATGCCTCAACTCTGGAAGTCTTTAAGAAGATGTTAGATAGCCATTTGTCTGAAATGGTATAGGGTTCCTGCCCATGCAGGGGGTTGGACTAGATGACCTCCAAGGTACCTTCCAACTCTGCTATTGTATTGTATTGTATTGATCCTGCACCAACATGAAAGTGCCATCGTAGTTTAAATCCAATGCTTACTTAGGCATTTTATGCTTTCATTCTATGTTGGAGGCCTGTGATGGACATTCATTGTGGCGTCTTTGGTGCTCTCGTTTTCTGGCAGACCTTTCATTACCCAAACTAACTAGCATTGATGGTGTTACCCAGTTTGTGGAATGAAACGTCTGCAAAAGAAAACAACCAAGCTCATAGAGCCTCGAGGACCCCTCCTGCCAAACCTGAGCTACAAATTTTCTCCTTTCTTAGAGTTTATTGTTAACAACACTGATATCCCTGCCCTGAGAAATTCTAGCTCCCAATTGTGACTCTCACACTAACATATTCGATTTCACACTTTTGAACCAAGATGTCAAGGAGAGACTGGCATCCTTCAAATCTCTCACTTCACTTAATTTAGCGATGTGATCCCCCAGGCCCAGGTCATCCTTCTGATTCTGTTGATTCAAGAAAATGAATAGTTCTGCATTATATTTATCTATAGGTTACCATATTTTTTGAAATATAAAGTGCACTGTATAAGACACACTAAGGTTTTGAAGAGGCAAATTAAAAAAAAAGTTTTGCATTCTGCAGATCTCCCCAAAATAGCCCCTATTTTTTTTTTTTTTGCAAAAACAGGCCCATTTTTGTCAAAAAAAAAGAAAGAGGACATGCATAGCCTTTAGGAGTCTTGTAGAGTGCTCCTGAGGCTCCCCCCAAAAATGAGCAAAAATGGCCCCTTATTCGCTCATTTCTGCCCTCCCCAGCCCCCAGGAACACTCTGCAAACCTCCTAAAGGCTTTGCACGGCCGTTTTTGCAAAGGGGGTGGGGTTTCGGGAAAACAAAAATGCTGTATTCAGTGTATAAGACGCATCCAGATTTTCACTTTCTTTTTTGAGGGAAAAAGGTACATCTTATACTCCGAAAAATACTGTATATACTTTCAGATAAACATTATATTTAACTGAATCCTATATGTAGGTAAAAATGTATGTGAAATGGCAGGACAGAGATTTTCATGTGGACTACCTTTGATTTTTTTTTTTTAAATCTGAAACGGATGTGGAAAAGAATGGAACCAAATTTAAGACTGAAAATAAAAAAAGAGAAATGGAAGGAAACTGAAATTAACAGACTTCTCTAAACTTAGTTCCAACTGACACCACGCAGGTGACTCTAACTTGTCAATCATCGCCTCTGCCTCTTTTAAGCACTTGCTTTTTAATAGAGTCTGTTACATCTTTAGCAAAGAGTTTTAAGTACAAAGGATTTTTCCCACCCAATATTTTTAGCTCACTCTATATCACTAGAAAAACTGTCCTAAATGTTAGACATAGTAATATCATCAAGTGATGATAAGTTATGGATGGGCATTTATGAGATCCGTTTTCTTTGAATCAAATCTTGGAACCGATAATACATCCTAGAACATACTGCAGAGAAATTCGGCATAATTAAACAGTTAATAGATATTATACTGGATGAGTGTCCTAAAGACAGAAACCTGCTTTATATCAGGTCATGTTATCTGAGCAGGTAGCAATAGCAAAAGCGCCTAGACTTATATACCGCTTCATAGTGGTTTAGAGCCCTCTCTAAGCGGTTTTACAGAGTCAGCCACTTGCCCCCAACAATCTGGGTCCTTATTTTATGCACCTCGGAAGGATGGAAGGCTGAGCCAACCTTGAGCCTGGTGAGATTCGAAGTGCCAAATTGCAAATAGGTGGCAATCAGCAGAGGTAGCCTGCAATACTACCCATCAATTCACTCTAATCACTGTGGCTCAGGTAATTCTGTCCATTCTGCTAATACCAAAAACATAGAGTGTTTTACCATTACTTGCCTAGAACTGAGTTAAGTGTTAACTCCTGTCTACAACACAGTCTTTCAGTCAGTGGTGGGTTCCTACTGGCTCATCCCAGTTCGGCCAAATTGGTGGTGATTTGTTGGCCTGGGTCGCTGGAACCAGCCACAACCCAGACCTGCCATGCCCCGAACTGCTTCCCAAGTCAGCGCTGTTGGCACCACCATATTGTTTTTAAGTTCTGCGCATGCGCAGAACAATTTTAATTGTATTGCACATGTGTGTGCCGGAAACCACCCCTGTTTTCAGCAGTTCAGAAAGGCTCCACAAACGTTTGCACTAGTCAGGTGACCCCGAGGGCATAGATGAACCTCCAAGTGGCCTCAACGATTCTATAAAACAGGGATGTCAAACTTGCGGGCTGGATGCATCATGCACTGGCCATGGCCACCCCCATTTTAGCGAAGGGGGGGGAAAGTCACGATACATCACGTGATGACAACATGATGCCGTGAGTTTGACACCCCTACTCTAAAAGAACGGAAATGATCAGCTGTCTGCAAGGGATATAAACCCTTCCATTCCCCGTCATCTAGTCAAAGCTGAAGAAGCTTCTTGAATGGGAAGTGAAGAGTCTTCAAAGAAAAACAAGAAAATCCAGTTGCCTCTTGATAAAGCACCTTTGGACAAGGGAATGGTTATTCTAATTCTCTTCCTCAGTCTCCCGTCTAGTTCTGAACTGGGCTGCGTCTTGTCTCCCTCCTCTTTCTGGAATGTTCTCCTTCCTTCCTGGCAAACTGCCACTTCATCTGAGTCCATCATCTCAGCTTCCCCTCCGTGGGCATTGTCTCTCACAGATCCTGCCATAAGCTGGGGATAGCCACAGGTAGGTCACACCACCAATCAAACTCAGCTGCACCATTTCCAGAATGTCTATGAGGCATTTACATCTTGAAAACAAACACATTTATAAATAAAACCGCCGAAGGGTGAGGTTTTATTTTTAACAAGCCAGATCCCTGTTTTTAAATTATTTCTTAAAATGTAACAGGTCTAATCAGGCAGAAAGCTTGGCTGAGACTAATGTTGGCAACTGCAGGGATTTGGAGACATCTTAGGGCAGGGGTGTCAAACTCGATTCATTGAGGGCCGCGTCAGGGTTGTATTTGACCTCGGAGGGGGTGGGTGGGCGTGGCCAGGCTGGATGTAGCCAGCTTGATGTCACTCGTGTCGGGGGTGCCTGTGGTGGCCTGAGCGCTTTGCCAGTGGAAACAGCTCCGTTTTCAGCTGTAACAGCCTCCTGCAACCCTCTGCCAGCAAAAAAGGTGCTCAGGAAGGCTACCTTGGTCCTTGCAAGCTCCGTTTTCAGCTGCAATGGCCTCCTGCAACCTTCTGCCAGTGACAACGGAGCTCAGGAGGGCTGCCTTTGATCCTTACGAGCTCCGTTTTCAGCTACAATGGCTTCCTGCAATCCTCTGCCAGCAGAAATGGAGCTCAGGAGGGCCACCCGCTGCTCTCACAAGCTGCATTTTCACTGGCAGAGGCACCATGGTCCTTCACTGTTTCCGGGAGCCAGATCTAAGCACCTCGCAGGCTGAATCTGGCCCCAGGGCCTTGAGTTTCACACCCCTGGCTTAGGGGATCTCAGACCAAAGACAGAGACAAAACGTGAGGAAGAGTAAAGTGAATAATTGTTGGATTTCCATCCAGAATAGAAGTTCATCATAAACTTTCTTCATTGTAGATGCAAACGACATGCCAAGAACCAACTGGGTATGTCGGCTTTTCTCCTCCAGCTTGAAATTGCGCCATGGATGGAAAACTGTGTGTGTGTGTGTGTGTGTGTGTGTGTGTGTATTTGTGTTCCCATTAAAAAATACCGATTTAAAAACAAGTTTTGATTTAATATTTGAAGAGGGGTTAACCTCCTGTTGTGCTTTAAGCATGTGAAAACCTGCCGCAAAGTGTCATTCAAAAGGCAACCTTATATTGAATTCCGTTTGCAAGAATCACATCTGATGCTTGCGAGAGCTATTGTTCTATTAATAAGTGCCAGCATAACAATGCTGCTTTCCCACCCGCCCGCCCCCTGCCTCTTTGGGGTGAGTTTTTAGAACTGTTTATTGTCAACGAAAGGACACCATCCTAGTTACAAAGGCTTGCTTCAAAGGAAGCTGAGAGAATCAAGTGGGGCTGATAAACTCTTGCTGCATTTTGAAAAATCAGAGAGGATGTGTGTGTGTGTGTGTGTGTGTGTGTGTGTGTGTTGGTAGGTTAAATATCTCTCTAAAAGGATCACAGAATAATTTTGCTCTCATTTTAAACGGGTTAGACCTTCCCCTGTTCTTATTGTTTTAGGCCTTTAAATAGGAAAAATAAAACAAAGTAATAAAATAAAACAAAAACAAATAAAAACAAATAAGTAAAATGAAATAAAAAAATAAAATAAATAAAATAATAAAATAAATAAAATAATAAAATAAATAAAATAATAAAAATAAAATGAAATAAAATAAAATAAAATAAAATAATGAAATGAAGGATTTTTGTGTGTGTGTAGTGGGTTAAATATTGCTCTGGTTAAATCTTCTCTCATTCTTATTGTTTTGGGCCTTTAAATAGGAAAAATAATAATAAAATAAAACAACAACCAAAACAAATAAAAACAAGACAAAATATAAAATGAAAAATAAAATAATAACATAAAATAATGAAATGAAATAATAATAAAAAACAAAAATAAAGTAAAACAAGAATAAAATAAAACATAATGATGAGGTGAAATGAAATAAATTAAAATAAATAAAACCATCTCTCCCCCACCCTCCTGCCATTTCTCCGCTTCCCCTGAGCTAATCCAATGAAATATTTCACATGATTTCAGCTGTGTACTTGAATGATTTAAAACCGTGCTCCCATTGTAACTCTCCTGCTCCGCCTTTTTATGTTTAGTGATTGTGTTTAGCAATATTGCTGGAAATATCTGGAGAGGAAGTCGCATGGAAAAGATGCTGGCTACTTTCTGATGCCGGATTGCTTTTATCTGGCATAAAACTATTAAGCCGACAGTCATTATGAATCATTAATAGCGTGACAGCAAAGTTGACTGGGGTGGGAAATACGAAGTCCGTTTTATTATTCATTAATACACTCCAAAAGCAGCTAACTTTCCAGAGAAAGAATAGACATCGAAATTATAATATTTAACCCTCATGAATGTGGAAGCGTAGTTATGTTTTATCAGCAATTCTCTTGTCTTGTGTGGTTGTTGGGCAAAACTTTTTCTTGAATTCCTTTTGCCTCCCCCCCCCCCCGCCACCAGATTCTGCCTTTGCTGTATTTCCTCTGATGCAAGGCACAGAGTTGTAATTGAAGAGTAGCCTTCCTCCAGTCAATTCCCTCTTTAGTAGACAATTCTCATGCTTTGCGGATGCCCTTTATTTGCACTGAAGTTGAACACAGAGAAATGCCCCAAAGATGCTATAAATTGTTTTGTTTGTTAAACATTCGACTTGCCTCCAGAGGTTGTGGATGCCCCAACACTGGAGGATTTTAAGAAGAGATTGGACAACGATTTGCCTGAAATAGCAATAGGGTTTCCTGCTTCAGCAGGGGGTTAGATTGGAATCTAAAGATTTTCTAAAGACTCTAGAAAGAATGCAGAGAAGAACAACAAAGACAATTAGGAGACTGGAGGCTAAAGCATATGAAGAACAGTTGCAGGAACTGGGCATGGCTAGTGTGGTGAAGAGAAGGACCAGGGGAGACCTGATAGCAGTGTTCCAATATTTGAGGGACTGCCACAGAGAGGAAGGGGTCCAGCTATTTTCCAAAGCACCTGAAGGCCATACAAGGAATAATGGATGGAAACTGATTAAGGAGAGATTCAACCTAGAAATAAGGATAGTTTTTCTGGCAGTGAGAATAATTAACCAATGGAACAGTTTGCCTTCAGAAGTTGGTGGGAACTTCATCATTGGAGGCTTATAAGAAGAGACTGGACTGCCATCTGTCAGAAATGGCATCTCCTGCTTGGGTGGGTGTTGGACTAGATGACCTACAATGTCCCTTCCAACTCTGTTATTCTGTTAGAAGATATCCAAGGCCCCTTCCAACTCTCTTACTCTGTTATTCTGACTCCATCCAGCCACTTCATTCTCTGTTGTCCCCTTCTTCTTTTGCCCTCAATCGTTCAAAGCATTAGGCTCCTCTCCAGTGAGTCCTTCCTTCTCATTAGGTGGTCAAAGTATTTGAGTCTCATCTTCAGGATCTGGCCTTCTAAAGAGCAGTCAGGGTTGTTCTTCTTTAGGACTGACTGGTTTGATTGCCTGGCAGTCCAAGATTCTCGCAGGAGACTTCTCCAGCACCAGAGTTCAAAGGCCTCCATTCTTTGGCACTCAGCCTTTCTTATGGTCCAACTTTCACAGCCATCCATTGACACTGGGAAAACCATAGCCTTGACTAGACATACTGTACTTTTGTTGGCAGGGTGATTCTCTGCTCCTTAGTATGCTGTCTAGATTTACCATAGCTTTCCTCCCTAGGAGCAAGCGTCTTTTAATTTCTTGAATTTATGTAGTTTGTTTTTATTCTAAGGTCTTGGAGATGATTAAGGTTTGGAGGTGGTAGCATTTTATTCTTGTTTTATTTGGTAAACTGCCCTGAGTTGATACAATACGGGAATGTATAAATGTATAAAAACAGATGTAATAAATACACCAATAAATCTGCTGCTGTGGCCTAGAGGTGGAGCTCTCACCTCCCAATCAGGAGGTTGTGAGTTCAATCCTAGATAGAGGCAGATGTAGGGTCTCCTGCTTGGGCAGGGGGTTGGACTAGATGACCTGCAAAGTGCCTTCCAACTCTGTTAATCTGTTAAATAAAGTGGGATTTTGCCTCATACACAAAGAGAAGAAGAAATAGATAAAGAATTATCTAGAGAGAGATAAATTATGTTTTTTGCTCATATTCTCTGCTTTGGAGACAAGAGAAACCAGTCTCCAGTTCATGAATCATGGATATCGTTCAAGGCCTAATTTTCCTTTTTTACTTTTCTTCTTACTTCCTCAAGAACTGAGTTTGCAGTTGGCATCTCGTAGCTTCAGAATAAGGGGCTTGGAGCAGAAGTGGTATTTAGCCGGTTCGGAGTGGTTCAGGTGAACGAGTAATGGAAATTTTGAGTAGTTTGGAGAACCAGAAAATACCACCTCTGGTTGGCCCAGCCCTCCCGCCCCTGTCATTCCCTTGTTTTTTAGCTCAGCTGATTCACATGGCAGAGCGAATTGCCACCCCTCAGCTGAGCTAAAGAACAGCTCAGCTCACCAGTGCTGACACTGTTGGCGGTATTAAAAGTGCTGTGCATGCATGTGAAGCATGCGCTAGATGCGCGCACAAAGCACACTCTCATAGAACCAGTAGAGAAAATCTTTGGAATTCCACCACTGGCTTGGAGGGATGGCCAGAGTTTTGTGGTCACTCCCTGACCGCTGTAGCTTTGGGGAAGGAGAAGGCTGTGTTTTGCAGGACACACCAAAATGAATCACTTCAATTCAAGACTGCACAATTCCTTTCAATAACCATCAAACACCTTGTTTTTTTTTTAAAAAAAAATGGCGTTTTAGCATTTCCATGGCATACAAAAAGTAAGGAGAAAGAAGCAGAAGACAAAATAGTTGCCCTGACTTATTCACAGATACGGTCAAGTTTGCAAACCCCATTCTCCACACCGGTTGAGTATTCAGTACCAATAAATCAATTCAGAACGACTCCTTATTACAAAGACAATCCTGACCCAATTCTTGAAAATAATGATTGCATCTTGCACTGGAACAAATTGATTACTACAGATGAAACAGTAGAGAAGGCATAACTCTGGGAGTGAAGAAGAAAACAACGCAGCTACCCAGTAGACTAGAATATATCTCGTGAAATCTTGAAAGACTGAAGCTGGCTAAAGTGCTGTGGGTTCTTTATTTATTTTTTTATGGAACATGTAACTTCCTTAATATAGTTCAGGGGTCTCCAACCTTTGCAACTTTAAGTCTGAAGGACTTCAGTTCCCAGAATTCTCCAGCCAGCAAAGCTGGTTGGAGAAGTCTGGGAGCTGAAGTCCTTCAGACTTAAAGTTACAAAGGTTGGAGACCCCTGAATTATAGTTTGTTTCTCCTTTTGCATCTTAGTTGGAAGGGATCTTTTCTACCATTAAGGAAATCTGAAGTAAATTAAAGTATCCCAGACAATTGGCCGTTCCACTTTTCTTTGAACATATCCAGCAAAGGGGAATCTAAAACATGTTTGGCTAATTGGGTCAAGGAATGCCTTGCTCTTCCTCCTCCCTGCATCCCTCAAAAAAATCATAATATGTGTTTCCATCAGAAAATCCCATGTCCTAAGCTTTGAAATGAGAGCCAACCAGTTTTGACTACCATATTTTTTGGAATATAAGATGCACCTTAGTTTTGGGGGAGGAAATAGGGGAAAAAAATTCTGCCTCCCAGGTATTCATCTGTCTAGCGTCCTTAGTCTGGTCAGCTTCAGCACATACGTTTGCTGGTTTTGAGTGCGCCATGTGTTTTTTATCTCCTAGTTGGGGATAAAAAACAGCTTCTAGAGCACAGCTGATCGTCAGAGGGAGCAGCAATGAGAAAAGCAGGCAAAGCATGAAGCTTCACTCATTAGCACCTCATTAGGGCTGAAAAAAAAGCTTTGGAAAAGCTACATTTCAGCCTCTTTTAGGGGGAGAAAAAATGCGCCTTATAGTCTGAAAAATATGGTAATGTTAGGCGAAATAAGTACCCAGACACCATAAAACCCTAAAAAAAGCAAACTCAGAGCAACAGCTATTTTCAAATCATGCCGCACCAAGGAGCAGCTACAGGGAGTTCTTCTCATCCTGGAGATTTTAAATGGTTAAAAGTCAGCCTGGAAATGAATTACTAGACTAGACAAGGTTACTGAGAGTTCAAGGAAGCCCAGAGTGGGGTTGGTTGCCAGTCAGATGGCAAAGAGGCAAGACAGTTTTGTGAATGCCTGGAGAATCATAGGCTACAATCCATAGTGTGAAACTGGAGTGTCCATATTCCTCCTTCCTTCCTTCCTTCCTTCCTTCCTTCCTTCCTTCCTTCCTTCCTTCCTTCCTTCCTTCCTTCCTTCCTTCCCTCCCTCCCTCCCTCCCTCCCTCCTTCCTTCCTCCCTCCCTCCCTCCCTTCTTTCTTTCTTTCTCTTCCTTCTGCCTCCCTCCCTCTCCCTCCCTCCTCCCTTCCCTTCCCTTCTTTCCTTCCTTTCTTCCCTCCTTCTTTCATCCCTCCCTCCCTGCCTCCTTCCCTTCCTTCCTTCCTTCCTTATTTCCCTCTTCCCTCCTTCCCTTCCCTTCTTCCCTTCCTTCCGTCATCCCTCCCTCATTCCTTCCCTCCCCTTCTTTCCTTCTTTCCTTTCTTACTTCCCTCTTTCCTTCATCCCTTCCTCCCTTTACCTCCTTCCTTCCTTTCTTTGACTTATAGAGTACATTCAAATACAAAACGCAAAAGGAAATAGAAGAGCAGTGAGGGGGAGAGGAAGGGGAAGAGAAGTGAAGAAAGGCAGAGAACTGCTCTTCTATTTCCTTTTGTGACTTCCGACTCACTCTCTCTCTCTCTCTCTCTCTCTCTCTCTCTCTCTCTCTCTCTCTCTCTCTCTCTCTCTCTCTCTCTCTCTCTCTCTCTCTCTCTCTCTGCGACAGTAAAATAAGGCATTAAAAACAAGCCATTTCTATCCAGCTCTATCCGTCTCATCTGTAAAACCCGAAGGCAGAGTTTCATTCTTTTCCACATCAAGCACGAAGTTCAGAAGAACTTTTCCTTTTGGGCCTAATGGAAAAAATGAACCAGAGAGAAAAAAAATGGAACTTTGTTATTATATATGTTGCCAGCATCAGTACCATTGTACAGAGTGAAATAGAAGGGCACTTCGATTCCATACCATGGAAGAATGGTTGCAGAAGTGGATGGAATGGCAAAACTGACTACTTTGATTAAACAAAAGAACATAAGTATTTTTGTTTCCATTGGGAGACAGCTTTTCAACTCCATATACTTATTTCTGTGACGTTCTGGTAATGCCATGCCTTCCTAGTGAGTTGATGCATCTATTAGCTGTCTCATTGTCCAGCCTTCATACATAAATACTTTTTAAAAATTCCTTCAGTGGACGTTCTTAGCTTGGGGTCATTTCAACTCTGACAGTTTCTTTAACCCTCAGCAACAATAGCACATTTATTTTCTCTGTGTTTCCTTATCCGGTTAAATATTCTTATTTGCTTGTAAAAAAAATGCAAGAAAAAGTCTTTTAATCATTAGCTGTCAAGATGTCACAATGGATTTTTACATCAAAAACAGGTACTCGAGTTGTTTTATTTAAAGAAGGGTGAGGTGTGCCTTCATACTGGCGATGACTCAAGAGCAAAATTTAAGCTGAATTCCGAAGAAAAACAGGAATAAATTTTAGAAGTTTCAAGGTTGTCTCAGAATCCAGTAGTTTTGCTATGGGAATTTGGCTATGGAAGGCAAGTAAAAGTGCTTCTGAGACAATAAAGAAAAGAAAGAAAGTAAGAAAGAAAGAAAGAAAGAAAGAAAGAAAGAAAGAATGAAAGAAAGAAAGGAAAGAGAGAGAGAGAAAGAAAGAAGGAGGGAGAGAAAGAAAGAAGGAGGGAGACAGGGAGGAAGAAAAGAAGGAAGGAAGAAACCTAAAAAAGAGAAGTTTAAAAAGAAAGACAGAAAGAAGAAAAGAGAGAGAAAAGAAAGAAAGAAGATAAACCTCCAAAAAGAGAAGCTTAAAAAGAAGCTTTCTTAAAAAGAAAGAGAGAGAAAAAGAAAGAAAGAAAGAAAAGAAAGGAAGGGAGAGAGATAAACCTCAAAAAAGAGAAGCTTAAAAAGAAAGAGAAAGAACAAAAGAAAGAAAGAGAGAGAGAAAGAAAGAAAGAAGGAAAGAGGGAGGGAAGATGGGAGTGAGGGAGGAATTTAAACCTCAAAAAAGAGAAGCTTAAAAAGAAAGAAAGAGAAAGAAGAAAAGAAAGAGAGAGAGAGAAAGAAGGAAGGGAAGAAAGAGGGATGGAGGGAGGGAGGGAGGGAATGTGGGTGGGAGGAAGATAAACCTCAAAAAAGAGCTTAAAAAGAAAGAGAAGGAAGAAAAGAAAGAGAGAGAGAGAAAGAAAGAAAGAAAGAAGGAAAGAAAGAAAGAAAGAAAGAAAGAGGGAGGGAGGGAGATAAACATCAAAAAAGAAAAGCTTAGCATGCGATCCTCAAGGAACTCAATCAGAAAAAACTTTTAAAAAATCTGAAATACAGTCGGTGATTATGTACATCTATATGGTAATTGTGTACAGGGAAAATAATAACAGCAACAACAATACAACAAGCATATTCTTTGTCAAAGAGATTTGGATTTTTTAATTTGTTTGTAACCTCCTGCATGTCCTTCTCCTCCATTATGCAGGATTTTGCCTGCTGTATTTTCTCCCAGTGTGCAAAGGAACAGACGAAATAGTTCCCAACCCTCTTCATTATTTCTTTTTATAGGTCACCTATGCCCAGGGGCTTCTGTCTAACAAATAAACCTCTAAAATATAGTTCACTTTAAATAAAAAAGGCAACATGCCCCAATTAGTTTTCATTTAATTAATTTTATTTTGCATAGCTTTGAATTTTAGTCTTTAAAAAAAAAACAATGTGGGAGATGTGTGTGTGTGTGTGTGTGTGTGTGTGTGTGTGACAACACCCTGGTAAGCCCCAATTAAGGGAGGTGTCAGGGTTCATTTCTTCGAGTACTCAAGAAAGACCACACTTAAACATAGTTTGAAATGAATAAGGTTACTTTTACTGAATACAGAAGATCAACAAACCAAGGTAAGCAGGAAGTGACGGGTTTAGGCGCGAAGAGTGATTATTAAAGCTTAAGCCCACCCCAATAGCCCTAACTGCCCTCCAGCAGTGTCCAATGCACTTTCGTCTCCAACATCAGGTGGGCAATACGTCCAACGCCATCATCAGCATGGAATGCGATACCGTTAGAACAGAGATAACACCGGCCCGTCCCATCTTCCACCAGCACTCATAGTTGACCCCGAGTTCCCACCCTCCCCGTTTCCATGGCAGCCAAGCAGCATAGTGAAGACAGAGCGAACGCTGACATCCGGACCTCCTCCAGAAGTAGGCAGGACCTCCGGACCTCCTTCAGAAGTAGGGAATTTAGCTCTGCAAAACAGACAAGAAAAGCCAAAGAACAACATAGAAGAGAGAGGGAAGGGGTTATGGCTTCTGTGGATATTTGGCATAAAATTGACGTATAAGCTTCGGGGCTCTCAGATGCTGTTTATCCACCCATTCATTATGTGAAGGAGGAAAATCTTTCCACATCACTAGAAACTGAGTTTTATTTCTATGTATTCTGGAGTCCGAAATGTCTCGAATCTCATAATGCTGGTGACCGTCTACCATCAGTGGTGCAGGGGCATCAGGCTGAAACTTGCGAAGATGAGATGAGCGCTCAGGTTTCAGCAGGTGAACATGGAACACTGGATACAAATGACGGTAGGTTTTCGGTAGATCCAGACGAACGGAAACCGAACTGATTATCTTAGTTATAGTGAATGGACCAACAAACTTAGGGCCCAACTTCTTGCATTTTTGCGGACTGTCCAAATGCTTAGTAGAGACGAACACCCTATCTCCAACCTTGTAAGCTGGTGGAGATGCTCGTTTTCTATCAGCATATAACTTATGCGATTGATGCGCATCCTCCAAAGTTTTCCTTATGACTGGCCACACCGAAGACAATTTAGTGGACCAATCTGCTAGAGAGGGAATTGCGGGTGAGTCGTGTGGCAACTCAGGTATGGGTACAAAGTCCTGACCATAAATGATTTTAAATGGGGTCATACCTGTACTTGAATGAACAGAGTTATTATAAGCCACTTCGGCATGTATGAGAAGGTCAGCCCAGTCGTCTTGTTGAAAGTTTATGAAACAACGCAGGTATTGTTCTAATACAGAATTGGCCCTCTCACAAGCCCCATTCGTCTGCGGGTGGTAGGAGGAGCTTAAGCCCTGGGAGGAGCCAATCAATTTCAAAAATTCCTTCCAAAAGTGCGACATAAATTGACTACCTCTATCTGATATGATACGCTTAGGAACACCGTGCAAACGATAAATATGATTCAGGAACAGTTTAGCCAACGACTTGGAAGACGGAAGTTTAGAACAAGGTACAAAGTGAACTTGCTTGGAGAAAAGATCCGTAACTACCCAGATCACAGTATAGCCCTGGCTGCTTGGAAGGTCAATAATAAAGTCCATTGAAATCTCTTTCCAAGGAACCTCTGGTTTCGCTACAGCTTGGAGAAGACCATGGGGTTTCCCTGGTGCACATTTAGAAGCAGCACAAATAGGACAGCTGGCGATATAAGACTCAACGTTTCTTTTGAGGGAAGGCCACCAAAACTGGCGTTTAACCAGATGTATAGTTTTAACAAAACCGAAGTGTCCGGCCAGTCGCGAGTCGTGTGCCCGTTGCAACACAAAAGGCCGTATGGTAGCAGGGACATAAATTTTTGATCCGATCCAAGGTAGATCATCCCTGATAGTGCAGTCAGTCGAATGTGCAGAATACCATTCATCAGTAAGTAGTTCTGATTTAATTCTAGCAATCATTTCAATAGGTGGGTCAGCCTGGACAGCGGACTGACCCCTGGTCGAAACGGGAGAGGCCATCAACGTAAGTGGCATCACGGGTTGCACAACCGTGAGTTTAGAAACGTCATATTGGGGTAGTCTGGAAAGCGCATCAGCCATGAAATTCTTTCCTCCAGGAATGTATTTGAGACTGAAGTTGAAACGATGGAAGTAATGTGCCCAACGTAGTTGTTTTGGGGACAATTTGCAGGACGATGTGAGAGCTTCCAGGTTCTTGTGGTCAGTCCAAACCTCAAACGGATGAGGGGCCCCTTCAAGAAAATGACGCCAGGTCATGAGGGCCCAGCAGACAGCAAATGCTTCTTTTTCCCAAATAGCCCATCTGCGTTCAGTATTGGACAATTTACGAGAAGTGTAGGCACAAGGTTGTAGCTGGCCCTGTTGGTTTACTTGCAATAGGACAGCCCCTACAGCTACATCGCTGGCGTCAGCCTGAACAACGAACGGAGAGTTGACATCAGGATGCTTCAGGACAGGCTCAGCTGCAAATAAGCGTTTAGGTTTTTCAAATGCGGCCTGGCACTCCATGGTCCAGTTTATGGGAGTGCCAGGTCGAGGTTTGCCTTCTCCCTTTGTCTTGAGCAGATTTGTGATGGGTAACGCAATGCTAGCGAACGAAGGTATAAACTGGCGGTAAAAGTTAGCAAAACCCAAAAAACTTTGTAGTTGTTTACGAGTGCGGGGGGGCGCCCACTCTGTGACGGCTTTCACCTTTGCAGGGTCCATTTCGATCCCCTCTGAGGAAATGCGATAACCCAAATAATCAATTTTTTCCTGGTTAAACTCACATTTCGATAATTTAGCATAAAGTTCGGCAGCGCGGAGTTTTTGCAAGACAGAACAGACAAGTTTAACATGTTCATCATGTGTTTGTGTGTACACGACTATGTCATCAAGATAAACGATCACGCCCTTGTACAGGTGGTCGTGGAGAACCTCATTGATCAGTTGCATGAATACAGACGGAGCTCCTTGTAGACCAAAAGGTAAAACCTTGAACTGGAAGCAACCTAACGGGCAGTTGAAGGCAGTTTTCCATTCGTCACCCTCTTTAATTCTTACCCTATAGTAAGTTTCCCTCAAATCAAGTTTAGTAAAAATTTTGCCGGTAGCAAGGTGAGTCAGCATGTCTTTCATTAGCGGGAGTGGGTAGACATTGTGCTCACAAATCGCATTAAGGTAAGAGTAGTTCTGAACCAAATGAAGAGTGCCATCTTTCTTCTCTCTAAACATCACTGGCGCGGCCCCTCGTGGTCTGGCGGGCTCAATGAAACCCCTGTTTAGATTTTTGTCGATGAATTTGCGAAGCTCATCCATTTCACAGGGTGTCATAGAGTAAAGGCGAGGCTTAGGGAGTTGTACTCCTGGGAGAAAATCGATCGAGCAATCTGTGGCTCGATGAGGAGGAAGAGAATCGCAAGACTTTTCACTGAAAGCATCTTTAAGATCTCAATATTCTTCAGGAATTTTGTCTTCACCTGGAATGTTGGCAGCCAGGTGTTGGCAGGGCTATTGTGGAACCTGCAGGCTCTTTAATTGGTGTTAGATCAAGGGGTTTTCTATCAGTGGGACCTGGGATTGCAGAGGGATGTTCAGGTAGTATTAAAGGGATACGCACCCATCCTTCCTTCCAGTTAATTAGAGGATTCCATTTACGTAGCCAGTTAATCCCTAAAATAACTGCATTATCAGCAATGGGGGCTACAATAAAGTTAATGGTTTCATTATGAGTTACACCAATAGAAACCTGAAGTGGTTCAGTAACATAAGATGCAGGATTTCCCCCGGCTACCGAGCCATCCATTTGGCAGAATGCGATCGGCACCTTTAAATTTTTTAAGTGAAAACCCATGTCCTGAACAAGTTCCTGACTGATTAGACAACGTGAGCAACCGGAGTCTATTAGAGCCTGTACGTTGCAATTTCGGCCACTAGATGGGGCTAAAAGCTTTAAGGGAATATAAAGGGGCCCAGAGCGGGGACTTACCCAGTTATCGTCGGAGGAGGCGGAGTCTCTCTCCCAATCATCGACTTGCGCGTTGTGTTGATCACCGCCCGAGAGGTCCAGTGGCTCCACCCCACTCATCGCCGGTTTATTGCGCATGCTCGGAGCTTTAGCAGGCCTTCTAGCCTCAGTAGAAGAATGTGGGCGTGGTGATTGTTTCAATCTGCAGTTGTTAGCCCAGTGCCCCTCCTTCCCGCAGCGAAAACAAGCGCCGGGACGTGTTGAAGTTGATCTACGTCCTCCCGTTTGCTTATGGAGATCTTTATCTAGGGTTCGGGGCCTGGGACTTTCACTGTGCCTCTTTTTTTCAAAATGGGTTGGAGGTTCCGAATGGGCCTGATCGAGCTCCACATCGCCAGCGAGCTGAAACCATCCCTCTAAGGAATCTGGCCTGTGTCGGTTAACGCATGTCTGATAGATGGCCTGGTTCAGCCCCTCCGTGTAGACATCCATCAAAGCCCTGTTACTCCACCCTATCATATAGACCGAAAGGTCTTGAAAAATTTGTGTATATTCCTGAACAGACATATCTCCCTGGCGCAGGTCTCTCATTTTGATTCTTGCTTTTCTCTCAATGCGGGGGTCTTCAAGTCGTCTTCTAAGAGCCGTCATAAAATTTTCAAAGTCCCGCAACAGGGGTGAGTGACTATTATGCAGAGAAACCAGCCATCGAGCAGCTTTGTTCTCCAGAGCCAATGATACAATTCTAATTTTTACATCATCTTCAAAATCATCCGCATATTGTTTAATAAAATTGATAACATGAAGCAGAAAAAACCCTAGATCCTCAGGGTTTCCATCAAACTTAATTCCCAAAGGAGGGAGTTTTGCCGGCCGGTGAGAGGGAGGGGTTGGAATTCCTCTTTGTGAAACTCTAAGGGCTTCCGCAGGGGGGGAGGGGTTGCTCCTCTGGTTTCTTGGGCAGTGGTTGCCTCTTGTTGTTTTAACTCTTCACTCTCCAGAGAGTGCCCCCCCCCCCCGAGTTTATCCAGGGTCTCCCTCTTGTCGTCTGCCTGACGGAGTACATCATTTGCCATCTCCCTTAAATCCTTCTCCTCCCTTAGGAGTTCCTTTATAGAGGGGGTTGGTTGGGGGTGGCGGCGTCTGATGGTGGTCACCCCCGAGCCTATATCTCCCGTTAGCCCCACTCCCTCTGACCAGCGATGCTGTCGTAATGCTTCTTCGGGCTTTGGCTCTAAATTTAGGCTTGCTAAAAAGTCCATCACTGACCTCGAATCCTCCTTTTGAACTGTGATATTGGAAGCGGTCTCTCCCGTGGCAGCCCCCAGCAGCTCCTCTTTGGTAGGTTCCGACATCAGGATGTGATTTGTAGTGACTTCCTGCTTAAATGTCAGGGTTCATTTCTTCGAGTACTCAAGAAAGACCACACTTAAACATAGTTTGAAATGAATAAGGTTACTTTTACTGAATACAGAAGATCAACAAACCAAGGTAAGCAGGAAGTGACGAGTTTAGGCGCGAAGAGTGATTATTAAAGCTTAAGCCCACCCCAATAGCCCTAACACCCCCCCCCCCAGCAGTGTCCAATGCACTTTCGTCTCCGACATCAGGTGGGCAATACGTCCAACGCCATCATCAGCATGGAATGCGATACCGTTAGAACAGAGATAACACCGTCCCGTCCCATCTTCCACCAGCACTCATAGTTGACCCCGAGTTCCCACCCTCCCCGTTTCCATGGCAGCCAAGCAGCATAGTGAAGACAGAGCGAAGGCTGGCAGGAGGAAGCTTTCCTTTTCTGCCTTTCGGCTCATCACCAGAGACCATCTAGACAGAAAGCTAAAAAGCTATTAGTTTCGTTGTGTCTTTTTTTTTACCTGTGTGTTAGATTTTGAGCTGATAAATAAATAAATAAATAAATAAATAAATAAATAAATAAGAGAGACTAGGATAGACCTTTGTTATGTAGAATAGACTGACCCAGGCCTTAATGACTCATTGACGAAGGTGGGAGGAGCTGAGTTCCTGCTTCTCTTTTAGTGGAAATATTCTACCTTTTAAATATTTCCTAAAATATCTCGTTTTCCTAGGAGAGAGGTGGGTGCTAACTTCCTACACTAGGTAACATTAAACTTTTTTTATTAGAGCAGATGATGTTACCTAGTTGGGTAATGAAATGTCTGCAAGCAAATAAGGCAAACACACAGAGAACCAATGAGCCTTCAGACTTTTTTCTGCATATAATTTGCACAAATTATGATTATGCATTTTAGTTGCTCTGAAGTTTTCACCTGATAAAATGATATTTCCTTAAAGGAATTTAAATTGTTTTTATAGTTTTTTTTCGAAATGTAAGATGTCCAAAGTCTTTAGAACATAAGAACATAAGAAGAGCCTTACTGGAACAGGCCACAGCCCATCTGGTCCAGCCTTCTGTCTCCCACAGTGGCTCCCCATTTGCTTCAGGGTCTTCCCAAGCAGATGTCTTCACCTGCTTATGATTCCCTGCAAATGGCATTGAGATGGGTGGCGATAGAAATTAAATAAATGAAATAATAATATGAAATAAATATCAGACGGGTTTTCTTAGGCTTCATAAGCAAGCTGTAAAAACTCTATGTAAGAATTTTACTTGTGAGGCAATGAGAGTTATTTTAAATCCAAAGTTTGCCTCCTGAATATTATTATAATTCGGTTCTATTTTAATATGTAATTATTTTACTCAACGTGTCTATTTTTAAACGCCAATGATTCATTTGGAGATATGTCCTCAAAATGCAAAACTAAATTGAGAACTTTCTATAGCAGCCTTTTATTTTTAGAGGAAACATTTCTGGGGTAGCCAAAACTGCTAATACTCATCCAATCACATGAGGGCTCTATCTGCATAGTGAAAGATAATTAAGACTTTGCACAGAAATTTGCTACTTGATTGATTGACTGACTGACCACCTTAATTTGTGGGAACTCTAGGTGGTGCACAAATAACAGCAAACTGCTAATTTAAGTGCTGGCATTTCAAAGAAAAAAAATAGTATTCCAACTGCAACGACTAAGTTTTAACTGTCTAAAAAAGTAATGAGTAATTCTTTGGAAAGGTCTAATTATTCATCATCATAACTATGCTTCTTCTCTTTTCCACTAGGCACTAGTAGAACATTGTCCTCATAATAATATTTTATATATTATTATATATATATAATAATATGTCTTTGGTTGTTCGGGTTTTCTCCCGCGTAGAATTGGACAGTAACGCAGCTCACCAGGTCAAATCCCTCTGCAACTTGGACTAACACAAGCACAACCAGGCCCCCACCCAAACAGAACATGCCCCCATCCAATCAGAGCACAGCCAAACTCCCATCCAATCAGAACACAGCCAAACCCCCTACCAATCAGAACACACCTCCACCCAATCAGAATGCAGCCAAGCTCCCACCCAATCAGGTCACACCCCCACTGGCAGTTAAAAAGAGGAACCGGCTGAGATCTCACATTGCTCCTGGAAGCACCAAGCCGGAAGCACCAGCCTGAAGATGATGAATGAGACTTCATCGAAACGTCGTGAAGATACTTCCAATTCTACGCAGGAGAAAACCCGAACAACCAAAGACCTACATACAAACACCCGCGAAAACCTCAGAATATATATATATATATATATATATATATATATATATATATATATATATATATATATATATATATATATATATATATATATATATATATATATATATATGTTACATTTTTGAGCTGATCAATAAAGGAGGGAGTATGTCTCCTCCCTTAATTGGGGCCTTACAGGGTGTTGTGGAACAAAGTATACATACATACATACATACATACATACATACATACATACATACATACATACATACATACATACAATTGTTCCACAACACCCTGTTAGGGCCCCAATTAAGGGAGGAGACATACTGTTTCCTTTTCTGCCTTTCGGCTCATCATCAGAGACCATCTAGATAGAAAGCCATGAGTTCCGTTGTGTGATTTTTTTAATATGTGTGTTAGTTTCGAATCCCAGTAAGGGTATGGCTAGCTGATGAGAGCTAAAAAGCTCAAAATAGATCTATCCTAGCCTCTCTGATTTATTTATTGATCAGCTCAAAAACGTAACACACATATAAAAAAAAAATTACACAACAGAATTCTTGGCTTTCTGTCTAGATGGTCTCTGGTGATGAGCCGAAAGGCAGAAAAGGAAAAGCAGTATGCTTCCTCCCTTAATTGGGGCCTTAACAGGGTGTTGTGGAAACAATTTTATATATGTGTTAGTTTTATGAGCTGATCAATAAATTAAATTAGAGAGAGACCAGGATAGATCTATTTCGAGCTTATTAGCTCTCATCAGCTGGCCATACCCTTTACTGGGATTCGAACTGGGGCTGTGTTGCATGCCAGGCAAGGAGCCTAGCACTTTAGCCAAGCCGGCTCCCCTGATTGCATCAGCTTGAGACAGGGTATATTAGTATAGGTAATTGTTTCACAACAACCTGTTAATAGGCCCCAATTAAGGGAGGAGACATACTGCCTGATGATGACAAGTGAGATCTTGTCGAAACGTTGCAATAACATCTCCATGCTATATACACAGGAAAATTCCCAAAGCCAGCAATGCCAGCATACCTACACCCGTGAAAATCTACGAAAACATAGATATATATATGGCAAATACCATTCACTCATCACAACATCTCCAGAACGGTAAAGCCTACAAACTTGAAATTTGACACATATGTTCCTCTTTGCTTCTAGATGTTCACTAAGAAAGGATTTATCAAAATGACCATCAGATCATTAGTATTTCTTATACAGTAATTAACACGCTCTAATGCTAAGGAGTTAGACATTCTACTCCTCCTCCCCACCTGAAAAGAACTCTGTTCCAACCGCCAGTTGCCTCACATTCCATTACTTCAGTTCAAACTGGCAGATGTACCACTCCTTCACTCAGGAGAGGTCTGGAGCTCCTTACAGTACTAAATGTTGGCACCTCACCAAAATGTTTACGCCTTCCACCTATGGAACTGGACTCAAGGCAGTGCAAGTGATTTTCCCTTATGTGTTTCAACCACTGACCACTACTGAGCCAATGGATTGAACTTGAGTGAACCAGATTTCTCCTGCATTGCCCAATCACATACTTTCATCGCAAAGCACGGGTATCCAGCTAGTATATTATATGAACATTCTTCATGTCGCCATCTTATATCTATTTATATTCATAAGGAAAAATCCATGCAAGCATTAGAGGGCAGCAATGAGTATTGCGTCTCTTTGGTGCCATCTAGTGGCCATGTGGACCTCTGCAGGCTCTGTGAAGTAGCTCCAACATAGCCGCTTTGATACTGGAGCTTGTGTGGATCAGAGTGTGTGCAATACTACCAAACTCCTCAAAGCGGAGCTCAACCACAGCCTACCAGAGGTTCCACTCTTGGCCCAAGGTCATTCTTACTCACTCACTAGCTCTCCTCCCATGTCTTTATCACACCTAGAATTTCACATTACAATCTTGAGTAAAGTGTTCAGATGACACCATTAGCTTACTGAGCAAGGACACCTGCATTAAAACTTTAATGAAACGTTTTTAACAGGATAAGTGCATGAGGCTTCAAGGGCTTTATATAGAGATCTGGTAGTCTTCCAAAAGTACTTTGAGATCTGGTACTTTTCTAAAAGTTCTGTAGGAAGCCTGACAATCAATCAGAATACAAACTCAAATTCAAAAGCCCAGAGAGGTCATAAACCAGGGCTCTCTCAGCATCTCTTCCCTTCCTCCCCCCCCCCCCCCAGGACCTCAAACTATGTAGTCCTCTCTATCGTCATGAATCCAGTGTCTTTTTCCCCACTTGGAACTGAACCCAGATGGACATTTCTTCCAACAGTGCTTTTGCAAACTGTAGAGTGCAGAATATCACAGATCTACCTGCCACTTCAGAAAAAGATTTGGATAGCTCTGTTCCAATTCCAATCCAAAACATTGAGGCTTTTTTTCCTCCAATTCTGCAGCCCAAATTAGAATATAATTAGACAATGCAAGAAGACCGATTTCAGGAGGAAGAAGAACTAAGGGCTGATCAAAAATGTAAAGATAACTTTTAAAACAAGGATGTGTTGTTTAGCCATGTTAGCAACAGAAGTGGGATCTACAAGCAATGTTGCATTATTGAATGATTTTATTCTCTTATTGGTTAGTCCAGGGTCTGCAAAGTTGGCTCTTTTAAGACTGGTGGACTTCAACTCCCAGAATTCTGGGAGTTGGAGTCCACCAGTCTTAAAAGAGCCAACTTTGCAGACCCCTGGGTTAGTCAATTGATTGAATTTATTAACCTGCAGGAGGAATCCACTGTTTCTTAGCATCTTACCATCCTCTCTAAGGTTCCAATTAAATAGCAAGGATGCTTTCACCATACTAATTTTTGATTAATAATTGATTTTCATTCCGATACATTACCCTTTTTCTCGATACAGAGTGCCCTGGAGTGATATCTAAGCAGATATGATGTTAAATATGAACTCAGTGAATAAATACCAGTAGTGAGAATGCTTCCATCTTCTGCAGTCGGAATTTTGAAGATGAAAGTTTGTCTCCTTGGTATTGACGAAGTAATTTCTTCAAGGACAGTCACATTAGACTATTTGAAATCTCTCACTTAATGCTCTTCCAGAGACAGCCAAGATAGCGTGATGGAAAATTTCACACAAGTTTATTCTCAAATCTAATAATATATAATAGAGCAAGCATTTACTGGCAGGGAGGGGAAACACACACACAAGCACAAGGGGTTGTGTGAAGCCAAGTTGGACTAAATGTACATTTCAAGGGGAAACAGCCTCACTTAGCTGAGAGTTTCAAGTTGGTCATTCAAAAGTGACCTGGATCTCAGTTCAGAATTGCACCCCGTATTCTCACAGAGGGACACTGACAAAGCAATTACATTCCAGAAATAATAGAAATAATTCTAGAGTTACTTTTGCCTGCAGCATTCTTAATTTGCTCCTGGAGTTAATAATAATTAATAATAATTTATTACATTTATAAACCGCCCCCTCTCCCCGAAAGGACTGAGCTGCAGTGGAGCAAAGTGGGGTTCTTAAATGGAAAAAACCAACTCAAGCCAACGTGATGATAATGGAACATCTTGTGTCTCTTCTGCATATTCCTAAAATATGCAAGATGTTATAGCAGAAATTATCATCACTAGATTTAAAAAAAAAACCCCAATATCTGTGATTTTATTTATTAGCTGAACTTCATAGCCTGAAGGCTGGCATCTCTAGTGTTCGATATTTTGGCCAACTGGAATTATAAGAGAGTTCAGGTGTTTGCTTGCTTTCCTTCTTTAGTCAGTTGCACATAAATCTTAGCAGTCATCACATCTCAGTGGAAAGGGAATAGCAGGCTGGTTTCTTGTTGAACAATAATTTCCCCAAACAACTACAGAACAGCATAGGAATTCTGGACTTCTAGTCCCAACACATCGGGATGAAATCCAGGGATGGACCCAGAGACTCCATTTCTAAATATTGAACTGAGAAGGATCTAGTATAGCTCAATCGTCCCATGGGCACCAAACCTTATGCTTTGAATCCTGGTCATATGGAACTTTATGCACAATATGGCAATTGCAATTCTCTCCTCTCTTTCTCTCTCTCTCTCTCTCTCTCTCTCTCTCTCTCTCTCTCTCTCTCTCTCTCTCTCTCTCTCTCTGTGTGTGTGTGTGTGTGAGAGAGAGACAGACAGACAGACAGAGACAGATAGAGACATAAAGAGAGAGACAGTGAGAGATAGAGAGGCAGGGACAGAGTGAGAGAGAGACAGACAGAGACAGAGAGAGACAGAGAGACACAGAGAGAGACTCAGAGAGAGACAGAGACAGAGCAAAAAAAAAAGAGAGAGAGCGACAGAGAGAGGAAGAGAAAGAGAGAGACAGACAGAGCACTTCATGCCATCCCCAAACAAATGCATATTTTGAAATAGCAATTCATGTTAAGATACTTATTGTGCTGAAGAATTACTGGTCTGCAGTGCAAAGGATTTACAAAGAGGACATAATAAGTGCTGAAATTCAGGATAAATTTACAAGTAATACTCCAACCCCCACTTCTCATGCACACACACCAAAAAAGTTACTAGAGGGTTTAAAAAAAGGCTAATATTGAATAGATATGTACACGGAGAATTAAAAGCAACGTAATTAATTTCATTACATCCTGGTGCACAAAGTATCTAGTGTGGAATCACGCTCTCTGACAGATGTGGCAGAGATTAATTATTAGAAGGAGGAAAAATACAGAAAATTCTCCAAAGGGTTCACAAAGAGCCTTTTCTTTGTTTGGAAGGGAAGACAAATATTTCAAGAAACACGAACAAACCTTGTAAATGCATGTGTAATTCAAAGCTTGCAGCAAAGTTGGGGAAATTGACTGAAGCTGACGCAAACTGGTTGGGGTTTAACATGACAAGTAGGGAAATCACTTGGGGGTTTGAGAATCCAGGGGGTCCAGGGCCTGAAATCAGTGGTGGGATTCAAATTTTTTAACAACCAGTTCTGTGGGAGTGGCTTGGTGGTCACGTGAGTGGGTGGGTGTGGATGGGAAGCACATAATTTTAACAACAGGTTTGCCTGAACCGGCCCGAACCGGCTGAATCTCACCACTGCCTGAAATGAATAGGGCTATTTCTTTTCTTTTCTTTTTTTAAGATATATATATTTTGGGGGGAGATGGGAAGAAAATTACAGGATGAGACCCAATAGGGAGTTATTTAAGAGCCGTTTCTCAAATTCAATTTAGCCATTGTGGAGAAAAACAACAATAGGGATTCCTCCCAGAAGCTACATAGGGACATATGAATTGACATAAATAGACAAAAGGATTTCCCCCCCCCCCCCTTTCCATTCAATTGTGCTCAATCCTTGGAGGAGACCTGGACAAATCTTGCAGTTTTCTTGGCAAGGTTCTGGAATACTGGAATACTTGGGAAGTGGTGTGCTGTTGCCTGCTTCCTAGGGGGGGAGAGAGAGAGAGAGAGAGAGAGAGAGAGAGAGAGAGAGAGAGAGAGAGAGAGAGGAGAGAGAGAGAGAGAGAGAGAGAGAAAGAAACTGGCCCAAGGTTGCGCAAAGTGGCTTAATTGGAACTAGAACTCATGGTCTCCCAGTTTCTTGCCTGTTGTCTAAACTACATGAAACTAGTTCTCTTAAATGAAAGTTGGTGCATTAAATAATCTTGAGTATTTAGTTCAGAAAGACATATAGTCCACATTTTGGAAGCTGATTTGATCAAATATCATGCATTTTAACCACTGAGCCGTGGTGGTGCAGTGGTTAAAATGTAGTACTGCAAGCTACTTCCGCTGACTGCCAACTGTTGGCAGTTTGATTCTTACCAACTCAAGGTTGCCTTCCATCCTTCCAAGGTTGGTAAAATGAGGACCCCAATAGTTGGGGGCAATCACTCTGTAACTCCTATTTTTTTATCAATATTTTGCTTAGATATTTTCTAATGTTTTTAGGGTACATATATTTAATGTATAGCTTTATACATTGAAAGAGGCGGTGGTGAGGCCCCTCCTCAAGAAGCCATCCCTGGACCCAGCTTTATTAGAGAACTATCGTCCTGTCTCCAACCTTCACTTTTTAGTGAAGGTTGTCGAGAATGTGGTGGCTCAACAGTTTCCCCGTCACCTGGAGGAAGTTGATTATCTAGACCCGCGCCAGTCCGGCTTCCGGCCCGGGCACAGCACTGAGACGGCATTGGTCGCGTTGGTGGATGATCTCTGGAGGGCATGGATAGAGGTTGTTCCTCTATCCTTGTCCTATTAGATCTCTCAGCAGCTTTCGATACCATCGACCATGGTATCTTATTGCACCGATTGGGGGTTGGGGCTGCGAGGCACCGTTTTACGGTGGTTCGCGTCCTACCTCTCTGGTCGGTCGCAATGGGTGTTGACAGGAGGGCAGAGGTCGTCCCCGAGGCCCCTCACATGTGGGGTTCCTCAGGGGTCGGTCCTCTCGCCACTCCTGTTCAACACCTACATGAAGCCGCTGGGCGAGATCATCCGTGGTTTTGGGGTGGAATACCATCTGTACGCTGATGATACTCAGTTGTACATATCCACCCCAAACCACCCCAACGATGCCGTCGAGGTGCTGTCCCGGTGTCTGGAGGCCGTACGGATCTGGATGGGTAGTAACAAACTCAAGCTCAACCCGTCCAAGACCGAGTGTCTGTGGTTTCCGGCACCCCGGTTCAGCCAGATAAGTCCAACTCTGGCCATTGGGGGCGAACAACTGGCCCCCGTGGAGAGGGCGCGCAACTTGGGCGTCCTCCTGGATTCCCGGCTGTCCATGGAGGACCATGTGGCGGCCGTGGCCAGGGGGGCGTTCTATCAGGTACGCCTGATACGCCAGTTGCGCCCCTTACTGGACCGGGGAGCCCTTCGCACAGTCACTCAAGCACTTGTGACGTCCCGGCTGGATTACTGTAACGCTCTCTACATGGGGCTTCCCTTGAGGTGCACTCGAAAGCTACAGTTAGTACAGAATGCGGCCGCGCGGGTGATTATGGGTGCCCCAAGGCAAACCCATGTAACACCTCTCCTGCGCGAGCTGCACTGGCTGCCTGTGGCCTTTCGAGTGCGCTTCAAGGTACTGATGACCATCTTTAAATCGCTCCATGGCTCGGGGCCTAGCTATATACGAGACCGCGTCCTGCCCCATACATCCCTTCGTCCGATCCGCTCCCACAGAGAGGGTCTTCTTCGGGTGCCGTCGGCCGGGCAATGCCGTTTGGCGACACCCAGAGGAAGGGCCTTCTCTGTGGCGGGCCCGGCCCTCTGGAACGACCTACCCCCCGACCTTCGCACAATCTTGGACCTCCGCCTCTTCCGTCAACGTCTTAAGACGTACTTATTCCAACAAGCCGGCCTAGGATAGCCCCCCGTTTCTGACATTTTAAGGAAATTTGTAATTTGGTAGGGTTTTTAATATTGGGCTTTTAGCACGGGTTAATGAATTTAATTATATTTTAATCGATATTTATTGTATTTTTGTGTTTTTAAGATGCCTGTGCGCCGCCCTGGGTCCTAACAAGGAGAAGGGCGGGGTATAAATTTAATAAAATAAAAAATAAAATAAATAAATTATTATAGCAGTCTTATTAGTGTTAGATAAATAATTGTAATAAGGTGTTTAGAGCACACCATATTTGATTTATTTCACAGTTGCCAATATCTAACTACACCCACTCCTCTTTGTTGAACCTGATTGTATTTTCTGTCTTTTTTTAATTACTTTCGGCTGCTGCCCATTGACCAAATAAATAAATACATTTTAATTTCTCAAATATTTTAGAAGTAGGATGCCTCCTAGGGAGGCCACTGGTCCGTTAGGTGAAGAAGGATGTGCAAAAGAAATTGCCAATAAACTGAACATATGCTTGGTCTCCACTTTCGCAGGAGAAAAATTGGGACAGGTCTCTGAACCTGAGCTTCTCTTCTCAAGAAGGAAACAAATTACAAATGAACTGAGCCATAGAGTGGTGCGGCAGAAGAAGTGTTAGGATTTACTGACAAATTAGACACCCTGATGGCATCTGCCCAAGGGTTATTAAGGAACTGAGAGCTGAGATTGTGGTCCTCTGAACTGAAATATGCAACCTGTCTCTCCACTCTGCCCTCTGAACTTGAGGACTGGAAGGTGGCCAGCATAACCCCAATTTTGAGGAAAAACTCATGGGGAAATATAGGAAATTAGCTGATAACCCAGTGTCGCCTGGGGATTTATTTATTTATAGGGGCAAAATGTCCAGATTGAATGTAATTTCTAATGTTAGATTTTCCCCCTTACCAGAGGGATCCACCCTGGAGAGTCCTGTGAAGCTATTGACATGGCAACTCCACTGCACTGTACAGTAGAAGCCATTTTAAGGCACAACAGGCTGTATCTTAACAGAATACTCCCCCCCAAGGGGTGTTAGGGGTGTATTACACCCACAGTCCTAAGGGACGTGGTGACTCAGTGGCTAAGATGTTGAGCTTGTCAATCAGAAAGGTCAGCAGTTTGGTGGTTTGAATCCCTAGTGCTGCATAACGGAGTGAGCTCCTATTAGAGATTGGGGAGGAGAGTTAACATACAACTGCAAAGCTCAGGATAGACAATTAGGGGATCCATTAATATAGATGCAATGTCTGTGTTTAACCAAATAACAGGGTTAGATGGGACCTTAGAAATCTTCTAATCCACCCATCAACTCAAGCAGGAGACCCTATTCCTACTAAGACAAATGGCCCTCCAATCTTTTCTTTAAAACCTCCAGTAATGGAGCACTCACAACTTCTGAAGGCAAGCTGTTCCACTGGTTAATTGTTCTTACTGTCCCGAAATGTCTCATTTCTAGCTTGGTTCTTTCCTTGATTAATCTCCAACCATTGCTTCTTGTTCTGTCTCCAGATGCTTTGAAGAAAAAGTTAACACCTCTTCCTTGTGGCAGCCTCTCCTTAATACCAGGTTGTTTCTCTCCTTGATTAGTCTCCATCCATTGCTTCTTGTCTTGCCTTCTGATGGTTTGGAAAATAAATCGATCCCCTCTTCTTTTGTGGCAGCCCATCAACTGCTATCATGGCACCTCCCCACCTAGTCTTTCTCTTCATTAGGCTAGACATACCCAATTCCTGCAATCGCTCTTCATATGTTTTAGCCTCTAGTCTCCCTATCATCTTTGTTGCTCTTCTCTGCATTATTTCTGGGGTCTCAACATCTTTCTTTTTTTTTAATATCATGGCAACCAAAACCGAATGCAAACTTTTATAGGCATTGAGTCCAAAATACAGTTATCAATCTGATCATCCATAGCACTCTCAATCTGTCGTGATGCTTCAAAAGACAATAACGAGAAGAATCGCAAAAGCAATGGAAGAAATCTCTTTTTCCCTGCCTAATCCTAAGAGTGTTGTTAAACTCATTAAAGAACGAAATGAATTTAGAGAAACCGGTCTCTCTCTCTCTCTCTCTCTCTCTCTCTCTCTCTCTCTCTCTCTCTCTCTCTCTCTCTCTCTCTCTCTCTCTCTCTCTCTCTCTCTCTCTCTCTCTCTCTCTCTCTCTCTCTCTCTCTCTCTCCTCCCTCCCTCCCTCCCTCCCTCTCTCTCTCTCTCTTTCTCTGCTTCTTTTCCCATGTTCTCAGTAGAGTTCATTTCTACTTCAACAACTAAGCCAAGGTCACATTAAACTCCTTTCAATTTCCCCCAGTGCTCCAGCTAATGTCAATAGTAGAGCTGCCACGCAGAGCTAAAGACTGATGGTTAGACAAAGCCATTTACACAAGGCCGAGCCTTTCATCTTCTCTCGGCTAGTGACATAAGAAAGCACTGAGGTTATTCTCAACCAGAGACTAAAACTGGCATATTAGAAAAAATGTTATTCTCCTTAGCTGTCACACAAAGGAGCTGAAGAAATGTAGAAATGTTTTCCCTGCCTTGGTCATCAGGGGAGCTCACAAAGTGACTTTAATAGCCTTCACTCAGAAATTTTCACATGGTTTAAGCGATTGCCAAGTCTGATATTTTCCATTTACACTTCATTGCCATCAGAAAAGGGGAGAAAAAAAATCAATATACCTACCTACTCAACTGTGTCACAGGATGTGCTTATAAAAGAAGACATCAGTCTTTCTGGGCATGAAAATATACTTATTCAAATATATCTTATTTAAAATGACATAAATTGTAGAGGTTAGTCAGGATTCGATTTCCTCTAAAATAGAAGGGTTTTAAACTATTCCCCGACTGGCTCGGGAATAAAAATCCTTCATGTTATTGATATATACAAATGCACTTGTTTTATGTTATTAAGTTAAACCCCTCGGTAGTGTACTTGGGCGAAGTGACATGTAAATTCTGCAAGAGAAATAAGAGAATAGAATATAGAATATGCTTTATTGGCAAAATATGATTAGACACACAAGAAATTTGTCTCCAGTGCAGAAGCTCTTGGTATATATACAAAGCAAAAAACACAAAGTAATATAATGGTAAGAGACCAATAGGAGACGGTAGTAGGAAAGATGAGAAGGATAATGGTAATTCAGCCATACTACAAGGGTAAATAGACATAGGACAGTGCTATGGGAATTAGGTGTTCAGTAGAGCGATGGCACGAGGGAAAATGTTGTCATTGTGTCTAGTTGTTTTTGGCGTGCAATGCCCTATAGTACCATCCTGAAGGGAGGAGTTGACACAGTTTATGTCCAGGATATGAAGGGTCTGTAGATATTTTCTCCTTCTGGTTCATGCAGTATGTTGTTGTTAGTTGCAAAGTCATGTCTGACCCATCATGACCCTATGGACAATGATCCTCCAGGCTTTCTTGTCCTCTACCATCCTCTGGAGTCCATTTAAGCTCATGCTGACTGCTTCAGTGACTCCATCCAGCCACTTCATTCTCTGTCGTCCCATTCTTCTTTTGCCCTCACTCTTTCCCAGCATTAGTCTCTTCTCCAGGGAGTCCTTTCTTCTCATTAGGTGGTCAAAGTATTTGAGTTTCCTCTTCAGGATCTGGCCTTCTAAAGAGCAGTCAGGGTTGATCTCCTCTAGGACTGACTGGTTTGATCGCCTTGCAGTCCAAGGGACTCGTAGGAGTCTTCTCCAGCACCAGAGTTCAAAGGCCTCAACTCTTTGGTGCTCAGTCTTCCTTATGGTCAAACTTTCAAAGCCATCCATTGCAACTGGGAAAACCATAGCCTTGACTATACACACTTTTGTTGGAAGGGTGATGTCTCTGCTTTTTAGTATGCTGTCTAGATTTGTCATAGCTTTCCCCTCCAGGACCAAGCATCTTTTAATTTCTTGGCTGATCTGTGGTGATCTTGGAGCCCAGGAAAATAAAATCTGTCACTACCTCCATGATACACTACACTACCTATCATGCAGTATACAGGTCCTCAGTGGAAGGAAAGTGGTTGCAATTGTTTTTCTGCAATCCCAACTAGTCCTTATTTGTCCTGTATGGTTGCTGTACCAAACCAGACAGTTATAGACATACAAATGAAGGATTCAATAATTCCTCTGAAGAAATGCACCAGTTCCCTGGGCAATCTGCGCTTTCTGAGCTGATGCAAGAAATATTCTTATAATCTTATTTAATAAAAACATATAAGATCTAGATTCTAGAACATTACATTCAGAAATTCACATTTGGCCCAAACATTGACAAAGAGCATTTTCATTCTTGTTCTTATTTTTATATGAAAACAAAAAAAAAATTGCTCATTGGTTTGATTCAAAGAACTTTACAGAAGCCTTAAGTATTTTAAATGCATCTTCCCTCACATTACTTGCTTAGCAACTACATTGAATAAAATAAATTTTCCTACATTGAGCTGAATTCCTGGGGACTTGTTTATTATTATTTGTCATATAAATTTGTATAACCGTCCATCTCACAACGGCAAATCTGAGTAGCACACCCGGCCAAGCAAAACCCAAAGCAACGACAATTAATAAGGGGATAATGACAGCCAAGGACCAAGCCAACAGAAAAAGTACAAAATTACCACAATGGGAGAAGTACATCTTAATCAGAGAAGACATGTCAAGGTGCAATGTGTGAGACACACTAAGGATAATTGGTATCAAATACACATTTTATATGTAAAAAAATGTAAGACAGCCTGCCAGCCAGGTGTGATTTGGGGATCACCCATATCATATCAGTCTAAGAATCGTATCTTGTATTCTTAACATGTGATGAGAAGGTGAGAAATGATGTGAAGAACTAAGAGGCCCTGGAGGCACCGAAGCCAAATAAATATTCTCAATATTTCAAAAAGGAAATATATATATATATATATATATATATATATATATATATGCTTTTTAACAGCGAGCTCTTCTGATAGCTATGGGAAGACAAAGCCAGAAAGCTTTAGGCAAGATGTAGGAGAACTGAACTGAGTCTCCAAGATAGAGATTACAATAAAACATGTCAGTGATGAATCTCACAAGAAGAACATGAAAAAGCTTTTTGATAAAGATCAGAGATACGATATCAAAATTACGGTAAGGAAGGATTACATGAGGTGAACTACAGAATGGATTTCCCAATGTAGACAAATGCGCTTGAAAGAAGAGAGAAATTAAACACTGAACTGTTTTCAAGAGGGAATGTAAAAAGGAAAGGGGGAAAAAAGGACAACAGATAAGGATATACTCAGGAATTAATCCCGCTAGAGCAGGGGTGTCAAACTCAAGGCCCTTGGGCCAGATCTGGCCTGCAAGGTGCTTAAATCTGGGCCATGGGGCCGCCCTGGGAACAGCAAAGGACTGGCTCATAATGCCTCTGCCAGCAAAAACAGACCTTGGGAGGGTCACATGTGGTCTTCTCGTGCTCCGTTTTCACTGGCAGAGGGATGGAGGAGGCCACTGCAGCCAAAAATGGAGTCCAGAAGAACAATGGATTCCCCCCCAGCCCTGCCCAGGCCGCCACAGGTGCCCCCGACATGACTGAGGTCAATCTGGCCATGCCCTCCGCCCCTCCCCCCTGAGGTCAAATACCGAGTTTGACACCCCTGCCCTAGAAAGTCAGTGTGGCAGGCAACAGATCAGCTTTTAATAGGAAAGTGATAGGAATGGAACTCTATGGAGATTCTCAGTCATCCAGCTCATGGTTATCCCAAAGCCGAGGTAGGTTCCTACTGGTTTGGACCAGTTCGGAGGAGTACGTAGTAACTTGGCTGGCCACGCCCCTCAACCGGTTCTATCGATGGCACCATAGGTGTCACCATCTTGCTTTTTTGCTTCTGCACATGCGCAGAAGCATTTTTTTTTATTAATAAGAATAATAATCTTTATTGTCATTGTAATAAAATAAAATAAAAAATTACAATGAAATTGGTTTGAGCGTTGTGCATCAGGTGGAATATAGACAGCAGTGACAACTATAACAGAAATCTCTCCAGGCAGATAAAATGGCCGACAAATGACAGTTGAGAATTCCACGTCTGTAGATCAGTGTGTATAAGCAACTTTACTGTTAGTACATCAGTTATTATGTGTGTAAATACACAGTCCTCCACCATTACTGTGCATGCAAGCATAGCCTGCATCAAACACGCATGTGTGCAAAGTGCATCCCTGAGTGATCTGGCAGTAACAGAAGCCAGAATCCACCCCTGTCCCAAAGGAGCTTATTTTTTTTTCCAAGAGGTAACTGGACTTTCTTGTGTTTTGTTCTTTGAAGACGTTTCACTTCTCATCCAAGAAGCTTCTTCAGCTCTGACTCATTGGACCGTTTCAAGCTTCAGGGGAAGAGAATGTTAAAATGCGGACAGCTTTATGTCCACTCACATGGAAGAAGACTCAGTGGCCTTCTGCTGAAGTAGGGGCAGGGAAAAAGAATGTAGCGAATGTGCTTTTTCAAGAGGCAACTGGATTTGCTTCGTTTTTCTTTCAAAACATTTCGCTCGTCATCCAAGAAGCTTCTCCGGTTCTGAATGTAGTCAGAACGGAAGACGTTTTTTGGATGACAAGCAAAATGTCTTCAAGGAAAAACCAAAAAATAGTTCAGTTGCCTCCTGAAAAAGCACCTTTGGGACAACCATGACCTGGATGACTGAGGATCTCCATAGAAAAAGAATGTAGCATTGATGAGTTACCACACGGATTCCCAAATTTTGCTTAAGAACAGAGAGAGAGAGAGGAGGGGGGGGGGAGGGAGGTTTAGGTTTTTAGGTTTTATTGGTTTTTTATACTGCCCTACTCCCGAAGGACTCAGGGCGGTGTACAGCCAGAATAAAACAAATATACAAAAGTTAAAAAAGTTTTTAAAAGACATATTAAACAATATGAGGGAGGGAGGGAGGGAGATGGAGAGAAAGAGAGAGGGAGGGAGGGAGAGGGAGGGAGGGAGGGAGGGGGAGGGAGGGAGGGGGAGGGAGGGAGAGAGGGAGGGGGAGAGGGAGAGAAAGAGAGAGGGAGGGGGAGGGAGGGAGGGAGAGAGGAAGGGAGGGAGGGAGAGGGAGAGAAAGAGAGAGGGAGGGAGGGAGAGAGAGGAAGGGAGGGAGGGGGAAGAGGGAGAGAAAGAGACGGAGGGAGGGAGAGACGGAGGGAGGGAGAGAGAGAGGGAGGGAGAGAGAGAGGAAGGGAGGGGGGAGACGGAGAGAAAGAGAGAGGGAGGGATGGAGGGAGGGAGGAAGAGGGGAGGAGGGAGGGGGAGAGGGAGAGAGAGGGAGGGAGAGAGAGAGAGAGAGAGAGATTTTCAATAAACAAGCAGTTTCAGAGAAATGTAAGGAGAGCTGAGAACAAATAGATAACCATAAAATAGATAATGGGCCCAATAATCAGATATAAGACTTTATATGTAGTCTCCCTTCTATGGGGTTTTATATTTAATTATTGGGTATTTTAGCTTTAAATTGGATTTTTAGCACAGGTATTAGATTTAATTCGTTTTTAGTTATGTTTGTATATTTTGTATATGTGTATATTTATTGTTTTTATTCTCCCTGTGCACCGCCCCGAGTCCCTGTGGGGAGAGGGAGCGGTTTACAAATTAAAGTTATTATTATTATTATTATTATCCTTGTTTTATCATCTACAGCAGTGGCTTTCGCTGGGTAGGTCATGCCAGATGGTAGAACATATGGAACCTAATGGCCGGTGCCAGAACAGTTGATTCTACTTCTGAGGAATCTTTTAAACAAAAAGCTACTTTGGATGCCGAATCTGGAGGAACAGAGAGTCTCAGAAAGCTAAGGTTGACTATTGTCCCTACATCTTTCCAATTTATATGAAGATAATGAGGAGCAAGATTGGAGTGGTGGGATGGCCTAGAGGTGGCACTCTCACCCCACTATCAGGAGGCTGTGAGTTCAATCCTAGGTAGAGGCAGATATTTCTCTCTCTGGGCACAATGAGAATATATCTGCTGGACAAAAGTCCACATTGGAAACAGGAAGAGTGTCTGGTCATTAATCACTCTGCTAGCTCCGTTCAGTTGCCCAGGCTCCACCCCACAATGGGATTGTGGGACCATTAAAAGATGACGATGATAGTGAGTAGCAAGATTGGAATATGGTGAAAACTGGAATCCAAATTGGAAGCTGAAAATCATTGAGATGTACTGCAAAATTTGTATATTTGTATTTTTAATCTTCCTGTGCGCCGCCCCGGGTCCCTTCGTGGGAGATGGGCGCGGGATATAAATAAATAAATAAATAAATAAATAAATAAATAAATAAATAAATAAATAAATAAATAAATAAATAAATAAATAAATAAATAAATAAATAAATAAATAAATAAATAAATAAATAAATAAATAAATAAATAAATAAATAAATAAATAAATAAATAAATAAATAAATAAATGACATACAAAAAAGACAAAAAAGGGCATAGAAGAATTAATGGTGAAACCACAAAATGGGGGGGGGGGAATCTGGGTTTATAGTCTATAATATTAAGAAGAGAATTGTTTAAATTAAAGGTGTATATTGAAATGGATTTATAAATACCATCAACATAAAATGGAGCTCACTCAGAGGCTGAAATACACCAAGTAAATGAGATGAAGAGGGCGAAGAAGAGGAGAGAGGGAAGGGAGGAAGAGAGGCACAGGAGAGAGGCCGGGGGGGGGAGGGAAGAGGAGGAGGGAAAGGAGGAGTGGAAAGGGGAAAGAGGAGAAGGAGAGAGAGAGGGGGGGAAGCAGAGAAGAGAAGGATGACAGAGGGAAGAAAGGAGGTAGGGAAGAGGAGGAGGAGAGAGGGAGAAGAAAGTGATGGATAAGGTACAAATATGGTGTATGGAGAGCAGAAGAGCAAATCTTCTGGGGTTGATGGTCAGACGAATCGATGTAAACATTTAACAATATAATGTAATGTTGGTTATGTAATAGTATGCATGTGGTTATTTGTTATGAAAGTGGGGGGAAAATAAAAAATAAAAAAAGAAGAGAATTGTAATGTCAGCTTGCAGGCTGAGAGGACTTGGAGTTGATGGTGAAAAAATGAAGCAAAGCCAGATTGCTTTCTCGGACTCAGGAATAAATAAGATGACCGGGATGTTGGGGAAATAAAATGATGAATCCTAGGCAGGAAGCAGTGGGGAAAAAATTAGACCAGCTCACGAAGGATAAAGACATTTCAATGACATTACAGCCATCGTAATAGCTACAGCAATATATTTCTAGCGGTAATGGACAACCCTGGAAACTGGTCACTGAGAAAGAAGAGAAAAGCCTTTGAATTATGGATCGGAAAACAGCGACTAAGAGTTCCATGAACTGCAGGAAAACCCAGTCAATTAGTCCCAAACCAAATCAAAACTGACGGTTCTCTTGAGGTGACGATCTGCAAGCAGAAACTCACACATTTTGGGCATGTGATGACAGCAGATGATGGAACCAGGGGAAAAAATATGACTGTGTCTGCCAAGTTGGAGAGAAGCAGAAGAAAGGCAGGGTAAGACAATGGATGCGATAGATGGATGGGATCAAAATGATCATTGGGAATGTCCTTGAAGCGATTGCTAAAGGCAAGTCAGGATGGAGAACTCTTCTTAACTTGATGGCGCCCAACGATAGACTGAAGCCCAATGCTCATTAAGAAGGTGAAGCTGGTACACTTTCTACAGGATATAAAGAAGGAGGGTTTTTTTTATTTGTATAAATAAAAAAAGAAGGTAAAGCTGCAAGGGAGTCATTGTCCATCAAGCTACAGGCACGTATGAAGAACTAAATTTCTTCACAAAATGTCTTGGAAAGTTGATGCTAAGCAGAAATACCGTATTTTTGGACTATAAGATGCACTGGAGTATAAGACGCACCATGATTTTGAAGAGGTATTTTTTTAAAAAAAAAGGTTTTGCACTCTTCAGGCTTCCAAAATTCTCTGCACACCTTGTTTTTTGCAAAAAAAAAAAAAAAAAGCCTTTTGCAGAGGCTTTGGGAGGCTTATAGAGTGCTACTGGGGGCTGGGGGGCTGGGAAGGGACAAAAATGAGCAAAAAAATGGCCTGTTTTTCCCCAAAATGGCCTCTTTTGCATGCAGAGACTTTGGGAGGCTTGTAGAGTGCTGTTGGGGGGTGGGGGCAAAAACAAGCAAAAACAGCCCATTCTTTGCTCGATTTTGCCCTTCTCAGCCCCCAGGAACACTCTGCAAGTCTCCCAAACGCTCTGCACCAGTGGTGGGTTTCTGCAGGCTCGCACCTACTCGCGATAGCCAGTTGGTGAAATTTAGAGAACCGGTGAGAGGGGGTTCCACCGGCGTACCTGGAAGTAAATCTGGCCCGCCGCTGCCAGTGACCCAACGGGAAGGAAAGGAAAGGAAAGGAAAGGAAGGGAAGGGAAGGAAATTTTGGTTGCTAAGCAAGAGCGTTGTTAAATGAGCTTCACCACATTTTAAAAGGTGGCCACTCCCATCCTGTCACATGACTGCCAAGCCACACCCACAAAATAGGCCACACCCACAGAGTAGGTTCTAAAAAAATTTGAAACCCACCACTGCTCTGCACCTCCATTTTTGCAAAGGGGGTGAGGTTTTGGGAGGCCAAAAATGCTGTATTCAGTGTATAAAATGCACCCAGATTTTCACCCTCCTTTTTTGGGGAAAAAGGTGCATCTTGTACTCCGAAAAATAGAGTACACGTTCATTTCCTTGATGAAACAGATTTTTTTTAAAAAAAACACCAGGTTCTTTTTTGTGGTTGTGGGAAGAAACATTTGGCGATGTGTTCCCTCATCTCTGCTTTGAAGTGGTACAACCTGGCACAGTCTTAATTCTGCCACCATGCCATGAGGGCAGGTGTTGTCTATTTGTTTCTTTGTCTGCATGTTTGGTTAAAAAGCCTTGTACGTCCGGTGCAGCTATTTTCTTTAGGAAACGGAATCTTGGCTTCCAATCTGGATCATGCACTTATTACTATTATTATTATTATTTTTAAAAAGATGCGAGCCACTCTAGTGTTTGTGTTTGAAAAACACAATTTGCGCAGCATTTTCCTTTCTCCCCTTGATTCCATCAGAACAGAGATACTTTTCTTCCAGTGATAGAATCTGGCTTAGGAGGCATTTTGCTCCACCTGAAAATCTTGGTTTGATCTTACAAGGATCCCATTACAATTTGAGCAGCTTGTCTCAGAATAAGAGAAAAACAGAATTGGAAGGGACCTTGGAGGTCTTCTAGTCCGACCCCCTGCTCAAATAGTAGACCCTATACCAGTGATGGCTAACCTTTTTTGGCTCGCGTGCCAAAAGCAGGGGGAGTGCAGGGGCGATGTGCACAGGTGTGCCACATACATAATGCTATGTGCATGACCCCCTACATTTGGCATGCTTTTTACATCCTCTCCAGGCTTCAGAGGCTTTATAGGAGCCTGGGGAGGGTGAAAACAGCCTTCCCCCACCTCCAGAGGGCAAAAAACGGCCTCAAAAAAAGGCCTAAATCAGTTGGCCAGGGCATACATACAAACTGAAGCTGACAGGGCAATGCCTCGCGTGGCCTAAGAAATGGTTCCGTGTGCCACCTGTGGCACCCGTGCCATAGGTTCACCATCATGGCCCTATACCATTTCAGGCTAGTGGCTATCCAGTCTCTTCTTAAAAGCCTCAAGTGATGGAGCACTTACTACATAAACTATTCCACTGATTAGTGGAATTTTGAAACTATTCCATTGATTAGTGGACTTTTCAGTGTTGGGAAATTTCTCCTTAATTCCAGGTTGTTTCTCTCCTTGATTAGTTTCCATCCATTGCTTTTTGTCTTCCCTTCTGTTTTGACTCCCCTCTTCTTCATTGCAGTATTCCTCAAATCCTGGAACACTGCTATCATGTCACTCCTAATCCTTTTTTTCACTAGACTAGACATAGGAAATTCCTGCAACTGTTCTTTGTATGTTTTAGTCTTCGGTTCCCTAATCATCTTTGTTGCCCTTTTCTGCACTTGTAGATAGATAGATTAACAGAGTTGGAAGAGACCTTGCAGGTCATCTAGTCCAACCCCCTGCCCAAGCAGGAGACTCTACATCTGCCTCGACCTAGGATTGAACTCACAACCTCCTGATTGGGAGGCCAGAGCTCCACCTCTAGGCCACAGGAGCAGATTTTTCTTTCAATGAGTCAAAAGAAATAAGAGGGCTGGCCACTCATGGTTGCCATATCCACATGTTCATTGTGACATTGGAAGCATCGGTTACGAAGTCGCCTCCCCATTTACAAGTATTTCAAGGTCAATTTATCAACTTAACAGCTTCATCTTCTTAATCAGGAAACTTCTGTCTCTTTAAGCCAGCAGCAAAAGTCTCCGACTGCTAATTAAAATGGAGTTTTACTAGCAAGTACACAAATTACATCCTGTCAGTAAGTTTATTCTAACTATTGGTCATTTCTAAATGCCTTTTTAATCCCCTAATTTTTACATTAAAATTCAAAAGCCTAACTATCTTAATCACCCTTACATCAAATTCATCATTAAGAATAGGAAGCCAGATGGTATAATTTTGATTTACCGGACTTCGGCATGAATTAATGTACTGAGTGCCGATAATGAATACATCAAACCTGATATTGCAGAAACCTATGAATCTGGCATGTGAAATTAATAACATACTTTGCACGGGGAAAGCATGTAAGCCGATATAAAACCGAGGACTAATGGCCCCTTTTATTTAAATGGTCTTTATTAGCCTTCAGTGTTTGATTCTTTTTTAAAAGAGCAAAAGAGAGAAATGTTCAGTTAGGGAGAGGCCAAAGGCCCCAAACCCTTAGAAGGAATTTCAATCTCAGGCTACAACAAGGGTCAGCAACATGTGGCTCTTTCATCAGTTTGCTGTGGCTCCCTTTTGCTGCTCCTCTCCACAAGTGATAGGGATTTCGATTAGGATAGGTAGAGGAAAAAGGACAGTGCACTAGGAGAAGACTCTATGGTGGGAGAACTGGACTTCTGGTCAGCAAAGGAGAAAGGATGCCATGCTAGGAGGAGACTCTCTGGTGGGGGAGCCAGACTTCCGTCGGCCCGTGAATTGAATGGGGGACCTTCTGATTAGGACTTTTGTGGTTCTTTGAATGTTTAAGGTTGCTGATCCCTGGGTTAGGAAATTATGAAACGCACAGGATAAATTCTCATGAGTTATTCTCCTCCTACTTTTCACCATCAATTCTGTAAAATCTTTAAATATTCTTGGAAAGGAAGATATGAACCTTACTAGAAGTTTTCTCCTAAAATGTAGCGCAATTGCCACACATTACTGTTTGCAGCTACGTTCGGCTCCTCTTTTTAGGTATAGAACTTCTGATAAACACAGATAGTCCTCGACTTATGACCACAATTGAGCCCACAATTTCTCCTGCTGAGCGAGAGAGTTGCTAAGGGCGGTTTACAACATTTCTCGCCGCCATTGTTAAGCGAATCACTGCAACCTGGTGGTCCCGGTGAATCTGGCTTCCGCATTGACTTTCCTTGTCAGAGGGTGGCAAAAGAGGACCCCATGACCCCGGGACGCTGCAACGGTCATAAGTATGAGTCAGTTGCCAAGCATCTGAATCTTGATCATGTGACAGTGGGGATTCTACAACAGTCGTAAGTGTGAAAAATGGTCAGGACTCACTTTTTCAGTAGCGTTGTAACTTTGAATGGTCACTAAATGAATTGATGCCAATTGAGCATTACCTGTAACCTGATCTGAAATTAGTAAATTTTGTTTTCTATAGAAGGGAAATTTCATGAATGAAAACTTAAGAATGGATAGAGTTTCTCTTCTCTTATTGTTGTTGTTAGTTGTGAAGCCATGTCCAGCCCATCACGACCCCATGGACAACGTTCCTCCAGCCCTTCCTGTCCTCTACCATCCTCCAGAGTCCATTTAAGCTCATGCCGACTGCTTCAGTGACTCCATCCAGCCACCTGTCATCCCCTTCTTTTGCCCTCAATCTTTCCCAGCATTGGGCTCTTCTCCAGGGAGTCCTTCCTTCTCATTAGGTGGCCAAAGTATTTGAGTTTCCTCTTCAGGATCTGGCCTTCTAAAGAGCAGTCAGGCTTGATCTCCTCTAGGAATGACCGGTTTGATCGCCTTGCAGTCCAAGGGACTCTCAGGAGTTTTCTCCAGCACCATAGTTCAAAGGCCTCCATTCTTTGGTGCTCAGCCTTTCTTATGGTCCTGCAACTGGAAAAAGTCTCTCTTATTGGTCTACCCTAAGTCCATTGTCTTCTCAGTTATATTTCCCCCCCTTCCTTCAAATGTCCATTTGGATCTCAGATCAAGCATCATGTTTGCTTAATCCTGTATTATGCTGGATATGAAGAAATGGAATCTTTCTAGTCATGTAACCCTCAAATGTTGGCCTGCCCCAAATTCTTTATCTGTAGTTCAAAATCATGGCATTTAGAGTTTCTGCATATCTCAAAACATATTGATGGTGGAATCACGACTGGCGTGCCTCTTGTCTCAAAGGTGCATTTTCAAAAGGCAACTGGGTTTTCTTTGTTTCGCTTGAAGATGTTTTGCTTCTCACCCAAGAATCTTCTTCAGTTCTTCCAAAAGAACTAAAGCAGCTTCTTGGATGAGAAGCAAAACATCTTCAAGCAAAACAAAGAAAAGCCAGTTGCCTTTTGAAAAAAAAACACCTTTGGGACAACCATGACCTGGATGACTGAGAATCTCCATAGACATTTGGTATACATCTTGTGAGCTTATATCAGGGGTCGTCAACCTCAAACACCTTTTGAGGGTGCCACAAAGGTCCTAAAACCGGAAACCCCTCGTTCAATTCTGGAGCTGACTGGAAATCCGGTTCCCCCACCATAGAGTCTCCTCCTAGTGGAGCGTCCTTTTTCCTCTACCTGTCCTAACCGAAAGCCCTATCAATTGTGGAGCTGACCAACGACGGGGAGCCGCAGCAGAGGGATGAAAGAGATTCATGCGGCTCCAGAGCCACATGCAGCTCCAGAGCCTCAGGTTGCTGACCCCTACCTTCTTCATAGCTGAACTCACCCAGAATTTCAGGAGTAAGCATATGTGCAGATGCAAAAAATAAATCATGAATGTGCCATGAAGTTGTTAACCAAACACAACTTGGTTGCACTGAACTCCCAGGAGCAACTGAGGCCTTCTTTGTCCAAAGTCAACACCTTAGGGACTGGAAGCTGTGAAGGCCAGTGCTGCAGAAGTTTATCTTCCTGGATATATACAGCTGCTCTGAAGTGACATCAAAACTGATGGAAGATCTCTGATTAAACAAGGGTATATTTTTCTCCTTTAAGTACCCAACATATCCATTCAACAGTGGAAAAATATGGAGAGCTGTTATCTTAGAAGCATCGAAATTCTAAGCAATGGCACTGAATTAACTTGACATGAATAAGTTGGTCCCAGTTGCAAATATATATTTTTTACTTTGGAAACTCTACGCAGCTCATTTGACAAACATAAAACGAATAAATGTAAGTCTTTGTGATTTGTCCGTTGTCAGTATGTTAACACGCTTCATCTGAATGTACATTAATGAAGGGTGGTTGAAGGAGCCTCCACTCCTGATTTAAAGAACAGAAAAACAATTTTTTCCACTGCTATTTTTTTCCCCTCTTTTGCTTTCTGACTTTTTTTTTTGTTCCTTAGAAGTTCACAAGAGTAGATATACAATTATATCCGACTTGCTGATGCAAAGGAACTGAGCATTTAGTTTCTTGTCACTGTCTCTGAAATTCCTAAAGGTACAATTAGCATTTCATTTGACATAATGTTGAAAGGTTCATAGATTGATCTTCCCTAAAATGCAGCAAGAATTTTTTGAAATGCAAATTTTGACATTTATTAACTTTTATTCCAGATCTGTTTATAGACTGTAAAACTGTGCATACATTTAACTCGAAGAAGCTAAAAGGACAATGTTTAGGAGGATACTCTGTGTTACAATAAAAGTCTGTTTTATTGTTTCAACAATGAAATTTTTATTATCTCAGATTTATGATAGCAGCACAGCAGTTTTTACTGCATGATTCACAGTGTTTTTATAGATATATATTCAACAAACAAGGAAAGAAATTGGACTGCGGGCTCGCTCTCAGGAGTACATTTCCCTGCTGAAATAATGTCAACGGTTTCTACCTTCAAAGCTCTGCATTTTCTAATCAATTAACAATTCTAATTGTGCAGAAACAGGGGCTGACTTTGCTCAGAGAATTGGACAGCCAACACTTCTTGCATTCTTGGCCTAAAATGTTGACTTAAACATTCGGAACCTTAACGAGCCCATATTTTTTTCAAAAATTAAAGGCACAGCATTGCCAACTTTTGTTTTGTTTTATTTTGCTGCATTTGGGCTGCGGATTGTCAGATTCATAATGAAATATGTTTGCATTTTTGGTACATCTTTGCTACCCTCTACAGGATATTAAGACGTCTGCAGGCCAAATGTGGCGCCTTTATTTGTTCCGGCCGTACTCTCAGTGGGTTTGATTCAAGTAGACCTTCTGGAAAATAATCCTGGTTAGTAAAAAAGCCAGCAAGCTATGTCAGACGAAGAGCAATTCGTTAGAAAAGGGCGTTGCACACTCCATGGGTCCTAGTGTGGTGCCTGCCCGTGGAACTAGTAAATTTATTCCTCTGTTAGATCATCTGATAGCATCTGAAGGAACATCTGGAGGGAGCCAGATTGAATGACCTGCTTCACACCCACACCCACACCAGAGAGACAGACAGGATTGTTAAGTGAGTTTCATCACATTTTACAAGTTGGCCACGCCCACCCAGTTGCATGGCCAGCAAGCCACTCCCACCCAGTCACATGGCCGGCAAGCCACTCCCACCCAGTCACATGGCCGGCAAGCCACTCTCACAAAGCAGGCCACACCTACCGAAGAGGTTCTAAAAAATGTTGAAACCCACAATTGCTCAAAACTCATCACTAGGAACACCTCCCTGGCCTGCTAGATACCTAAGGTTAAAATCTTGGATTTACATTATAGAATGCAAACCGTTTTGCAAAGCTTTTCTCCTGATGAGTGATACATGCATTTTTGAAATGACATAAATTATAAACATTCCATAGTTGGGCAAACTCTAGTTCTTTGTTGAATAATTAGCTGTCACTTTGTATGTTTCCAGACCTGAAATTTATATACCCGTTAAAATCCACGGTGAACATCTGGCAGAAATGGAAAGATGGGTCAGAAAAAATGCTGATGATCTGAAGGTAATTGTTCTTCCTCCAGATTAGCATCTGTGAGTAAATTATTCAGACAAAAGAAAAAAAAATTCTTGAAGATTTACTTGGTACATATTCATTTTTAGTATAGACTGTGTTCTTATTTCCCCTAACTATTGTTGGAAGAAATATCAATCTGGTTCCGTTCCAAGTGGAAAGACAGACACTGGAAACATGGAGGCTGATTGGAAAGGTGATTTAATGGAGCGGAACCATCAAGCACATGGCCCTGGCACATGGAGTTGAGAGAGAGAGAGGTACTTACAATACAATAGCAGAGTTGGAAGGGACCTTTGAGGTCATCTAGTCCAACCCCCTCCCTAGGCAGGAAGCCCTATGCCTTTTCAGACAAATGACTATCCAACAACTTCTTAAAGACTTGCAGTGTTGGAGCATTCACAACTTCTGGAGGCAAGTTGTTCCACTGATTAATTGTTCTAACTGTCAGGCAATTTCTCCTCAGTTCTAAGTTGCTTCTCTCCTTGATGAGTTTCCACCCATTGCTTCTTGTTCTGCCCTCAGGTGCCTTGGAGGATAGCTTGACTCCCTCTTCTTTGTGGCAACCCCTGAGATACTGGAACACTGCTAGCATTTTTCCCCTAGTCCTTCTTTTCATCAAACTATACATACCCAGTTCCTGCAACCGTTCTTCATATGTTTTAGCCTCCAGTCCCCTAATCATCTTGGTTGCTCTTCTCTGCACTCTTTCTAGAGTCTCCACGTCTTTTCTACATCGTGGCAACCAAAACTGGATGCAGTCTTCCAAGTGTGGCCTTTCCAAGGCATTATAAAGTGGTATCAGCACTTCACGTGATCTTGATTCTATCCCTCTATTTATGCAGCCTAGAACTGTGTTGGCTTTCAGCGGGTTCTGACCAGTTCTAGAGAACAGGTAGTGGAAATTTTGAGTAGTTCGGAGAATCGGTAAATGCCATGTCTGACTGGCCCCACCCCATCTATTCTCTGCCTCCTGAGTCCCAGCTGATCGGGAGGGAATTTGCAGTATCCCTGGAGTGGGGAGGGAATGAAGATTTTACAATATCCTTCCCCCACTGCGCCCACCAAGCTACACCCACCAAGCCACACCACACCCACCAATCCATGCCCACAGAACCGATAGTAAATTTTTTTGAATTTATACCCTCTCTAAATCTACTGATTTATTCCCTCTCTTGGGCCCAGTGGTGGGTTTCAAATTTTTTAGAACCTACTCTGTAGGTGTGGCCTATTTTGTGGGCGTGGCTTGGCAGTCATGTGACAGGGTGGGAGTGGCCACCTTTTAAAATGTGGTGAAACTCATTTAACAACGCTCTTGCTTAGCAACCAAAATTTTGGACTCAATTGTGATGATAAATTCTTTCTTTCTTTCTTTCTTTCTTTCTTTCTTTCTTTCTTTCTTTCTTTCTTTCTTTCTTTCTTTCTTTCTTTCTTTCTTTCTTTCTTTCTTTCCTTTCGTTTCCTTTCCATTTCTTTCCTTCCCGTTGGGTCACTGGCAGCAGTGGGCCAGATTTACTTCCAGGTACGCTGGTGGAACCCCCTCTCACCGGTTCTCTAAATTTCACCAACCAGCTCTCGCGAGTAGGTGCGAGCCTGCAGAAACCCTCCACTGCTTGGGCCTTGCCCTTGAGCTTCCTGTTCCTGTGTAAGAAATGTATTCTGTTGGTTGTTGTCAGATTCCCAGGGGGTTATGCAAGAGTCATAGCTAACTTTGTAGGCTGTCTGTGTCCCAGGCTTGGTTGAAACTTGCTGATGTAATGAAGGGGCTGTTGGGTAATTTCTACTGTGGCTGAATGGCTTTGCCCTGAAGGATAATCCCATCATCCTGGAACTGAAAGTCTTTTGTCTTGTAGATAGGCTGGCCCAGTCTTTCTTAACATGCACCAAACTATCTGCTGGGGGCAGGGAGTTGAAGCTCTGAGTTTCTGTCTCCCTTAAGCTTTTTATTTCTCTTTTAAGGGGAATATTTTATCCTGCCCTTTTAAACATTTCCTAAAATGTTTCACTCTTCTAGGAGAGGGGTGGGTGCTAATTTTCTACACTATAAAATGCAAGCCTTCTTCTTGGCAATTGGTCTGGAGGAAAAACTGGTAGCATCTTTTACGGAAACAAAAATGATTCAAACACATCAGCTTGTGTGAACCACAGGTCACTTCTGTAGATGCTGATGAAAGCTGATATCTTTACAGAAAGCTTACAAAAAACTTATACTTGTGAATAAACTTTGTCAGTGTGGACTGCAGTCTTGAACTCTTAATGGAATATTTAACTAGGCCAAGGAGAGAGAGACTCCGCTCGATGGTGTAACAGCCCATGAGGTCAACATCTTTCATATTACCATAATTGCTATAAAAGGGTCATTCAAAGATCAACCTATATATTGCAAATACTGTAGACATAACTTTTCCAATGATACATTTGAACTGAATAAATAACACGCATGCCCCTATTAGCAAAAAGAAAACTACTTTATTTTGAATCCCTTCCCCCCCCACCATTTTGACCTCTGTCTCCTCTCAGCTTCAGCAGATTCCAGTGATTTGACATCTACATATCTCATGGCTTAAATCTTCATTCTGGCATAAGTCTTCATTCTGATATCCAGATAGCATTTACTGTATTTTTGGGAGTATAAGACGCACCAAGATTTTGAAGAGGGAAATAAAAAAAAAAGTTTTTGCACTCTGCAGACCTCTGCAGACCTGTTTTTCGCGAAAATGGGCCCGTTCCCTCCCCCCCCCCCAAATGGGCACAAATAGCATTTAGGAGCCTTGCAGAGTGCTCTTGGGGGTGGCAGTGGGGGGCAAAATGAGCAAAAAGGGGCTCGGTTTTTGCTCATTTCTGCCCTCCCCACCCCCCAGGAGCACTTTGCAAGGCTCTTAAAGGCTCTGCACGGCCATTTTGTTGAAGGGGGCGTGGTTTCAGGAGGCAAAAAAATGCTGTATTCAGTGTATAAGATGCATCCATATTTTCAGCTTCTTTTTTGAGGGAAAAAGGTGCATCTTATACTCCAAAAATTATGGTATTTCACTTGCTGGGGTGTATGTGGTGTTCAGGGAGGGGTAACACCTCTGGTGTAGAGGAATGTCGTGTTCTTTTAGAGCAGCTTGTTTTAGGGCAGCTTTTGAGGAAGCTCATCTACCTTTGGTCCCCACCTGTCACTCAGCTCTCACCTGTAGCTCCTAGTAGATGCAACATACACATTGGCCACACCCCAGGCAACAGCTTGCACAGGCTGGCCAAACCAGGTTGAAAGTAATCCTTGGGTCATTGACCTTCAGTGAGATAGAGACTTGTCTATCCCAAGCATGTGAAGACATATTCCGGTGGATTATTTATTTTATTTTATTGGATTTCTAGACCGCCCCCTCTCCCCGAGGGGAGGATTGAGCAGATGATACCTATTAGAGTAGGACAACGGTCCTGAAGGCGGTCTCTGCAAGCAATGTGGTACCACTGTGCCCAGCCCATCTCCAACCATCTTGACAATTGTCCTGCTATTGGAGCAAGATGGAATCTGGGAAGCCAGAGTGAGGCTGACTCTGCACACCTCTCTCTCAGTTTAATCTAATTCACGAGCAAGTCTTAACATCCCAGATGTCAATATCCTATTCCAATACAATGGGTGAACATCATTTCACTCACTATATTTTTTTAAAAAACTGTTCAAAATGTTCTCTTAGCTGCTAAAATCATTTCATTCCGCATGTAGTTTTTGACTTTTTAGTTTATTTGAATTTCTGGTACAGATTCATTAGATTTAATTATGTTGTTAACCAGTTTTCACCAATAGCAATAGTGCTTAGACTTACCAGTATATACCAGTTCACAGTGCTTTACAGCCCTCTCTAAGCAGTTTACAATTTTGACCTCAAGAATCTGGGCCCTCATTTTACTACCTCGGAAGGATGGGAGGCTGAGTCAACCTTGAGCCTGGTGAGATTCAATCTGCCAAACTGCTGGCAGCCGGTAATCAGCAGAAGTAGCCTGCAGTACTGCACTCTAACCACTGTGCCATTGCAGTTCATTTCACCAAGCCTGTTTCTTCCTAACTTATGAATTTTGATGAATCAAACATACAAATTAGAGGAACGTGGTGGCTCAGTGGTTAAGATGTGAGCTTATCGATCAGAAAGGTCGGCAGTTCGGCGGTTTGAATCCCTAGCACTGCATAATTGCGGCCCCTATTGGACCGGGATGCCCTTCGCACAGTCACTCATGCGCTCGTGACTTCCCGACTAGACTACTGTAATGCTCTCTACATGGGGCTCCCCTTGAGGTGCACCCGACGACTACAGCTAGTCCAGAATACGGCCGCACGGGTAATTATGGGTACCTCCAGGTACTCCCATGTAACACCGCTCCTGCGCGAGCTGCACTGGCTACCTGTGGCCTTTTGGGTGAGCTTCAAGGTGTTGATTACCATCTTTAAAGCGCTCCATGGCACGGGTCCTAGCTATCTGCATGATCGTATCCTACCCCACACATCCCTTCGACTGATTCGCTCACACAGACAGGGACTTCTCCAGGTGCCGTCCTCTTGGCAATGCCAACAGACGGCTCCCAGGGGAAGGTCCTTCTCTGTGGCGGGCCCAACCCTCTGGAATGACCTACCCCCCGAGCTTAGATCTACTACGGACCTCCGCTCCTTCCATCAACAATTAAAGACCCATCTTTTCCAGCAGGCCGGCCTGGTCTAACCTAATCTACCATATCAGCCTAGTTGTAAATATTACCTAATTGGGTTTTTACGTTATAAATTTAAACAAGTATATTTTAACACAGGGTAAAATATTTAATTTAGTTTTATTATTTATAATTGTTATATATGTTCTTGTACACCGCCCCGAGTCTCTTCGGAGGGAGGGGAGCGGTCAATAAATCCAAACAAACAAACAAACAAACAGACAGACAGACAGACAGACAAACAAACAAACAAACAAACAAACAAACAAACAAATAATAAAGGAGTGACTTGCCCCAGCTTCTGCCACCTAGCAGTTCGAAAGCATGTAAAAATGCAAGTAGAAAAATAGGAACCAACTTTGGTGGGAAGGTAACAGCGTTCTGTGTGCATTCAGCATTTCATCATGCTGACCACATAACCATGATGACATCTTTGGACAGTACTGGCCCTTCGGCTTTAAAATGGAGATGAACACCACTCCCTAGTGTCAGGAATGGCTAGCACACATGTGTGAGGGGAACCTTTATCTTTAGCATACAAATTGGAAGACCCCTTTTGCTCATAAGCAAAGGATGGAAACCTAGCTTCCTTCAGCTATCCCAGAACCGATGTTTTTTGGGGGGGAGGAGAACAGGGAAGCAAGTTGCTGCCCGCCCCGCCAACCCTAAGATGCACGAAGTCTTCAAGATGAACAGGTTGCTTTATGATACTCTATACCAGGCGTGTCAAACTCAATTTCATTGAGGACCATATCAGGGTTGTGTGTGACCTTGGGGGGCCAGGGTGGGCACGGTAAGGCCTGCTAAACCTCACTCATGTCAGGGACGCCTGTGGTGGTCTGAGTGCTCTGCCAGGAAAAACAGGCTTCTGAGCTTTTGAGAATTGAGGCCTTTGATCTCTGGTGCTGGAGAAGACTTCTGCAAGTCTCTTGGACTGCAAGGTGATCAAACTGGCCAGTCCTAGAGGAGATCAACCCTGACTGCTCTTTAGAAGGCCAGATCCTGAAGATGAAACTCAAATACTTTGGCCAACTAATGAGAAGGAAGGACTCACTAGAGAAGAGCCTAATGCTGGGAAAGATTGAGGGCAAAAGAAAGGGAGACAGAGAATGAAGTGGCTGGATGAAGTCACCGAAGCAGTCGGTGTGAGCTTAAGTGGACTCTGGGAGATGGTAGAGGACAGGAAGGCCTGGAGGAATGTTGTCCATGGGGTTGCGATGGTTCGGACACAACTTCACAACTAACAACAATAAATACTGAATTAAAGACTGTCTGAACTTTTTGCATCAGTAGTAATGAGTAGTTGGATTATTTTTATATAAATGTTTCAGCTTTGCAATACGAGTTGCATAATTCTCCCACAAAGGCTTTGTAAAAGGCATTTCAAAATAACAAAAAGATATTTTGTAATTAGAGCCCACTCGTTTTTCTGTGTCACTAGGAAGACAAAGCAAATGCTGATTAAAGCAATTAAAAGTTTCCTTTGGCGAAAGAGATGTGCTCAGACAATTCCTATTTTGTTTGTACATCTCTTCATAAGCGCTAGCAAATGATAATGCAATCTGTCATCAGTTATATTTGTAGATTTCTCTACTGCTGGGCCATTTTCATACTTAATTTTCTGCTTTATATACAAACTAAGGGCAACTTGTTATCCAGAATTCCTTCCATGTTTAATTAAGAAATATCACCGCCACAAAAAGATGTTTAGTACAGATTCATGGTGAACTAGATGTCCCTGAAGGAGCTGAAATGACCTTGTGGTGAGGATCAGTAACCAGAAGGTGAAATCTGGCTAGCCCAGTCTTTCGAGATAAAGGAGAGACGGTGAGATCACCCTCATGCTCTCCAGACAGATGTTCTTCATGAGTAGAGGGAAAATACTTTGGCCACCTAATGAGAAGGAAGGACTCCCTGGAGAAGAGCCTAATGCTGGGAAGGATTGAGGGCAAAAGAAGAAAGGGACAACAGAGAATGAGGTGGCTGGATGGAGTCACTGAAGCAGTAGGCATGAGTTTAAATGGACTCCAGAGGATGGTAGAGGACAAGAAAGCAACTAACAACAAGAGTGGAGGAATTGAAGTTTTTGCAGTTGGCTTGTGAGCTGAGTGTCTGTGAGTTGAGCATTTTCAATCAGCATCATAACCGCAAAAGATGGTTGAAGGACAATGTTACAAAAGAATTGGACAATTTGAAATAATCAGATAATATACAAACCTATGTGCTGCCTTGCGCTCTCGCTCTCTCTCTCTCTCTCTCTCTCTCTCTCTCTCTCTCTCTCTCTCTCTCTCTCTCTCTCACACACACACACACACACACACACACACACACACACACACCGCAGTGAATTTAAAGGATTTTATTCAAACCCCCAGCAGTTCCAAGTTATTCCACACAACCAGCAGGCATTTGTATTTATTAGTGTGTCAAGCATGTACAAGATAGCAGGTATAAATATAAACATGGACATGAACAAAAGAAATGAATATAAATACATGGGGACAGTAGGACAGGGACGTTCGGCACGCTGGTGTGCTTATGCATGCCCCCTTTTATGGACCTCTTAGGAATGGGGTGATGTCCAGAGTAGACAGTTCGAGGTTGAAGCTGTGAGGGTTTGAGGCTGTAACAGTGGAGTCAGTTAGAGCATTCCAGGCATTGACCACTCTGTTGCTGAAGTCGTATTTTCTGCAATCGAGCTTGGAACAGTATACCTTGAGTTTCTATCAATTGTTTGCTCATGTATTATTGTACATGAGCAAAGCTGAAGCTGAAGAAGTTGTTGACAGGTAAGACAATTTTTGTGGTATTATTATGGTTGAAGCTAAAGAAGTTGTTGACAGGTAAGATGTTGTAGCAGACAATTTTTGTGTCGTACAATTTTGGATCTGGCTTCCACCACAGCAAGACTGGAGTGATACAGGAGTTTTCGATAAGGCTCAGTCCACAAAGATGCAAGACACAGTCCAAAGTCAGTCCAAAGCCCAAACATGAGTTTGAGAAGCAAGACACACAAAACAGGAATTCGAAACAAGGAACTAGACACGTTCCAGCAATGGCAGCTTTTGTGTTGGGATTAAATAGGCAATGCCAGCATGGCCCTTCACAATGAGCGAGGCTACCTCCTTGCACATAGCCTGGCTGATCAGCATTACACCTGTTTCCTCTCTATGTCAGTGTTCTGAGTAACACATCTGCCAAATTCAGAAATATGAGGCAGGTAGATTCTTCAAAGAACATGTTTATTGGATACATCATATCGGCACAGCTAGTGAAAACCAACTCTGAAAGTTCCCACAGTTTCCCCCCTAATTAAAAGGGCAAACATTTCCCTCCCCAGATGTCACATTGTCCAATGAAAATAGCGGGCAGGCTGCTTAGTCACTTCTCTCCTCCTTCAGCTGTCACCTGTTGGAATGACCTTGGGTCCCACAAGAAATTTTTTTGTTTTGACTGTTAGCCAGTCTATCTACTTCTCCCTTCCTTCCCTCTCTCAGAGTTCGTGGCAACTATGAGGCAGCAAAAGATGGCTTCAGTTAGGTTTGCTTCACAGTTTACACTTCGTCCTGTACTTCCTTGGATTGGGAGGTGGTGTGGACTCCACTTCCTCACCTTTGCTGACCATTGTCAACTGCTGTAGTTCCTCTCCCAAAGCCTCAAAGTTAACCTGCTGAAACTGCAGTTCTCTTAACTCAGATTCAGCCTGCCACTCATTTGGTCATTCCAGCTCTGGCTGGTCTGTTCATCTGGAGCCTTCCACTTCCTGGTCCAAGTCTCCCCATACTCCTGTACTCTCCTCCCTAGAAGTGACAGGACCATCACCACCACCACCACCACCACCACCTCCTCCAAATTCACATTTGAAGAGGAGGCATCTGTAAGTAAAATACTCAGATCTGGGCATCTTTTCCTAGGAAATATACTTTGCATGGAAGGACACGGTGGTTCAGTGACTAAGACGCTGAGCTTGTCGATTAGAAAGGTCAACAGTTCAATGGTTCAAATCCCTAGCGCCGCATAATGGAGTGAGTTCCCGTTACTTGTCCCAGCTTCTGCCAACCTAGCAGTTCAAAAGCCTGTAAAAATGCAAGTAGAAAAATAGGAATGAAAATAGCGGGTCCTCTGTGGAGAAGGGCGGGATATAAATGTAATAAAATGAAAATGAAATGAGGAACCACCTTTGGTGGGAAGGGAACAGCGTTCTGTGCACCTTCGGTGTTTAGTCATACTGGCCACATGACCAGGGAGAGGTTTTTGGCCAGCGCTGCCTCTTCAGCTTTGAAATGGAGTTGAGCACTGCCCCTTAGAGTCAGGAATGACTAGCACATATGTGCAAGGGGAACCTGTATCTTTTATACTTTGCATGCTATTTTTTTTTAAAGGCCTTCACTGGAGACTCCGATCACTTTGATTCTTTTAAAGGTGGGTAGAACATTTCTGCAGCAAAACTGAAGAAACAGTCCCTCCTTATCTTCAATGCCTCTTTCGATCCATCAGCCAACGGCTTTGTTTTAAAAATTATTTATAGTGTTTACAGTGTTTATAGTATATGGTGTTTATTGTGCTCAGCCATAAAGCCACGCTCTGCTGAATTTTATCTAGAATGAATGCGATCAAAGTGGAAAATGGAAAAGAAACATATTTTAAAGCTCATCGATAGACATTCGTTTTTGTAATTAATATCCAAAGAAACTATAGAGCATTGAAAAAGCAGTTACGATCATTTTCTCCAGTCTAGCACACTAAAAAGTATTACCTTCATCTAAAACCAAGTCCAGGGCCCAGAAGCTTTATTCCTGCAATATTCAGGTCAGTAGTGTTCATAAAATTGTATCCTATAAGTGAGTATTACAGTAACCAATCACATTATTAGGTACTATTGACAATATAGGAAACTGGACTTGCAATGAATCAATTGAAGATGGTCCCTGTATTTCTATCAATAGTTTTCGCCATTGTTTTCATGCATGTGTTTTCCTGATTCTCAGCATGTCCTCTGCCACTGAATTATTAATTTATTTACCCCAAGAAATGAAGTGAATTATTCTACATTACAGGTCATCTTCACTAGCAGATCATTTCAATACTGACTATGTCTCATTCACTCTCTTTGCATTCCCCGGCCAGCTTTCCTGCTTTTGAAGGTTTAAGGTTTATTGTATTTTTGTATGTTTTTTAAATTTCCTGTGCGCCGCCCTGGGTCCTCTGTGGAGAAGGGCGGGGTATAAATTTAAATAAATAAATAAATAAATAAATAAATAGGTGGCCTGTGAGATATGCTTGCATTATAATCACAACTGGTAATTGGTATTTGGTCTTATGATAAGCTCAGTTGTGGAGCATGTTTTGTTCTCTTTGCCATTTGACATCTCACGATGAAGATACTTCAACTTATTTATTATTATAAATTTTTATTCATTAAACATGAAACACGATCAACTGGACATTTAAAAATGTATCACAATATAATCGACTGGCAGTGATGGTTGATATGGGCTGCTGCCAGATTCCTAGGTATCAACCAATTATTGGTTGTTGTTGTTATTATTTCACAATATAAAAATATGTTGAGACACTAAAAGGATGTTGAAATTCTAGAAAGAGCACAGAGAAGAGGAACAAAGATGATTAGGGGACTGGAGGCTAAAAGATATGAAGAACGGTTGCAGGAATTGGGTATGTCTAATTTAATGAAAAAAAGAACCAGTGTTCCAAGATCTCAGGGACTGCCAGAAAAAGAGGGAGAAATTTCATGACAGAAGAATTAATCAGTGGAATAGTTTGCCTTTAGAACTTGTTGGTGCTCCATCATTAGAGATTTTCAAGAAGATGTTTGAAATAGTAGGGTAGATACTACCTTTGAAAGTTTATAGGTGACCTGTGGGATATTTGCATTATGTGGGATATGTTTATAGAGGGTCTCCTGCTTGAGCAGAGTGTTGAACTAGAAGACTCTAAGGTCCTTTCCAACGCAGTTATTGTTTTATTTATATAATCTTTTGATTGATTGACTGATTGCCACTATGGTGGTCTTCTCTACCAACCAAATAGATAGACTTTTTCCAAGATGATCTATCTCCAATAAGGTCCTCAGGTCTCCCAATGGTACATCTATCAATGCTGTAACTGAGGTCACCCACTTCGCATAGTGTTTCCTTCCACCTTTCCCAACATTTCCCCTTTGTTCTATCCTGTTTCTTGAAAATCCAACTTTTACTTCCATACCGTGTTAAAAGGCAAACTAATGCCTGCACGATTCTAGTCTTTCTAGCTATAGGGACATTGTGGCAATTGAATATCTGTTCCAAGGCTTCTTCGCTGCTCTTCAAATTGGTAATCTGCAGCATATTTATCAGCTAATGATCCAGATAGGCAATCCCATCAACTATGTCATTGCCAGTTCAAAGGCTGCTTAGTATATTGTTGCCATTAGTCTGGTATGTAACTGTAGTCCCATTTTTTCCACTGTGCTCCTTAACTTTCATTATTAGAGTTTACAGATCATTTGCATTTCTGATTATCAGGGATGGGTCATCGGTATACTGCATCTTATTGATTTTCAATTTTAAAATAATGTTCATCTTCATCCAATCCAGGTACCCTTAATACATATTCATCTGTTTTGTGTTTCATAAAACGTGTTCTATTTTTCTGTGTTGCCTAATAAGAGCCATGTAAGTCATTTGGACAAATAAATTCAGAAATGAACAAAGGAATATAGAATAGAATAGAATAGAATAGAATAGAATAGAATAGAATAACAGAGTTGGAAGGGACCTTGGAGATCTTCTAGTCCAACCCTCTGCTTAGGCAGGAAACCCTACGCCACTTCAGACAAATGATTATCCAACATCGTCTTAACTGTCAGCAAATTTCTCCTTAGTTCTAAATTGCTTCTCTCCTTGATGAGTTTCCACCCATTGCTTCGTGTCCTACCCTCGGGTGCTTTGGAGAATAGGTCACCCCCCCTCTTTTTTTGGCAGTCCCTCAAGTGTTGGGACACAGCTATCATGTCTCCTCTAGTCCTTTTTTTCTCTGGATTAGATGTACCCAATTCATGCAACCGTTCTTTAGATGTTTTAGCCTCCAGTCCCCTAATCCTCTTTGTTGCTCTTCTCTGCACTCTTTCTAGAATCTCAACATCTTTTTACATCATGGTGACCAAAACTGGATGCAGTAGTGTGGCCTTACCAAGATACGCTAATATATTCACTGAACTACACTTGTATTTTGAACATTGTGGACTGCCAAGAACTATGAATGAGTTGACATTCATCAGCACTTACAGTAGATGGCCACATCTTTCTGGTTTCAAACTTAGGGTTTGAAGGGTAGACATTCCCTTAGCATCCAAAATCAACACAAAGAACTACACTTCAAAGATCCTCAAAGCTTTACTCCCCCAGAAACTACTCAGAGCCAAAAAGAAAAACATCCCAGCTCCTAAACTTGGCTGCTTTTCTTCAATTACCAGACTTAGCTTTCCATCCTATTTTCAGGGCTTCCTTTCTGTTACCTTCTCTTGCTAAAGATGTTCACTTGAAGATGGAAAATGTTTTAAGATGGTTCCTCCCTCCACAAGCAAACAGATACAAAGCTGATGTTCAGCACAGATAGGTATTTCCAACAGCTCAGTGATATTTTCAAGGGCTGGTGTCAGCTCTCCCTGTTGTGGCCTGCCAGTGAATCTGGAAGCAGATTCAGAGAGTGAGGAGGTTGGGGAGGAACATGGAACAGTCCTGGAGTCTGGGGAAGACTCTGATGAGGGGTCTGTGTCAGAGGCAGAGAGGGGGCCAGGGCCATCCGATGGTCATCAGCTGCCTTCGGAGTCAGACATCAGTGAGGCAGACAAACAATTGGAGCCTGTTCCCAGCATTGCACATGTGCCAAGTTGCCAGATGAAGGGAACAGCTAAAGAACAGGGGTCGATTTAGGAGTAAGGCCATAGGTGGATGGTGAATGGCCCCTCCCAGAGGAAATAAAAGAGGAGCGAAAGGGGAGTGGAGTTTGCAGGAGACAATTAGTTCATTCCTGCATTCTTGCCAAGTATTGGGGCATCTGAAAGATATCGGCCTGGCCATTCTCCAAGCCTGAGAAAGTTAGGTAATTGGGAACTCTCTTGAAAGGCTGTGGGAGAAGAAAGTCTTTGCTGGAAAGGAATTCACTGCAAATTAAATAAAAAGGGTTTATCAGGAGGAGCACTTGGCTTCATGCTGCTGGGGAAGCCTAGATCAGAACAGTCTCTTTCTTTAAAGGGAGCTCTTCCTCCACTTTAAAAACCCAATGCTCGAAAAAGAACGGCAGTCTGACTCCCTCACCCACACTGTGCCTCATTCATAGAAGACAGAACCTGTTTTCTTCTCAGGGCATCTACTGGATAACCTGGTCCATTCACAAGGGCTCTTTTTACTTTTGATTATTCCATAAACTCTTCCCCTTTCGTGCAACTTTAGAAACTTCAGACCCAACCGCCAGGCAGGTGAGCTGCCCCTCCACCCCACCCTCCCCACTCGCGAGATGCTTCAGTGCCGTTGACCTCGCCACTCCTCCTAAATAGCCCGAGAAGGGCAACAAAATTGTCAATTAGATTTGCGGTATGCTGGACTCAGCCTCACTTCCACTTGACTGCATAATCATGCATATCTTTTCTCCTATATCGGGAGCTGTTCAAGCCTATAATAACTAGGGTTCAACAAGTCTGAAATGCTTTCTCTTGCCGATGATATGGAAATTGTTGATTTGCTACAGATTGCTCAGGGTCTCGGCAGACTGTCACACCTCTGAAAGCTCAGGCAACCTGGCACAGCAGGAGAAATATCAGCACCAAGCAGAGACTCAGGTTGTCATATTGTCGAGTGTGAGGATGGGATCAGATCATGATCTGGTGCTGTATTATCATGTCTATCCCTCCCCGATAGCCTCTCCCGATTGGATGGCTCATCCTGTTAACAGGAAATGATCCAAAACTCCCATTAGGATTAGGAAACAATCTCTCTAGAGAAACATCAAAGCAGATCTGCATCTTGGGACAGTTTGCAAAGGATAAGTACTTGCACTTTCTCATCCGTCTTCACAAACAAACTTATGGAATCCACACCGTCTTCATGCCAGGTTCACAAATGACTGATTAGAGACTGTTCAAGATCGGGCAATCTGCACTCCTTTGATTGTGTCCCAAATTCCCGAAGAAAGAAAAATTTGATATAACTATTTCCCCAGATAGATAGATAGATAGATAGATAGATAGATAGATAGATAGATAGATAGATAGATAGATAGATAGATAAGATAGACATAGAGACAGACATACAGAGACAGAGACAGAGACAGAGACAGACAGACAGACAGATATAGAGACAGAGATAGATAGAGATAGAAATAGAGAGATAGAGATATACCAATAACACTTAGACTTATGTACCACTTCATAGTGCTTTTACAGCTCTCTCTAAGCAATTTACAAAAGTCAGTCTATTGCCCCCAACAATGTGGGCCCTCATTTTACCCACCTCAGAAGGATGGAAAGGTGAATCAACATTGAGCCAGTGAGATTTGAACTGCCAAACTGCAGCTAGCAGTCAACTGAAGTAGCCTGCAGTACTGCACTCTACTCACTCCCTGTGCCACCTCAGGGAGGGAGGGAGGGAGGGTTGGAGGGAGGGAGGGAGAGAGAGAGAGAGGGAGAGAGAGAGAGGGAGCGCAGAAGACTGCTATCATATCATCCCTAGTCCTTCTTTCCATTAGACTAGACCAGGGGTCAGCAACTCATGGCTCTGGAGCCGCATGTGGCTCTTTCATCCCTTTGCTGCGGCTTTCTGTTGATGGTCAGCGCCACAATTTTGAGAGGAGCTTCCGGTTGGGGAGGAAAGCACAGCAGACCAGGAGGAGACTCTACAGCAAGGGGTGGGTTTTCCAGTCGGCTCCACAATCGTCAGGGCTTTCAGTTAGGCTAGGCAGAGGAAAAAGGACATTGCACTAAGAGGAGACTCTATGGTGGGGTGTGTTTGTGGGGAACCAGACTTCCAGTTGGCAAAGGAAAAAGGGCACTGTGCTAGGAGGGGACTCTACGGTGGGGGAACCAGACTTCCGGTTGGCTCCAGAATTGAACAGGGGGAAGGGGGGGCACTTCCGGTTAGGACCTTTGTGTCTCTTTGAGTGTTTAAGGTTGCTGACCCCTGCACTAGCCATACCCAATTCCTGCAGTCATTCTTTGTGCGTTTTTGTCTCCAGTCTCCTAGTCATTTTCTCTGCTCTTTTAATTCTCCTAAAGTGGATCTACACAATTACCAGCGTTGTTGTTTTTTTAAAGCAAAGTTTTTTTCAGAGCCTTCCAAGAACCTCATCTAACTTCAGCATATAAAACTCCGGCTTTTCTATTTATACCAAAAAGAAGAAAAGAAAGGAAAAAAAAGAAAAGAAAAGAAATAATTTATTGCCAGCGCCCATTATTTTATTGTTTAAATGGTTCTCGTTCATGTTTCATTTCAATAATATTTCCCCAGCTTGTAAAGCTTATGTTACACCGAGCCCCTCTTTAAATTCACAATGCATAAAACTGCCAGGTGGAGTGCATTAACAGATTGAACTATAAATCCTGCTGGTTGGGTTCACATACTGTAAAATATTGCAATTTTCTTCAGATCAAAGTTTGTACACTTATTTTCTCAGGTAATATCATTGAACTCAGACATCATTTTTCCTCCAAATGCCCAAACACAATGATTTACGCAGCACTTCATACACTTCAAGAAGCCCCAAAAGATGATAATGGTTTGCATTTATGGCAGCAAGTGGGTTTTTCGGAATTAAGCCCCTCATCTGCCAATTTATTCAGCGGCGAACTTATTGACCCAAACAAAACCGTTCCCTTATTATTATTATTATTTTTGGAGACTCGTAAATCTTGGATGCAAACATCTGGAAGGTCACAAGGGGGAAGCCCAGAGGTACGAACAATTCTAATTCTTCTCTTTGATCTCAGATCTGAAAGCACTAACAATTTATTTATTTATTTAACTTGTTTTATTTCGTTCGTCAAACATGTACGAGATAGCAGGTGTAAGTATAAACATGGACATGAACACAGGAAATGGGTACAAATAAATGGGGACAGTAGGGCAGGGACGGTAGGCATGCTGGTGCCCTGATCCACGCCCCCTTACAGACCTCTTAGCAAAGGGATGAGGTCCACGGTAGACAGTTTTAAGGTTAAAGCTTTGGGGGGGGGGGGTTTGAGGCAGGGGTGGGTTCCGCCTGGCACTGCTGCCTGTTCACTTGTGTGTGTTGTGTGCGTACACTTGATGTCCGCTGCACACGCGTGCACAGTGCAATAGAAATTGTTCTGCACATGTGCAGAACTTAAAAACAATATGGTAGCGGTGATGGCGGTGACCAGGTAACCGTTTCAGAGGCATGGCAGGACTGCCAGTTCCAGTGGCCCAGGCTGCCAAACCACTACCGGTTTGGCTGAACCAGTCCAAACTGGTTGGAACCCACCGCTGGCTTGAGGATATAATAACCGAGTTGGGTAGTGCATTCCAGGCGTTGACCCCTCTGTTGCTGAAGTCGTATTTTCTGCCATCGAGTTTGGAGCAGTTGACTTTGCGTTTGTATCTATTGTTTGCCCGTGTATTATTGTGGTTGAAGCTGAAGTAGTCGCTGACAGGTAGGACATTGTAGCAGACGATTTTGTGTACTCCGCTTAGGTCAGACCTTAATCGGCGTAGTTCTAGGTTGCCCAAACCCAAAATTGCAAGCCTGGTGGCATAAGGTATTTTATGGCGAGCAGAGGAGTGGATACTCTTCTTGTGAAATACCTCTGAACTAATTCTGCAGAAAATTTCTGTCCAGAAAAGATCTCAATTCAGAAAGATAAACAATTCCCTGCAGAGCAGTGGTGGGTTTCAATTTTTTTTAGAACCTACTCTGTAGGTGTGGCCTCTTTTGTGGGCGTGGCTTGGCAGTCATGTGACAGGGTGAGAGTGGCCAACTTGTAAAATGTGGTGAAAGTCATTTAACAACGCTCTTGCTTAGCAACCAAAATTTTGGGCTCAATTGTGATGATCAATTCTCTCTCTCTCTCTCTCTCTCTCTCTCTCTCTCTCTCTCTCTCTCTCTCTCTCTCTCTCTCTCTCTCTCTCTCTCTCTCTCTCTCTCTCCCTCTCTCCCTCCCTCCCTCCCTCCCTCCCTCCTTTCCTTTCCTTTCCTTTCCTTCCCATTGGGTTACCGGCAGCAGCAGACCAGACTTACTTCTGGGTCCGCCGGTGGAACCCCCTCTCACCGGCTCTCTAAATTTCACCATCCGGCTCTTGCGAGTAGGTGCGAGCCTGCAGAAACCCACCACTGCTGCAGAGGCAAAGAGAAAATCATAACAGAATTATCTTATGGGTGTTTTCCCAGCCAGCAATAGATCAGTTCCAAAAAGGGGAGACAACTCATCCAGAGAGAGAAGGGGGAAGAGACACCGCTGGCAAGATTTTGGATCCCCGGTATGTGATCACCCCAAATAACTGAATCCTGAGTCTCAAGCTCTTCTACATTTATGTGCAAATCTAATCCTTCCCTTTAGGCTCAAAATCCAACTCTCCCTGTGCCTTTGTAACTTGCAAAGGACTTGTCCGTTCATTGTGATCCAGTTTGTATACTCATTGTCCAAACTAACAATGGCTCTCTCTCTCTCATGCACCAAAGTCTTCAGAAACGCTTTTGTTCCTTTCGGCTGATTGTTTCAGGCTAATGTCTATTCTGTGGGGGTGTTTATTCAGCTTCGTTTAATTTCTTCTTATGACCCGCGTGCTTTCACGTTGTCGTTCTTGGTTTAAGAGTGTCTTTGGAAAGGCATATTTTCAGAGCCTCCTCCCCCACACACACACATACACAATAAGTGCTTGTCGTGAGAGGCCTTGAGAGGAATTGAGACGTGGAAGTCCAACTGCAGCTACAGTATTGATCTGGCTTGGTTCCTGGCCTGGAGTCTAGAGCCAAGTGAGATCTTTTATGAGACTCTGCTCTTACCATCATGGGGGGGGGGGGGGGAAGACCAGGACAGTCAAAATTGAGTTCAGTCTTAAAATAGAAATCCTCTAAATGTCAGGAGATAAATCAGATTGTGCGTTTGTATCTTCATCTAAAGTCATAGCAGGAGTATTTTTATTTGAAAGGTGCTTATATTGAGACTCTAGAAAGAGTGCAGAGAATAGCAACCAAGAGGATCAGGGGACTGGAGGCTAAAACATATGAAGAACGGTTGCAGGAACTGGGTACGTCTAGTTTAATAAAAAGAAGGACTAGGGGAGACATGATAGCAGTGGTCCAGTATCTCAGGGGTTGCCACAAAAAAGAGGTAGTCAAGTTATTCTCCAAAGCACCTGAAGGCAGGACAAGAAATAATGGATGGAAACTAAAGAGGGCTGTAAAAATATTTACAGACCCCTCGAATCCTGGACATACATTGTTTCAACTCCTACCCTCAAAACGACGCTATACAGCACTGCACACCAAGACAACTAGACACAAGAACAGTGTTTTCCCAAATGTCATCACTCTGCTAAACAAATAATTCCCTCCCCACTGTCAAACTATTCACCAAGGCTGCATTACTATTAGTCTTCTCATCGTTCCTATCACCCATCTCCTCCCACTTATGACTGCATGACTGCAACTTTGTTGCTTGTATCCTTACGATTTATATTGATATTGATTGTTTCCTGATTGCTTATTTGTATTGTATGACTATCATTAAATGTTGTACTTTATGATTCTTGATGAATGTATCTTGTCTTTTTATGTACACTGTGAACATACGCACCAAAGAAAAATTCCTTGTGTGTCCAGTCTTAAAATAGAAATCCTCTAAATGTCAGGAGATAAGTCAGATTGTGCGTGGCCAATAAAGAATTCTATTCTATTCTATTCTATTCTATTCTGTTCTGTTCTGTTCTGTTCTATTCTATTCTATTCTATTGTACTCTACTCAAGGGAAAATCCAACCTAGAACTAAGGAGAAATTTCCTGACAGAACAATTAATCAGTGAAACGACTTGCTTCCAGAAGTTATAAGTGCTCCATTACTGGAGGTTTTTAAGAAGATTGGACAACAATTTGTCTGAAATGGTATAGAGTTTCCTGCTTTAGCAGAGGGTTGCACTAGAAGACATCCAAGGTCCATAGTCTTCTTGGTATGAGGCCTGTCCTGTAACTATTACAGGTAGTCCTCAGCTTACAACTATTCACTTAGCAGCAATTCGAACTTAGCAGTAGAGCTCACCACATTGCACAATCTCCTAAGGACATTGCATCACCCTCTAAACTTCAACCAAACTTAGCTCAGACAATCTACAACCAGCTATGACCCCTACAACAGCCAATAGAATACATGTTCCTGCACAGAAACAGGAAGCTCAAGTGCAAAGTCCAAGAAAACTTATAAATACCACCCCACTCTCAACTCCATGTGATCAGCTGCCCAGAATCACACATGCTTGGTGGTTCTGCTTCATCAATAAATGGACTATCTTTCCAATCAGCCTCCAGCCTCCATTTTGTCTCCAGTGCCTTTCTCCCAGCTTGGAACTGGACTTGGATATTTCTTCCAACAATTGGGAAAGCTCCATTACTGTTGCAATTCAAGAGTTACCTGTATCCCATCCTAGCTCTTTTGGTTTAAGGTGAATAATGAACCTGATGCAGTGGCCATGACAGGCCTGAGAACATTCTGTCATGGAAAACCATTAAGAAGTCTAGGAAGTTGAAATAATTTCCCAGAAAAAGCCAATAACAAAACAGATGGCTGGTAAAAAGTAGATCTCCTTGCACCTGTTTCCAGTCTACTAAAACATTTTACTTCAGAAAATGCCTTAATTCTCTTTAAAGAAGAATAAGAATAATTTAATTTGTAAACCGCTCTCTCTCCCCAAAGGGACCCGAGGCGGTGCACAGGGAATTAAAAACATACAAAACATAAACAATTCTAATCATTAAAATACAATTCAATTTAACCCTGCGCTAAAATCCCAAAAACCTAAAACTCAATTCCCTTAAAAACCCTAATAAAACAATTTAAATATTCAGACTGCGGCAGATGGGGAACTTAGGCCAGGCAGGAGCGGTGTTACATGGGAAAACCTAGAGGTTCCCATAACTGCCCGCGCGGCTGCATTCTGGACAAGCTGCAGTCTTCGGGTGCACCTCAAGGGGAGCCCCATGTAGAGAGCGTTGCAGTAGTCCAGACGGGACATCACGAGAGCATGAGTGACTGTGCGAAGTGCGTCCCGATCCAATAAGGGATGCAACTGACGTACCAGGCGAACCTGGTAGAACGCCCCCCTGGCCACGGCTGTCACATGATCTTCCATGGACAGCCGGACATCTAGGAGGACGCCCAAGTTGCGTGCCCTATCCACAGGGGCTAGATGTTCGCCCCCTATGGCCAGTGATGGAGTCAACTGATTGTACCGGGACGCCGGAAACCACAGCCACTCGGTCTTGGACGGATTGAGTCTGAGTCTGTTCCTTCCCATCCAGGCCCGCACGGCCTCCAGACACCGACACATCACTTTGACAGCATCGCTGGGGTGGTTTGGGGTAGATACCTACAGCTGCGTATCATCAGCGTACAGGTGATACTGTACCCCAAAGCCATGGATCAATGTCCTCTGAACCTTCTGATCCTGTATTTCTTTCTTTTCCAAAATTGATCATGTTAGAAATTCTGTTTATATATAGCAGAGCAAATATAGTCACAGAGCAAACAGAGACTACAGTCACCATGTGTTTTGCTGCTCAACTATTAAACTGTAACAGGAAACAGGAAACTCTATTTAGAATAAAAGAGCATAGAGCATATACCATAGATCCAAACCTGTAAACACTGCCATCTACTGGCCAAGTACCACTGTAGTTGTTGCATGAAAATAAATTCCAACCATGAATTCCAAAAGACATTTGTGTATACAATTGTTTTAACAATGAGAAATCACCTTGATTTGCAAGGAACATGAAATGCAATTTCTTTTTCGCAAGCAACATGGAAGTTATATTTCCTGACAAAAATATTCTCTCTCCATTGCAAGTGTTATTTAAAAAAAACCACACACAATAAAATGTATTGCTTTAAAGAGCCTGAAGTGTTTTCAGTACCACCTACAGTAATTTGTAATTCAAAATATACGACTATGCTGTGTAAAAACATTTACATGTCTGTATGTCTCTGTATTTCATGCACAGAACTTCAAACAGTGTTCTCATTTCTGAGATCTGTTGCTTTTTGTTTTTGCCATTCTTAAATGGCAAAACTGGTGCCCTTTTCTGCTTTAAACATCTAAAAAAATTGTTCAGCAGTTGGTGGAATTCAACATTTGTTTTTCCCCCCTCCAATCTTTCGCCTAGTAATCTTCAAATGCCTCGCCAACATTTCATCTCTCTGTGTTCTTCTTAACTGTGACTAAATCTCACGCTATCCACTGTACATTAATCGGCGAGTGTCATCGTAATGTGAACCTTCGTCCCACAGAACTCGTATGCTGGTGAAAAGTAATTAGCAGTTAATGAAAACAACTGGCTCATTAAAGAAGGAAAAACTCCCTAGAAAGAAATTGAAGAGGAAAGTGAGGTCCAGATACCTCTATGGCTTACTTCCTTCTCTCTCTCTCTTATCAACCATGCAACGTGCGCACAATAATTTCCGATCAATGTGTGAATAAGGGTAGGAGTGAATGGAAATATTTTTGAGGCATTTTTCATCGTAATATCTGCATCCATCACCAGATCTGCATGGGCTCGAATATAAAAAAATGTACATGAATTTGATCGCCTATCTTGGCCTGTTTTAATCTTAACATTGATCCATTAAATGTTTGCTGGAATGTATCCAAGGCCATTTTTTTTGTCAAGCAGTCCTTAAAATATTCTCATTCTTTATCTATTCCTGGACTTGCAGGAACAACGTGTTCTCTCTCTCCTGCCATCAAGTCACCTAACAGTATTTTCAATGAAGTGCACTTGAGTTGTAAAATACTCCCAGGGTTGATGCCTAGAGTGCATTAATCTAGTTTATAGCTTGATTGGTGGATGGAAGAGTCCAGCCTAACCTGAATTTATCAACAGTCCAGATTAACTGATCTGAAAGGGATAACAAAAATGCCAAATTCATAACAGAAAGAAATGCATGTTATGAATAGACCCAAGAGGATCATCATAATGTCTCATCAATGGCAGCTGTGTCTATTCCAAATCTGTCACTTTTCAGATATGGCCATCATCCCTAGTGGGATAAACCGATGGATGCCTGATATACCACCCAGATTTTCACCCTCTTTTTTGGACTATAAGATGCACTGCAGTATAAGACCCGCCATGATTTTGAAGAGGTATTTTTTTTAAAAAACAGTTTTTTTCCACTCTGCAGGCCTCCCAAACTCTCTTCATGCCTCGTTTTTTTTTGTCACAAAAAGGGGGGGCCATGCAGAGCTTTGGGAGGCTCGTAGAGGGCTCCAGGGGGGGAGGGCAAAACCGAGCAAAAGCAGCCCATTTTTCACTTGTTTTGCCTCCCCATCCCCAGGAGCACTTTGCAAGCCTCCCAAACCCTCTGCATGTCCATTTTTGCAAAGGGGGTGGGGTTTTGGTAGGACAAAAATGCTGTATTCAGTGTATAAGATGCACCCAGATTTTCAACCTCTTTGGCGGGAAGGGAGGTGTGTCTTATACTCCGAAAAATACGGTGATTTTATTTTTATATATTATTTAGGATAATACTACTCCGTTTGGATACATTTTGTCTCCAAGTACAACCCAAGTCTTGTTTTACTCCAAGGACATTCATTCTTGCTAGATGAATGTTTTTCCAATAACTTGAGGTGACATAAACTGAGCTCCTTCTCCTTCCAATTTTTCCCAATAAAAATACTGGTTAAAAGATTGGCGAATAACTAGCCCAAAATCAGCATCAGCTTTCACTTTCTGCCAATCTTGCAAGTGGGAAGTATTTTTTTCCCCTGTGGATCATTCCGAATATGATATTTTTCATTCAGAAAACAGCAAATCTGTATTCCAATCTGATTCCTCCATTATTACAATTCGTGAAATGCAACTTGCAATGATCACCAGCCTATGGATTCCTACTTTCTGCATTGCTATTACTGTCTGATACACAGTATCAGACACAGTATCTATCTATCTATCTATCTATCTATCTATCTATCTATCTATCTATCTATCTATCTATCTATCTATCTATCTATCTATCTATCTATCTATCTTTCTATCTATCTCGGGGCCTAGTTATTTGTGAGACCGCCTCTTGCCTCATACATCCCTTAGGCCGATATGCTCCCACAGAGAGGGCCTTCTCAGGGTGCCGTCGGCCGGACAATGCCGACTGGTGACACCCAGGGGAAGAGCCTTCTCTGTGGCGGGCCCAGCCCTTTGGAACGACCTGCCCCCCGAATTACGCACCATCACCGACCTCCGCCTCTTCCGCCAATGTCTAAAGACATACTTATTTCAACAAGCCGGCCTAGCCTAACCTCCCATGGGGACTTTTAGATAGTTTTAAATCGGGTATTTTAAAATTGGGTTTTTAGCATAGGATAAGATGGTTTAATTTATATTTTAAATTGTGTATTTATTTTGTATTTTGTATATTTTTTAAATTTCCTGTGCGCCGCCCTGGGTCCTCTGCGGAGAAGGGCGGGATATAAATGTAAATAAAATAAAATAAATATCTATCTATCTATCTATCTATCTATCTATCTATCTATCTATCTATCTATCTATCTATCTATTTATATCTATCATCTATCCATCCATCCATCCATCCATCCATCATCTATCTACCTATCATCCATCTATCTATCTATCTATCTATCTATCTATCTATCTATCTATCTATCTATCTATCTATCTATCTATCTATCCAACCATCTTTCCTTCCATCCATTCATCCATCCATCCATCCATCATCTATCTACCTATCTATCATCCATCCATCCATCCATCCATCCATCCATCCATCCATCTATCTATCTATCTATCTATCTATCTATCTATCCAGCCATCCAACCATCCAACCATCCATCCATCCATCCATCCATCCATCCATCCATCCATCCATCCATCCATCTATCCATCCATCTATCCATCCATCCGTCATCTATCTATCTATCTATCTATCTATCTATCTATCTATCTATCTATCTATCTATCTATCTATCTATCTATCTACCTACCTACCTACCTACCTACCTACCTACCTACCTACCTACCTACCTACCTACCTATCTATCTATCTATCTATCTATCTATCTATCTATCTATCTCTATCAACTATCCCATTTAAAAAACACATCGTCTGCCTGAGGGGACCCCAGGGGAGGGCAAACGTATCTGCCTGGTCAGCTTTGCTTACAGATATTTCCTTGCAGGTATGGTAAGTTGACTTTCTCTGTGCTAGAAGTCATCTCATTGATTATCTCGAGCTAAAGGAAATGGCTTATGCATCTTTTGTACAATATAACAAATGTCCTTTTGCATTATAATTGAACGGTGATTGTTGTGTTCAATCAATGGGAAAGGTTAAAGGAACTCCTCTGCCAGCATTTTTAATGGAGCAGTCGATTAAGATTCACTTTAATCATTCCGGCTGCTTGGAATTAAAGCAACAAAGACTATCAGCGTCCCATAATTACCAGTCCTTCAGTAGGTTTACACTGCTTTTCATGCAATAATAAATTTTCATATAATGCACAATGTGACCAGGTTAACTTGCTTTGTTTGCAAAGCTAAATATTTCCCTTAATTGTCTGGTGGATGAGGAAGCCTCGTGATTAGGCCTATATAACTCACCTGAATTAGAAAAGAGAATTCTCTGTCCAGAATGAATCAGCCAAATTATCGGGGCATTCGTGTTAAATCGTTTTAGCATGGTGGCCTTAACCCTCCAACAGTGGTGGTATATTTCACTTTATTGAGCACGCCTCCCTCTCAGACAGCTGTAAAGGGTCAAATATATTACTCTAAACTCTGTTCAAAACAGAGAAAAGGTTATTCTAGAGAAGGGTTTGGCACACTGGCAGCGAATGAAAAAATCCACGTCAGGGAGATGGGCACAAATCTCTCTCAGACGTGGCCTTTAATGCCCGCCCTGCATGGAATTCTTAAGTGGCCTCTGGTAATTTTTTTCTTAAATTTCCAAAATGGATCTCGTTTATTAATTACCCCAGACCTTTAAAGGTCTTACTATAAATAGTCGAGGCATTGTTTTAAGCCTGTGCCTTGATCCTGATCGCATAACTACAGAGGTATAAATGGAGGCGTTGATTAAAGCCAAGGTAATCCTCTGAATCTAATTTGCAATTCCTATCACTGTTTTGTCATCGGGTTTCAAATGCAGGGTGGCAAGGGGTTCAAAATACGCTCCGTCTCTATTTTACTATTCTAGCTATATATAAATTCTGGCTCGGAATCTACTGGAAAGATACTCTTTAAAAAAAAAAGGTATTATTGATACGTTTGGGTCAGGCAGGATTTTGGCACAGAATAAAGCACTTGTCCAAATAAGTATTTAAAAAGCCAAGAGTAAAATTTCTAAGGAAGTCTCAGTGAATGTTCTAAAAAAATGCATTAAATCTGACTTGAGGGTGGGGGGAAACCCCTCTGATTCCTGTCAGATATGAAAAGATAACAGAAATGGTCCAGCCCAGTGGTGGGATTCAATTTTTTTTACTACTGCTTCCGTGGGCGTGGCTTGGTGGGCATGGCATGGCTTGGTGGGTGTGGCATGGCTTGGTGGGTGTGGCATGGCTTGGTGGGCGTGGCTTGGTGGGAGTGGCAGGGGAAGGATACTATAAAATATCCATTCCCTCCCTACTCCAGGGGAAGGACACTGCAAAATCCCCATTTCTTCCCGATCAGCTGGGACTTGGAAGGCAGAGAATAGATGGGAAAGGGGCTAGTCAAAGATGGTATTTACTGGTTCTCCGAACTACTCAATATTTCCGCTACCAGTTCTCCAGAACTGGTCAGAACCTGCTGAATACCACCTCTGGCCTAGCCTCCAAATTCATATGTCATTTGAAACATTCAGGAAATGTCTTCCAAAAGTACAAGTAGATAAGGAGAAAAGGAAAAGAGGAGGGGTATGCTATACCCGCAGATAGCGGGACCTAGCTATCTGCGGGATCGGATCCTGCCTCATACATCCTCACGGCCAATTCGCTCCCACAGAGAGGGACTTCTCCGGGTGCCATCCACTAGACTTTGTCAGCGGGCGACGCCCAGGGGAAGGGCTCTCTCTGTGGCGGGCCCAGCCCTCTGGAACGACCTTCCCCCCGACATTAGAACGACCACGGACTTCCGCTCCTTTCGTCTAAAACTAAAAACACATCTTTTCTGCTTGTCCGGCCTAGGGTAGTCTCTCTCTATGGGGTTTTAGTTGTTTTAACTGGGAATTTTAGTATGGTAATGGGGTATTTTAGCACAGGTATATGTTTAATTTGTTTTTAATGTGTTTGTATATTTATTGTTTTAGTTTTCCCTGTGCACCGCTCCGAGTCCCTATGGGGAGAGGGAGCGGTCAACAAATTAAAATTATTATTATTATTATTATTATTATTATGTAAACTTCCCTTAACTTGAATTTTTAAAGAAGCAATATTTATGGGCTCAGGACAACAATTTACTGATAGGTTTTATGTAGCTAACCTTTCCTGTTGATGAAATGGCTTCCATCAACATTATGAGGAGTCTCCATATCTTCTGGAGAACGTCTGCCCAAACTATGCTATTTCTGTGGGAAGGTAATCTACGAAAATTCATAGACATAAATTGGAAAGTGAGCAGTCACCATTTTCGTTTTTGGGATGTTTTGACTGCATTTACAATTACCAGCTGCTGGGTGTGTCTTCTGACTCCAGAGGTACACAAACACAATGAACAACCAAACACAAATATTTGGAGATGCAAGAACTGTGGAGAGAAGAGAGATTGTAGAGTGTTGGCTTTTACCTTTACATCTCTTAATTTTTCATTGTTCGGTTACACCCAGGGTTTTCAGAATTTGAATCAGAATAGAGCTGAAAGAGACCTTGGAGGTCTTCTAGTCCAACCCTCTGCTCAGGCAGGAGTCCCTATGCCATTTCAGACAAGTGGCTATCCAGTTTCTTCTTAAAAACCTCCAGCGATGAAGCACCCACAACTACTAAAGGCAAGCTGTTCCACTGGTTAATTAATTCTCACGGTCAGGAAATTTCTCCTTAGGTCTAGGTTGCTTCTCTCCTTGATTAGTTTCCATCCATTGTTTCTTGTCCTGCCTTGTGGTGCTTTGGAAAATAAATTGACCTTCTCCTTTCTCAAATACTCAAATACAAACTATATATACACAGTGCTCCATTAAGAACTATCCTGTCCATTTTATATAAAGGCAAAATGTTTAGGCAAGATAAATGTTAAAACACAAGGCTAAGTTTTTTTTTTAAAATCCCTTCAGTTCCACTTTATTTTTCTTCCAGTATTAATATCTAAGTAGCAAACACTCTAACACTGTCAGCAAATATATAGTGTATTTTTAGATGGCTAGAAAAATACCCTTCATTCCTGTTCTCCTGAATGGGAGTCATCCTATCATATTGTTAAAGCCTTTTTAAAAAAATCAATCCTTGTTATAAACACCAAGCATCTGGGATTCGGTTCAATTTCACATTTCGCCCCCCTTTCTTTCTAATATATACATCTTACTGTCAGTTGACTTACGAGGCTGATTGGAAGGAAGCCTCACAGCCATGAATTAAACTTCCTCCCCGATAAGATTTGTATGGTCTTTCTTTTGTCAGTGGCATCTCGGTTTCTTTATAGATCAGCTACATAGTGCCAATTAGTGCAATAGAAGGGGGGGGGGGGGGGAAACCAGCCAGGTTCTTAGCAAATTTCACATCACGCAGATTAAGAACAGCAGCTTAGTTGTCTTTTTTAGAATGAAAAAAATGGCAATGATATGTCAAACTCCTAGTAAAGGGGTGTCAGACTTGATTTCATTGAGGGCCACATCAGGGTTGTGTTTGACCTCTGGGGGCTGGGGTGCAGTGGTGGGATTCATGGTTTTTTTTTACTACCGGTTCTGTGGGTGAGGCTCGGTGGGTGGGGCATGGCTTGGTGGGTGTGGTGGGCGGGGCTTGGTGGCTGATGCCCTAACCACTACTCCAAACTACCTCTCGTCAATCGTCATACAGATATTGGTCTTATCAGTGCAATCGGACTTCACGATCTGGGTCTTCATTTTACCCACCTCGGAAGGATGGAAGGCTGAGTCAGTCTTGAGCTGTTCAGGATCGAACTCCTGGCTGTGGCAGAGTTAGCCTGCAATACTGCCTTCTGCGGGGAAGTGGTGGCTCATTGGCTAAGAGTCTGAGCTTGTTGATCAGAAAGGTCAGCAGTTTGGCGGTTCACATCCCTAGCACCATGTAACAGAGTGAGCTCCTGTTAATTGTCTGAGCTTCTGCCAATCTAGCAGTACAAAAGCATGTAAAAAGGCAAATAGGAAAAGTAGGAACCACTTGGTGGGAAGGCAGTAGCATTCCATGCGCCTTTAGTCATACCGGCCACATGACCACGGAGATGTCTTCGGACAGCGCTGGCACTTTGGCTTTGAAACGGAGATGAACACTGCCCCCTAGAGTCAGGAACGACTAGCACATATGTGCAAGGGGAACCTTTACCTTTATCTTTACTGCATTCTAATCACTGTGCCACCACAGTCTAATAATTATCCCCCTTTTGACATCTAATATTTGTAGCATTTGATAGAAGCCTTTTAGAGGAGCTCTGATGTTCTAGGAAGACTTGGCTCCATGATTGACTGACTGATTGATTGATATATAAAATAGAGGGAGGCATAGGAGGAGATTATACCCCTTATGTGAAGGCTAATTCTGAATTGCAGAATCAAGTAGAATTTCCCAACATACCTTATCAGAGATTACAACGTTAAACTTGCCTCATCGGTGGCATGTCCATGTTTTGAGACCTCATCCCTCTAAGAGTTATCCGTGGATTACTTGATAAACATCACATTTTTTCCGTTCCAAACTAGACTTGATTTTGCACTCCTTTGCATGCAACAAATGTCAAAGTGCAAAAGAAAGAAGGAAGCTATCTCAAAACCCTTGGGTTGTTTGGGAAACAATAACAGGGAAGCATGGTTTTTTCCTAGCAAGGGAACATAATTACCCCAAGACAATTTTCAAAAAATGAAAGCCATTCATTTTCTGTCTCCAAAGAGTTAAACGAATGGCTAATTAACAATTTATTACAAGATATGATTGGATTTCCCAAGCATATCAATAAGCAGTGAATATACGGCATTAGAATATACTGCAGTGAATAAACTGATCTTAGAATGGAGCGCTTAATTCTCCAAAGGAATTTTTACACACACACACACATATACATGGTATACACACACTGGATGGACTAAGCTTTGAGGAGTTGTGGTAGTGCAATGGTTCAAATGCAGTATTCATAGGACATTTCCAATAGGAAACAAAGGCAACAACACAAGCAAAAATTCTTACTTTAAGATCAGAGGTTTATTGTTTCTAATAATTTGGAATATTAGAAATGAGTAGATATAAAAAACATAATAGCAATATTAAACTGCATTAACATATTAATGCAGAGGGCCAATGAGATATAGCAAGTCCTTCAAGGACTCCTATAAATCAAAGAGCTATGAGCCGATCTTGAATCCTTTCCTTTATACCAGGGGTCTCCAACCTTTGCAACTTTAAGTCTGAAGGACTTCAGCTCCCAGAATTCTCCAGCCAGCTTTGCTGGCTGGAGAATTCTGGGAGCTGAAGTCCATCAGACTTAAAGTTGCAAAGGTTGGAGACCCCTGCTTTATACTGTTCTTCTAACCACATACAGGGTTCACAACTTCACTAACTGTCACTATCCATGAACACCTGTGCATATTACTTTCAATTCCTCATTTCCAAGTTTCATTCTTCCTGTTTTAAACGAATCCATACAAGTGCCCTATTTTAGAAAAAAAACATATTTCACGGTTAGTAACAGTTCAGCAGGATTACAAATATTTCTGCTAAATTTTGAAATCATCCTAGCTGAAAACTTTAGTTCATATCTCTTTCTTCCAGGGCCTTCTATCATCCATACGACTTATTGAACCTAATAGATCGATAGGCTGTATTTCTTGATTCTCACAAAGGCAAACTCTGCCCACAGCCTGGCGTCCGATTCTTACTGGGCTCAAGATTGACTCAGCTTTCCATCCTTCCGAGGTCCATAAAATGAAGACCCAAATCGTTGGGGAAAACATGGTGACATTTGTAAAGTGCTCAGCGGGTGCCGTGAAGCACTATGGAAGGATATATAAGTGCTGTTGCTCAGTGCTATAAACTGGACTAGAAGACCTCCAAGATCCCTTCCAACTCCGCTATTGTATTGTATTGTATTGCATTTCTTTTCTATATGTGCAGTCTGACGTTCAGGGGTGGGATTCTATCAGTTCGGAACGGTTCAGGCAAACCGGTAGCTCCGACTATCAGTGCTATAAAGTGCTGTTGCTCAGTGCTATAAGCTGTTGCTCAGTGCTTTAACTTCACAGGTAAAGAGCTGGATGCAATCTGAAAATACGATTGACAAATCTTGGTAGGCACGATTGATTTGGGAATGAGGGGAAGCTCATGAGGTTGGGAATCACATAGACCTGGAATTCCCTTCCTGTTGACCGCACAAAGCTTTGGCTTCAACCATCCAAAAGGGAACACGTGCCAAGCTTCATTCATTAGCATTTAAAAAGAGTCTTTGGCATGAGACAACAAATGCAATTTTCACAAAGGCTTGGCAGTCGATGGTTCTATCACTTAAAAACCATCCCTAGGTTTCTCAGTAATGTGTTCAATATTGCTGGGGTGAAGGAAGGAAATGTTTGCAATTCACGTGAAGTGAATAACACTTCACGTGAACTGTTAATATTGCCTTGGGAAGACCACACTTGGAATACTGCATTCAGTTTTGGTTGCCACGATGTAGAAAAGATGTGGAGACTCTAGAAAGAGCGCAGAGAAGAGCAACAAAGAGGATTAGGGGACTGGAGGCTAAAACATATGAAGAACAATTGCAGGAACTGGGTACGTCTAGTTTAATGAAAAGAAGGACTAGGGGAGACATGATAGCAGTCTTCCAATATCTCAGGGGCTGCCACAAAGAAGAGGGAGTCAAACTATTCACCAAGGGACCTGAGGGGGGAACAAGAAGCAATGGGTGGAAACTAATCAAGGAGAGAAGCAACTTAGAACTGAGGAGAAATTTCCTGACAGTTGGAACAATTAACCAGTGGAACAGCTTGCCTCCAGAAGATGTGAATGCCACAACTCTGGAAGTCTTTAAGAAGATGTTGGATAGCCATTTGTCTGAAACGGTATAGGGTTTCCTGCCTGGGCAGGGGGTTGGACTAGAAGACCTCCAAGATCCCTTCCAACTCTGCTATTGTATTGTATTGTATTGTATTGTATTTCTTTTCTATATGTGCAGTCTGAGGTTCAGGGGTGGGATTCTATCAGTTCGGAACGGTTCAGGTGAACCGGTAGCTCCGACTATCAGCTGGGAGCGAACTGGTTTGCTCCGACTTTGAGCTGGGCCCACCCACCTGCCCCTGCGGTATACTCACCTACCATATTTTTAAGAGTATAGGACGCACCGGAGTATAAGACACACCAAGGTTTTGAAGAGGAAAATTAAAAAAAAGTTTTTCATTCTGTAAACCTTTCCCTCCCCCCAAAAAAGGGCATGAAATTTAGAAGGCTTGTAGAGTGCTTCTTTGGGGGTGGGGGTGGGGCAAAAATGAGCAAAAAATAGTCAATTTTTCACGAAAATGGGCCTGTTTTTTTTTGTCAGAAAAGGGCATGGATAGCCTTTAGGAGGCTTATAGAGTGATCCTGGGGGCTGGGAGGGGGCAAAGTCGAGCAAAAAGCGGCCTGTTTTTTGCTCATTTCTGCCTTCCCCAGCCCTCAGGAGCTCTCTGAATACCTTCTACAGGCTATGCACGGCCATTTTGGTGAAGGGGGTGCAGTTTTGGGAGGCAAAAGTGCTGTATTCAGTGTATAAGTTGCACCCTCTTTTTTGAGGGAAAAAGGTGCATCTTATACTCCAAAAAATACAATATATTCCATTTTCTGAAGTCTAGCTGATCGGCATGGCAGAGTGGATTGCTGTGCCTCAGCTGATTTCCTCCCCAGCAGTAATGCGGAAGGTGACTTCTCTGCAAACTGTGCACACCCATTCAGTGAACTGGTTGTTAAACCGGTAAGATCCCACCCCTGCTCCGGTTTCTAACCAGATGTTACCGGGTGATGAGAATCATGGTACAGAGAAAGTAACCAAAACTGCACCGGAAGTCAATATAGGGGAAAAAATATATAGAAAAGCTTATTTGTCAGAGGGGAAGCAGAATAATTTGCTTGAACCACAGAATTTTGAAAAGGAACAAATGCTAAGAAGGTCTTTAATTAACCATTTATTATTCCACAAATAATTTATTTGGTATCTAAGTAATTGAGAAAGGGAAGGGGAGCAAGTAGTTTTCAAGACAGAACTCCTGTTTTCCATATTGTTGTCTTTCGGGTGCACTTCAAGGTGTTGATTATCATCTTTAAAGCGCTCCATGGCACGGGACCTAGCTATCTGCGGGATCGCATCCTGCCCCATACATCCCTTCGACCGATTCGCTCCCACAGAGAGGGACTTCTCTGGGTGCTGTCCACTAGGCTATGCCAGCGGGCGAAGGGCCTTCTCTGTGGCAGGCCCGACCCTCTGGAACGACCTTCCCCCCGAAATTAGAACAACTACGGACCTCCGCTCCTTCTGTCAAAAACTAAAAACTCACTTCTTCTGTCTGGCCGGCTTGGCTTAATCGACCCATTTACCTCAAGCTGAATACTCAAATTGTTTTATTAGAGATTTTTAGGGGTATTAGTTTTTAGATAGTTGGGGATTTTAGCGCAGGGTTTAGGTTTAATTCATTTAAAATTTGTATTATAATGTTTGTTGGTTTTTTATATATGTGTATTTTTAATTCCCTGTGCACCGCCTCGAGTCCCTTCGGTGAGAGAGAGCGGTTTACAAATTATATTATTATTATTATTATTATTATTATTATTATTATTATTATTATTATTATTATTATTATTATTATTATTATTATTATTATCACTATCACTATCACTATCACTATCACAATCACTATCATTATCATTATCATTATCATTATCATTATCATTATTATTATTATTATTATTTTGTGAAATTCTCACACAATAGTCAAGAATCTACTCTTGGTGGGCAAAGGGTCAAACAGGATTCCTCCTCAAATGCTTGGCTCATGAAATGCTCTGAAAGCTTTACTGAAAGAACAGGATATGGTAAAACTGGGGAAAATAGGAATACATACAATGAGAACCAAATACAAGATAGGCAGCATTGAGATAGTGCTGAACATAACAATTAATAAATACAAGTAATTTTAATCTCACCAGCAATGCCCTGTGTGTGGGATGTGGGGTTTGTCCCTGGATGACCATGTGCCACAGATTAAGATGGATACTTCCTTGTGCTTCTGCCTTCTCCCAATGCTAAAAGAAATGGAGTTTGGCTTCCCAGCGTGCACTTGTTTTGAGAGTGCGAGCTGATGGGTTGGGTCTGCTTCAAACTCTATAATTGGTATTTTTCTCTCCGGCCACTAGATGGGGCTAGAGAGCAGCAACAGTATATAAAGATTGTATGTTGGGGCATATTTATCCCTTCAGCCACTAGATGGTGGTAGAGAGCAACAACAGTATATATAAAAGTTATATTCTGGGACATAACTGCTGGTATGATATTTGGCCACTTGATCTTCCTAAATAATTTTAGCTGAACATCCATCACAGTTTAGGATAACATGAGTGGTGGATTTCAACATTTTTTAAAACCTCTTCTATAGGTGTGGCCTGTTTTGTGGGAGTGGCTTGCCAGTCATATGACCAGGTGGGAGTAGCTTGGCAGTCATGTGACTGGGTGGGTGTGGCCAACTTGTAAAATGTGGTGAAACTCACTTAACAATGTTTATTTTGGTTAGCAACCAAAATGTTGGCTCAAAAACTCTGGCATTTGAAGCACACAAGTCTTAAAGCTGTCAAGTTACAAGACCCTTGCATCCCCAACCCTTTAGAAAAAATAAAACCCCAGGTGTATTCAAACTTGAACAGTTTAAGACTTGTGGACTTCAACTCCCAGAATTCCTCCTCTCGCTCTTCCTCTTGTGGACGGACGGGGGGAGGGAGCTGGAACCGGTTCTAAACGGCACTGTAGATTTGTGGAACCTCTTCTATAGACGAGGTTAGAACTGGCAGGAACCCAACCCTGGATAATATCCATGTAGAGCATTCTGTATTCATTAACACCTAAGTTCCCCCAAATGTACAGTGAGTATCAAATTGTGGTTGCAAACATCTTCTGTGTTTGTGTGTGCTCCTTGCAAGCAGATAGTACCGTTATAAGATTGATAGGTTAGCCGTCCTTAAATTTTACTATTGAAGTCAAAGTTACAATATCGTTTAGGCTTTGGCTTTGTGTTGTCTATTGTGGTCTCTGTGGTTTGTTTGCTTTTCCAATTAAAATTTAATTCAAGTTCATTACCCTATTTATTGTGTGTCGGCGAAAGGAAATCAGAAACTGAAAGACCATGATGAAATAAAATTTAACTCACAGAAAACAAATAAATGGAAGCTCTTCCTGTGAAGCACACACAGAAATATTGTGACTTTGTTGATAATAAACACTTGAAAAGACTGATATTTTCTTTCCTAAATACTCTAAGTAGCATGATCTATGAGATTTCTAATTTATTCTTGTTTAAAATTTAACCAGCCTTTTTTTTAAAGCATATCAATTTTGTTAATACCATGTAATTAAAACATGTCAGTGCACAGCAAGTTTTAGTCTAAATTAATGACTATGAGAATTATTTTAATTAAATAACCAATTATAGAAAAATCACAGGCATGAGAGCTGACATTTAAATGAATTTCATTTAAATTGCTTCTTAACATTGTTCCATCTAGGACACTAATACAAAATGAACTATTGTATCAACATAGATTATCGTTTTTTTTTTTTGCGTGCGCATAACATATTCATAGTCAATCACTGGAACAAAGCTGAATATTTTTGTATTGATCTGAATCTTCTGTTAGCAACAACAACAACAACAACAACAACAGCAACAACAACAAGTTGAGCGACTTGCATACACCCCCTCCCCCTTATCCATTCTCCTTTCCAAAGTGATGCAATTCTTTTGCTTTAATCAATCTTTCTGTTTCTCCCACACTGTTTAAATTAGTCTTTGAAAAGATTTAGGAGAAGAGTGACATACTTGCCGTTTTTCTGGAGTTCTGAGTGTGTCAAAACAACCATGTGTAAAAAAGAAAAAGAAAGCAGACTTTCAAAATGCTTCTCTTCTTTCATTTGATACCATGGGAAATCTAGTTGAAATGTGTTGAGCCACCAAAGGTTAGACGGTTTGGAATACATTTATTTATTTTATTTATTTTATTAAATTTATATCCCGCCCTTCTCCAAGAGGACCCAGGGCGGCGCACAGGAAATTAAAATACATACAAAAACACAGTACAAAATTTAAAAACCTATTAAATCCCCATCCTGCACTAAAACCAATTAAAATCCCCGAATTAAAACTATCTATGGCTAGTCCCAGCGGAGGCTATGTTAGGCCGGCTTGATGAAAGAGGTGTGTTTTTAAACACTGGCGGAAGAGGCGGAGGTCAGTGATGGTACGAAGTTCTGGGGGTAGGTCGTTCCACAGGGCATGATGTAGAAAAGACGTGGAGACTCTGGAAAGAGTGCAGAGAAGAGCAACCAAGATGATTAGGGGACTGGAGGCTAAAACATATGAAGAACGGTTGCAGGAACTGGGTATGTCTAGTTTGATGAAGAGAAGGACCAGGGGAGACATGATAGCAGTGTTCCAACATCTCAGAGGGTGCCACAAAGAAGAGGGAGTCAAGCTATTCTCCAAGGCACATGAGGGCAGAACAAGAAGCAATGGGTGGAAACTAATCAAGGAGAGAAGCAACTTAGAACTGAGGAGAAATTTCCTGACAGTTAGAACAATTAACCTCTGGAACAGCTTGCCTCCAGAAGTGGTGAATGCCCCAACCCTGGAAGTCTTTAAAAAGATGTTAGATAGCCATTTGTCTGAAATGGTATAAGGTTCCTGCCCACGCAGGGGGTTGGACTAGAAGACCTACAAGGTCCCTTCCAACTCTGCTATTGTATTGTATTAAATGGTTGTCCAGTCTTTGTTGTTTGATCCGGAGTTTATAGATCTGCATATATTCTCCCCTTATTAGAGAGATTGCCAGGGAGGGCAGACAATTTTTATGTACAGTAGGCTTTCTCCTCCAGGCCACAAACCAGGCTATGCAGTGGCAACATTCTGTGTTGCTGCAATGTCCACAAGAAAAAAAAGTATAGTTGTCATCTTGTACCAATTATTTGGACGTATCTCTAACAATTTCTGGACCATTGTATTTACTCCCATACCTACCGGCTTTTCACCCACGTAAACCAGGGAGTGACCCAAACAGTTTGAGAACAGGTATGTTATTATCCACTTTTAATGTCAATTCTTTTAAAATATACTTTAATGTCAGAACTTTTTAAATATATTGTAAAAAGGAATGTATATATCTGGTCTTTGACTGTAATAAAGATTTATACTTAGACTGTTTTTTTTTTAAAGCCTACAGTGATGGAGCACCCACAGTTTCTGAAGGCAAGCTTTTTCCATTGGTTGGTTGCTCTCACGGTTAGGAATTTTCTCCTCAGTTCTAGGTTGCTTCTCTCCTTGGTTAGTTTTCATCCATTGTTTCTTGTCTTGGCCTTTTGTGGCTTTGGAGAATAGCTTGACTCCCTCTTCTTTGTGGCAGCCCCATAGATATTGGAACACTGCTATCATGTCTCCCTTAGTCTTTGTTTTCATTAGATTAGACATACCCAATTCCTGTAAGCGTTCTTCATATGTTTTAGCCTCCACCTCCCTAATCGTCTTTGTTGCTCTTCTCTGCACTCTTTCCAGGGTCTCAACATCTTTTTTATGTTGTGGTGACCAGAACTGGATGCTGTATTCCAAGCACATGTTACTAAGGCTTTGTAAAGCAGTACTAGGACTTCAATACAATACAATACAATACAATACAATACAATACAATACAATACAATACAATACAATACAATACAATACAATACAATACAATACAATAGCAGAGTTGGAAGGGACCTTGGAGGTCTTCTAGTCCAACCCCCTGCGTAGGCAGGAACCTTACACCATTTCAGACAAATGGCTATCCAACATCTTCTTAAAGTCTTCCAGGGTTGGGGCATTCACAACTTCTGGAGGCAAGCTGTTCCACTGGTTAATTGTTCTAACTGTCAGGAAATTTCTCCTTAGTTCTAAGTTGCTTCTCTCCTTGATTAGTTTCCACCCATTGCTTCTTGTCCTGCCTCCAGGTGCCTTGGAGAATAGTTTGACTCCCTCTTCATGCGATCTTGATTCTATCATTCTATTAATGCAGCCTTGGATTGCCTTCATTCCTCTTTAAAAAAAAACAGAAATCCCAAGGAATTGGAAGTACTATCAATGGGAACTGCAGAAGTTGTAACCTGATGAGTAAGAACTATCCTTAATTCATAACGATGTAATAATAATAATTATGAGTCTTCAGAAGGACAAAGGGTTAGAGAAGGTGGCCCCTTTGAAATAAACCTGAAAGCAATGTGTGAAATTTCTCTTTGAATTATCTTTTTCATAGCTTTAAAGCAGAGGAAGGGGGTGGGGAAACCCTTGCATGTTGTTTTCATTGATTAAAACAGAAATGCTATGTATAAATAATGTGTCTGACAGTATGGCGGACCACTTGGGATATTATGGCATTTAGTATAAAACAGGATGTAAGATGCAATAGAGGAAATTAAGCATCTTTCCTGGGTAATTTTAGCATTTTTATTAGGTGATAAACATCATGGTGAGGGAATGAGCCAAGCAAATATAGATATTTTCAACAGTGCTAACCTTAATCTAGCATTATCTAAAGGGACAACATAATATTTTATATTAGTTAAAAGACATTGTAAATGCTACTAATCTTTGTCATGCCCTCTTCCCTATTTAAGTCCCTCCCTTGAGCCTGGTTGCAGATGTGGGGCAGAGTAAGCATTTGACAGAGTTTGCTCCTATTATTAAAGGAAATATTACTGTAGGAATAATAAGAAGAGGAGGATTAGCAGCCAAGCAGATAGATTCACAGGGGCGATGGGGACTCTATTGGAAAACCTGAAGGGACATTCTAGAGCAGGGATGTCCAAACTTGGGAACTTTAAGACTTGTGGACTTCAACTCCTAGAATTCCCCAGCCAGCTATGCTGGCTGGGGAATTCTGGGAGTTGAAGTCCACAAGTCTTAAAGTTCCCAAGTTTGGACATCCCTGTTCTAGAGGCAGGCTATCAAGGATAATATACATCTACATGGTCATCATGAGTTGACACCAACTTGATGTCGCATCATCATATCATATTATTTATCAAAAATGTACTATGAAATGTTTATCACTTCAGTTAAATTTCTGTCAAGGGATTGTGTATTATAGCTATATTCTGCTCTCCATTGAAAAATTGTGGTCAATGCTTACTAACAATTTTGTCTTTATGTTTCCAGAGAAAAGTTGGCTGAACCAAGAGAGAATCAATGGACAGCTGTGGCTGACGTTGGATTTTGCATCTAGTTTGAATTTGTATCTAGGTTTCCCAGACCAGCTCAGTCTGTGGGCTCTAAACTGAAGAGAGATCATTATTAGATTATTAAATAATCAAATTATATCCTGTCTTTTTACCCGTTCTAAGTTGCTTCTCTCCTTGATTAGTTTCCACCCATTGCTTCTTATTCTAACCTCGGGTGCTTTGGAGAATAGTTTGACTCCTTCTTCTTTGAGGCAGCCTCTGAGATATTGGGTGACTGCTATCATGTCTCCCCTAGTCCTTCTTTTCATTAAACTAGACATACCCAGTTCCTTCAACCGTTCCTCATATGTTTTAGCCTCCAGTCCCCTCATCATCTTTGTTGCTCTTCTCTGCCCTCTTTCTAGAGCCTCAACATCTCAACAAATGAAAAGAAGGATTAGCTGGTGACATGATAGCAGTACTCCAATATCTCAGGGATTGCCACAAAGAAGAGTGTGTCGAGCTATTCTCCAAAGCACCTGAAGGCAGGACAAGAAGCTATGGATGGAAACTAACCAAGGAGAGAAGCAACCTGGAACTAAGGAGAAATTTGCTGACCTTGAGAACAATTAATCAGTGGAAAACTTGCCTCCAGAAGTTGCGAATGCTCCAACACTGGACATTTTTAAGAAGCGATTGGACAACCTGATTGGACAGTCTGAAATGATATATGGTTTCCTGCCTGAGTAGGGAATTGGACTAGAACAGGGGTGTCAAACTCATGGCATCACGTTGTCATCACATGACGTATCATGGCTTTCCCCCTTCGCTTAAATGGGGGTGGGGGTGGCCAGCGCATGATGCATCCAGCCCAAGGGCTGGGAGTTTGACACCCCTGGTCTCCAAGGTCCCTTCCAACTCTGTTGTTCTGTTTTGTTATTCGTAGCAAAAACAAGATTTTGCAACGCAGCTGTCAAGCTCTTTTTATCCTGATTCCTCATCTCAAAACACTTCCTCGTCTCAATAAGAGCTACAATACCAAATGGAAGTTGTTTCCTTGTTGGGCCAATGGCAGCTGACGCCAATGGTAATAAAAAGCTATCAATTAATTTTGCCGTAACTGTACGCACCTGTGAACAACTGTTTAATTAAAGAAGCAAACAGAAATCTCTCACAATAATGCTTCAAATTACTTGCATTTATGTGACTCAATTAGCTGGAGTGGATAAGTGCCATTGGAAGGCTGCCATGTTGATGCTCAGGAAAGAAAGGGAAGGCACAACAAGGGAGACATAAAAGCAATGAAGAAGATACGGATTGACAGACTTGAATAGATTTTTCAGCCTCTTCCTCCTTGATACTGCTTGGCTGCAAAAGAAGGGAGGAAGGGAAGATGGCTGCGGAGGCACCAAAGGCAGAGATACAACTTGTGACAATTGCGCTACCAGGATAAGCAAAGTGGGAAAAGGTGACACACCAATATGAATGAGATCTTTTTAGTTCCTCCGAAGCAACACTTAATAGTCTTTCGTTTCTCCGTCTTCCTACTTTTTCAATCCCACAAAGTCAGAGGCATCCACAGAGGGGATCAAAATCTGCAAGAAGGAGAACGCAGAGTTGGAAGGGACTTTGTAGGTCATCTTGTCCAACCCCCTGCCCAAGCAGGAGACCCTACAACAGGGGTCCCCAACCTTTGCAACTTTAAGTCTGAAGGACTTCAGCTCCCAGACTTCTCCAAGCAAAGCTGGCTGGAGAATTCTGGGAGCTGAAGTCCTTCAGACTTAAAGTTGCAAAGGTTGGGGACCCCTGCCCTACACCATTTCTGACAAATAGCAGCTCAATCTCTTCTTGAAAGTCTGATGTGGTGAAGCTTCAACAACTTCCGAAGGCAACTTCTGTTCCATTGGTTGATTGTTCTCACTGCCAGGACGTTTCTCCTTGTTTCTAAGTTGAATTTCTCCTTGTTCTGTTTCCATTCATCATTCCTTCTTTGGCTTTCAGGTGCTTTCGTAAATAGCTTGACCCCCTCCTTTCTGTGGTAGCCTCTCAAATATTGGAAGACTGCTATCATGTCTCTTCTGGTCCTTCTCTTCACTAGACTAGCCATGCCGTGTTCTTGTAACCGTTCTTCATATGTTTTAGTCTCCAGTCCCTTAATCATCTTTGTTGCTCTTCTCTGCACTTTTTCTAGAGTCTCCACATCTTTTTTATTGTGTGGTGACCAAAACTGGAGCAGTATTCTAGGTCTGGTCTTATTAAGGCTTTATAGAGTGATATTAGTACCTCACTTGATCTTGACTGTATATCTCTGTTAATGCAACTTAGGATGGCATTGGCTTTTTTGGCTGTCGCTGCACACTGCTAGCTCATATTTATGCCATGTGTGACATCTGCTAGATGTTGACCTCACCGCATAGAATGACAAACTCAACAGATTTCTTTTTGTTCCCCACTGGTTGCCTTCCTCACAACAAAGGGTGTTTTTCAATGTCATCCTCTCTTCAGCCATCACAACCATTAAGTTGTAATTTTTATTCAGTGAAACTTTAAGGAAGAAGAAGAGGAGGAGGAAGAAGAGGAGGAGGGGGAGGAGGGGGAGGGGGAGGAGGAGGAGGAGGAGGAGGAGGAGAAGAAGAAGAAGAAGAAGAAGAAGAAGAAGAAGAAGAAGAAGAAGAAGAAGAAGAAGAAGAAGAAGAAGAAGAAGAAGAAGAAGAAGAAGAAGAAGAAGAGTTATCCATTCAGTCATCTCTAACTTTTGGCAATTCTGTTGGCCATATGTCTCCTGACCTTGCACTGCTTCTTTGAGTTGCTCCATGTTCTGTCTGGTGTCAGCTTTGATGGTGTCCAACCACTGTGTTCTTTGATGACCTGGTTTCCTTCTACCTCTACCTCTAACTCTTCCAAACGCAATTGCTTTCTCTAGCATAATCCAATTCGTGAATGGGCATTGTTTCCCCCATGGAGAGAGGCAACCTCTTAATGATCTTTCCATTCACTTCTGGCTGGCACAGGGGAGAGAGAAGGGGCTGGAGTGTTAGCCTTTTTAACAAGGATGCAGAGTTGCACACCTTGAGAAGTGAAGGCTCAGTTATAGGTATTCAGCTGGTTCGGATGGGTTCGGATGAACCAGTATGGGCGATCTGTGGGTGGGCTACCCTGGTTCTATGCCGTCCTATTTAGCCACATTTTTGAAGCTGTGCGCATGTGTACAAGTCGTGCACACGAGCAAAGTACATGCGTGTTAGGCACGTATGTTCATGAAGCGAGCGTGCGCATGCAGCGAACCGGTGAAACCCACCTCTGCTCAGTTACTATACGCTTGGCTTTTGTACACAGAACGAAGCACCCTCAATCTTTGCTTAGCTGCCAAGCTCTGTGATCCAGACCGCTAATTAGGACTGGCTTAACCCACATTTAAGGGTTAAACCCTGACATTTCTACCAGGGAGGAAAGGGTGAGCAATTGCCGCCCGACAGCAGGTGCACCGTTTCTTAGAATGAAACAAGCAAACAAATGGAAGCTAAAGGCTGTAATTATAATCCTTTTCAACATCCAGTTAGACAAAAATGGGTAGGCTTTTTATTGGCTTAATTTCTTATCTCTGCATGTGTAGAACTATATAAACGATATCAATTCTTTTAAAGAGCAAGCTCTGATTTTTCTAATACCCAAGGAAGCTCTGTTTAATCAGCAAGGTCTTCTTGAGTGTAGCTATTTGTTTATTTATCATAGGGCATCTACAGAGGGCATACAATCAGTGTTACACAAATTTAGTTTAAATAAAGCATCAGCAACTTATCTATCTATCTATCTATCTATCTATCTATCTATCTATCTATCTATCTATCTATCTCTATCCATCTATCTATCTTTCCTTCTATCTATCTATTATATCTATCTAATTTATCTATCTATCTATTATCTATCTATCTATCTCTATCTCTCTATCTATCTATCTTTCTATCTATTATATCTATCTATCTATCTCTATCTATCTATCTATCTATTTATCTTTCTTTCTATCTATTATACCTATCTAATCTATCTATCTATCTATCTATCTATCTCTATCCATCTATCTATTTATCTTTCTTTCTTTCTATCTATCTATCTATCTATCTATCTATCTATCTATCTATCTATCTCTATCCATCTATCTATCTAATCTATCTATCTATCTATCTATCTATCTATCTATCTATCTATCTATCTATCTATCTATCTATCTATCTATCTCTATCCATCTATCTATCTTTCTTTCTATCTATCTATTATATCTATCTAATTTATCTATCTATCTATTATCTATCTATCTATCTCTATCTATCTATCTATCTATCTATCTATCTATCTATCTATCTATCTATCTCTATCCATCTATCTATCTTTCCTTCTATCTATCTATTATATCTATCTAATTTATCTATCTATCTATTATCTATCTATCTATCTCTATCTCTCTATCTATCTATCTTTCTATCTATTATATCTATCTATCTATCTATCTCTATCTATCTATCTATCTATTTATCTTTCTTTCTATCTATTATACCTATCTAATCTATCTATCTATCTATCTATCTATCTATCTATCTATCTATCTATCTATCTATCTATCTCTATCCATCTATCTATTTATCTTTCTTTCTTTCTTTCTATCTATCTATCTATCTATCTATCTATCTATCTCTATCCATCTATCTATCTAATCTATCTATCTATCTATCTATCTATCTATCTATCTATCTCTATCCATCTATCTATCTTTCTTTCTATCTATCTATTATATCTATCTAATTTATCTATCTATCTATTATCTATCTATCTATCTCTATCTCTCTATCTATCTATCTTTCTATCTATTATATCTATCTATCTATCTATCTATCTCTATCTATCTATCTATCTATTTATCTTTCTATCTATCTATCTATCTATCTATCTATCTATCTATCTATCTATCTATCTATCTATCTATCTATCTATCTATCTATCTATCTCTTTCCATCTATCTATTTATCTTTCTTTCTATCTATCTATCTATCTATCTATCTATCTATCTATCTATCTATCTATCTATCTATCTATCTATCTATCTATCTATCTATCTACAGAGAGAAAGGTAATCCTCAACTTATGACCACAATTGAACCCAAAATTTATGTCATTAACTGAGACAGTTGTGAGTTTTGCCCCATTTTATGACCTTTCTTGCCACAGTTGTTAAGTGAATCACTACACTTGCTAAGTTGGTAACAAGGTGGTTGATTGAATCCAGTTTTCCCCATTGACTTTGCTTGTTAGAAGATGGCAAAAGGGGATCAGGTGACCCCGGGACATTGTGACCATCATAAATATGAGTCCATTGCCAAGCATCTGAATTTTAATCAGGTGACCATGATGAGGAAAGCTTCAACAGTCGGACGTGTCCCTAAATGAACTCTTGTACGTTGAGGACTACCTGTATAAGATATGTGGGAAATGTAATGTAAGAGAGAAAATGCTAAATTAAGATGAAACCATAATAAAATGTACCATAATATGGAGCCGTAGAATTACAACAGGATACAATGTTGTATGTTTTGACCTAGTTCCAAAACACAACAAACCAGTTAAATAAATGTTCCCTTTATTAGCAGCTCCAGCAGCCCCAACAAAATATCTCTCTCACACACACACAGCAGGCTAACAATTCTGTCTAGCATGGAGATGAATAGTTGTCTGCCACATGTATTCATCTCCACTCCCTGCCTTTTATCCCCAGAGCTAGGGTGGGGCTTCGCTAGCAGCGGTGGCTCTTCCATCCCAATGATCAGCCCATAGATTTCCACTGCTCTCCTCTCCTCTGCCTTCTGCACATCCATGCATCAGGCACTGGACCCAGATGTTTCTTCGCTCCCTCATCAGCCACCTCCAAACCTGGAGGCTGTTGACTCTCCATCTAAGGGCTGATGGACGGTCCAGGCTCCACTTCTGTCTCTCTCTCTCTGCCATCTTCATTCCCTCTTCCCTTGTTGCCTTGATGCTGGCCCTGACTCCCATGTCGCTGCCCAGTGGTGGGATTCAGCCAGTTTGCACCACTTCAGGAGAACCGGTTGTTAACTTTCTGAGCAGTTGGCAAACTGGTTGTTGGAAGAAATCATTAGGACAGAGAACCGGTTGTTAAATTACTTGAATCCCACCACTGCCTCTGACTCATCTGATTCGGCTGCTGGAGGGGCTGGAGGCTGACAAGCCACAACATGTTATAATTTGCTATCTAAAAAAGCTAACCATCTAATTGCTTCTGGTATGGCTGAGATGAGATTTTATTTATTTTTTATTTTATTAAATTTATACCCCGCCCTTCTCCTTGTTAGGACCCAGGGCGGTGCACAGGCATTATTAAAACCACAAAATACAATAAATATCAGTTAAAATATATTAAATTAGTTAACCCATGCTAAAACCCATGTTAAAACCTTCCCAAATTATAATTTATATTTTAAAAAGTCAGAAACGGGGGCTATTCTAGGCCGGCTTGCTGAAATAAATACGTCTTAAGACGTTGGCGGAAGAGGCGGAGGTCCGAGATAGTGCGAAGGTCGAGGGGTAGGTCGTTCCAGAGGGCCGGGCCCGCCACAGAGAAGGCCCTTCCCCTGGGTGTCGCCAACCGGCATTGCCCCGCTGACGGCACCCGGAGAAGACCCTCTCTGTGGGAGCGGATCGGACGAAGGGATGTATGGGGCAGGAGGCGGTCTCGTATATAGCTAGGTCCCGAGCCATGGAGCGATTTAAAGAGATCATCTCAGGTGCCTTGAAATTTCCCAAGGAGACGTTCTTGAACTACACATGTTATAGGAGCACCACAGTCACAGTATGGACTCTCGACCATTCCCCACTTATCAAGCTTTGCCTTCGTTCTGGCACAGTCTATCCTGATTCTAACAGAATAAAAGAGTTGGAGGGGACCTTGGAAGTCTTCTAGTCCAGCCCCCTGCTCAAGCAGGAAAACCCATATCTTTTTTCAGACAAGAGGCTGTCCAGTTTCTTCTTAAAAGTCTCTAGTGATGTAGCATACACAACTTCTGAAGGCAAGCAATTCCATTGGTTAACATTAGGAAATTTCTCCTCAGTTCTAGGTTGCTTCTCTCATAGTTTCCATCCATTGTTTCTTCTCCAGTCTTCAGGTGTCCATGGAGATTCTCAGTCATCCAGGTCATGGTTGTCCCAAAGGTGCTTTTTCAAGAGGCAGCTGGACTTTCTAGATTTTCTTTGAAGATATTTTGCTTCTCACCCAAGAAGCTTTTTTCGCTGAAGACATTTTGCTTCTTATCCAAGAAGCTTGGATGATGAGAAGCAAAACATCTTCAAAGAGAAACCAAAGAGCCCAGTTGTCTCTTGAAAAAGCACCTTGGGGATAGGCCTTCAGGCGCTTTGGTGTTTTTCTAATCAGGTGGCTCCAGATTCTGGAGGCAACTGCATTTCTGGAAGTTTTGATGGATCTGGGTGTGATATGATATTCTATGTCCACCAAACGTTCCTTCCTTCAAGGTATTGTTCCTCATCAGAAGACTAAAAGAAAATAAAACCAAACAGATTTTTTAAAAATGCATTGCTGCAGTGTCAAATTCTGATCGGATACGTTCGGTGCCTTTGTATGTGTTTTGTCTTCCCTTCCTAATTATTTATTTATTTATTTATTTATTTATTTATTTCATTGGATTTATCAACTGCCCCCTCTCCCCGAAGGGACTCGGGGCGGTGCACAGGAAATTAAAAAACATATAAATATAACAATTATAAATATTTAAAACCACATTAAATAACTATCACCCTGTGCTAAAATTTAACTCATTAAAACTATTCCCCTTAAAATCTCGATTAAACAATTTATCTCCCAGACTACAGGCTAGGTGCGGTAGATTAGGCCAGGCCGGCCTGATGGAAAAGATAGGTCTTTAACTTTTGGCGGAAGGAGCGGAGGTCCGTGGTTGTTCTAATTTCGGGGGGGGGCAGGTCGTTCCAGAGGGCTGGGCCCGCCACAGAGAAGGCCCTTCCCCTGGGCGTCGCCCGCTGGCATTGCCTAGTGGACGGCACCCGGAGAAGTCCCTCTCTGTGGGAGCAAATCGGCCGAAGGGATGTATGGTGTAGGATACGATCCCGCAAATAACTAAGTCCCGTGCCATGGAGCGCTTTAAAGATGGTGATCAACACCTTGAAGCACACCCGAAAGGCCACAGGTAGCCAGTGCAGCTTGCGCAGGAGCGGTGTTACGTGGGAATACCTGAAGGTTCCCAAAATTGCCCGCGCGGCCGCATTCTAATCTTTATTATTTAAACGTTTTATCAGGCTTTCTATGCGGAGCTGAGCTACAAGGCAAATACCCAAATTGCTCGTCATATAACTTGCGTCCTTTGGAGTTTGCACTTTCCCAATATTACTTTTTTTGATGCCGTGTGGCATAGTATCTTTCATTCTGAAGTTTGGTTGCAGGTGCTTGAAACCGGAGCTGAACGAGCGCTGTTATTTTTCATTGTTTGGAAAGCAAAAATGTACCTCTGATAATTTTTGCCTTTGATTACCTTCCCTTCAAAGGCTTTTAAATAGCATGAAAGCCTTTGAAATTTTCGGAACGAAACAGACACCGAGAGTCATTCTGTATGCACAAGATAAACAGATGTCTCAGCTTTCAAACAGAAGGTGGAGGAAGATATCACAACCTTCATCTGAAATAAGTAACTAGTGCACAATGCTCCAGGTTCAACTAATACGGAGAAGGAGAAACAATAATGCTATTCACTTGTCTAAGTATCTGCAGAACAATGCCAAAAGAAGTGGATAAGATCAAACAAAATATGATAACTTGCGATATAATGGGAACATGTTCTCCATATGGCCTCATTAGAGAAATATATAGTTATTTATGTTTTAGAAATTTGTCGTAAACAGCTACGATAAACTTGGCTCTTGAGGTCTATCTCAAGATGCGACTTCCTACATTAAGAAATACCAACTGCCATCTCGGCTTTCTCCGAATCTGATTCCACGCTGGACGAGCCTTCAAAATGTTCTAAGAGATATCCTTCAGGAAAACTAATGAGCTGTTGGGGAGCTCGCGAAGACAACAGGAAAGGCTAAAAATGGCAGGGAAATCACGACTGAGCTTGATGAAGTGATGCCTTCTATAAATCTGCTCTGTTTGTAGGCGCTTCTTTCTTCCTTGTTTGAACGTCGAGTGTAAAGGGATTATCAGCAAGGTCAGATGAGAGAAGGAAAGTGATTTAAGAATCCCTTCCTCTTGTTTTTCTTTGTCTTTTCTGCCTGTTGCAAAAAAATAAAATAGAGTAATAAGTGTTTCTGGCAGGAATCTGCAAGACTTCTGGATGTCCAAGATGGTCATAAAGATGTAGCTTGCCGTTGAACTGAGGAACAACCTCTTTTATGAGGTTTTCCGTAGCTTTCCCTCAGCTAGGGAAGAATAACAACGCAAGTCAAGCTACAGAAAGCCTCATAAAAAAATGTGGTATCTTAGTCCAGTGGTAAGAGACTCCAGATACAACAAGCTACATCACCTAACAGACCTGGAAAGCATATCCAATGACTCAAAATTAGAATAGAATAAGAGTTGGAAGGAGGTTTTCTAGTCCAACCCACTGCTTAGGCAGGAAACCCTACACCACTTCAGACAAATGGTTATCTAATCTCTTCCCTAAAAATGTCCAGTGTTGGAGCATTCACCATTTCTGGAGACAAGTTGTTAATTGTTCTAACTGGCAGGAAATTTCTAAGTTGCTTCTCTTCTTGATTAGTTTCCACCCACTGCTTCTTGTTCTACCCTTAGGTGCTTTGGAGAATAGTTTGACTCCCTCTTTCTTGTGACAACCTCTGGGATATTGGAACACTGCTATCTTGTCTCCCCATGTCCTCCTTTTCATTAAACTAGACATACCCAAGATTGGGGGAGATGTGATCCAAAAACATAGAGGAGCCAGTAAGATTGTCTAACCTACCATGGATAGCTGCTACCCCACTACAGGCAACACTGCTGAAGTTGTAAAAATGGTGCTTGTTGCTCAACAGTGGCAATGAATTAACAATTAGCATCCCAGATACTGAAAGGAGAATTGAAGTATTTGGGGATCAACCAACTGCAACAATACATCAAGTGCATTTAATAGTAATAGCACTTAGAGTTATACACCACTTTCCAGTATTTTGCAGCCCTCTCTAAGCATTTACAGGGTCAGCATATTGCCCCAACAACCTGGGTCCTTATTGTATTGACCTCAGAAGGATGGGAGGCTGAGACAGTAGCAATAGCACTTAGATTATATACCACTTCACAGTTCTTTACAGCTTCTCTAAGTGTTTACAGAGTCACCATCTTGCTCCCAACCATCTGGGTCCTCATTTTACTGACCCCAGAAGAATGAGTCAACCTTGAGCCAATGATTAACAGATTAACAGAGTTGAAAGGGCCCCTGTAGGTCATCTAGTCCAATCCCTTCCTGCTCAAGCAGGGGACCCTACACCATATCTGACAAATGGAAGTCCAGTCTCTTCTCAAAAGCTTCCATTGATGAAGCTCCCACAACTTCCCACAACTTCTGAAGGCAACTTCTGCTCCATTGGTTGATTGCTCTCACTCAATGAGGATTGAACTCCTGGATCCAACACTATGAAACAGCTGATACCAGATTCCCAAAGATAAAAGGAGAAATAATGGCTGGAATATAACCATCAGAATATTGTAGCTGGACCGTGAAGATCTACCATATTTTTCAGAGTATAAGATGCACTCCCCCTCCCTAAAAGTGGGTGAAAATTTTGATGTCTTATAGACCAAATACAGGCCCGGTTTTGGCCTCCCGAAGCTTCTGCGTGCCCCGTTTTCACCAACAATATGCCTGTTTCTGGCCCACAATGTGATCCTGGAGGCCAGGGAGGGTGGAAATGGGTGAAAATGGGATGCATTGAGGCCAAAAACTATTTTTTCCTTGTTTTTCTCCTCTAAATCTGAGTCTTATAGTCTGAAAAATACAGTAAATTAAAAAGCGAAGAGTCCTCCTGTACCCATACAATATCTTCCCCAAAATAACAGTATCTTCCAAATTTTGGAGAACATGCTATAATTTTCTGGCTGGGGATTATAGGATTCAACATAGCTGCAGGACTCCCTGGAGTAAATTATGATCTTACTGAAAACATATCACTGATTTATTTTTAAGAAAGATGGAATACTTTCCTCAAGCAACCTACTTATATTCTATTACATGGCTACATAAGATCTCTTGGTTTTTTAAATTTAGATCTTCACGGTCCGGCTACACTATTCTGATGATTATATTCCAGCTATTATTTCTCCTTTTATCTTACTGCAGGATGACAGCTCCTACTTCAAATGCTGTTTTTAACCAAAATAAATAAATAAAATGCAGCCAGTTTTTAATCTCTCTGCAAACAGAGCTGATAACGAAAAACCGGCACATATAAATTCCTGTTTGTCAAAAATGAGACTATTATGCTGCCATAAAAATCAATGTTTGTTCAATTATTATCTTTGCACAGTACAGTTCACTGCAACACAGTTTCTCGTTAGATTAAATCAAAGCTGCTTTTAAATACCATATTACCAGCTGTTGCCAGATAGAGGACAAAACGAATCGTCTCTCGCAGCAAACATTTGGGGGTAAGGGAATGGGGCAGTTGGCACACCTTCATGCCAACATCGCAACCATTCTAAGCGATGTTTATAAATACACTCCAGGCTTATTTGTCTCTTTTACTGAACGGTTGGTCCTTGTCCCATTTCTTGATCAGAATAAGTGGTCCCACTGCTGGCAAAAGCAATCAGAAATCCTGAATGAACGCATAAGATTTCCGGCTGCCAGGGACTGGAATCAGCTGTTGGAATTGAAAGTGAAATCAGCTGAAAATTCAAGCCTGTTGTCCTTAATTTTTCCATCAGTGCCCGAGCACCCTGATTCCTTTTTCATTTCCAAATTTTTTATTATTATTATTATTTTTCCCATTTCAAAAACATTCATTGATATAAATGCACAAGTACAGTATAGGTGGTACCTTGCTCAATAGTAGCAACTGTGAGAGGGATCTTGGAATCCTAGTGGACAACCATTTAAATATGAGCCAGCAGTGTGCAGCAGCTGCCAAAAAAGCCAACACAGTTCTAGGCTGCATAAATAGAGGGATAGAATCTAGATCACGTGAAGTGTTAATGCCACTGTATAGTGCCTTGGTAAGGCCACACTTGGAATATTGCATTCAGTTTTGGTCACCACGATGTAGAAAAGACGTGGAGACTCTGGAAAGAGTGCAGAGAACAGCAACCAAGATGATTAGGGGACTGAGACTAAAACATATGAAGAACGGTTGCAGGAGCTGGGTATGTCTAGTTTGATGAAGAGAAGGACCAGAGGAGACAAGATAGCAGCGTTCCGATATCTCAGAGGGTGCCACAAAGAAGAGGGAGTCAAACTATTCTCCAAGGCACCTGGGGGCAGGACAAGAAGCAATGGGTGGAAACTAATCAAGGAGAGAAGCAACTTAGAACTAAGGAGAAATTTCCTGACAGTTAGAACAATTAACCTCTGGAACAGCTTGCCTCCAGAAGTTGTGAATGCCCCAACCCTGGAAGTCTTTAAAAAGATGTTAGATAGCCATTTGTCTGAAATGGTATAAGGTTCCTGCCCACGCAGGGGGTTGGACTAGAAGACCTACAAGGTCCCTTCCAACTCTGCTATTGTATTGTATTGTATTGCAATGTATTGTATATACATTCTTATAAATACTATTTAACATTTATCTATTCATCATTAATCTCTATACACATTCTTACATATATACTATATGATACAGTTTGATCGCTTTCTTGCCACCCTGTGTCTCCATCTTATTTTGCAACAGCCTCACTCCTACTTTCTCAAGCTCCCTTCTCTGCCTTCTTATTTATTTCTTAGACTTATATAACCGCTCCCTCTCCCCAAAGGGACCCGGGGCGGTGCACAGGAAATTAAAACATATGAATATCACAAATATAAATAATTAAAACCGAATTAAATAAATTATCCCTGCGCTAAACATTTAAAATCATTAAAACTCAACCCCATTTAAAACCCAATTAAAACAATTTAAGGTACAGACTATAGGCTAGGTAAATAAATTAGGCCAGACCGGCCTGATGGAACAAGAGTGTCTTTAATTTCTGGCGGAAGGCGCGGAGGTCCGTAGTTGTTCTAAGATCGGGGGGTAGGTCATTCCAGAGGGTTGGGCCCACCACAGAGAAGGTCCTTCCCCTGGGCGTCGCCCGCTGGCATTGCCTAGCGGACGGCACCCGGAGAAGTCCCTCTCTGTGGGAGCGAATAGGCTGGAGGGATGTATGGGGTAGGATGTGATTCCCGCAGATAACTAGGTCCCGTGCCATGGAGCGCTTTCTTGTTGTTCCTCCTCTCATTTTTCCTCTCTTCTCCCTTTTCCTCCTCCGTTTCCTCTCTCTTTCTCTCCTCTCTTCTTTCTTACCCTCTCTCCTACTCTTAATTCCCCACCCTTACTTTCTCTACTTTACCCTTTCTTCCTTTCCTTCCTCGTCTCTCCACTTTCCGTTGTTGCCTTTGCTTGTTTATTTACTCTGATGAGTTCTGGGGGTGGCGTTTCAACATTCCAAACGTAATATATATATTTTCCCTTAAAATAAGTTTCTATTAAACAATAATTCACATAAACATTGAACAAAGACTGAGGAGTTTAATACCTCCTCCAATTTTAGTCTAATTCATCCCAAGCTGATAGGTCTTATACAGTGCGCCTTGATTCCTTTTGATGCTTTTAGTCTCTCGTTAATAGGGAGTGGCAGTGGTGGAAGATGCTCACCTCCCACGTGGAAGATTGAGAATTCTGGTAGTATTGATATTTCTCTCCTAGGGCGCAAAGAAAAAAAATATCTGTGAACTCCACATAGGCATCAGGATGGCCATCTGGACAGTAAACGCTCAGCTCCATCCAGTGCATCCTACTTGTAGGAGATGACCTGGTTGAGTTCGAGGGTAGGGTCAAATGCATCATCAGTTTGGAGCCAGTCTGCTCCATAAGAGGCCTAAGTTTAAACCCTTTTGAATTCTGTTGACTCTTATCTAGTGCCAATTTGCCTTGACCGTTAGTAGATCAGGTTCTTGTATAGGTTGCATGAAAGAAACTTGTAATGCTTTTGAACTCTATCCTGGCTCCTGATTTGCTGGGCCTGACACTACCTCCCTCCCTCTCACCCCACAGTTTCTCCTGTCTCCATCATTTTGCATTTGGCTCCTCTCTTTGATTTTTCATCAGAATGACAACACGGAAACTGCAATACAGTTATGGTCACTTATGACCATAACTGAGCCTGGCAACTATGATTGTAAGTCATTGCTGAAGAAGCTTCTTGGATGAGAAGTGAAATGTCTTCCAAAAAGAAAGAAAGAAAGAAAGAAAGAAAGAAAGAAAGAAAGAAAGAAAGAAAGAAAGAAAGAAAGAGGAAGAAAGAAAGAGAGTGAGAGAGAGAATAGAGAGAGAAAGAGAGAGAGAGAAAGAAAGAAAGAGAGAGAGAGAGAATAGAGAGAGAGAGAAAGAGAATAGAGAGAGAAAGAGAGAGAGAGAGAGAGAGAAAGAAATAAAGAGAGAGAGAAAGGAAGGAAGAGAGAGAGAGAGAGAAAAGAGAGAGAGAGAGAGAGAGAGAGAGAGAGAAATAAAGAAAGAAAGAAAGAAAGAAAGAAAGAAAGAAAGAAAGAAAGAAAGAAAGAAAGAAAGAAAGAAAGAAAGAAAGAAAGTCCAGTTGCCTCTTGAAAAAGCACCTTTGGGGCAACCATGACCATGACCTGGATGACTGAGAATCTCCGTAGATATTTAGCTATGCACTTTGGGATGAACACACTTCGAATGGTGTGGTAGTATGAATGGATTTCCAGAAAAAATGCAGACTGTTGGAACCATTTGCACTTCATTTTGCAATGCAGACAGCATAGACTCATCCCCAACAGCCTGCACTTCTGTTCAACAGTGAAGGGTGTATAGCTAAATGTCTGCATTTAGCCATGAAGACCTAGCTAAATGAAGACATCCTGCAGCCAAGAAACCTCCATACCCATTTGCACTACTCAGGTGACCAAGAGGACACAGATAAACCTCCAAGCGGCCTCAACGACTCTCTAAAAAATTGCAAATGACCAGTTGAGTATAAATCCTTCCATTCTCCACCATCCAGTCAGAGCTGAAGCAGCTCGTTGGATGAGAAGAGTATTGTCTTCAAAGGAAAACAAGAAAGTCCAGTTTGCCTCTTGAAAAAGCACCTTTGGGGCCATCACCTGCTAAACATTCTCAGGCACAACTCTGATGGAAATAAGAGAATAAGAATCAGTTGACTTTGTAGCTTGGTGCCTGCAGCTTGATCAGATTTTCTTCCAAACTGTATTAGCTTCAAGACTGCTGAGCCATTTTCAGTTGAAAATAAAGTTCAACCGATGGTTATTAGAGGCCTGATCTATATCTAAGCCCTCTAGGAATTCCCCAGTCTTTTGACAAATGATAGAACCCAAAGGCAAACGATGGAAGTACAAAACACAACGGAGTAGCCAGCAGGCCATAACGACCAGCGAGTCCCTCACCTCCGATATATATTTCCAATATCTTATCTTCAAAATTGCTACCCTTGAGTTTTAAAAGTCCTTGAAATTTGCTTCAGAACTTCCTCTGTTCAGATGTTTAAGATTCCATAATTTCAACTGGATGGAAAACACCTCTTCTGTGAACACGGGGAGATGAATCGCTTGCTGCTATTTTAAGGATAAAAATATTTTCCGGGGAAAAATAATTTCCCTCTTTGTGCTAGAATCCTGATACGTTGTAATGCCCAACCCACCATTCGTTTCAATCCAGCTGCTAAGGTTAATTTGAAATGTTGGTAATATATTATAAGACAATTAGGTTTCAAATCAATGCAAGACAGAATCCGGCAAGAAAAAAATTATTACAGTAATTTAATAGGCAGAATAGAGCCTCCAGTAATGTGTAATAGTGAGTCTACTAAATATGAGAAAACTGCCATGACACTGGACCGTCCACATTTTATTCCAAAAATGTGGACGGTCCTTATGGTAGGTTTTCAGCTTGCTTCTCCCAATATCTGCATTTCCAAGTTAGCGTTACATATTGGAGGATTTTATCAAAATTTTTTAAAAATAATATTAAGTGTTAGCCGCAAGTGATAACAGGGTCCTTAGAGGAAATTTGTCATTTGGAAGTAATGCATTAATTTACATACTTGCCTACCCATCAAACTATTTTATTTTGTGGAATGCAGCATTTCACAAAGTACAGGGGAAAATAATGTAACGCAAAAAGCAAAAATAAGTTAGGGACTGGAATTTGGGTGTCCTCCTGGATTCCTGGCTGTTCTTGGAGGACCATGTGGCGGCCGTGGCCAGGGGGGCGTTTCATCAGGTACGCCTGATGCACCAATTGCACCCCTTACTGGACCGGGCTGCCCTTCGCACAGTCACTCAAGCTCTCGTGATGTCCCGCCTCGACTACTGTAATGATCTCTACATGGGGCTTCCCTTGAGGTGCACTCAAAAGCTACAGCTAGTCCAAAACGCAGCTGCGCGGGTAATTACAAGAGCCACCAGATGCTCCCATATAACACCAATCCTGCGCGAGCTGCATTGGCTTCCTGTGGCCTTTCGGGTGCGCTTCAAGGTTCTGACGACCATCTTTAAAGCACTCCATGGCTCGGGGCCTAGTTATATGCGAGACCATCTCCTGCCCCATACATCCCTTAGACCGATCCGCTCCCACAGAGAGGGCCTCCTCAGGGTGCCGTCGGCCGGACAATGCCGACTGGCGACACCCAGGGGAAGAGCCTTCTCTGTGGCGGGCCCAGCCCTTTGGAACGACCTACCCCCTGAACTCCAGACCATCACCGACCTCCGCCTCTTCGCCAATGTTTAAAGACATACTTTTTTCATCAAGCCGGCCTAGCCTAACCTCCCATGGGGACTTTTAGAAAGTTTTTAATTGGGTTTTAAATAATTTGGTTTTTAGCATAGGATCGGGACAATTTAATATATATTTTAAATTTATTTATTTGCTATTTTTGTATATCTTTTAAATTTCCTGTGCGCCGCCCTGGGTCCTCTGTGGAGAAGGGCGGGATATAAATGTAATAAAATGAAATAAATAAATAAATAGAAGAGAAGGAAACTGAACGAAGTTTAGTGTCGATGAAGATCATCCGTTGCTTATTTTTAAATGCGTCTTCCTTTTGAAGCCCTCCTTGTCTCTACTGGGCCTACATTCCATGTCGACTTTTTGCTCTTTAAACTTCTTCTTTGTCTCTTCTGGAGACCCTCATCAAATCCACCCACCCATAACATTCTTGGCCTTCTACTTTGTCACAGCTTGTCACTCTTCTTCTTTTTTTTTTTTGTACTTCAACACACCTGTTGCTGTGGCCTAGAGGTGGAGCTCTCGCCTCCCAATCAGGAGGTTGTGAGTTCAATCCTAGGTAGAGGCAGATGTAGGGTCTCCTGCTTGGGCAGGGGGTTGGACTAGATGGCCTGTAAGGTCCCTCCCAACTCTGTTAATCCATATTGCAGCTCAACCGTTTTCCCAATGCATCGGAAGGGGGGCAAGGAGAGAAGCAACGCAGAACTAAAGAGAAATTTCCCAACGGTCAGAACAAATACCCAATGGGATCATCTTCATTTAAAGACCCCATCAGCCCTTGCGGGGTGGAGTCTGGGCAACTGAATGGAGCTAGCAGAGTGTTTTAATGGCCGGATGCGCTGCCTGTTACCAATGTGGAGTTTTGTTCAGCAGATCTATTCTCAGTGTGACCAGAGAAAGAAACATCTGCCTCTATCTTGGATCGAACTCACAGCCTCCTGATTGAGAGGCGAGAGCTCTACCTCTAGGCCACCGCGCCACTCCAAAATATCCAATGGAATGGCTTGCTTAAATAAGTCATGGGTGCTCCATCACTGGAGGTTTTTAAGAAGAGGTTGGACAACCATTGGTCTGAAATGGAATTGGGTCTCCTGCTTGAGCAGGGGGTTGGACTAGAAGTCCTCCAAGGTCCCTTCTAACTCTGTTATCCAGTTATTCTATTAACATATTTCTTGTTCCTTCTTCATGTTTTCAATATTGTCATCTATGGCAGGAGTCCCCAACTTTTTTGGCATTAGGGACCGGTTTCATGTAAAAAAAATTCCACAAACTGGTGGGAGCCTCCAGTGGATGAGTCGAGTCACATGGGCCGCGCGCGCGTTCGGTGGTCACATGGAACCCGAGGTTCACTCCGGCCCAAGTACCATCAAGCCACGGACCGGCACCAGTAGCGGCCTGGGGGTTGGGGACCCCTGATCTGTGGGACAAGGCCAGATGTGTTATTCAGCCGGTTTGGACTGGTTCACGCAAACCAATGGCGGAAATCACAGATAGGCCTGCCCACCCACCCTGGCTCTATCTAGGCATGTTTTTGAGGCTGGGCACATGCGCAGAGGGTGCACATACAAACAAAGGGCATGCACATGAGGCTGGGCGCATGCGTGGAAGGGGGTGCATGTGCGCGGGGCGAACCGGTGGTAACAAAATGTGAAACTCACCACTGGACAAGGCGTACAGCTAACACAGTGGTGGGTTCTGGATCCTGTTGCAACCGGTACACTGCAATGGGACCAGGCGTCTACCACACGCACACACACAGCGTGCGCATGTGTACTCACCACCTGCGATGCTCCAGCTGCTCAGCAGAGTGTTGTACAGGTGGCGTACACTCCGTGCGTGTGTGCAAATGCCCCAATCGGCTGAAATAGCGGGAAGGAGAGCGGGTGGGCAAGTGGGCCCTCCAGAGCACGGTACTGGAACGGTACCTGGTGCTCCCTGCACCCCACCACTGAGTTCACACCAACCTACTCGTTCCTATCTTTAATGACCCAATAGCAACATAAATGAGACCAATTTATACTTCGGAACATTCCTTTTAGTCGTCTCATTTACAATTTAACTTATATCCGCCCCTTTATTGCCTTCTGTTCTATCTTTCCTCTTCTTTGTCTTATTTTCACAGGCATGTTTTCTTCCCTTCCTTCTCCCCTTTCCCTTTGGCAATTAATTAACCAGTTAGATAAGAATGCATTTTCTGGATGCAGCAATTCCAACAGACGAGGGGAGGCAGGCAATGAGAGTTTAAAATTAGTCCAGTAATAATTAAAACAGACATTGGGGCTGGGCGGCTACAGTGAGATTTTAGGATGAGACTCTGGAATGGTATGCGATGGGCGATTTTTGTGGTTTAACTGAACTTTAATGTATTTCTTGTAACTTGATGGGATCCCATAGTCTTCATTTTGTTTGCTGCAAATTTTGAGTAGTTCGAATAACCAGTAAATACCACCTTTGATTGGCTCTGCCCCCATTTTTCTCTGCCTCCTGAGTCCCAGCTGATTGGGAGGAAATGGGGATTTTGCAGTATCTTTCCCCTGGAGTGGGGAGGAAATGGGGATTTTGCAGTATCCTTCCCCTGGAGTGGGGAGGGAATGGAGATTTTGCAGTATCCTTCCCCTGGAGTGAGGAGGGAATGGGGATTTTGCAGTATCCTTCCCCTGGAGTGGGGAGGGAATGGGGATTTTGCAGTATCCTTCCCCTGGAGTGAGGAGGGAATGGGGATTTTGCAGTATCCTTCCCCTGGAGTGGGGAGGGAATGGGGATTTTGCAGTATTCTACCCCTGGAGTGAGGAGGGAATGGGGATTTTGCAGTATCCTTCCCCTGGAGTGGGGAGGGAATGGGGATTTTGCAGTATCTTTCCCCTGGAGTGAGGAGGGAATGGGGATTTTGCAGTATCCTACCCCTGGAGTGAGGAGGGAATGGGGATTTTGCAGTATCCTCCCCCTGGAGTGGGGAGGGAATGGGGATTTTGCAGTATCCTACCCCTGGAGTGAGGAGAGAATGGGGATTTTGCAGTCTCCTTCCCCTGGAGTGGGGAGGGAATGGGGATTTTGCAGTATCCTTCCCCTGGAGTGAGGAGGGAATGGGGATTTTGCAGTATCCTACCCCTGGAGTGAGGAGGGAATGGGGATTTTGCAGTATCCTACCCCTGGAGTGAGGAGGGAATGGAGATTTCACAGTATCTTTCCCCTGGAGTGGGGAGGGAATGGGGACTTTGCAATATCTTTCCCCTAGAGTGGGGAGGGAATGGGGATTTTGCAGTATCCTACCCCTGGAGTGGGGAGGGAATGGGGATTTTGCAGTCTCCTTCCCCTGGAGTGGGGAGGGAATGGAGATTTTGCAGTATCCTTCCCCTGGAGTGGGGAGGGAATGGGGATTTTGCAGTATCCTTCCCCTGGAGTGGGGAGGGAATGGGGATTTTGCAGTATCCTTCCCCTGGAGTGGGGAGGGAATGGGGATTTTGCAGTATCCTTCCCCTGGAGTGGGGAGGGAATGGGGATTTTGCAGTATCTTTCCCCTAGAGTGGGGAGGGAATGGGGATTTTGCAGTATCCTTCCCCTGGAGTGGGGAGGGAATGGGGATTTTGCAGTATCCTTCCCCTGGAGTGGGGAGGGAATGGGGATTTTGCAGTATCCTTCCCCTGGAGTGGGGAGGGAATGGGGATTTTACAGTATCTTTCCCCTGGAGTGGGGAGGGAATGGAGATTTTGCAGTATCCTTCCCTTGCCATACCCATCAAGCCACACTCACAGAACCAGTAGTAAAAATATTTGAATTCCACCACTGGTTCAGCTGCATATTCAGCTGCACACAGACTAGCATGTCATGAACCGTTCATGTGAAATATTTCCTCCTCCAATTTTATTTGTGCAAGTGGATCTTGCAGAGAAATGATTAAAGAAGACTTTCTGGAGCTTAATTGAAGATCACCCACCATACCATCTCACCGCAGAGGCAAACATCCTGTCCTTGTTACTCCACTGAGGGCCATTTTGAAAACTGACTTCAGATGACTTCACCTGGCTTTTTAGCCTCCTTCAGCACTGCTTAAGCTCACCTTTTTACAGAGGGATAAGCAAAACGTGTTCTATAAATGGACTTTCAAATGGGCAGCCTTGGTGGGTAGGCATTTCGGCATCGTTCACAAAAACCCCGAGACCGTTGTGTCATAGGTCCTGTGGAAAACTGTCTCGATCAGTGTGATGAAAATGGAGGTCACTGCCCAAGGGCTTTGCAAAGACTGATCAGGTCAGAAGTTAGAATGCCAATCTCAGGATCTCTGCTTCTTGCTTCTAATTGGAACATCTTTAATTCTGTCACCGGGCCCGAGAGGACAAGAGAGGGGAAAAAAATGAGAAATGTTTCTGGCCAAGTCATAATCAAACTTGAGTTCCTTTCAGAAGTGCTGACTGCCCCCTTCTCTGCCATTAGCTCTCTTTCTCCACCAGCATCTCCCAAGAAGGCTTCTGGACCTGACACATCCAGCATGGAAGGTGAGCGCCGAAGACCTTTTGACTTCTCAACCAGCTTGAAACTGATCCAATAATTTTTTATTGTGATTTCTTGCTGGCCTGCTATTTTGTTTGTTGCTCCTTTTAGACCTCCCAATATCCATTCATTATGCTTCCTCAATACTCATGAGCACAATAATCTTCAAGAAGGTGGTTTGGGTGGTTTTTTTTTTTTTTAAAGTTCTTATTAACGCATCACTTTTTAATACAAGTTATGGATCAAGTATTGTTCATCCAGACCTAAGCAACATTTGGCAGATGTTTGACACTCCAAAGCAAATTCTGTACAGTATATTGTCTTGTCACGGATGCTTTTAAGATGCCAAGGCTTATGAAGTTGTCCAGTTATCACACTGCCAAAGCAACTGAAATAAAAAAACACACACAATTTAAATGAACAGGGTAGACTAGGGAACTGCACATAAGTTGACTTCTGACAGCCACACACAATAATTGCTCTTTTTCAAGGCATTGAAGGACATACAAAGTAAGGCAGGGAAACATTTTTGATGGTTAGGTTGGCAAAACAATCAAAATGCAGATGAATCAAGGCAAAAGGTAGATGAAATTAACCTACTTTGTTGTTGTCGTTAGTTGCGAAGTCGTGTCCAACCCATCGTGACCTCATGGACAACGTTCCTCCAAGCTTTCCTGTCCTCTACCATCCTCTGGAGTCCATTTAAGCTCACGCTGACTGCTTCAGTGACTCCATCCAGCCACCTCATTCTCTGTTGTCCCCTTCATCTTTTGACCTCAATTGTTCCCAGCATAAGGCTCTTCTCCAGGGAGTCCTTCTTTCTCATTAGGTGGCCAAAGTATTTGAGTTTCCTCTTCAGGATCTGGCCTTCTAAAGAGCAGTCAGGTTCTCCTCTAGGACTGACCGGTTTGATCGCCTTGCAGTCCAAGGGACTCGCAGGAGTCTTCTCCAGCACCATAGTTCAAAGGCCTCAATTCTTTTGCGCTCTGCCTTTCTTATGGTCCAGCTTTCACAGCCACACATTGCAACTGAGAAAACCACAGCCATGACTACACACACTTTTGTTGGCAGGGTGATAGAAATGGTTGTCCACTAGGACTCCAAGATCCCTCTCACAGTTACTACTATTGAGCGAGGTACCTGTGCATTTTGTTTGTCTTGTCTAAATGTAGAACTTTACTTAAGATTGAGATTTAAGATTTAAGAATGTCAGAGGAGGGTTGTGCATGTCGTAACCTGACCTGGTGGTTGCAACCTTCCAGTCCCAGAATGGCAATCCTGACTGATCATTTTTCAAGGAGCCACATCACAATTGCTATCAACCTAGTAAGATATCATTGGATAAATCTTATTATGAAAGATCATAATGGTCTTTTCTTCAGGAAATATCACAATAAAATGTGAAGTCAGGGAGAGCATACAGTATCTCAGATCAAGGGCATTCATAAAGGCATGTGAAGATCCTTCACCTTATTCCCTTTCTGAATATGCAGACTACAGAAAAGAAGTACAATACAATACAATACAATAGCAGAGTTGGAAGGGACCTTGTAGGTCTTCTAGTCCAACCCCCTGCATGGGCAGGAACCTTATACCATTTCAGACAAATGGCTGTCTAACATCTTTTTAAAGACTTCCAGGGTTGGGGCATTCACAACTGCTGGAGGCAAGCTGTTCCAGAGGTTAATTGTTCTTACTGTTAGGAAATTTCTCCTTAGTTCTAAGTTGCTTCTCTCCTTGGTTAGTTTCCACCCATTGCTCCTTGTCCTGCCCCCAGGTGCCTTGGAGAAAAGTTTGACTCCCTCTTCTTTGTGGCACCCTCTGAGATATCGGAACACTGCTATCATGTCTCCCCTGGTCCTTCTCTTCATCAAACTAGACATACCCAGCTCCTGCAGCCGTTCTTCATATGTCTTAGTCTCCAGTCCTCTAATCATCTTGGTTGCTCTTCTTTGCACTCTTTCCAGAGTCTCCACGTCTTTTCTACATCGTGGCGACCAAAACTGTATGCAGTATTCCAAGTGTGGCCTTACCAAGGCACTATACAGTGGCATTAACACTTCACGCGATCTAGATTCTATCCCTCTGTTGATGCAGCCTAGAACTGTGTTGGCTTTTTTGGCAGCTGCTGCACACTGCTGGCTCATATTTAAATGGTTGTCCACTAGGATTCCGAGATCCCTCTCACAGTTGCTACTATTGAGCAAGGTACCACCTATACTGTACTTGTGCATTTGGTTTTTCTTGCCTATATGTAGGACCTTACTTTTTTCACAATTGAATTTCATTTTATTAGACAGTGCCCAATGTTCAAGTTTGTCTAGATCCTTCTGTATCTTAAGCCTATCTTCTGGAGTGTTGGCTATTCCTGCCAGCTTGGTGTCGTCTGCGAATTTGATGAGTTCCCCATTTATCCCCTCATCCAAATCGTTGATGAAGATGTTAAAGAGTACTGGGCCTAAAACAGAGCCTTGGGGGACTCCACTGCATACTTCCTTCCATGTAGATGCAGTTCCATTGAGGACTACACGTTGAGTGCGGTTGGTCAGCCAGTTACGAATCCATTTGGTGGTGCTGCTGTCTAACCCACAATTTTCTACTTTATCTAATAGTAGGTTATGGTCTACTTTATCAAATGCCTTACTGAAGTCCAGGTAAATTATATCAACAGCATTCCTCTGGTCCACTGATTTTGTTACTTTGTCAAAGAATGCAATTAGATTCGTCTGGCATGATCTGTTTTTGACAAACCCATGTTGGCTTTTGGCTATTACTTTGTTTGCTTCTAGGAAACAGTCATGAAGTAGAATTAAGTAAAACAAAAAATAAGGAGGAGGAGGAAGAGGAGGAGGAGGAAGAGGAGGAGGAGGAGGAGGAGGAGGAGGAGGAGGAGAAGTAGTAGTTTATACCAGATGGAGGTAGTAGTTTATACCAGAAGAAGGAGGAGGAGGAGGAGGAGGAGGAGAAGGAGAAGAAGAAGAAGAAGAAGAAGAAGAAGAAGAAGAAGAAGAAGAAGAAGAAGAAGAAGAAGAAGAAGAAGAAGAAGAAGAAGAAGAAGAAGAAGTTGTTTATCCATTCAGTCCTGTCTGACTCTTGATGATTCTATGAATCAGGTCTCCCACATCTTTCAATCTTGCACTGCTTCTTTGAGTTGTTCATAGTCATCCCAGACGGGCCCCACAGATATTGACCTCTCCTAATGACTTTGATCAGTCAAACAGGGTTATGTGAATAAGACAGCAAGAGGGAGACTAAGTTACCAGTTCTATTTGTATTCATTCTTTACAAAAACAATAAGAACAATACCAGTCCCTTTGGACACGTTTTGTCCAGCATGCCACTTCTAAAACCTCATTTAATCTCAAGGCCCCCTCCCACTATTTCATGCATGCTGGAAACTTAAACTCACAAGTCAACACGCTGTTGTCCACATTCCACCAACATCCTGGGCAATGACACCCTCAAAATATAAGTGGAAACCCAAACTATGCAGTGTGGTGGATGATACTTCTTGCTTTTAACCAGAAACTTTAAAGAGTCCTCACCTGAAATGCATTTCTATTGGGCCAGGTAGGAAGGGAAAGTATGCCTTTCCTTTGTAAACCTCTTGTATGCAGCCCCTGGGGGAAGCTGCTCCGTTAGATCCTAACGTTTGGTTATTTCCTTTCGCAAAGCTGAAATCCAATTGAAAAGTTTCTTTAGACAGCCATTGTGTAGAAACATGATGTCAATATTAATAAAGACTGAATTTCCCCTTGGCTCACTTCTTACAGATAAGCTTTTCAATAATACTTTGCTTGCACCAAAAGTCTGGTGGGACTGGGAATAGTAAGAAAAAAACACCACTAATAAAAGAATGTTGAATGTTTTTATATTAAATTTCCCCACAGGCGCACTGAAAAGCCTACTTAGAGGATGCCAATCAACCTGGTACTTATTAAATGTAACAAGAGTCCCGTTACAACAGATCTTTTCAAGCCCCTAGAAACAAATTGGAAAATAAAGACAAAAGACAATTACAAATGCATTTGGTTGCACACCCTGGACACCTGATACCAAGTAACATGAAGCCTCATTGTTTGATCTTCAAAAAGGGTGTGTGTGTGTGTGTGTGTGTGTGTGTGTCTTTCTGCGTGTGTGTGTGTCTTTCAGCCTACAGCTCTATCTAAATGCCACTTAGAAATGTCAGCAAAGAATTCTATTCCTCATTTTTCTACGTTTCCCATCTTTAAAAAAAAAAAAAAAGCTCAAGATTGAGATGGACTCGTTAAGTTTTCAAAAGTTTTCAAAGGCTTTGCACATCGCCTTACAAGCTGTATGGATGAATAACAGATCTGTTTAGAACAATCTAAAGGGACCACCGCTTTGCCTTTTGATTAACCAAAGGTTTTCCTTCCAGTTAGTAAAATCCAGCTTTTGAGACAATGGAAGAGGGGGTCTACTCATCTAAGATTTTTGGAAATTATCTGTGGCATATTCATGGCATAAAAGGGAGACGAATGACACTGAGTATGTGTTTACATCATTCTGCAAATTGACACCAATACTACATTCACATGGGGTCTTAAAAAGTCAACAGTCATGCAATTAATGCTTTACCTCTCTTTTTTTAATGCATGTTGTATGTATGACATTAAAAGCTTCAGCTACACTACTGTGGCTATCATTGTGACATTTCCCCCCATTTTCTGCAGGCACCCTTGATCCTTCGTAGTTTCAATTGGCTGCCTAGATATGGTATTATTATTATTATTATTATTATTATTATTATTATTATTATTATTATTATTATTATTATTATTATTCTGTAGTTAATCTTTGGTGATATTCACAGCCTTTGGGGCTGGTTGGTAGCTCAACAGCTTGAGTCCTAACCAAGGGCCTAAGAACAGTTAAAGTAACGTTGGAGTTATAAGCTGTTCCAAGTGGGGTGGTTTTTTGTAGAATCAGAATGTTCAAGTCCGGTAAATTTAGAATTTCTACATAGCAAGGTAGCCCTTTAGGTATTGTTTCAAAAGCTCCAATTACAATCAGGACAACACATGATTTCTTTTTCTACAGTTCCTCAACTTCAATTTGCAAGTCTCAGTACTTTGTGATTTTTTCTTGCTGCTTATCAATTATTATTAGGTAATCTTTGGTGGGATTCACAGCCTTTGGGGCTGGTTAGTAGCTCAACAGTTCGAGTCCTAATCAAGGACTCCTCCTCCTCCTCCTCCTCCTCCTCCTCCTCCTCCTCCTCCTCCTCCTCCTCCTCCTCCTCCTCCTCCTCTTCTTCTTCTTCTTCTTCTTCTTCTTCTTCTTCTTCTTCTTCTTCTTCTTCTTCTTCTTCTTCTTCTTCTTCTTCTTCTTCTTCTTCTTTACTTTATTCATTAAACATGAAACTCAGCCAACTGAACATTCAAAAATACATCACAAATACCATTGACTGGTGCTAATGGTTGATACGGGTTGCTGCCAGCATCCTAGGTATCAACCAAGTACCTTCTTAAAATATATGATGTTCCGAGTAGCACAGTTAAGTGCAGTTCTGCTGGTGTTATTGCAAGAAGTTGCAATTTCTTGATGTATTTTATAAAATTCTTGGACATGGTGCCAAGTGCCCTGGTGACAATGGATATCACTGTTATATGTTTCATCTATAATCACATAGTTTTGATGGCCAGGTCGCAATATTTCACAATTTTTCCCAGTTCTTTTTCTTCGACTCTGGCATCTCCTGGTACAGCAATATCAATAAATTGTATGTTTCAGTTTTCAACAACTTTGATATCTGGCGTGTTGTGTTCCGAATGACAAGCCGTTTGTATTTGAAAGTCCCACAAGATCTTCATCGTCTCATTTTATTATTATCTCTTTTATTCCTTACACATGAAACTCGGTCAACTGAACATTTAAAAATGTATCACAAATATCATTGACTGGCACTGATGGTTGATACAGGTTGCTGGCATGTTAGCTATCAACCAAATATCTTCTTAAAATATATGTTTTTCCGAGTAGCATAGTCTTTTGCAGCTCCACTGATGCTACAGCAAGAAGCTGCAACCACTTCTTCTTCCTCTTCTTCTTCTTCTTCTTCTTCCTCTTCCTCTTCTTCTTCTTCTTCTTCTTCTTCTTCTTCTTCTTCTTCTTCTTCTTCTTCTTCTTCTTCTTCTTCCTCCTCCTCCTCCTCCTCCTCCTCCTCCTCCTCCTCCTCCTCTTTCTCCTTCCTCCTCCTCCTCCTTCCTCCTCCCCTCCTCCTCCTTCCTCCTCCTCCCCCTCCTCCTCCTCTTCCTTAAATTGTTCAATTGATTTGAGGTTTCTTCTCCATAGTATTTACAATTAAACTTTGCCCATGTTATGTTTCTACAGCAATCCTCATTCCTTTGTAAGAAGGATGTGTGTGTGCATCTGTGCATCTCCACGTGTACAAAGATGACCCTGGCTGGAAGATTTAAAGAAGTTGTGTAGGCATATCTGGATGATACAAAATTGGAGAATAACAGCTCTAAAACCCAGAATGATCCTTAATCAAACCATCTTTTTCTCTGGATGCCACAATAAGCATCTTCTCCTTACATTTACATTTAAAAACACAAACAAAACCCAACAACTCAAAATCCAAAATCCAAAAGGGACTAACTCTGGGATGTATTTAAAAATAACAATAACAACAAAAAGAGCCAACCTTTCTGACTTTCTCACTCTCTTTTGAGACAGCCCTTTTCAAACTTCTTAACACAGACAAATTCAAAGGACCTCATCAAAGTTTCCGGTGCTTGGAGGAATGTCATGTGTGTTTTTTTTTTTAAAGGAGATTAGCTTCCTTTCTTGTTGTCTTAGCAGAAAAGGGGGTTAAATGTTAAGACCCATCTCCTGGGGGGAAACTGATGAACTCAGCAAGTCTTCATGGCAGAGAGCTGAGGTCCCTGCTTACTCTAACAGTCCAACTGCAGGAAGCCACGGGGACACATCAGAAGATACTCAATGAGGCCAAATGAAACACCAAAGGTACATTTCAGACCCAGGATGGGCAAAGCTGTTGTCTAGCCTTTGTTTTGGCTGAGTTAGTTTAGACATATATTTTTTTTTTGCTTATCGCAATCAAGGAAAGTTCAAACAAGCAACTAAACAAGTGCAATAGAGACTAGTTTACTCCTGCAAGCCAACAAAAGGGGTGCTCTTTTTTTAAAAAAAGAATAATAATTTGGGGGGGAGAGAAACCTGGCAATCTGAAACATCTGAATGAGAAACCAGACTTGGGAAATCTATGCCAGTCTCTTCTTTTAAAGTAAAGCAGGGATGTCCAAACTTGGGAAGTTTAAGAGTGGTGGACTTCAACTCCCAGAATTTCCCAGCCGCCATGGCTGGCTGGGGAATTCTGGGAGTTGAAGTCCACCACTCTTAAAGTTCCCAAGTTTGGACACCCCTGAAGTAAAGGAAATGGACGATTGAAGGAAGCCATATATACCGTATTGTTCAGAGTATAAGACGCACCAGAGTATAAGACGCACCAAGGTTTTGTAGAGGCTAATTTAAAAAAAAAAAAGCTTTTGCACTCTGCAGACCTCCCCAAAATGGCCCGTTTTTCTTGAAAACGGTCCCTTTCCCCCCTCCCCCCAAAAGGCATGAATTGCCTTTAGGAGGCTTGTAGAGTGCTTCTGGGGGTGCCTCCCCCCAATGAGCAAAAACCAGCCCATTTATTTTGCGAAAATAGGTCATTTTTTGTAAAAAAGAAAATTACATGCATAGCCTTTAGGACAGTGGTTCTCAACCTGTGGGTCGGGACCCCTTTGGGGGTTGAACAGGGGTCGCCTAAGACCATCGGAAAACACATATTTTCGATGGTCTTAGGAACCGAGACACCAATTTTATAGTTGGGGGGGGGTCACCACGACATGAGGAACTGTATTAAAGGGTCACGGCATTGGGAAGGTTGAGAACCACTGCTTTAGGAGGCTTATAGAGTGCTCTTGGGGGCTGGGGGGGACGGGACAAAATTGAGCAAAAGAAATGCAATTTTTTCGCTCATTTCTGCCTTCCCCAGCCCCCAGGAGCACTCTGGAAGCCTTCTACAAGCCAATGCATGGCCATTTTGGTGAAGGGGCGAATGTGAATAGATAAATAGGTACCACCGGTGGGAAACAAACAGCATTCCATGAGCCTTTGGCATACAGCCATTCTGGCCACTTGACCATGGAAATTGTCTTCGGACAACACTGATTTCCTAAGCCAAGAAACAGAGATGACCAGCGTGCCCTAAAGTCTGGCACAACTGGATAGGGAAACCTTTACTCTTTTCGTTTACTAACACCTCCGTTCCTCTCTTTATTTTTTATTATTCTGAGCGCTGACCATATAAACACTAAAGGCCACGGACCTTCTGAGTCAGCGTTGGTCTTAATTCCTCACTAATTATTTCGATAGATTCCAGTTCCTCCTACACAGCTCCCTAGCCCAGGTTTTTCATTCTGTGTTTTCATTTTTAAACCCCAAAGGATTAAATTTAAAACTTGCCCAAATAAGCTGGTTGTGCTTTGACCAAGCATATTCTGACTTAATTTTTATAAGATGCAACCTCTACCTCTGGATCATGAGCTAAATGCTTCCCCCCACCATCTCCATTCTTTGGGTGCTGATTCCTGGTAACTGCCAGGATTAGTCCCTGCAATTTTCACGGCAAGATTTCAAGAATAGTTTGCCATTGCTTCCTTTTTCCTTCCCTTCTTCCTTCTCTTCTTCCTAAGCTTGAGAGAGAGAGAGAGAGAGGAATTGGACTAAGATCACTCAGCTGACTTCATGCCTAAGGTGGGACTAGAACTCATGATCTTCTGGTTTCCTTAACCATTAACCATTACGTCAAATTGGTTCTCTCTTTGTGGTATTAGCTTCTTTAAAAAAAAAAGTTATGTCATTTGCTTCATGTAACAAACTCTAATTTTCCCTCCTGAGACTCTGCTTCTACCCAAGTGAAGGGCCCTAACAATACAAGAAGACAGTTGATTTAATTTTCTTAGTGGTGGCAGAATCAGTCTGACCCTCTCTGACAACACATTGAAAAGATGTCACTGCTTTTCCTACCATTTCTTGCATTCCCTTTTTTGCCCATTTAAACTTCAATTGTTTAAGGGTGAATGGACATGAAGCCCACATTTCTTTGGCTGATCAATGCAAAAGAAACATTATTTTCACTCACTCACTGCCTTTAAGATGCTGTAAATCCCAATGAACAAATGCAAACTTAACTTCCATATACTGTAGAAGAGAAAACAGTAGAGTAGAGTAGAGTAGAGTAGAGTAGAGTAGAGTAGAATAGAGTAGAGTAGAATAATAATAATAATAATTAATAATTTATTATATTTATAAACCGCCCCTTCTCCCCGAAGGGACTCGGGGCAGTGTATAGGAAAATTTAAAAACCAACTAAAAACATACAATACACACAAATTTAAAAAATGAATTAAACTACCCTGTACAAAATTTAAAAACCATTAAAATTACCACCCATTTAAAACCCAATAAACAATTTGAGAAAACAGACTGGGGCGAGAAGCATAGATTAGGCCAAGCCGGCCTGATGAAACAAATACGTTTTTACTTTTTGGCGGAAGGCGCGAAGGTCCGTAGTCGTTCTAATATCCGGGGGTAGGTCGTTCCAGAGAGTTGGGCCCATCACAGAGAAGGCCCTTCCCCTGGGCGTCGCCCGCTGGCACTGCCTAGTGGACGGCACCCGGAGAAGTCCCTCTTTGTGTGAGCGAATTGGCTGGAGGGATGTATGGGGCAGGATACGATCCCACAAATAACTAGGTCCTGTGCCATGGAGCGCTTTAAAGATGGTGATCAACACCTTGAAGCACACCCGAAAGACCACAGGAAGCCAGTGCAGCTCGCGCAGGAGTGGTGTTACATGGGAGTATCTAGTGACTCCCATAACTGCCCGCGCGGCCGCGTGCTGGACCAGCTGTAGTCTTCGGGTACATCTCAAGGGGAGCCCCATGTAGAGAGCATTACAGTAGTCCAGCCGAGACTTCACAAGCGCATGAGTGACCGTGCGAAGGGCGTCCCGGTCCAATAGGGGACGCAACTGGCGTACCAGGCGAACCTGGTAAAATGCCCCCCTGGCCACAGCTGTCACATGGTCTTCTATAGACAGCCGGGAATCCAGGAGGACGCCTAAGTTGCGTGCCTGCTCCACGGGGGCTAGATGTTCGCCCCCTATGGCCAGTGATGGCGTCAACTGGTTGAACCGGGGCGCCGGTAGCCACAGCCACTCAGTCGTGGACGGGTTGAGCCTGAGTCTGTTTCTTCCCATCCAGATCCGCACGGCTTCCAGACACCGGGACATTACTTCGACGGCATCGTTGGGGTGGTTTGGGGTAGAGATGTACAGCTGGGTGTCATCCGCGTACAGATGGTAATCTACCCCAAACTCACGTATGATCTCGCCCAGCGGCTCCATATATGTATTGAACAGGAGAGGCGAGAGGACCGACCCCTGAGGCACCCCACACGTGAGAGGCCTCGCGGTCGACCTCTGCCCCCTGTCAATACAAATTGCGACCGACCGGAGAGGTAGGAGGAGAACCACCGTAAAACGGTGCCCCTCACCCCCAACCCCTCCAGTCGGTGCAATAGGATACCATGGTCGATGGTATCAAAAGCCGCTGAGAGGTCTAATAGGACCAGGATGGAGGAACAACCCCCATCTCTGGCCCTCCAGAGATCATCCACCAACGCGACCAATGCCGTCTCGGTGCTGTGACCGGGCCGGAAGCCGGACTGGCGCGGGTCTAGATAATCAATTTCCTCCAGATGATAGATAATCAATTTCTAGATAATCAATTTCCTCCAGAGTAGAGTAGAGTAGAGTAGAGTTGAATTGAATTCTTTATTGGCCAAGTCTGATTGGACACATAAGGAATTTGTCTTTGGTGCATAGGCTCTCAATGTACCTATGGAGAATAAAATACATTCATCAAGAATAAAAAGATGCAACACTTAGTAATAGTCAAGGTTACTAATAAGCCATTAAATTGTACTAGGAAACAAATAAAACAATATAAATTGAAATATACAAGCAACATGTTTATAGTCATAAGTGGGAAAAGATAGATAGTAGGAGGGATGAGAATAATAATAATAGTAATACAGTAAATTATTGACAGTGTTGTGGGAATTAGTTGTTTAGCAGAGTGATGGCATTTGGGAAAAAACTGTTCTTGTGTCTAGTTGTTCTGGTGTGCAGTGCCCTATAGTGTCACTTTGAGGGTAGAAGTTAAAACAATTTATGTCCAGGATGTGAGGGGTCTGTAGATATTTTCACAGCCCTCTTTTGGACTCGTACAGTATACAGGTCCTCAATGGAAGGCAGGTTGGTAACCATTGTTTTTTCTGCAGTTCTAATTATCCTCTGAAATCTGTCTTTGTCTTGTTTGGTTGCAGAGCCAAACCAGACAGTTATAGAGGTGCAGATGACAAACTCAATAATTCCTCTGTTAATATAATATAACATTATAATATAATGTAATGTAATGCAATGCAATACAATTAATACAATGCAATGCAATGCAATTAATACAATGCAATGCAATTAATACAATACAATATTATACAATCTAATATAATATACAAAGGAATATATAATTTATATATAATATAAATTATGTATAATTTCTGCATCCCTAGTTATTTCACCTCAATATTCTGATGAACTTGTTAAACGTTATTTACTTTTTGCAAAAAAAAAATTGATGAAAAGACATTGGGCCCGTTGGAAAATTAGGTTAGATGGCCGTAGCAAGGTAATTCCATGCTTTATTTAGTCCTACGTAGCTTCTTCCCTGCATCGTTGCTGACAATAATAGTAGTAGTAGGAAAGTGCATGGAGAGCTTTGCAGCCTGATGTGCAAACAGCGCAATTAAACCCTAGAGGGATTTCTGTCAGCATAACTTACCTTAAACAAATTCACTTAGCCTTCCCAGAGATGTATTCAGCCTCTTGTGGGTTCCAGCTGTGTACAAAGAGTTCTGCTAGGCTTCCTAAGGTAATACCTCCTTACTCCCTTTGCGCAAATGGGAATACAGAGGAAGCTGAGCCAAGAGGAAGTTTGGCTCCGAGATCTGGAAGCCTTCCATATCTCCTTTTGCAGAGTCGGACTGGGTCCGTAGCTTAAACGGAGGGTTAGGGCTCTCTTCTGACCCACAGGGCTCCATTTGGAGTGTCAAAAGATGTTGGTTTCCCCTTTCTAGACCACCCCGATGCATGTTTTTTTTAGAAGTCCTTTGGCATCCGATGGAAAGGACTGCTGAGACTTAAGCTTTGATTGGCTTCTGCTCTGGAGCCACCTCCGATCTCTATCAGATGATAAGCAGGCCTGGGTAGATAGATACGCCGCAGTAAACGAAACAGCCCTTCAGGTAGATTGGATTTCGTGGCTTTTTGAGTCTGGGAATATTATTAACTGTGGATGGATGCCGTTCGGTAGAAAAGTAGAAGAAACATAACTTCCCAACAAGTCGCAGGTGGCCCAGAGAATCCAAGAAAAGTAAGTGACTTCACATTCTTTAGGATGCATTTGTGCAGATGATTTAGCTACATCGTTTAGCTAGGCAGGGGGTTGGACTAGAAGACCTCCAAGGTCCCTTCCAACTCTGCTATTGCATTATTGTATTTGCACGCTAAATCACGATGTAGTAGGTGATGTCACTCCTTCCCCACTATTGATGCCCACTCACTTGTCTTACTGGACAACTACATGATTCCTAAATCCCAGGACTTTTAGGAGAGACTGCTTATTTACAATAAGTTGGACTGAGAAGAAGACCTCCCCAAGTTTGTAATCATACCAAAAGGGGAGTAGACAGAAAACAAAACAACAGCAGATATCGAGCGTAATGACCAGAACCCAAGATTGACAAGCTCAGTTTGCTTCAGCTGAAACCAATCATCCTCTCTGGATTAGAACCCAAAGTTTTGTACAATGCTAGAAGGAAGGTCTGGAAAGCAGCAACCCTAAAAAGACCACATCTGGAACACTGCAACCAATTTTAGTCACCAGGTTACAAAAAAAAAGATGTTGAGACTTTGGAAAAAGTTCAGAGAAGATGATCAAAGGCCTGGAGGCTAAAACATTAGAAGAACGGCTGCAGGTTTTGGGTTTGGGCAGTCTAAAGTTAGGGTCCCCTTGAATTTGGAGAGCAAAATAGATGTTGCCAATGGCCGTGGCCTAGAGGTGGAGCTCTCGCCTCCCAATCAGGAGGTTGTGAGTTCAATCCTAGGTCGAGGCAGATGTAGGGTCACCTGCTTGGGCATGGAGTTGGTCTAGATGACCTGCAAGGTCCCTTCCAACTCTGTTAATTTGTTAATCTGATTTGTAGCCCATGGGTATTGTTAGGAGGGTCATGACTTTTCGAGCCTCCCCCATCCGATTATGCTTTTTCATGAAATAAATGGGAAAAACCTATGGGAGGGAAAAACCAATTTAGGGTTAGGGTTAGGGTTAGGTCCCCTTGAATTCGGAGAGCAAAATGGACATCGCCAATGGATTTGTAGACCATGGATATGGTTAGCAGGGTCACGACTTCCCGAGCCTCTGCTATCTACGCTTCCTGGTGAAATACATGGGAAAATCCCATTGGAGAGAAAAACCTGCTTAGGGTTAGGGTTAGGTGCCCTTCAATTCAGAGAGAAAAATAGACCTCGCCAACAGATTCATAGCCCATCGCTATGGTTGGGAGGGACATGACTTTTCATGTCCGTCCCCTATCTACGCTTCGTGGTGAAATGCATGGGAAAATCCCAGGGAAGAGGGGGGGAAATAGCATTAGGGTGAGATCTCCATGAATTTGAAGAGCAAAATGGACATTGCCAACAGATTCATAGCCCATCGCTATTGTTAGTAGGGTAACGACTTTTCTCCCCCCCCCCTCACACTTATCTACACTTCTTGGTAGATGGGTAAATGGGAAAATCCCATTGGGTGAAAATCCAACTTAGTTAGTCTAGAGTTAGACTTGGTTAGTCTAGACCAGGGGTTCCCAAACCTGGCAACTTTAAGACTTGTGGACTTCAACTCCCAGAATTCTCCAGCCAGCATAGCTGGAGCATAGCTGGCTGGAGACTTCTGGGAATTGAAGTCCACAAATCTTAAAGTTGCCAAGTTTGGAAACCCCTGGTCTAGAGCAGTGATGGCTAACCTTTTTTGGCCCGCGTGCCAAAATTGGGGGGAGCACAGGGGGGGTTTGTGCGTGGGCGTGCCACTCCCATAATGCTATGTGCGCGACCCCCTGCTTTTGGCATGCTATTTTTGCCCTCCCCAGGCTCCAGAGGCTTTCTAGGAGCCCGGGGAGGGTGAAAACAGCCTTCCCCCCCACCTCCAGAGGCTTCAGGCGCTTCCCTAAAGCCTCTGGAAGGCGAAAAACGGCCTCAAAAGAAGGCCTAAATCAGCTGGCCAGCACACACAGGTGCATTAGAGCCAGGGGTGGGTTTCTGCAGGTTCGCACCTACTCGCGAGAACCGGTTGGTGAAATTTAGAGAACCGGTGAGAGGGGGTTCCACCAGCGTACCTGGAAGTAAATCTGGCCCGCTGCTGCCAGTGACCCAATGGGAAGGAAAGGAAAGGAAGAAAGGAAAGGAAGAAAGGAAAGAAAGAAAGAAAGAAAGAAAGAAAGAAAGAAAGAAAGAAAGAAAGAAAGAAAGAAAGAAAGAAAGAACGAACGAAAGAAAGAAAGAAAGAAAGAAAGAAAGAAAGAAAGAAAGAAAGAAAGAAAGAAAGAATTTATCATCACAATTGAGTCCAAAATTTTGGTTGCTAAGCAAGAGCGTTGTTAAATGAGTTTCACCACATTTTAAAAGGTGGCCACTCCTACCCTGTCACATGACTGCCAAGCCACGCCCACAAAATAGGCCACACCTACAGAGTAGGTTCTAAAATATTTGAAACCCACCCCTGGCTGACAGGGCAACGCCTTGCGTGCCCTAAGAAATGGCTCCATGTGCTACCAGTGGCATCCGTGCCATAGGTTCGCCGTCACGGGTCTAGAGAAAAGAAGACTAGGGGGACATCATAGCAGTGTGCCAGTATTTGAGGAGCTGCCACAAAGGAGAGGGAGTCAAATTGTAATTTAATTTAATTTTTAATTTTATTCAATTTATATCCCGCCCTTCTCCAAAAGGACCCAGGGTGGCAGGGTTGGACTAGGAAACCTCCAAGGTCCCTTCCATCCACATGATTCTACAAAGAAATATTCTACTGCATTTGAAAAACGTTTTCCCTCTGAAAATTCCCTGCTCTGACATCACACGGGAAGCTGCAGAGGTAAACCTGCCCTGCCAACCCTCTCGCTTGGGAAAGTCAAGCTCTCGAAATTTCGAAAGAGACTTTTTGTTTCCCTGCTGACAACTGCAATGATGCTGATCAGTAACTAGAACTTCGTGCTGTTGGCTGATGCTAAAGTTAAACAAGTGTGACAGCCCCTAACAGCGGTGATGGATGGCTGTGGATCTGCTAAACTGACGAGATGCCAAAAAGGCGTAAGGTGGTTGGTTGTCACTAAAAAAAAAACGGGTAACAAAAGACACGGCTCTTGAAGACTTTCCAAGACTTCAGATGAAGTGAAGCCTGCCATGAAAACAGGAGCGGCAATTTTGTTGGGGTTCGGCGTTCCATCTGCCGCCTTCTTTTCCTGGGTTACTGCTAGCAACACAGATGGTGAACTTAATACAACTACAGGAGGGCTAGATAGAGAGTCAGCCAGCCAGATAATCGGTATTCCTAGCCTGGGCCCAGATGCCATGATAGATGTGAAGAAGACTAAAACAACGTTCCATTTTTCCACCATTTATGAAAAGTCTGGGAGTTGTAGGATAAGAATCCACTTCCTGCCATTCAGTCATGTTCTTTGACTTTAGGGGACAGAAAAGATGAAATTTTGATAAAATTAATTTAGAATGGAATGGAATGGAATGGAATGGAATGGAATGGAATGGAATAGAATAGAATAGAATAGAACAGAACAGAACAGAACAGAACAGAACAGAATAGAATAGAATTTGTGAATGCTCCAACACTGGAAGTTTTAAAGAAGACGTTGGATAACCAATTGTCTGAAGTGGCTTAGGGTTTCCTGCCTACACAGGGGGTTGGCCTAGAAGACCTCCAAGATCCCTTCCAACTCTGTTGTTATATTATACAAGGTTGGAAAGATCAACCTGGTAGAAGGCAATGCTCAACCACTTCCATGCTTTTGCCAAAAAGCTATCTGTCCATGTGATCTCCAGAAGTCAAACGCAACTAAGAAGAAACTTTATAACTTTACAGCAAAGGGAATAAACCACTTCTCAGAAATCTCTCTTGATAAGAGTACAAAGGAAACAGAACATCATGGACTTATTTGGAATCATCTACCATTCTGTTTCACCTACTCCCTGAAAAGTGTTGTAGCCCACCAGTGGCCAGCGGAGATGGCAGCAGACTTGGACAGTGAGGAGGTTGGGGAGAAATCTGGGCCAGTCCTGGAGTCTGGGGAAGGCTCTGAGGAGGGCTCTGTATCGGAGGCAGAGACGGAGCCCGAGCCGGGCGACAGTTATCAGCTGCCTTCAGAGTTGACTATAAGTAGGGCAGAAGAACAGCTGGAGCCTGTCCCTGGTGTGCGCATGCACAGAGCTGCCAGGAGAAGTGAACAGCTAAGCAACAAGGGCCAAGTTGGGAGTAAAGCCACAGGTGGATGGGGAATGGCCCCTCCCATAGGGAATAAAGAGGAACAAAAGGGGAGGGGAGTTTACAGGCGACAATTAGTTCAATGCATTAGGGTGAAGATCTATTCCTGACTTCTTGCCAAGTAATTGCTGCTACAGCGTGGCGTTTAGAAGATATCGGCCTGGCAACTCTCCAAGCCTGATAAAGGTCTGTAGTTGTGAAATCTCTTGAAAGACTGCTGGCCGGGACTTTGCTGGAGAGGAATTCCCTTTAACCTAAATAAAAGAGCTTTTATTAGGTTGAGGAGTCGGCTTCATGATCTTGGGAGGCCTAGGTCAGAACAGAAAGCAATGGATAGAATCAGAGAGAGAGAGAGAGAGAGAGAGAGAGAGAGAGAGAGAGAGAGAGAGAGAGAGAGAGAGAGAGAGAGAGAGAGAGAGAGAGAACTTTTCTCTCTGACAATCCCTCTGACCTCCACAGACACTGGACTAGCTAATTTCTTCCTCAATATCTCTTCAGGCTCAAGAACACTGAAAAGAAAAAAAAGGAGTTAATCTGAAAAAGAAAAGGAGAACTTGAGGATAGAGACTGTAGCAAGTTAACCCCCTCCCCCCAAAAAATGAAATATCCTGGGAAATATTGAAAAGGCAGAATGTTATATTTCCCTGGATCAGAAATGGAGAAACATGTTTTTAGGCAGGAAGTAGTCTCACTCTTAATGGCCCCCACCTTTGTCATTGGGCCATCAAAAAACCCTGGGCCAGTCTATTCTACATAACAAAGAGCTTCCCCCTTCAGCCCCATGTTTCCAGTGTCTTTTTCCTCACTTGGAACTGAACCCAGAAGGACATTTCTTCCAACAGAAGAAATTTCCTTGAAGAGTTCTCCACCAGCCCCTCAAATGACCACAGTAAGAGATGAGTTTCTGGTACAAGAATGTCCAAGGGAATTTGAATATCATTCTTAGCCCTGTTTGTTTGGGCCACAATCTAATACCTCCTCTTCTTTCAGTGTATAAAAGAAGCTTATTGCGCTTATTGCAAATTCCAAACATTGAACAGCTTCCCTCTGCTTGCTACAGGAAAATTTTAAACAGTGGCCTGGATTATTGCAATTCTTTTAATTACCTACAGAGCTATAATTTTATCTGGCTGGCAAATATTATAAAGAATAATTAATGTTTCTGGAGTTCTAAGAGGAGAAGGATACGCGGTAGGTGATTATTGTTCAGTCCCTTATATGGGACTATAAAAAATGCGTAACTGCTGTGGGACAACAGAAGACGGGGAAAAAAGACACACACAAGAACAATTTGCCAATATTTGAATCTCCTATGTTTTATTCGCTTTGAACACGGTGGATTATCTCGAGGAAGTAATCACGATTGCTCCGTTTGCTTAAGAGAAACTCTTTTAAGAGCCTGGCTAACTTTTAAATCTATATAAATAACAATGTAACAAGAGTTTGTTCAAAACCGCTAATCTCCGGAAGTACTGCACCGATCGCTTCCAAATTTTCACACAATGTTCCTTTCGAATAAGGCACCGATGATATATATAGATTGTGTAGATGTCACACCTGTGCCAGGTACACGCAACGGAAATGTAAAAAATTGTAAAAAAAGGTAGGTAGATGGATACAGAGAGAGCAGTGGGCCACAAGTATTATGTCATCCTTTATGACATAAAATACTCTGAGGGAGAAATACAGTAGGTAGGTAGGCAGCTATAGGGATAGAGAGAGGGAGGGAGAAATGCAGTAGGTAGGTAGGTAGAGGGATAAAGAGGGAGAGGAAGAAATACAGTAGGTAGGTAGGTAGGTAGGTAGGTAGGTAGGTAGGTAGGTAGGTAGATAGGTAGAGGGATAGAGAGGGAGAGGGAGGGAGGGAGGTAGAGGGATAGAGAGAGGGAGAAATTCAGTAGGTAGGTAGGTAGGTAGATAGGGAGGGAGGTAGAGGGATAGAGAGGGAGAGGGAGGGAGGGAGGGAGGTAGAGGGATAGAGATAGGGAGAAATGCGGTAGGTAGGTAGGTAGGTAGGGAGAGGGATAGAGAGGGAGAGGGAGAAATACAGTAGGTAGGTAGGTAGGTAGGCAGGTAGTTAGTTAGGTAGGTAGGTAGAGGGATAGAGATGGAGAGGAGAAATACAGTAGGTAGGTAGGTGGATAGAGAGGGAGAGAGAGAGAGGGAGGGAGGGAGGTAGAGGGATAGAGAGAGGGAGAAATGCAGTGGTAGGTAGGTTGGTAGGTAGGTAGGGAGAGGGATAGAGAGGGAGAGGGAGAAATACAGTAGGTAGGTAGGTAGGTAGGTAGGTAGGTAGGTAGGCAGGCAGGTAGGTAGGTAGAGGTCCACCCTGAGTCCCGGAAGGGAGAAGGGCGGTATAGAAATTTAATAAATTAAATTAAATTAGGGATAGAGAGGGAGAGGGAGAAATACAGTAGGTAGGTAGGTTGGGAGTTATACGATGGTTGTGCGTACACGTTTGTGTGTGCAGGTGTACATCTACACACAGATTGGTTGGCCATTGAACCAGACTGGGCCACAGCAACACGTGGCCGGGAACGGCTGGTGAGAAATAATGATGTGGATTGCTGAATGGCTTTGCTTGAATAAAGGAATAAAGGAAAGCAGTAAAACAGTAAAGCCCCTCTTTCCTGTAGGGAAGACACTGCATGTCTTCCCTACAGGTCTCGAAAGGTTTGGGACCCACACGCAACTTTTGCAGATTGGCTTCATCAGCACTTGCAGTCAACGCCCACAGGCTGCGGCCTGCGTGTTTCTCATGAAAAGCCAAATGGCTGTGCCGATCCACCCACGTTGAAACGGATCCACAGAACCTACGCTGAGTTTTCTGGCAGATATGGCTGCCTCCCCCTGTGCTTTGAAGAAGGCACGCACCAACGGGCTTTGGGCCACCCCTTTTCGACAGTTTCCCTCAAGCCTCATCCTTTATGCCTCAAATGCCGCATGAATAAAGAGGCTTTTCCCGGCCTCCCGCCTCCTCTATAACGGAACCTTAGCTTTAATTGCGCAACAAAGCCAATAAGGAGTGATTTGGTAAGAAATCTCGGGGGAGATTTTATTATAAAGGTTTCCTTCGTCTCCCTCACCCACCCACTCACAACTGAAGCACGGGTTTTTATTTATTTCTATTTAAAGGATCTTAATTAAAACCTCCTTGAAAAACACCAACAGGACTCTAAAAACCCACCAAAATACCACATTTAAGGTCTTAGCATCAGGACGTCTGCCCCTCTTTCCTGAGCCGAGCACAATTTGCAAACTGCGTGACGGGGAAACACCCCCCCCCCCAAACAAACTACAATAATAAGAGCAAGAAAAACATTCCGATTCTAGTTCCTAATTAATTTCTAAAAATGTGGAGGAGCTGCCAGCTTTTCTTCCCCTTTCTCTTCTCCTCTACCATTAAGGAGGCTTATATTTTTCTTGGAGCAGGTCTGGAATGCTGTGAATCAATCTTGATTTCACCCAGACATAGCTCAGTCTCTGGCCAACATAATTCTTTGTTTTTGAGCCGTCATAAAGCCTACATTGCATTACTCATTTGTGGTATTAAGAAACATTGATAATTGCCTTTTATAGTTGGGTTTTTTTATTTTTTTTCCCCGGGCTTCACAATTTGGCAAACCTGTAATTGAAAAGCTGGATTTCGCAATCAAGAAAGCTTAATGCGGGCTGTGTTGCTATGCTAGGCAGAAGAATGCCCTCCTCCTTTAGCTTATTAATTTTCAAATAATGCTTCAGGGCTTGTTGTGATAGCCCTTTACAAGGTAGTAAATACAGAGATATTCAGACTTGGTGGGTTGAAAACTAATTACCATTATAAATTGGAGCCGTTTTTCTTGTTATTTCTGAAAATCAAACAGCTCCAAATACAATTTTCGTATTAAATAAAATGTGCATTGAGCCGTGGGATGTCTTACAAATCTCGACAAATTTTTTTTAAAGGCCCGTGCGTGTTGCGTTGGCTTGTAGGAAGCGCAAATGGAATAATCAGATATTGTCAGCGCCGTGAGAAAGAACAAGCAGAATAATGTTTTTCGATAGGCTGTACTGAAAGGCAATTGGCTACAACTGATGTGATTTAAGAAGGCCTGGCGTTTAATAAGGATGCCTTTTTAGTCCAGGGATGCACACCGCCCAATACTGTTCTTACAATAGAGACAATCTTTGGGTATCACAAGCAGCATCTCTGATGTTCTCCAGATGTTTCTGCCTCTGCACATGGGTGCCTTTTCTGCAACTGTCATCCTTATTATTTAATGAACATTGCTTTCTCGCTCCACTTTTACCCCATCGATTTAGCTAACTTGCTAGAGTCTGAAGGAAGTAAAAGTCAGGGGATGCTTTGAAACAATTGTTACATGGAGCTGTTCTTCTCTTAAAAACAAGAGGAGATGAGAGATGCTACTAGAATAGAGAGTTGAGTGGAAAGAGTCAGAGGAGAGGAGAGAAAAGGAAGGGGGAGCAGAGAGTAGGGTAGGAGAGCAGAGAGGAGGAGAGGAGAGGGAGGGAGGAGAGGAAGGGAGAGGAGGGAGAGGAGGAAAGGAGAGGGAGGAAAGGAAGGAAAGAAGAGAGTAGGGTAGTAGAGGAGAGAGAAGAAGGGCAGAGCACAGAGGGTGAGAGAAGAGGGAGGAGAGGGTGGGAGAGGAGAGAGAGGAGGAGAGGGAGGAGATGAAGGAAAGAGAGGAGGGTAGTAGAGGAGAGAGAAGAAGAGCAGAGCACAGAGGAGAGGAGAGGGAGAGGAAGGAAGGGGAGAGAGAAGAGGAGAGGGAGGAGATGAAGGAAAGAAAGTAGAGGAGAGAGGAGAAGAGGAGAAGAGACAGGAGAAGAGGAGAAGAAAGAGGAGAAGAGAAGAGAAGAAACAAGGCACTTGGCTAACAGCCATGCATCTCTGTAAAATATATGCAAACCTAGATATTTTATTCTAAAAAAGGAGAAGAAATTAGAGGCAGATTTTTTTTTAGCATGTATTACCACTTGTTAATGAAAAGAGGATTTCAGAAATTAAAATAAGGTGGGGTAAGGAAGCTGACAGGTGCCTGTTAAGTACAGAAAGTAAACATCCAAGGCAACTTCTGTGTGGTGGTTTTTGTACAATTTTGTAACTATTGGCTTAGAGAAAATGGATCTGTGCTCTATCTTAGAGCCACTGCTTATAAACCTAAAGATCACCTAGAAAGCCCATCTCCAAAGTACCTCCATGGCTTGCCCATACACTTGATGTGAGACTATAATGTGTTCCATGTTCAGGAGTAATGCACAGACAGAGAGAGAGAGAGAGAGACTGCCTTAGTTCACTCGGTCGGTATGCCAAACCACAAGACACTTTATCTGATTTTGACTTAGCTTCTTAAGGCCATTTGATGTCAGACTACGCCACTGCAATTCCACAATTTGGCTTTAAGATCCCAGAGGAAGCTATAAGTTCCACTATCTGGCTTCTTCACGAGCTTTCTGCCATCTGGGTAAAAGTATGACCACCATGCCAGGGCAGGTTTACAGTACATATTTGTGTGCAGTTGTGTGCTGTTCTTAAGGATAAACTGTTGTTTGGGCAATTCCACAATTTGTTGCCTTTGGGTTTAAAATCCCAAAGGGAGATACAAGTTACTGCCAGCTGGCTTCTTCAGGAGTTCTGTTTTGCTTTGTCCACCAAATGTTGGAAATGTAATCAGACTCTGGGTACTTATCATCATATGTGGTGGACATGTATGAAAGCAAGAAAATATTGGATGAAAATACACACTTGGCTGGTAAAAACAATTAAGCAGCATATAAATTTAAAGCCAGAAATATTTTTGTTAGGCGTAATAACAGAAAGTTATGATAAAGGGACTACCATATTTTTCGGACTATAAGATGCACCGGTGTATAAGACGTACCAGGATTTTGAAGAGGTAAGTAAGAAAACAAGTTGTTATCCTCCCCCCCACCCCAGAAGCACTCTGCAGGCTTCAGGAGGGCTGGGGGAAGGCAAAAATGCCCCTGGTTTTTCACCAAAACAGGAGTATTTCCCCCCCCAGCCCTGCTAAAGGCTGCAGAGTGCTTCTGGGAGAGTGGGGGAAGGCAAAAACACCCCCATTTTGGTGAAAATGGTCTGTTTTTTGCCCATTTTTCACAAAAATGGGATGCGAGGGCGCAGCTTCTGGAGGCCAAAAATGGCTGTATTCGGTGTATAAAACGCACCAACATTTCCACGCTCTTCTTTGAGGGAAAAAGGTACGTTTTATACTCCAATATGTACTTAATGCTACATGCATTGACAGCAGTGAGAATTGTATTTGCACAATGTTGGAAAAATGAGAACACCCTACCAGATGAAAGCATAATTCGGAATATATTGCATTGTGGAGAGATGGATAGACTGACATTGAAAATAAAAGATAAAGGAGATACAGAATACTATTCAGTGTGGAATAGGTTTTATCAATGGTTAGAGATAAGCAGTAGAAATTAGATGAAGAAAGATCATTGTTAGTATTCTATAGTTATAGAATATTGTCTATAACTATAAGCATGCTACTACAATTAATATGATCATAAAGGAGCTACTATAATTTTAAATATGGTTGTAATTATTATGTGTATTATCATTATTACTATCAGCATATCTGTTATGTTTTTCTTCTTCTGTAAAGCGAAATGCACAGACAATACATTGTCTTCAAAATATTTATATATAAATAAAAAAAACCTGGCTTAAAAAAAAAGGATTTCTGCTTTGCCACCATTTTGATAAAGAAATGAGCACCATTCAAGGGCAGTTTTCTAACATGGGAATGGCTACATCCAGTGATTCAAATAATTTAAGAACAGGTTCTCTGCTCTAATGATTTCTTCCAACAACCAGTTTAACAAACTGCTCAGAAAGTTAACAACCGGTTCTCCCGAAGTGGTACAAACTGGCTGAATCCCACCACTGGCTACATCTCCCTGGGAAGGAAGTCAAACACCACGGTATCTCTAGAGAGAGAAGGAAATCTGCAAGCATTAACTTGCCTCTTTAAATCTATGTCTGGTTCCCAACTCATCAAAAGGAGCATCTAACAAACCATTCCAGTGCAATAGTCATATTTCTAGGGACAACCATTTTTAATGAAGTTTTGACTTTTCCCTCTTCAGTTTCCATGTTGACTCCCAGTCATCAAAAACACCTGCTTCCTTGTAAGTCATGAGACTTACTGCAACAGCCCTTGGATCCTATACAATTGGGCAACTTCTATTCCATCCCTCTCCATATTATTCATATAAAGAAAGCAACCTGCTTTGAAGCTTGCCAAATTACTTCATCTATCAAATTAATAGAACAGAACAGAACAGAATGGAATGGAATTTATTTTATTTATTTTATTAAATTTATACCCCGCCCTTCTCCTAAAAAAGGACCCAGGGCGGCGCACAGGCATCATTAAAATCATACAAAAATACAAAAATACAAAATTGTTAAAAACTAATTAAATATTCCCTGTGCTAAAATTAATAAGACTCTAAAATTTAAAATTATCCCTATAAAAGAGAGAAACGGGGATTATGCTAGGCCGGCTTGTTGAAATAAATAGGTTTTAAGATGTTGGCGGAAAAGGCGGAGGTCCACGATGGTGCGTAGATCGGGGGGAAGGTCGTTCCAGAGGGCAGGGCCCACCACAGTGAAGGCTCTTCCCCTGGGCATCGCCAACCGGCATTGCCCGACCGACGGTACCCTAAGAAGGCCCTCTCTGTGGGAGCGGATCGGTCGAAGGGATGTATGGGGCAGGAGGCGGTCGCGAATATAGCTATGGAATAGAGAATGGAATATAGAAGGAATATGGAATGGGACAGAATAGAATGTAATATAGAATGGAATGTAGAATGGAACAGAACAGAATGGAATGGACTATAGAATGGAATATAGAAAGGAATGGAAGAGAAGAGAAGAGAAGAGAAGAGAAGAGAAGAGAAGAGAAGAGAAGAGAAGAGAAGAGAAGAGAAGAGAATCTAGAATGGAATGCAGAATGGAATTGAACAGAACAGAATAATTCAGAAGGAACATAACTATAATTTATTCCTTCTGAAAAAAAAAGTGTAAATATGATTTCATCTTCAGCTGAAATCAATCTAAAGGCCTCAGACCTGTCTCCCACATGTCTGTTATCTTTCCCACGGCAAATGAAACAGGCTAAGATAGACTGTCCATGAATATGTACAGGTATATCTATCCTGGCAGTTATCAATGCAGCTGGACAATTAAAAACTTGCCAAGGGCCACTCAGCAAATCCGGGGCCATTCAAGAAGCTGCATTTATCTTGCAAGGCTAATATTTTGCTCCCTGGTTCACCTGGCATGAACAGACCAGCATTTGGCAAACTTAATTAAACCCAAACGTTTGGCTGACGGTATCCTTGGAATTTGCTTCTTTTGCCTAGAGCTTTTATTTTAATAAGAAAGCAGCAAGTTAAGAATCAATCCAGAGCCACTGGGCTTGGGAGGGCCAGATGGTGTAGCTGTGGCCAACGAGTCTTCCCAATATCACAAATTTGTAGCCAGTGAATCATCTGTTATATTTCACATACATTTATATTCTTTTTTTTAAGGGGGAGTTAATTCCACTGCAGGAAAAGCAGTTCTGTATCTCCAGCTACGTTTTCAGCCCTGGGATTGTGTTGATAGAATGAAATTATATTCACTGTCAACAGACTTGAGAATGTCCTTGATGAATCACCCAGTTGTTAGTCTATTAATATATTAAGCAATAGATCACCTTCAGATATGTACATGTGTATTATCCAAACTTTTTAAGACTCTGCAGAAAATGAAAGGCATATTATAAACACAGGTAGCCACTCTTGGTTATTTGACCCAGTGGTCTTGATTTGAGGCATGGGTTTTTTTAATATATATATATATATATATAGCAATCACATTCCTGGAAGATAAATTAATGCACATTTAATTTTCAGCTTGGCCAATTAAAAGTTGCTCAGTGAGCAACCAGAGTTTTGGTTGATTAACCTAGCAGTTAAGCAGGTTATGGGTCACAGCTCTGACTCAAATAATAGCTAAGCAAGACCATCCAAAGGTGGACTTCAAAACTCACCTGTTCTTGTCCGGGCTGCTTAACAGCTGGCATTATACACCAAGGTGAGGAATTCCCCATATAATTACCAGCATCTCTAGAGATGCTGAAAAGTAAGCTGGTTTCCTTCTGTGGACTTACAACCAGTAACCCAAACAATTTTTGAATGAGCAAATATGACTCCCTTCCAGGACCAGTCATAAATCTACTGTATGTTAAAAAAAACCCATAGGTGTTTTTTTTTTTAAAAACAAATCTTTGCTTTGATGAATTAACAGAGTTGGAAGGGACCTCATAAGTCATCTAGTCCAACCCCCTACCCAAGCAGGAGACTCAATACCATTTCTGACAGGTGGCAGTCCAGTCTCTTCGTGAAAGCTGCCAGTGACAAAGCTCCCACAACTTCTGAAGCCAAGCTGTTTCATTGATTGATTGTTCTCCCTGTCAGAAAAAAATCTCCTCATTTCCAGGTTGAACCTCTCCTTGTTCAGTTTCCATCCATTACTCCTTGTCTGGCCTTCAGGTTCCTTGGAAAATAGCTTGATCCCCTCCTCTCTGTGGCAGCCCTTCAAATATTGGAAGACTGCTATCATGTCTCCCCTGGTCCTTCTCTTCACTAGACTAGACAGGCCCAGTTCCTGCAACCCTTCATCGTATGTTTTAGCCTCCAGTCCCCTAATCACATTGATTGCTGTTCTATGCACTCTTTCTAGAGTCTCAGCATCTTTTTTATAGTGTGGTGGCCAAAACTGGATGCAGTACTCTAGGTGTGGTCTTACTGAGGCTTTTCTAGAGTGGTACTAGTACCTCACTTTATCTGGATTGTATCCCTCTGTTAATGCAATTTAGGATTGCATTAACTTAATTCTCTTTATGGAAATGATTTGACCAGTGTTCCTAATTCATCCAGCACTTCTAAACCCATTGGCCATTTCTAAAATCAACTGTGAGATCCTTTCGATCCAAAGATTCTGCATAGGACAAAAATCTGCCTTGCGATTCAGCGCAAACAGTTTGCGTTGTGTCGCGATCTAATTCTCGCATTGTCTGGCTTGGAGGGAAGGGCAGTTGGAAGCCACTGGTCTTTCTGCAGCAGGTGGGGCCAACCTCAAGTGTGAAAGAATGAAAGGGCTCCCCCCTCTCTGATTTTGACATAAGCCAAGTAAGTACTTCGTCCCAAAGAATTCTCTGTGGTCTTCAGAAGAGGCTAACTTGTGTCTGAGAACACTTCCCAGCATCGCCCTACAGAGGGCGCCTTCGGCTCACCAGAACCACAACGGAAGAGTTGTGAGCTCAAAGTTATCTCAAAGTATCAGGACAGCATCATTTTTACTCATTTCTAAACCTAATCGCAGGAAGCTGCAATCTTGGGGTGTTGTATGTTGGCTTTCCCAGGTGGTTAATACAGTACAAATAGCATAGAGGAGCAAAATCAGGCCTTACCAACCATTGCAAGCAAATGAATGGTTTTTGTCATATTTTGGGCAGCAACAATCTGAAAAGCGACAAGATTTACATGGAAAATAGGCATTGTTATAGCATGGGAACCTCTCAGATGCTCGAATAAATGTCCTGATTTAGGAAGAATTTTACCTCCTTCCCCTCAATCCTCCTTAACTCTGAAGTAAACTGGATTTTCCCATCTATGATGGGGGGAAAATGGAGGAAAAAAAGTAGTGCTACTTAAAATAATAGTACAAGAAGTAGTCCTCAACTTACAACAGTTTGTTTAGTGACCGTTTGAAGGTACAACGGCACTGAAAAAGTGGCTTATGATGGGGTTTCACACTTACGACCGGTTGCAGCATCCCTGCAGTCATGTGATCAAAATTCAGATGTCTGGGAACTGATTCATAGTTATGACGGTTGCACTGTCCCTGTCATCACCCTTTGCAACCTTCTGAGTAAATGGGGAAGCCAGATTCACTTAACAACTGTGTTACTAGAGTTAACTGCAGTGATTCCCTGAACATCGGTGGCAAGAAAGATTGTAAAATGAGGCAAAACTCACTTAGTAACCATCTCACTTAGCAATAGAAATGTTGGGCTCAACTGTGTGAAGGTAAATTGAAGACTACCTGTAATGGAGGTGGGGGGATATGGTCTTATTATATTTTGGCACTTTACGATGCGGTCAGTGGTGTTATTCAGCCGGTTTGGACCAGTCCAGAAGAACCAGTAATGGCAACCTGTGGGTGGGCCTGCCCTGCCCCCAACCCCGCCCCGCCCACCCACGCCAGCATTATGCCATCCTATTTAGCCACATTTTCTAAACTGCACACATGTGTGCAAGCTGCGTACTCTCACAGTTTCAGTGTGCGGCGAACCGATCAGTGGTGGGTTCCTGCTGGCAATACTACAAGTTTGGCATGCAAAATATTTTGTCCGCGCAAGCGATACAAACACACACACCTGAAAAGGTGTGCCCATGCGCACAACATTAGAAAAGGGGGGGGGGAAATTACATTTTTCCAATGAAGATGGTTCTGTGCATGGGCGGAACAGAAAATCAAGATGGCGGCTCCGAGCACAGAACTGGTTCGGGCACCTGTCCGGCTGAATTGCTACCTACTTGACCGAATCAGGCTGAACCGATAGGAACCCACTTCTGGAACCAATGGTTAAAATTATGTGAAACCCACCTCTGGATGCAGTGATTTCCGCCAATGTGGGATTAAATGGCGCTAAAACCCTCTGCAATATTCATCAATAGGCTTCCCTCCTTGAAAGAACAGACGGAAGACTATTTCTAAATAAAGAAAGGTTCGATCACACTGTTAATAATTTTATCAATCTCCATTATTGGCTACAACACTCTTCCAGGCTAACGGCTGTGAAATATCCTTTTCTCTATTGGCTACCTGAAATGAACCAGATAAAAAACAGCTTTTTGAAACCCAGCATGTATCATTTCCCTCACAAACTCTCTCCTCACCATCCCACCCCATTTGATCGAGTTCAGTTCCGAAAGAAAGGTCTGGTTTTCTGTAATGGGATTTATATTCCCCTGAAATTAGACCGAATTATTTTTTTGAGGGGAAAAAAACCTCAGGATGTTACATCTTTATTTTATTTATTTTATTAGATTTATACCCCGCCCTTCTCCAAGAGGACCCAGGGCGGTGCACAGGAATTTAAAAGATACATACAAAAATCAAATAGAAAATTTAAAAAAACTTATTAAATATCCATCCTGCGCTAAAAACCAAATTAAAATCCCCAAAAATTAAAACTATCTAAAATAGTCATAGCGGAGGTTACGCTAGGCCGGCTTGATGAAAGAAATGTGTCTTTAGACACTGGTGGAAGAGGCAGAGGTCTGAGATGGTGCGAAGTTCAGGGGGTAGGTCGTTCCAGAGGGCTGGGCCCGCCACAGAGAAGGCCCTTCCCCTGGGTGTCGCCAGTCAGCATTGTCCGGCCGACGGCACCCTGAGAAGGCCCTCTCTGTGGGAGTGGATCGGTCGAAGGGATGTATGGGGAAGGAGACGGTCTCGCATCTATATCAGATGTGGGTCGCTACCGGTTTGGCCCGGTTCGGCCGGGTAGATAGTAACTTGGCTTGCCATGCCCACAAACCAGTTCTATCATCATCGGCACCATCTTGATTTTCATTTCTGCGCATGCGTAGAACAATCTTCATTGCAAAAATGTATTTTGTCCCCTTTTGTAATGTTGTGCGCATGCATAGACCTTTTTAGGTGCAAATATGCATGCATGTGGAGCACGCATTGGGCATGTGAGCTAGTGAAGCGAGTGAGCATGCACACATTTTGGGGGTAATGCCGACAGCAATGCACCCCTGATCTACCTTGTGTGGATTTTCAGTTTCTTACTCTGCCTCAGGAACAGAAAAGGATAATTGTGTTGGTTACGATGCTCAGCTTGGTTAAGATGCTAACACACACTGTTGTGTTATTAATTCACACTTCCTTCATTCCGTTCTAACGAAGCCCATTCAGAGTTAGATCACACAAATTGTATTGTTGAACTATTTGGATAGGAAATGGTGTCCTTTTATTTTAAAAAAAACATAGCAATTTGGTAGAGAAATCTGGAAAACAAATAGATGGAAATTAATTTAATTCCAGAAAGACACGGAGCCCTTACTGTGTTCTTTGAGCTTTAGAAATGAATATGCTTGATCACTTAATAGGATCCAATTTTAATTACATTTATGAAACAAATTTTGGAATGGCTGTCTCTAACTCCCAGATGTCCTGTCCTGTAGTCACGAAGGCCATTGGCAATTATTCTGGTATCAGAACATTTCTGTCGAAAAATGCTTTGCACGCCCATAATTTAATAAAGATAATTTAATCCATGCTAAGGCTCCCAGGCTGAGCAGATTTGCTAAAACTGAACCCCATTAAACAAAATGTGAGTACATGTATTAACAGATTAACAGAGTTGGAAGGGACCTTGCAGGTCATCTAGTCCAACCCCCTGCTCAAGAAGGAGACCCTACACCTTCCTCTACCCAGGATTGAACTCACAACCTCCTGATTGGGGGACGAGAGCTGCACCTCTAGGCCACAGCAACAGATATGGATACTGTCTCGCTCTGTGAAATTAAGCAAATGAGTTTGCCAGGAAATCTACAACTATATTCAACTGCCTTTAACATAGTGGCTTTTGCTTCCGAGGTTGTTGATCTCTGCAAATGTAAATTTATTAACAGATTAACAGAGTTGGAAGGGACCTTGCAGGTCATCTAGTCCAACCCTTTGCCTAAGCAGGAGACCCTATTCTAAGTAAACTGGTTACAATAGCCATGAATCTTTACTACCCATGTTTTACTGAAAATAAAACCCTGCCTTATATATTTTTGCCACCAAAAAAGCCACCAGGCTTTTTAAAATAGTTTTTATTAAACAATTTTACCTTTAAAGAAACAACAATAAATACAGAAAAAAACAAGACAAATATAACAATATAAAATAGTTTTACAGCCCTCTTTATCGGCATACATGTTTAGCTTTTGTTGTTCTCTATTCTACATTACCTTCCTACCGGTTTTAACATCTGTAATAGCGTAATAACAGTGGTACTAAGAATTGCAATAATATTAATTGTTCGTATCACCATTATATTTACATTATGGTCAACACATTAAGTTTGATAGTAATTAGTTAACATGGGTTAATTTTTATTCAATACTAGTTTAGAAAAAACCCAAAAAAGACTTCTATTTCCTGTTTCGGCTTCCATTTTCTAGCCACTAATAAATTCTACTCCACATTTTATAATAATCCAATTCTTCTCTTCCTTTTAACTCCATGGCCATTTTGTCCATCTCTGTACATTCAAGCACCTTTCTAATTGTCATTTCATCTGTGGGTGTATTGATTTGATTCCAGTTTTGCGCGAAGGCAATCCTAGCGGCAGTGAGTACCATAATTTTTGGAGTATAAGACGCACCAAGGTTTTGAAGAGGAAATTAAAAACAAAACGTCTTTGCACTCTGCAGACCTCCCCAAAATAGCCCATTTTTCATGAACATGGGCCTGTTTTTTTTAAAAGGGCATGAATAGCATTTAGGAGGCTTGCAGAGCTCTCCTGGGGGGGTGGAGGGTGCCCCCCCAAATGAGCAAAAAACAGCCCATTTTTTGTCAAAAAAAGGGCACGAATAGCCTTTAGGATGCTTATAGAGTGCTCCTGGAGGCTTGGGGGGCAAAATTGAACAAAAAACGGCCCATTTTTCGCTCATTTCTGCCGTCCGCATCCCCTATTCCATTCCATTCCATTCATTATTATTCCATTCCATTCCATTCCATTCATTATTATTCTCTTCTCTTCTCTTCTCTTCCATTCCATTCCATTCCATTCATCATTCCTCTATTCTATTCTATTCTATTCTATTCCATTCCATTCCATTCCATTCATTATTATTCTATTCCGTTCCATTCCATTCATTATTATTCTATTCTATTCTATTCTGTTCTGTTCTGTTCTGTTCTGTTCCGTTCCGTTCCGTTCCGTTCCGTTCATTATTCTATTCTATTCTATTCTATTCTATTCCATTCCATTCCATTCCATTCCATTCCATTCCATTCCATTCATTATTATTCTATTCTATTCTATTCTATTCTATTCTATTCTATTCTATTCTATTCTATTCTATTGTCTCTGGTGCCAGGCAAGAAATCTGAGTTGTTCTTGTTCATCAGCAAACATCCTTCGGATCACAATTCAGCTGCCCTGGTTTGGTTTGTTTTTCATGCATTTCCAGAAGAAGCTACCTTTTCGCGGGTCACTGGATAAGCAGCCAATCAGGCATTTTTTAATATAAGCTTGGTTCTTTTCCAAGTGCGACTAAATTCAAAAGGTTTTTCCAAGCTTGAGCTCAAGGTAGCAGAAGTGTGCCCTTTGATGGGTATCAGCGAAAACAAAAGAAAAAGGAAAGAAAAGGATTGGGAGAAAAGACTACAAACAGGGAGAGAAATTTTGAGAATGTTTTTGAAGTTTTTGGAATACAACCTAGAATGGTTTTGAGCAGCCTGTGTGGGGAAAAACAACTACCCTGTTTTTTAACCTATAGAAAGAACCTTTCAGTTTAGAATTTACATAGTGTAAAGGTAAAGGTAAAGGTTCCCCTCGCACATATGTTCATAAATATGAACCCGATGCCAATGGTCTGAATTTTGATCACATCATCAGGTTGAATCTCTCCTTGATCAGGTTCCATCCATTATTCCTTGTCTGGCCTTCAGGTGCTTTGGAAAATAGCTTAACCCCTTCGTCTCCATGGAAGCCCCTCAAATATTGGAAGACTGCTATCCTGTCTCCCCAGGTCCTTCTCTTCACTAGACTAGCCAGGCCCAGTTCCTGCAATCCTTCATTGTATGTTTTAGCCTCCAGTCCCCTAATCCTCTTGGTTGCTCTTCTCTGCCCTCTTTCTAGAGTCTCCACATCTTTTTTTACAACGTGGCGACCAAACTAGATGCAGTATTCTAGGTGTGGTCTTACTAAGGCTTTGTAGAGTGGTATTAATACCTCCTTTGATCCTGATTGTATCCTTCTGTTAATGCAATTTAGGATTGTGTTGGCTTTTTTGGCTGCCGCCACACACTGCTGGCTCATATTTAACTGGTTGTCCACTAAGACTAAAGGAACGCAGTGGCTAAGACGCTTCCCTAGTGCTGCGTAACAGAGTGAGCTCCCGTTCTTTGTCCCAGCTTCTGCCAACCTAGCAGTTCGAAAGCACGTAAAAAATGCAAGTAGGAAAAATAGGAACCACCTTTGGTGGGAAGGCAACAGCTTTCCATGCACCTTGGGCGTCATGCCGGCCACATGACCACATAGACATCTTCGGACAACGCTGTCTCTTCAGCTTGGAAAGGGGGATGAGCACTGACCCCTAGAGTTGGGAAGGACTAGCACATATGCGCGAGGGGAACCTTTACCACTAAGACTCCAAGACCCCTCCCACAGCCTTCCCCCAGCCTTGATGGGGACCCTCAGCCCCCCATCTTTTAGGGCAGGGGTCTGCAAAGTCGTCTCTTTTAAGACTGGTGGACTTCAACTCCCAGAGTTCCCCAGCCAGCATAGCTGGCTGGGGAATTCTGGGAGTTGAAGTCCACCAGTCTTAAAAGAGCCGACTTTGCAGACCCCTGTTTTAGGGGGAGCGTCTGGAGCCTCGCTGAGCTCAGCAGAGCCCCCCCTCCTTCTCTCCGCCTCTGCCCACGACGCCTCCTAAGCCGGCCTTCCTCTCCTTTTCCCTCCTGCCAAGCCTTTATGGGGCGTCCCGGCGATCTTTATCTCGCTTTGAAGCCCGGTCGCTCCGGGCTTCTGCGCTCGGGAGCTGCGCGACCTTAAGCGTTTCCCTGCAGCCGCGCGTGTCTCTTCCGACGGGCTCAAGCCTCGCTAGTCCCGGGCTAGTCCGAGGGAGGGACAGGGGGGTGGTGGGATTGGGGGTGGGATAGAGGTGGAAATCCCAGGCTCAGCCCGAGGGAAAGGGCTTTCCCCCTGCAGGCCTGGCGATGGGGAGGGGCGCGCGGTGGCTCTGCAACCATTACGAGTTATTATGTCTGCCGTTGGTACTCTCGGTATAAATTATTGATCAACCATCTTCTTCTTTTTTTCTTTCGGCTTAATGGATATTATAGCGTGGCCGTTTACAACGCCGCCGTTAAGATGGTGTCAGCACTTCCATTATGGAACCTCTCGACCTCCCTCCGATGTATTTTAATTTGCAGGAGGTTTATAGAATTGGCTTAGCCTGGTTTTTTCTTTTTCTTTTTTCTTTTTGTTTTAAATAACCGCAGGAACGAACCATCAAACCGGAGCGCTTGGCCTGCTGAGCTTTCAAAGGGAGAGGGAAAGGAGGAAGGGTAGAAGGGCGAGTTGGGGGGGGGGGAAAGGGGTCGAACGGGTACACACGATACACAGACACGGGTATTCACGTGGATGAAGGCGGATGACGAATAATGTTGGGGGGGGAGAGATCAAAGAGAACACGCTTCCCGGCTGATACAATACAATGCAATGCAATGCAATGCAATAGCAGAATTGGAAGGGACCTTGGAGGTCATCTAGTCCAACTCCCTGCCTAGGCGGAAAGCCCTATACCATTTCAGACAAATGGCTATCCAACATCTTCTTAAAGACATGCAGCGTTGGGGCATTCACAACTTCTGGAGGCAAGCTGTTCCACTGACTAATTGTTCTAACTGTCAGGAAATTTCTCCTCAGTTCTAAGTTGCTTCTCTCCTTGATTAGTTTCCACCCATTGCTTCTTGTTTTACCCTCAGGTGCTTTGGAGAATAGTTTGACTCCCTCTTCTTTGTGGCAGCCCCTGAAATATCAGAACACTGCTATCATGTCTCCCCTGGTCCTTCTCTTCATTAAACTAGACATACCCAGTTCCTGCACCCATTCTTTATATGTTTTAGCCTCCAGTCCCCTAATCCTCTTTGTTGCTCTTCTCTGCACTCTTTCTAGAGTCTCCACGTCTTTTCTACATCGTGGCGACCAAAACTGAATGCAGTATTTCCAAGTGTGGCCTTACCAAGGCATTATACAGACGAGAAGCGTTTTCAAATAGGTGGAGGGAAAAAGTTACGCCTAAGGGAGGGGGGTGTCAAAAGGGAAGGCGAGGAGTGGGGAGGGTGTCTTCGGACCAGGCAGGCGAGGATCGAAAGTTAACGGGGCAGGGCTTGGGCGATCCCGGGGCGATCCTAAACTTCAAACTAAAAGCACTCGTGGAAAAGGTGGGGCGAAGTTGCGGGAAGGGGTGGAGGGGCCATGCCAACCTGACGAACCAAGAAGTCTAAAGAGAAGTGTTTGCTCTGGAGACTAAAACATTAAAAAAAAAACCGGTTTGCAGGATTTGGGCTTGGCTGGTCTAGAGAAAAGAAGGACCAAGGGGGAGACATGAGAGCAGGATTCCAGTATTTGAGGGGCTGCCACAAAGAAGAGGAGGGTCAATTTATTCTCCAAAGCACCAGAAGGCAAAACAGGAAACAATGGAGGGAAACTAATCCAGGAGAGAAGCAACCTGAAATTAAGGAGCAACTTCCTAACAGTGAGGACAATTAACCAGCCGGACAGCTTGCCTGCAGATGTTTTGGGTGCTCCATCACTGGAGGCTTTTAAGAGACTGGACAGTCGCTTGTCTGAAATAGTAGAGGCTCTCCTGCTTGAGCAGGGGGCTGGACTAGAAGGCCTCCAAGGTCCCTTCCAGCTCTATTCTGATTCTGCCCCTGGCCTCGGCTTCAACTTTCTCTCAATGAGAGGGGAGGAGGGCAGGCGTCCCGATCCTCCCAAATCGCAAGGAAGCGCAGGGATTTTCCTCCTGCAGTGTGTCCGTGTCCGTGTGTGTGTGTGTGTGTGTGTGTGTGTGTGTGTGTGTGTAGGAAGCACCCAATGCAACGGTCTCCAAATTGGCCATCCCTAGCAAGGGGGAGGGGGTGGCAGGGGAGAGTAAAAATCCCCTCTCAGAAGAGGCTCTCTCGGCCTCAGTTGGAAATTCTTGCACCTTTTTTTTTGAGGGGGTGGGGCTCTGTCCCGTTTTGGGTGTCAGGGCGCGCTGACTTTGGAAGAGGGGCGGGTGGGAAAAGCAGAACGCGCACCTCGCCGGCATAGCAGCTCCTCGAGAGTAGTTGCGATCCTAAAGGGCGCATCCGGACCGCGAGCGGGTGACTCCCAGGCCACGGCTCAAGGGCCCGGACGGAGGGAAAAGGCAAGCCACGATGGAGGTGGAAGGATTGGGGTTGCGTGGCTGGAGAGCTCTTGGCTGGGCGGAGATGCCAAGCGGCGCTTCAAGGACGGATGGTCTGGAAGCCAAGAGAAACGAGGCGGGAGGGGGAGTCCTCCCTGGGAATGCCCCCCTCGCTCCCCCTCCCCTCAATCCATAATTGGCCTGAGCGGAGCACCCTGGAAACCAAAAGCAGCGGACGATTTCTTTGAGGGGTCCTTGCTTGATGCTCTCTGATCTTGCAGACGTTTCATGACCCTAACTAGGTAACAGCATCAGTGCTATCTGTGTGTGTGTGGGGGGGGGGGGGGTGGTGTGTCTTAGCGATTCTTTAAACAGCCCGACCAAAGGATCTCTAAGACTCTCCTCCCTCCAGACAGAGGCAAGATGCCAGAATATAAAGGGACAGCAAACAGCACTCCTTACTGGGACTGATGATGTTACCTAGTTAGGGTAATAAGACGTCTGCAAGAAAACAACCAAGCTCAGAGAGCACCAAGGATCCCACAGTCTTTCTCTCTCTCTCTCTCTCTCTCTCTCTCTCTGTCCCTCCCTCCCCTCCTCTTTCCTCCAAACTCTATTCCCTTCTAGCACTGATAACGTTACCTAGTTAGGGTAATGAAACGTTTGCAAGAAGCCAGCTCAGAGAGCACCAAGGACCCTTCATTTTAGCCCTGAGCTACAAATATTCTCTTTTATTGGAGATGTCTTTGGTCGGCCGCAAGAGCGGAAATCCCCTCGCTTCTACGGCCGAGTCTCTTGCGCGGTGATGGTGGTCGTGGTGAAAGAATGCCGAGGCTCCCCCCGTGATCCGATTTGCGCAAGTCGGGACTTGGCGTTGCCCAGGGGAAGCTTCTCCTGGCCAGCGATGAGGGGAGGGGGCTTCGCCTTCTCAAACTGCCGTCTAAAGGGAGGGGAGAAGTGGAGTGCCACGCGTGGCCTCTTTTTGGAGCCAAGCGCCCCTGCTATCCAGCCGGCTAATGCTCGGGGCTGGGGAGGGTGGGGGTGTTTGGGGCAACCCTCAACAAGGGGTCGGAACGGAGCCCCTCCCCACCCAGACTCTTTCCTTTCACTTCCCCCGGTTCTCCTGAAGCGTCCGCCGTGGGGCGCGTGGACACAAGGTTGCCTAATAAAACTTTCCACGGGAAGAGATCCCCGCAGACAGTCGACGCTGCCCGCGGATTTGGGGTGGGTGGGTGGGTGGGCTTGGCAAGAGAGAGGTGGTCGCTCGCGGAGGGTTGGAAATGTTGCTCGATGACCAGACAAGACCACCGGGTATCCCAACCCGATCCCAGGAGCGGGCCTCTCTTCGCTAGATCTTCTGCCTTGGTTGGGATTTTCTCCCCCCCCTCCCCCTCCCGCCTCTTTCTTTCCGGTCGACCCCTCCCTGCTGGGGCCAAGAGCAGAAAAGACCCGATCCTGTGGGTTTCTCCAAAGGTTGCGACACCTCGGAAAAGCGTTGCTAGACAAAACGAAGCTCCGTCCAGAAAGGCGCGCAAACCCATCGCGCGTTCCGATCCGTAGCTTTGGGCCTCACTGATTTATACAAGATTGATCAGTCTTCCCGGCCCTAAGGTCACTCCAGGCGGCTTACATCAGCGAAAAGAGTACAGAACCCATGTGTGTGGGGGGGGGGGGGGGGGGGAGCAGAAAATAAAATTCACTTCTCACCGGGGTGGAGGCAAATGCCCATCCTATCAAACTCTAAGAGGCCCCTGCCCACCTAGCCACCCCACCCCCCTTCCCCAAGGTCTGGTGGCAGGAGAGGAGAAACATTTTGTTTTAAAAAAGCCATCATTTAAACCAGGCCAGGAATCAGACGTCTCTGGACTGTTACAGGGCAAGGGTTCCTTCAGACGACCCCAATCGACGGGGATCTGGAGCACCCCCAACTCTGTCGCATCAAACCGCACGGGGCAGGGGCTTACAGAGATATAGAGAGAGGGTCTCCTTGAGAAGCCGGCCCTGAACTGAACTGGGAAGGTGGTAACTGTCATTTCAACTTATCCCTGGGAAGGAGGCAGTGGTGAAATTCAATTTTTTTTTACTACCTGTTCTCTGGGCGTGGTGTGGCTTGGTGGGCGTGGCTTGGTGGGCGTGGCAGGGAAAGGATACTGCAACATCTCCATTTCCACTCCATTTCAGGAAAAGGATACTGCGAAATCTCCAATCCCACCTTACTCCGGGGCCAGCCAGAGGTGGCATTTGCCGGTTCTCCAAACTACTCAACATTTCTGCTATGGGTTCTCCAGAACCTATCAGAACCTGCTGGATTTCAAGCCTGGAACGAAGGCAGCTTCAGCAAACCTTGACACAACTTGCGACCCCGTTGCTTCATCGCAGCTTCCAGGGGGTCTCCAACGCTGCCTGAGATCTCTTGTGGGTCTCTGCGCCAGAGACAAGGAGGAACCCAAGAGAAGATGGGGAGGTGGGCTTTGTAAAGAGGAAGAGGAGAGAAAGAGAACGTCTGAGCACGAATAGAAAAGACACACACACACACAGGCCCTATTTCTCCTCGCGGCGTCCTAACAGCGCCTTGATCTACCGAGAAGGATGACGCGCAAGGACCTTTGCGCAATTCCCACGTTCCCCTGGCGGGCTTTCCGAATCCGTGCGCGCGCTCTCTGCTCCGGCCAGCCATAAATCACCCCTCAATTCTAGGCGCGCTTGACTGTTTTCTTTCATTCGCCGCGGGGGGGGGGGGTCAGAGGGAGGAGAAAGCAGAGAGGGAAAGGGGGAGAGGAGAGGGGAAAGGGGGTGGGGAGGGGAGGGAGAGACGCTTGTCCCCCTGAACAAGCTGCGCCGAGCAGCAGAGAGAAAGAAAAAAACAACCCCTTGCTTCAAACAAATATTCCAGGAAAAAAGAAATTAAAGACTTCTTAATTAGTGCGGCAATTAAGCCTTCTTGGTGGCGTTTTAATCAGCGGAGGCCCCCATCAAAGGACAAACGGAGCGATTTGCAGGGCTCTGAATTTTAAACAGGCGGCCGGATTTGAGCGGCGTCCCTCCTGCGTGACAAGACAACCCGGGCGAAGTCGCAAATCATTCCGGGCTACCCAGGAATCGGGGAGAAGGAGGGGAGGGAGGGAGACGGACGGACGGAGACGATGGGGAGGAGAGGCCGCTGGGGGCGTCTTCACGAAAGGGAAACAATCGAAGCCAATTCCTTTCTGTTTTCCTTTCGTCGCTTTGCGTGGGTTTGGCGCGGGATCCTAAAGTCGGCGCTTCGAAACGCGGGGGGGGGGTGGTTTACGCTTCGTCCCACCTTCGCTGTCGGGATCGGGGCAAGCGAGAAAAGCAAGCAGGATTTATTGCGTTTTGTTTTTTAACAGATTAAATGAGCCGGAAGGGACCTTGCAGGTCATCTAGTCCAACCCCCTGCCCAAGCAGGAGACCCTACATCTGCCCCTGCCTAGGATTGAACTCACAACCTCCTGTTGAGAGAGCTCCTCTTGGCAGCTTCAGGATTGCGGCGCGTTTTCTCACCTAAGGAAGCAACCGGGGCGCGCGAACCCCTAGCCTAGCTCTCCGCATGCACCGAGATGAAACCCAAACTAAACCAAGATTGCTCAGACGCCCAAGGCGTTTCCTTGAGACAGACTTTCAAGCGTTGGGATCCGCGCAGACGTGTATATATTTTGGAAATCTGCCACGCGGAGCCACCGAGTGGGAACAAAATCAGTTGGGCGGGATCCACCCCCTCTTAAGGTTGGAAAAAACAGAAAAGCACATATAGGGCGCAGACTCCCAATTTTATCCCCTCTTTTGACCGGTTTCCCGTGCTGCCCTCCAGCTCCTCAGATCCGCGGATTCAGCTTTCAAATGTGATTTGATTAAGTCACATTCGGTTGGGGGTGGGGTGGAATAAAACGGGCCTTAATGAAGGACAAGCGATCGGGGCTGGGCGAAACAAGGGTTATATTTTTTCTTTGGTTTTGCTTTTAAAGGAATGGTTGTTTTTATTAGCTTGCTGAAACAGAGGCGGCTCCTCGCCATTGAAGATGGGAATTGGAAATTAAAGTAACTCCTCTGGGTTTAAGGATTTGTTTTAAGGAGTTTAAAATGAATGTTACAAAATGGTCACAGCGATTTTTCCCCCTATGCCAGGGGTCTGCAAAGTCGGCTCTTTTAAGACTGGTGGACTTCAACTCCCAGAATTCCCCAGCCAGCTGTGCTGGCTGCGGAACTCTGGGAGTTGAAGTCCACCAGTCTTAAAAGACCCGACTTTGCAGACCCCTGCCCTATGCAGACAAACGGGAAGACTCACTGAACACTGGCTGAACCAGTGGTGCAATTCAATGTTTTTAGCTACCAGTTCTGTGGGCGTGGCAAAGGAAGGGTACTGCAAAATATCCATTCCCACTCCACTCGTGGGGAAGAATATTGCAACATTTCAATTCCCACCCAGAGGTGATATTTGCCGGTTCTCCCAGCTACTCAAAATTTCTGCTATTGGTTCTCCAGAACCAGTCAGAATCTGCTGAATTTCTCCCCTGGGCTGAACCTACTTCAGAGTTATAACCCTTCATAGTTTCCTTCGTGTTGTCCCGACTCCAGGTGGACACAGGTTGTGATTGTTCTTGGAAGAGGCTTGGCCGAGCTTCTTTCTCTAAATACTTCTTCCCCTTCACTCCTGGTGGTCTCCCATCCATCAGGCCTGGTAGGGCTCAGGTCCCCCCCCCCCCCCCCAGATAAAGGGAAATTGTTAGGTTGCCGCAGAATGAGAAGAAGCCGCAAAGCAATCCAGATGACACAACAAGAATTAAGTTGGGGAATTCTGGGTATCATTATTGATGGACCCCTTGCCCCCCCAACTTACAAAACGCTTTGAGAGGCAGCTTCGCCTTTCTCGGGCCGGCGCTCAATTCCGCCTCCCGCTTTTCGGTGTTTTCGTTTAGCGATCTGCTTTTCGAGGTGGGGGGGGGGGGAGAAATAAAATAAAATAAAATAAAACCCCGGATTTGGACGAAAAACAGTTGAGTTGCTTCTTTAATATCTTTCCTCCTCCCGAACCAATTTGTCTCCAAGGGTGCACCACACTGATGGCGGCATTAATTATTTCAGAGAGAAAGGGGGGGGGGATCTCTTTACGGTGGCTCCCCCCACACTCGCCCCCACCCCCGGCACATCGCTCTGACTGGCGCTCGGATGGCGAGCTGGCCGGAGCAGTTCAGCGCATGTGCAGCTCCCCGTTGGGGCGAGGGTGGGTGGGTGGCAGAGAAGGCCTCCTGGTTTCCACGCGGGGAGGCGCGGTGGCTGGACCGTGGGGCGAGCGTAAAGGAGAGAGTTCTGAGTTCTGGCTTTTTTTTTCTAGGGCATTCCGGTTGTGGTTGGTTACATCTTACGGGGAGGGATAATCAGATGCCCACGCGGGGAGAAAGCCAAAGGGATGTCCTTTTTCTACCCGCCAACTTTCCAGAAAAAGCGTTGAGCTCCTCCTACTCAAAGACCCCCCCCCCCCAAAGTCCAGTTCATTCACTTACTACCACCTTTCTGCAAACCTGCCGTTTCCAACCCTGCTTTGGATCTCGACGCGAGCCTTGCTGGAAAGCTCCGTCCAAGAGAGTGGGAGAAAAAGGCGGACGGTTTGCGCTCCGGGAGAAAGGAAATGAGCCGCACAAGTCGTCCCCCGGCGCAACGGTTAGCAGAAAGTTTACGCAAGCATCCCTTCCGAAATGTCACCTAAATCTGGGACGGGGGGGGGAGGGGGGGGGAGGAGGAAAAGGATTCGGAGCCCAAGGAGGACGCTGGCCAGGCTGAAAGTGAGAAGGAAAGAAAGTGAGAAGGAAAGAAAGTGAGAAGGAAAGAAACGAACAAAAAAACAAACTTCCCAAAGAAATCGCACGAGGAGAATCCCGTTCCTGAAAAAAGAAAAGAAAAGAAAAAAAATACACTTCCCCGAGCGCAAAAGCAAGGGAGGAGGGGGCGCTCCTCCGCTTTGAGAGGCCCAGCGCTGCCCTCCCCCTTCCCCCTGGCTCGTCCCCACGTGCGGCAAAGTTTCTGTCAAGGGGGTGGGAAGTGGGAGGGGGGTGGCAAAGCCTGGCGCGCCCTAGTTTGCTCTTTGGGGAAGAGGAGAGCGCGCGCGGTTTTGCCGGCAAGGGAAAGTGACGCGCCTCCCCTGGGGAAAGTGAAAGGCCTCCTTTAAAGCAGCCCCCAGCGTGCGCGCATCGGGACTCTGGGCGGGGTGGGAGCTGGAGGGGGGGGAGGGAAGACAGAGAAAGGTCCGCCGGGCGCCAAGCAGAGAGCGTGTGCGTTGGGGTGGTGGGGCAATCGGGGGGGAGGGGGGGCGACCGCTGCCCTCCCGCTGGGTTGAAAGTCGGTTGGCCGGTTCCAAAGTCACAAGCGCGGGCTGGTTGGGTGGCAGCTCGAAGCCGGGAGACGGATCGGTTCTTTAAAGCGGGGTGGGTGGGAGCAAGAGGAGAGGGCGGGACGGGGAGGAGGTCCCTCGGCTGCCACCGCCCAACGGACCCTTTGCCTCCCAGGGGGACCCCTGGAAAGAAGCTCGGGAGCCGGGTGGCCCTTCTCCAGCGGAGTCCCATTAAGAACTTCCCGAGACCCCCGTAACCCATTCCCGGTCATTAAAGGAGGGAGGGGAAATAGAGGGAGGAGCAACTGCCCCTCCACACCTCCTGGCTGGCCCCGCCCCGCTGTCCGGAAGGAGGGGCGCTAGAGTCACCCCCCTCCTCCCCGGGCCATTACGCGTCTTCGGCAGGCTGGGGGGGGGGGGGGGAAGCGGCCCCGCCAGCGACACCCCCACTCCACCCCTCCATTGCCCTCCGCAGGCGCCCCGAGCCGGGCGGAGTGGGGTGGGGGAGAGAGAAAGAGAGAGAGAGATTTCGGCTGGGCTTGAAGGGGCTTCGCAAGTTGCGGAGCTCCGCCCCCCGCTCTGCACCGAGTGACAACAACAGCAACGCGCGCCGCGGCCGGAGGGAGAGCCGGGCGGGCGGGCAGAGCGAGCGGGCGGGCGGGCAAGAGCGCGCGGGGCGCGGCGAGAGGGTGGACCGCGCCGCCAGCAGCAGCAGCAGCAGCAGGAGCAGGAGCAGCAGCCGGCTCCGGAGCCGCAGAGCGCGGAGCGGGTCCCGCCAAGCAGCCGCCAAAGCCAAAGCAACAGCAGCCGGTGCTGGGCTCAAGTTGGCGCGGACCGTGGCGGGGCAGCGCCCGGAGCGCCCCTCGCCTTAACCCGGCTCCTCTGATGTGACCATGGCGATGCCGGCGCCGCTCATCCCCGCCGCGCAGCCGGCGCCCCCCCCGCCGGCGCCCCCCGCGCCCCCCGCGCCCCCGGCAGCCGCCCCCTCCCCGCCGCCCGCCCCGACCGCTCCGGCCGCCCCCGCCGCCGCCCCCACCACCGTCCCCGGCCTTTTCCGCCCGGAGCCCGGCGCGGCAGCGGCGGCGGCTGCTGCTGCGGCGGCAGCGGCAGCAGCAGCAGCAGCGGCAGCAGCGTCGGTTTCAGGAGGTGCGGAGAGCAGTTCGGGTCCTGGTCCGTGTCCGTGTCCGGCTCCCGTTCCGTGTCCGGGCGCGGCAGGCGGCGGCGGCCCCCCGACGCCTTCGGGCAAGCCGGTGTACTCGACGCCTTCGCCGGTGGAGAACACGCCGCAGAACAACGAGTGTAAGATGGTGGAGCTGCGAGGCGCCCAGGTGGCCTCCTTCTCGGTGGAGGGCTGTGAGCTGATCTGCCTGCCACAGGCCTTCGACCTCTTCCTCAAGCACCTGGTGGGCGGCTTGCACACGGTCTACACCAAGCTCAAGCGCCTGGAGATCACGCCGGTGGTCTGCAACGTGGAGCAGGTGCGCATCCTGCGCGGCTTGGGGGCCATCCAGCCCGGCGTCAACCGGTGCAAACTCATCTCCAGGAGGGACTTCGAGACGCTTTACAACGACTGCACCAACGCCAGGTGAGCGCCGCGGGCAAGAGGGAGCAGGCGAGGATGGGGGGGGGGAGGGGAAGAGGAGAGGGGGTGGTCTGCGCGTGGTGTGTGTGTGTCTCTGGGTGCGCGGGAATCCCGCGCGAAGCGACTCTCCGAGGAGTTACCGCGGCGCAGCGCCTGCTACCGCGCGGTGCAAAGTTGGGCACAGTCGCCGGGCTGGGGGGGGGGGTTGTCTTTGGGGGGAGGGGGTCTTCTGAAGGAGAGGCGGCATCCGAAACCCTTCGCTACAAGGAAGGGAGAGGGAGAGGAGGATAGAAGGAAGAAAGGACGGAAAGAGGAGGAAAGAACGGAAAAAGAAAAAAAGAGAAAGGAAGGAAGAAGGGAAAGAAAGAAAAAGAAAGAGAGACAGAGAGAGAGGAAGGAAGGAAGAAAGAAAGAAAGAAAGGAAAGAAGGAAGGAAGGAGGTACAGAAAGAAAGAGGAAGGAAGGAAAGAAAGAAAGAAAGAAAGAAAGAAAGAAAGAAAGAAAGAAAGAAAGAAAGTTGGAGGTGGGCTGGGGGCTGTTGAAAAGTTCCGCGTCCAGTTCCGAGTTTTTGAAGTCTTTTTAAGTCTTTATCCTTGGCGCCGCGGGTCCCTTTAAAGTCTTTCCAAACCGCCCCCGCGTTTGCTTTCCCTTTACGCGTTTAGTAAGAGGAGAGAGAGCGACAGAGAGAGAGAGAGAGAGAGAGAGAGAGAGAGAGAGAGAGCGCTCTCCCTGGACCAAAGAGAAAGGCAGGTAGACCGATTCCTCCTTTCTCGGGCCGGGTCGCGAGACCCCTGCCCGTCCCGCGATTGCGGTTCCCTCCGCCGCAGCTGAGCGGGGTTCTCTTCGCGTTCCGGTACCCCCAAAAGAGTCTCTAACACGCGCGGCAGGCAGTTCAGAAGAGTACTTAAGACAGAGCCGGCGCCTTTCCAGACGGGACGAAGCCTTCCCGCTTGGCAGCTTCGCCCTGCGGCTCTCGAAGGACGCGAATTACACCGATTTTTATTTATTTGTTTAAATTTTTTTTAGCAGTTTTGGGGAACCCCCGGTGCATAACTCGGGAGTGGGATCTGTGTTAAAATCGCTTTGCTCTAGTAAGTTTTCATCGTGCGTGTCAGCCTCCAAGGTCTTGTGAAATCTACCTCCATCCTCACTGGGGTTTTCTCACACAAATCCGGCCAAAGGGGTAGGGCAGGGCATGGAACAAGGGGGGGGGGAATTTTGGGAACAGCTGAGGAGGGGGGGGCGTCAAGAGGGGGACAGAGATAGCTTGTGCTGGCAGGGATTGATTTAAGGAAAAAGGGGGGTCAAAAGGACTGCCAGGCCATATCTATAAGCTTTTACCCAGCCTCTACCTAAAAATGCATGCTAATTGGGGGTTTAAACCCCTCAGAGTTGTGAGAATTGTAATCTGTGTAAGGGTTGAGAAATATAATCCATAACCCTCCTTTTGCACCTATAGAGACAGCCTGTAAAACAGATTTTCCATAGGTCTGGCTTTTCACATATGTCAACAAGACATATTTTGAGAGTTCACTGCTTTGACAAAGACAGATAATTCCTGGACATAAGGTGGTTTTTCCCCCCACCCTTATGAATTAGTTAAAGGGCTATAGAACATATAACAGTCTTTGCATTTATATCACAGATGTCACTTTGCTCCAGAAAGTTACACATATTTTATACTTTGTTTCGCGGCTAAGAGGATCAACGACAAAGTCGATTCCAGTTTTGCTTTAAACTGAGTTGCTGTAAGAGATGCTTAATATAAGGTGGATTAAAAAGCAGCCATATATTCAAGGTGTGACATATAGCCAAGTAGAGTGGGTTTATTTTCATTTAACATATTTGAAATGGAGCAGCAATTTGAGTTTGGTCCTGATAGATCTTCTCTGTCTTAACTAAGTGAAATTATAAGGGGGGGGGGTGGAGTGGGGGGGAGGAAACAGATTTTGGGATAAGAGCACAGTAGGCCTTTCTAATTTGCATGTCCATCTTTAATGAACCGAATTATTTAAGGGGAACAAAGAGTAAGAAGGCGCGTTTGCAAAGGCAGGGGCGAATTTGTTTTTATGCAATTATTATTATTATTATTATTTTTTAAAAAAATAAGTATACGAGATGACTCTTTTTCTCTCCTTACTTGATGGCTAAAAATTCTGAGGGTCAAATGTCCTGCGAAAACTTTTTGGGGAACAAACTAGTATCTCGGCACCTGCTTTTTTTCTGGTTCCAGAATAGGTAAATTAAGTGGGGGGTGGGGAAGGACACTGCCCTGGCAACAACTTGACAGCACATTTCCTTCCTAAACGTTGTGGCTCTGGGGAAGGGAGCCCCTTGGTTATCTTCAAAGCAGAGTAGGTGGGCATCCATCCATCAACCGCTTAGGGAAGGTTGAAAGGATCACTTCTGCAATGGGGTGGCTGGGGTTCATAGTCTCCGGGTGGGGTGGGGTGGGGGCTTCCATCCCTTTGCTTTTCTGCTCTTTTGCTGCCGTACGCTTAGTGGGAGGGGAAACTAGCTTGTTTTCCCACCACCAAACTTTTCAGTAGACTTTTCCCGATTATTCTGATGCCCTTTGTATATGTAACTCACCAGCCGGAAGTGTGTTCAAGTAATTGTGCAAAGAAGAGAGAGAGAGAGAAGCCAACAAGGAGGTGTGTGTATGCCTTGGTGGGCTGCCTCCCGACAGAGGGGGTCCTCTGGGAAGCCCCATTTGCGGGGAATTGTAGTGCCTCTTTGAAAGCCACTAGTGATGGGGCTCCCATAACTTCTGAAGGCAAGCTGTTCCATTGTTCTCGCCGTTAGGAATTTTTCCTCCCCTTAGTAGTAGGTTACTTCTCTCCTTGGTTGGTTCCCAACCGACCAAAGGAGGATCTTCTGTTTTTTCAAGAGGCAACAAAATGTTTTAGAATTGGGATCGAAGCCTGTGGGTGGTGGGGAATTGAGATGGGAGAGAGGTTAATGAGTTCAAAACAAAAGAAGTCACGTTTGTAGGATTTACATGGAAGGTAGACCTGGGCACTGCTTCTTCCTTCCCACATTGTCTATCTTTATTTCTTTTTTTTTAACTAACGAACCCGTGTGAGAAACTTTGGATGAGGTTTTCACCAAACTGTTGCTGACGTTTTGCCCCGATTTGAGGGTGTCGAATACAACCGTCCATGATGCATTTTGCTTTATTGATTCCTTTAAAATAAAATAAAAAGCTTGGGGAATTTTGCCTTTTTGGGGAAGGATTGGTCAGAGGGGGCTCAATTGAAAGAGATCCTTTTTGTAAGGAGAGGGACAGATAAGCAGAGATACACAGACAATGGTTTCTAAGATTGACTGTCCAAGAATATTCTAAATAAGGCAAAACAATAACTGGGGCGGGAGGGACCACAGTAAAGGTTGTAATCCCATGATTTCTCTCCTGCACAGTCTGCCATGATATTATTAGAGTGTGTTAAGACATTCAGTTGAGGTTCATGATTGATTGGGACCCTCTGAAAAAAAATTGGACAGATCCTTGGAGTTTGAGTGAAATGTAACCTGGGCATTAAAAAAAATGTGTGGGTTTTATTGGAAGCAGATCCCACAAGGGGTCTTTTCCACCCCCCACCCCAGTGTGCCCAGAAATGCAGGACCCCCCCATCTGTCAAAGGATAACCCAGCACAAATTATTGATGTATTTTGATGCTTGAATCTGACACTGTAGGTAAGGCAAATTGGTTGATCGAAAGCATTTCTCAACAGTTTTTGAAGTAGAAAACTTTATCACGCGAAAAGACCCCATCTTGCCCAAATATAGCAAAAAAAATTTTTTTTGCAAAGCATTTCCCTCTTTTCCATCACTGCCGGCGATTTTCAGGGACATGTATACATAGATGCACTCCCCCCCCCCCCAAAAAAAATTCTCTCTGACCTCCCACTTCCCCCACATTCGATTCAGAAACCTGATTCCATTTTGGTTGTTTCATTTTAAAAGATAAGTTGTGACCAGTGGATATTTGTGGCTGAATTAAAGTGCAGTGCCACAGTAACAAATGCACTCTGGTTATTTGTACCTTTCAGCAAGTTGACAACTGAACAACATTTTTTTTTGAGAGGGAAGGGAAGTGCTGTGAGTGTTGTATACAGTGAGACTAGCTATTTAGTCCCCAGCTCAATCCGATGTCGTTTCAAGAAACATAATAATTTGTCATGAATGATATCCTAATTTACTTCCTTGTTTTGATTCATTAGGCCTCTGTTGCCATCAAATACTTATAAAAAGTGTTACCCTTTCAAGGAAAATTCCGCCGTGTGGTTTATAATCCAGAGGCTCCCTTGTTCTCCTTACCCACATAGCATGTTGATTCTCATCTGCTCATCTGATGCGAGGCTTGTTTTAATAGGAAAGCCTTCACATGGATTTAAGCAGAGGGAGCTCTGTCTTAAAGGCAGATCCTTCTGCAAAATGGAATACAATTTCCCATTCTGGTTTGTTTTACTTATTTTATTTTACACATTTATTTTTATTTTACTTAGAAGCTTTGAAAGGTGGACTTCACATATGTGAAACTAGATTGGGACTGAAACATGTAGAAAGAAAGAAAGGAAGGAAGGAAGGAAGGAAGGAAGGAAGGAAAAAGAAAGAAAGAAAGAAAGAAAGAAAGAAAGAAAGAAAGAAAGAAAGAAAGAAAGAAAGAAAGATTGTGAAGACCACTAGTGGACTGGGAAAAGCAAGTAACGGTAGATAGACAGAATGTACTCCCCCTGAATAATATGTGGGAATAAAATTTAGGAATGAAAATAGTGTTAATGTAGAAGAGGCATGCCAGTGTGAAGGAACTAACAGAGAATGAACGGAAGAAGAAACACAAAATAGAGATGATATATCTGTCTAATAATCAGCAGAAATGGACCTGAAAGATTAGTTTTCAGAATTGTGATGCTAAAAGCTTTAAATTTAGGCCATTCATGCACACATTTTGGCCACCTGGGAATGTGAAATAGCCTGATTTGGAAAGCTGTTTCTTTGGGAAATCAACTTAGATGGGTAGGAACCTAAATGTATAAAATTTTCTTCTTTCTCAAGAAAAACAACCCAGTTGCCTTTTGAAGGAAAAAAAAAATTGAGACAATTATGACCTGGATATGGCTGAGAATCTCCACAGACATTGAACCTAAAGTATAGTATCCATATCAAGACTCTCAATTTAATTAGTTTATGAGTTCAGATGACCAGCTTCTGTTTGGGGTGATCACCAAAACCCCAGTGAAATAAAGAAGTGGATTTATTGGTTTGAGAACTCCTTAACACAACTTTTGTGAATGTTGCTATGACTCAGTCTCTTTTCTTGAAATCTCCTTGGGCCAAGAACCACTCTTTCCTAAGCCAACAAAGGTTATGTCCTTTAGTCCTATTGCTTCTTGTCCAGGAAAGTGTTGAAGAAGAAGCCTAATGGAACTGAGGATTTAGGAGAGATGTTCATAATTTATTTTTATTTATTGTGGTCAAGAAAGGAACTTATGGATTTTGGAGGACAATATGCTAAGAGATTGCACAAATCTTTGCGTTCTTTGAAACCACAACTTGAAGATATGCTAGCTAGACAGATAATATTTATTGGTGCACCTCATACCTCAGTGTAGTCCCAGTTTTTTATTTAAACATCAAAACGCTGTTCAAACAACAGGCTTACGTTACGTGATTTATGAAGCAGATATTTTATTCTGGAGCAAGTGAGATTTCACTCAACAGCTGAGTATGTTCTTAGATTTATTGATGGCAGACAGGTAAAAAGAACAAAAGTGCCTACAAAAATATGCTTTCTAAATGGAACTGTGAGTCCTTTTGCCACGATAATATTTATACAGCATTTATTATATTTATACTAATAAACATTCTGATATTTATATTAGGAGTTACTTGCTTCCCCCCCCCTCCATTTTTACCCAGCGCATTTGGGAATATGGAATACAAATTATACTGAACGTAGTTGCAAAGTTAATTAAATAACTGCAATCTAACTTTCCACTCTAAAACAAGGTGAATGAGTTAAAGGGTTAGGAAGATAACCTGAATTCACACTTAAAAGTGTATCCTTATCATACAATTTTGTTTCATTGGGTACTTACCTGCTTTTTGCGTGACAAAAAAAATATAGACTCATCTTTTGGCTTAGAAAATAAACTCTGCCATATTTTTATCCTTTGGTTATACTAAAGAGCTTGAAAAATTCACACTGATACTGACCTTTAATAAATCTCACAGCCCACTGGTCCCACTCATGCAATTTTAAACATGCCGATAATCTGCGAAAAGCAGCTAAAACAAACATATTTAGGACAGTCAAGGAGCAAAATGTCTCTTGCCCGTGTGCAATTTGTAGTCGGTTATTATTCTCACTTTTCATACAAAGAGAGGTTTGTGTTTGTGTTTATTCTGGATGAATCATGTTGTCTTTTGCCAGGAAAAAAAGATGAAACAAACCCGAATTCAAAACTAAATGTTTTCAAACAATGTAGCAACATAACTGCAGTCTTAAGCCAATTGAATTCAGGAAGTTTACCTTACAATACAATGGTAGTCGAACAGAGAATCAAATCTTTACCAATTGAAGGAGTAAATCAATGTATATTTGTGTATGTAATCATATCATCTGTTTGACTTTTAAACTGGTGAAAATCGATTGATACAATGCTGAAAATTTAAGTATAGTGTTAAGATATGGAGTGTTCTTGGTTAACTTTTAAGGAACTGTTGCAGGATCTCTATATTGACGTTTACCTTGGATGATGTACATGCTTAAATATTTGTCCAAAATTTTCAGTTTAGCCTTATACCACGAGCCTACACCTGTATAAAGATGATTAAACAGTTCTCCGAAATCTACATATTCATTGTGTGGAATTTTGAGTGCCCTGTATATTTTGTAATCACTAATGGAAATGGAGAACTTGCATCAGAGATGCATGTTCTTTTATTTCAAATTATTCCCTTGATTTATGAGTTTAACGTGGCAGTGGTATTAATTAACTGCCAGTAAATGCACACACACATACACACAAACAAGATGTTTAATAAATGCCTATGCAAAATGCTCTCTGCCTCTTCTTGCTTGAGGATGAAAATATCTGGAAATGAAATGGGAACGAGGAGAGGGTGGTAACACAGTATCCTTGTCAGTTTAACATCACATATTCAATGGCTGGTGGGAGGCACAGAGTGGCATTGGATTATTTTGGCCGGGTCGAGTGATTTAAAATCAATATTTTCCCCATCTGTTTTCACATTCCGTTCAGGGTTTTTAAGACAGATTTCTATGCAAATCTGCATGCGGACACCAGTTTTCTCCTCCTACAAGATAACTCAAAGTACAGCAACATTGCATGGCTTGGCATCAGCTAACCCCCCCCCCCCAAAAAAAAAAAACCCCGATGGTTAGTTGCTTAAGGGGACATTTCTTGACAAGCATTGACTTTTAAAGTCAGTATGTGGCCAAAAAAAAAAAGGTTGGGGGAAAGATGATTGGAAAGAAGTGATTTCCCCCCCCCCCCCTATCAGACACATTTAAAAGGAGTAGGACACGTTTCATGTTTTGATATAAAGGGATGGAAGTTAGAAGATCAACATATGCCAGAATTTGGGTTATACAGCCAGACTGGGTGCAGCTCTGTTTGCACCTGAAGTAATCCTTTTAAGTAAGCACGTTTGAAAAGGTTGATTTTATTTTTATTGGTATCATCGTTCGCGTTTTATTGAAACCCACTCGGTGGAACTCTGTCTACAGCCCGTGTTTCTTAGATCTTAAATAAGGTTAATCTTTTAATATTAATTCTTCTGCTTGTCAGCTTGATTCATTCCAGTTATATTGAGCCTGGAATCCGAAGACTGTTATTTGCATGAGTTATGAATCTGTTGATAGTATTCTTCACTCATGAACCTTTTTCTTTTTTTTCTTTTTAAATGAGGCTTGATGACTTGTTAATGATTCTTAGTTCAGATGGGATTTTAAAAAGTCAGTTTTGTGTGAAAAATAAGGCGTACTTCACTGTGTGGCATAGCTTTCATTTTAGGAAGCAATTTTTTTTAAAGACTATGAAAAAGCATGTTAAACATTTATGATGCAGCTTGTGAAAGCTCAAATACAAACTCACTTATTTGTATCCTGCTTCTTACTTTCTTGTTCTGCCTCGCTGGCCTTCTTTTGTGTCTGTCCTTTGAGCTTCTTACTCCTACACAGTTCCAGATGTGGGATCCAGTTGGGGATGTTGGGCTCTGAAATCACAGATTCTGCCTTAAGCACGATAATACTGGTATCTATTGAATTGATCCCAAGAGATCTCATTTAAGGATGCACACTTGCAAGATTAAACATTCTGTTTAGAAATAAGTTGGAGTAACTTACAATAATTAGAAGTATGCACCCTTCTTTGGAAAACTTGTAGATCACCTTGAAAGACTATATTGCTTTAATACATATTTTTTATCTTTTTCTTCTGCTTGATTTCTGGATTACCCTTGAATTATTCTTTATTTAATCAACATCCAGTGTCTTTAGAATTCTTTTTTTTTCAGAAAAGGGAATAACAATTTCTGCCAACAGTTTGTAACTGATACCAGCTCATATAGGTTTTTACCTTTCCTTATTATTTCTTATTTCTCAATACTTCTACCGATGGAAAGTTGAGCCACGCTCAGAATAATATTATTCTCTATTAGAGAACTCATTCCTTTTCTCTGTTTTAAAATGCTAACTCGGTTTAATCAAACTGGCATTTTAGGATTCTGAAACTTACTTGCCATTTCTCAAGAGAGAGCCTTAATAGGTGTCAGTTTTACTGTTTTTGCCTTTAGGGTAGTTCTGTTCGACATTCACATTGCTTAAAATATTCTAATAATTAGAAGGGTTATTATTTTTTTGCTGTATCGTCTCTGTGGTTGTCGTAGCTTGCTGGAATTGGAGTTTTTTACGATGCAAAAAAGAGGTTGAGACTCCAGAAAGAAAGCAGAGAAGAGCAACACATATGAAGAACAGTTGCAGCAACTGGGTATGTCTAGTTTAATGAAAAGAAGGACTAGGGGAGACATGATAGCAGTCTTCCAATATCTCAGGGGTTGCCACAAAAAGAGGGAGTCAAACTATTCTCTAAAGCAGGGGTCCCCAACCTTTGCAACTTTAAGTCTGAAGGACTTCAGCGTCAGAATTCTGGGAGCTGAAGTCCTTCAGACTTAAAGTTGCAAAGGTTGGAGACCTCTGCTCTAAAGCACCAAAGGGCAGAACAAGAAGCAATGGGTGCAAACTAATCAAGGAGAGAAGTAACCTAGAACTAAGGAGAAATTTCCTGACAGTTAGAGCAATTCATCAGTGGAACAACTTGCCTGCAGAAGTTGTGAAAGTTCCAACACTGGAAGTTTTTAAGAAGATATTGGATTTCCATTTGTCTGAAGTGGTGTAGGAGTTCCTGCCTAACCAGAGGGGTTGGACTAGAAGACCTCCAAGGTCCTTTCCAACTCTTGTTATTCTATTTTTCTAGTCTTTGGTTATAACATTTTGCTATACACAAAAAAAGAGAGATGGAAGAGGGAGGGAATGACGATGAGGAGAAATAATTTGTCTGGTGTCTTCCCAACTTCAGGAGATCAAAGATGGATCAGTTGGACAAGCTAGGGCAGAGTCCTCCCCCCAACCTTTTGGGCACCAGGGACTGGTTCCATGGAGAGAGATTTTTCCGTGGAATCAGAGTGGGCGTGGTTTCACATGCTGCCTGCATCCCATGGATGGGGGCTTTGCTCGTTTACGTGGCCCCTTTTCTGGAATCCTGTGGCTCGGTGTCAGTCCATAGACCAAGGGGTGGAGGTTGTACATTCAGGACTACAATATTTTTCGGAGTATAAGATGCACCAAGATTTTGAAGAAGCAAATAAAAAAAAAGTCTTTGCACTCTGCAGACTTCCCAAAAACAGCCCATTTTGTGTGTGTGTGAAAATGGCCCCTTTTTTCATCAAAAAAGGGCCTGCATAGCCTTTAGTGCTCCTGGGGGATTGGGGGGGGGGGAGGGAGCAAAATTGAGCAAAACCGGGCCATTTTTCGCTCATTTCTGCCCTCCCCAGCCCCCAGGAGCACTCTATAAGCCTCCTAAAGGCTCTGCATGGCCATTTTGGTGAAGGGAGCAGGGTTTCGGGAAGTTACAAATGCTGTATTCAGTGTATAAGACACACCCAGATTTTCAGCCTCTTTTTTGAGAGAAAAAGGTGCGTCTTATACTCTGAAAAATATGGTAACTAGGATGACCCCTTGTCTCTCATTCTGCAGTGGGTTATGCATTAAAGCACTGGGTATGGCTGTGCTGCTGTCCATTGTCCCAATTCATACTGAACCAAATGCCGGTATCGGCAATATGTGGCATCAGCCAAAAAAGCTAATGCAACCCTTGGTTGTATAAACCGAGAATAGAATCAAAATCACGTGACGTATTAGATCCACTTTATACATCCTTAGTAAGGCCACACCTGAAATACTGCAACCAATTTTGGTCACCATACTACAAAACGGATGTCAAGAGACTTGAGAAAAAGTTCAGAGAAGAGCAACTAAGATGATCAAAGGCCTGGAGACTAAAACATAGGGAGAATACAAAGAGAGCTCAACTTGTGCCATTATTTTCCAACCTCTTCAGCAGCAGCAGGGTAATAAGCTAGTGTGTTGTGTTGTGTGTATTTCTTTGTTTGTATAGTATGTTGGCATATGTTCTACTCTGGGCCATGTGACCCAAAGGGATGGGAGCTTAGAACAGGCAAGTCACTGCCCCTAGTCACAAGACAAATGGTGTAAATCATGACATACATACCCCATTAACATTAGTTCCTTCCATCATTACCATTGGGTTAGAAAGAGTAAAAACAAAAGTTTGCATTTGTTCAGCCTTTGAAAAACTATCTTGTCAAACTTTCAAATCATGCTGTTCAACTTGCACATCTTCTTTTTCTGCTTTGGCTAATGTATTCTTTTTTTAAAAAAATTATTTTATTTTATTTTAATACAAACGTACTGTCTTTCGTTAAACAGTGTGTTGGCTGGGTACAAATATTTTTGATTAATTAACCATAATATGGTTAATGTATTCTAGTAGCATACAATCAAGAAGAATATTTTCGAAAGGATAAGGTGACATTTACCCTACAAACAGAATAATAATATATATATATTTTTAAAAAAGAAAAGTAAAACACATTGGAGTTTTATTTTGGGGTTTTAAAAAGCTTTGTAGAAGTGTATTTGATGTAATTGGGAGTTGCCTTTGAAAACATCAGTATCCCAACTCTGGCAGCCGAAGTCCACACATCTTAATAGCAATAGCAATTAGACTTATATACTGCTTTACAGTGCTTCACAGTCCTCTCTAAGTGCTTTACAGAGTCAGCCGCTTGCCCCCAGCAAACTGGGTCCTCATTTTACTCACCTCGAAAGGATGGAAGGTTGTGTCAACCTTGAGCTTGGTGAGATTCGAACTGCCGAACTGCAGCTAGCAGTCAGCTGATGTAACCTGCAGTACTGCCTTCTCACCACTGCGCCAACTCAGCTCTTAATCTTAATCTTAAATTGCCTAGTTTGGAAAAAAAATACCCCCATAGAACACTTTTGGGTACCACTCAAAGTTGCCCACTCAACTCTGGAGCTGTGGAAAAGTTGGTACGGTTGTCATTATTGTTTTTTCATGACTTTTGCATTATATCAGCAAATGGTGAGCCGCTGTGTGAGACAGAATGCTGGACTGGATGGGCTGTGGCCTGTTCCAGCAAGGCTATTCTTATTCTTATAAGAATTTGATGATTGAGCAAAAGATCTGTTTTGGACAGTAATTGCAATAATTAGCCCACATCAAAGTATCTTTTAGAAATGAATTCACAGCCACTGTACCATGTTGTGTAAGAATGATCATAGATTTGCTCAATATAGCAGTACCTCGACGTATGGAGCCCACAATGGAGCCCGGCATGTCTGTTGCTCAGTGAGACGGTGGGTGAAGTGGGTTTTGTCCCACTTTACAACATTTCTTGCCACAGTGGTTCAGTGAATCATTGCAGCCGTCAAATTAGTCACACCGCTGTTAAGTGAATCCAGCTTCCCCCATTGACTTGGCTTGTCAGAACGTCACAAAAGGGGGCGTTGCAACCATCACAAAATAAGACACAGTTCCCGAGTGTCTGAATTTTGATCATAGGGGATGTTGCAGTGGCCATAAAAATGAACCTAAGTGGATTTTTTTTTGGGTGCCATGGTAAGTTCAAATGGTCACTAAGTGAATTGTTATAAGTTGAGCAGTACCTGTGTTTGGTAAACCAGGCAGAAATGATGTTTTTATTTTCCCTTCGGGGAGCGTCCTCTTAAATTCAGGGTCGACTATTTTAAAACAGAATAGAGCTGGAAGGAACCTTGGAGGCCTTCTAGTCCAGCCCCATGCTCAAGCAGGAGAACCTATACCATTTCAGATAAGTGACTCTCTCCTCTCCTCTTAAAAACCTCCAGCGATGGAGCCCCCATGATTTCTGAAGGTAATTTTGGGGGGGGGGTATATATGAGAGTTGACAGTTATTTCTCCTTTATCATCTCCTCTGTCTCCATATCCATAGAATATGGTTCAGTGGTGGGATTCAAAATATTTTACTACCGGTTCTGTGAGCATGGCTTAATGGGTGTGGCATGGCATGGTGGGTGTGGCTTGGGGGCATGGCAGGGGAAGCATACTGTAAAATCCCCATTCCCTCCCCACTCCAGGGGAAGGTTACTGCAAAATCCCCATTTCCTCCCAATCAGCTGGGACTCAGGAGGCAGAGAATAGATGGGGGCGAGGCCAGCCAGAGGTGGTATTTACCAGTTCTCCAAACTACTCAAAATTTCCGCTACCAGTTCTCCACAACTGGTCAGAACCTGCTGAATACCCCACCTCTGGTACGGTTGTGAGAAGCGCCATAATTAAACAGGCCACCATTAGTTTAGGTTCAAGAGTTTTCCTTCACTAGCCTGGAGCCCCAAAATCATCAGTGCCTGTCTCAAAACACAATACTCAATACACAATGCACAGCACCTGAATATTGTGGGGCGTGTAAGGAGATAGCAATAAGCATGAACGTCGAAACATTTCCCCAACTTTAGCATGCCTTCATTCATGCATACCTAAACACATTACTTAGCGTTATCATTGGCCATAAGGGAAAGCGGCATTCTTGTCTATCTCTTGTTAACTCTTGCGAAGTTCTTAAGAGAGATGTTTGAATAAATACTGACGGGATATGGTTTAATCAGGGAATATATTCCTTTTCGAAATGATGACACGCATGGAGGAATCTTTGGTATGCGGCTTAAGACAAGAAGGATTCAAAGACCCTTAAGATAATAGTAAATTCAAAGACCATTTCCAGATGTCACCGACTGTAGCAGCTGGTCCACCCCAGCTGAAGGAGCCTGAGGATAGAATTAGATGTTCTTCTCTAGAAATGGTGCCTTTCCTTTTATGTTGCTCTAAGGCAGGGGTCAGCAACCTTAAACACTCAAAGAGCCACAAATGTCCTAATTCTGGAGTCGACCGGAAGTCTGGTTCCCACACCATAGAGTCTCCTCCTAGCACGGTGTCCTTTTTCCTCTATCTGTCCTAATCAAAAGCCCTATCAATTGTGAAGCTGACCAACAAAAGGGAGCCACAGCAGATGGATGAAAGAGCCACATGCGGCTCCGGATGAAAGAGCCACATGGATGAAAGAGCATGTGGGCAAATGTGACTCCCGTAGGTTCTGCTGGTTTCTTCTGGGGCTTCCCCTTTCCATTTTTCTCTTTCTTTTTTGAAAAATAGTTAGGTGAATGGTCCACTTCTCTAGTCCTGAAATTGACTAGCCTGTTCCTACCTTAAGAGATGCAATTGTAATTGACAGGGTTAAGTTTTGGCATGTCTTCATCCTGCCCAGTTAGTGTTCTATCTTCTAATCTTGCACTACTTCTGCGAGTTACTCTGCGCTTGACTATTTGATGGTGCATTGAAAGATAGTCATGAAACTGAAGTTGAATGGATATAGACCCAGCTCCCAAGCAATTTGGCATTGCATTTATTGTACATTGGTGACAGCATTTCAAAAAGCTGGTGTGAAAAACCCTTGATGGCATCCCAACCTTCTATGAATGGGAAGTAAACAAAACAAAACCAAAAACAAGAGCATTTTAGAGGTGGAGCTCTCGCCTCCCAACCAGGAGGTTGTGAGTTCAATTGTAGGTAGAGGCAGATGTAGGGTCTCCTGCTTGGGCAGAAGGTTGGACTAGATGACCTGCAAGGTCCCTTCTAACTCCGTTAATCTGCAAATAATCTGCAAAAAAAGTCTGCCCCTAATTAAGACACTTTCTCCTGCTGAAATATGCAGGAGTGATTGAGATATTGATGGAAGCAAGTTCAACGGTTTTGCAAATATATGCCTTTGCTGGATTTTCTTTTTTCCATTCAATATCCTACGAGAGAGAGAGAGAGAGAGAGAGAGGGAGGGAGGGAGGGAGGGAGGGAGGGAGAGGGAGGGAGAGAGGGGGGGAGAGGGAGAGGGGGGAGAGAGAGAGAGAATAATTAGTGTAGGACAGGGCCTTCTCTTCCCATCGCCTTGCTCCTTCTTAAGATGAGAGCTAGTTCCATGGAGAAATTCATAAATGTGTCTTTTCCTTCTTCTGCCTCCGATGCTACGATTGACACAGGGTGAAGAATTTCTGCTCTCTCACGTTGATAGAAGTCTAGACCAGAGATGGCTAACCTTTTTGTTGTTGGGTGCCAAAAATGTGAGCGTGCGTGTGCAATAGCTCAACTGTATGCCGGCACCCATAATGCAAAGCACGCCCCACATATGCACCACACTTCTCGTCTCCAGGCTGAGCTTGGTATTTCTTTGGGGGGGGGGCTGGGGGAGGCCATTTTCGCTATCCCCAGGCTCCAGGAAAGCCTCCGGAACCTGGAGAGTGTGAAAAACAGGCCCACTGGGTCAAATGAACTTCCAGTATTTATTTATTATTATTTATTTATTTTATTGGATTTCTAGACCGCCCCCTCTCCCCAAGGGGACTCGGGGTGGTGTACAGAAAAAAATTAAAACATGACAATACATACAAAGTTAAAATCGAATTAAATAACCCTGTACAAATTTAGAAACGTTAAAAACTGAACCCATTAAAACCGAATAAAACAATTTAAATTGCAGACTGGGGCGAGAAGCATAAATTAGGCCAAGTCGGCTTGATGAAACAGATGAGTTTTAAGTTTCTGGCGGAAGGAGCGGAGGTCCGTGGTAGTTCTGATATCAGGGGGTAGGTCGTTCCAAAGGGTCGGGCCCATCACAGAGAAGGCCCTTCCCCTGGGTGTCGCTCGCTGGCATTGCCTAGTGGATGGCACCCGGAGAAGTCCCTCTCTGTGGGAGCGAATCGGCCGTAGGGATGTATGGGGCAGGATACGATCCCGCAAATAACTAGGTCCTGTGCCATGGAGTGCTCTAAAGATGGTGACCAACACCTTGAAACTCACCCGAAAGGCCACAGGCAGCCAGTGCAGCTCGTGCAGGAGCGGTGTTACGTGGGAATATCTAGTAACTCCCAAAACTGCCCGCGCGGCCGCATTCTGGACCAGCTGCAGTTTTTGGTTGCACCTCAAGGGGAGCCCCATGTAGAGAGCATTACAGTAGTCTAGACAGGACTTCTGTAGACCAATTTCATTGTAATTTTTACAATGACAATAAAGATTATTATTATTATTATTATTATTAGGTCCATTTTTTGCCCTCCCCAGACTCCGGAGGCTTTCCTGAAGCCTGGGGAGGACAAAAATGCCCCCCCAGCCCGCCAGAAAGCTGAAAATCAGATGGCTGGCACACGCATGCGTGCTGGAGCTGATGGCTTACGTGCCAGTAGATATGGCTTCACATGCCACCTGTGGCACACGTGCCATAGGTTCGCCATCATGGGTCTAGACTCTTCAACCCATCTGGAATTCTCCACTCTTCCTTTTCCCCCACCCTCCTTAGCAGAAAGGATCTGTATATTTATCTGCCCTTCAATTATAGTGGCATTAACAATGTTGTGAATGGGGACTGCTGTGTGGTATTTTTCCTTTTTCAGGGGGGGAAAAAGCAGGCAGAATTAAACTTAGCACTCTTCTGGAGCATTCAAGTGGTTCCTGAACCTTAAGGGACAGAAACGTAAATTGAGTTTATAAAACCATAGAATTATATAAATGCTGGTTGCTTTTTTCTTTAAGGAAATGATAAAAACTTAATCCTTAAATGTTTGCATTCTTCAGAGCTGGACTTAATCAATCCCTCATGTCCAAGTCTGTTTCATTCTGCGTTCAGCGCAAGATTATTATTTTTCTTTCGGGGGGATGCGTAAGTCTCTTTCTGAGCATTTAGTCTTTAGACTTTACTCGCTGCTTTATGCTTTGTAGATAAAGGACTTCGGTGCCTTTAATCTCACTTTTCAATCCAGTGAATAGTAGAGTCTATCTGTTGAAAATTTGATCAGCCCCCATAATCACAAATTGCTTAGCTTGATAGTGATGATTTAGAAATAAACGCTGCAGAGCTGAAATTTAGTTGTGCGTTCCATGAAGTTCGGCAAACAGAAAAAAATATAATGTTCATGCTTTCGTTTCCCCTTTGGACAAACATGTTCCAGGTTGATTAAAATTTGATAGGGGAACAATCAGGAAAACAATTCCACCGCTTTAATTGGACAGAATCAGTTGTCTGTGTTTGGCTATTGTTCTTTTAACTGACGGGGCAGTTGCATTTCAAAGGAAGGTTCCAGATGGACCGATTAGGATGAGATACAATTTACTTATTTTTATTCGCTCAATATCAAGCAAAGATCCCCCAAAGTGTGTGAAATGCGTTAGAAACCCTGAAGTGAAAAGTAACTTAAAACTGATAGGATACCATTGAAAAGAGAGTTAAAGTTTTGGCTAACTTTTAAAAAAAAAACTCTTTAAGATATAGAAACAAAGTAGACTAGCTGGAAAAGTACAACAGCGTCCGTTTCACTAAAAGCCCAAAACAAAAATGAGCATGCTTTTAGCTGGTGTAGAAAGTTTAAGAGCCAGCCGTGTGCAGCAGCTGCCAAAAAAGCCAACACAGTTCTAGGCTGCATAAATAGAGGGATAGAATCAAGATCACGTGAAGTGTTAATGCCACTTTATAATGCCTTGGTAAGGCCACACTTGGAAGACTGCATTCAGTTTTGGTCGCCATGATGTAGAAAAGACATGGAGACTCTGGAAAGAATGCAGAGAAGAGCAACAAAGATGATTAGGGGACTGGAGACTAAAACATATGAGGAACGGTTGCAGGACCTGGATATGTCTAGTTTAATAAAAAGAAGGACTAGGGGAGACATGATAGCAGTGTTCCAATATCTCAGGGGTTGCCACAAAGAAGAGGGAGTCAAACTATTCTCCAAAGCACCTGAGGGTAGAACAAGAAGCAATAGGTGGAAACTAATCAAGGAGAGAAGCAACTTAGAACTGAGGATAAATTTCCTGACAGAACAATTAATCAGTGGAACAGCTTGTCTCCAGTAGTTGTAAATGCCCCAACACTGCAAGTCTTTAAGAAGATGTTGGATAGCCATTTGTCTGAAACAGTATAGGGTTTCCTGCCTAGGCAGGGAGTTGGACTGGATGACCTCCAAGGTCCCTTCCAAATCTGCTATTGTATTGAATTGTATTGTATTGTATTGTATCATCTGGACTTGAATTGAGTAGGTGGAGATGCCATCACTGGGATGTTGGTTGTAAGAATGTAGCTGTGATGTAGCTATCTTAATGTCTACTCATGTGGGTCTGGGGGTTCACACCTGACTAGAGCAGAGGCGATTTTCATCAGAAGGTATCTTGCTAGAATTTTGGTAAGGAAGAGTTACATATAGGAACTGTTGTCATCTTATGTTATCCCATTATTAAGCCACATGGGGCTTTAGGTGTGATTGCAAGTACTTAAGTATCCCTCTGTAGAAAGCTGTGAGCCTTCTGAATCAGGTGGAATGTCCTTGCAGTCCAGTGGTACATCTGGATTCACCTGTTTACAACAATTTACAGTTTGAAATTTGGGGATGGGTTGTTACGTTTTTGAGGTTCTTGTATCTCGAAGCATGATACATAGCTGACCTTGTACTCTTCTGCTATTTGGTCTTCAGTGCTGATTGAGTTCTCAGAGACAGATTAGTCGCTATACTCTGGCTGACGCTCAGATAAAGAAGCGTGAACTTGTTCAGAATCTGACAGTCTAGAATTGATATCATAAATCCAGTTGAGTTGGGACAATGGTTTCTTCATTTGGGCTTGAATTGTATTAGCATGGAACCAAACTTCTTTATACCTAAGATGCCTTTCCAGTGAGTGACTCGTTGTTAGTTGTGAAGTCATGTCCAACCCATTGCAGCCTCATGAACAACATTCCTCCTGTCCTTCCTGTCTTCTACCATCCCCCAGAGTCCATTTAAAATCACGCCTACTGCTTCAGTGACTCCATCCAGCCACCTCATTCTCTGTTGTCCCCTTCTTCTTTTGTCCTCAATCTTTCCCATCATGAGGGTCTTCTCCAGGGAGTCCTTCCTTCTTATTAGGTGGCCAAAGTATTTGAGTTTCATCTTTAGGATCTGGTCTTCTAAAGAGCAGTTATGGTTGATCTCCTCTAGGATTCACTAGAAAGACACTTGCTATGGGATACATATTAGAAAGCTCTGATGACATTTCTGGACAGCTACTTGAGCTTGAAACAGCTTGTTGCCATGTGTAGAGTCCTCAAACTCATGTTTGCACATTTTCTCATTGAAAATTCACCATCTGCAGCCCAACTATCACCTGTCCTGCTTAATTGGCCATAAGTCAGATAAGAAGCCAGTCAAAGAAAGGAGTGGAGCTCTGCATTAGCTATTTGAGAGAACTTTTAATGGAGCAATACTTTGTAAAATGTTGTTGTTTAGACATCCAGAAGGACCTCTTGAGGTATCTGTGGTCTTTTTGTATTCAACATGTCAACAGGGTTAGGTTAACTGAGCCTTTGGCTCAAGGCCCTAACCCTTGTCATTTTGTCTAAGGGGTGATCAGTTTATCAACTGCTGTCTGTCCTAGATTTTGAGATACTCAAGTTGCATCTCAATGCTATTAAACTTCTGAATTCTTCGGAATTCAGTCATCAAATCTAACCCTTCTAGGATTATGAACATAGAATTTTTTTTTTCAATTTCTGTACTCCTGGGTAGAACAGGTAGGCATGTGAACCAACAATGGTGAACAGCATTTATTTGCTGAGTTATGTTCACATTAGTAATAAGGAAAGAACTGTCTCCAAGTTTATGGATCAAAACACCACCTTTTCATATAAACTGACCATTGGGACTCCTTGATACATAATATGAAGATTAATTTCATCTGAGGTTGATGCCCAGTTTGAGATTTTTTTTTAAATAAAAATGGGATGCAGTACATAAATGATACAAATAAAGACTTAGAAGGAATCCTACAAGACTTATCTGAGGGACTTATCTGAATCCTACAAGACTTATCTGAGGGACTTATCTGAATCCTACAAGACTTATCTCACTGGCCACATCCACCCAACCCCCTAAAGTGGGGAGGCAAGGAATGTTTCTGGTTGTGTCCCTTGAGGAGATACATCTGGTTGAACCCGGAAGAAAGGCCTTTTCTGTGGTGGCTCCCTCCCTTTGGAATATTATCCCTCTAGAGCAAGATGAAACCCATTAAAATGATTGATATGAGTGTGTGTTGTTACCAAGGTGGGCTTTTTACTATTATTTTACTATTATTTTACTATTATTTTACTATTATTTTACTATTATTTTACTATTATTTTACTATTATTTTACTATTATTTTACTATTATTTTACTATTTTTATTTTTTTACTTATTTCTTTTATATTGTCTTTTTATTTACTGTAACCCACCTTGAGTCTCTGTGAGCCAGTAGGCAGCAATATAAATTTTCCAAATAAATAAATAAATAAAAGTTTTATAACTTTTTCCAGTGTTGTGAATGACCCGGGTTTATTTCTTGAAATGCCCCCTTGCTTTTTATTTGTCAGGAGTCTTCTGCCATTTAGGTTCATTCAGTAACCCTGGAGTTAATGGTTAGCGAGAAACTTCTATGTGTTCTACATAACATGAATAAATTAATTCAGCCTCCGCATATCCGTACGTTCTTCTCTTTTATTTTCCCTTGAGCTAAATCATGCTAAAATATGGTTATCTTTCTTCAGAGGTTGTTCCAGCTGGTTGACTGTGTAGGTTGGCCATTTTTGTGCTTTTTCCTACCTCATACATGTCTTTTCTGAGACACAGTGATGAGCTCTATATACTATTCAACGTGTGTTAATTTCAGAAAAAACATGGTTTGGAACCAAGTGATTCTCCTTTTCTTTCCCAACATGATTTTTTTCTTTAAAAATGCAGATCAACTCTCATCTGCACAAAATGAACTGAAATAGGTTAAATCTGAGGAGCAGAGTGAGTACGTTTTCCATCTTGTTAACCAATAGTTTGGTTTGGGTTGTTAAGATTGCGTTAAGGCCAGCCACAGATCAATCTTTCTTTCTGAGGTGAGCAACACGTAGAAGATTCCAACCAAGTCCCGTTAATCAGTTCCAGAGCAAAGTGGGATATTAGCCAAATATCACTTTCCGAGTGGATTCGGTTGGTATGATATGATATGATGGTGAAGATACCAGGTTTATGTTCATATTTGGGGTGGGTGTGGGTAGGGAAATCACCTGAAGTTGGATTTTGTTTTCCTTCAAAAAGAAACATGCTTTTCCAAGTTTGAATTCCGAAATAGACATTCTATCTCCAGAAAAAGATAGATGACTTCCCACAATTATTGTAGTTTTTCATGGGCCACCCAGTCTGGAGAAGTGTTGAAATTTCCTTCACAGCCAAGACACCTTGCATGGTGAGGAATTCTGCAGTCAGCCTTCCCTCTCTGTTGCAAGTCATTCCCATGGGTGGTAAGCCAGCAGAATTCTGACATATATGAAGAAAGCTGGACTAAAACTAGGAATCCTTGTGTGTGTGTGTGTGTGTGAGAGAGAGAGAGAAAGAGAGAGAGAGAGAGATTGTAGTCAGTTTTTTAACCATTTCATTTAGCTCAATGCTATCTGTGATAGAAAGTTTCACTTGAGGAGGACAAGACGCACAAGTATGGTTAACTGGTGAGAGCAAATGAAACACAAAACAAAGAACAGCCACGACAACAAAACACAACAGTGGCATACTCATGCAAGAATTGTGGAAGCTTTAATTTGGTTTACCTTAAAAAGGAACTGTGTGACACTTGGGTAGAGTTGATGGGAAGAAAGAGGAGGAGGAGGAGGAAAAGAAGAGGATAGTATTGAAAAAGGGCTGTGACAGCAAAGCTGTGGTTTTGTTTTCCACAAAAGTTGTGTGTGATTTCAGGTACTCCTGGGAAATCTCTTGATCAGATTCACATCTGTTCCTGTCAAAGTGGGTGCTAAGATACTGGTCACCCAGCAACCATGTCCAAGAGGGAATTGAGCTGATAATAACTTCAAAAAAAAAAAAAAAAGGAATGACAGATGCTAGATTAGGATGAAAGACAAAACGCATGAAAAATGAGCTTGTTAGAATAAGAATAATAATAATAAAAATCGTTCAGCCACCTTCATGCAAATTATCGCGCAAACGTTCGCAGGCTGTAATTCCGGCTTGCCTGTGGATTGAGGAAAAATAAAGGACGTTTCTATATGCTCAAACGCTAAACATGTAATTTTTTTTGGTATCAATTAACATACAAGCTGCACCTTTCTAGTAACCCCCTCTCCCCTCCCCCCACCCTAAGATTAGGCAGCTGGGTATTTAATTGTAGGTTGCATTAAAAAAATCGCATTACTTGGTAATGTTTGCGAATCTTCCAAAGAGATCTATTGATTTTAATAGCAAGACAAACAAGTTGTCCTCTCTTAATTAAAATATTTAAGGCTGAATGCTTGTGCTCGCCGAGTCAATTCTGGTAGCACTCATTAATAAAAGATCATGGAATATGAGCTGAGCATGTTGTGGGCAAAAAGTGTTCCGTGGAAGTCGTCTTTTTTCTCCCTCCCTTTTCTTTTTTCCACCCTGCAAACATAAAAAACAGAGCCGTTTATTCCGACACGTGAATATTCAAGCAGGGGGCTTTGGCTTTCGGTATTATTATTATTATTGAAATCTTCACGTGTCAGTCAGCATTTAGAAAAGAGCCGATGAAATACCCTGATCGAGAGAGAAAGAGAGAGAGAGAGAGAGAGAGAGAGAGAGACAGAGCTTTCTGTGGCTTGGTTACCAGTGTCTAATGTGGTCACGTTCCGAAATTGATTTTCTTCAGAAATTAATTAATTTTTCATATCGCCCCGAGCTGCAGTTAAAAAGAGTGCATCCTTGTCTGTTTTTTTCAGAAATACTGCCTAATCATATTAATACCATTGCCCCAAGGATAAAAAGATAATTGTACAAATGCATTTGGAAATATGTATCGCTGAGTATTTATGATTGAATTATGCAAATGACCTAGCTCTCATCCTTTCCAGACCCAGATTGTCTAATTAGGATTGATATGCTGAATAGATGTTCCAGAATTTGAATACAAGCATGTCCAAAGAGCAGAAAATTGGAAATGACAAGGCTGAAATGTTGAAGAAAGTATCTTTCCTTTTTCTATTTCGCTAATATGGTGATGGGACGTGGTGTTTTTCCTTCGGCTGTTTTCGTGACTCATCTCTAGGTCCTAGAGTAAAGAGAGGGGGGGGGGGAAACTCACCCTACTTTCTGAAACAACACTGTTTTATAAATAACACAATGCTCTCTTTGTGCCCTTTCTCTTTTTCTCTCCCCTGTGATGTGATTGTTAAGGATGTTGTTAGGAATATGATCCTCCTTACAAAGATGGATTTTTTGTTCCTTCCTCTCCCCATTGTCTGTTTATATTTTTACCTCACAATATCTTCTAAGGATCATTCATTTAGTGCTGGTTTCTGAGCGATTCGTCTCTTGCTAATTTTGGAGTGAGCAATTCCACGTTTCACAAGAGGGACTAGGCACCCTTTTGGGGTGGTTTTTACTCAGCCCAGTTTAGCGCCGTTTTTTTTTTGAAAGATAAACTGCTGATGAGAGCCACGAACCTGAAACCTTAGTTAGTTTTGCAAACGCTTGTTGTCCTCCTTCCATTTCTGCCTCCGTTACAAACTCCAAAGTCGGCCCAAGCAAGGAACAAATAGACAGGATTTCAGCTATCATTAGTGGCAGAAGTTATCCCATCTGAACTCTAGAGGTTTTGTTCCACCATCTGCAGGATGATGGATTGCTGTGTTTAATATGTTTCAGCTTTTGTCCATCTTGGGTTGGACTGACAACATTATCAATGATTTCAGTTGCGATTAAGAATTTATCACTGCCTCTTGCAATTGGGCAGACGCCCTGGGTGTGTGTAATTATTTCCTGGGTACTTGGGCAGTTTAGCTTAAACATGGATGACTCATTTCATATTCTCACTCCCTCTCTCTCTCCCTCCCTCCCTCCCTCCCTCTCTCTCTTCAAAAATGCAACCCATGTTTAGAATCTGTCAAGAACAATTAATACTGCAGCTGGCACCTCCAAACAAGTGATAACAAGAATTTGGGGATTTCCCCAAATCTCTAGAAGAAATATTTCATTGCAAAAGTAGCGTTTCATCCTTCTGGTTTATTTCCCCCCCCACTTTGACTTGCTGAAGTCATGATGCACTCTGTGGATGCATATACTGTAGGGAGCATGTCATCATTTGTGCCTCTTTCTGTACTGAAATGTCGTCGCTGCTGGGGATGTAGTTTGCAGGCCATGCAAGGGTTGAATTAAAGCAATAAAACAGAACATGACATGTGTCACGGGACAATTTGAACACAGTCAAGTCCAAACAGCAAAGAAGTCAACCCAACAACCCACTTCTCGCTGTCTCTTCAGGATGATTTGTTCAACAGTACAGTGAGCAGGCTGTATAATTTTATACTTAGGGACAAGCAGGAATACAGAGGTTAAAACCCTAGGTTTTCAGAAGCCAATCAGCAAGAAATCAAAGTATTTTGCAGTGGGATTGACTCTCAAGAGTGGTCTCCAGACAATTTTCTCAGCTGCGATCCACTTGCTGAGGTGACAGGCTAAACTGGTGTCAGTTTTTCTACATTTGAATAGCATCAGTATACATTTGGAATTCCACTTTTTTTGTAGAAATATATGAATAACAGAGTAGGGAGGCGGTGGCTCAGTGGCTAAGATGCTGAGCTTGTCGATCGGAAAGGTTGGCAGTTTGATGGTTCGAATGCTTAGCACTGCGTAATGGAGTGAGCTCCCGTTACTTGTCCCAGCTTCTGCCAACCTAGCAGTTTGAAAGCATGTAAAAATGCAAGTAGAAAAATAGGAACCACCTTGGGTGGGAAGGGAACAGCGTTCAATGCGCCTTTGTTGTTTAGTCATGCTGGCCACATGACCACGGAAACGTCATTGGACAGCTCTGGCTCTTCGGCTTTGAAACGGAGATGAGCACCGCCCCCTAGAGTCGGGAACGACTAGCACATATGTGCGAGGGGAATCTTTACCCTTACCTTATGAATACAAGTACAAGTGTAATATGATATTATAATTAAGTTGGGCTACTGAAAGGGTATTTTGCACTGTCTTGCTGAATATTCATGAAAGGTTCCCATTTTTTTTATAGGTGAGGTTTTTATTTAAACAACCCTAGTTAATTGTAACATCCTTCATTTTCCCTACTTATGTCTGACTTCATTTTGCTCTTTCCAAGGGCAATTATGATCCTCAGAAATAGGAAACATTGTGCTAATTAAAAGACACCATTCTGGAAGCCAAACCTCAAAACTGGATTTTTTTTTCTTTTCTTTTCCCTTTTCAAGTTGCCTTGTTGCATCAAACACACCCTTCCTTTTATACGGTTTTGTCATTTGAGGAAATAGCTAACTGGCTTTAGAGCTATTTCTCGTGCAGTTTTCATAGGAAGTCAAAAGTTTGCATTTGTGAGCTGGGCTTAATTCTATTAAGTAAACAAGGTTTCCTTAATGCATTGTGGCTATCTCCAAATGATAAGCTGTAAGGGTCATTGACTTTGAATTATGTCAGATAAGGTCTCTATTAAAATACATCAAGTTTGGTATAAACCATAAGAGCAATAGTTGCACTAATCCTTAGAGACAGTAAGACCTTTGCAATTGATATCAATAATTGCAAAGCCTATTCTGAGTGAAATTTAGGCTTTCTATGAAGTAATAATAGTAATAATCTCATTTTGATAACCCGATGTTCACAGTGGAAATAATGTCACTGATGCATTAAGGTATGTATTCTTTGCAAGATCAAATGACCTTTTCTTCTACTAAAGCTACTCATGTGTTTCCACTGTTATTTATTTCTCTTAAGTCCTTGACTAGTCCAACTATTTGTCTTTCAAGCTTTTATTCCTCAAATCCTTAAGTTTGAGGATAACTCAAGATCTTGTCTCTGGTTTATTTCATCTTTTTAAAACCGCTCTTCTGGAATTAGAGTATGTGCCAGACTGCAGGAGATTAGTTTTATCCCAAACTCAAGATTGTGATTATTAGAAACCCACCACTAGTGCTGAATGGTTTTCAAATTGATTGATTCCATCCTTGGTTTAAATCACTGTATTGTAAGAGAGAGAGAGGGAGGGAGGGAGGGAGAGGGGGGGAGGGAGGGAGAGAGAGAGAGGAAGAGAGAGAGAGATGACACCAGGGCTGTCTGCAGGTTATGTTTGATCTAGTCAAGATGATGATTAATACTCTACTTGGATGTGTTGTTGATAAGCATCTAACAACTTGCCAGATTGTTATCTCTAGTCACTTTAGCTTTGGGAAGTTCCTCCACTGTAGATCTTTTGTGGTAGATGTTGGATTTGTCAACCATAAGTTTGAGACTCAAGTACTATGTGATGGATGAGCTTCTGTTCTTGCCCCAACTCCTGCCAAACTAGCAGTTCAAAAGCATGCAAATGCAAGTAGATACATAGGTACCACTTCGATGGGAAGGTAACAGTGTTTTGTACACCTTGGCGTATAGTTATGCTGGCCACATGGCCATAGAAGCATCTTCAGACAACACTGACTAAGAAGTGGAGATGAGTTACCGTCTCCTAGACACAACTGGTCAGCTGAAACCTTTACTTTTACTGTTTTATCTTTATCTTCTATTTGAGTTCTCAATCTCTTCATTTAACAAGAAGTAATGCTCTAAAATCTTCTCATTGGCTACACCTCTTGTTTGTTGTATGCTTTATATGGGTAGTACTCAGTGGTGGGTTTCTGCAGGCTCTCACCTACTCGTGAGAACGGGTTGGTGAAATTTAGAGAACCGGTGAGAGGGGGTTCCACCTGGAACCTGGAAGTAAATCTGGCCCGCCGCTGCCAGTGACCCAACGGGAAGGAAAGGAAAGGAAGGAAGGAAGGAAAGAAAGAAAGAAAGAAAGAAAGAAAGAAAGAAAGAAATAATTAATTTATCATCACAATTGAGTCCAACATTTTGGTTACTAAGCAAGAGCGTTGTTAAATGAGTTTCACCACATTTTAAAAGGTGGCCACTCCCACCCTGTCACATGACTGCCAAGCCACACCCACAAAATAGGCCACACCTAGAGAGTAGGTTCTAAAAAATTTGAAACCCACCACTGGTAGTACTGAAGAAATAGGTTCTATTCTCCAGTTTAAGAATCGAATGGATTGAGACACACTTTGCATGTTCAGAATGCTGGCTGAAGCTATTGGCATTGTAGGAAATCTCAAAAATGTTACATAAATATTCTAAATATGAAAAAATATCTGTATTTAATCATTAATGTGTATTAATGGGCACACGGTTTTCTTATAGCAAGTTTCAAACCTATATTCTGAAGAAAATCGTGATGGGCCTGAGGAAAAGTAACAGGACTTTTATTTTGAGAAAGTTTGCAAATGTATTTAAAATCCTACCTTTGAGTTAGTACAACTTTTAAGTAGCTTATAGAAATAAAATATATGGAAGAAGAGCCAAATGAAACTGTATTACATTAAATAAAATATCAAATAGTCTTTACAGGGTCCCAGTAATCTTGATAGATTTAGAAAACTGAAGATAATGAATTGTTTCTTTGCTTAAGATGCCACAACTAACATTTTTCTAAGGCAAAAGCTTTGAGCTTCTAAGGTACAGATTTTAACTTCTTCAAAAAGTAACAATTTAAACTGAACTAAATTTGTGTACTTCAGTTTCCGCCTTCAAAATCTCACCCTTGTTCCAAAATTATTGTGTTTTGGAAGAGATTTGTGTGAACAAAAGCAAAAGAAGAGGAAGATTGTGTGTCTTTACCAGAAGTAAGAAAGATACAACTCTTTAAATATCTTCTTCTAATTAAAAAAAAAAACAACCTATGACAGTGGTTGAGATACCATTTCATCTGATCAGTCTCAAAAAATGTAGTCCTTATCTAAGAATTACATCAATGACATAAAGTTGCTTGCATTTAAATCTAGTTTGTTAACCTAGTTTTTACTTGATTTAATTATGAAGAGTAAGATTAAATTATTTAAGTCGACCTTACTATTGTACAAAAAATACAATATTTCTGCGCTCAGAGCTGTTTTCTATAAAGCCCGGAATCTGTTGAAAAATTTAAAGCTACTAAGAGGTTAAATATTCAGAAAATCCAGGTCTTGTTAAAATGTGTATCCTCAATATTTAATGAATTACTAAAATATTAATTCATTTAGTGCATCTTTTGGTGTTAATGGTTTGTAGATTTTACGGGGTATTTTTAGCTGTGCTGGTTAACATCTTAATTTTCTATATAAAGATGAGATTATTATATACCATTAAATGTCCACTGTGGGGAAGAAAGTGCTTTCTGCTGGTAAAATGACATCCATCTAGTATTTATAGAGCATGCATAGAAATTTACTATTTATGCAGGTAGAAATTCAACTGTGGGCTAGAAGCCAACTGCCATGGGAAGATTGAGAGGCTGATGGGAAAGGGACAGGTTAGGCCTTGGTATTGGATAAGTGCGATTGTTTCGCTCGCTTGGCCTAGCATTATGGGATTCATTGTATTTAGTTGTAATTTGATTTGATCCTTCTCTTGCGAAATACAGGAGGGTATGTTGATAGAGACGCGCCTTATTGGCTGAAGATTGGGGGCAATTCCATTTGAGATGCTGGGTTTCTTTCATGATTGAATTGTTTGTGGTCTGCGCATCGTGATAGAGCTTGATTCTGAAGAATAGCCGCTTCTGTTTTGTCAGCAGGATTTATGATGGTGTCTTGCTGTTTTGTAAATTATGTAACTCTTGCCGTTCCTTCTTTGTTATACCACAAAAACTAGTAGATAGTTTAATTATTTGATGGATTCTCATTCATTCTCTGGTATTCCTTTCCCCAATAATTTAATTTCTGGCTTTCGGGAGGAGAGAATCATATTTCTTTTTGAGTCGCAGTCAAAATGGTCACTGGCTTTCTTTTTATAAAAGCCCCGGTGTAAATATGCACACCAAACAGACCTAATTAACAATGCAGCATAGGAACTAAGTTGAGATAATTCTTCTGAGCCGTATCTGTCAAGGACAACGTTCAACACGGGTTGGGGGGAACCTGTGGCACCTTCTATGGGGATTTCATCCTGTGGGTTCGATAGAAGATAAGAAAATTCGGTGGGTTTTGCTGGGAAGATCACGGCAAAAGGAAAAGAAGGATAGTTGCAGAGCATGGACAGGAAGTCAGCCATACTGTGAAGGCCGCTAGCATAGGAAAAAGGACAGGCGGGAAGTTCTTCTCGGCCAAAGCAAATGAGTCGCATAGGAAATCACCTGGTTTGTTTGTCACTCATAGTTTTTGGTACTCATTGTGCCGATTGGAACCAATTAACACAAAGTACCAAAGTACCATTGTGCTTACATTAGATAACTTGACACATAGTCCTTGACTTTTGACCACAATTGAGCCCAGAACTTCCATCGCCAAGTGAGACATTTGTTGAATGAGTTTTGCCCTGTTTTATGACCATTGTCACAGCTGTTAAGTGAACCAGTTGAGAAACACGGTTGTTCAGTGAATCTGGCTTCCCCAGTGACTTTGCTTGTCAGGAGGTCACAAAAGGGGAAAACACATGACCCCCAGGGACATTGCAACCGTTATAAATGTGAGTCAGCTGTCAAGCATCTGAATTAGAGGTGGTATTAAGCCAGTTCGGATCAGTTCATCTGAACCGGGGGCAGAAATCGTGGGTGGGTCCCAGCTCTATGCTATCCTATTTAGGCATATTTTTGAGGCCAAGCACATGTGAGGAAGCTGTGTGCGCGAGCTAAGTGCATGCAGAATGCACATATGCAGAAGGTGCCTGCACACCCGCTTCATGCGGGCGTGTGAAGTGGGCATGCGCCTGTGTGCAAAGCGGGCACGTACGCCTGTGCGAAGCGGGCGCCTGTGTGCAAAGCGGGCACGTACGGAGGGGGGCAAACCAGCGGTAACAAAATGTGCAACCCACCACTGGTCTGAATTTTGATCACGTGACTATGGAGACGTGACAAATATTTTTTTTTAAAAACTGTCATGTCACTTTTTTAAAGGGCTGTTGTGACTTCAAATGGTCCCTAAACGAACTGTTGTAAGTCGAAGCCTACTTGTGATTGCAAATGAATCTGTGCTGGATCTGTAAAGACGGTTTAAAAGTGAGCCAAGTTTTTCTGGACATGGGGATGGAAGATGTTTCTCTTAGGTCTCGTAGAATGTCCAGGAGAGACAAGGAAGCAAAACAGAAGCGGAAGGGTTTTCTGAGTATAATACAAAACAGAAGGATAATTGTTATTTTAGTTCAGGGTCACAATGGAAAGGTCACTGTGTATTTTCTTTAGAAGGACTCTTGACAAGAGTCCTTAATTTTCCATTCAGTTATCGTCAAAACAAGGCTAAAACTGGAGGCGAAACCCTTTGTAATACCGTATTTTTCGGAGTATAAGACTCACCGGAGTATAAGACCCACCAAGATTTTGAAGAGGCAAATTTAAAAAAAAAAGTTTTTGCACTCTGCAGACCTCCCAAAAACAGCCTAGTTTTTTTTGTGAAAACAGGCACGGTTTTTGTCAAAAAAAAAAGGGCATGGATAACCTTTAGGGGGCTTATAGAGTGTTCCTGGGGGCTGGGGGGGGCAAAATTGAGCCAAAAAACAGCCCTTTTTTCACTCATTTCTACCCTCCCCAGCCCCCAGGAGCACTCTGAAAACCTCCTAAAGGCTGCGGGGTTTCGGGAGGCCAAAAATGCTGTATTCAGTGTATAAAATGCACCCAGATTTTCAGCCTCTTTTTTGAGGGTAAAAGGTGCGTCTTAAACTACAAAAAATACGGTATATTCTGTAGTTGGAAAATGAAAATTAAAACATGTACCCTTGGTGGGATTTTAAGACGCACGAGAAGTGAGTGAGAGATCTGTATATTTTACGCATTTCGTCTCATGATCCTTATACGGGAAGAGAATATATTGGTTGCTTATTTGCAGATGGATTTGAGTGGACCGCATCTACAAAAGCGATATATGAAAAAGGGCTAAAGAGAAACGTCACATCTTCTGTAAATGGGAAATAGGATTTATTTCGATGTTGTGGGTACTTGCTGGCGTTAAGAGAGTTAAAAAGAAAATGAGCACAGGTTTTAGAGGAATAAATCTGTGACATCTGCCAAAAAAGGACTATTGTGGCACAAATGGGATTTGCAAGAAATTGTCAAATGGATCTTTCATAGATAAATGGGGTTTTGTGTGGGGATTTTTAACAAAGAACATATGTTCTTTAAAGCTTCATATATAAGAAAGAAGGTAATTCCGTGAAAGTAAAAGCCTACAGTCAATTTAATTTTTTTTAAAAAAATCTGCTTTCGATACATTTATGCAGCACCAGGAAAACAGTTTTATTTATGTATTTGAAGTTCTTTATTTATTTAATGCGAACCATCTATTATGTAAAGCATGTAAAAAGCATGGTATGCCAGAGACAAATATTTCATTTGAAACCTTAAAATAAGCAAACTAGTAAACCAGAATTACATATTACTAATGCAGTCATTAAAATTGATTGTTTTCATCCTACCCAACATAACTTCATCCAGAAATTTGCAGGAAAACTCAGTTTTCAAACACAACTGTAAGCCATCTAATTTGCTGCATTTCCATTGGTGATTGTATAGAAATTTGGTAAGCCCCAAATAAGGGAGGAAGAAAAGCTGCTTTCCTTTTCTGTCTTTCAGCTCATCACAAGAGACATGCAGACAGAAAGCTATTTGTTTCATTGCCTTTTGTTTACATTTGTGTTGTGTTTACGCTGATAAATAAATAAATAAGGGTGTTTGCGCTGATAAATAAATAAAAAAGGAAGACTGGTATAGATCTATTTCAAGCTATTTAGCTCTCATCGGCTAGCCATACCTTTACTGGGATTTGAACCTGGGTCATTTTAGATGTAAGGCAGTTGTAATTGCCACTAGGCCACAGGCTCTATGAGTTCCATTGTGTAATTTTTTTTATATGTGTGTTACGTTTTTGAGCTGATCAATAAATAAGTCAGGGAGACTAGTATAGATCTGTTTCGAGCTTTTTAGCTCTCATCAGCTAGCCATACCCTTACTGGGATTTGTCTCAGCTGATTAGGAAGAGAACCTGTTGGCCTAATGGCTAAGACTCCTGCCTAGCATGTAATACAGCCCCGGTTCAAATCCCAGTAAGGGTATAGCTAGCTGATGAGAGCTAAAAAGCTCGAAATAGATCTATACTAGTCTCCCTGACTTATTTATTGATCAGCTCAAAAACATAACACACATGCACACACACACACATCAACCATAAAGCACTAATACTGAATGATGCGACACCACTTAAAAGAATTAAAATAAATTAATCTGAAAAAAATACTGGTTGTTCTACAGAAGTTGAACGAGTGAGGTAGTGGTGATAATGGAGGAGATATGTGGTCTGCATTGAATTAGCAATAATAATAGCACTTAGACTTATACACCGCTTCATAGTGCTTTATAGCCCTCTCAAAGCAGTTTACAGAGTCAGCATATTGCCCCCAACAATCTGAGTTCTCATTTTGCCAACTTCAGAAGGATGAAAGTCAACTTTTAGCTGGTGAGAATCGAACTGTTAGCAAGTGTGCAGAATTAGCCTGCATAATTGCATTCTAATCACTGTGAGCTCCTTAAAGATATGTCTACAATTGTCACTTGTGAATGGTGCTTCCTCGTTACTAGAATTAGACTAATGTCAGCATTTAAGTTACATACAATAATTTAAATGCAATCTTGAAACTTTCAATCAGATTTATGTGATCCCATTGATAGACCAGTTGGGGCCTCCAAAGCATCTTCAAAGGTAGCCCTTGTATAGTTTGTATGCAAAGTTGTCCAGTCTAAAATTCTTAGGACATCAATCTTGAAAGACAGCCTGTCCAGGTGGGAGCTGAGTCATTTCCTGTGCACCGCCCCGGGTCCCTTTGGGGAGAGGGTGCAGTTATATAAATCCAACTAATAATAATAATAATGTGCTGAACGTAGCACGTGGTTAAAAAAAAAAGCATATGACCATAATGTCTAAGGCAATTGAGATAGAGCTTACAAATCTTAATTAGAAGTTTCTTGTTTAGAACACTGTATCTAAGCTACCATTTGATCAACTCAGGTTAAGCAATATCTCTCACATTAAGGAACACTTAATTAGAGAGTTAAGATCTTGTAAAATATTGCTTTGAGTCAGCTCAGGTAGTACGTGGCTTGTTGTGGTAAGTGGTACAATGGCCCACATCACTACATGAAACAAGACACACAGATTCTCTGCAAAATAATTTAGTTAAAAGAGAATTTAGGTGCATTGATGTATAAAGGTTAATCACTGTATGGAAAACTCAATGATACTGTACATTTTAAAGGATTGCCTTGTTAATATCCATAGAGTTTAGCCTATATATATATATAGGCTTCTTTCCTGTTACTGTTTTTCATTGCTTCTGCTGAATCATCAAGTCCCATGTGCTACTCCAAAGCTCATGAACGTCCCATCAAAGATGTTAGACCTGGAGACATTGAAAGAATGAAGGAAGGAAACCCACATAATGTCCATTTGTTGAAAAAATCAACTATCCGATTCCCGGAATTTAAATTAGGATCAAGTCTTCCTTTGGCAACTTCAAAGAAGAGAGCGGTAGTTGACTAAGAGATAAAGTCATATTTTAAACTAAAAGAAAACTGTGGGGCCAGAGATGTAACATAGTTTTTCCTGGAAAATTACACCCTTATCTTTAATGCTCCGAATCAGTGCTTCCCAGCCTTGGCCACTTGAAGTTGTGTGGACTTCAACTTCCAGAATTCCCTAGCCAGCTAATTCTCCATGCTGGCTGAGGAATTCTGAAAGTTGAAATCCCCACATCTCAAGTGAAGATGGATGAAGAGGATATAACCTATTTCCTGAAATATACTTCAACGCCTTGGATTCAGAGAAGAGGAAGTGGACTTCTTCTCAGGTAAGATGTTGTTCTTCTACTTCACTGCATCCCAATATATTTCCCAAAAATGGGCCATTCTGAAAAAAAAATATTGCAGAGTGACATTTTTGACCTTCTCTCTTTGTCCACTGGTACTGTGGAAAATGGAATCCATGAAAGGCAGCTGTGCACAAACTCCAGTATGCATCTGCAACTTTTCTAAGGATATCTCCATTCCTTAGGCTAGGGCAGTGCTTCTCAATTATTTTCTGTCATGCCCCCCCTAGGAAGAAGAAAACATTTTGCGCCCCCCGCGCAACTGTAAATAGTATCATTTGTCTATAAAATTGTTATAAGTACACCTCTGCATAACACTGTATCCTTATTAACGTATAAGAGAATAAAAAAAGAAAGAAATGTGGATCAATTTACAACAAAGAATAGCTTTATTAACTGTAGCAGAAAAGATTTAAAGTGCATTAGAAATTTTAAAAAAATTAAATCCTTAATTAAACTAAACTGCCGAGGTCAAACGCGCCCCCCTTTACGGAGCCTCGCGCCCCCCCTGGGGGGCCCGCCCCACTATTTGAGAAGCACTGGGCTAGGGGTCAGCAACCTTAAAAACTCAAAGAGCCACAAAGGTCCTAATCGGTAGCCCCTCAATCAATTCTGGAGCTGACCAGAAGTCTGGTTCCCCCACCATAGAGTCTCCTCCTAGCGCAGCATCTTTTGCCTCAGCTGACCAGAAGCCTGGTTCTCCCACCGTAGAGTCTTCTCCTAGCGTGGTGTCCTTTTTCCTCTACCTCTCCTAATTGAAGACCCATCAATTGTGGAGTGGACATGCAAAAGGGAGCCATAGCAGATGGATGAAAGAGCCACACACGGCTCCAGAGCCATAGGTTACCAACCCCTGCCTTGGACATTTGAACTAGGTTTGGATGGCCATCTTTGAAATAAAGATGATTGAACTAATAGTGTTTTTTTTAAGATGAATGGAAAAGTGACATAGTGTAGGGGTGATACAATGCTGAGAAATAATTGAAGACAATAAAGAAAAATCCTTGCTGTTCCCCGACTACTCCATTTGAAATGCACTACAAGTAAGGTCCTACGTGAATGTCAACCTTTGCAAAAATAGATTTAATCCAATTTAGGGAGTAAAAGTTTGCCAATGATCTGTGATCATTCTGTGTCTGGTTGATGTCTCCTCATATCACTTGTCCTTGGTTTTTTTTAAAATAAACTGTTGGCATAATAAACCTATTAGTGAAATACATTTGGGGCCAAAGAACCTAGAGCAAGACTTTACAGAAGGTGCTCAACTGAAGGATAGACAGTGGAAGGATGTTGGTTTGACTTCAGCTTGAAAATAATCCAATTTGTGGTTGCTTACACACTGTGAAGGGATGCAGTGGCTAAGATGCTGAGCTTGTCAATCAGAAAGGTCAGCAATTTGGCTGTTTGAATCCCTAGCATCTCATAACGGAGTGAGATCCCATTACTTGTCCCAGCTTCTGCCAACCTAGCACTTCGAAAGCATATAAAAATGCAAGTAGAAAAATAGGAACCATTTTTCATGGGAAGGTAACAGTGTTCTGTGCACTTGGGCATTTAGTCATGCCGGCCTTATGACCATGGAGATGTCTTCGGACAGCGCTGGCTCTTCGGCTTTGAAACAAAGATGATCTTCGCCCCCTAGAGTCAGGAATGACTAGCACATGTATGTGCGAGGGGAACCTTTATGTTTCTACACCGTGAATATGATCATCAGAACATGTATCATTAAGTAGAGTTTGAGACTTGATTGAAGTGGGGGGGAAATTAAACAATTATTAACAATTCAAAATCCATGTACTAGAAAAGAGTGCCAAAAAGAAATATTTTGCAGACTCAAGAAACATATTTTTATCGGTCTTTGAAAGTGTCATTTTCTATTGAGTCTTTGGAATATAAAAGACCTAACTGCTATCGCCATTTTCAAAAAAGTAGATAAATAGGACTTATTTAAATGTAGCAGACTTTCAGGTTGTTGTGCACAAACAACAGAATCAATAAGTTGAACTCCAGGCCAGTCTAAAAATCCATAGTTAAGAAGCAAATTTTATTTCCATAATAACTATCAAGATTGTAGAAGTTTGTACTGGGTGTAGAACAAGGGAATCGTTCTTATAGCTTGATGGTAATTAAAGTAATTTGATCTAAATTCAGTCAAAGATTTATTTTTATTATTTTATTATTTAGATTTATAAACCACTCCCTTTCCCCAAGGGGAGTCGGGGCGGTGCACAGGAAGTTAAAAAACATATAAACACAATTATAAATAATTAAAAGCAAATTAAATAATTATCCCATGTGCTAAAAAAATTTAAAATCATTAAAACTGTTATCCCGTTTAAAACCCAATTAAGACAATTTGAATTTCAGTCTATAGGCTAAGTAAGATAAGTTATGCCAGACCGGCCTGATGGAAAAAGTAGGTCTTTAATTTCTGGCGGAAGGAGCAGAGGTCCGTAGTTTTTCTAAGATCGGGGGGTAGGTCGTTCCAGAGGGTTGGGCCCACCACAGAGAAGGCCCTTCCCCTGGGCGTCGCCCGCTGGCATTGCCTAGTGGACAGCACCCGGAGAAGTCCCTCTCTGTGGGAGCGAATCGGTTTCAGGGATGTATGGGGCAGGATGCGATCCCGCAGATAACTAGGTCCCATGCCATGGAGTGCTTTAAAGGTGATAATCAACACCTTGAAGCACACCCGAAGGCCATAGGTAGCCAGTGCAGCTTGCGCAGGAGCGGTGTTACATGGGAGTACCTAGAGGCTCCCAAGATCGCACGCGCGGCCGCATTCTGGACTAGCTGCAGTCTTCGGGTGCACCCCAAGGGAAGCCCCATGTAGAGAGCATTGCAGTAGTCTAGCCGGGATGTCACAAGCGCCTCACTTTCTTTCACAGAAAGAAAGTCAAATCTATTTGTGGTTAGGAAAAAAAAAGAAGCAAAGATTTTTCAAATTGCTTCAATATAAAATGAGTATATGGCAAAGGTAAAGATTCCCGTCGTACATATGTGCTAGTCGTTCGCGACTCTAGGGGGCAGTGCTCATCTCCATTCAAAGGCGAAGAGCCAGCTCTGCCCAAAGACATCTCCATGGTCATGTGGCCGGCATGACTAAACGCCGAAGGCGTACAGAACACTGTTACTGTCCCACCAAAGGTGGTTCCTATTTTTCTACTTGCGTTTTAATGTGTTTTTGAATTGCTAGATTGGCAGAAGCTGGGACAAGTAACGGGAGCTCACTCCATTACATGATGCTAGGATTCAAACCGCTGAACTGCCGACCTTTCTGATCGACAAGCTCAGCGTCTTAGCCCCTGAGCCACTGCGTCCCTTAAAAAAATGAGTAGAGGAATATATATTCACACACATTCTCCATTGAAAAGGATTAATTCTGTCCCCTCTCCATCTAACATACAAGTTTGAATAAGTTTTGATTAATGGACCCCTAGACTAGAAGATCTCCAAAGTTTTTTCCAACACTGCTTTCCTGTTAACTGATACTTTTCCTAGATTTGCTGTGCTACTTAACAAGTCCTTCAGGAAAGGAAACAGTGGGTTGGATCATCTGAAATGTTTGAATGAAATAGTGACAGGCCCTTATTTCAGCTGCTGACCAGCAAACACTATTCTTCAGTGCTACAATTAAAGCCATGTCATTATGCCAAGAGTTTAACCTACATACTATAAAAATAATTATAGGGCTCAGAGTGCTGGCTCACATATAAAACGCCCTTCGCACAGTTACTCAAGCGCTTGTGACATCCCGGCTGGACTACTGCAATGCTCTCTACATAGGGCTCCCCTTGGGGTGCACCCAAAGACTACAGCTGGTCCAGAATGCGGCCGCGTGGGCGATCTTGGGAACGTCCATGTTTTCCCATGTAACACCGCTCCTGCGCGAGCTGCACTGGTTACCTGTGGTCTTTCGGGTGCACTTCAAGGTGTTGATTACCATCTTTAAAGCGCTCCATGGCACGGGACCTAGCTACCTGCGAGACCGCATCCTACCCCATACATCCCTGCGGCCGATCCGCTCCCACAGAGAGGGACTTCTCCAGGTGCTGTCCACCAGGCAATGCCAGCGGGCGACGCCCAGGGGAAGGGCCTTCTCTGTGGTGGGCCCAACCCTCTGGAACGACCTTCCCCCCCGACCTCAGAACAACCACGGACCTCCGCACTTTCCGCCAGAAATTAAAGACACTCTTGTTCCATCAGGCCGGCTTGGCCTAAGTTATTTACCTAGCCTACAGTCTGTACCATAAATTGTTTTAATTGGGTTTTGGATCGGATCATGTTTTAACATTTTAAATTTTAGCACAGGAATAATTTATTTAATTTGGTATTAATTATTTATATTGTGATATTGTGTGTTTTAATTTCCTGTGCACCGCCCCGGGTTCCTTCGGGGAGAGGGTGCGGTTATATAAATTCAACAAATAAATAAATAAAAACACAGGACCACCAACACTATTAAGCAGAATTTTTGCTGTGTCTCAGCATCGTCATGTGTACAAAAAACTATGTCATTGGGTTAGTTTAGAAAGAGCATCTTTGTGACGAATGGATCACAAGCATTTCATTGTTTTTGAAGTGAGAATGAAGTTTATAAAACTCTACTACACAATCACAAGACAGCCTGGGTAAAGGAAAACTTACAATACAAGTTAGATAGTTCAGTAGTTTTCTTGTAGATCATCTACCATGCTGTCTTTGAGGATATAAAAGCCCATTTGGTCTAGTGATTAAGGCACCAGCTAGAAAGCGGGAGAGAATAGAAATAGAAATAATAGAAATAGAATCACAGAGTTGGAAGGGACCTTGGAGGTCTTCTAGTCCAACCCCCTACTTAGGCAGGAAATCCTATGCCATTTCAGACAAATGGTTATCCAACTTCTTCTTAAAAACTTCCAGTGTTGGAGCATTCACAACTTCTGGAGGCAAGTTGTTCCACTGATTAATTGTTCTCACTGTCAGGAAATTTCTCCTTAGTTCTAGGTTGCTTTTCTCCTTGATTAGTTGCCATCCATTGCTTCTTATCCTGCCCTCAGGTGCTTTGGAGAACAGTTTCTTCTTTGTGGCATCCCCTGAGATATTGGATGTCTCTTGTAAAATTTGAATGGATGTTAGAAATCTTAGAAGAGAACTCCTTCTGCTAAAAATTGAATCCTTGGTCTCGGCTATGTGGAATACTGTAGAAGAAGTCCCACCATTTCTGATCTGTGAATCAAGATGTTGATTGATTAGCAGTGTCCAGTTATCATGCAAGTTGAAAAACACATTTTCGCTACATAACATGGAATTCTCTTTGTAGGAGTATTGCTGAGTGAACCTTTAATTTTGGTTGCCTCTTACTATTCAACCGAGTTCAAGAAAACCTGAAAAGTTTTTTGGGAAAACTTCAAAAAGGCATTAAGAGTTGTTGACAAAATTTTGCAAAGCTTTTTCTCTGGTAACACTGTACTGCTAATATCTGTATACTAGGGCATACAAAACCTTTGGCAGACCAATCCTTGAATACAGCTCTTCTGCCTGAAAACCATACTGTATATCGGACATTAATACAATCGAGCAGGTCCAGAGGTATTTCACAAGAAGAGTCCTCCACTCTTCTGCTCACAATAGAATCCCTGATGCCATCAGACTCAATATTTTGGGCTTGGACAATCTTGAACTACATCACCTATGGTCTGACTTAAGCATAGTACACAATATTGTCTGCTACAATGTCCTACCTGTCAACGACTACTTCAGCTTCAACCACAATAATGTACATGGGCAAACAATAGATACAAACTCAAGGTAAACCATTCCAAACTCGATTGCAGAAAACACGACTTCAGCAACAAATTGGTCAATGCCTGGAATGCTCTACCAAACTCCACTGTTACTTCCTCAAAGCTCCATAGCTTTAACCTTAAACTGTCTACCGTGGACCTCACTCCATTCCTAAAAAGTCCGTAAAGGGTATGTGCATAAGCACAGCAGTGTGCCTACCATCCCCGTCCTACTGTCCCCATTTATTTGTACTCATTTCATGTGCTGAAGTCCATGTTTATACTTATACCTGTTATTTCGTACATGCTTGACAAAATAAATAAATAAAATAAATAAAATAAAACTGTGTAGTTTTTGAACACAATCAGTTGAAGAACTTCTGAGGATTCCCATCAGCTCCTTCCTCTTTTCTGAGGGACCTTGAAGCAAAATCTAGCTGCAGAGCCTACCCCAAAGCAAAATCTAGCAACAGAATCTACTAGAAGCAAAATTTAGTAACAGAATCGACTAGAAGCAAAATCTAGCAGCAGAGTCTACCCCGAAGCAAAAGCTAGCAACAGAATCAACTAGAAGCAAAATCCAACAGCAGAAACCTCGTGCAACTCTAAAAGTTGTACACAAAAAAATACAAGGCTTGTCAGCGGTGATTTGAGCAGATCAAAACAATGGAGCCAATTCTTTTATCCCCGAGCGGTCCACTTCATTCTTCTCCCGCCTCAGTTCTCCATCTTTTGTTGGGCCTCAGACTAATGAGAGAGTTGGAGAATGGCCCTTTGCTGTCTAAACACCCGGCCCGTAAATGCTTTTCAATAGGGCCAGGAGAGAGGGAAAATGAATTTTTTTTAAAAGAAAAAAAAATAAAAGCCTGCAGGAGCAATGGGAAGAGAGATAATGTATAGCCACAGAAATAGTTGTGTGCTGACAGCTATCCAACAGTGTTGTCACAGCAGGAAGACATCAGTTGAAGAAACAGATAGCGACCTCAGAAAAAAGGAAAGAAAAGATGGTTCGCCGTGCGGACAGGGCTTCACAAGATTATAAATCACCCCGGGGTCAGGCTGTTCCCACCATAAAGGGCCCATTTTATGATAATGTACTGAGCGATGGGAGCAAAAAGAACTCCAGTGCACACGTCAAAGAAGAGGGGGGAAAAAATAATATCCTTGATCACATTTTCTCTTGCTATTGAAGTGTAGATTATAAGGGTTAAGGCCATTTTAGGATTGGATTACCGCTTTATAGCGGGCTGTTATTCCCCTTGTTCATGAATCAGAAAGTACTTAAATTAAACTGAACATTGGGGAGTAATCCTAACACGAATGGGTTTGGTGGCAGAAAATTAATCACTATTTAGTGACAGATTGTTAGGCATTCGACATCTTCCAGCCCATGATGGAGTCTTAATCTTCCGTTTGGTGAGCTGTGAAGGAACGTACAATGCTTGGGGCGGGGGGACACACACAGCACAAGAAACCCACACTATATGTTCACCCGCACGGACATGAGTGAGAGGATTGGATTTAGCTAATACGATAGAAAACTCACTTGCTCATGAAATTGAGTTAAAAAAAAGAGAGAAAGGGGAAGAAAAAAAAACAAGCCAGCCCTCAGAAATAATTCCAGAGAAAATGATTGCTGTTCATTTTCATCGCTCTTTTCATGTCATAATTGTGCGGATGCTTTTAATTCCCCCCTCCCTCCTGTTCAGTGTTTTATTAATGCAAACCGTCATGAATTGTCAGATGTCAAGAGTCTACAAATGAAGTAAGTAAATTAATAATAATCTGGACAACGAGGGTACAGACGTTGAAGCTTTCTCATTCTTTTCCACGCAGCTAAGCCAATTTCCCCCCCTCCTTTTCAAACTCAGTTTACTCAGTTAGCCTTTCTTAACTTGGTTAAAAAAAGACAGCAAAATATTCCAATCAAAGTAGATTCACCCCATTCCTAAAAGATCTATAAGGGGGCCTGCATGAGTGCACCTGCGTGCCTACTGCCCCTGTCCTACTGTCCCCATATATTAATACCCATTTCCTGGGTTCGTGTCCATTTTTATACCGTATTTTTGGAGTATAAGATGCACCAAGAGTTTGAAGAGGATTTTAAAAAAAACGATTTTGCATTCTGCAGACCTCATGAAAACGGGCCAGTTTTTTTTGTCAAAAAAAGGAAATGCATAGCCTTTAGGAGGCTTGCAAAGTGCTCCTGGGGAGTGGGGGAGGCAAAAAACGAGCAAAAAATGGCCCATTTTTGTGAAAACGGGCCCATTTTTTGTTTAAACAAAGGGCATGCATAGCCTTTAGGAGGCTTATAGAGTGCTCCTGGGGGCTGGTGGGGGCAAAATTGAGCAAAAATGGTCTTTGTTTTGCTCATTTTAGCCTTCCTCAGCCTCCAGGAGCACTCTGGAAGCCTCCTAATGGCTATGCATGGCCATTTTTGCAAAGGGGGCGGGGCTTCGGGAGGCAAAAAATGCTGCATTCAGTGTATAAGACACACCTAGATTTCTACCCTCTTTTGTGAGGGAAAAAGGTGCATCTTATACTCCGAAAAACACAGTATACCTGTTATCTTGTACATGTTTGACAGACTAAATAAATAAAAATAAATTTCAAAAGACAAGAATGACCTCTTGTCCAGCATGGCTCTACTAGTTTTGAGTCACGTTAAAGTCCCAACTATTATGATCTTAAAGGTTTTGTGTTCGTCTTGTGTTCCCAGTGTGGGATGTTAAAGGGAAACCTTAAGGTTTAGAATTATCAGTGTCCTGAATAAAATATAGTATCCCTTCACATCGTGGCTGAGAGTTACAGCATCACAGCAAACAGGTAAAAAAATGAGATTCCCGTCAGTAACAATTTGGATTCAGAGGGCATCAGAGTTGCTTTGAAGCATGTGGGGAACAAAATATGTATATTGTCTTTCACTATAAGCCTTGGTGAAGTGTGGCACGGTGTTCTCAGTAACTCCTATCCTGTTTCCCTGAAAATAAGACATCCCTGGATAATAAGCCCAATCAGGCTTTTGAACGCATGCACTAAAATAAGCCCTCCCCTGAAAGTAAGCCCTCCCTGAAAATATTGCAACACAGCAGCAGCCATGAGGTGACCACGCTCGCTTCCTCCTGCACCTCAAAAATAATAAGAGCTCCCTGAAAATAAAGCCAAGCGCTTATTTTGGAGGTCAAAAGAAAATAAGACCCTGTCTTATTTTGGGGGGAACATGGTAGTTCCAATAGATTTCATTAGTCTGTGGATTTTAACAGGCCAGTCCAACTCAAAAGTAGGGCATATTGATTTCAACTATATTTACTTGAAGAAAATTGAATGTAGGAGGGTTAATAGCCGATTTGGAACCAATTTCAGCCCAGTGATATCGAAAGAATCTAACGTTAAGCCTAGGTGTAAACCTGGTTGAGGTTCAACAGAAGCATCTTCCTTGTGGTCAAGAGCAAAGATGTTTGTCCACGTTCATGGATCATTTCTACCTGTGAAACAGACTGGTCAGGCCACACCTGGATCAACATCTGCCTGTTGATTTCAGCAGGAAGGTGGTTTGATTGAATGAAAATGCTTATGGTAGAAAGCCAATTCAAGTCATGGCATCACTCTCAATTAGCCTGAGCTTTGAACACCTTTTCTTCTGCTGGTTATGTAGATTAATGCAATGTTATTGGTGGCTGGAAGAGTCAGAGAAAAGGCTGAGAAGAAAAAAAAACAATTGCTGTATTTGGCAGCATTTAATCCTTTGTCTATCTCTTGCAGATATTAAAATCAGGAACATCCCTTCTGAAACTGACTGACATTGGGATATTGTAGAAACTCAATCCCTATCATCTTCTTTTAACGGCCCCATAATCCCTGGCAGAATGGACTCTGGGCAACTGAATGGAGCTAGCAGCATGTTTAAATGGCCAGATGCCCTTCCTGTCACCAGGAGTTTTATTCAGCAGATAAATTCTCATGGTGCCCAGAGAGAGAAATATTTGCCTCTACCTAGGATCGAACTCACAATTGTGAGGTGAGAGAGAGAGAGTACAAACCTGATCCCTGTGCTCTTCTGATACAGTTTTCTTGTTCACACCTGTGAAGCAAAGCATGCGTAAACTTGAGACTGGATTAAGAATGAATACATCTAGTGCTGCAAATGAATAGTTAAGGGTCACAGAACTACATTAATGTTGGCTTTGATCCTGACTTGCTCTCTGTAGAAGGAGCAGAGTTCATGACCATAGACAATGGATTTTGTTTTATCTTTTCCATTGCAGCCTCTGAAAAGTTAAGTGCTAGGGGGTGGGGTAAGCCCTTTGGAAAGATGTCAGCTCCTCTTGGTGGTGAGAAGAGCTACAGACCGAGGAATAAATTAGCTGAAAGCATCTGCCTATGTACTTAAGGTCTTCTAGAACAATTGAGGTTATCTGTGTTTTCGATGAATCGTGCCTACAACTTGCTAAAAGAAGCACATTCCATATTTGTCGATTTTTAAAAAAGTCTTCACAGGGTAAAAACCATTAAAAAAAATTGTTGGTAGAAGTTTCTCACTTCTGCCTTAAAATATCTTCCTTCCCGTTGTTCCTGCTTCAGATTTGCAGAGCGTTAAATGTGTAGAATGGAAAGTTCCCACAAAGCATAGCTCTTAACCCTGCTCATTTACAAGCCGTATTTAATTCCACAACTTCTATCTCTTCTTGCTTCTTCGGATACTGGATGCCGGTAGAGTCAACCTGCTTTCTTGCGATAAATCCTGTCAGACTTGGTTGATTCACCAAATTTTGGTTCTTAAGGAGCAGATGGGGTATTGTGAACAGGAAGACAGGAAAGAGGAAAAAAACAACCCACTGCCGGCTTGCTTTAGGCATAAATTATACTGCATTTCAGACTCGAAAAGGTAAATCAGTAAAATGGAAATCTTTGTTGTACCAGCTTGTTTTTAATGACTTGATACACTTGGAAGCTTATGTGCCTAGTTCTGTGTTAACAGGCATTACATCCTACAAAACCTTGAATTCCCCCAATTGAGATTTTACTTTAAACAAAGAAGGGATACCAAGGATCACACCAACTGGCCGCTGAGGCTGGTATCCTTCACACTCCCTTTGTTGGATGACACAAAACTTAAGTCTTCTATGGAATTTCTTTCCCCTAAGTCAAGGGCTGGCAACCTGTAGCTCTGGAGCTGCATGTGGGACTTTCACCCCTCTGCTGTGGCTCCCTGTTGCTGGTCGGTTTTAGATGGTCAATTTATTCACTCTAGTTTGCATTAAAAGCAATGGATATTAATTTGGCAACTGCAATCTGTTGGAAATTACAACAATTGAATATTTATTGCCTTACATAGATATTTATACATCCTTTTCCTGAAATTCAAAGTACTTTACTATAAATTGCATTACAAATTTCCTGCTTAATAATTTGCAGGTTTAAAAAAAAAGAAACATTTTTTTTGAATAGGGCAGGAAATATAACGTTGCTTTTCTTGAGCAATGAATTGCCCTGAGTTTAATTCTGTTGCAGGCTAGTCATTTTATTATTAGGAATAACTAGTTTGTTGTCAAATCTTAGCAGACCTCATAGATCATTAGGCAGTTTTCCAATAGCAAATTTTTTAAAAGAGAGCTCATGTTTTTTTTTTTAATTCGCCTCTAAAAAGTGGCGTCTGAAAATGACAGGTTAATTTCAGATTCAAATTTGATTGAGCTTATGTCATTTTCATACTTAAGAGAACTAAAATAGAGCTGTCTTTAAAAACTGGGTGTTAGGCAAATGAATTCTAATGGAGGGAAAGAAATCAACATTATTCTGAACACGTAGTTCTTGAATTAGTACTTTGTCTCTAATGTATCCAGGGCTTCTCTTGCCAGAGCTAATAGTACATAATTTTAAATTTCTAAAGTAAATTAAACGCAGTGTGGAATAAATACCAATATTTATTCTAAGAGTAAATTGGGATACATTCATCTAGTTGTATAGCACCGAAATTAACAGTTCTAAAACAATGATAAAAGGACCAAGCTCTGATTGAATTTGCATTGTAAATGGCGCCCAAAATATTCCCATCTTTACAGACATTGAAACTTTCTGTTTATTAGATTTTAGAATCGCCACTATCAAGATACTTTATGCAGCACGCAAAGTTAATTAGAAGCTTCTATAAACATAAAGGCCTATAATAAAATAAAGGAGCACTGATAAAAGTTAAAGAGAAAAAACCCTTTAACTTACATTTGGCCACAATAAATTAGGGTTAGGAATAGGGGTGAAATCCAGCAGGTTCTGAAAGGTTCTGGAGAACCGGGAGCAGAAATTTTGAGTAGTTCGGAGAACCGGCAAATGGCACCTCTGGCTGTCCTCAGAGTGGGCGGGGAATGGTGATTTTTCAGTATCCTTCCCCTGGAGTGGGGTGGGAATGTAGATTTTACATTATCATTCCCCTGCCATACCCACCAAGACACGCCCACCAAGACACGCCACACCCACCAAGACATGCCCACATAACTGGTAATTTAAAAAAAATGAATTTCACCACTGGTTAGGAAGATTAGGGTTAGGGTTCACCACCCAGAAGAGCTCTATTTTAATTTGCTACTCCTTGCAGTTGTAAGACTCTGATATGTCTACCTGAAGGCTGGCCACATTGCTGGTGGTGGTACCTATTGTAAAATCTGGTGAGGGAAGTAAGGAACTTAATGGAAAGGGTAGACAGAAAACTATTCAACTCTTCCCTCTGCCTTCCTAACTTAATACAGAGAGATTAGCTGATACTTTTCCTTGTGGGAAAATATCCTGTTGTAGGATTCAGCCGGTTCGCACCAAACTGATTTGGGCAAACCAGTTATTAAATTACACCCCACACCTGCTATCAAAGTGGACCCTGGTCGCTGCACTGCAATGAAGAAATGGGCAAAGGATGCTTTCGTTATTTCTTCTTCCTCCTCCTCCTCCTTCTCTCGTGCTGGCCACTCCGTTGCCCATTTCTCCATTGCAATGCAGTGCAGTGCCCAGGATCCACTTTGATAGCAGGGAGGAGGGGAATTTAGCAACCAGTTTGCCCAGGGTCAGGGTGTCCATCGTAAGGGGCTCGTCCCACGTGTGTAGAGGAGCTGGAGGACGGGGATGGGCCATGCTTCCCACGACAGGCCACCTGACCCTGGGCGACACTATCAAACCTTTTGGGAACAGCACAAATAGTATTTTTGTGGAACATTAACTAAAAAGGAAAAAAGTCATTTGAGACTTAAGGACTGAACAGAGTCACCGCCCTTAAGAGTTACCTGTGGAAATCCTTCTAGGTTTGAAAAGCTAATTTAGCCCCTTGCACAGCCTCATTTTAAGAAATGTTTGGACATTAGCATAAAGGTTGTACGTGTTATACAAAGTGTAATTAATGAAGCTTTGATCCCCCAAATGTCAACTGGCTTGCTAAGTGTCATAACAAAGTGTCAAGCATCTGGTATACAGTTAATTTGTAGTCATTAACTGCATATTGTTGATGTGACAGTTTGTTAGCAAAGCAACCTTGACAGTTTGCGTTTTGTTATTGATTGACACCTTCAGGCCTCCCTCCCCGTGTAGTTTACATTCTTCGTGGATCTTGTCTCAGGTTGCATTTTCACTTTTAGGTAGGTAAGTTAGCCTTATTTGGGTCCTAGCCTTCTCACCTTTCTCTGAAAATCCCCCTGAGATCAGATAAAGGGGGAATGAAATTTTTGCAGATGGTAGCAAAAGGACATTGCTCTTCATGTATTATCATGAATTCTGAGTAAACAACTTATGTTTTGTAGCTTCCCTAAGGACCAATTTCCTTAGATCACTTGGACTAGCACAACACAAAGGACTACTTGCTGATAGAAGTGTGAGGTTTCTTGCAAGCAGCCAGATCAGGGTTTTTTTTCCTCTTCTGATTTATCCTAGTTTCAGTTGCAATGTATGGCTGTGAAGGTTGGACCATAACAAAGGCTGACAGCAAAGAATTGGGGCCTTTGAACTATGGAGCTGGAGAAGAAACCTGCAAGTTCCTTGGACTGCAAGGGGATCAAACTGGTCAGTCCTAGAGGAGATCAACCCTGACTGCTCTTTAGAAGGCCGGATCCTGAAGAGGAAAGGTGGTCTTCTCATTAGGTGGCCAAAGTATTTGACTGGAGAAGAGCCTAATGCTGGGAAAGATTGAAGGCAAAAGAAGAAGGGGACAACAGAGAACAAGGTGGCTGGATGTAGTCACTGAAGCAGTAGGTGTGAGCTTAAATGGACTCCAGAAGATGGTAGAGGACATTGTCCATGGGGCCACAATGGTTCGGACATGACTTCGCAATTAAGAACAATAACTTTCAGTTGTGATAGGTCTTCATTGGTTCCTTCCACTTATCTGTCGAGGGAAGAAGGATGAAACACATCCTCCCATTAATAAAGTCCATCCCATCTTCTTAGTCCATCTTAGCTCTTACTGAAGACTGTCCTCAAACAATTATTAGCTATTAACCCCATGTGTTAGAACCTCATAGATATATTTGGCTGTGCTTCTTTGTGGCCTCCATGCTATGAAACAGTCCTTGAAAACGTTTCGGTTTGACCCTATATCATTTCAGACAAGTGTCTGTCCACTTCCTTCTTAAAAGCCTCCAGTGATGAAGCACCCACAACTTCTGAAGGCAAGCTGTTCCACTGGTTAATTGTTCTCACTGTTGAGAAGTTTCTCCTTAATTCCAGGTTATTTCTCTCCTTAGTTAGGAAAAGCTTCTTAGGAAAAGCTTTAGAAAACATATTAAGTTTGGTTTGGATGTAGTGGTAGAAACTGACCAACACTATAAGATCTGTTCCTTAGTCATGAAGGTGGCATATTGACACTTCTGTTTAATTATTTTAGGGATTTTCATTTAATCAAAATACTTTTTCGACATTTTTGTGATTCTATGGAATTGCATGCTTTACTGGTTTAGTGATTCTAAATTGACCATTGTTTATTAGATAGCAATGCTGATTTTATTTGTGTAAGGACTTGTAATTTGGGGTTGGATTTATGGTCTGGTATTTTTCCCCCCATTATGGTTTGCATTGATGGTTTATTACAGGCCTTGTTGATTGATGCACAACTGTTGTTACTGGAAAAAAAGAAATCTTCCAGTCACTATTATTAGAAATATTAGAATAACAAAGCAGTTGAATGGGGTTCCTTAGGATACAACTTATTAATAACTAACTCCCAAGCTGCTTTCTTGATCTGTTTCTGTGAGAATTTCACTAAGAAAACTATCCTCAACTTAACAGAGAAAAATTATCTGTTCTAAAAGATTTTATATCCAGATAATGAATTCCCATGAACCCTTAGGAGCTTCGCTCTTCGTCCCTGACTTTTAAAAACAAATAAAAAACCCTCAGCATGTTTTTAAAAACAATTTGACAAAATATGATTGGGAATTTTAAAATCAGTTTTGTGTCTTATCTCCCCTCACTTACCTGTTGTGTCAACAGCAGCAAAAGTGTGTATCTTTATTATAGAGCTGCCAGAAACCAGGAAGAATTTCCATGTATGCTCAACTGGGAGATTAATGCTCAATAAGTAATCATTTTCTCTGTTATTTAGATGCTCTTCTCCTGTAATCAGTTCCTGAACTTAGAAGGACAGTTTGGAGATAAAATACAGAATTATTTTTTTTAAATTGTAAATACAACAGCCAATTCAGCGGTTAATGAAGAAGTGTATTTGTGACAGTGGTGGGTTTCAAAATTTTTTAGAACCTACTCTGTAGGTGTGGCCTATTTTGTGGGCATGACTTGGCAGTCATGTGACATGGTAGGAGTGGCTACCTTTTAAAATGTGGTGAAACTCATTTAACAACGCTCTTGCTTAGCAACCAAAATTTTGGACTCAATTGTGATAATAAATTAATTCTTTCTTTCTTTCTTTCTTTCTTTCTTTCTTTCTTTCTTTCTTTCTTTCTTTCTTTCTTTCCTTCCTTCCTTCCTTCCTTCCTTCCTTCCTTCTTCCTTTCCTTTCCTTTCCTTTCCTTTCCTTTCCTTCCTGTTGGGTCACTGGCAGTGGCGGGCCAGATTTACTTCCAGGTACGCCGGTGGAACCCCCTCTCACCGGTTCTCTAAATTTCACCAACCGGCTCTCGCGAGTAGGTGCGAGCCTGCAGAAACCCCCCACTGATTTGTGACTATCCAGATATTTACCTCTTCCCACCAATGTAGAATGTTAGCTCTCCTGATCACTTGCAAAATATAATTCTGCTTTTGAACAAAGAATAGTTTTTAGAGTGCTAGTACTGCATAGTTTCTTCTCTGATAACACTGTACTACTAACCAGAGTATGCAAAACATTTGCTAGACCTATTCTCGAAAAAGCTTGTCTGGAACCTGCACTGCATATTGGACATTAATACAATTGAGTGAGTCCAGAGGTATTTCACGAGAAGAGTCCTCCACTCCTCTGCTCCCAACAGAATCCCTTATGCTGCCAGACTTGAAATGTTTGGCTTAGACAACTTAGAAATACGTTGCCTTTGGTCTGACCTAAGCGTAGTACATAAAATTATCTGCTATAACATCCTACCTGTCAATGACCACGTCAGCTTCAACTACGACAAAACACCAGCACACAATAGATAACAAACTTAAGGTAAACCACTCCAAACTCAATTGCAGAAAATATGACTTCAGCAACAGAGTGGTCAACGCCTGGAATGCACTACTTGACTCTGTGGTTTCTTCCCCAAACCCCCAAACCTTTATCCTTAGACTGTCTACTGTGGACCTCACCCCTTTCCTAAGAGGTCTTTAAGGGGTGTGCATGAGCGCACCAACGTACCTACCGTCCCTGTCCTAATATTCCCTTTTATTTGTATCCATTTCAGGTATTCAAAATCATGTTTAGACTTATGTATGTTATCTAATATGCACTTGACAAAGCAAATAAATAAAATAAAAGTAAAATAAATTCCCTCTTAGACCCGGAAATTCATTGGGAGAGAGTCACACTTACTCTCTACCTAACCTACTCCTAGGAGTGTGTTGTGAGGAAAAAAGAGAGATCTTTAAACTTGATACTTCCAGAGAATTTGCAAACCAGCCCTTTTTGAAACCAGATGGAAGCATAGTTGATTAAAAGGGATCACTGTGTTTGCGTTGATGTTGATTTGTTTACATTTATGTTGATGAAAGATACTTCTTTTTAATTAATAACCGATGCACATTTTCCATAGATTTAGTGCAGTTGAGCAATTCTAATAAGAAGTAAATAAGCAAATGAATAAATAAAATTTGCGTCACCTTGTACTCTTGGAAAAAACATGAGATATAAAATATTTAAGAAATATGCTTGATTCCCTCCTTTTCTTGTTGATATGATTTCATGAGTCCTTAAAATAAAATACACAAACCCGTTTTTATGGATTGAAATCTGTTTCCCCCACTAACAAATGAAAATAATCCTCTCTCCAAGACAAATTAAAACATGTACAATTTATTTTTAATCCCTCCGTTCTATCATCATACTTACTTTTCTATAATAAAATCATAGTGGCTTTTCTTTTTAATCAAATGTGGATTATCACAATGCCATTTACAAAGCCGAGAGGCTGACGGCATTAATATATTGTATAACTGTTAGTTTCTTTTCTATCTCTTCTTTGAGCTAAATAATTCTGGGAGGCCTAAACGTGTTAAATGCAAACATTAATAAATACATATGTTTGCTTTTGTCTCCAATAGAGACATTTTTTTGTTCTCTGATTTTAAGATCCACAAAAGAAATGCACATCTTCAACTCATAAAACCTTATAGTAGTTCTCCATTTACTATATTATTATTCAAAGAATCTTATGATGAATTTTTCTAAAGTTGAGTAAGAATATAAAATTTCTGGCAATTTTAAAGGGGGAATGGATCGAGGATCATTGAAATATCTGCAGTATTAATTTTTACGGCATCTTTTAATGGTTTGACTTAACTTGGCTATACTTACCCTGTTTCCCTGAAAATAAGACATCCCTGGATAATAAGCCTAATCAAGCTTTTGAGCGCATGTGCTAAAATAAGCCCTCCCCCAAAATATTGCAACACAGCAGCAGCCATGAGGTGACCACGTTCATCACCTCCTGTACTTCAAAAATAATAAGACCTTCCCAAAAATAGGACCAAGTGCTTATTTTGGAGGTCAAACGAAAATGAGACCCTGACTTATTTTCGGGAAAACATGGTAGACAAGACAAGATCCATCAAGCTGTTAAAAAGAAGTTAGACAGAAAACAGAAATTATTAGCCAAGCTCCCCAGGTTCAGAAAAACTGAAGTTCATAACATATATGTTCTAAGACACAAAGTAGAATGAAAACATCTTGAGGAAACCATGGATATTCATCAAGTTAAATATCTTGGATTGTTGCCTTAATTCTCCTAAAGAAAACACTTCATTGAAACCATTCTTTACTCTTGGCAAAGTTTTCATTTTGTTCAACTTTATTGAAAAAAAATAAGCAAAGAAAGCTTGGAGCATTAAAAAAATATTGTGTTCTGATTTCCATAAATGCTAAACTGCCAATGTAGATGCTAGAATAGCAAAACCTATCCTGTTGGGTCTTGAAGGACAAATAAATGAAATTCATGAATAACCTCAGATTCTGAAGTGCCGAAGAAGCCAACCAGTATGTCTTTCAAATTTATTTCGTCATGTCTATAGATAACTGTTGTGGCCCAGCCGGCTCCGGATGAGTTGCTGATGGACTCCTCTAGTGAGGAGTCCTATGAGTCTGCTCTGGAGGAGGAGGGCGACCTTGAGAGAGCAGAGAGCCCGGCTTGTCATCAGGAGGCACCTGGGTCTTGGAGTAGTGGGGAGGATCAAGGCCAGTTTGTCCCTGATGCTAGATTGAGAAGGGCTGAAAAAAGGAGCCTTCAATTGCATCAGAAGTGAACTCAAAGGATTTGAATTAGTCCCTAATGACTGGCCCCTCCCAAGAGGGTTTAAAAGGAAGTCTTTGCTAAGAAAGTCCTTGCAGAGAACTCTTAGTTTGAATGCAAGGATGTTCAATTAGTGTGAAGATGAAGAGTTATGACATGACACACCCTTGGAGGCCTTAAAACTTAAAATAGGAGTTTTCTAGGGTAAGTGTTTTTGCTGTCAGTGTTTTCAATATTACTAAAATTATCCCCCCAAGTTATAATGGTTAATGTAAGCCATCTCCAACTTTGATGTATCTTTTACTTGCTGCATTTTATTTCTGGGGAGGCATGAACAAAACATGCTGGATGATAGTACTTTGTTTAGGGTAGTAGTTAATCATAGTCTTTTCCTGACTCATGATGTATTTGTAGCTTGGTGCAAATCCACAGCTAATGCTATTATGGGTTAAAATGCAGAAGAATCACCTTTCAATCTATAATTATATATTTTTTATTTATAATACAAACTCTGGCTTCGCCATCCCTCCAATTTTACTTAATTCTCCATCAACAATATTTGTTCTCACTTTTTCTTTAGACAGGAGATCTGAGTGTCTAACAGTATGAAATGGGAAAATTCCAACCCTTTTGTAAACTTTTTCAACAACCTGAGGAGGAGGTCAAAGCCCTCCTCCCCTTAAAACAGCAGATCAAACAGGATTCTTTCACAGCAATAGATTTGGTTTTGGCCTTGACGATTTTCAGATAAACTTATGGTATAAAGTTGTTACAAAAGTTACAATAAATTTATTGCACCATCCTTGGCCTTCCTTTGCATTCTCTTATGACAACCGAGTATAGTAAATCACTGTTTTCCTTCATATTACAATGGCGCAATAAACTATATACAGATTTACGGAAGCCAGATGTTGAGTTCCGAACTGAAATAAGTTTTAAACCAGAGTTACATTTTCGAGGCTGAGCTTAAATTATCTCAACTCTTGGAATTTCTGTTTCAACTGTAGAGTAGAATAGAATAGAATAGAATAGAATGGAGTAGGCAGAGAGAATAGAGATTTGAGTTGGTCTAAGTGTGAAAAACAGTCATAAGTTCATAAGTCATTTTTCCCATGCTGTTGTAACTTTGAACAGCCGCTAAATCAACTATTGTAAGTCAAGGACTACCAGTAGTTTGTTTTAGGGCTTTCTTAGCTTCAACTACCCAATATTTAATGTAAGGAAGCTAGAAATGGTTAGGGAGAGCCATAATTATTTGGTAGAGTTTTCTTATTACTTGGGAAAGCATAATCCTATAAAAGAAAGAGTAGAGTAGAGTTAGAATGCTTAATTGGCCAAATGTGATTGTACGCACAAGGAATTTGTCTCCAGTGCATAAGCTTTCAGTGTACATACCAACAACAGAGTAGTATAACCATAAGATACCAATAGGAGACGATCGTAGGAAAGATGAGAAGTATAATAGCAATACAGCCCTACTACATGGGTAAATAAAGGGTTCCTTGAGTCAGGATCTAATCTAGGGGTGTCAAACTAAAGGCGTGTGGATTGGATCTGGCCTGCAGGGTGATATCTTAGAAAAGCAAAGGACTAGCCCGCTGTGCCTTCACAAGTGAAAAAGGAGCTTGGAAGAGAAAGGGAAAGAGAAAAGAAAAAGAAGAAAAGATGGGAAGAGAGCAAGGAAGGAAAAATAAGGAAAGAGGGGAAGGAAGAAGAAAGGAGAATGAAGAGGGAAGGAAAAAGAAGAAAAAGAAGGAAGTAAGGAAGGAAGGAAGGAAGCAAGGAAGGAAATTATATTGAGAGGGAGGGAGGATCTGATGAAAGTCCTGCCTTAGCACTTGGCCACCACAGATGCTCCCGATGTGAGTGGCGTTGAGCTGGCCACGCCCACCCTGGCCACCCCCCCTGGCCACCCCCCCACCCTCCTGAGGTCAAACACATTGTAACGCTCTCTACATGGGGCTCCCCTTGAGGTGCACTCGGAGGTTACAGCTAGTCCAGAACGCAGCCGCGCGGGTGGTCATGGGAGCCACAAGGCAGTCCCACGTAACACCTCTCCTGTGCGAGCTGAACTGGCTACCTGTGGCCTTTTGGGTGCGCTTCAAGGTGTTAATGACCATCTTTAAAGTGCTCCATGGCTCGGGGCCTAGTTACATGCGAGGCCGTATCCTGCCCCATACATCCCTCTGACCGATCTGCTCCCATAGAGAGGGCTTTCTCCAGGTGCCGTCGGCCGGGCAATGCCGGTTGGTGATACCCAGGGGAAGGGCCTTCTCTGTGGCGGGCCCAACACTCTGGAACGACCTGTCCCCTGAACTCCGTACCACCACAGACCTCCGCCTTTTCCGCCGGCGTCTGAAAACGCATTTATTCCAACAAGCCGGCCTAGGATAAACACCCGATCTGGACTTTTTAGTTATAAATTTTAATTAGAGAATTTTAAAATGTTTTAGCACGGGGTAATTTAATTTAATTGGATTTTAATAATTGATCTATTTATGTACGTTGTGTTTTAATTTACCTGTGCGCCGCCCTGGGTCCTTTTGTAGGAGAAGGGCGGGGTATAAATTTAATAAAATAAAAATGAAATAAAATAAATAAACACAACCCTAATGTGTACCTCAATGAAATCCAGTTTGACACTCGTGATCTAAACCATTCTAGCGTCAATGAATTGATTCCTCAGGTTTAATTTCTTTTCTGAAGGATACCACCCTTCACATTGGCTGAATTCACCTCAATGTAACCCCTCAACGTAGGCAAGTAGTTTGTAGGTATGTTTGCCCTAATCTGTCATCATCTGTTTCTGGTTACAATCCTGAGCAATCACAGGTAGGAATAAGTTCTATTTCACAAACCATTGTAGGGTGATATTCTAAGCACTCTTAATTTTTATCTGTCTGGATTAAGCCTCACAGCAACAGTTGGAAGCGTGCATCTCATTTCTTCCGATTCCGTATTTCTAAATGAATCATTTTATGAAGACAGAATACTGGGGACACTGATATTATGGCATCTGTCTTAGAAATCATTTCAGTGGATGCTTATCAACTTATCTTTTCTGCCGATTTGGGCAATATGATGTAGCTATTGTCTTCTTCAAGACTAACTGCTTCATCCTGCACATGTTAAATCCTGTTGAATTCACCGGCAACGACTTTCAGGTTAAGTAGATCCACAATTGCCACGGAAAACAGTTTGCTGAGGCACTTAGAGTGTACTTCTTTCCCTTATGATAAAGCAGAGACGGCAGCGTTTCCATTAGGTCTCTAACCCAAGCACAATGCACTTGAAATTAAAATGCACTTGAAATTAAAATCCCAGTAAAGAAGTAAAATCATCCATCCAACCAGTTATTCTTGTTGCAGATTGGTGGAAATAACAAGAAGAACGAGCAATTATTTCTCTTGCGCCAAAAGAAAAACCTCCACAGTTTTATTCCTGCTTATTAAAAATGAATGTTTGAGCCATGCTGAATATTTGTTTTAAAACAGGCAAGGGGGAAGGATTAAAATACCTTAATCAGGCAGGAGGAAAAAAGAAAAGGAGAAAAAAAAGAAAAGAAAAGCTTTAGCCACTTGATTAGGGCAGATTTTCACCATCTGCTTCGACGTTCCTCAGGATCTACTTCTCTGGCTGAACACTAATTTGTGCACTTCCTAGAAATTGAAATCTCTCAGCAAGCAAATTAACAAGAGCAGGGATTCAGTCATAATGGCGCGTCTTCGCCTTTTGTTTCGCTCTGGCAGATGGACAGGGGTGTGCTGAAATTGAATTCAGCTTTAATTGCATTGTGCCATTTAAAATTTTATCTGCTCCACGGATTCTGTTTACCACTCACAGGATTGCAAACCTTCGGAGGGAACCTCCAATTCCCTCCTCCTCATCTGAGCCCCAACCAAGCCCCTATAGATCGGGTGGCGATGATGACTGGGTGATTATCCCCTCCTTTCACCTATGGCAGGGCTCTGCAAAGTCGGCTCTTTTAAGACTGGTGGACTTCAACTCCCAGAGTTCCCCAGCCAGCATAGCTATCATTAGGGAAGCCTAATGATATTGGACGGAGGACTTGGTGAGTATTTGGAGCATAGCTATGCTGGCTGGGGAACTCTGGGAGTTGAAGTCCACCAGTCTTAAAAGAGCCGACTTTGCAGAGCCCTGACCTATGGGTGACTTGCTTTTAAACAACGAGAAGATCGAGTTGGGCTTTGCCTTCCTTTCGGGATAGGTTGAAACGAAGAAATTGCCAGAGTCTGTAACGATCTCCAGCAAGGGAGAATGTCAGGAAACCTAAGCCCTCCCAATCCTTTTGGACCTCAGGGGCCACTAAATTCATAATTTTAAATCCGGCGGACCACTGATATGACCTGCCTAAGGACCGGCTGGGTGGGCGTGGCATGTGACTGGGTGGGTGTGGCCAACTCGATGGCACTCATGTCAAATGGCCCCTTGCCAGCTTCTACTCGCCACTCCTCGCCTGCCCGCCCGGGCTCCTTAGGGCCCCAACAGGAAGCAGTTGTTGGAGCTGAGCTGCCACCATGAGAAAGAGAGGGCAAAACAGCTCAGTTCAAATTGGATCTGACCGAGAAGGAGGCTCAGCAGAAGCACCTCACTGAGGACTAGGAGCATAGGCATTCCAAGTAGAGGCAAGACTTGCAGGAGTGCGAGGCTAGGTAATGGCACCTGGAGGCTCACTGGGCTGAGATGGTCAGCCAGTTCCAGGCCATGATTGCAGTCCCACTGGAACGAGGCCCTCTGGCTCTTCGCCACCAGCAACACTTCCCTCCATCCTTCACCCAAAGCCCCACACCAGGAGACTGAAGCAGACCCCAAGTCAGAATTTCTGCCCCTCCTGACCCACACAAAAACACCCCGAAGGGGGAGACTCTCTGCAGCAACACAAATGCTCATTGCGTGTATCCGTCTCAGGGGCCGTGGTTTGAGGACTCCTGATTTAGTGCCATATAAAAAATGCAAATACATTTTCTGTGGACCACCAAAAGTTTTTTGCGGACCACAAGTTGGTGACTGCTGCCCTAGAAGCACACCTTGGATTATTTGGCTTTTCCATGCATTGCCAATCATTAAATCTGACCCTTTTAGCTGCCAATGTCTGAATTTACCAGGTAATGCTTGGAATGAGTGAATAATTTGCACAATAAAGATTTCTCCGAGGATTCTGTTTGTCTTCAGGTTGCACAGAATGTCCTAGCTATTCTTTGCTTAACCTGATACATTAAATATTACCAGATCTACTCATTAACTTTGTTATGGAAATTATCTCATTTAATTGATTTCTTTCTTCCTTTTTTTTTTTTTTTTAAAAAAAAAAGCTTCCTCGTGGAACCAAAGATTAGTTTCTCTAAAGCAGAAGCTTAAAATCCTCTCTTCCCAATGGCATGGAAACGAATTTTGAATGAACGTTTGTTATCCTTCTGTGCCTAATCTGAAGGCTGTTTGAAATGTGACTTTTTCAATGCCTTGATTCATACATCAGATTGTTAACTTCGATTTGCTTGTCGATGTAATGGTTTGTATTCCTGAGCAAGCCAGAGAAGCAAAGCTTGGCTCACAACTACAGTTTATAATTATAAAGAGGTTGAGACTTTGGAAAATGTGCACATTAGAAGGGCAGCTAAGATGATTCAAGGCCTGGAGACTTAAGCATATGAAGAAAGGTTGCAAAAATTGGGTAGGGGTAGTCTAGAGAAAAGAAGGACTGTGTGGGGGGAATGATAGCAGTATTCCTGTATTTGAGGGGCTGCCACAAAGAAGAGGGGGTCAAAACACCAGAGGGCAGGAATCAATGGTTGGAAACTAATCAAGGAGAGAAGCAAGTTAGAATTAAAGAGAAACTTCCCAACATAAAAGAATTAACCAGGGGCACAGTTTGCTTTAAGAGGTTTTGCATGCTTCATCACTGCAGGTGTTTAAGAGCCTGGACAGTCACTTGTCTGGAATGGTATGGGGTATCCTGCTTGAACAGGGGGTTGGACTAGAAGACCTCCAAGATCCCTTCCAGCTCTATTCTGAATTGAATTGGATTAATTCCAAACTAAATTAAACATTGCAAATCCTGATCTGTGCATACTTTATTTAATCCAGAAGTGATTTATTTAGTCAATTAAAACATCTTGATACTGCTGACCTACAAAATTCAGCAATGTACAGAAAGGAATACCAAACCTTGAGCATTTTTATCCTTATAGAACCATAAAAAGTTGCTTGCTAAGAAAGGTGTAAATCGGTGGCATCTCAGTTTAGATGCCTTTCCTTGAACATGGCTTCAAATAATGTCAGATGGTGAATATTAGCAATCAGAGAATATTAATTTATTACACTTTATGCCGACTAACTCTCAACAACTCTGGGTGGCTCACAATTGTACAAATTGCAATAAAAATGAAATCCAACTAAATAGGATGAAAACCCCAAATATAATATCTAGCTAGTTTTCTTGAATGGCGCATATGTTTTGTAACAGATTCCTTGAAGGAGATTTCTCTCACAGTATAGCAACAGCACTTAGACTTATATACCGCTTTACAGTGCTTTTACAGCCCTCTATAAGTGGTGTACAGAGTCAGCCTATCGGTCCCAACAATCTGGGTCCTCATTTTATCCACCTCAGAAGGATGGACGGCTAAGTCAACCTTGAGCCTGGTGAGATTCGAACTGCCAAATTACAGTCAGCTGGCAGTCAGCAGAAGTAGACTGCAGTACTGCACTCTCACCAACTGTGCCACCGTGGCTTATATATTTGGTGCTCCTTCCTCTCCCTTTAATTTAAATCTCTAATATGTCTGGGTTTTATTTTGAAGCCATGGTCTGTGGTTCTAAAGAGTTAAATTGAGAGTGGGCTGTTAACTCAAATGTTGACATCAAAATGACACATTTTAGTAAAATTCAGCTTTGAAAGTCCCTCTTTTGTCGTCAATTTTGGCCAGTTGCAGTTAATGGAGCTTTCAGACAAGAAGTTACTGGGTAGGACAAGAAGCAGCAAGTGGAAACTAATCAGGGAGAAAAGCAACTTGGAACTAAGGAGAAATTTCCTGACAGTTAGAATAATTAATCAATGGAACAACTTGCCTCCAGAAGTTGTGAATGCTCCAACATTGGATGTTTTTGAGAAGTTGTTGGATATCCATTTGTTTGAAGTGGTGTAGGGTTTCCTGCCTGAGCAGGCGGTTGGACTAGAAGACCTCCAAGGTCCTTTGCAACTCTGTTATTCTAAATTCTAAAGAGAATCTGTGGATGGCTTTCTTCATGTTTGCAGCCCAGCAACTACGTCTCAGCCCTTTGCCATGATGCTGAATCTCCTGCTTTCCAAGCCTCTTGCAGTCATGGCATTGCCCCATGTGGCAAATGGTGTAAGCTGTTGTAAAACTGTTTGTCTATGTGATTAAGACATTGCAACACCATTCAATTACTTCTTTTAATTTAATTACGCTAGGAAGAGAAAAAAAAGGAGAATAGTGTAACAAAAAGTCTTGTGGCAGGGAATATGTAAAATGTAAATTGAAGAGCCGTGAAAATTTCATGCATTGGCAGTCTGATTTGTTCTTATTTCCAACTTGTTATGAAGAGTGGCTTCCTTAAATGCAGTAAAACAAGACGTAGGGGCGTTTAGTAATTACTGTGTTTCTACATCGGAATAATTACATACAGTGTGCATTTCGTAGCCACTGTGTGAAACCAGAACTCTTTGGGGCCCATATCAATTTTGTCTTTTCGACAGTGTAAATAAAGCTGAATCTTCAACTTTCAAATTAAAACTGATAACCTTGGGCAATCAGGGCTTTTATAAAAATAAAGAAGAAGGGAGGGGGGCGGGCTGTAAGCTTGTCTTGGAACAGGTTGTGTCTCTGAAATGCTTTTGGGACTAAAGAGATCAATTAAGTGTGTATAAACAAACAGTTGGAAAAAAAGCTACTAAAACAACAGAGGAGAAAGCTTTCTATTGGGCTCCAGGGGAGGAAAGTTTCATTAACTAGATCTGAAGTCCAATGGCCCTCTATAAACAGGCATTAATTAAAGAATGTAAAAAATAAAAGTTTCAGACCTTGCAATATGTTAATGATCATATGATTCAGGGTTTGGGAAGAGAGGTGCAGCAGAGGTCATAAAATAAGCATGAAGCATTTAATATGAGTGCTTGGCAGGGATTTCTGCAAATTAGTTGGTTATTTGCTGGTCCAAAGCAAATTAAGGTGATTTTGCTTCACTTGCTAATTTTTTATGTGCATGCTTGGCAAAATGTTTTTCACAAATGAATGAAGGTTATTGTTAATTGCATAATGAGAAATATTAACATATTTAAATAAGACAGGATCGGCTGTCAGGAGGTGCTAAACTTAAGTTTCACTTGATGGGCCTCTACAAATCTCCTGTACCATGACAAACCATAAAATACATTTTGTAAATATCTGAATGTATTTGCCTTCAAATTGGTAGTTTAAGCAATTTTGCTTATCTTTCGATAAATGAGCTTCCTATTGAATTAGGGGTTGTTGTTTTTTCCGTGGCCATGTAAAAATTACTTTTGGAAAGAACTTCATTCTTTGAAATAATCGAGAATACTTGTAGCTTGGATTTTAGATTTTGGCAATCGTTTGCTCTCTAAATTGTTTCAGTTTAGTTTCTGAAGGTTTTGTTACCAGACTAGGTAACATCATCAATAGGATTTTCTTGTCCTATTCCTCTTTTTGCTTATATATGCCAATCAACAAGATAACCAATCTACTGATCAGAATTTATCAATGGAGACTAAGTGGAGCAAGTGGCCAGTTTTAAGTTTCTGAGTGTTATCCAGAAGTGGTATTCAGCAGGTTCTGACCAGTTCTGGAGAACCAGTAGTAGAAATTTTGAGTAGTTCAGAGAACTGGTAAATACCACCTCTGGTTGGCCATGCCCCCATCTATTCTCTGCCTCCCAGCTGATCGGGAGGAAATGGGGATTTTGCAGTATCCTTCCTCTGCCATGCCCACCAAGCCACTCCACGCCTACCACGCCATGCCACGCCCACAGAACCGGTAGTAAAAAAGCTTGAAGAACAAACAAATGCCAAGAACTTTGTTCTTTTCATTTTCCTGTATGGAATAATGTTTAATTCATTGCTTCGATTCAGGTTCTTATGAATATATTCATGAACTGAGTATCCTGAGCAAAAGGAGGTGATAGAACCTAATGGGTTGAGAAGGAGATGGTGTTTCAAATTTGGACGTTCCATAAGAAGATGAATAAACGACAAAAATAGCTGTCGTCTCCTGTGGAAGAGATATTTGATTATTATTTGGCCAGACTGAGCCAGCTCTCAAGCTCCGTGGTTTGTAGTTGTCATTCCTTCCCAGCTCCTTGTCAAGCAGAGTTGGCTTCCTATGCATCTCCAGAGCAGGGAGGATGAACATTGAACATGGAACATAGAACAACAGAGTTGGAAGACCATCCAAGGTCTTCTAGCCCAAACCTTTTTAAGCATGAGATTCTATACCATTCCAGACAAATGGCAGTCCAGTCTCTTTTTGAAAGTCTCCGGAAATGGAGACTTTCAAAAAGTGGGTTGCCTACAACTACAACTTCTGAAGGCAACCCATTCCATTGGTTGATTGCTCCCACCCTTAGGAAATTTCTCCTTAGTTCTAGATTGCTTCTCTCCTTGGTTAGTTTTCACCCCTTGTGGGTTTTTTTTTCTTGCCTTCTGGTGCTTTGGGAAATAGTTAGGCCCCCCTCATTTTTGTAGGAGCTCTATAAAGGAGGAGGATAGATTTGATCCTCCCTAAGAAGGTATGGTAAGAGCCATATTGGAAAGGCCTGGGATACCTACTGAGTCAGGTAGGCAGGAAAATAACACCATCTGGTAAGAAAATTTATAGGCTCCTGCGTTTGTCACCATCTGTAGCACCCACGATCTCAGCCTAGTTAAAATTCAGCTAAAATACATTCACTTGAACAAATGGATTACAAGACTTGCTTTTCTATTCGGCTGCCCCTTCCCCCTGCTGTCTTTCTTGCTGTTGGAGGGACTCTTGAAAATCACGTTTAATCTTATTTTCTAGTTTTATTTCTCATGCTACTTGTAAGAAGCGCTTTAGTAAAACAGGAATGGAAGCCTGCTGAAGTTCTGATATCTTTCTTTCTTTTTCTTTTCTTTTCGCTGTTCCCCTCAAGAACCTTTCACACAGCTGACTCAAAATCTGTTCCAGGGGCTACTCACAATCTTTGGAATATTTAAAAAAAAAAAAATTCCTAGAAAGTTGATCATCCTTGAAAGTCTCCTAAAGCTTGCAATCCATGGCTAGAACGATAACATGGTTATTTCCACTTTTTGCTGACTACAGATCCTAGAGAAATGAATGTTGTGGAAGAGTCTTTATTTAAAACACACACACACACACACACAAAATTGGGCAGATTGCTAGCTAGGCATTCTTCAGGAACACACAAATTGTCCCAGTTAAAAAAGTTCTTCAGGGTATTCTACTCAGTTTTTAAACCATTTTCTTCCTTGTGTTTTGGGACATACTTTTTGTTTACTTCCACAATTGCAGGTATAAAGGCAGTCCTCGTCTTATGACCACGACTGAGCCCCAAAAAATTCTGTTGGTAAGCGAGGCATATGTTAGATGAGTTTTGCCTCACATTATGACCTTTATCCACGCATTCACTTGTTCACTTGGCTAGTAAGTGAATCACTGCAGTTAGTAAGGGGGCTGTTGAGTGAATCTGGCATCCCCCTTGACTTTGCTCTTCAGAACGTCGCAAAGGTTAATCACATGACCTCAGGGCACGGTAACCATCATCGATATGAGTCAGTTGCCGAGCATCTGTATTTTGATCACATGACCATGGGGTTACTGGGTATGTGAAAAACGGTCCTAGGTCAACTTTTTTCAGTCCCATTGTAACTTTCAAAGGTCACTAAAGAAACTGTCATAAGTCGAGGATTACTTATATTGTCAAAGAAAGTCTATTGCAAAGTCATCAATGTTTTGGGTATGTCTATTTTAATGAAAAGAAGGACTAGGTGGGGAGGGATATGATAGTAATGTTCCAATATTTGTGGGGCTGCCACAAAGAAGAGGGAGTCAAGATATTCTCCAAAGCACCCGAGGGCAGTATAAGAAGCATTGGATGGAAAATAATCAAGGAGAAAAGCAACTTAGAACTGAGGAGAAATTTCCTGACAGTTAGAACAATTAACCAGCGGAAAAACTTATCTCCTGAAGTTGTGAATGCTCCAACATCAGAAACATTTTGATTCATAGGCCAGATCAGAAATGGTGGGACTTCTTCTACAGTATTGCACATAGCCGAAACCAAGGATTCAATATTTAGCGGTAGGAGGTCTCTTCCAAGATTTCTACCATCCATCCAAATTTTACAAGAAACACCCAATATCTCAGGGGATGCCACAGAGAAGGAGGAGTCAAACTGTTCTCCAAAGCACCTGAGGGCAGGATAAGAAGCGATGGATGGAATCTAATCAAGGAGAGAAGCAACCTAGAACTGAGGAGAAATCTCCTGACAATTAGAACGATTAACTTGCCTCCAGAAGTTATGAATGCTCCCAACACTGAAACTTTTTAAGAAGAGGTTGGAGAACCATTTGTCTGAAATGGTGTAGGGCTTCCTGCCTGTGCAAGGGGGTTGGACTAGAACAGGGGTCTCCAACCTTTGCAACTTTAAGTCTGAAGGACTTCAGCTCCCAGACTTCTCCAGCCAGCTTTGCTTTGCTGGCTGGAGAATTCTGGGAGCTGAAGTCCTTCAGGCTTAAAGTTGCAAAGGTTGGAGACCCCTGGACTAGAAGACCTCCAAGGTCCCTTCCAACTCTGTTGTTCTGTTCTGTTTTCATACAAGTATAATAACTGATCAGCAAAACCAGAACAGACTTTTGTCCCTGCGAACGTTGTCCGGCTATGGCTTTGAAAGCATCCGTTAAAACCAGGAAGAGGCGGGAGGAGAAGATGCTGTTGACTTTGTCCTGTTCCTGCAGTTTTAGATGGACGAATTTCAGTGGAGAAATTTCATGACTCGGTAAAATGAGCAATGATGACATCTGTGGATGCAGGTCTGCTCATATCTTTGCCGAGCCTTTAGGGAAATAAATATCTCAGAACATTCGGTGAAGTGAAGCTCACTCAATAAATCAACCTGACACAGTAACACTTCTGGCACAGGAGTTTTCCTCTCCGCTGTGCACCACCTACCTCTCCACGTTCCTGAGCTACCAAATGGTGTCTCCCCACAGGCCCCTAAATCAAATCGGTGCACATAAATACAGCGAGAATTTATTGGGAATTGGTTTTGTTTGGCAAAAAACATTACTTATTAGATGAACGGAGATGATAATCCATTTTGACCCTTTAAGCACTGGACTGTTTCAGACAATCGCTCTGAAAGGGATGCTGCCTGCTTAACTTTTCCAAGGAAGCCTATAAAAATAAATAAATAAAAGGATTCCCGCTGACCCACAGCAAGTACAGGTCTGCCTTTCTGCAACTCATCTTGCTTTCTACATCTTTGTGATATTTTTTTTTATTATGCGTCCATGGCAGATAATTCAATGTAGAGAATGAAATTCGATGTAGAGAAAAGTAAAGTCTTACACATAGGCAAGAAAAACCCAAAGTAGACATACAGACTGGGTGAAACTAGGCTTAATCGCAATAACTGTGAAATGGATCTTGGCATCTTAGTGGACAACCAGCTAAACATGATCTCAGCAATGTGCCGCAGCAACTAAAAAAGCCAACACAATCCTAAATTGCATTAACAGAGGGATACAATCAAGATCAAGGGAGGTACTAACACCACTCTATAAAGCCATAGTAAGACCACACCTAGAATACTGCAACCAGTTTTGGTCACCACACTATAAAAAATATGCTGAGAGTCTAGAAAAAGTGCAGAGAAGAGCAACCAAGATGATTAGAGGACTGGAGGCTAAAACATCCGATGAACGGTTGCCAATACTCGGTATGGCTAGTCTAGTGAAGAGAAGGACCAGGGGAGACATGCAGAGTTTAGTATTTGAGGGGCTGCCACAGAAAGGAGGGGGTCAAGCCATTTTCCAAGGCACCTGAAAACCAGAGAAGGAATAATGGATGGAAGCTGATCAAGGAGAAATTCAACCTAGAAATAAGAAGAAATTTTCTGGCAGTGAGAACAATCAACCAATGGACAGAAGTTGCCTTCAAAAGTTGTGGGAGCTTCATCACTGGAGGCTTTCAAGAAGAGACTGGACTGCCATTTGTCAGAAATGGTGTAGGGTCTCCTGCTTGGGCAGGGGATTGGACCAGATGACCTACAAAGTCCTTTCCCACTCTGTTAATCTGTATAATCTGTAGATACAGGTCTGCCTTACTACAACTCAACTTACTCTCTCTTGATAATATTTTTATCATTTTTTATTTTTTTTTGTAATAGACCCTGGATAAGTGGGTGGAAGAAAGTTCACACATATGCCTATTTCCCACATGGAAAGGAACGAGACACAAAATGGCTTGGCTGTGATTTCAGACTTGTGGAACCCTTAAGGTGGACACAGCTGATGGTTTCCTCACAACCATGACACCTTTTCTTGTGTTGAAAATAAATGTGGGACTTGTTGGGCCTTCTAGAGAAGAACATAAGCTGGTCCACGACCATTTCTACCCCAGTATTATCTCCGCCACAAGCAGAAAGTACTTTCAGATGGATGGGTCCAGAACCTAGTTGGCTTCTCTCGAGCTTTAACTAACCTGAGATAAGACATTGGCTAACAGGAGTCCTCCTAATCAGCTCAAGGGAAGAAAGGGTGACTCCTGAGAACCAGGAGTCACACAGCTCTGTGACAACTTAATGCCTCCCATCAAATTGGGGGCTAATGAACCTTGGCTAGTGACCTTTTGCTAGTGATGGATCACATGTGCCAGAGCAAAGCTATAGACAAAATTACTGCCGTATCAAAGCTCCTAACCAGGGACCTTATTTGTTTTTTCTTCTAGTTGGAAAAAAAAATATAAAAGTCTGTTTCAAATCCTATTGGCCCCTTATCTCTGTTTATTCAGTTGTTTTTAATATCACGTCCTGAAAGAATTTCAATAGCAGCTTCATCATGAAGTCAAGCTTGCCTTTCACTATTTACATCTTCCAGATGGAGCGGCATATAAACACTCCCAGATATTTCGGGTAAGTAGTATATGTGTGTGTCTGTGGGGTGGGTGGGGGGTACTTTATTTGTCCTTTTTCTGCATAAATAATCGAGGGTGTCAGATTTTATAGACTAATAAATTGGTATGCGGGGAGAGACTTTGAGTCTCTCAGGGCCTGCAATGTCACAGACCCCCGAAGAGGGAATTTTTTGGCTGTTTGGTTTCCTCCCCCTCCCACCCCCCGCCCCCAGATTCTACAAAGTCAAGCTGGGGCTTTTTGAGAAATAGCCAGAGAATTGAATTGCATTGTTTGTCTGCCCAGAAGCCTAATTTGGTTGCCGTTTGCCAGGAAGCAACCTGATTTACATCTTTGCAAGCCTGTGGAGTCAGTCGCAAATCGTAGTGCGGGAGAAAGGGCTGAAGGAAGAGTTAAAAATAATCAATGCCATATTGATTGGTTTTTAAAAAAAACAAAACAAGAAAACGGCAATTCTTTTGATGGGCTAAGCAGAGTTCGTTCGTGTGTGGAGGCCTTTTTGTATATGTTATGTTTCGGGTTATAAGACGTAGTGGAGTATAAGACGCACCATGATTTGGAAGAGGTAAATTAAAGAAAAAAGGTTTTGCACTCCCAAACCCTCTGCATGCCTCATTTTTTGAAAAAAAAAAAAAAAAAAAAAGAGGGACATGCAGATCTTTGGGGGGTTTGTAGAGTGATCCTTGCCACCCCCCCCCAAAACAAGCAAAACCTGGCCCATTTTTCACAAAAATAGTCAGTTTTTTGGAAAAAAATAAAGGGGCATGCAGAGGCTTTGGGAGGCTTGTAGAGTACTCTTGGGGGCTGGGCGGGTGCAAAAATGAGCAAAAGTTTGCAAAAATGGCTCATTAGTGTCCATTTTTTGCAAAGGGGGCGGGGTTTCAGTAGGCCAAAAATGCTGTATTGAATGTATTAGACACACCCAGATTTTCATCCTCTTTTCTGGGGAGGAAAGGTGCGTCTTATACTCTGAAAAATACAGTAATTTCACTCCAGTTATAAGCAGGATTCTCACTTGCATATATAGAAACCACTTTTGCCTTATTTGCGTCTTATCGAGATTCTCAGTCATCCAGGTCATGGTTGTCCCAAAGATGCTTCCTTTCAAAAGGCAACTTGACGTTCTGGTTTTGCTTGAAGAGATGTCACTTCTCATCCAAGAAGCTTCTTCAGTTCTGACTGAATGGTGGGAAATGGAAGGATTCATGCTCAGGAAGTCCACATTCTGGACCGAGAGAACTTCCGGTTTGAAAGAAGGGTTCAGAGAGGCATTTATTGTAAGATTGAACAGCTTTCTCTCAACAAAGGGGGATAAAATATGACACCACCTACCTCCCGTCTACAACATAGTCTTTTCAGGAGTTCCAAGAAGGTTCCACACCCATTTGCACTGCTCAGGTAACCATGAGAACACAGATTATCTTCCCAGTGAACGGAATGATTCTCAGAAAGAGTGCTAATAACCCGATGGCTGCAAGGAATGTAAATCCTTCTATTCTCCACCATTCAGGCAGAACGGAAGAAGCTTCTTGGATGAGAAGCAAAATATCTTCAAGCAAACCAAGGAGGTGCAGTTGCATTTTGAAAGAAAGCACCTTTGGGTTTCACCTGCTTTCCTTCAAGATAATGTAAGATGTGCAAGATACAAGCTTATACGTTCTCCCTACCTGTTCTTTGGGGAGACAGAAATTCAGAATGAAGAGTAGCGAATATATTAAACCTTTATTTATTTTTAATCTCTAGGAAAACGTATCCAGATTATATGCAGTATGTCCATTCATGCAGAATTACACTTTTAACATATTCAACCACCCTCTTAGTTTCTACTTCTTTGTAATGATTTTTTAAATCCACTCAATCTCAGTTGCGCCTATGTATCATACTTGTATGGGACCCGGTGGCTCAGAGGCTAAGACGCTGAGCTTGTCAATCAGAAAGGTCGGCAGTTTGGCAGTTTGAATCCCTAACATCGCGTAATGGAGTGAGCTCCTGTTACTTGTCCCAGCTTCTGCCAACCTAGCAGTTCGAAAGCATGTAAAAATGCAAGGAGAAAAAATAGGAACCACCTTTGGTGGGAAGGTAACAGCGTTCCATGCGCCTTCGGTGTTTAGTCATGCAAGCCACTTGACCATATAGATGTCTTTGGACAACGCTGGCTCTTCAGCTTTGAAATGGAGATGAGCACAGCCCCCTAGAGTCGGGAACGACTAGCACATATGACTGAGGGGGACCTTTATATTTACCTATCATAATTGCTTGTCTTTCTACTCAATAGACAAATAGATGAGAAATATTTCTGCTAAGCTAAAGCAAACCTATAAAATGAGACCTAAAACTCAAATTAGACACGTTGATAGCAACACTTTTCAAAACTAGAAGATTCATAAGGAGTGACATCCCCCCGAGGAGTTAACTGACTTGTGCTGTCATTTCCTGCAACCAGGCCAGGGAAGATGTCTACAAGGGGGGAAAAAAATCAGGACAACATTAATCCAGAAATCAGATTTACGGTGACCGCATCATCTGTTGAGGATTTCTGAGCCTAGATTAATTAATTAAACCCAGGCGATGTGCTTTGAACCCAAAACAAAGATATTGTGTTCTTGACATTCAGTCAAAGCATTCTTGGAACAATACATTGTTTTGGGGTTGATCATCTGAAATGAAAACCCCAGAACCTTCTTCTCTCTTGACATTGTTCCATCCTTATTCCCCATCTCAGACGTTTGTTGGTTTACAGTAGGGGTCTCCAACCTTTGCAACTTTAAGTCTGAAGGACTTCAGCTCCCAGACTTCTCCAGCCAGCTTTACTGGCTGGAGAAGTTTGGGAGCTGAAGTCCTTCAGACTTAAAGTTGCAAAGGTTGGGGACACCTGGTTTACAGGACAAAAACAAAAACACCACCCTATATCTCTATTTGAGCTTGTATCATCTGGACCTACCTGTTATGAATCCCTGTGTTAACTTTGCTTTGGAATTATGGGTGGAGGCTGTGGGACATCTGAATGCCAGAATATATCTGACTCTCATCTGGAAATTAGGGAAGCAACAGCTAATTGGAGTATCCGTTTGGACTGGTATTCATTCTCTTCCTTTAATCTTTGCAGAGTTGGAGGCCTAATTTAAGGGTTTGTTTTTTTTAACTCTGTGAGGTGTAGATGCTATGTTTGAAGGTCTGCTCTTGGCTATATTTAAGCGGCATAAAGAGATACAGAATTATTGGCTGCAGTTTTTGCAGCTCTTAAGAAAGGGACGTAGTGGCTCAGTGGCTAGGAAAGGTCGGCAGTCTGGTGGTTCGAATCCCTAGTGTGGCATAATGGAGTGAGCTCCCATTACTTGCACTGGCTTTTGCCAATCTAGCAGTTCGAAAGCATGTAAAGATGCAAGTAGAAAAATAGGGACCACGTTTGATGGGAAGGTAACAGCATTCCGTGTGCCTTCAGCATTTAGTCATGCCGGTCACATGACTACGGAGACGTCATCGGACAGTTCTGGCTCTTCGGCTTTGAAATGGAGATGAGCACCGCCCTTTAGAGTCAGGAACGACTAGCCCATAAGTGTGAGGGGAATCTTTACCTTTACGTTAAGAAGAGGAATGTCAGATTTTGCAGTTGAATAGTCCCAGCTCTGTTGAAAACCCCAAAGGTGCTTTTTCAAAAGGCAACTGGACTTTTTTTCCCCTCCTTGAAGACATTTCACTTCTCATCCAAGAGGTTTCTTCAGTTCAGACTGAGACTCGGCATAGAGATCTGTTGCAAATGCACCTCTTTTGTTGCGACCGAGTTCCAGGAAACCTGTTCGCTCTGCCATTGTTCAGAGACCACAAAGCTTTCTTCAAGGGACATCAATAAGTCATATGTATTATTTATTTTCTTTGAGTCATAATTTGAAAGGAATGAAACCTACTCAAAATATCGAGCGCTGAATTGATTCCTGAAAGCATGTTTTGCTGAGTGAAGTTTGAAGCTTACCAAAATGAAGTATTTAAGGCCAAAATATTTGAAATCGATATCAAGAAAGCCTCTGAAATGGTGGTTTCTTGCTACCTTGCAACAAAGGGACTCAATAAGACAAATTAAAAAAATAGAGCATGAATGTGGATTTTGTATTACTATTAGCAAGGGCAGTTTGTCATCGGAGACAGCTGAGGTTTCACTGATAATAGTTTCTAGCGCAATGACTTTGGTTTTGGGGTGTGTCAATTTTCTGGTAGATCTACGTACCCTGTGCTAATTTTCATTCGTTTGTTATCACTTAGGTACATAATCTCCATAAATCTCAACTCTACCCAGGGGTTTTCGAATGGTAAAGTCAGAAGGCACTAATATTTGTCACCAGAAGAGAAAGTATGCAGATGTTATTTGGAAGTAACCTCCTGGTTGATGATTTTGGCAATAACAATAGCACTTAAACTTCTACAGGTAGTCGTTGACTTACAATAGTTCATTTAGCGGCCACTCAAAGTTACGACGACACTGAAAAAAGTGATTTATGACCACTTTTAACATGACCGGTGCATCAAAATTCAAATGTTTGGCATCTTGAAGGACTTCTAGTCCAACCTTGTTCAAGCAGGAGACCCTATCCCATTTCAGACAAATGGTTGACTCAAATATTTATAATATAATAACATAGTTGGAAGAGGCCTTGGAGGTCTTCTAGTCAAACCCAGCTCAAGGGTTTGGAAATGGTTGTCCAATCTCTTCTTAAAAACCTCCAGTGTTGGAGCATTCACAACTTCTGAAGGCAAGGTATTTCATTGATGATGAGGAGGAAGAGGAGGAGGAGGAGAGGAAGAAGAAGAAGAAGAAGAAGAAGAAGAAGAAGAAGAAGAAGAAGAAGAAGAAGAAGAAGAAGAAGAAGAAGAAGAAGAAGAAGAAGAAGAAGAACAACAGAGTTGGAAGGGACCTTGGAGGTCTTCTACTCCAAATCCCTGCTTAGGCAGGAAACCCTACACCCACTTCAGACAAATGGTTATCCAACATCTTCTTAAAAACTTCCAATGTTGCAGCATTTACAACTTCTGGAGGCAAGTTGTTCTACTGATGAATTGTTCTCACTGTCAGAAAATTTCTCCTAAGTTCTAGGCTTCTTCTCCCCTTGATTCATTTCCACCCATTGCTTCTTGTCCTGCCTTCGGGTGTTTTGGAGAGTAGGTTGACCCCCTCTTCATTGTGGCAGCCCCTCTTAATTTAAGCAACAGCATCAAAAGTTGCTTTTGACTTTGAGGGCAGAACCAAAGAAAGAAAGAAAGCTGAAGCTCGGGACAATGAAGGCAAAATGGTTTCTTTAATTAGTAACTTAGAAGTTACTAATTCCTAAAACTTTGACAGAAATAGCCACCTCTTTCTGCATTGGGCTGAGATTTCTATCAGTGAAAGTCGAAATCGGCCCTATTAAGAGATGTTTGTAAGAATGACTGGCTTGATTTAAAAACCAGGAATGTCGCTTTTTGTAACTGGATATAAATGATGGCTATTTTTGGAAAGAACTGAAGGGTTGGGAAACCATAATTGGAGGAAAGCAAAATGGGGATTTCATGCTGATGTAAGAAAGGAAACATTTTCCTTTGCAGTACACATTCAGATATATGACTAAGACTATTTGCATATGTAGAGAATCGGTGGCCTTCGGTCTCATTTCAGTGTCAGTGGGTTAAGCAGAGAAACAATAGCCTGCTTCTTGAAATAACCCGCATTTTATCTCTTTTTGAAATGCCAGCTTTTCTTCCCTCTCCCTCCGCCCTCTCTTCTTTCGCATCTTCCTTTCTTCGCTTTCCTTTCTCTTCTTGACGTCCTTCCTCTGTGAGAAAATTTGAAAGTTCCTCCTAAATGCTAACATTTGACCAGAAGCGGGAGGGGTGAGCCACACAGGGGAGATGGGGGGCCTTAATCTTTGCTTAGAAGTCAAAACAGAGAAGGGAAAAAGGCTCTTGTGTGAAAAAACTACATTTTGTTGAGTGGGAGTCTTAATTGCCTTTCCCTCTTTCTGCAAATTGCCCAGTTTTCCTTCTGGTACTGTGTTACATCCTAGAATGCAAAATCCTCGCTCCAAGTTAAGGACAGACCTTTTTTAAAAAAATATATATTAAATATATATTGAAAATATTGTCAGTGCACCACATTAGTGATCATGACAAATTAAATGCATTGAGCATTGATTTCTCGGTGTAATTTTTAAAGCACAGTTTCCTAATTGTGTTCCTCTTAAAGTTTAGAAAGTAAACTTTCACAGCTCTTCGGTTCAAAGATAATAAATTGTGAACAGTCTTCTTTAAAAGTTTGGGATGAATTAATCTCCAGCAGTGCTCGTGTTACTGTAAACTTGGCTAGCTCCTTTAAAGCAGGGGTCTCCAACCTTTGCAACTTTAAGTCTGAAGGACTTCAGCTCAGCAAAGCTGGCTGGAGAATTCTGGGAGCTGAAGTCCTTCAGACTTAAAGTTGCAAAGGTTGGAGACCCCTGCTTTAAAGTAGCATCTCCTGTGGTAACTTAACTCTGCCAGATTGTTTTTAAGGGTGATACCTCTCTTGCAGTGGCTGCATTGGAACCTCGCAAATATCCATTATTAATGTATAAGAAGTTAGAGATTAGGAAAATCTAAATGTTTCCTCTTTAAATTCCTCTCCAGAATACACCAGCTCAGTGTTAATGTTGCACCAACACCTCCAGATGATCCTGTAGGAATATTAGTCACAGTTTCCAGGTTCCTTGACCCAACTCTTGTCTAATACTTTTACAGGGTAAAATTACTGATGATGATTATAATGATAATCAATTAAATTTATATGGTGGCTACTTTGAGGTCCCTAACGGACCTCAGAGTGACTGATTTTAAGAGTGCTTTTGAGTGAGAAATTGGTGAATTTACAGACACCAAAAAGGTTTCAGGCAATCTCAGAAGGTTTCAATAAATATGTGTTTTTGTAACACATTATATCTGTGAAGTGATGAGGTAATGTGTTTCACATGTAATCTGCATAATTAACCTATCCACTCTCTTCTTCCCCTCCAGTCTACCCCTCACCTCTTCCTAATTAAATCCCACATCAGTCTAGCTGCTTCATTCTTCTGATGAAGTCAGCTGCTTCTCACCAAAACTTAGGCCTTTTGATAACATTTGTAAGTCTGAAAAGATACTGCAAGACCCTTTCTGATTTTTGAATTGACTTTAGCAGTTACCCTTCTGAGCTCTGTGTGCAGCCTGCATTGAAGGCTGAAATATTTATAATAAAATAACAGAGTTGGAAGGGACCTTGGAGGTCTTCTAGTTCAACCCCCTGCTTAGGCAGGAAACCCTACACCACTTCAGACAAATGGTTATCCAACATTTTCTTAAAAACTTCCAGTGTTGGAGCATTCACAACCTCTGGAGGCAAGTTGTTCCATTGATTATTTGTTCTGTCAGGAAATTTCTCCTCAGTTCTAAGTTGCTTCTCTCCTTGATTAGTTTCCACCCACTTGTTCTACCCTCAGGTGCTTTGGAGAATAGCTAGACTCCCTCTTCTTTGTGGAAGCGCCTGAGATATTGGAAGACTGCTATCATGTCACCCCTAGTCCTTCTTTTCATTAAACTAGACATACCCAGTTCCTGCAACTTTTCTTATTCTTATTTCTTATTTCAAATTTATGTCCCGCACCTATCTCCGGATTGGACTCAGGAAAGGAATAAAATGTAAAAAACAATAAATACAGGATATTAAAAATAAATTAAATTAAATTGCATCCGTGCTAAAATTGCCAATTAGGCAGCCAGTGCAGCTCGCGCAGGAGAGGTGTTATATGGAAGCATCTCGACACTCCCAAAATCCCCCGCGCGGCTGCATTCTGGACTAGCTGGAGCCTCCGGGTGCACCTCAGGGGGAGTCCCATGTAGAGAGCATTACAGTAGTCTAGGCGGGAGGTGACGAGGGCTTGAGTGACCGTGATTCTTTATATGTTTAGCCTCCAGTCCCCTAATCCTCTTTGTTGCTCTTCTCTGCACTCTTTCTAGAGTCTCAACATTTGTTTATACCGGGGTGACCAAAACTAGGCGCTGTATTCCACGTGTGGCCTTACTAAGGCATTATAAAGTGGTATTAACACTTCATTTTTTATTGTTGAAATAAAACCCACCAATCCCATTTGGTCACATGCTGTCATGAATTCTCCTTTTGGCGCCCACAGAAGAAGACTTAAACTACTATAGTGTGGATAAAGATGACTGTTTTCATACTGCACGGCTATTGATTGATCAGCTGGGTTATAAGCAAAGACCAAAGTAGGATTCACAGACTGGTTAGTGGTGCAGACTATAATCAATCAATCAATCAATCACATTTATATATCTCTGGATGGCCATTATGCCCTGATGATTTGAGATATTCATCTGGAGATATGGATGTTGACAAGCCATGTATCTCTGTCACATATGGCTTGTCCACATACATGTTGAATTCAGCACTTAGACTAATGGTTTCCTTCATGGTAGAAACCTGTTTTGGAACAAAGTCATCAACTGTTCCAAGTATCTGTAGAAATAATACATTTTGTAAGGGACATGGTGACTCGCGTGGTTAGGACGTTGGGCTGGAGGTTAGCAAGCTTGTGTTTGAGACCCAAGTGGTGCCATGGGGTGGGGTGAGCTCTCATCCTTTATTCCAGCTCCTGCTGGGGGTCATGAAAGGAGCCCTCAATTCGGTGTCCCGCAAGGGACGAAGATGTCACCAACTAATCCTTTCAATCCAGAAGTGTCTCAGTGTTTCTGATATGAGTGTGCTATGATGCATTTTGTCACTTATAACAATGGTCCCCAACCCCTGGACTGATAGTGGTCTGCAGCATGTCAGAAACTGGGCCATGCAAACAAGTGAAGCCCCATCCACAGGATGTGGGCAGCACACGAAACCACGTCCCCCCTCAGTCCATGGAAAAACCTCATTCCACAGAACTGGTCCCTGGTCCCCAAAAAACTGGGGGGCCACTGACTCATAAGGATCAGGTTTTGTGTCTCATACATTATTTCTTTTCTTTTTGTTGGGTCCAATCCAGATATTTATTCAGATATTTACATATTTAATACAGTTTCAGATTCCTGGTTATATATTGCCCTGGCTGATATCCCAACGAATAAATCAAGAGTCTGTTCAGAAGTTAATAATTGGAAAGAGATAAGACATGTTAATTTATCGACAAATGCAGCATTCTGCAATTTCCTGGAAGTTGACAATTTGCAATGGACTTGTTGGACCTGGATAACTTGTTTCGTGAACGATCAATATGGCATTTATATAACACTATAAGGAATCTGGATTCAGCTTCTATTACGGCATTTGGTAGTCCCAGGTAATGGACACAATACTGAGACTTTAGGAAAATTATTCTGCTCCTTTGTTTGCAAACATTGAATTCTTATATGTTATATTATTTCTCAATAATAATGATTTGCATTTGGTGCAATTAACATTTTCCACACCTTCTTATTCAAGAAGGTTATAATTTACTCCCTCAGGACAAATATTAGATCCTTACCGTCCTTTTATTTCTTTCCCTACATAACATTTCTAGCATGTCACACATATGTGCAACTCATTATCAGCTGTAGTACCTTACTGGAACAGAAAGTAATGTCTTTACTAGGGAGTTGTTTTCTGAATAGACCCTCACACTACATACATACTTGATGGATGTAACCTAGTGTTGTCTAGTTAATTTGATCAAGTTTGCAAAGAGAAGACTCAATGGAAGTTAATAATAATAATAATAATAATAATAATAATAATAATAATAATAATAATAATAATAATAATAATAATAATAATAATAATAATAATAATAATTATTATTATTATTATTATTATTATTATTATTATTATTATTATTTATTTTTATATACCGCGTCCTCTCCCCAAGGGGACTCGGAGCGGTGTTATATTTCAAACCTTTGATGTTGCCAGTTTACTTATCTAATATGGAATACAAACAGTGGTGGGATTTAGCCGGTTCAGGCTGGTTCTGGCAAACTGGTTTTTAAATTGCTGGATGGCCCCACCCCTTCCTGCCCCATCTCTTTCAGGAGCCCCCACGTGCCCTGTCTTTGCTCTCAGGAGGCTGCAGGGAGGCCTACTAGGCCCACAATGGGGTGGTGTGTGTGGTGCATCCTCCCACGGCCCGTTTTTGCTCCCAGGAGGCTGCAAGGAGGCCTCCTAGGCCCAAAACGGGGTGCGGTGTGTGTGCAGTGCAGCCCCTGTGGCCCATTTTGGCTCCCAGGAGGGTGCAAGAACCTGAGTGCTGCCTGTCACACCTCCTGGCCATGCCCACCATGGCCACGCCCATCCAGTTGGTCATTAGGGCAGAGAATCGTGTTGAGGTCCTCAACTTGCGACCAGTCCTCGACTTACGACCGGCTGCAAGTCTTCGACCTCCCCCTTGTAGGCTTGGTAACAGCCAGTCACGTCTGATTGGCTCACACACAACTGGCTGGAATTAGGTTACCAGGCGCCCTGATTGGTTCCCCACTTGACAGCTCTTGCTTAAATAGCTGTCAAGCGGGGAAGCCCCGGTCTACCGGACCTTTTGTACTCTGTATATAGTTCTGCTATTCTAAGTGCTGTGTTAGCCAAATAAATGGCTATTTTGTTTGACTAACCTGTGTCGGACTCCCTCAATTACCGAACACAACAAATCGGTTGTTAAATGATTTGAATCCTACCACAGAATACAAATATATGTCAATATATTTCAAGTCCATAGAAGTGACATCTTTTTGGATCTGAAGGTCAAACGTCAAATTTTACAATCATGAGATTGGAGTTTGGAGAGGTGACCACCCCAGGGGGAATATAATCTATCATCAAACATTTGTTTTAAAAGTGAGATGTCTTCCAGTATCCCCTTCTTTCCCACAATGCTGATTATCATTTTAGTTTATGTTTTGGGTTTCTTTATGGAAAGGGAGGCACTGCTCCAGAAAAGCGCTGGGCATCAACCACACAGCATTTTGATTTCTAAGGACCAGAGAAGGCCAGAGTCATTTCAGGAACTATCCATCATGTTTGTCATAACTGTTTTCCTTTGCAGCATGATAGCCTCCTATTACTTTGTCTTTGACTATTAAACTAACTTTTAAAAACTCCAGTGGGTTGGTGGGGTTCAAAAAATACCATGAGTGGTTCCTTGCAAACCCAGGACTAGCAAGTTAAAAATAGTAAACCAAAGCAGGACATTGATAAAAGTTAACTTCCTTTTTAAAAATCTATTTATTTAAAAGTCTTCAAGTATGCATTTTCTATTATTGAGGTAATGAGACCACACCAAGAGAGTTTGTCATGATTTGTGACCCTGCTTCCAAAGAAATGAAGCGCTATCTAACAAAATGAAATTCAATGGTGAAAAAAGGAAGGTTCTACATTTAGGCAAGAAAAACAAAATGCACAGGTGCAATATAGGTGGTACTTCGCTTAATAGTAGTAACTGTGAGAGGGATTTTGGAATCCTAGTAGATAACCATTTAAATATGAGCCAGCAGTGTGCAGCAGCTTCCAGAAAAGCCAACACAGTTCTAGGCTGCATAAACAAAGGGCTATGTGAAGGGTTAATACCACTTTATAATGCCTTGGTAAGGCCACACTTGGAATATTGCATTCAGTTTTGGTTGTCACGATATAAAAAAGATGTGGAGACTCTAGAAAGAGTGCAGAGAAGAGCAACAAAGATGATGAGGGGACTGGAGGCTAAAACATATGAAGAACAGTTGCAGGAACTGGGTATGTCTAGTTTAATGAAAAGAAGGCCTAGGGGAGACATGATAGCAGTCTTCCAATATCTCAGGGGTTGCCACAAAGAAGAGGGAGTCAAGCTATTCTCCAAAGCACCTGAGGGCAGAACAAGAAGCAATGGGTGGAAACTCATCAAGAAGAGAAGCAACTTAGAACTAAGAAGAAATTTCCTGACAGTTAGAACAATCAATCAGTGGAACAACTTGCCTCCAGAGTTTGTGAACGCTCCAACACTGGACGTTTTTAAGAAGATGTTGGATAGCCATTTGACTGAAGTGGTGTAGGGTTCCTCCCTCGGCAGGGGTTGGACTAGAAGACCTTCAAGGCCCCTTCCAACTCTGTTATTCTGTTTTATTTTTTCTATTTCAAATACTTCATTTGTATTCTGTTTATCATACATAGATTTTTTTTTTCTCATCATACCGGAAAGTGTAAAATTGAGAAGTGGCTGAGATATTAAATTCAAAATAAGAGAAGTGTTAGACCCTTGGGCTACAAAAGTTTGTTTCCTTTGTTGTTTCCTTTCTAGAGGTGTTAGCATATGGGGGGGGGGGGGAGACTTGGCTGAATGCATTGATGTTGCTTTTGCTGATTCAGTTCCTTCAGCCCTTTTAAACCTGAACGCCCAAGTATTAAGAGTGGTGCTTATTAGAATTTTAATTTAAGACCGAACTGTAAGGTTTGGAATTAGGTTGCGTCTAATGAGGTGCTGTTTTGTTTTATTTCTTTCCAATTTTCAAAGTTTTAAAGTGTCAACACCTTTGTTTAAAGTAGTTTACATCAAATGCGGTGGGAATTTTAATATATCGAGTCAAATTCTTTATTACTGGCCAGTGACCCAGATTTACTAAACAAAACCTACGGAGTGAGAGCTACAAAAGAGAACCGACACAATAAAAGAGGAATGCGAGATTAAGACAATAAACGATCATGCGTGTACGATTTTGCTACCAGCAATATAATATTCGTTTTAATCGAAAGAAAGTGAAAATGAAGGTAGCTTGCTAAGTTTTGGAGAACTGGGAATGCGACTTTCACTTATTGTGTCCTTAGTCTGTGCATATATTTTGAAGTATTTCTGCTCCTTCTCGGCAAACGTTTCAAAAATGGTATTTTTAAAGATAAATTTAACTAGAGAGGGGATGGTTGAATGGAAAGAGAAGTCAGAACAGACTCTGACTTCGCCTAGCATGTTCTAAAATCCACTTTTGTTTGAATTTTTCAGGGATCCTCTGTTGTTCTTTTTTTTTAAATGCCTCACGCTTGATCAAAGAAATTAAAACAAGAAGGAAAGACTTTCTGTTCCTCCTTTCATCAAAGCTAGTTAAGATTTGCCAGGAGTGGAGGGTGAAGGGTGGGGTCAAAAGATATCGATGGAAGGAAACCACATTTGGTTTTATCCTGACCTCCAGTGTCATCTTGTGGGATCTGTGGGTGATGGGCTTGAGGAAGGTCCTTTAGGTCAAGTTAAAAGCTGTATCTTTTGCTCTGCCAAGTGCTGGGATGTGGGCATGGATGTGGTGGTTTGGTATGGTATGGTTGGATTTGGTCCATTTTTACATGCAAGTACATAGAGTGGCATGCAAGTAATATAATAAATGCACTGATAATGTTACCTAGTTTGGTAATGAAACGTCTGCAAGAAAAAATGCCAAGCTCCTCCAAGCTGCAGGAAAGCCAATAGCACAAGTCCTGTTCTGTCTTCTCCATTCCCATAAAATTCTGTAGCTGGACCTCAATCTTTCTAAGTACTGTAGAAAGATTGAGGTCCAGCTACAGAATTTTCTGGGAATGGAGAAGACAGAACAGGACTTGTGCTATTTACCATTCCTCTGACCCAGTGGTAGTCAACCTGGTCCCTATCACCCACTAGTGAGCGTTCCAGCTTTCATGGTGGGCGGTAGGGGTTTTGTCTGATACTGAAGCACTTTCCTTTTTTAAAATTTAATTGACTTCCCTACTTTATAAATCACTGTTACTGTGGAACCGATGGGCGGTTAGAAAATTTTACTACTAACAGAGATACAAAAGTGGGCAGTAGGTATAAAAAGGTTGACTACCCCTGATCTGACCCATCATATTTTTCTCTCCTTCTAAGAAGGAAGGCCAAAATATTCAATGGTGGCAGAGATCAGAAAAAGTCTCATATCCTCTTCTACAATTAACAAATTCTATTAAAAAGCATGAATTTTTGTGATGTCAAGGGCCGGGGAAATCAGGAGATCCACACAGTTCCAATGAGTATAATTTTTTTTAATGCAAGCTTATCATTTTTTAATGATATTATTGTATTTGTTGTTATTTATTGTGGTTTTTAATTTCCTGTGCACCGCCCTGGGTCCATCTCGATGGAGATAGGCGCGGTATACAAATCGAAATAAATTGAAATTGAAATTGAAATTAAGCTCTCTACAAGAATCTGAGCTACTAACAGTCAAAGCCATAGATAAGAGTCAAAGGAATTCAAGTTGGACTGGACTTTGATCTCTTGTGGGCACACAGGGATTCATGCAGGGATGGGTTGCTGTTGGCGTTGCTGCCTGTTTGTTTTGGCCATGCATGCACAGTTGACTATAAATTGTTCTGCGCATGCACAGAACCGGGGAACCGATTCAGGGGCGTGGCTAGCCTGAGTCGCTGCCGATTTGGGCAATCAAGGCCAAAATACCACTACCAGTTTGCCCAAATCGGTGCGAACTGGTAACAACCCACCTCTGGATTCATGACTGATGATGTATTTGACCCCTCCTTCAGCCTCAGCCTGGTCATGTCCTATCTCTGAGTAGCAATATTAATAAATTTGTGAGTTAGTAAAAGCGTTACCGGACTCCTCCTGATTTTCTTCCACATTTTGCATCAAAGTTACACTCCACACTTCTTTATTCTTCCAACTTGATTCTTGTTTCCATATTTACTACAGGTGGCCTAAAACTGATAGCTGAATGAACAGTTTCAGTGGACTAGAGAATTTCTGATGTTTTTTCCAAACAAAGGTTAATTGAATTGAAAGACATTCAGGCAATTTCCTCTTTGCATCCTGGGTAGATAAGAATACTGATTATACCAAATGGGCATTCAACTGTAATTCAGAAAATAACAGCATTCTGGGACAAGAAAAGAAAAGAAAAAACGAATAGGTCAGCCTAAACTGCCCGAGATTAAAAACAAAATTTAAATTAGCGTCAGGCAGCTATGTATGTTTTGCTCTTGCAGCTCTTAAACCATTGGTTTGATTGAAAGTAAGCTGTGCCAGAGACTGTGAGAAATAGATTGAAGAAATGTAATTGATTGCGAAAAGCTGGAGTGGCCAGCATTTATTTCTTCTGGTGCTTAGAATGTCTTGTCATGGTGCAATGAAAAATGATTAGGGAATTAACTTAAGCTTGCTGAAATATGGAGATCTTTTATTTCATGCTTATTTGTATTACATCAATTGAGATTGAGATTCTGTTGGGAATGGAGGACAACAGAGTTCACCAAAGAAAGAGGGCAGAGAAGAGCAACAAAGATGATTAAGGGACTGGAGGATAAAGCATCTAAAGAACGGTTACTGCAATCGGATACGTCTAGTCTTATGAAAAGAAGGATGATAGTGTTCCAATATCTCAGGGGCTTCCACAAAGAAGAGGGATTCAAACTATTCTCCAAGGTACCTGAGGGTAGAACAAGAAGCATTAGGTGGAAACTAATCAAGGAGAGAAGCAATTTAGAATTAAAGAGAAATTTTCTTACAGAATAATTTATCATACATCACTTTAGACAACTTACCTCCAGAAGCTGTAAATGCTCCAACACTGGAAGTTTTTAAGAAGAGATTGGATAACCATTTTTTCTGAACTGGTATAGGATTTCCTGCCTAAGCAGGGGATTGGACTAGAAGACCTCCAAGGTTCCTTCCAACTCTCCTCCTTCTCCTTCTCCTTCTCCTTCTCCTTCTCCTTCTCCTTCTCCTCCTCCTCCTCCTCCTCCTCCTCCTCCTCCTCCTCCTCCCCCTCCTCCTCCTCCTCCTCCTCCTCCCCCCCCCCTTCTGCTAGAGTAGAAACATATGAGTGTATGGACAACGTCAAGAGCACCAACCTGCTCAACGCAAAAATCCACTGTGGCAAATATTCAATAGATGGCTAGTCACCTTCACTTGAGGCTCCTGAAGGAGAGTTTCCCATTTCCTCAGATAATGGGTTCAATTGTTTTCTTTCAATGCAGTTTTTTATTGAAGAGAGATTTTTAACAAGATAAAAACAACACAAATAGTATAAATGAAGAAAATAAGGAAGAATAGTGAACCATTGAGAAAGAAAACAGAAGATGAAAAAAAAGATTATGAAGAAATGTCTTCCTTTTTCACAGTGGTTGTATAATCATTTTTACATACGTTGGAGTGGCATGCAAATAGTATAATAAATGCAGTGATAATATTACCTAGTCTGGTAGTGGAACGTCTGCAAGGAAACCATCAAGTTCCAAGAAAACCACCAAATGACACAATCACTTCCTTCTTTCTATAAGCTACCCTTTTCTAATCTTCAAATGCATAAATCACAAATTCATTTTTCCCTTCCCCCCCGCCCCCAAAGTCCATAAGAAGTTCCTAGTCACTGATGAATGTAGTTGCTTATCTTTCTCTAATCAAACAACTTAGTTTTGCTGCCTCTACTAGTTCTGTCATCCTCACTAACCATTGCCCCAATCTTCTACAATGCTTCTGGGAATTTCAGAATATTTACATTTTTCTGCATATAATAGTCTCACAGCAGTAATCGTGTGTAGGAATAATCTTCCACAAGTCTTTTCTAATTGTCTGTCTGTTAATCCCAGCAAAATAAATAAAATAAAAAAATGTTCCAGTTCCAGTTTCAATTGAATTTTGATCTTCAAATATTTGGCTTTTTTTGCAACTCCATCAAGCGTAATAAAATGACCCTTCCCACATTCCCAACATAACTTTGATGTCCCTTTCTACATTCTAGGGAAGTTTTCGGGAGTCATGTGTCATGGTACTTCATTCTATTAAAATTATCTTTTAAGATACCACGCAGTGTATATTTCAGTCCTTTTAAGCACATATTTTCCCACTCTTCCATCAATATATTATGCCGCAAGTTTATCATGTAGGTTTTTTTTTCACTTGTTCTTTTTCCATTTCAAATTTTGGTAGAAGTTTATACATTTCAACAATTACATGTTCATCATTTGTTCACCTTCAAATTCTGTCTTCTGCTTCTTTATTCCAAATCAGCCGTTCCCAGCCACACGTTGTAGCGGCCCAGTCTGGTTAAATGGCCAACCAATCTGTGTGTACATCTACACCTGCACACACAAACACGTACACACAACCACCGTATAACCCCCAACCTACCTACCTACCTACTGCATTTCTCCCTCCCTCTCTCTATCCACCTACCTACCTACCTACCTACCTACCTACCTACCTACCTACCTACCTACCTACCTACTGCATTTCTCCCTCTCTCTATCCCTCTACCTACCTACCTACCTACCTACCTACCTACCTACCTACTTACCTACTGTATTTCTTCCTCTCTTCTATCCCTCTACCTACCTACCTACCTACCTACCTACCTACCTACCTACCTACTTACCTACTGTATTTCTCCCTCTCTCTATCCCTCTACCTACCTACCTACCTACCTACCTACCTACCTACCTACTGTATTTCTCCCTCTCTCTCTATCCACCTACCTACCTACCTACTGTATTTCTCCCCCCTCTCTCTATCCCTCTACCTACCTACTTACCTACCTACCTACCTACCGTATTTCTCTCTCTCTCTATCCCCTTACCTACCTACCTACCTACCTACCTACCTACCTACCTACCTACCTACCTACCTACCTACCTACTGTATTTCTCTCTCTCTCTATCCCCCTACCAACCTACTTACCTACCTATCTACTGTATTTCTCCTTGCATTTTATGGACAGAGTATTTTATGTCATAAAGGATGTCATAATACCTGTGGCCCACTGCTCTCTCTGTATCGATCTACCTACCTTTTAAACAATTTTTTACATTTCCATTGCATGTTCCTGGCACAGATGTGACATCTACACAATCTATATATATCATTGGTGCCATATTTGAAAGAAACATTGTGTGAAAATTTGGAAGTGATCGGTGCAGTACTTTTGGAGATTAGCAGTTTTGAACAAACTCTTGTTACATTTTTATTTATATATAAGATGTCCTATTATCCTCCTTACGTGTTCTCTTAACTGCATACAAAACCCATTGAAAACTATGTCCCTCTGCATCAATTATTCTCTTGATTCCCTCTTATATTCTCCATGTTCCTGTTCTAACAACTCTCTATAAGTTAAACACTTTACTTTCAATTGCTTTTGTTTTGTTTTTCTAACTTTATTTTAGAACACAATGTCAGAGTGGCGGGGTGATCTAGTGGTGAGGACACTCATCTCCCACTCGGAAAGTTGAGTGGTCAATTCTAGGTAGGGGCTGTTTTTCCTATCGCACAACACTAGAACTAGGGGGCACTCCATGAAACTTTTGATAGCTAGACCTCAAACAAATAAGAGGAAGTACTTTTTCACCCAGAGGATCACTGGTCTATGGAACTCCCTGCCAGAAGAAGTGGTGACAGCTGTCAGCCTCGACACCTTTAAGAAAGGATGAGAGGAGTTCATGGAGAACAAGGGTATCAATGGTTATCATGAGGGATGCCTAAGGACACCCTCCGGGTTGGAGAGATAGGCAGGATATTTCTCAATGCCATTTGCAGGGAATCATAAGCAGGTGAAGACATCTGCTTGGGAAGACCCTGAAGCAAATGGTGAGCCACTGTGTGAGACAGAATGCTGGACTGGATGGGCTGTGGCCTGCTCCAGCAAGGCTATTCTTATGTTCTTATGTTCTTATGAATTAAGGGTTCACACAATCGTAAAAATGAAGGTTTTTAATTTTTATAACACAATGTATTCTCTGCCCATTTCTATAGTTTATCAAAATAATTTTGAGTTTTATCTATGTACTCTAAGGAATTAGAGTAGCTTTCTCACCCAGTTTTGGGATATCTGCAGGCAGTGTTCCTACTTTTTCCTATAGATTATTAATAAAAACATTGAAGGATAGAGGCTCCAGGATTTAACTTTTTGATACATTACTTAATACTTCAGTCTAATGAATACTTGTTGAAGAGAAGTTCTTGAATAGGATTTTTTGGACTCAACCTTGCAGCCACTTAATTATTAATATCATCCCTTCCACACTTAATGAGTTTGCTAATCAAAACACCATAGGGTGTTTTCTCAAATGCTTTGTGAAAATCAAGATAGGTTCCATAGACATCATTATCTGAAGAAGTTCTGTCAAAAAATAAGCTAGAATGGAATAGCAAAGCTTGTTCTTGCACACCCAGGTTGGCTTGGACTAACCCCCACATGTTTTCCAGGTTTTGTGTCAATCTCTGTAGTCATATATATATTTGTTCCACAACACCCTGTTAGGGCCCCAATTAAGGGAGGAGACATGCTGTTTCCTTTTCTGCCTTTCGGCTCATCACCAGAGACCATCTAGACAGAAAGCCATGAGTTCCATTGTGTGATTTTTTTAAATACGTGTGTTAGTTTTATGAGCTGATCAATAAATAAATCAGAGAGACTAGTATAGATCTATTTCGAGCTTTTTAGCTGTCATCAGGTAGCCATACCCGCTTTGAATCCCAGTAAGGGTATGGCTAGCTGATGAGAGCTAAGAAGCTCAAAATAGATCTATACTAGTCTCTCTGATTTATTTATTGATCAGCTCATAAAACTAACACACATATTAAAAAAATTCACACAACGGAATTCATGGCTTTCTGTCTAGATGGTCTCTGGTGATGAGCCGAAAGGCAGATAAGGAAACAGTATGTCTCCTCCCTTAATTGGGGCCCTAACAGGGTGTTGTGGAACAATTTTATATATGAATGAATGAGACAATGGCATCACCCTCCTCCCTTACATCAAAGGCACCACAGATAAAATCAGCAAAATTCTCCACAAACACAATATCAAGACATCCTTCGACACTAACCAAAAAATAGCCAACATCTTAAGAAACCCCAAAGATAAGATCCAGCTAGAAAACCAAGGAGTCTATGAAATACCATGCAAATCTGCCCAGCCACATACATTGGACAAACTAAAAGGAGAATTAATGCACGTATTGCTGAACATAAGAATGCTGTCAAAAAGCAAGAAAATACTTCCTCAATTTTCCAACACCTCAAAGCAACAGGACATGAAATTGATTTTGAAAAAACCAAATTACTCTCCAAAACTGAACACTCCAACACCCCCATAACATGAATAAACGTGATGATGCCTCCCGCCTGCCAGACATCTGGAAAATAGCTCTGGCCATTAAACGAGTCCCAGCCACAAACCTGACACCATCACTAATTATCCTCAACAAACATCAACTCCATCTACCAATCAGGATGTGACAAATCAGCCAACCAATCCGTTTAAAGCAGCAGAGCCAGCATTCCCCCCCACCTCCACCTCTACTTATAGAAAAACTGCCACTTCGATCACAGTTTACTCGCAAGAAAACAAAGGCACCAGCCTGATGATGACAGGTGTGATCCTGTCGAAACGTTGCAAAAACACTTTTAATTTTACACGGGAAAAGACCCGAATATACCAAAACCTACATACCTATACCCGTGAAAATCTACGAAAACATATTCAATATATATATATTCATTCATTCATTGACTATTTTGCTGCCAACTTGCATCCTCAGTTGCCCCTGGTGGAACATATGTTCTCTTTTCAGAGAAGATTAAGGCAAAATACAAAGTTGCTTAGTTCTGCCTTTCCTTTGTTACCTGTTAGCACCAGCTGGGCTTCATTAAGCAAGTTGTATACAGATTCTTTTCTTTTGATTCTGAATCTCTCTGAAGAAGCACCTTGTGTTCTTAGCAGCTATAGCCAACTTAAGTTTGCTTCTGAACTTTACTCTTCCTCAGCCGCATAATGTTACGTGAGTTTTGCCCCATGTTATGACTTTGCGTGCCACCTTGGTTAAGTGAATCACCGCAGCTGTTAAATTAATAACATGGTTGTTAAGGTAATTTGGCTTCCAAGTTGACTTTGCTCATCACAAGGTTGCAAAAGGGGATCACATTACCCTGGGGGAGGGCAACCGTCGTAAATGTGAGTCATAATAGAAATGGCACTTAGACTTACATACCACTTTACAATGCTTTACAGCCCCTCTCTAAGTCCAAGTTTGCAGAGTCAGCCTCTTGCCCTCCAACAATCTGGGTCTTCCTTTTACCCACCTCGGAAGGAAGGAAGGCTGAGTCAACCTTGAGCCTGGTGAGAGTTGAACTGCCGAACTGCAGTCAGCCGGCAGTCAGCAGAAGTAGTCTGCAGTACTGCATTCTGTGCCACCGCAGCTGCCAAGCATCTGAATTTTGTTCACATGACAATGGGGATGCTGCAATGGTCATAAGTATGGAAATGATCATAAGTCACTTTCTTCAGTGCCACTGTTACTTTGAATGGTCACTAAATGAACAACTGTTGTAAGTCGAGGACTATCTACAGTATATCTAGTTGAAAACAAGCTCTTTCCACTTGAGCAAAGAATGAAATGGCCCACACAGCAGAGAAAGAAAAAAAGTCAACTCCTAAGTGACAAGATAATTCCTTTCCCTTCCCTTCCATTTTATTCTATTCTACTACTCTCTCTTCTCTTCTCTTCTCTTCTCTTCTCTTCTCTTCTCTTCTCTTCTCTTCTCTTCTCTTCTCTTCTCTTCTCTTCTCTTCTCTTCTCCTCTCCTCTCCTCTCCTCTCCTCTCCTCTCCTCTCCTCTCCTCTCCTCTCCTCTCCTCTCCTCTCCTCTCCTCTCCTCTCCTCTCCTCTCCTCTCCCCTTCCCTTCCCTTCCCTTCCCTTCTCTGGAAAACATTACATTATTATTTTTGAGAATGAAGTTACCTTTATATTTTGCTATGCTCACTTCTACCTAAGAAGACCAAAAAGTATTTCAGGAATTGTGCTGGTTGAAAAGAATACATTTTCTGTAACTTTTTAGCAGAGCTCCAACTCTTCCTTCTTTTGAGGGTACGTCACTTATGTGCTGCAGCGCTTGGAAACCAGAAAGAATGCATTTTTTGTTATTTGTGAAAAGAGATTGGGCATTTGCATAAAGCAATATGCATTAACATTCAGGTGCCGCAATTCTGGAAATCTATCAGGAGAAAGCAGAACCGAATATCTGTGAAAGCTAAGTTAAGAGGGCATCAGCTTGGTTTGAGACTACAGAGAAAGATTGCTGGATCTATTTATAGTCCAAACTATTTAGAGGGAAAAGTACATGTTATTTGTGTAACATTTTCATTGGTTTACCCCAAAGATATATACTAGATGATAATAAAGTAATAAAAGATTGTTTTCACAGCTGTTTGTCTTTGATTACAGACTTCTTTGAAGTATGGCAGTAAGACAGACTTTGAACCTGGAGAGAGATCAAATAATGAATTGTTCTGCTTTGTGAAGCTTAAGAAGGGGTTTTATTGTTAAAACATACAGTGAAACATATTTTTTTTCCCTAAGAGTTAAATAATGGTTGAAAGTACTATGAGATCATTACAGATGGACTAGATTAAAAGGCTGGAGGCCAAATTTTATAAACGTCTGAAAAAGAAAAAAAAAGAATATAAAGTTTGGGTTGCTAAATATTTTTGTTTACTCTCGAGTCAAGGAGCTGATACTTTACATGCTTTGCAAGAATTTTTATTTTATTCTCATTCCCTTGAAGTTTTTTTTTAAGTGGCTCTAATTCTATTGCGGCTTTGCCCTTTAGAAAGTGCATGTAGCTGTATGCTGATCTGTAAATGTTAAAGCAGAAGTGGACAGTCTCTTGTCTTCCAGATGTTTTGAAGGCAACTCTCAACAACCCAAGCAAATGTCCTGCATTACAAAAATCCATGTTGTCATCAAAGCAGGAAGACAAATACAGTATTTCATTTCATTCTCTCTGGGGTCCCATTGTTTCAGCATGGCCAAGATTCTACAAAGCTACGGATTTAATCTCAAAACGATTAAATTAATGGCATGCAATGGAACCATGAGGAAGTTTTTCCTTGAACTCCTTGTTTTATTAATTTGTCTCCAGTATAGTCATTCACGCAGGCTGTGAAGGTTGGACTATAAGGAAGGCTGAGTGCCAAAGAATTGAGGCCTTTGAACTCTGGTGCTGGAGAAGACTCCTGCGAGTCCCTTGGACTGCAAGGCGATCCAACCAGTCAGTCCTAGAGGAGATCAACCCTGACTGCTCTTTAGAAGGCCAGATCCTGAAGAGGAAACTCAAATCCTTTGGCCACCTAATGAGAAGGAAGGACACACTGGAGAAGAGCTTCATGCTTGAACAGATTGAGGGCAAAAGAAGAAGGGGACGACAGAGAATGAGGTGGATGGATGGAGTCACTGAAGTAATCGGTGTGAGCTTAAATGCAGAGGATGGTAGAGGAACGTTGTCCAGAGGGTCGTGATGGGTCAGACATGACTTTGCTGCTAGCAACGACAACAGTCATTCATAATCTTAATATAGAAAATATACTGTACATACAGAGGCAGAGAGAGAGAGAGAGAGAGGGTCAGATTTTGTGACTTTCTGTAACCTTAATAATACAGAATAAAGCATTATTTTTGCGCTAGGCCAAAATGGAAGGTAGTTTATGGGCCGTTGTTCTAATGTCTAGCACTAAGTAGCTTTTCAAATTTGCATTTCATGATAGCTTCTTTGGGTTGTTTTCTTTTTTTTTGGCTGAAAAGAAAGATTTTTTTTTTTTTAAGTGAATATTTTCAAGTTTATGACTATACGGCTTAAGGACACGCAGAAATCTTACCTTGGTTGCACGTGTCGGCATCCCCACATCCCCTAAGCTAGACATAATAGCTACCCTATAACTATTGTATTATTTAAAACAAACTTTTTCAGATAAACGTTTCAAGCCCCGGTTTCGAGAGCCGCGTCGGAGAGAGACAAAGGAATATTGTAACTTTGGAGGGTTTCTTTTCTTTTCTCTTTTTTTTTAATGATGATGAAGGTGTGTTTCAAGAGATGTCACTTTGATATTTTTACATTATGTCCTACATTTGTCAGCTAAAACCAGGATATTGCCTCAATGAGAAAAAAGCATGTTCTGCAGTTGTCAAAAGGCAGTAAGTAATGATTAAAATAGCAGTGTGAAATGCTAGGAGATTAAAGTGATGCTAATGATAAGTGAGAGAAGAAAAGGGCAAGCTATATTTTAATCCTCGAGAGAATGGTTAATGACTTCTATTGCCTGAGATTAAACTAAACCTGTCTCATCAGCTTTTTCTGGCTGGTGGAAAAAAAAAAGCTCTCTGCACTTTAATTTATTAAAGTCTTTTAAGGAAGCACATTGATCCACAGAGGTTAAACTTTAAAAAACTGTGCAAAACAGACAACCCGAAAATGCTTGAACCAAAAAAAGAGAGAGATATGTTTCTTTGTGGCTTTTCAGAGGTTTTGTAAAGACTTCGTTCTCCATGGCTTGGAGCATTTAATTAAGGGACATTAATTACTTAAAGAGTCTGCCTCTCTTTAAAGAGGACTGGAGCATTCACATTCTCTCCCCCCTCCCCCTTTTCCTGCCGAGTAACTAGTAAGTGTACCAATGTGGAAGAAAAATAAATAAAAATAAGGGACCCAACATGTCAAGATTTCATCGCTGTTGGCCATTGGTTCTCTTCCACATTTGTTGTTTTTCAAATTCGTCGTTCTTTTCAAAGGCCTAAGGAATCCAATACGCTTTCATCGATTGCAAATTTTGCACACCCAACTCTTCCATGTTGTCTTCTTTTAAAGTGTGTGTGTGTATTTGTGTGGGTATATTATCATACACACACACACACACACACACACACACAAATACATGTATTATACGTATAAATGCTAATAGCATACAGGGATGCGGTGGCTCAGCGGCTCAGACGTTGAGCTTTTCGATCAGGAAGGTCAGCAGTTCGGCGGTTCCAATCCCTAGTGCCGCGTAATGGAGTGAGCTCCCGTTATTTGTTCTATCTTCTGCCAACCTAGCAGAAGGAGGCTCCAGCTAGTCCAGAATGCGGCCGGGTGGGGGATTTTGGGAGTTTCACGATACTCCCATGTAACACCTCTCCTGCATGAGCTGCACTGGCTGCCTGTGGCCTTCTGGGTGCGCTTCAAGATGCTAGTAACCATCTTCAAAGCGCTCCATGGCACGGTACCTGGTTACTTGCGGGACCGCCTCCTACCACATACCTCCCTTAGACCTGTCCGCTCCCACAGAGTGGGCCTCCTCAGGGTACCATCTGCCGGACAATGACGGTGGGTGGCCTCCAGGGGGAGAGCCTGACCTCTGGAACGACCTACCCCCCCGACCTTCGTACCATCACGAACCTACGCCTCTTCCGCCGGGCACTAAAACACATCTATTTCATGCGGCCGGCCTGGTATAGTTTTAACTGGTATAGTTTTAATTGGTATAGTTTTAATTGATTTTAATGGTTTTAACTAAATTTTAGCACAGACTCTAAATTTAATTTATTTTAACTGTTTTTGTATGTACTGTTTTTATATTTCTGTGCACCGCCCTGAGTCCCTTCGGGGAGATAGAGCGGTATACAAATATGATAAATAAATAAATAAATAAATAAATAAATAAATAAATCGTATAATAATAAAGTGTGTATATATATATATATATATATATATATATATATATATATATATATATATATATATATATATATATATAATTTATTGATCAGCTCATAAAACTAATACACATATCTAAAAAAATTACACAACGTAACTCTTGGCTTGCTGTCTAGATGGTCTCTGGTGATGAGCCAAAAGACAAGAAAGGAAACAGTATGTCTCCTCCCTTAATTGGGGCCTATTAACAGGTTGTTGTGGAAACAATTACCTATACTAATATACCCTGTCTCAGCTGATGCAATAAGGGGAGCCGGCTTGGCTGAAGTGCTAGGCTCCTCGCCTGGCATGCAATACAGCCCCGGTTCGAATCCCAGTAAAGGGTATGGCCAGCTGATGAGAGCTAATAAGCTCGAAATAGATCTATCCTGGTCTCTCTAATTTAATTTATTGATCAGCTCATAAAACTAACACACATATCTAAAAAAAATTACACAATGTAACTCTTGACTTGCTGTCTAGATGGTCTCTGGTGATGAGCCGAAAGGCAGGAAAGGAAACAGTATGTCTCCTCCCTTAATTGGGGCCTATTAACAGGTTGTTGTGGAAACAATTACACACACACACACACACAATAGTTTTATGAGCTGATCAATAAATTAAATTAGAGATTAAAAATTAGAAATTAGAAATTATCACCCAGGTTCTAAGCTGCAGAAATGAATTGTAGCAGACATGGATCTATGGGTGGGGCCCCATTGAGGGTTTATATTAGCTGAATATCAATGGAAGGTCTTAGTCATCCAAGTCACAGTTGTCCCAAAGGTGCTTTTTCAGAAGGCAAACGGACTTTGTTTTTCTTTGAAGACATTTCGCTTCTCCTCCAAAAAGCTTCTTCAGTTCTGACTGAATGCTGGAGGAATCCTTCCATCTTTCCATCCTTCCATCCTCCACCATTTACTCAGAATGGAAGAAGCTTCTTGGATGAGAAGTGAAGGAAAAAAGAAGAAGTTTAGTTGCCTTTTACAAAAGAGCCATTGGGATTTCTACCAGCTGGTTTCTGGTCAGGATGTGAGAACACCCCCCCCCCCAATTCTTCACAGAACTACCGATAAGTCCTCAACTTACAACAATTCATTTATTAAGTTACAACAGCGCTGAAAAAAGTGAGTTATGATCGTTTTTCACACTTAGCGACTGCTGCAGCATTCCCCCATAATCATGTAATCAAAATTTAGATGCTTGGCCACTTGGCATGTACATATGACAATTGCAGTGCCCCAGAGTCACGTGATCCTCTTTTAGTGTCCTTCGGACAAAGCCAAGCCAAAGGGGGAGCCCGATTCACTTAACAGCTGCAGCAATTCACTTAACAAACGTGGCAAGAAAGATTATAAAATGGGGCAAAACTCACCTACCGAGTGTCGCAATGAAGATTTGGGGGCTAAATTCTGGTCATAAATCAAGGACTACCTGCAGTGATAGAAGAAGGGGTGACATTTATGTTGCTGCCGGGATGGCTGTTATGTTATGTGACTGCTGGGGATTGGCACAGGTTCGGGCGATCCTCTAGCTAGATTTCTGCTCAGTTCGGCGAACCCTCAAATGCTACCCTTCGACCGATTCTCTCGCACAGAAAGGGACTTCTCCGGGTGCCGTCCACTAGGCAATGCCAGCGGGCGACTCCCAGGGGAAGGGCCTTCTCTGTTGCAGGCCCTATCCTATGGAACGACCTACCCCCCCCGACCTCAGAACAAGTCCAGACCTCCGCTCCTTCCGCCGAAAGCTCAAAATGTACTTCTTCCAACAGGCCGTCCTGGCCTAATCTATCTTTCACACCTCCAGTCTGTACATTTAAATTTTTAATTGGGTTTTTAGGGGGTTTAGGGTTTTAGGTTTTTTAGGTTTTAGTGCAGGGTTATTGTAATTTAATTTAATTTTAGATATTTGTATTGTTGTATGTTTTTATGTTTTATATTCCCTGTGCATCGCCCCAAGTCCCTTCGGGGAGAGGGAGCGGTATACAAATAAACATTCAATTCAATTCAATTCAATACCCCTGGCTGGCCATGCCCACACCACCCCTCCCAGGAGTCTCCACACAGCCCATACATCATGCCAGATAAGTGCAGGGCCCACGCGGAGGCTCTGGGCGGGGGGAAAATGGGCTTGCGGAAGGTTCCAGAAGTCTGGAAATGGGCCCATTTTTCTGGCCTCCGGAGGGCCTCCGGAGCCTAGTGGAAGTAGTTTTCGACCTCCCAGAGGCTCAAGGAAAGCCTCCGGAGCCTGGGGAGGGTAAATGCCTCCCCCTCCCGCCATGGTGCAGGAGGCCAACTAGGCCACGCCCACCATGGCCACGCCCACCCAGGAACGGGGCAGTGCACATGTTGCTGCAATTTTTGAAGCCCACCCCTGTCATCCTAGCATGTTTTTATTCGTCCCTGAAGTAAAAAAGCAACATCTGGACAAGAGGGCAGAATGAATCCATATATTTGAGAAGTGACATCTTATCTTAAATTGTCAAAAAGTTTTGCCCCTTGGAGCTGCAACTGACTGCAAACCAATTCTGCCTTTTCCTTTTCCTTTTTTTTTTTTTAAATTTCATGGGCCTTTATGAAAAATTCTTTTTGAAGCTTCTCTACCCTTTGTTTGCAAGTCTAAATAACGCCTATGGCGTATCTGGTTCTTGCAGTTGTTGTTTTTGTAATCCAGGTTATTCTGTTTAAAGCTGTGTGCGGTTTTTTTTTTAAAGAATAATTTGTGTGAGTTTAAACTTGATTCATTCTTTGATGTTAATGAAACACCAATTTATTGGAAGGCCCTGAAGCCCTAATGAGCAGTTTCTTTAAAAAGCACATTTAATCAAGGTTTATTTTTAACTTGTTTAAACAGATCTAATAGTTTGTGCTGATTTCATTTCACTATAATAATTACTAGCAGTCCTATTAGTAAGTTGTGGAACAGAGAAGTTTACACAAATTCTCTTCTAATGAGCAAAGTGGAAGAACAAAGTCTTTCACACAAAAAGGGGTAAAACTTAAGTGGAGTCTCAAAACCCCAGAGCTTTGGCTGTTAAGGGATTATTGTTATTATTTTTATTACTACCGTGTTTTCCCAGAAAAAAGACAGGGTCTTATTTTCTTTTGATTAAAAAAAAAATAAGCACTTGGCTTTATTTTGGGGACGTCTTATTTTTGAGATGCAGGACAGAGGTGGATTCCTACTGGTTTGGACCAGTTCAGCTGAGTAGGTAGTAACTCAGCCTGCCACGCCCCTGAACCGGTTCTATTGGCGGCGGCACCATCTTGATTTTTGGTTCTGCGCATGCGCAGAACAATCTTCATTGAAATCCCCCCCCCCTTTTCTAATGTTGGATGCATACGCAGACCTTTCTAGGTGGGCGCAGAACCTGGTCAGTGGTGGGTTTCAAATTTTTTAGAACTTACTGTGTAGGTGTGGCCTATTTTGTGGGCGTGGCTTGGCAGTCATGTGACAGGGTGGGAGTGGCCACCATTTAAAATGTGGTGAAACTCATTTAACAACGCTCTTGCGTTGCAACCAAAATGTTGGACTCAATTGTGATGATAAATTCTTTCTTTCTTTCTTTCTTTCTTTCTTTCTTTCTTTCTTTCTTTCTTTCTTTCTTTCTTTCTTTCTTCCTTCCTTCCTTCCTTCCTTCCTTCCTTCCTTCCTTCCTTCCTTCCTTCCTTCCTTCCTTCCTTCCTTCCTTCCCTTCCCTTCCCTTCCCTTCCCTTCCCTTCCCTTCCCTTCCTTTTCCTTCCCTTCCCTTCCCTTCCCTTCCTATTGGGTCACTGGCAGCGGCGGGCCAGATTTACTTCCAGGTACGCCGGTGGAACCCCCTCTCACCGGTTCTCTAAATTTCACCAACCGGCTCTCGCAAGTAGGTGCGAGCCTGCAGAAACCCACCACTGAACCTGGTGCAGGAGGCTCCTTAACCTCGGCCCATGGCCCGTGGATCAGCTGATCCAGAGAAGGCCAGAAATTCTGTATCTGTTTCTGACACACACTTGTCAGCCCTAGCGTCACTGGGCCTGCTGCTTGTTTTGCGGCTGCTACTAAGAGAAGGGGTGCAGTAGCTAGGATTTGTGGTAGCGGCCTGTTTGAGGCCATTCTGCATGGATGGCAGGTTTATGTGAGATGCATGGGGCATGTTGCCACCCCTTGCCTCTCCCCCCCCCCCAGGAAGTGGCGGGGACTGGCTATGCATGTGTTTACATATTTTGGGGGAGGGCTTATTTTTGGGAGATTAGCTGATCAGCTGACCGGTGCACATGCTCACACTGGAAAACAGAACACCAGCTCTTCCAGTTTCTGGCACTGCTGCACGCACGCACGCATGAAGGCCAGCTGATAATCGCACCGCATGCATTCCAGAAACCTGGAAGAGAAATGGGCAATGCCCTTCATGCCAGGTGACATGGCTCCAAGTGCCACTTTGGGCATGCATGCCATAGGTTCATCATCATGGCCATAGAACAAATTCCCAGTATAAACTGCTGGCCAAGGGTAGGAATATTATATTGTGCATGTGTGTTTGTATACACCTCTCCTTCATCAGTGCAATACAGGTAGCCCTCAACTTAACAATAGTTCATTCAGAGACTGTTTGAAGTCACAACAGCATGGGAAAAAAGTGACTCGCGATCGTTTTTCACACTTACGGCCATTGCAGCCTCCCCAATGTCACATGATCCAAATTCAGATTCTTGGCAACTGGGTCATATTTATCATGTTTTCAGTCCATGTTCCCTGGGTCACGTGGTCAACCTCTGCAGCCTTCTGACAAGCCAAGTCAACAACCATGTTACTACCAGTGAATCTGGTGAGTCTACAATCTGATTCACTTAAGAACCATGAGCCGAGGTGGCACAGTGGTTAGAGTGCAGGCTACTTCAGCTGACTGCTAGCTGCAGTTTGGCAGTTCGAATCTCACCAGGCTCAAGGTTGACTCAGCCTTCCATCCTTCCGAGGTGGGTAAAATGAGGACCCAGATTGTTGGGGGGCAAGAGGCTGACTCTGTAAAATCGCTTAGAGAGGGTGGTAAAGCACTATGATGTGGTATATGTATATAAGTCTAAGCGCTAAGTGCAACTAACTGAACTGCAATGCGCACAAAAGGTCAAAAAAATGGGCCCAAATTCATTTCACGAAAGTCTCCCTTAGCAACAGAAAGTTTGCGCTCAACTGAGGTGGTAAGTTGAGGACTACCTAGGCACTCTGTGGGGATGCTCTCACCTGTCTCTACGGCGTGGTATGCTGTTCTCCTTTGAAAAGGGAGGATGTCTTCATTCCATATACCTGGCTTTGTAAATGTAATTGAAGTTTGAAAACAGGGCTTGTTAGGATCTAAATACCGTTAACTAGCCATGTTTTGAAAATTCCCTCTGCCAGGAGAAGCCATCAAAGTAAGTTGGAATTCATCTGCTCCCTGACAAATGCTTGCTCTAATGAATAATGTCATCGGGCTAAAGTCGCTTTTCTGTCATAGTGAAACAAATTCATATTATTTGTATTTAATGCTGATCTGCTCCACTCTCTGAATACCAAAAGGCTCCGTATTTACTTACGTGAAGCAACCTGTGGTCCTTTTATGCGCCGGGTCGTCATAGAAACTAATTAACTTTCATTTCTGTGTCAGGGTAAAGTACTGGGATACAGATGCAAATTGTAGTCCGGGAATTATTTGGATGGAAGAGAGGGAGCATCAAAGTCTTAAAATCCAATGGAAATGGAAAACAATGCAGAACATCATGCTGTATGCTGTGCCTTCCAAGCTAATAAAATGGTAATAAGGTAACAGTGACAACAAGAGAAATATTGTAAATATGTACAGTGCATAAATAAGATATTTGACTGTTAGGATTGTTTATACCGAAGGAGAAAATACGTTTTATGCTTGCAATCTGCAACAGAGTTGAAACTTTTTGAAGTATCAAGCTAGTGTATTGTTGTAAATTAAAGCAGCTTTAATCTAGATATGTTATGGATTACAAAATAGATTTGAGATACGGAGAATGGCATATTGGCTACGATGCAAAGAAGAGACTATTGTTTTCTTCTCTCTCTCTCTCTCCCTATCTCTCTCTCTCTCTTTACTTTTCTTTTTCCCCTATTTCCTCCCTCCCTCCCTCCCTCCTGTCTTTCTTTCTTTCTTTCTTTCTTTCTTTCTTTCTTTCTTTCTTTCTTTCTTTCTTTCTTTCTTTCTTTCTTTCTTTCTTTTCTTCCTTCCTTCCTTCCTTCCCTCCCTCCCTCCTTCCTTCCCTCTTTCTTTCTTTCTTTCTTTCTTTCTTTCTTTCTTTCTTTCTTTCTTTCTTTCTTTCTCTCTCTCTCTCTCACTCGCCTTCATTCTCCTTCCTCCCTCCCTCCCTCCTTTCTTTCTTCCTTTCTCCTTCATTCATTTTTTCTTTCCTTCTTTCTTTTTCTCATTCTCCTTCCGTCTTTCTCCTTCCTTCCTTCCTCCTTTCTTCCTTCCTTTCGCCTTCCTTCCTTTCATCCTTTCTTCCTTTCACCCGCTCTTCCTCCTCTCTTCCTCCTCTCTTCTCCCTCCCTTCTTCTCCCTCCCTCCCTCCCTCCCTCCCTCTTTCTTTCTTTCTTTCTTTCTTTCTTTCTTTCTTTCTTTCACCACTCATTTGCATGGAGAAGAAAAATCTTCTAATAACATTTGAGAAAAAATGGTTTCTGTTGACTTGACCTCAGGTAACCCCATGAACATAACCATACAAGTTTCTTGGTGTCGGTCTACGAGTGGTTTACCAATGTGTTTTAGGTTGACTTTCAACTCCCCAGTTTGGCTTATAGCCCTGATATTCCCTGGAGGTCTCTAAATACTAACCAAAGCTGAGCCACTGGAGTTTCTGAGTTTAGATAAGGTGACCCCAAGCTGCAAATGGGTAATATCCAATGAAATATCCATCTCTTTGCCTTTTTGTTTGGTCTCTTCCTTAAATACCTTTAATACATTTTAAAGGTTTCTAAGCTACATTTCTTCCCCATCCAGAGAATATTCTAACCTCCCTTGTTTCAGTCAATTTCACCCACTTCTTTGTGCCTATCTACTTCTTCTAAATTGGGACGTGGTGGCTCAGTGGCTAAGACACTGAGTTTGTTGATCAGAAAGGTTGGCAGTTCAGCGGTTCGAATCCCTAGCACCACATAATGGAGTGAGCGCCTGTTACTTGTCCCAGCTTCTGCCAACCTAGCAGTTCGAAAGCCTGTAAAAATGCAAGTAGAAAAATAGGAACCACCTTTGGTGGGAAGGTAAAAGCATTCTGTGCACCATTGGCGTTTAGTCATGCCGGCCACATAACCACGGAGACGTCTTTGGACAGTGCTGGCTCTTCGGCTTTGAAACGGAGATGAGCACCGCCTCCTAGAGTCGGGAACAACTAGCACATATTTGCGAGGGGAACCTTGACCTTGACCTTACTTCTTCTAAAGGAAAAGAAGACCAGAAGCTTAGTGTCCAGCCTCCATCCAATAAAGCTTGCTACTTCCTGCTGACAACGTGTGACTCCTGGAGTCCAGAGAATTGTTCACAAGTAGAAGAAAAAGCCGGTTTGATAAAGGAGAGAATTAGGAGGCTTCTGAGCAGGTAGGCAGAGTTCAGGTAGAGCAGAAGCACGAGATCAGAGAGCCAGCGAGAGAGAGAGAAGAAAGAGTGTTCAGAGATGTGAAACCCATTGTTGTGGGTCTGTTGGGACATGTCTGCTTCTCCGCAACTGTTTGATCAGTAATGTACCATTTGAGACAGCAAGCAGAATCACCTATCCAGACTAAGCTGCAGAAGTAATAAAATAGCAGGAGCCTCACATATTTGTCTTAATGCTCTCCCAAGACACAATCCCAGGTTTGAGATGTTCAAGGAAGGATCTCTTTTATCACTGTCCCCTGTGTAAAGTTGTCCCAGTTAAGCTAAATTGATATATCTCTTGTTTCAGGGATGCATTAAGTAGTCTTAAAGGGAAAAAAGTGGTTGTGCTAGCAATCTAATAGACTTTTAAGGGCAACTTAAATAATAAAGTCTGAATGAAAACTCCAGGAAGAAAAGAAAGAAGGAGATCACACATACACACACCACCACACCACCACATCCATTTACTTATGTGATCAAGAGGCACATCTTTTGGGGAGGAATAATATCTTTTGAGCTTGTCACATCGATCACATTTCCCTCCCTCCCCAGTTGCATGGTGGGCTGCCAATTTTTTACTATCGGTTTGGGCGGGCTCCAGTGGTGGGTTGCTCCTACCGTCGCTAGCGGTACGTTGCTCGTGGTCTGTTCATGCACATGCCACACGTGTGCTGTGCACATGCCTGATGTGCACTGTGCATACATGCGGACTCTACCGCCCCAGCGATACTCAGCTGCTCGTCGGAGGTTGTGCGTGTGTGTTCAAATTTATTTATTTATTTATTTATTTATTTATTTATTTAATTAGATTTCTAGACCGCCCCCTCTCCCCGAAGGGACTCGGGGCGGTGTACAGGTAAAATTAAAATTATCAAAATCATAACAATACATGTAAACTAAAATCGAATTAAATAGTCCTCTGTACAAATTTATAAAAGTTCAAACTTAACCCATAAAACCGAATAAAATAATTTAAAATTACAGACTGAGGCGGGAAGCATGGAGTTAGGCCAGGCTGGCTAGATGAAACAAGTGGGTTTTGAGTTTCTGGTGGAAGGAGCGGAGGTCCGTGGTCGTTCTAATATCAGGGGGAAGGTCATTCCAAATGGCCTGGTTGCTTCAAAAACAGATGTGGAACACAGGCTGGTGGGTGGGCCAAATGAGCCACTGTACCAGTATGGTGGCCACTGCTCCTGACTACTACCGGCATGGCCGTACCAGGCCGTACCGGCCAGAACCCACCACTGGTGTGCTCCCGTATGCACAACACTTCTGCACATGCACAGAAGTATCTGGGTGGGTGGGCGGAGCCTCTCACCACCGCTACTAATGGTCCGCCTGAGCCACGCCTAACCAGGATCAACCCGTCCCAGTTCCCTGGAATAACATTTTTGACCTAAAACTCTTGGATGGGGAAGACTTCAGACACTCAAAGGAATGGTGAGGGTTGGATGAACCCATTGAATTCAACTTTGTGTCGAGTTTAGGGATCCACACCCAAGGCCACTGCCTGAACACCAGCCTTCGTTGTCATGAAAATGTCAATACTCCATTGTTCAAAGAATAATAGTTAGAATCCACACATCACAAATCAAAGCCACCCTGGTAATTTTCCCCATTCTCCATTGTTGTGGATTCATTGGAAAAAATGGTTGGCTATAATCCAGGCAGGTGAAGGAAAAACTGTGATTTTTCTCATCAGGTAGGTTTGTAGATCAGCCTGGGTTTTGGAGATCTGAAATTTATGTATGGATGAAACAGGCAGAGATGTCCACAGACTGTGGTCAAAAACATACCAGGAGGTAGACAGAAAAGAGGAGGAAGTTTTGGGTGAAGAGCTGCCATAAATAATGGCTTGTCCACCAAGTGTGGCAAACACCTAAGCCTAAAGAAAATTGTGGCTAGTAGAGTCAATAGCCCTCATTTCTCCATAGTGAGGGGAGGAATATCCAGGAAAGGGTGACTTGTCTTCTCTTGATTGGGCTGAGTCAGATAATCTCTTTGGGACACGCCCTGGTCACCAGGTACTGCCCAGTTATCGACTCAGCCTCTCAAGGCCATCCCGGAACTCCTTAGGAAATAAAAAGAGGAATGATGGAATTGTAAACAAATAATCGGCAACTACAGCAATTACCTCCGGATGCCTGAGTGAGTAGTCGGATTGATTTGAAAGCCCTGCTGGGGCTGGAATCGATGCTGGAGCCCTCAGGGGTGGCGCACAGCCTAGGTCAGTAAAGGAGACCTAGGACACTGAAAGAGGACTACTCAGGGGAGAGGCAGAAAGCATCAGGAGCTGTGCCGGAGCGCTCCGCTGCTCCCTGGAAGGGTAGAGCAAAATGTGACCTGGATCATGGGTCCTCAACCCACGGCTCACAGCTCACTAGGAGGCTGTGGCCTATTTGGAACCAGGCCATGTGAGTGGCAGGCTAGTGGGCTGGTATGCGTATAGTGATAGCTAACCCTTTTCATAAGGTGTGCCAAAACTTTGTAGGCATGTGCTATTGCACACACTCATGTTACCACTTACCTGCACATGTGAGAGTGACCCACCCACCATGCATGTGCCAGTGACCCACGCAGGGGGGGGAATTTTCACCCTCCCCAGGCACTGGAGGCTTTCCTGAAGCCTGGGGAGAGCGAAAACGGCCTTCCCCCGCCCTTCGGAAGGCTGAAAATCAGCTGGCCAGGGCATGCATGCCTGCCAGAGCTGAGGGCTGCCAAGGCTGCCATGCTGGCAAGTATGGCTTTGCGTGTCACCTGTGGCACGCGTGCCATAAGTTCACCATCACGGTGTGCGCAGTTCAACCGGCATGAGCAGCAGGCTGGTACATGCATGCCAGTGGTGGATTGCAGGCGGTATGCCCTGGTGCGGATTTACCGGAGCCTGCCCAGAGCTCCTTACTTGTCCTTTAAAGCCTGGTGTTTCCATGCACATGCACACACATGGCACATGCTTTGTGGGTGTGGCTTGCCAGCCATGTGACCAGGTGGGAGTGGCTTGCCAGCCATGTGACCGAGTGGGAGTGGCTTGGCAAGTCATGTGACTGGACAGGCGTGGCCAACTTGTAAAATGTGGTGAAACTCACTTAACAACGCTCTTATCAATCAAAATGTTGGCTCAGGAACTCTGGCATTGAAGCACACAAGTCTTAAAGCTGTCAAATTACAAGATCCTTGCACCCCTCACCCTTTAGGAAAATAAACCCCCCAGGGGTGTTCAAACTTGACAACTTTAAGACTTGTGGACTTCAACTCCCAGAATTCCTCCTCTCGCACTTCCTCTTGATGATGTACGGACGGGCGGGGGGAGGGAGCTGGGACCGGTTCTAAATGGCCCTGTAGATTTGTGGAAGCTCTTCTATAGAAGAGGCTAGAACTGGCAAGAACCCAACCCCTGGTGTGTATGTGCAGGACCACTTCTCACAGGATTCAAGCTATGTGTTCTGACCTGGCTCTCAAACAGAACAAGCCCATTGTAGTTAACTAAATGTTCATTATTAGTTCTAGCAATTTATTTAACAGCTGGCAGGACCAACCTTGGCCGATCCTGAGAAAGGCTCTTGTTGGAGGTTGGAGGGAAGACCATCAGGGTCCTTCAAGGCAGTGACCAACTATTTCCTCTTTGCTTCCAAGGAACTTAAGTATATGTCCCTGTTCTCACTTGGGGTAAAGTTCAAGTCACAGGAGGGTTTACTTATATTTTTGAACTTTTAGAATCAAGGCATCTGATTACCTGGAGCTCGTCTCAAACAATTGGCTCCTCTCGAGTGAATTTAGAGTCAACAGAGACCCGTTTGTTCCAAAGCAAACAGAGTGGTTTTGCATTCATCAGAGAGGGGAGGCTGTCAAAGGACTGCTCTTTTTTTTTTTCCTTTGTAAAAGATGCACCACAAAGGTTAAAAATTAATTAATCGAGTAAGGCAGATTTTATGGTGTGCAAACTCGTCAGAGGGGGAATAAAGAAAATTAAGACAGTGTCCTTGGCAGCGCAACCTGGGCCCCACCTCTTCTATACGCGCATCGCATCTGTGACTGTTTATCAGAATCAGGTAGATCAAATGTGAATTAAAATTAGCCTAGCTTCTTAGCGACAGCCTGGTCATTTTTAAAAATAAAATAAAATAAAAATGCTTAAAGCCAAACGGAGGGTATTGAAAATGTCACATTTAAAAAAACAACAACCAGATTCTACCTCCCCCTTTCCTTGCTCGAAATGGGATACTTTTCTTCCCCCTGATTTATCGTACCGGTGACTGTGAGATTCCACATTCTCCCTGAACAAATTTTATAGTACAGGTAGTAGACAAAGTGTTAAAGAGCTAGGAAAATATTATTTCATCAATCCTGTTCCATTAGAATTCACTTGGGTGGCTGAGAAAATGGTTTATGGATTAGAGAAAGAAGAACACGCTAAAACATTTCATACCTTCATCGCTGATAAATTCCCCAACCTTATTCTTTGCATTTGAGCCATAAATAACAACCATGCTTTTTGCGGAAAAAAAAAAGAGCTCTTCCCTCCCTCCCACTTTCTCTCCATATACCTGGTCTTTTGTCTTGGAGATGAATGCTACAATAAATTTGGAGTCTTGGGGGCATTGTGTGAACTATAATACCGTGGTTACAACTGTTGCCTTTATTATGATGGGGATAAAAAACAACCTTGAAGTTTGAACTTACTCATAGAAATGGCTTCACTGCTCAACCTCCGGATTGGGTCAAGTACATGTTGCTATTTAATCACTACACATATAATTTCCTTATCTGAGTTTTGACAAGTTCCAAAAGTGGAGTTGTTTCCTGTTTAAGAACAAGGCGGGGGGAAGAAATCTCAAGTAAAATTAAGACGTTTCCTGTTAGATCTGCATGTTGACGAGCAACGTGGCAATAGAAAAGCCAGGTCAAATATTTGGGGTTGCTTAATTAGATATTTTGGAAATACAAGAATTCATGTAGAAATTCATTTTAGATGCTTCTTCAGGCTAACGTGCTTAAAATGGTCCTTATTTTCTCTCAGATCTGATGAATTGTGTAGTGAGCTGAAATAATGCTAACTCTTCAAAGCGTAAGAGCGCTTTATAAAATGGAATTTTATTTCTTTAATAACATTAATTTTATTCTGTTACTATTGCACAGTATTTGCTTTTTACAAAGGCAGGATTGAGCGAATTTTAACAAACCGCGTCCCTATTTGGTATGGTGGCAGCAATGCCTCAGATAGAAAGTCCATACAGAGAGTAGTGAGGACAACCGAGAAAATTATAGGAAGCTCACTTGCATTTAATCAGGATACTGCTTATAAGCACTATGTGCTTAGAGCATTGTTAGAGACCCCACACACCCACTTTATGGGTGTGTTTTTGTTGCTCTCCTGTGGGAGAAGGTTTCAAAGTTTTTCTAGCAGGACTACCAGATTCTGTAACAGCTTTGTTCCCTATACCATCCCTCTGGTAAACTCCCAGGAATTGTTCTTCTCGCCTTACACATGTATGCATCCAAACTAGACTGTGTTGTTTCTCTGTGTCATATAACATATGTAATTTTGTATTTATTTATTTATCTTGTCATGTTTATGTAGCGCAAAATTGGAGGTGGTGACCCTTTAAGAGCTGTGTGCAATGAAATTTCATTTTTAATGTATGCCAATTAGTGTACATTCAAACAACAATAAAGTTATTCTATTCCATTCCATTCCACTCCACTCCACTCCATCCCAATCTACTCTGTTCTGTTCTGTTCTGTTCTGTTCTGTTCAACTAAGAGCTGTGGTGGCACAGTGGGTAGTAGTACAGTACTGCAGGCTACTTCTGCTGATCACCAGCTACCAGCAGTTTGGCAGATTGAATCTCACCAGGTTCAAAGTTGACTCATCATTCCATCCTTCTGAGGTGGGTAAAATGAAGACCCAGATTGTTGGGGGCAAGAGGCTGACTCTGTAAACCGCTTAGAGAGGGCTGTAAAAGCACTGTAAAGTGGTATATAAATATATACGATATAGCTATTGCTATGCTATTCTATGTTATTCTAGTCTATGCTATTGCTATTGCTATTGCTACTGCTTATTCTATTCTAGTCTATTCTCTATTCCATTCCATTCCCTATTCTATTCTATTCTATTCTATCCCATCCAATCCCTTCTCCTCTCCTCTCCTCTCCATTCCATTCTCTATTCTATTCTATTCTATTCTATTCTATTCTATTCTATTCTTTACAGATTGGGCACCATGGTGTCAATTGCAGCCATTTTCACTGGGCATCAATAAATGCTTTAGCTTTTCATTACCACTATAGGGAGAATTATTGAGGTCAAATTATAATTTCACTTGCTGCAGTAAAGGAAATCAGCATGAATGGTAGCTATCACACGTTTAGACACTCACTGATACTTGCCCTATATAAAAGAAAAACACTTTGCAATTTTAGCATCAAAATCTAGAGGGATGCGTGCATTTTGCTCAAACCCAAAGGAAAAAGTAGTTCTTCTTACTATAGATTAATGGCATTTTTTTAAAAAAAAACACCCTCTCTTAATTAACCTTTCTTATTGACTTGACTCCTTTCAAAAAAACCTTTTTGTGTTGGTTTATTGTGTGGTGTTACAGAAGCTCTGCAGTCTTTTTCTCTTTCAAAAAGATTTTGCAACCTTAAGGCAGTCCTCGACTTACAACATTTCCATTAGTGACCATTCAAGGTTACGGCGGCACTGAGAAAAGGGACTTAGGGCCATTTCTTCACCCTTAGGACCTTTGGAGCATCTCCATGATCATGTGATCAAAATTCAGCCGCTTGGCAACTGGCTCCTTACTTGTGATTGGTGCTATTTCTCAAGATCACATGATCCCCTTTGGCGGCCTTCGGAGCAGCCAAGTCAATGGGGAAGCCAGTTTCACTTAACAACCAGGTTACTAACTTATCAGCTGCAGTGATTCACTTAGCAACTGTGGCAAGAAAGGTCGTAATATGGGCAAAGCTCACTTATCAAACGTCTCACTTAACAACAGAAATTTTGGGCTCAATTGTACGTCGAGGGCTACCTGTTTATTGGGAATGAATGTTTCCCTGAAAATGCTTCAGAGTCCTCCCTCCCTCCCTCCCTCTTTCCTTCCTTCCTTCCTTCCTTCCTTCCTTCCTTCCTTCCTTCTTCCTTTCTTCCTTTCTTCCTTCCTTCCTTCCTTGTTCCTCCCTCCCTCCTTCTTTCCTCCCTCCCTCATTCCTTTCCGTCTTTCTTTCCTTTTTTCTTCCTCCCTCCCTCTTTTCCTTCCCTTCCCTCTTTTTTCTTGCTTCCTTTCTTGTTCCGCCCTCCCTCCTCCCTTTCTGTCTCCCTCCCTCCCTCTTTGTTTCCTCCCTCCCTCATTCCTTTCCCTTTTTCTTTCCTTCCCTCTTTTTTCCTTCCTTCCTTTCGTGTTCCGCCCTCCCTCCTCCCTTTCTTTCTCCCTCCCTCTGCCTCCCTTCCTCCTTCCTTTCTTCCTCTTCCCTTTCTGCCTGCCTCCTTCCTCCCTTCCTCTTCCCTTTCTCCTTCCTTCCTTCCTTCCTTCCTTCCTTCCTTCCTTCCTTCCTTCCTTCCTTCCTTCTTCCCTCCCTCTCTCCCTCCTTCCCAGTTTTGGATGATTACAAATAGCTGTTTTAGTGTTCATTTATGTTTGCTGAATGGCAAAATTCTTTTTAGTGATGCTAGCAGCCACATAAAGTCAGGTCAGATCATAAAACAGAGGAAAGGAGGCTGCAAATTTTTTTTGTCAAAAATTCAGCACCTGAGTTCAGACTTGGAAACCAAGAATGGGAAGCTGAAGGAAAACATAAAAGGGAACAAAACTACCAAAAGGCCAGAGCAATTAAAAAAATAGAGAATATAAGTAGGTTTTTTTTTCAGGTGTTGATTTGTTATATGGTTCCTTGCATGAAACTATGCTTGCTATTTTTATCATATCCCTAGGCTAGATAAATGCCTCCTTTCATACTGTAATAGTAAATATTATGTCTTCTGGTCCAAAGTGAAGTCATGTTGGGTTCTTGATGTATTATGGCAATTAGCCTGGTATTTTAACAGAATACGAGATTAAGAGATGAACAGAGTTGGAAGGGACCTTGCAGGTCATCTAGTCCAACCCCTTGCCCAAGCAGAAGACCCTACATCTGCCTCTACCTCGGATTGAATTTACAACCTCCTGATTGGGAGGCGAGAGTTTCACCTCTAGGAAGGGACCTTGGAGGTCGTTTAGTCCAACCCACTGCTCAAGCAGGAGACCCCATACAATTCCAGGCAAGTCACTGTCCAGTCTTTTAAAAAAAAGTTTCCAGTGATGGAGTACCCACAACTTCTGAATGCAAGCTGCTCCACTAGTTTATTGTTCTCACTATTAGGAAATTTCTCCTTAGTTCTAGGTTGCTTCTCTCCTTGGTTAGTTTCCAGCCATTGTTTCTTGTTTTACCTTCTAGTGCTTTGGAAAATAAGTTGACCCCCCTTTTCTTTCTGGCAACCCCTCTTAACACAATGTTTCTCTCTGTAGATTTATAATAATAATAATAAAATTATTATAATAATAAATTTAATAATAATAATAATAATAAATTTTCATTTATAGCCCGCTGTCTCTCCCCAGAGGGACTCGAGGCGGGGCACAAAAGAATTAAAAACAATAAACACAAACAGAGTACAAAATTTAAAATCACAATTAAACATATCCTGCGCTAAAAACATCTATAAAAACTAAAAACTGTCCCTAAAACCCCTTAACACTATAACTAATTAAAATTACCCTAGGCCAGCCAAACGGAAGAAATGAGTTTTTAAAAGCTGTCGGAAGGAGCGAAGGTCAGTGGTCGTTCTGATTTCGGGGGGAAGGTCGTTCCAGAGGGTCGGGCCCGCCACAGAGAAGGCCCTTCCCCTGGACGTCGCCCGCTGGCACAGCCTAGTGGACGGCACCCGGAGAAGTCCCTCTCTGTGGGAGTGAATCGGTCGCAGGGATGTATGAGGCAGAATGCGATCCCGCAGATAGCAAGCAAATCTTTTCAGGGGAATAGGACATTAACGTGAGTCAATAAATGAATTTGCCCTGGTACCCTGTGCTATAAAGCTGACCTTTTCACAAAAATTAATGAGGAAATATGTTGAGATATGTAAGAAATACAGAATTTGTTGGCCAAGAGAAGATAGTCTCTTGGAACAGCTCATTGGCTCCCTTTTTGTCATAGACCTCTGAAAGTCCTCAAAGGAGGAAGCGTTTCGGGCATTCGGTAGCTAAAAGTTGTCAGCACACTAATCTGACATATCAATTAATCAGTTAATGATGAGTGTTGTTTTTATGCTGTTGGCCAGTATGTCGGATTTTCGGGACTGCCACTAAAACGGCACATTCTCCATGAAATGCTAATGCAATTTGGCTCCTAGGAATGATCTTTCTTTGAGAACTGAAGGTGCTAGATAGCATCATGCCTTTTGAAGTCCATGCCCTTTAGGGTATCAAACAGTTTTAGAAAAAATCTGAAAAAGTTTATTAAGTCCTGCAAAGCAAGACAAATTGTTTCATGAACATCGGTAAAACAAATATAAACATGCTTTAAGCGTAAATAAATCTACCCACATGAAGCAACAAAAAGGGATCTCAATCGAAAACCGTGATTAATTTGATAGTTTTTGATGAGAGACCAAGTGAATTGGTGCAGGATAGAAGGATAATGAGAAATCTTCAATGGGGATAGATTGGTGAATTTTTATTATTTTTTGGGGTGGCATTAAAAGTGGATCTTGGACAAAATGAATTAAAAACAAAAGGTGAGCAAAACAAGAATACAAATAGTCATTGAGTTACGAGCACAATTGACCCAAAATTTATATTGCTAAATGAAACATTTGTTAAGTGAGCAAAGAAGCAACAGAGGAAATGCAAATAAGACAGTAATTAAATAATCAAATCAACAGGATGAAACAAAGGAATATGTCTTTAGAAAGAACAGAATAACTGCAAAGAAATTGCAAAATGTTGGTAAGGAGGCCAAGGAATAGTTAAGGTTAAATAGGAAGGTCTTAAAAATGGGAATGCAAACTCTCTGAGATACCTTAATATTTTTTTGCGTGGAGAACATACAGTAGATGTTACCCGAGTTTTTATATTCTATCCAGGAGTTTCTGGTGGTATCTCAGCAATCTTAAAGCTGAAGCATCAGATGAGCTGATCTGTTAAATGATGCCTAATCTTCCAGCTGGGAGTTATCTGGAAAGACACCAGGCTGGAAAAGGCGGATTTCACAAATATTGGAAAAGCTGAGCCAATGTGAACTTTCTGATTAAGTGTTACAAGTCCGCCACATCTGCGTGTGATCATGGAAGCCAACTGCCAAGTGCAAACTGGTTTGTTAGGAGTGCAAGACAAACTGTTTAGCTTTGTACAATTCTGCCTTTTTTTAAAAAATCCTTCCTAGTTACTTCAATTCTTCCCCCCCCTCCTCCTCTAAGGTGCGATTCCACCCAGACCCCCTGTGCTTTCCTTGGCTCTCTCTGTGGGGAAATGGATATGCAATGACTCAATGAAATCCTTACTGGACCGGGCTGCCCTCCGCACAGTCACTCAGGCACTCGTGACATCCCGACTCGACTACTGTAATGCTCTCTACATGGGGCTTCCCTTGAGGTGCACTCGAAAGCTACAGTTAGTCCAGAATGCAGCCGCGCGGGTGATTACGGGAGCCTCTCAATGCTCCCATATAACACCAATCCTGCGCGAGCTGCACTGGCTTCCTGTGGCCTTTCGGGTGCGCTTCAAGGTTTTGATGACCATCTTTAAAGCGCTCCATGGCTCGGGGCCTAGATACATGCGAGACCGTCTCCTGCCCCATACATCCCTTCGGCCGATCCGCTCCCACAGAGAGGGCCTTCTCAGGGTGCTGTCGGCCGGGCAATGCCGACTGGCAACACCCAGGGGAAGAACCTTCTCTGTGGCAGGCCCTGCCCTTTGGAACGAGCTGCCCCCCGAACTATGCACCATCTCAGACCTCCGCCTCTTCCACCAGTGTCTAAAGACACATCTTTTCCAGCAAGCCGGCCTAGCCTAACCTCCCGTCGGGGCTATTTTAGATAGTTTTTAAACTGGGGATTTTAATTTGTTTTAGCATAGGATTGTAATTTAATATGTTTTTAAATTTTGTATTTATCATTTTGTATGTTTTTAAATTCCTGTGCGCCACCCTGGGTCCTTCGTGGAGAAGGGCGGGATATAAATATGATTAAAACTAAAACTAATAAAATATTTATTTTATTTATTTCACGCAGTTTGGAAGCTGCTCCGATCAGAACTGCCTCTGAACAGCAGATTCCCCCCCCCCCCCCCCCGCTTAGCTGGGAGAAACAAAAGGCCATACAACAGCCATCAGTAAAATCACATTTGTATACTGCAGAATAAAGCTCAGATCGCAATTCACAATTTCCAGTTGCTTGAGGGGGAAACAAAACTCAGGCCTATTTCAATAGCCATCCTTCACCCCCCTCCTCAAAAGTGAGAAGGGTGATTTGAATGTCTAAGGCGATTCTGCTTCCAATTCTCACAATCTGGAAAGTTTATTTGTCTTGACAATGGGACCAGAAGTCCAGATAATATATTCTCTCTTTCCTTTAGAGTCGTTCTCTTATTTTATGAGAGGGGGGGGAAATGGCTTTTCAAAAAAGAAAAAAAAAGCTAATATTGCTTCCAAGATGTAGAGTGCCATTTATTTCTGCATGCGAGCTTTTAAACCCTGAAAAACGATCAAAATTAATCTTACATGCTTTCACAACACTCCGTCATAACTCCAAGGATGTTAAGTTGTGCTTTAACACTTCCTCCTCCATTAAAGCAAAACAAACAGGCCAAAAAAGAAGAAAAAAATCACCTCAGTATTTTAGCAACAAACTGAATAAACAGTGTGTCATTTTCTACTCTCTTTATATAGGCTGAAATAAATCTTTCTCTTCCATCAGTCAATGTTTCGGTTCAACAATATTCTCTTAGAAATGGTCTACGGGCGACTCCTCCTATTTTGAGGCATTGTATAAGGAGCAGAGGGATGCGGTGGCTCAGTGGCTAAGACGCTGAGGTTGTCGATCAGAAAAGTCGACAGTTCAGCGGTTCAAATCCCTAACACTGTGTAACGGAGTGAGCTCCCGTTACTTGTCCCAGCTTTGGCCAACCTAGCAGTTTGAAAGCATGAAAAATGTAAGTAGAAAAATAGGGACCACCTTTGGTGGGAAGGTAACAGCATTCCATGCACCTTCAGTGTTTAGTCATGCCAGCCACATGACCACGGAGACGTCTTCGGACAGTGCTGGCTCTTCGGCTTTGAAACGGAGATGAGCACCGCCCCCTTGCACATATATGTGAGGGGAACCTTTACCTTTATAAGAAACCGGGTTTATCAGTGGCCTGTTCTGCCTTTTTCCATCCCTTTATAAAATATGGAATCAGATACTTCCTCAGGGATCACCCCTCCATGAACAAACCTAGATCAATCCTGGTTAGTGTTTGGAGTTCAATCAAGGCTGGTTGCTACTAATAGCTCTGATTCTTGCTATTGCAATCTATGTGATTTCCGATCTGATGTAAAACTGGAAAAAAATGGAGGCAATAAGGAACTTTTACAATGTTCCATTAAAACATCTGCAAACATTTATCTCTGGAAGAAATATTTCTTAGTTGGTTACTCTTTCATGGTTTGTGCTAGCAAATTAAGTTACTTTGATGTAGCAGAATAACAGAGTTGAAAGGGACCTTTGAAGGTCTTCTAGTCCAATCCCATGTTCAAGCAGGAAATTTTATACTATTTCAGACAGGTGGCTTCCAGTTTCTTCTTAAAAGCCTCCAACAGTTGAAGGCAAAATGTCCCACTGCTTAATTGTTTTCACTGTCGGGAAATTTCTCCTTAGTTTTAGGTTGCTTCTCTCCTTGATTAGTTTCCATCCATTGTTTCTTGTCTTGCCTTTTGGTGCTTTAGAGACTAGGTTTACCTACCCCCTCTCCTTTGTGGTATCCCTTCAAATATAGGGAAAAATTGCTACCCTGTCACCCCCTAGTCCTTCTTTTCAATTTTGAGAAATTCTGAGGAAACAATTGAATAAAAGTTTCTCGAATCTATCGTGCGATTGAATAAAATACAAAAATGGGTTAATATTAGGATGATTAACATCTCTATTGTGTCCTGCTTCCTTCTCTTCCACCTCTCTTGTTCCTCTTGATCTGGCTTCATTAGATTGGGTGACTGTTTATTTGAAATTGTAATGAAATATTTACTTTATAGAGCTATAAGGATTAGCTGAGATAATTGAGTGAGGTTGATCTGGAGCCTTCGGAGTAATGGATTTCTCTTTTCTCTCCCCACCCCCCTTCTCCTTTCCCCTTGTTTGAATACAGAGCTCAGCTAGAATGAATGAGGGAAGTGTGTTTTAAGCAACCAGCTTTCTCTCTCTTTTTTTCCCTCCCTTTCTATTCTATATGTTGCTTTTTTCTCTCTTGGAGATAAGTGAGGCCTAATGCTGAACAAATACTGGAAATCAGAAGCTACTGAGAAGCATTGGCTTCCCCTTTTCCCATGGTAGGATGATAGACACTTCGGTCAAAGACGAGCCCCCCTCTCTCTCCCTCCTCCTTTCTCTCTCTCTCTCCGTAGAGCAACAATTTTGTCACTGCAAGCAAATCCAATTGAAGGGTCCCTTCGCCTCCCCCTCCCCACTCCCCGAGAGGAGAAAACTTCAGTTGTCAGAATCAGACAAACAGAATGAAAAGAATCGAGAGAGGAGTAAATTGGCACCTGGGGCCGCCATGGTTTCTTCGTGATAGGCTGATGCATTGTGTTGGGTAGACATTCAACCATTTGGAGATATAATGGGAGAAATTAATGCAAATGAGTGAATGGAGGGAGATGTATTTTAATGCAGATTGCTGGGACTCTCAGCCCACTGCTTGATAACAAGTCTCTATTAGATGTGGCTGTGTTGTAAGGATTCATTTCCCCCCCCCCCCCTCTATTTCGTCTCGCTAGTGGCTCATAAGGGGCCTTTTGTTCTCTAAGTAAACTCTTTTTAAACTATTGACATTGCTCATTTATGTGGGCTTCGGATCCCTTCACCCACCCACCCATCCCCCTGTCCCCCCTTACTAAGCAAGTGGCCTTGGGAGATCTGGGAACTGTTAATTGCAACAGGACCAAGCAGCTAGTTGAAACAAGAAATGCAATCATTAAGTGCAATGTTGCAGTTTGTCCCCGACTCATTATAACAGGCAGGCGAGGTAATAAAAATGCACGTTTCACAAACAAATCTTGTAACAAGTATCCTCCAAGAGTCTGTAGCTTTGTGATCTCTTTCCGTTTAGTCTTGGGTCACCATCGCAAATCAACGTCACCCTTCAGAATTGCGCGAGAACGTCTAAAACAGAAATCACTGTTTTATATCCTGATATCCTTATTTTGCACAGTCACTTCGGTTAAGAAAAGAAAGCTTGTGTTATTTTTTTCCCCTTCTGGCCGGCTGATGTTTATGTGTGTTTGGAGAACTGAAATAATAATCATCATCATCATCATCTTTGTTAGGATATTCAGCCTTATATTGGGTTGACAATATATATGAGCCTATGTTCTTAAGGAGTTATGTAGCTTTAAGAACTAAATATAAGCTGATTGGCTGTGTTTTTCCTAGCTCTGCCATATAAGCAAGGTCAGGATCACAGCTCATTCCCTGTTCGATTCCTTGTGATTCCTGTGTTTTCCTGATTGCCGTTGAAGAAGAAGAAGGAGTATTGTTTTGCATCACTGTGAGATAACTCTGTGTTTGGTGTTGGACTGTTATTTGTTTGAGAAGTTAGTCGGAAGAAGCATTTTAGTTGCTACAAAGTAAAGACTATTTATTTTCTTACTATCACTGTTTTAGAGTTTGTTTGTGGTTTACAGCAACGTATCTCTTTACTGTCCAGTGAATTACACAATTCCTCATTTATTTGCTAACACTGGTTAAGGGACCAGAGTTGTAACAATCTTCTTCTTCTTCTTCTTCTTCTTCTTCTTCTTCTTCTTCTTCTTCTTCTTCTTCTTCTTCTTCTTCTTCTTCTTCTTCTTCTTCTTCTTCTTCTTCTTCTTCTTCTTCTTCTCGTCCTTCTCCTCCTCCTCCTTTTTCCTCCTCCTCTTCTTCTTCTACTTCTCCTTCCTCCTCTTCCTCTCCTCCTCCTCCTCCTTTAAATGTATATGCTGCCCACCTTCCTGATAAGGTGACGGCTTAAACATCATGTAACATCATGCTTTGATAAATAGCAAAGCAATTAAAACTTTTAATACTGTATAAATTAACATTTTAACACTGATGCAAACAACAACCACCACCCTCAAACCAAGAGATGGACCGCGTGGCGATGAAGTCTTCCTACCCCATCAATCATCTCCACCACTATCTTCAAATATTTCAAGATGAGTCCTCCCCATCAATAAACGTTAAGTTACATTTGGTTTCTTCTTTTTTTTCTTTTCCTGAAAATGAAAACGCTTTTGGTTTGAGAGGATGTGGAAGAAGAACAAGGAAGAGAGCCAAATTGCCCACCCCTGATACCTTCGGTTTTTGGTTTGCTTAATTCTCCAACCCCAGAGTAAAACTAATAGAAGCAAGAGACACAACAGAAATGAGTATTGTCCAGAAGTTCCAGGCCAGTGATTAATGTGTAAGATAATGGACTTGGGAAATGAATAAACACTCCCTAACTCCCTTCTTTGCACTTGATGACAAGGGCAGAGCAAGGTGAAAACTCAAGCGAAAAGAAAGAAACCCAGAAAAAAGACAAAGATATTTGGAGCAGGGAGGACTAACTGCTTTGAGTTTTAACAGCACCTGATGATAAATTCACCTTTTGGAAATAAGAGTAATTTTAAAAGTTTTTCTTCTCTTTTTATAACAGTTCTCTTTTTTACCTTAAAACCAGGAATAAGGATTTAGCTTGGATTAAAAAGTGAGCTTTTATTGCCCTGTTTGCTTATTTACATTTTATGCCCCGTGTCTGCCCTTTTGCTCAGTGGGAAATGCCATCAAGCAAATAATTTATGGGAGAAATGATGAATAATTTCTTAGTTAATCAGAGTGTAAGCCACTTTGAATATTGTGGATAGAAAAGTAGACTATAAATTTGAGTAACAAACAACTGGTTTCCTATTAAATGGTTTTTTGAATTAAAATATCTTGAGATGGGAGCTTGTTTAACATAAAGAAGGAAAAGGAAGTAATGTAGGTCTTAATAAATAAGGATTATCTTTTTAAAAAAATGATAGATTTTTTTACTGATTTCATATTGCAATTAAAAATGCTTCTAAGTGTATATTGCATTCCTGTGGATGAAAATCAGATCTGATCGGTCTGCTCAAACTGTAATTTTTAACAATCCGGAAATGATGATCTGGCAAAAAAAAAACCCTCAAAAAAACAAAAACAAAAAACTATTAAAGGCCAACCTTTTCTTTTCAGAATGGCCGTCCCACTAAATCACACCATACAATATATTTCTTTACACAAATATTTCCAGAATGAACTTCTTCTTGTGTGTTGTCTCAAACTGTCTTTGAGACAACTGGAAGAATATGAAATGATGTATAATCTTTATTGTCATTGTACTTAAATACAACAAATTTGGGTTGAAGTTGAAGAAAACATTTAAAACAAAACTTTATTTATAAGTATATATTTTTTTAAAAAAATATCTTAACAGACTTTTTTGTTACAAAACTGTGTGCTTTTGCAACAACAAAATGTGGGTACATTGTGTTCACATTTATATGACTGGTATATGGAAGCCCTATATAGTGTGCTACTTATTGTTGTAAGCTACGCAGAGTAACAGCTGAAATGGGAGCTGTAGAAACTTAGTAATAAATAAAATAAATACTCATCTCCCCAAATCAGGAGTTAGAAGCAGGGAATTTTTTAAAAGGATAAAAAAACGATGTTCTTTTAGCTTGGAAATTCAGATTACGTGTTACTTTCTAGATAAAGATAAAGGTTCCCCTTGCATATACAGCATGTGCTAATCATTCCTGACCCTAGGGGGCAGTGCTCATTTCTATTTCAAAGCTGAAGAGCTAGCGCTGTCCGAAGATGTCTCCGTGGTCATGTGGCCGGCATGACTAAATGCTGTAGGTGCATGGAATGCTGTTACCTTCCCACCAAAGTGGTCCCTATTTTTCTACTTGCAATTTTTACATGCTTTTGAACTGCTAGGTTGGCAGAAGCTGGGACAAGTAACGAGAGCTCACTCCATTACGTGGTGCTAGGGATTCGAACTGCCAAACCGCCGACCTTTCTGATTGACAAGTTCAGCATCTTAGCCACTGAGCCACTGCATCCCTATCCATTGTGTTCACATTTATATGACTGGTATATGGTAGCCCTATATAGGGCAATACAATACAAAAACAGAGTTGGAAGGGACCTTGGAGGTCTTCTAGTCCAACCTCCTGCCTAAGCAGGAAGCCCTATACCATTTCAGACAAATGGCTATCCAACATCTTCCTAAAGACTTCCAGGGTTGGGGCATTCACAGCTTCTGGAAGCAAGCTGTTCCACATATTCATTGTTCTAACTGTCAGGAAATTCCTCCTTAGTTCCAAGTTGCTTCTCTCCTTGATTACTTTCCACCCATTGCTTCTTGTTCTACCCTCAGGTGCCTTGGAGAATAGTTTGACTCCCTCTTTTTTGTGGCAACTTCTTAGTGTGCTACTTATTGTTGTAAGCCACTCAGAGTCACTTAGCTGAAATAGGTGATATAGAAACTTAATAATAAATAAAATAAATACTTGTCTCCCAAAATCAGGACTTCAAAACAGGGAATTTTTGAAGGGATGCAATAACTGTGTTCTTGTACCTTGGAAATTCAGACTATAATTCTGTAAGGAATTGAATAAATACATCTACACTTTTCTTCAGTCTATGTTTTTCTAGCATAGAAATCCTTCTTCAGACTATGGCCTAAACTCTCAATTTGTATCTTTTATGGTTTCAAAGCTCTAAACCATACAGATTTGGAAGAATGTTTTCTATTTGAGTCTTGCTGAGAGATTAATTAATAACAGGGAACCTTGCTTGCAATTTCAACTTATTCGGACTCAGGAAAGTTATATGGTGTTTTCCACCCCAACCCGCCGAGTGGCTGTCGATTCTCTGCTGGTTTCAGATGTTGCGAGGGGCTGTATCTCTGCTCCTTAAATCATGACCCCTCAGCGTGATTGGAAACCAATTCAGGATTTATGCATCGCCGCTCTGAGTAATGATTTGTCTACATTCATTATGCTTATGCCCTGCAAAAGTATCAGAAGAACTCCCCCCCCCCAACCTAGTGGCCTCCGTAACTACAGTTCCCACAATTCTCAGTCAGCTGCCTAGCACATGTGGGTAATTGTTAGCAACTCTGGGTTCAGAACCAGTGTCACAACTCTGGTCCCCTAACCAGTGTTAGGAAAATAAATGTGGAATAGTGTAATTCACCAGACAGTAAAGAGATACGTTGCTTTAACCACAAACAAACTCTAAAACAGTGATAGTAAGAAAATAAATAGTCTTTACTTTGTAGCAACTAAAATACTTCTTCCGACCAGTGAGACTAACTTCCAAAACAATCCTTCACCAAACACAGAGTTATCTTACAGTGATGCAAAACAAATACTTCTTCAGTTTTTAATCTTTAGCTTCAACTCCTCAGCAGCAAACAGTAGGCACAGGAAAACGTCAGGAATCAAATGGGATCGAAAAGCGAACGGACTGTGCTCCTGAGCTTCCTTTATGGTAGAGCTGAGAAGCACAGCCAATCAGAATTCAAACACAGTTCTTAAAGCTACATAACTCCTTAAGAACATAGGCTCATATATATTGTCAACCCATATATAAGGCTGAATATCCTAACAGTAATGCCAATCAGAGAAAAGACTTATTAGAAGGACGAATGCAAACAGAGAGGAAATGCTGCCTTCTCAAAGAAGAGGATTGGGAAAGATGCCTTTTGATTCATGGTGATGTTCTCCATTCAGTTGTGTCCGTCTCTTGGTGATTCTGTGAGCCAGGTCTCTCCACATCTTCTGATCTTGCACTACTTCTTTGGGTTACTCTATGCTCTGGCCGGTTGTCAGCTTGGGCGGTGTCCAGCTGCCATGTTCTTTGATGGGCTGGTTTCCTTCTACCATGAACTCTTCCAAAAAATAATTCCAGGGACTTGTTGCACATGATGTGGCCAAACTAAGTGAGCTGCAGTTTTGTGGTTTTCCCTTCCACTGACATGTCTGGGGTGATGTGCTCCACTACTTGCTTGTTGGCCAAGAAATATGAGTCTCGGTGGCGCAGTGGTGAGAGTGCAGTACTGCAAGCTACTTCTGCTGACTGCTGGCTGCCTGCAATTTGGCAGTTCAAATCTCACCAGGCTCAAGGCTGACTCAGCCTTCCATTTTTCTGAGGTGGGTAAAATGAGGACCCAGATTCTTTGGGGAAGAGGCTGATTATGTAAACCTGTTAGAGAGGGCTGTAAAAGCACTGTAAAGCAATATATACGTCTAACTGCTATAGCTATTGCTAAATATGCAGGAACTTCTCTAGCACCACAGCTCAAACAAATCAACTTTTTCCCACTCTTGCTTTTTTAAGGTCCAAGTTTCACAACCTTAGGTAACTACAAGGAACACAATTCAGTAGAGTAACCTACACTTGACTGCCAGGCTGAGGTCCTTGCTTTTCCATATTCACCTTGGATTCAGCAAGGTGGCAACTCATAGAGGAGTGGTCTCCTTTCAGAAGGGTACTGTGTTCCCATGGTAGACCTTCAATTCCAGGTCAGAAGCTCCTTCTCTTGTCTTACTATATGAAGTGTAGGATGGTGTAAATCAGAGGTGGTATTCAGCCAGTTCGGACCGGTTCGCCTCAACTGGTAGTGGAAACTGCGGGTGGGCCCACTGATGGGTCTACCCATTCACCCACCTGCCCCGGGTCTATACTGTCCTATTTAGGCATGTTTTTGAAGCTGGGTGCATGCGCAGAAAGTGTGTGCATGAGCAAAGCGCATGCACAGAAGGCTAGGTGCGCGGAGTGAGTGGGCATCAATGGTGGGTTCCGGACCTTGTTCCAACCAGTATGGTTGGAACAGGCCTGGTGTTGTCCACATGGACGCACGTAGTGCAGCGCACACATGTGTCTTACTGTCCAGCGACATGTCCGCGAGCCTCCGTGACACTCCAGCTGCTCAGTGGAGTGTCGTGCAGGTGCTGTATGCACTGTGCACAGAAGCACCAAAGACTTTAAAGATTTGTAAGGAGTGTAGGTGGGCGGGTGGGCCCTCCAGAGCACCATACCGGAGCGGTATCCGATGCTCCAGGCAGGCTCCGGTATGCCCATACCAGGGCGTACCGCCTGCAACCCACCACTTGCAGGCATGCACAGGGCAAACCGGTGGTAACAGAATGTGAAACCCACTGCTGGTGTAAATCCCATAGTGCATTTAACAATGAGCAAAACTTAATCCACGCGTTGCATATAAATACACTTCCATGATGAAGCATCTGCCATTAATAAACCAGCGGTCAACATTTTCCTAGTGTGATCTCAAATCCGCCAAAGAGAGTTCCAGTTTAATTAATCTTCTAAATAAAGTTAGCAGCCAATACTAAATTTAGTCATCTTGGATCACAACTATTCTCATTGAGAGAATTTACGTTAGCCACAGCCAAATTTGTAAGACTCTCCCCTCCCCAGTTTTCTTGAAGCGCAATTAAATTTGGATCCAACCCACTTTGTTCCTTTGTATGCCAATTTGTGCTATGGCCTCTGATATTAATTCTGCTTCAATCTTTATCCTCTGTTAAATTGCTTAAGTTGGCCCTTGCGAAGGAAACCAGGATAATACAGTAACTTGTTCTGAATGAAATCCATCTTTTGCTCTTCCTTAAACGAACACAGTTTCAAATGCTTGGTTCTCCCAGAATCATTACATTTGTGACATTGTCTGGCAGAGTAATAGAAATATATATATTTATTTATCAGCACAAACGTAACACACACACACGTGTGTGTGTGTGTGTGTGTGTGTGTGTGAGTGAGAGAGAGAGAGAGAGAGAGAGAGAGAGAGAGAGAGAGAGAGAGAGAGAGAGAGAGAGAGAGAGAGAGAGAGAGAGAGAGAGAGAGAGAGAGAGAGTTACCTTTACTGGCTAGCTGATGAGAGCCAAATAGCTTGAAATAGATCTATACTAGCCTCCCTTTATTTATTTATCAGCAAAAATGCAACACAAAATATGGTTTCCTTCCTGGAAGGCTGAAAAGGGTGGAGCTGAAAGGCAAAAAGGAAGCAGTATGCTCCCTCCTATATTTGGGCATGCCAAGTGCTTGGACATAACACTTATTTATTTATTTCTTTGGCTCAGCTGATAAGGGAGAAGAGCCTGTGGCTTAGTGGTTAATACAACTGCCTAATATGTAAATACAGCCCGGGTTCAAATGCCAGTAAGTGTATGGCTAGCTGATGAGAGCTAAATAGCTAAATGCAATATGCATGTATGTACCGTGTTTCCCCAAAAATAAGACAGGGTCTTATTTTCTTTCTTTTTTTTTACATTGAAAAAGTTTTATTGGATTTTACAATTTTCGAAAAGGGTAGGGTAAGGGATACAGAAACATATTAAGAACTTTCGCGTCGGGATCATTGGCCCTTCTAGGGCTTCATAATAAAACATTAAAAAAAACATTTTTCCAAAAGTACTACAAGGTGAAGATAAGTACAAAATTCCTAAATTCTCCATTCTATGCTAGCAGTCATGTACAAACATCCAGACATAAGGTTAAGCAATATTAATAATAATTAAAAAAAAGCAAAGTTATTTTTTCGATCTAAGTCTCTTGGCAATTGTATCTTCTTTTTCTCCTCCCTGGCCCCCAGCGGGCGGGGCCGTGGCCCCCTCCGTCCCCCCTGGATCTTCCCCCAGGATAGAGGAATGTTTTTTAAGAAAGGCTTCCGCCTCAGCAACTGTTTTAATCCTCACTCTTCCTTCATCCCAGAACACCAACATCCCTTCCGGCATCACCCACTTGAACCAAATCCCGTGGTCATACAATTTTTTGGATAAGAAGGAAAATTTCCTTCTCACCTCCCTAATCTTTTTTGGGATCTGCCTCAAGATGGTGACTTCCTTTTGTTGGTAAATTAACGGCCCCCCTCTCTGCGCCTTCAAAATTCCCTCTCTAGTTGACCTTCTAACAAATTTAATATGTATCTCTCTGGGTACTTCATTTATCCTGGCTGAATTTATTCTGTAGACTAGGTCAATATCCCCCCTGATCTCATCTTTAGGTTTCTGTAAATAGTCTGCTAAAATTGTGCTCATGAGATCAGGAAGGCATTCACCAGATTCTTCAGAAACATTCTGAAATCTTAAAAAATATGACATCCTTTCAAAATCCATCCTAGACATATGACCAGACAAATCTGCAATTTCAATGTTGACATTTTTAAGTTCTCCCTTTGCCCCAGCCAGCCCCCCTTCCAGCTCCTCAGTCTTCTGTGAATTCTCCAACACTTGCTTCCGTGTTTCCAGAAGGTCCTCCTTAAAACTTTTATTATCAGCTCTCAAAGCTTTAATTTCCTGCACCAGAGCTTGTAACACTGATTCCAAAGATGACATTCTTTGTTCCAATCCTGCCAATTCTGATTTTGATGCCATGGTAAGCTGTTAAAGTCAGTGCCACTAAGATGGCGTTTTTTGGGTGGGGCCGTTGAGGCAAATCAGGAGCAAAACAGTTCAGGTGAAAGTTGTAAAAGAGTTCAAGACCCAGCAGAGAAACACTTTTCACAATCAAAAACTTTAACAGAGAAAGCACTCAGGGAAGGAATCAATTAGTCCAGAAATTTCTTCATTAGTAGAGAGAGAGAGTCCATTTCACGAAAAGATGTTGGTAATTTTCCAAAGGTAAAAATAGGAACAAAGGGAACCTTCCTCCACCGCCCCGCCTGGGAGCCAGGAGGAGAAAATAACCCAAGAAAAATTGTATCAAGCCAGCCAGACTTAGATACATTGTAAGAAAATAAGCCGCAGATCACTTTTGCTTATTTCAATGCAGTCCGGAAACAAAGTATCCGCTTCCTTGCAACAAGGAGCCATTTCGGAACGCCGCTTTAAATCCGAGGGGGGGTTTAACCAACAAACACCACCCTCTACGTTCTTTCAATCCAGGCTGCCAGCATAAATAATTTTGTAAATCACTCACTCTTCACCTCGCTGCCAAAGCCCCAGGGAGCCTTCTGACCCGCACGCTCAGTTCTTTTTAAATTTTGCTGATCGTTACCGTCCTCCATTGGCGAAGGGAAACTCCCCCCGCAGCATGTCTTCCTTCGCCTAAACCGAAGACAAGGGTCATTTCCCAGCCGCCGCCAGGATAAACCAGCCCAGGCAAGCCAGTTTTACGGAGGGACCCCCCAAAAAAGGGGGTGCCCCGCCCCGTTAGGGGCAGAAAAAAGAACAAAACGGCGGACGAACCCCAAGGTTCGTCCGTCGCCGCCAGGAACAGGAACAGGAAGTCACCTCAGGGTCTTATTTTCTTTTGAACCCCCCCCCCCCCAAATAAGCACTTGGCAGTGAGCGTGGTCACCTCATGGCTTCTGCTGTGTTGCAATATTTTCGGGGAGGGCTTATTTTCGGGGGAGGGCTTAGTTTAGCGCATGCACTCAAAAGCCTGATTGGGCTTATTATCTGAGGAGGTCTTATTTTCAGGGAAACAGGGTATGTATGTATGTATGAAAAGACCCAAATACAACAAAACCAGCATATCTACACCCGTGAAAATCTATGGAAATGTGGCCTCTTTATAAATCTATGGTGAGGCCCCATCTGGAGTATTGTGTCCAGTTCTGGTCACCATCCCTTCAGAAGGATATTATGGAAATGGAAAAGGTGCAGAGGAGGGCAACCAGAATGATTAGGGGGCTGGAACACCTTCCTTACCATCTGAGGCTGCAACGGCTGGGCCTTTTCACTCTAGAACGACGGCGCCTGAGAGGTGACCTGATTGAAGTCTATAAAATCATGCACGGTGTGGACAAAGTAGAAAAGGAAAAACTGTTTTCCCTATCCCACAACACTAGAACTAGGGGGCACTCCATGAAACTTTTGATAGCTACACCTCAAACAAATAAGAGGAAGTACTTTTTCACCCAGAGGATCCCTGGTCTATGGAACTCCCTGCCAGAAGAAGTGGTGACAGCTGTCAGCCTCGACACCTTTAAGAAAGGATGAGAGGAGTTCATGGAGAACAAGGGTATCCATGGCTATCATGATGGATGCCTAAGGACACCCTCCGGGTTGGAGAGATAGGCAAGATATCTCTCAATGCCATTTGCAGGGAATCATAAGCAGGTGAAGACATCTGCTTGGGAAGACCCTGAAGCAAATGGGGAGCCACTGTGGGAGACAGAAGGCTGGACTGGATGGGCTGTGGCCTGTTCCAGCAAGGCTGTTCTTAGGTTCTTATGTTCTTATGTAACGTGTGTGTGTGTGTGTGTGTGTGTGTAAACTTACACAGAGAGGGACTAGAGGGGGGAGGTTGCTTTAAATTATGACCCGTACAAGCAGAGATTGGAGCCAAGATTAGCTTTCTCTTTGCTTTGCATGCTGTGGTGCGTAAGTCTTTTCCAGGCACCTATGAATTATTGCTTTGGTTCGGGCATCAGGTCAGTGAGAAGAAATGTACCTCATCTGTAAAACACTGTGTAGACTAATATCAGCTCCTTTTTTCTTATATTGTACCGCGATATTGATCGGGTAAAATGGTACCATATTGGAGCTGTCTGTTGTGGAATTCATCATCCTGTCACCTCCCTCGTGCTTTGGAGTTATTGAAAAGTGCAATTGAGGGAGTTGTGTCATTTTGTTTCGCAATCTATTCATAAGGAAGTTTGCTAAAACGTTATATATTAGGCTCGGGCTTGTGTGCTATTTTTTTTTTCAATGCGGGAGGGGGGAGATCCAGCCGATGAGTGAACCACTTTGTGGCCTTTAATAAGCCTGGCTTAACTGGCTGCAGACTTACATCTTTTGTGTAGCATTGTTCTGTTGTCAGGGCTCACACCTGCTGCCTTTACTGATGATGATGCATGGGGGGGGGGGGTTGTTTCTCCTCGGGGAGTCATAAATCTGAAAGCTGTGCCTTCTTGGCCTCTTGCTTTTATCTCATGGCTGAGGGGGTGGGTGGAGGAAGAAGGTAAATGGTCAACTTTTACATGGAGAAAGCTTTTAGCTTCTTCTCACACCAAAGGATCGCTTAATGTTAAAATAGCTTTCAAACATGAAGAGAGATACTGTCAATCTGTCCTCGGCAGATTAAATCGTTGGTATGAATTTATTTATTTATTTTTGCTTTGTGGCAGGCCCGGAAACTTGTCAACGAATTAAAAAGGGCATAATGTTTTGCGTCACGGAAGGAAGATTGTAGATGCCACCGAGAAGAAGAATTAAAGGCATTGAATGGCCACTTTTTTGCTCTGACTCAAATATAATGTCTCAATTATAAAAATAGAAGCGTTAAATTGAACTTTCATGTTAAGGTTAGGAGAACACTAGCTATGGAAAAAAACTCTACCACCAAAACTATGAAGTAGCTTGATTCCAGAGGTGGCATTCAGCAGGTTCTGACCAGTTCTGGAGAACCAGTAACAAAAATTTTGAGTAGTTCGAAAAACTGGTAAATACCACCTCTGACTGGCCTCGCCCCCATCTATTCTCTGCCTTCTGAGGCCCAGCTGATCAGGAGGAAATGGGGATTTTGCAGTAACCTTCCCCTGGAGTGTAGAGGGAATGGAGAATTTATAGTATCCTTCCTCTGCCAAGCCCACCAAGCCACGCCCATCAAGTCATACCACATCCACCAAACCATGCCATGCCCACCAAGCCACACCCACCATGCCACGCCCACAGAACCAGTAGTATTTCTTTTTTAATCTCATCACTGCTTGATTGCCAAAGCGGGGAACTTTGAAACTTAATGTCAGTTTGAAATGCTGCAGGTACAGCATTGAAAAGTTCTGCAGACAATGAAATGTTATCCGACTTAACCCAGGGCTGAAATTCAAAACAGGACCTTTTTTAACCACAGATCTTTGGAATGACCCAAAGGTGTTTTCTCAAGAGGCCACTGGACTTCCTTGATGATGTTTCATTTCTTATCCAAGAAGCTTCTTCAGTTCTGAAAAAGAACTGAAGAGAACCGAAGAAACATTTTGGATGAGAAGAGAAACGTCTTCAAGGGGGAAAAAAACAGGAAGTCCAGTTGACTCTTGAAAAAGCACCTTTGGCACAACCATGACCTAGATGACTGAGAATCTCCATAGACATCTTTGGAAAGAAATTGTATGACTAATTTGGTCACCAAGCTGGATTTTCATTAGCACATGTAAAGCAAGCTGATTTAGATTTTAAAACATGCAGTCTTGTCAGTAATTCTTTCTTCACTTCACCTTTCTTCATCAGTGAACTGTTTAGTAATTGTTATCCTTAGCCAATTTCACATACATACATTGTGAAACAATCTGTTTACTCTCATCTAGCGGTATGAGTGGGAAACCCACCATGTGATGTCCCTGGTTTGCATATTCATTTAAAAATTTATTTATTTCATTTGCATGCTACCAACTCCAATTTAGGGAAGGTACATGAAGTAAACACAATGTTAAAAAGTTATGATATTTATGTACCACATCTAAATTATATTAAAGTAACCAAAATAACTTTACAATCCCCAAGGCATTAGAGGTGGTATTCAGCTGATTCTGACCGGTTCTGGCAAACCGGTAGTGGAAATTTTGAGTAGTTTGGAGAACTGGTAAATACCACCTCTAGCTGGCTCTGCCCCCATCTATTTGCTGCCTCCTGAGTCCCAGCTGATCGGGAAGGAATGGAGATTTTACAGTATCCTTTCGTCTCAAGTGGGGAGGAAATGGGGATTTTGCAGTATCTTTAATAATAATAATAATAATAATAATAATAATAATAATAATAATAATAATAATAATAATAATAATAATAATAATAATAATAATAATAATAATAATAATAATAATAATAAATTTAATTTATAAACCGCTTTCTCTCCCCGAAGGGACCCGAGGCGGTGCACAAGGAATTTTAAAATACATATATAAAACCACAAACATAATACAATATTAAAATGAATTATACTAAAACCCTGCACTAAAATCCCATATTAAAACTAAAACCAAACCCCTAAAAGCCCTAAAAACAGTTCTATTATCCCAGGCCGGCCAAGCAGAAGAAGTTTGCTTTTAGTTTTTGACGGAAGGAGCGGAGGTCCGTAGTTGTTCTAATTTCAGGGGGAAGGTCGTTCCAGAGGGTCGGGCCCACCACAGAGAAGGCCCTTCCTCTGGGCGTCACCCGCTGGCATAGCCTAGTGGACAGCACCCAGAGAAGTCCCTCTCTGTGGGAGCGAATCGGCCGCAGGGATGTATGGGGCAGGATGCGATCCCGCCCTGGTGTGCGGTGGAAATGGAAATTTTACGGTATCCTTGCCCTGGAGTTGGGTGGAAAAGGAAATTTTACAGTATCTTTGCCCTGAAGTGGGGAGCGAATGGAGATTTTACAGTATCCTTTCCCTGCCACACACACCAAGCCATGCCCTACTATGGCATGCTACAAAAATCACCTGCAGTGAAGGAGAAATGATAAAATGCTCATGCCCTAACCTAAAAACAGTAACATATATATGTTGTAAACTGCAAAAGCTAACACAAAAAAGAGCCACAGCAAGGAAACTGAACAAAACCCTCGTGCCAGTCTACATCCACAAAATCAAAATCAATAGCATTCCATAAATAATCTCATGCAATTGCTAAATTAATCAACTTTATAGATCTGCACCAATCAATTTCTTAATTACATACAATATGACATTCCATCAAAGGGCCTGCAGAAAACCTCAGTCTGTTAAATGATATGGCTGAGAGTTGGCGATGTCAGGAGGGCAGAAGACAGCTGTTCCTGTGGACAGATGCCCAAAAGCCAATATAGTCCTGAGCCACATCAGCAGAGGGATAGAATCAAGATCACGTGAAGTGTTAATACCACTTTATAATGCCTTGGTAAGGCCACACGTGGAAAACTGCATCCAGTTTTGGTCACCATGGTGTAAAAAGGATGTTGAGACTCTAGAAAGAGTGCAGGGAAGAACAATAGAGATTAATGTGGGAGGGGAGGCTAAAACAGAAGAATGGTTTCTGGAATTGGGTGTGTCTAGTTTAATGAAAAGAAAGACTAGGGCTGACATGATTGCAATATCTAAGGGGCTGACACAAAGAAGAGGGATTCCTTCTTGGATGAGAAGTGAAATCTCTTCAAAAGGAAAAAAAACTCAAGAAAGTCCAGTGGCCTCCTGAAAAAAACACCTTTGGGACAACCATGACTTGGGTGACTGAGAATCTCTACAGACTGTATGCAAATAGTTTCCTTCTTGCCAAGTTGGGGCTTCAAGGTTTTTCTAGAGCAGGCCTATTCCTGAAAAATGTTTGGAGAAGTCAGATTTATAGTCAAGAAGGGAGCACAACCCCAGATGCATTACCCGCCTGCATCATTTCTCAGGAATATTCAGATGCTCTTCACAGCTTCAGCACCATTCCAGGAAAAGCCACTTGGCGTTCCAGATAAGGGTGGCAAATACGCCCTTTCACAGTCCATTTTGGAGAATATACAGTATATTGAGCAGTTTGGAGTCATCTTCCCTTATCTAATCCACAGCTCCTCACTAAGGTTCCCCTCTTAGCCAGAGAAGCTACAACTGGCTGAAGAAATGGGATCAGTCCCGTGTCCTGTGCAGAGTATTTAAATCAACAAGACCTTCATTTATGAGAAAGGGCAGCAGCAAAATGCTTTCGGCGGAGCTTTGATTGTGCTGTTGCTATTCACTTGGAAGGACAGAAATACACCTCATTAGCCTCCGTAAACATTTGCAAGTAGATCTGTGTGCTGCAGATGTGTGTGTGTGTGTGTGTATGTGGCGGGCCCGGCCCTCTGGAACGACCTTCCCCCCGATATCAGGATGACCACTGACCTCCGCTCCTTCCGTCTCAAGCTAAAAACACACTTCTTCTGTCTGGCCGGCCTAGGATAGTCTCTCTGTCTTTGGGTTTTTTTAATGGGGTAGCACATTTTTAGCGAATTTTTAGCACAGGGTTGGTTTAATTGTTTTTTATGAAATGTATGTATTTTTTGACTGTTTTTATTCTGCCTGTGCACCGCCCCGGGTCCCTGTGGGGAGGGTGCGGTTTAAAAATAAAAATTATTATTATTATTATTATTATTATTATTATTATTATTATTATTATTATTATTATTATTATTATTATTATTATTATTATTATTATTATTATTATATATATGTATGTGTATATATGTTTATGTATATGTGTGTTTGTGTATGTGTGTATGTGTATGTATATATATGTGTATGTGCATGTGCATGTGTCTATACACATATGTGCCTATATACACATATGTGTCTATAAGTATGTGTATATGTGTGTGTATTTGTATGTGTGTATATAAATATGTGTGTATATGTAAATGTGTATGTATATTGTGTGTATATATGTTTGTGTATGTGTGTATATATATGTATATGTATGTATGTTTGTGTGTATGTATAGTGTGTGTATGTATAAGTATATGTATATATATGTGTGTGTATATGTTTATGTATATGTGTTTGTGTGAATGTGTGCGTGCATGCGTATATGCATGTGTATATACACATGTGTCTATAAATGCGTGTGTGTATGTGTGTGTATATATATAAATATGAGTGTATGTGTGTATGTATATTGTGTGTGTGTATATATATGTTTATGTATGTGTGTATATATATATATATGTATATGTATGTTTGTGTGTGTATGTATAGTGAGTGTGTGTGTGTGTATGTGTGTGTGTGTGTAAAATAGCAGGAGAAACCCCACTTTCCTCCTGCCTCGAGGTCTTGCTTGGTGTAGCTGGTGTGGCCAAGTGAGAGAGCAGCCTGATGTTATTATAGTAAACAGAACTTAAGCCCAGCTGGCAAGATTGATCAGGCGACATTAAGGTGAACTTCAGCAAATGACCGAAGCAAGAGAAACAAGGCCTGAATATGGAAATGGTTCTCTTTGGGGAGTGAGCACCATTAGTTTTGACTTTGAACAGGCAAAAGGAATGGATAGGCAACCTCCCTCGCCTCTCTTCCTGCAACAGCCGCTCCTGTTTGTTCTGTAAACCTCTGCGGTCTCTTTTTCATTGCCCTTTGCTCAGTTAGGACCAGTCCAGACTTCATGGAAATTTTGGTTTTCATCCTCATCAGGTAGGAGAGAGGGGGGGAAATCACCCAACTTATAAAGGAGATCAGTGTGCATCTCACACTGGAACACTGGTTTTTCACTGATTAATATCTTATTGTTGTGATGCAATTTAGAAGACGTTGATGGAGCTCATGGCCTGGTTTCAAATCCACACTGGTCATCTTGAAGAGGATTAAAATATTCCTCTGCTAGACATTGTCACACTAGGCTTGGCTTGAGTATGGGGCATCCATTTCTAGGTCTGGCTTGTTCCACACTGGCATTAAGTATTTATTGATTAGCCTTTGGGCCATATCAAAGGGCAAAGTGCATAATCACATCCTATATGATTGTGGCTTGTAAATGGGGGTGATCACATCCTATATGATTGTGGCTTGTAAATGGGGGTGAGAGACAGCTACCTTGGTCTATTTACCAAACGAAGGACCCATTGGGATCCTCATATCAAAACAACTTACCATATTTTTCGGAGTATAAGACTCACCTTCCCCCACCCCCTAAAAGACGGTGAAAATCTGGGTGCATCTTATACACTGAATGTAGCCCCACCCACCTACTATTTATTTATTTTATTTTATTTATTCGAATTTATACCCCGCCCTTCTCCTTGTTAGGACCCAGGGTGGCGCACAGGCATGATTTAAAACCACAATAAATACAAAATACATCATTAAAAAATATTAAATTATTCAACCCATGCTAAAACCCATTTAAAAACCCTACCAAATTATAATTTAAGTATAAAAAGTCAGAAACGGTGGGCTATCCTAGGCCGGCTTGTTGGAATAAATGCGTCTTAAGACGTTGGCGGAAGAGGCGGAGGTCCGAGGTAGTGCGAAGGTCGGGGGGTAGGTCGTTCCAAAGGGCCGGGCCCACCACAGAGAAGGCCCTTCCCCTGGGTGTCGCCAACCGGCATTGCCCAGCCGACGGCACCCGGAGAAGACCCTCTCTGTGGGAGCGGATCGGACGAAGGGATGTATGGGGCAGGAGGCCGTCTCGTATATAGCTAGGCCCGGAGCCATGGAGCTATTTGAAGATGGTCGTCAACACCTTGAAGCGCACTCGAAAGGCCACAGGCAGCCAGTGCAGCTCGCGCAGGAGAGGTGTTATGTGGGCTTGCCTTGAGGCACCCATAATTACCCGCGCGGCCGCATTCTGTACTAACTGTAGCCTTCGAGTGCACCTCAAGGGGAGCCCCATGTAGAGAGCCCCCACCCTTTGTCCCTTTATTTTTTTAAATAAATCAGCAGTTTATGTATCCTGAAAATTGAGCCTTTTGGTCAGAAAGAACTTATATTTGCTGTAATTGGAACAGAACACTGATTTATTTGAAATGTAAAACATGGAGGCAGTGCCTTTATGTATGAGTTGACTTTTCATTCAAGAACTCCTTATAACGTAGTCCATGCCCGTGTTGCTTATTTTGGCAAGACCAAGGATTGGCAGTTGATGTTGGAAATGTTTAACAGTCTAGGTTCCTTTCTACGCAGAGATATTTTTATTTCTTCTTGGAACAGTGGTGTTCTGAGTCATTGTCACTGGGCTAACCTAGGAATGGATTCATATTAAGACCAATTAATTTACTGGTACATTTTCATTGTCAGCCATGCTGGCATTTGAAAGAAAATTACATCTTTGATCTGCCCCATATCCAGCTTTCACTTATCGGACGCAGGCTTAGGAGGCATCTGCGGGGGTTTAGAGACATCAAAATGAGTTGATTAATCCTTTCAATGTTAGTCATGTGATCTGTTGCATTGCATTAAAAAGGAGTGGTGCTTCCATCTGCCTGCCATTTTGATGTTATAGACCCCTTAGGGATAACAATAGCAACAGCACTTAGACTTATATACTGCTTCACAGTGCATTACAGCCCTCTCTAAGCATTTCCAACGTCAACAGCCTCTTGCCCCCAACAATCTGGGTCCCCATTTTACCCACTTCAGAAGGATGGAAAGCAGAGTCAACCTTGAGCCTGGTGAGATTTGAACTTCCATATTGCAGGCAGCCAGCAATCAGCAGAAGTAGCCTGCAGTACTGCGCTCTAACCACTGTACCACTATAGCTCATATGCTCCTGATAGGATTTTAATCAATGGTGGGATTCACTCTTTTCGGGCCGGTTTGGGTGAACCGGTTGTTATAATGCTGGCTGCCCCCTTCTCTTCCTGCCCCACCCCTTTTGGGAGTCCAAATGTGGCCTGTTTTGGCTCCCAAGTAAGTGCAGAGGGGCCTACCATGCCCAAAATGGGGTACAGGGGGTGCAATCCCCCCCATGGCCCGTTTTTGCTCCTAAAGGAGCACCTGGCTACAGATGTTTATATCCTGAGTTAAACATGCAGATAGATAGATAGATAGATAGATAGATAGATAGATAGATAGATAGATAGATAGATAGACAGACAGACAGACAGACAGACAGACAGACAGACAGACAGACAGACAGACAGACAGACAGACAGACAGACAGACAGACAGACAGACAGACAGACAGACAGACAGACAGACAGACAGATAGATCCAGGGATATCTTTTAAACTCCTCTAAAATATTTCTGTGCTGAATATCCTTCTAGGCATATTCTCCATATGGGAAGCCAGTCCCTGCTTGGATTGAATTTAACGGAGTAACATCCTATATAATTGATTGATGCAATTAAAGCTTTGGTGATTGGTTTATTGTATATATTCATCGCACTTCATGCTGTACATTTTAGTGCTAAATGAAAAAGACCTTTTTCATCACGGGTAGACACGTCAAACTAAGGACATCACAAGTGTCTATTGAACGAATATTGCCATATGCTAAGGTGCAAAAAATAACCAGCAATATCAATTCAATATTGAGTATAGAACCCTACTTGTACAGGCGTCATGCAATTTGTATGATGTCAGGAGGACGATAAATAACTTGTCCCTTATCTTTGGAGGCCTCCCAACCCAACCAATGTGTTTTGTAGAGTAGATAACTTCAAGGAGAGACCATTTGTAGCAGGAGCACCCGTTAAAACCATCTGCAGATAAGACTATGCAGGTGGGGGAGTGAAATTTTCAGAGAAGGAAGAAATTCCCAGGGAAATACATATATCCAGATGTGTTGAAGGCTGCTTCTAATTTGTTGCCAGTTTGAGCAATCTTGATCAGTAGAGACAATGTCTGCTTTCATCCACATCATATATTCCTATTGGGTTGGGATAAGAATAATACATTTTACATTTTCTTCTATATCTTGGAGATTAAGAACAAAAGTCATGTTTTTAAGGATTTAAAAGCCAATGTATCCCAAGATAGAGGCATGTGAATAATCCTTTTCCTCCCCAAAGATTGAGAATTAAATCTTTTTGCAGAGTAGATGGGAGATTCGACCTGCCAGCTGTTGACTAAGTTGAAATAACTTTTTTTTTAAATGACCTTTATTATTTGAGATTCTTATTTGTCTTTCTTGCCATACCAAAAGACAACAGCTCAAACATTCTTGGGAGTCAATGATAGAATAGAATAGAATAACAGAGTTGGAAGGGACCTTGGAGGTCTTCTAGTCCAACCCCCTGCTCAGGCAGGCAACCCTACACCACTTCAGACAAATGGTTATCTAATATCTTCTTTAAAACTTCCAGTGTTGGAGCATTCACAACTTCTGGAGACAAGTTGTTCCACTATTGATAATTGATTTCATGTTTGTGCAATCATTTGATTTCATTTTATCATACCTGACCAACTTTCCCTGAATTTGTACTCAAACCAGTTACCTAAATCAGACACTGGGGTTGTTGTATTTTTTTTTTGGGGGGGGGGGAAGCATATTAATTTAATCCTTGTGTATGGGTGGGAATCAGTGGAAGTGAAATAAACAATTAATAAACAGTTTTCAACCTGAAGATTATCTACATAACAGTAATATTAATTATTTTGCAGCATTTCAGCAATTATCTGTTTTAGCCAGATTGGCTAATAATATCTCTGAAAGGAAATCTGTATTCTAGTAAATTGTTTCAGAAGAAATTTCCTTCTGCTGTTTGTACTAGACCAGAATGTTCATGAATGCCTATGAAATAAACAGGAATAAAGGAAGTTGAACAAATTAGCATCTGCATCATAGCTTTCCCCTTTATAATAAATGCCGTATTGTCCTTTTATATGCTTCTAGAAATGCCACCTGGGTTACCATGGAGCAGATAAAGAACAACAATTAAACAAAGCATGAAACAAGGTTAAAACCAATGTAAAATTACAGTTTGCCATTTGAACAACTAAATTAAACTACTGACATTGGGGAGTCTACTCTTAACCCTAAAGGGAGAGACCATGTTTCTGTCTGCTTTTGCTAATCTATGATCACAATAAAGATTTGGTATGATTCGATCTGTTTGAGATTCACTGCAGGAGAAAAAAAAGCCTTGCATTTTTTAATATTGGTTGATAAGAACCTGTTGCTGGGATGGACATTCTTGGTACAGGTGGGTGGACATCCTTGATCCAAGTGGACAATGGAGTGGGGGGAAGGCGGCTAGAACAGTTTGAATTGCGATGGAACAGTGGCTCCATCTGACATTATGAGAACAGAGACAGAGAGGGGGAGGGGGAGGGAGAGAGGGAGAGAGAAAGGGAGAGAGGGAGGGAGGTTAACTCAGTCACGCATAAAACAATAGCCACTGTGGGTATAATCACATCAAAAAATGTTCATTGGTTATGTTACTTATTGTCAGTGTATCTAGTCATTCAGGATAGTCACTATTAACCTGCAGATTGCTCACTGGTCTGAGGTGGGGGTGATATGTGTGTGTGTGAGAGAGAGAGAGGGTGGGGGGGAGTCTGGCTTGTTCTTGGAGTAAACCAGCAGGGTTTAGGGTGATTTGGGGTAAGGGTGGAGTTATCTTTCTTTTACTGTGTTGGAAAGGGTGGGTCTAAATTTTAAATGAATTAGAATTTGTTGGCCTTTCATTTCTTTTCCTTTCCTTTCTTTTCTTCCCTTCCCTTCCTTTCCCTATTCCCTTTTCCCTTTTCCCTTTTCCCTTCCTTCCTTCCTTCCTTCCTTCCTTCCTTCCTTCCTTCCTTCCTTCCTTCCTTCTTTCCTTTCCTTTCCTTTCCTTTCCTTTCCTTTCCTTTTCCCTTTCCATCTTTTCCCTTTTCTTCCCTTCCCTTTCCCTTTCCTTCCTTCATTCCCTTCCTTTCCTTCCTTTCTTTTTCCCTTTCCATCTTTTTCCTTTCCCTTTTCCCTTTCCCTTTCCTTCCTTCCCTTCCCTTCTTTCTATTTCCCTTTCCTCTTTCCCTTTTCCTTTTCCCTTTTTCCTTCCCTTTCTTCCCGTCTCATCTTTTTATGTTCCTTTTCTTTCCCTTTTTTTCTTCCCTTCCTTTCCCTTTCCCTATTCCCTTTTTCCTTCCTTCCTTCCTTCCTTCCTTCCTTCCTTCCTTCCTTCCTTCCTTCCTTCCTTTCCTTTCCTTTCCTTTCCTTTTCCCTTTCCATCTTTTCCCTTTTCTTCCCTTCCCTTTCCTTCCTTTCTTTTTCCCTTTCCATTTCCTTCCTTCCCTTCCCTTCTTTTTATTTCCCTTTCCCCCTTTCCCTTCCCTTTCTTCCCTTCCCATCTTTTTATGTTCCTTTCCTTTCCCTTCCTTTCCCTTTCCCTTTTCCTTCCGCTTCCCTTCCCATTTTTTCCCTTCCCTTCCCTTTGCTGCCCTCTTCCCCTTTATCTCCCCTCCCCTTCCCCATCCCCTCCCCTCATCTCTCCTCTCCCCTTCCCCTTGAGAACAAGAAAGCTTAAGAAAGAATCACTTTAGTTCTTCCATTGATTTCTACAATTCTTTTCCTTCTAGTCTTAGAGTTTACACCTTCTTTACTTACGGAAGAATTTGTCTTCCCTATTATTGAAAATTGTTTAAAGATGAACAAAAACCAGAAAACTGACAACCACGATGTACCATCATTATGTCCGAGTTACATTTTAAAGTTCAATTTAGGAAGCCAACAAGCATAAGATGGAAAGTTAGAAGATGCTGTTTAATTACATTTTTTGGGGGGGGTGGAAGCTTGATCAAAATGCTTTCCCGCCCTTAAGATTTAGCAAGTTGGGCGAGAACACAACAGGTTTTTTCCCGTCACACATTTGCTAAAACGATTTGTACGAGTTTGCATACCAGCCAGTTTTAATCCCTTAATGAATTAAATTAAATTAAATTAATGGCAAGAAGGCAACACTACAAAGAATGAGCCCTGTAATGACTGAACTCAGGGCAGGCCACAGCCCTGCTCTTTGTACAACACCACCAAGTACATGTGTGCATGTGTGACTCACAAAAACAAACACAGCAATGGTACCGTTGAAGCCCCCTTTTTAACTTTTTTAACCTCCGTGGATGTCCCACAGACATCGAGGTAGGCTGCTGGTGTTTCGCAGTCTTTAGCTAAGATTCTGTGCAGTTTGGAGAATCCCCAAATCCCACTCCTGGCTGGCCCCACCCACCCCACCCCTCCCCCTTCCAGGAGTCCCCCCCCCCCCCGTTTTGGATGCAGGTAAGCTCTCTACATGGGGCTCCCCTGGAGATGCACCCGAAGGTTGCAGCTGGTCCAAAATGCGGCCGCGCGGGCAGTCCCGGGAGTTACTAGATACTCCCACATAACACCGCTCCTGCGCAGGCTGCACTGGCTGCCTGTGGCCTTTCGGGTGCGTTTCAAGGTGTTGGTTATCATCTTTAAAGCGCTCCATGGCACAGGACCTAGTTATTTGCGAGATCGTATCCTGCCCCATACATCCCTTTGGCCGATTCGCTCTCACAGAGAGGGACTTCTCCGGGTGCCGTCCACTAGGCAATGCCAACGGGCGACGCCCAGGGGAAGGGCCTTCTCTGTGATAGGCCCGACCCTTTGGAACGACCTACCCCCTGATATTAGAACGACCACGGACCTCCGCTCCTTCCGCCAGAAACTCAAAACCCACTTGTTTCATCTAGCCGGCCTGGCCTAACTTCATGCTTCCCGCCTCAGTCTGTAATTTTTAATTATTGTATTCGGTTTTATGGGTCAAGTTTTAATTTTTATAAATTTTGTACAGAGGACTATTTAATTCGATTTTAGTTTATATGTATTGTTATGGTTTTGATAATTTTAATTCTACCTGTACACCACCCCGAGTCCCTTCGGGGAGAGGGGGCGGTCTAGAAATCTAAATAAATAAATAAATAAGTAAGTAGGTAGGTAGGTAGGTAGGTAGGTAGGTAGGTAGGTAGGTAGGTAGGTAGGTAGGTAGGTAGGTAAGTAAGTAAGTAAGTAAGTAAGTAAGTAAGTAAGTAAGTAAGTAAGTAAGTAAGTAAGTAAGTAAGTAAGTAAGTAAGTAAGTAAGTAAGTAAATAAATAAATAGTGCAGGGCATGCACAGAAGCTCAGGAAGGCCGAAAAACAGGCCGACCAGAAGTTTAGGAAGGCCAGAAATGGGCTGGTTTCTGGCCCTCCAGAGGGTCTCCAGAGCCTGGGGAGGCCGTTTCCGCCCCCCTGGAAGCTATAGGAAAGCCTCGGGAGCCTGGGGAGAGCAAAATCACTCCCCCCCATGGTGCGGAAGCCGACTACGCCACACCCACCTTGACCACGCCCACCCAGCCACCGGGCTGATAACCCTTTGCTAAAAATTTTGAAGCCCACCCCTGACAGAGACGTGCATTGCATTATGGGTGCGGCCATGCACACATACTTTCGGCCTGCAACGACAAAAAAGTTAGCCTTCACTGGTTTAGGGTATCCTGCTTGGGCAGGGGGTTGGACTAGATCAGGGGTAGTCAACCTTTTTATACCTACCACCCACTTTTGTATCTCTGTTAGTAGTAAAATTTTCTAACTGCCCACCGGTTCCACAGTAATGGGGATTTATAAAGTAGGGAAGACAATTAAATTTAAAAAAGGAAAATGCTCCCGTATCGGACAAAACCCCTACCGCCCACACTGAAATTGGAATGTCCACTAGTGGAAGGTAGGGACCAGGTTGACTACCACTGGACTAGATGATCCACAAGGTCCCTTCCAACTCTGTTAACCTGTTAAAATGTCTTTTCAGAGCACAAAACCTAGAGTTTGTTCTCAGCTGGGTTTGTATGCAGAAGAGAGGATAAAAGAAAAAAATATATATTATTTTGAGACCTGAACACAGGAGCCAAACAACCGGACACCATTTTGAGTGGCATTTACATTTTCTGGAGACCTGAAGACACACACGTGATTTTTTTAAATTTGTGTCTAAACATAGAAGAGTCGTAACTCTTAGCTCCTTTAATCTCCAACTTGGTGTATTAAATGAGTCAGACATTTTGCGGTCATTTAGCAATAACGTGATTGAACAGGTGGTTTGGGTTGAAGAAATAAAAGAATCGCTATTATTATAGGCAGGAAAATAAATCCTGGTTATATGTTAGTTCAAGAGATTTGGACGAGTCTGTGGGGAAACCTGACACCAGCCACAAAAGGCAGAGGGCAATGTCCTATCCATGTCTATGGAGAAATAAATCTCACGAAGAATGTGTAGGGTTGCAGCTATGCATGTCCATCACTGCAAGTCAATCTATATCGAAGGCTCTTCTGTTGATGTGAGTTGACATCTGGACACTAAATGGACTTGTAACTCATTGCCTGCTTGGGTTGGCTTTAATTTGAAAGGCTGCTTTATAAACCACGCATGGTGATGACTTCATGTTCTGATTAAAGTTAGTCATCTCTTTATTGTTCCAGAGTTACTTAAAAAGGCACATTTGGGATCATGTTAGCAATTATGTTTTAGATTGAAAGGCGCTCTTCTCTTCTGCACAGGGCAGGAAGCCCTGTTTGTTGTGTAATAGTCCTCTCACATTTTCCAAAAGTGTCTGGATGCCAAAGGAGTCCATAAGCTTTGCAGGTCTCTGGAGCGGAAAGGAATAATCATCTATTAGAAAGCCAATAGGGATGGGGTGGCCAAGACGCTGAGCTTGTCGATCAGAAAGGTCGGCAGTTCGGCGGTTCGAATTCCTAGTGCTGTGTAACTGAGTGAGCTCCCGTTACTCGTCCCAGCTTCTGCCAATCTAGCAGTTCAAAAGCACGTAAAAAAATGTGAGTAGAAATAATAGGAATCACCTTTGGTGGGAAGGGAACAGCGTTCCGTGCACCTTCAGCTTAGTTGTGCTGGCCACATGACCACGGAGACATCTTCGGACAGCGCTGGCTCTTCAGCTTTGAAACAGAGATGAGCGCTGCCCCCTAGAGTCAGGAATGACTAGCACATATGTGCCTTTACCTTTACCGAGAAAGTCAATACCATAACACACAGTTTAATCATATGGTTCATTTTATAGCATGAAGATCAAAATAAAGGGTTTGTATTATTTGGGGAAAAATATCACCATTAATAAGCATCTTGAAGGATTTTTGGGCAATAGTTACAGGATTCCACCTTCTCATCCTATTAAACAGAGGTTCCCAAACTTGGCAACTTGAAGACTTGTGGACTTCAATTCCCAGAATTCTCCAGCCTGACTGGAGAATTCTGGGAGTTGAAGTCCACAAGTCTTCAAGTTGCCAAGTTTGGGAACCTCTGTAACAGATTGCTCAAAGATCTATGGAGATTCTCAGTCATACCAAGTCATGGTTGTCCCAAAGGTGCTTTTTCAAGAGGCAACTGGACTTCCTTGCTCAAATAGCTTTGTGGGTAAATAGCCTTAAAATCATTTAGTTGCATCATTTTCCCATGCAGAGATTCTTCCTTCCTGCTCTTAGGAGGGTGGTATTTTAATGGTATCACTTTCAACCATTTCATGAGTGATTTGCAACAAACTAAAACTTTCTGAATCTCACTAAGAATTTGAAGAGCAGCTGATAACTGTAAATTACTATGTTAAACTAGCCAGTGTCTAAGGCTGAGCTAAGAAGAGTTCTATAAATCCAGTGGAATAAAGCTATCATCTTTCACAACTATTCTTTCTTTCTTTCTTTCTTTCCTTCTTTCTTTTTCTTCCTTCCTTTTTTCTTCCTTTCTTCTTTCCTCTTCTCTCTCTCTCTTTTCATTCTTTCTCTCTCTCCCTTCCTTTCTTTTTCCTTCCTTCCTTCCTTCTTTCCTTCCTCTTCTCTCTCTCATTTCATTCTTTCTCCCTCTCTCTCTTCCTTCCTTCCTTTCTTTTTTTCCCTTCCAACTTCCCTCTTCCCTCTCTCTTTTCATTTTTCCTTTCTCTCTCTCTCTCTCTTTCCTTCCTTCTTTTCTTTATTTTTCTGCCCTCCCTCCCTCCCTCCCCCTTCCTTCCTTCTTTCCTTCCTTCCTCTTCTCTCTTTTTCATTCTTTTTCTCTCTCTCTCCTTCCTTCCTTCCTTCCTTTCTTTTTCCTTCCTTCTTTCCTTTCTTCCTTCTTCTTCTTTCTCTCATTTCATTCTCTCTCCTCTTCTCTATCAGCTGCTCTTCAAATTCTTAGTGAGATTCAGAAAGTTTCTTTCTTTCTTTCTTTCTTTCTTTCCTTCCTTCCTTCCTTCCTTCCTTCCTTCCTTCCTTCCTTCCTTCTTTCTTTCTTTCTTTCTTTCCAACCAAACCACATTAAACTCTGCTCCTCGCTGACTTATAACTATTATGAGCCTTATGTAAACAAGTCCTTCATGAAAGAAGGAAGTATCTTTTTTTGTTTGAAAATCATTTCGATTCGTTATGTCCGGTTTTGTGTTGAAAATTATCATTCCAATTTTTCCACCCTTTTGCTCCCTTCCTTCGCCTTGCAAATTAAAATCAGCCATAAGCAAATAACCAGGAGCGTGTGAATAATGTGGTAGCATAAGTGAATAAGCAATAGATACAATACACACACATGCACACGCCAGAGTTCTTCCAACTTCCCCTTTTTGGGTTAGAAAATAAACAATCATGTCTTATCATTAGCAAAGAAACAATAATCAGCGAGACGCTGAACGCTATTAAAAGGCAGGGTGATTTTACGACGAAGACAGGAGAAATAATAGAAAAATGCAAAAGGTCTGCTGTTTGCATCTCATAAGGAATGGCTAGAAAATGAGATTAATCAAGGAGCAGACATTTGGAAGAAAGTTTGTGGAAATGCCTGACAGTCGTGCTCTTTCGCCTCATTTCAAATGTTGGCAGGGTAGCAGGCAGCTCCCAGGGAAATGTGCTCCTTTCATACTTGAGTAATTGATGAATTGTATGCAATATGCAAATGAGAATCCATAAATCTTATGAATGACAGCTTAATTTATGTGAGCCTTAATGAATGCAGGATTAGATTTTAATTAAATATCCTCAAAGGCACCCTGAGTCGTCAGGGTTTTTAGGCCTTTTTTTATTATTATTTGAAGACTTTCTACCCCACCTCCCACTGCTTTGCAGTTGCTTATTATGAAAATGGAAAAATCTGGGCAAAAGAACTTACAAGAGTTTCTCTTTCGACAAGGAAACATTGCACAATTTGTGTGTGTGTGTGTGTTTCTCTCTCTCTCTCGGTGTATGCGTAAAACTCTTCTTTGGTTAATAATAAGCATTAAACCAGAATGTCTACAGATCTTTTTAAACTTCCTACCCATTTTGATTAGCTTTAATTGCTGTTGGCGTCTCGTATCGGTGAGCTATTTTTAATTAAACGAAAAGTTAATAAAATGCTCAAGAAATGTTCCCCTTGCCACAGAATTCCTCACCGTCCGACGAGACTCTTTATTCCAGCGTTTTCAGAGTTAAATTGCATTTTTCTGTTATGAAGGTTGCACCTATTTTATTCCTCATTTCCAAATTCTGGCCAAAAGTTAAGTTTAGGTGCCAAAAACCGAGTAATAATTATTTGGGATTTTGTTTCAAAAAGTTAACAACCCTCTCTTCCCAAGAAATCTTATATAGTTGATAAATCATAAACTGTAATAAGGTAAATTATCCCTTTGTACATATGTTCTAGTCATTCCCGACTCTAGAGGGCAGTGCTCATCTGTTTCAAAGCCGAAGAGCCAGCGCTGTCCGAAGACGTCTCAGTGGTCATGTGGCCAGCATGACTAAATGCCAAAGGCGCACAGAAAATGCTGTTACCTTCCCACCAAAGGTGGTTCCTATTTTATTACTTGCATTTTTACGTGCTTTGAACTCCTAGGTTGGCAGAAGCTGGGACATGTAACGGGAGCTCACTCCATTACGTGATGCTAGGGATTCGAACCGCCGAGCTGCCGACCTTTATTAGCCACTGTCATAGCCACTGAGCCACTGTGTCCGTATTGTAATAAGAGATGTTAAAAAGAAAACCAGCAGCTTAATGCTCACTCTTGCAAAGTGACACCAAAAAACACAAGCACATTTTTTTAATTATTATCATTTAGGTGACCAGTAAGAAGTCTTTTTCTCTTTGGTCCCTGAGTCAAATCTTCATTGCCTGAAGCATATGGGAAATTTGATAACACATCTGCATACAGATTCAAGCCTATCCATTGAAATGTAAATATACATTCAGAAGATGTTAGAAACTCTCTGCCTTTTTGGATAAGGAATAGTGTCCCGGGTTTTTTAAAAAAAAACCAACACATTTTAATAGAAACCGTTTCCTGTATTCCTCCATTGAATCTGGAATGTAATTTCGGTTAATCGACCCATTCCCATGTCGATTAATTGGTTAATCTGATTAGTTAAGATGTATTTCTAAAGCAGACAAACATCCCCTTTCAGAGAGAGAGTTCCTAAACGGCATGGATTTGAGAGGGAGAAATTAAACATGCAGCTAACTTTATCATGCAAATCGGTGAGGTTTCAAAGTTTTGGCTGCATCAGAACTTCTGGGAATTTCAGCTCTTATGTATCTTGTGCCTCCTGAAGCAGAGGTTGAACCAGGCCCTGTTTCTGAACAAATTATCATCCAACATAGCCTGATATAATTCTTGGCCTTTGAGCATGCTCCAAACTTGGTTTTCACCTTGCAAATCTTTTCATTATCAGTCTAACTAACAATAGACGTATTTATTTATTAAATCAAATTTGTACAGCTGCGCATCTCACCCAAAGCAATTTTGGATGGCACCCCAAAATCAGGTAAAACAACAGAGGTAAGAATGGATATAAAATATAAAAATCCGTAGGAATATATTTCATAAAAATTCAAGATACAAACTATAGGCTAAAGGAGGATCAGAGTGATATCTTGAACAGGGAAGCTACTTAACCAGATTTCTGGGTGCCTGGAAGTACCAGATCTGATAACTTAACTAGGTCTTGAGGGCCTTAATCAAAAGGGACAGATAATATAATTTTACAGAGGAAGGGAGAAGAGGATAAGGTGGGCACTGCAGCAGTGGGACCATATCTCCTGGTAACCACAAAAGGTAGGTTCCTAATTCGTGGTACCTATAGCATCACATTCTCTAACGGTGAAGGCATTGGAGAACACGAGACATGGTGCCTCAAATAGCCCAGTCTCATTCCATGAAAGGACTGTAAAGATTTAAAACCACAACTTAAATTGGATCTGAAACCTAAATGGCAACCAATACAGTTTATAGAGCTGAGGATATTTTTTAGAAGAATCTTTAGTTATGAAGTTGAGTGTGCTGGCTACAAATCTTGAAGACCATAATAATAGAGTTGGAAAGGACCTTGGAGTCATCTAGTCCAATTTCCTGCTCAAGCAGGAGACCTCCTACCATTCCAGGCTGTCCAGTCTCTTCTTAAAAGCCTCCAGTGATGGAGCACCCACAACTTCTGAAGGCAAGTTGTTCCCCTGGTTAATTGCTCTCACTATTTGTAGGTTGAAATAAAGTATTAATTTGGTAGAATGAGCAGGGAGAAAGATTTGAAATGAAATCCGAGGTTCTTTTGAACAACATCTATGCCCCACAATTGAAGTAGTTGGATGTAAATACTTTCCCTTTGGGCATACAATATTCACTTTCACAACGTTTGTTATTCGTGTTGGTTGGTCTTTGTCAATTAGGCTGATTGAAATGTATATAATGTTATTTTTCTGATGATATTTGTTATATTGGGAATTTTCAGAAGAGCTATCTGAGCTATTGTGTGGTTATTTGCAAATGTACTGTAGATATTTGTGGCGGTTTCTGCTTCTGTCATCCTTAACCAAGCATTGTTAATCTGGGCAGTCATTTTTTCCTGGTTTTTAGAGTTATTTTGTGATTATTCATGACCATCAACTTCAGCACAGCGTATTTATTTTGGAAAAAGAGCCTCCCAAGAGAAGTATATAAAAATGCATTAGAGTTGATCGGCTGCAAAGTTTTGGTTTTTTGTTTTGTTTTTAAAGTGGGAATTTATTTTTGGTTCATGATATTTTTTTGGGGGGGGGAATTCAGTTCTTGAAAACATGTTCAAGGTTATAACACAGTCTTGTTTATACTAAATTAATGTAATAGTTTATTAATTATTTTTGTTGGAGGGATCAAATGATTCAACGTTCATAGGGCAATTTTCATGTGCAGTTTTGCATTGAAAGAGCCCTTTTCTTAACTGCCGTAGACTGCAACAAATTCATGCCAATTAGGGGAGAATAGCAATGTGCAGATTTAAAGCAAGATGCTAACGTATTTCAGAGTTCTTAATTATCCTGAGCGTATTTTGAAAGAATCCCATTCGTATCCAAGTATGTTGTATTTTTTCTCTCTCTCTAGGAATGTTGGACATGGTATATAACGCTGAATGAATGAATATATAAACACGATGAATGTGTTAAAATAAATATAATTAAAAATTGATCTTGTCGCTTAGCAGTGATTTAGCACGTAGTGCTTCAAGGAGCTTGTGCTTTGGGTAACATAGAAAAGTTATATTTTGGAATGATGAGATTTAGTGAGCATGTCTATTTTACACTAATTGCACAACATTAACATTAGGAATATCTGGAACAGCAACTATGTTTGCGATGCTCACTGAAATTCTTTCCCAAGAAAGCCCAAATGTCACGCTGTTATACATTATGCATGAAAATCAACAATCTGCTTTGTTTTAGTTGTTTGTTTGTTTATCTGTTTTATTGGATTATTCCGATTTGGCTAGACCCTGTGCTGATTACTGAAAGCTGAAATGTTCAAGACAGTCCTTCTTTTCTTCCTTCTCCTTGATGATGATCAATTGTATATATATGCAGTACTGCAGGTTACTTCAGCTGACTGCTAGCTGCAGTTCAGCAGTTCAAATCTCACCAGGCTCAAGGTTGACTCATCCTTCCATCCTTCCAAGGTGGATAAAATGAAGACCTAGATTTTTGGGGGCAATAGGCTGACTCTGTAAACTGTTTAGAGTGGGTCATAAATTTTTTAGTTTTTAGTTTTAGTTTTTATTGCATTTGACGGGACTCAGGGCGGTGCACAGGAAGTAATAAAAGCAGTAACAATAAATGCAGTAAAATTGAATAAAAATAGATTAAATTTAACACCCCGTGCTAAAATTAAATTTAAAACCCTTACTAAAAACTCTAAAAACTATGCCAGGCCGGCCGCATGAAACAAGTGTGTTTTTAATGTCCGGCGGAATAGGTGCAGGTCCGTGATTGTACGAAGGTCGGGGGGCAGGTCATTCCAGAAGGCGGGGCCTGTCACAGAGAAGGCTCTTCCCCTGGGGGCCGCCAGCTGGCATTGTCCGGCCGACGGTACCCTAAGGAGACCCTCCCTGTGGGAGCGGACAGGTCGAAGGGAGGTATGCAGTAGGAGGCGGTCCCGCAAGTAACCAGGACCCATGCCATGGAGTGCTTTAAAGATGGTTACTAACACCTTGAAGCGCACCCGGAAAGCCACAGGCAGCCAGTGCAGCTCGCGCAGGAGAGGAGTTACATGGGAGTATCTTGAGACTCCCAAGATCCCCCGTGCGGCCGCATTCTGAACTAGCTGGAGCTTCTGGGTGCACCTCAAGGGAAGCCCTATGTAGAGAGCATTACAGTAGTCCAGGCGGGAGATGACGAGGGCTTGAGTAACCGTGCGTAGGGCGTCACAATCTAGATCATGAAAGCACGATGAAGCACGATGAAGCAGTATATAAGTCTTTGCTATAAGTCTAAGTGCTATTGCCTTTGCTATTATGGTAGCAAAGGATCCTGGGATACTCAGAAGGGCATAAGTCTGAGGTATTTGAAAAAGAAACATGTTTATAAGTTTTCTTCCATTTCATTCCAGCATTTCAAAGGTTTGTGAAATGTATTCACATCAACAATACTGAGAATGTAGCATCTACAGTAAGTAGATGTGTGAAAACAATCTGATAACCACTAGTCTACCTGGCTCTTCCTCTTAATGTCATTTTTCAAAGAAAACATAATCTTAATAGAGTAAGAGATTTTGAACTAGTTGGAAAAGTACAGAATAGTTTTGATAAGTGGTTCCCCCTCCTCCTTCTCTATATTATCTCATTCCAGTCTATGATAGGTCACAATTATCTAGGTGTAAGAACATTCTGACAGGTGTAAAAGTAACTGATTGATATAAACTCTGTATGAAAATGAACCTTTTGATAAAAACCATCGTAGTTAAACTGATAAGTAAAGTACAGAGAACATAAGTGTCTGCTATTATGTATCATTTTATTCTCTTTATGTTGATCTTGATATTTTAAATGGATAGTAGAATGTAGACAAAAGATGTGGGAAAGAAGGCATTTGACTGCTAACAGTGCATTATTTTTGTATCATGAGAATTTAGCAAGGGAAAAAAAAATCCTCGCATTCTATTAAACTAGACTCAGTATCCCATGGAAAATACAACTTAATCAGGTTGTAGGCTCTGGGACACAAGATTATTGTTTCTTAAAGGAGACTTATCAAAGAATTGTGAGTATTTAATATTGAGTATTAATTTCCTCTTCTTTTGTTTAGCACAGGGGTCTCCAACCTTTGCAACTTTAAGTCTGAAGGACTTCAGCTCCCAGACGTCTGGGAGCTGAAGTCCTTCAGACTTAAAGTTGCAAAGGTTGGGGACCCCTGGTTTAGCAGACTTTGTTTAATAAAGTCATAAAAAGAATGAGAATGAGAAAAAGAAATTAAAGTCATAATGAAGGGAAAAGAAGGGTAGCTTAATCTAGTTTACGCAAATCCTGTCTACTCTAATTCTACGTGGATTTCCCTCCCTGTAGAGCAGAGGTTCCCAAACTTGGCAACTTTAAGACTTGTGGACTTCAACTCCTAGAATTCTCCAGTCAGCTATGCATAGCTGGCTGGAGAATTCTGGGAGTTGAAGTCCACAAGTCTTAAAGTTGCCAAGTTTGGGAACCTCTGCTATAGAGCAAGGGTATCAAACTCTCAGCCTGCGGGCCAGATGTGTCACATGTTAGCCACGCCCATGCCCGGTTTAGCAAATGGGGAGAAAATCCCGGTGCATCATGTGATGCCATGACCACATGGGTTTGACACCCCTTTTGTAGATCATGGCTGTTACCACCACATCCATCCACAGATGCATGTACAGTGATCCCTCGTTTTTTGCGGTTAATGGGGACCAGAACCTTCCACGAAAGCTGAAAAACCGCGAAGTAGGATTCGCCCCTAGGAATTTTCGTGTATGCTTTCGCAGGGGCACAGCGCTTAGGCGGCATTATAAGGGCTTACTATAATCAATAAAAAAAGTTAAAGTATTGCTTAAACAAAACAAGTTATCGCCAACACAACACTAAAATACAGTGTCGCACCGTAAACCAATCACGCACCTTTATGAGAGCCGATAAATCCACTCGTACAGTATTTTTGAAAAAACCGTGAAGCACTGAAGCTGCAAAACATGAAGCCGCGAAAAACGAGGGATCACTGTATTACGTTTTTTGAAGGCATTTTTTGGATGCCTTCAAAAATATTTGAAGATCCTCAGGAACAAACCTTTTTGCTTCCCACCTTCCCCTTTTTGTAGGGAATCAGAAAGAACATTTATTATGCTCTTAAGAGCCGTGGTGGTGCAGTGGTTAGAATGAAGTATTGCAGGCTAATTCTGCCAACTGCCAGCAATTTGATTCTCACCTGCTTAAGGTTGACTCAGCCATCCATCCTTCCAAGGTTGGATAAATGAGACCCAGATTGTTGGGGACAATAGGCTGACTCTGTAAACCGTTTACAGGGTCCTGTGAAGCGGTATATAAGTCAAAGTGCTGTTGCTAGTCCTATTGCTATTTATTAAGCAGAATGCTAGTTACCTAGTTACTTGAAGCAAAGGGTAGTTTAACAATCTTCTGGTTATACCATCTACATCTGAGGTCTTACCTTTCTCCTCATTCCCACAAAATTTTATGGCTGCTTTTTTTAAACAAAAATCAACCTTTTCTGTGACATGAACTTTTACATGTTTAGATCCATTCCTCTCTTCAGAATCTCACTCTCTTTTCTGAACAGGTCTCTAAAACATCCCCTTCTGGTACGAAACTTAATTTAGTTTCATCTGGAAAGAGTTCAGTCTTTTTATTTTTAGTTACATTAAGTCTCTGCTGGGCACTTCTTGTTTCTTTATTTTACTTCAATAGAGGAGGATGGGTAGCACCCCATCTATCTCCTGTCTTCAACACAGGAGACCCCAAAAGGTTACACGCCCATTTGCACTCTGATTCAGGTGACCCTCAGGCTACAGATGAAGCCCCTAAGTGGACTCAACATGATTTACTCTCTGGAAACAAATACTGTGGGGGTAAAACATCTGTGTGTGTGTGTGTGTGTGTGTGTGTTCCAGCATAACTCTGGAACGCCTGGGTCGCTGAAATGAAAAGGAATCAATTATATCTATAGTGTCAAAACACTATTTTTGACAGTGATAGTGTGCATTATGGATTCAAGTTCATGTGTGTGTCTGTGTGTTTCTGTGTGTTCCAGCATAACTCTGGAATGCCTGGGCCGCTAAAATTACTTTGTCTTCACACTATAGATATAATTCATTCCTTTTCCTGTCTAATACAGGATTAGGATAAATAAATACCCAGGCAACGCTGGGTTTTCAGCTAGTGCAGTATAAATCCATCCACTCCCCATCATTCGGTCAGAACTAAAGAAGCTTCTTGGATGAGAAGTGAAACGCTTTCAAGGAAAACCCACGGAAATCCAGTTTCCTTTTGAAAAGCGCCTTTGGGACATTAAATATTTCCGTTCTCAGGGTTCTTTGACATCTCAGCCTTGCCAGATTAGAACATGAAAATGTTACATCCACCTTACCCCTCTTTCCATAACGCTGCCAGTGAAGCAGATAAATGCAAAGTGACTTGCAGGTGATGTTGGGAGCAGATGAGGAACAATTTATGTTAATTCTCCATACATCTCAATGAGCTTCGCTTGTTTGTTTTCTTCCCGTTTCAAACGCACCAATTTCTCTTACATCTGATTTTTTTTTTTTTTAAGAATTGGTTCATTTGCATATAACATACAGAACAGATCATTCATGAAATATCCCGGACAATAACCAACAAAGCACTTGATATTTCAAAATAGATAATGGGACGTGTCTCCCAGGATAATTTAAACAAATACTTATCATCGTCCTTGCTGTTATTCGCAGTATCTTATAGAATTAATTTTGAAATGAAATATATATATATTTCATTTCTTATATATCACATATATATAACTATAACTATATATATATGGCTGGGCAATAGCTAAGAATCATTGTTTTTTTTTTTTCTGGTCACCACCTCAGCAAACTGATCAATGGGGCATGAACTGCTGTCTGTAGTGAAAGAAATGAAAAATAAACTAGAGATAATCCTTCAGTTAAAAGGTTATTCTCTGCGATAATAAAACTGTTTTGTTAATTTATTTACTTACTGGTACAGTGAGATAAAGTGAGGGAACAATTAGGGAATTCAACTTGAAGGGATTTAAAAGGGCAATGACAACTTAATTTTTTAAGGTTGCTTTAGATCAACCAGGAATATATTTCTAAATTTCTTTTTTTTTAAAAACCACAATCTGAGAGTTAATACAAAGCTTCGGTTACTTTGGTTATTATTCTTATCAAACACAAATGCTTGCCCCGAAAAATCTTGCTTTTCTCCTGCATAAAAAGTAGTTCAAAGGTGTCTTTTGTTTAATGTGCGGTTTTGCTGTTCAGGCCATTGTGCTATAAAGCTCGCTTACACATTTAAGTTTTTTTGATTACAAAAGAAAACGGCTTAAGAACTTTTTAACAGCTTAAAAAGAAGGCAGAGCCTCTCCCTCTTTAGATTGGTGCCTTTAAGGGAATTTGCTTTGCAAAGTCAGATAAATTCAGATAAACGAAATGGAAAGAGACTTAAAGCAGATCCCATAATTAATTCCTCTGTTTTCCTCCGTGACATATGCTGAGAAATATATTTCTCGTTCCTTTTTACAGCAAATATGTTACGCTATCTTTTCTCCTGATAGTGTGAAGGGAAAAAGCTGTTCTCTGTAACTTTCCCAAAACAAGAAGTGTGTGACTCCCTTTCCAGAGAGATGTGTGAGGTACATATCCACATCTGGAATATATTCATCTCACACTTTGGACAATGAATCGTGCTTCTCTCCTCGTACTTTTATCATAGACCACCCTCAGGCTTGCTCCCTCTATGCTTCTGTGCAGTGTCTTAAAGTATCCTTAAATCGTTAAAGCCTAACCCTTTCAAAAGAGAACCAACATCACTCAAATGTTAGTGGGGTTGTGTTACAGTTTAACGACGCATCGCCTACTCAATAGACACCCGCGAGAAACTGGAGGATTCGTTTGTGCTTTTGTGTAGGAATTGGGAACGGCACACATCCAGAAACACAACTTCACAGTGTGTCTCCCTCGAGTGTCGCTGAGATAAAGAGAAGTTTCTGCCTTAGCTGCAAAGTAAGATAAATCTCAGAATTCACAAACCAAAAATGCTTAGTGACACAGAAAAATCTCCTAATTGGTTAATCTACTCCGAAGAAGAAACAACAATGGTGGAGTTGTTCAGAATCAGCGTACTTTTCACCCCCTTTCGGTCGCTGTTCTTTGTCTTCTGTCTATTTCTTTAGCACTTGGCTGTTTCTAATATTTGCTTAGAGGATGGAGCGCCCCCTGCTCCGCTCCCTCCTCACCACCAGGGCCATCTTAGCAGCATTATGGGCCCCGGGCAAAGCAGTGTACTGGGGCCCCCTATGACAATTACTCACAGTAATAAAAATGAAAATGGTCGATAAAATGAAACATATATTTGCATGTTAGTATTAATAAAATGAATTAATATTCATGGCTCAGTGGCTGAGCTTGTGGATCAGAAAGGTCGGCAGTTCGGCGGTTTGAATCCCTAGGGTCGCGTAATGGAGTGAGCTCCTGTCACTTTTCCAAGCTTCTGCCAACCTAGCAGTTCGAAAGCACGTAAAAAATGCAAGTAGAAAAAATTAGGAACCACCTTTGGTGAGAAGGTAACAGCATTCCGTGGGCCTTCGGTGTTTAGTCATGCCAGACACATGACCACGGAGACGTCTTGGGACAGCGCTGGCTCTTCGGCTTTGAAACGGAGATGAGCGCCGCCCCCTAGAGTCAGGAATGACTAGCACATATGTGCAAGGGGAACCTTTACCCTTACCTTTTATTAATAAAACATTCAGTAAAATGTAATAAATATGATACAAGGTGCATTGAATGGTTAACATATACAGATTAGTATGGGGCCCCTATGCTTGTGGGGCCCACGGGCAAGGGCCCATGTGTTAAGACAGCCCTGCTCACTACCACCTCCTGCTATCTTTGCCCAGTTAACTGGCAAAGTGAGGTCTTAGGAAGCTGCTTTTAGTGCTGGATTCCCAGTTTCTGTTAGCAGTATCGGCTTGTTAAAAATACTCATGAATGTGGAAGGAATTCTGAACTACTTTTAGTTCAGACATGACCCAAAGGAACATGTGCTCTTCTCAAGTTTCTGAAAGCATGTGCTGATGGCCACCTCTTGATCCTCAGTCTTGCTACTAACGTTCACCCTTACCTCATATACTGAAGGGGTTGCTGACATTTCCAAGGCCACATCCAAGATGGAGTCATCCTCTAATCTAGGCCTCTAATCTTGGTTACCACAACCCACTACCTGGTGTTGTCTGGACTTAGGTATGGGTTATCCAGGCCTCTCTGTCTCAATAAATGATAGAAGCCACTCTTCTTTGTCTTTATCAGAGTGTATAATAGATTGATCATCCACCCTTAATGAAAAAAAGGTCTCTTCTTTAATGAGGATCTCCCCAATATCAGCTAGGACAATTTGGACAGAAGCAGCATTTACGATTTCCAATTTCTCTTCCTTCTCTCAGGCAGAGTTACAGGAGCAAAACCAAAAGTAGGAACATTCTTCACTTTTCTACAGTAGAAAGCTATGAGAGCTTTTTTTTAGCCATTGTCCAAAAGTCAGTTGAAAGAATGCTAGATCTTCTAAGTCAGGGGTCTCCAACCTTTGCAACTTTAAGTCTGAAGGACTTCAGCTCCCAGAATTCTCCAGCCAGCAAGGCTGGCTGGACAATTCTGGGAGCTGAAGTCCTTCAGACTTAAAGTTGCAAAGGTTGGAGACCCCTGTTCTAAGTCATATTGCCGAAGGCCCATTAACAAACAGTAATTGCAATTTAGGAAGAACAGAAAACTACAAATAATATCTCCAGAAGCTCAGAGGAGGTGATAGCTGCTCAGAGTCACCTTGAACCACGAGATAGGTGGTAAATAAAATTGATAAATAAATATCAGGATTTTCCTTTGATTCATCTTATCATCAGCTACTTTGTAAGGCAGATGAAGAGAGTGAATTCCAAGAATAAATCTTATACTCTTCACCATCACAATGTGTCCTTTTGTTCTATTCATCCATTTAATTTAGGTTATTTTTAAACGGGTATTGTGAAGGCATTGATTCAGTATACAGATCGGAGCAAAATTATGAATTCTCTCTCTGCTTTTCTTTATATCCCATTGTTATAATACTTTCTAACCATAAGCTACCTTATGGTTAGGACTAACTTGACATTTAAGCTTCAGCGATAGGTTACATTGTGTTTCGGGAAGAAAACTGAATCTCAGCTGACAAGCATTGTTTTTGTTGGCTTATTCATTTAAATTACAGTCCTACTCTTTTCCAATCTATTTTAAGGGTCTAATTTGTAATCAATTTCCTCTTCTAGTTTTCAGCTGGTTTTAGTGGTGCAAAATGATTTTTATGAAGTCACATCATCATTTCTGGTCCTATTTTTTTTTCCTTTCTAGATTGGGGCGACAACTAGCCCAATTCAACCCAACCCAATTCAACCTCCCAATGTCAATATACATTGGCTCTGGTGTGATTGGGTCATTCTAAACCAAATCAAACGATATCAATCACTTACCCAGAGATAGTACCAGATATATTGTAATGGGTTATGCAAATGTGTGTCCTATCGAAGCTAATGCAGGATTAATTCTACTTTTACTTTTCAGCTTCCCCTCGCTTGCTTTGAAAGGGTTCCACTTTTTGTTTGCTGGTTTTAATTGGATGATTTGCATAGCTGTTTGTGAGACATGCATTGGATGTATTTTTTATCTTGGCAAGTCATTTGTCAAACTACTGTCTGATAACTGCGATGATTAAATCTGGGCTGGATGGCATAACATTTAAATGAATGCTTAGGTGGCTCAAAATGTTGTATTCCAAAAGTTCTTACCAAAAGTTCTTCGTCAACTGAAGGGAAGTAATTGAAAGGGGTGCTACTGCCCTGGCCACTCTATTCTCCAATGTCTTATTAAATCATTTATTCATTAATTGTGCACCCTTTCAAACAACTCTAGGTGATGTACCCTAAAGATATGGATGATGATATGAAGAGAAGTCTTAGGAAATTCGGTGGGACAGTTAATTCTGTAGGAAAGAGGAGCAATATTCGTAATAACAGATTAGAGCAATGGATTGAGAATAACTGAATACAATTTAACAAAGAAAAATATATTACTTCATGCTGGAAACATAGAGCAAATTAGGACGATGTTATTCATGAAAATATCTTGGAAATGGATTGGCTATAAATTGGTCAGGAAGTCAGCAAGTGTGATATTGCTGCAAAAGAGACAAAGAGGGCCTCAAGACTCTATCGTTCTTCCGATGCTGAAGATATTTAACCATATCTGGTCTACCATTCAGGTCTGCCAAGAACAGATGCCATAAAGTTGCGTGGATGAAGAGGGAGTGATATGCAAAAATAACATGAACTCTCAAGACCTGTCTATGAGATAGATGGAGAGGTAGGTAGGTAGGTAGGTAGGTAGGTAGGTAGGTAGGTAGGTAAGTAAGTAAGTAGGTAGATAGGTAGGTAGGTAGGCAGGCAGGCAGGCAGGCAGGCAGGGAGACAAACAGATTTAGGAGCCCTGGTGGTACAATATTTAAAGTGCAGGCAAACTCTGCTCACAGCCTGGGGTTCGATCCTTATGGGGCTCAAGGTTGACTCAGTCTTCCATCCTTCTGAGGTTGGTAAAATGAGGAGCCAGATTCTGCATTGTAAACCAGCAAGATAATGCTATAAAGCATTACGGGGCAGTATATGAGCCTAAATGCTATAGATAGCTGATAGCTGATAGATAGATAGATAGATAGATAGATAGATAGATAGATAGATAGATAGATAGATAGATAGATAGATAGATAGATAGAAAGATAGATAGATAGATAGATAGATAGATAGATAGATAGATAGATAGATAGATAGATGATAGGTAGGTAGGTAGGTAGGTAGGTAGGTAGGTAGGTAGGTAGGTAGATAGATAGATAGATAGATAGATAGATAGATAGATAGATAGATAGATGATAGATCGATCGATCGATCGATCGATCGATCGATAGATCGATAGATCGATAGATAGATAGAAGATAGATAGAAGATAGTAGAGATACTATAGATGATAGACAGACAGACAGACAGATAGATAGAGAGTATATATATAGATAAATAGTAGATACAAAGATAGATAAATAGATAGACAGACAGACAGAAAATAGCTAGCTAGATAGCAGATAGATATATAGATAGACAGACAGACAGACAGACAGACAGATATAAACAGATATTTTCAAGTAGTCCTTAAACTGACTGTTGTGGAATAAGCAACCGTTACTCTATTGGAAGATCAATGTAGGGGTCAATATTGACTTTTTAAACATGACCACCCTAGCCTGTTCCTTTCAAGTATTCAGAAGAAAGTCTGGATAATTCAATTATGTGCCTCGTCTTGGAAGCTTAGGGAGGCTAGACAGGCTGGAGCCACTGGGTTATTCATGATTCATCCAATCGTCTTTGGGATTTTGGGGTGGGGAGGAAACCTGACTTGCAATTATACGTTGTTGCAGCAGTTCCAATTAGCAGAAACACATTCGTATTGTCCAAGAAGGCTTCTTGCTAATGTCCTCCTTTTGAACAATAGAAGCTGGGATGGCCAGCCGGTTTTTCCTTTGCAACCGGTTTTATGAGATCCTGAAATTTGGGCTACCACGGCGTATGCACCATTGTATTGGATTTGATTGCTTTAGCAGCAGAAAGTTTGACTGTTCCCCCTCCTAGAAGAGGGTCAGTGTGGCCCAAAGTCATTAAAGGAGAAAAGTTCAGGGAAAGTTCATTTCTATTATTTAAACATGGTTTATAAGAAGAAGAAGAAAAAGGGGGGTGGGAGGAAGAGATATTCCCTTCACTCAAAACATGTTTCTATTTTGGACTCCAAGGTAGTCTTTTTTTCTTTTTCTTCTTTTTAACCACGCTCCTAAACTGAACAGAGAAATATAAACTTTATAATTATCTTCAGTGTAAACAAAAGGATATTTTCTGAGCACTGGTAAAAGCACAGATGTTCCCTGTTGACTGCTGATGTCATTACACAAACTGTTTATATTTGTTTAATTTGATCGGCTAAACTGTTAGCATTTAAATTATTACTAGGTGAACGAGGGAAAAAAAAAAGCTTTCATAGTAATGGAGACTTTGTTTAAAGAGGCTTATTTTACCAAAGGAGAACACATTTATTCCGTGAAATGCATTTCTTTTTCTCTTAATTGAACATATTCCGGAGGAGCTACGAATCCACGATAGTTTTGCCAAAGTAAAACTTTATTAAAACTATATATCTTAAATCTATGGTCTCAGATTTCAGGTAGTTAATAACTCATGCCGGTCACCTAAAGATTAAAGTGGAATCCATATGGTTGGTTGCAGACTGTAACTGCATACCATCACTCATATTGTGCTACAGAGGGCGGTAGCTGTAAACTAGGCAGAGTTCCCTACTTAAAAAAAACACACAACTGTGGTAGAAAGTTAGGAACAAGAGAAACAACAAGCAATGGGTGGAAACTAATCAAGGAGAGAAGCAACTTAGAACTGAGGTGAAGTTTCCTGACAGCTAGAACAATTAATCAGTGGAACAACTGGCCTCCAGAAGTTGTAAATGCTCCAACACTGGAAATTTTTAAGAAGATGTTGGATAACCATTTGTCTGAAGTGGTGTAGGGTTTCCTGCCTGAGCAGGGGGTTGGACTAGAAGACCTCCAAGGTCCCTTCCAACCCTGTTATTCTATTCTATTCTATTCTAACATCAGCAGCAACAACAGCAGCAGCAACAACAACAATACAACAACAACAACAACAAATCCTTGGTCTTCTATTGCTGGTTGGTTGCACAATTAGAACATTGTTTTATTATTTTTTTCTTATTGAAATCCTTCTCCCAGAACAGAAGGTCCAGGGTAGCTGATGATGAGTATGGCTTCAGAGTCCCATCATTTAACAATTATGTTGTCATCTTTTTTGGGGAGTATAACAAAAGAAAGATTTTGAAACGGTTCTATTCCCAAACGATAAACAATTCCATGATTAAGAGCTTGTCTAGAAGAAGGCATTGAATATTTGTTGTTAATGTTCATATCCAAACAGCTCATGTTCTCTGTACCAATAGAACAACAGGTGGAAAATGTTGTTTGGGCTGAAGAGTCACTGTCCAGTCACTCTGGCCCGCTAATCTTGGAACAGGTGGACTTCTGTTTCCATTTTTTCACAAGGGGCAAATTGGGAATATAACCAAATGGTTGGTTGATGTTTCAGCCTGTCAATTTTTCACACAGTGTGACTGAAGCGTTCAAACTATCCCATTAGTTAAAGCCTTATCTTTTGAAGATGTGATTGACCATAGCTTTGCTTTTTTTTAAATTAGGATTCAGATGGTCCAGTAGGAATTTGCCCAGAAAGTGAAATTTCATTAAGGCTTCCAAATCTGGATTATATAAATCCAGACAATCCCTAGACGTAACCAAAGAGACTCACCCTTTAGTGCCTTCAGTGCAAGGATGGGTTCCTGCTAGTTCTAAGCTCTTCTATAGAAGGGGTTCCACAAATCCACAGGGCCGTTTAGAACCGGTTCCAGTTCCCTCCTCCCCGCCCATCTGCACATCATCAAGAGGAAGAGCGAGAGGAGAAATTCTGGGAGTTGAAGTCCGCAAGTCTTAAAGCTGTCAAGTTTGAACACCCCTGGGTTTTTTTTTTCTAAAGGGTTAGGGGTGCAAAGGTCTTGTAACTTGACAGCTTTAAACTTGCGTGCTTCAAATGCCAGAGTTTCTGAGCCAACATATTGGTTGCTAAGCCAGAGCATTGTTAAGTGAGTTTTGCCACATTTTACCAGTTGGTCATGCCCATCCGGTCACGTGGCTGGCAAGCCACTCCCACAAAGCAGGCCACACCTACAGAAGAGGTTCTAAAAACCACTGCTCCAGTGGTTGATATTTCTGCTCCAAACTTATGCACATGTCAAAGCTTCTAAAACAAGGATAGAAACCTATTTGCTGTTGTTTGTGCTTGAGAAACTTTACTATTTAAAGTGGGTATTTGGCAACATGCCTTAGGCTCAGCTTAAGTTAGCAGATTCAGTGTCTCAGGAAAACAAAACAATTCAAAACCCTTTGCTGGCAGAAGCAGCAGAAACAAATTATTTTTCAGAAGCAGCAGGATATGTTTAATGTGCTCATTTGGGAGACAACCAGCAACATATCCCTTTCCTAATTTTAACTGACCAGCAGACAGACAGAAATGCTATTTATTTACTGGACACATGTTTAGTAAAGGATCTTCTAAAAGACTAGCATGAAAGCTGAATCCCTGAGTGGGTCCTTGCAAAATTGAGGTTGAGAGTAACACAAGAAAATGTGCTTTTAACCCAAGCCAAAATGGCCTGCGTTATCATCAAGCTGTGAGAAAGTCTTGATAGATGGCCTTGTATGCCACAACCTGTGGTAGGAGAAGACAGAAAACACTATTTCAAAAGTAGGACAACTGAGGGGAAGCTTAGGCGGCCTCCACAGGAGGTCAAAACTGAGACAAAGATTGTGTCACGGCAATATGTCCTCTAAATCAGGAGTCTCCAACCTTTGCAACTTTAAGTCTGAAGGACTTCAGCTCCCAGAATTCTCCAGCCAGCAAAGCTGGCTGGAGAATTCTGGGACTGAATTCCTTCAGACTTAAAGTTGCAAAGGTTGGAGACCCCTGCTCTAAATGATTGTTTTGATGAAAAGAAGAACTAGGGGTAACATGATAGCAGTCTTCCAAAATCCACAAAGAATCTCCAAAGCACCAGAAAGCAGAACAAGAAGCAATGGATGGAAACCAATCAAGGAGAGAACCAACCTAGAACTAAGGAGAAATTTCCTCAAGTTAGAACAATTAATCAGTGAAATGGCTTGCCTTCAGAAGTTATAGGTGCTCCATCACTGGACGTTTTCAAGAAGAGATTGGATAGCCATTTGTCTGAAATGGTATAGGGTTTCCTACTTGAACAAAAAGTTGGACTAGAAGACCATCATGGTCCCTTCCAGCTCTGTCATTCCATTAGTGGGTTATCTCCAAGTGATGGGTTAGCAAGATGGTTTGCATTTTTATTCTTGCTTTGTAAAGTAATGGGAATGGTAAAGACTTTTTTAACATGGTGTTTAAGGCTGTGAGGAATATGTAAACTAATTTAATTTAAATCATAGACAGGGAGAGCATGCAAGACTTCTTTGATAGAGTTATTTGGGCATCATGCCATGGCTGTCAACCAATCACAGTATTATTATCACATGAAATAATTGAAGATGTAAATCAGTATGATGCGTGTGTATGTTTTATTTATTTATGAAATATTTTCACATTGCTTATCATGGAAAAAAAAGTAGTATCTTCTTGGGCATGCATATATGTGAAACACAACTGAGATATTTAGATCTTAAATCAACATGGCTAATTTATACTGTAAAATATATATTTTAAAAAAAACACCAATTTAACAATAGCTTAAAAACAAAATAACCATCAAAATAACCGTAATTAAAATCCATAAAAAAGTAAGAAATCAAATAAAATTTAAAAATCAACAAAAGATAACTAAAGGAGATAGATTCTTAGTAAATAAGCACTATTCGGTGCTAATCTCGTGGACATCATAAAAATAAGGTATTTATAGGAAAAGAGGAAGAAAATTCTATATAAGATAAAATACGTTTTGTAAACTTTTGAAAAAGTGAGAAATCTAGGTCTGGAACCATCAGTAGTCAAAGTATAATCAAGTTTATATTAGTTATAAAAACTGATACAGAACATGACTTGATGAAGCCGTGGCTAAAAAAGAGACAAAATTAAGTTTATTTCAGGGTCAAAGGATCTTTAGCTTGAGAAGTCTGACAGTTCTAAATTATCTGTTCTGCATTGAAAGCAGAACAGATAATCCATGGAGCAATATCCAGAAAACGTCATAAAATAATAACCCAGATGAATTTATTTATTCAAGGCGTGATTTGGTAAATTTAAAACCTTTTTTTAATTTGCTCAACTAATGCAAAAATAGGTTTTAAACTCGGCAAGATACAAGCTGAATAACTCTTAAGCATTCCAAGTTACTCATTAAACACAACTGACTTTTGTTTAGCAATATTGTATGGAAACTATTTGAAGGACTTAGATATATCCATGACATGTTTTGTTTAAAATAGAATATCCTATTTATAAACTGAATTATCAAAAACTATGATACTTGTGTCTCTCTTGACATAAATAACGAGTTATCTTCTCAGTTGTAGTCTGAGAAAGTATTCTGGCTCCTGATTTTTTTTTTCTTATGTTAGAAACAGAAAGACAAACAGAACAAAAATGAGCATAACTAGTCTTTTATTTCATTTTTTTGCAATAAGTACTGGATTTTTTAAAAAGAAAGTAAGCACTGTACTAGATTGGCCTTCAATATAACCCTACATGGTAGGACTTCTATAAAGTTCTAGAACAATGTCAGAATCTTTTTGTCCTTTGAGGTTATTGTAAAAATCTTAGGCATTTATAAATACCCTGTTTCCCTGAAAATAAGTTGACCATGGATAATAAGCCCAATTGGGCTTTTGAGTGCATGCACTGAAATAAGCCCACCCCCCAAAATAAGCCCTCCCTGAAAATATTGAAACACAGCAGCAGCCATGAGGTGATCACACTCGCCACCTCCTACACCTCAAAAATACAATACAATACAATAGCAGAGTTGGAAGGAACCTTGGAGGTCTTCTAGTCCAACTCCCTGCCTAGGCAGGAAGCCCTATACCATTTCAGACAAATGGATATCCAACATCTTCTTAAAGACTTCCAGTGTTGGGGCATTCACAACTTCTGGAGGCAAGCTGTTCCACTGACTAATTGTTCTAACTGTCAGGAAATTTCTCCTCAGTAATAAGACCTCCCCAAAAATAAGGCCAAACGCTTATTTCAGGGGTCAAAAGAAAATAAGACCCTGTCTTATTTTTTGGGAAACACGGTATATGGGGTAAAAAAAAATGGAGGTTGGAGGTTAGGGAGGTAGCAGGAAAAATAAGGAGGGCTCAGATAAAAGGAACAAGAATGAGCCTTCTGGAAAAGGTGAGAAGAATAGCCATTTCCTATACAGAACATGTCTCCTTCTGCAACACTTCATTGCCGGAGGTGTATGATGTGTGAGTGGATGAAGCACTTACAGTTGCACCCTGGATTGGTGATTTCTGCCAGATATTGGATGTAAGTTAGCTCTTGGGTTTCACTCTGTTTCTCAAAAGCTTGTATTTATTTATTCCAGCTTCTAGTTATATGCGAGACCGCCTCCTGCCCCATACATCCCTTCGACTGATCCACTCCCACAGAGAGGGCCTTCTCAGGGTGCCGTCGGCCGGGCAATGCCGGTTGGCGACACCCAGGGGAAGGGCCTTCTCTGTGGCGGGCCCTGCCCTTTGGAACGACCTACCCGCTGAACTTCGCACCATCTCGGACCTCCGCCTCTTCCGCCAGTGTCTAAAGACACACTTTTTTCACCAAGCCAGCCTAGCGTAACCTCCGCTGTGACTATTTTAGACAGTTTTAATTTTGGGGATTTTAATTGGATTTTAGCGCAGGATGGGTATTTAATATGTTTTAAATTTTGTATTTTGATTTTGTATGTGTTTTTAAATTCCTGTGCCCCGCCCTGGGTCCTCTTCGGAGAAGGGCGGGGTATAAATCTAATTAAAATAAATAAATAAATAAAATAAACCACGGAAAAAAATAATGTGACCAACTCAGAGTAGTATATGTTCACCAATATACGTGTGTGTATACATACATACATATGTGTATATGTATGTGTGTGTATGTGTGCACATAAAATTGTGAATAGTGTGAAACTTTCTCAAGGGTTTATTGACTATAGAATAAAATATATTACAATTTCTTCATTCTCACATGCTTTTACCTCTTAAACTTTAGGAAAGAAGTTATTTTGCTTTGGGAGAAGAGGAATAAAAAAAAAATCCAGATTCATCCAAACAAAAATATTCTGTCTTTATATTAATAATGACCTCAATTCTGGTCATTAACTTGGAATTAATGACCAGTTAAGGTTAATGGCCCAAGGTCTTGAGTCATTAAACTGCAAAGAAATGCCCTGTTCTTTGATCGTTATTCCTTTATTAAAGATGGGTGGTAGGTTTTTTTTTTTAAAGGGAATGTCTCAAAACACAAAGATGAACAGTGAAGGCAAGCATTGTGCTACATGTATTTTAGCATCTAGAATGGGCTCCCAAAAAAAATAACTCAAATGCTTCTAATACGAATATATTGATGTCCTGCATAGCTAAACTATTTGAAATTCACCTTTGTTGCAGGATGCAACAAAAAGAATGCAACAATTTAAACTGAAAATGCTCAATGAGAACTTGTAAATTGTTCTATGTCTCTCACATTAATATAGAATTAATCATATCTGGACTCCAAAAATCAGAATATGGTACTAGATTGTTGACTTTCCCAAATTAATAGTCCTATTTGCAAGATTGCCTTGAGATACACATCTCTCTCTCTCCCTCTCCCTCCCTTCCTCCATCCCCCCCTCTCTCTCTCTCACACACACACACCTATCTATGGATGGATGAATGGATCCATCCCTCCATCCTCTATCTGTTATGCTGCAGCCATTAAACACATTCCAGAAAAATACCCATAAATATTCCATTTAGTCCCACTATTCTTGAACATGGCAATAATGATTCTCACATTTCTCATGCTATGTTAGATTCTTTCATGAATGTATTGCATGAAGCCATCCGTGGCAGTAAACAATGCTCAACAACATATCTTGGAAATCACATGTTCCAGGAGGCCATCTCTTGTGCCCTGCATGGCTCTGAGTTCCACAAATGACGGAGAAGGTATAGAAGAATCACCTTCAGAAGATTTCTTTCCCCCCAATTGTTGTGCTGGTGCAGTTGTTCCGAAAGCCGACGCAACACATCTCCAAAGCCTTTGACGTATCCTTGGGGAAGAGATCTAAAGCCCCAGCTTTGTGATTGCTCAAGAATGGTTTACAAACAATAAACCGTCTTCTGACTAACGTGCCACATTTAAAGCAAGATTTTTCACTGCATAGAATAAGGGTTAAATGATAACTTGACTTATTTTTTACATGACAAAAAAATAAAGAAATTGCAAGACCTTTTCACATATTAGATATGTATTGTCATTTATCATCTAGATATCGGAGTAGTAGTGCAAGGTAATAAAACATATCATCGAAAAATGTGCTATAGGTCTGAATCACTCTCTCATTCCACCTCCCAGCTAACTGTAGTATTAAATCAAACAAGCAGAACATTTCCTTGGGCAGCCATTGCCTTTTAATTTCCTGAAGAACCTTAAAATATCATTCATTACAAGTACTACACATATTTGGTTTTTAAAAGTCTCATAAATCAATAGCAGGCTGACTGTAATAATTATTACAAGTTAGTGCATAATTTTCGTGCTGAAGGCTCCATGTAGAACTTTAGCATATGCAAACGAGGCAATTCAAACTGTGTATAGATATTAATATGAAGAAGCAGGTAACGAGGTGCCGGCTATGAATTATGCATCAAGCGCGGCTGATCTTCAATGAAGAAAATGAATTCAGCATGTAATCTAATTAGTGATGGAAGTCTATTACATCTAACTGCAAAAGCAACCGTCCTTGAAACAAATTTATTTACAGTCCATGTTACCAATTGAAACAACTTTGAAATGATGTGTAAGACAACAGCTTAATTGTAAACTTTTTTTTCCCCTCTTCTTTTCGTCCGCAGCTCCAGACCTGGGCGGCCCCCAAAACGGACGCAGAGTGTGACCTCTCCGGAGAATTCCCACATCATGCCGCATTCCGTCCCTGGTCTCCTCTCACCAGGAATTATCCCACCAACAGGTAGGAACCCCGTAACGTGGACTGGACAGTCTTCAACCCATGTGGCCTTTGGGGCATCGGAAGGGAACCTACTGAAAACAGTAGATCTCCAGGTTGAGGGATGCAATCCATCCACCATTTTGTAATCCGGTGCTTCCTCAAAATGAGAATGTCTTTTGGCTTGTTGGTATGATAGGTTGGGTTGCATACTTGATCCAGGAACACTGGTGTTGCAACCAGCTGAAGAGGACTTCTTGTCTTCAGCTACAAATCAGCAGTTGTCCACCTTGCTAGGAAGACCAGGCCAAAAAAAATCAAGTTCAGGGAAAGGTTAAAATTCCTTTTATTAGGATTGGCCATAACAACAGATCCTTGAAATTGTGATTGTCTTGGATCTTCTCCTTCTTATATCCCATATAAGACGTCTTATACCTTAGATATCTCCCTCAGTCTCTTCCAAAGCTTAATCTCTTTGTCCTGGACTTTAAAAATCCTTCAGTTTCTTTAGCCTGGGGAATGATCCTTGCACATATCCTATCAACATCATCTTTCTTAGTCTCCATAGTGTTTCCTTGGGTGCTTTTGTATGTATCTTGAACTCAAAACATAATAGTGAGCTAGTCATAATATAGGGAGCCAGTTTGCTGCAGTGCTTAAGGCATCAGCCTTAGACACCAGGAAACATCAGTTTTGGTCTTACCCTCTGGTCCTAAAGCCAAGGGGGTGACCTCAGGCTAATGACTCCATCCCAGCCCTAGGAAGGAGGCAATGCAGACCACTTCTGAAAATCCTTACCAAAAAAACTGGAGGACCTTGTCAAAGCAGTTCCCAAGAATCAGGCACGATTGGACATACAGGAGCACATGTGAAAATGTACACGGACTGGTAGTAAAAAAAAATTAGCAACGCACCTCTGACAAAAAGCCATGGTACATATTTAGGATCCTAGAAAAATTAATGGAGTTTGGCTTAGGACAACCCAGGTCCATTGAAGAGAAGCAGAAACTTCTCAGAGTAAAACATTGACCAGATGGTTACGAAGATCAAATAAGCAAGCTGCAAGTACTGCCAGCAAGAAAATCAGGTAAATGAAAACTGGAAAAGAAAGGAAAAGAAATAAAGCAGAAAACTGGAAAGAAGGGGTAAAACGAGACAATTCATTAGAGGTAGTCTTTGATTTACAACCGATCCCTTAGCAACTGAAGTCACAACTGATCCAAAATGGGGACTTACAACCCAGATTTGAAGTTCTGATGGTTGGTGCCCCACTGAAGTCATTAACTTTGGGTGCTGACTTTGGGTGATGGGCAACATGTCTGCATTTATGAATGTTGCAGCATCCCACACTAAACATGACTACACTTACGACGTGGTGAAAGTGTCGAAAACCTGCCCTTTCAGTTTTGGCAATATTGCATCCATAACAAGCCATTGGTTTGCTTAATGATGAAGGAATGTATTTAGCAACAGGGCATTCACTAGCATTCAACTGCTGCATAAAAAGGCCATAAGATAAGGTCGTTCACACAACCAACCCACTTTACCACTGTTATGACATATGGTTGTAATGGGCAGGCTACATCACAGTCATACATTGAGGTCTACCGGTATGTGCAGAATGGCAATATGGTCTGACTAGGTGGCTTAGTGGCTAAGACACTGAGCTTTTCAATCAGAAAGGTTGGCAGTTCGGCAGTTCAAATCCCTAGTACGGGTCTTCTGCATGAGCAGGGGGTTGGACTAGATGACCTCCAAGGTCCCTACCAACTCTGTTACTGTTTACTGTACTGTTTACTGGTCTGTAAACACCAGAAGCTATAGAATTCAAGGGATTTAAAGATTCATTTGAAGACATGATAGAAATATGGCAACTGAAAATTCTACAATGCCATTCTGTACCTAGTGAATATTAAGATTTGGGAGATATTTGAAAATACACTTTCCACAGCTTTCTTCTTTGTCTCTGTTTGCTTCACTTATTTATTTATTTTTCTCTTTCCATTACCTACTCTTCATTTCATTCTCTATCTATGTGTATGTATGTAAATCTCCTGGTCTGCAGTTTGATAATTTCTGGAAAAAAATCTTTCATTTATAAAAGAAAAAAAAATGACAAGTATCTTTTTATTTCGCATACTGTTGGTTTTGTAAGGGTATAGGATGTCTTTATTTGGGGGGGGGGGGGAAATGAAAATTGAAATGATGGAAATTGCATTTGATTCTCTGTAAATAGAAATGAACGCACTGGAGAAGGGGAGATGGTCAGAGAGATAAGGAATCTCCAAAAATACCTTTGTATTCTGTATATAGGCCAGATGTCTAGATTCCTCTTCTGTTCTCCATCTCAAGGTCAAACAGTAATAATTGCAAGCAATAACGGTAATTCTTGCCTACTTAACATTCATACACATGGTTATTTGTTGTTTCTGTAGGAAACGAAGTAAGATGGGTTTCTCCCCTCCTGAAACCTTGTCTCAGTTATCACATTCATTAAGAAAGTATAACAAGGAAGGTAGAGGTGGGAAAAATACTCAAGTTGAACAGCCAAAAAGCAGATGCAGAAAGAGATAAAGATCTTAGAGATGAATGTAGAAGACAAGTAAAAAAAAAAAGCATAGCAATTAAAGTATTGAAGTGGGCAAGAGATGATGGATAAATGATTTTTCATTTTTGCTGTTGTTTTGATTTGCTTCTCTTTTCCTCTCTCTCCATTTTTTTTTGTAGGTAGGTGACATGATTAGAAGTTAGGTAGGATAGAAAGAAAATGTTTTTTTTTAACAAAGGATGATATGATTACAAGTTAGAATAAGAGATAAAAGTGAGAAAAGGGGAATATGAGTGTGCACACTTTTATATAATAAAATAAGAGAAATAAGAGAACATATGAAATAATCAAATAGTGACAGATTGCAACTTGATAGAAATATGTATCACTATTAGAAATATATAGTATAGTCTCTTCCTTTAGGGTTTTTAGGGAACAACTAGTTTTAATGGGGATTTTAGTGCAGGGACGATTGGTTTAATTTATTTTTAGGTATTGTATTTATTCATGTATATATTTTATGTGTTTTAGTTTCCCGGTGCACCGCTCCGAGTCCCCTCGGGGAGAGGACGCGGTATATAAAATAAATATATTATTATATTATTATTATTATTATATAAATTGGTTGAATGTAATAACTATGACTAATGCTATTAGTTTTATTTGTGTTAAAATGTATGACATCCAGGTGCCACACTGTTCCCACAATGATAAAAAAATGATCTTTCAATAAATAAATAAATAAATAAACTTAAAAAAAAGAAAGTGTAACCAGTGAAATAAGTTGGCTATCCAGATATCACCTTTGAAGAATCAAGAGAAGTTGGTGGGTTTCCTTGATCTTGAGTTTATCAGCTTGATCTGCCTTCCTTTTCGATTTTCACATCTTTTAACCGCTGAACCAGAATAGTCACCAGCAGTGGGAAATGATCTTAAGGCTAACTCAGCCTTTTAAGAGTCTGTGTAATTCTCGGGGTAAACTACAATTTCCCACTTTGTTTCTCTGGTAATGTTTTGCATTTCTGGTGGAAGAGAAACGTGGTTTCCTCCTCCTTTAATCGGGATGTGGGAATTACACAGATCTGTTTCCCCAGTGGTGTGAAGCTCCAGGGCTGTTTTTATTATGGCCATCCTTTGGTGAGGAGTGATTACTAGAGGCTTATGGCTCTTTGTAAAAATAGGCTTTCTACAGAAATAGACAAGCTGAAGGCAGCTGAAGGCAGAGAGTGCATAAGACTATTGCCATGCATTAAATTCCCAGGGAAACCTCCATCTCAAAGAGGGACTTCTGGCAGTGTCTCTTTGGCATGTTTTTTTTCTTCATTTGCTTTCCAGAAATGTTTCTGGGTTTTGTTGATAGGCAGCTGAAGACAGGCAGTTAAAGAGTAACTTTTGTTTATTAATTTTCATCGATCATATTCTGTGTGTGTGTGTGTGTTCCAGCATAACTCTGGAACACCTCAAGCAATTTTAACCAAACAGATGGCTTACCCTTTGGAGAAAAATATTGTGTGTGTGGGGGGGTAAGTGTTCTGTTAAGATACATCCTGTTGTGCCTTAAAATGGCTTCTACTGTACTGCCGTAGAATGGCTTCTATTGTGCAGAGTAGTGGAGTTGCCTTGGTAATGGCTTCACAGTACTCCACAAGGGGGCTCCCTCTGGTAAGGGGGAAAATCCAACATTAGAGATTACATTTGGTCTGGACATTTTACCCCTATAAATAAATTTCCCGAGCAATGCTAAGTTATCGGCTAGTATAATATAAAGAGAGGAGAGGTTTCTGGCCTCTTCCCCCTGGCAAGTGCCAGGCAGGGCTGAAGAGTTTTCTAACTGGGGAAGTTAGGAAAGGTTCCTTTGGTGTGCAAAGTCTTTTTTGCACAGCTGCCCATTCCACTGGAACCAATGGAGGGTTATGCAATTATTCCCAGCAATTGTCATTTTGTGCAAAATCCTAGCCGAGAGCTAATGTTGTGAACTGTGCCCTGTGTTGCAGGACAATAATTCAGTGATTCTCATTGTGCGTGTGAGTGGTGCCCTCCAGAAATGAATTAATTCAATAATTAAAGGCTGCTGTGATTGCATATTATCCATGCATGGGACACGCATCCTGCCATGTCTCTGAAAGAGACCTGGCATGAGTTGCCTTCAAGAGGGAGACCGACTCGTAAGGCTCCTCTGAGATCTTTACTTCTGCATGTGCCCTCTGCAAGCCAACCGCTTTGAAGATAAGTAGATGCGTTGCCATTATCACTTGAGGAAAGGAAGTGTCTGAATTGGCTGGTGCCTGGCAAAGAGCAAAAGGAACAGCTGGGGCTCCCAGGTCCCCATGGAGAAGGGATTGCAGAGCCCAATGTAATTTCTCCATCTACAATGGACAATATTCTAATTGGTGAAACGAAGCATCCCACTTTCTCTATGCCACAGCTGTTCTTCTCCATCTTATGCTCCCTTCTTCCAAGCTTGCTTCTGCTTCCAGTCTCCTCCTCAGTGGTGGAGAGGGTGGAGTCCACCTTGATTCTCAGCATTGCGTTGAAGCCTTGTTGGCTCTCAAATATTTCTCGAATTACAAACACTTCCTTTTTTCTGAACCTTCTCTAAATCTGGTCTGTTACCCTTTTTCCTCTGAAATGAAACCAGTAGTAGACGGATTGGGTTTGGCTCTCGATAAATGACACGGCTGAACAATTTCACTATTGCAATCATGATATAAAAGATTGGAGACTAAAATGTATGAAGAACACAATGGTGGGATCCTGCTGGTTTAACAACCGGCTCTGTGATTGCACGCTCCATGCGTGTGCACAGTTTTAAGATTACTTACCTTCTGCATTACTGCTGGGGAATAACACAGCTAAGGCATGGAATCCGGTCTGCCACGCAAATCAGCTGAGAAGATAAAGGTCAGTATAGCACTGGGGTGTGAGGGCGGGCCCACCTGATCATTGGAGGTACCGGTTCACCTAAACTGGTCCAAAACAGTAGAATCTCACCCCTGGAAGAATGGTTGCAGGAACTGGGCATGGCTAGTTTAGTGTAGACAAGGACCACGGGGGACATGATAGCAGTGTTCCCATTTTGAGGGGCTGCCACAGAGAGGAAGCAGTCAAGCTATTTTCCAAAGCACCTGAAGGACAGACAAGGAATAATGGATGGAAACTGAGCAAGGAGAGATTCAACCTAGAAATAAGGAGACATTTTCTGACAGTGAGAACAATCAACCAATGGAACAGAAGTTGCCTTCGGAGGTTGTGGGAGCTTCATCTCTGGAGGCTTTCAAGAAGAGATTGGACTGCCATTTGTCAGAATTGGTGTAGGGTCTCCTGCTTGAGCAGGGGTTTGGACTAGATGACCTACAATATTCATTCCAACTCTGTTAATCTGGTATTTGGGCAAATGGAGTTTGCCCAAATTCATGACCACTGTTGATGACACTATCTAACCATCTCATCCCCTACTGTCTCCTTTTTTTTTTAACCACCATCTTTCTCAACATCTGGTCTTTTCCAATGAGTCTTCTCTTCTCATTTGATGGCCCAAGTATTTGAGCTTCAACTTCAGGATCTGTTCTTCCAAAGACCAGCCAGGATTTCCTTTCAGATTGACTGATTGGAACTTTCTGCAGTCCAAGGGATTCTCAATAATCTTCTCCATCACCACAATTAGAAAGCATTAATTCTTCATCACTTAGCCTTCCTTCTGGTCCAACTCTCAAACCCATACATTATTACTGGGGAAATCACACCTTTGACTATAGTGACAATGTTAGCTCAGATCAAAAGGAGATTGGGCACCTTAGTACCATTGCATACAAGTCTTGTTGGATCTCAACCTATTCTCAAATCTAGAAATATTTCCTTATTTCTAACACTTGTTCTTCGCAATCTGGTCTCATATCCAGAAGCAATTCATCCTTTCTTAACATCCATATCCATGACATTACAAAGTTCACTGCTACAGATTTACACTTAGTTAGCATTTGCATATGTTTGAAACAGAGGTTTTCTCATGTAAAAGTCATAAATTTGAAAGAACCACTTGTAAGGTATGAGATTTCTAAGATTTGCTAACCAATCTCATTGGGGACATTAAGAAAAATTAACTGGGTCCTGCTGTGTTTCTGACTGTTAGTCTTGTATGGATTCCCTAATTTTGGTCATCACAAGCTTTATTCTCTTTTAATTTTATCTATATAAGATTGGCTACGAAAATAGCTTGAAATATATTTTTTTAATATATATTTTTTATTTTCCTGGTATTTGCTTCTTTCTCTTATGCAGCTACAAAGTAACTGGGAACATCTTTTCTGAAATATTTACTATGATTTTCACAGTTTTAGTAATAGTACTTTTAGGTGACGTTTGGGCTGATGGTTCTCTTCCCTGTTGACAAGAGTGGGAAACCATCAGAATGAATTATGCAGTCTGGATGACTTTTCACAGTTCTGATCTTAAAAGGAAAGAAGAAACAAAATTTGGACTTCAAGATTAGGAGCTTTGGATTTCAACCATTACAGAAATAAATACAATCTTCAATCAGGAAATCAGAATAAACTGCCAGTTAGCCTAGTTGGAAATGTTCCCTGAGGACATTGTGAAAACAAAAGATAAAAAAGTGGGTTGTAACAAAAATGGAAGCCAGAAGTTAGAAACCAACTGACTGATTACTTCTTTAAATGGGACAAAGTGAACTGTAGCCTCTTCTGGACTTAGAGACCCCTCTCCCCAAAAATTTACTACCACTCCAGTGGTGAAATTCAGCAGGTACTGACAGGTTCTGGAGAACCAGTAGTAGAAATTTTGAATAAGTCGGAGAACCAGCAAATACCGCCTCTGGCTGGCCCCAGAGCGGGGTGAGAATAGAGATTTTGCAATATCCCTCTCCTAGGAGGGAATGGTGATTTTGCAGTGTCCTTCCCCTGGATTGGGGAAGGAATGAGGATTTTGCAGTATCCTTCCCGTGGAGTGGGGAGGGAATGGGGATTTTTTGGTATCCTTCCCCTGGAGTGGGGAGGGAATGGGGATTTTGCAGCATCCTTCCCCTGGAGTGGGGAGGGAATGGAGATTTTTTGGTATCCTTCCCCTGGAGTGGGGAGGGAATGGAGATTTTTTGGTATCCTTCCCCTGGAGTGGGGAGGGAATGGAGATTTTGCAATATCCTTCCCCCAGGAGTGAGGTAGGAATGGAGATTTTGCAGCATTCTTCCCCTGCCATGCCCACCAAGCCACATAACCATTAGTAAAAAAAAAATTGAATTTCACCACTTCATCATTCATTTTTGTGACAAACACCTGACTCCTTGTTACCATCGGAATCGGGAAGATATTTGTAATGCATTCTAAAATGAATATATGATGATTTAGATTAGAAACATTTCTTATAATAAACGACATGTTAAAATTAGCGGAGTCCCTAATGTATCAACATTTCTGGGTTGTGAGCAATGAAATCCGTTTTTGTTTTTCTATGTGTAATGAATAAACAGAAATACAGTTTATTCTGAAAAGAAACCAGACAGTTCATTAACACAGTTGCCCTTAAGTGCTGTCTCTGCTAATGTTGACCCCAGAACACCCTCCCCCCTCATTCTTAGAGGCAATGAAGCGGATCAGAAGAGGACTGGAGCACCAAGAGTGGAGATCTCAGCCAGAAAACAAATGTGTTTGGATTAGAACTCATTGTTGTGAGATCGTGCAACAATATTCCATCTTCAACAATCCACAAAATTATCTTTGGTAGCTCGGTGGCGTTCAAAAGCGATCATGAGTCCCACAAATGCCATAGCAGTTATAATGCATTTGTAGTGCACTTGATAATCAAAGTTAATCTTCTCCACCATGATCAGAGGTGTAACTTATGTTGGTTTTGTGAAACCATTTTCAGTTTTTAATTCATTCATTCATTTATTCGACTTATTAACCGCCCCCTCTCCCCGAAGGGACTCGGAGCGGTGCACAGGAAAATATAAAAAATACAATACATCACAATAAATACATAAATACATTAAAACTATATTAATAGTGCCCGAGGATGTGTAAAAGAAGCTACTGAACCTGATCTTGTGGCCTCTTGACTGTATCCTTCTTGGTGTAAGCCCTGAAGCCATTTTGAGAGCATCTTTGGGGTTGTCTCAGCTAGGCCAATTGGAGCTGTGGGAACCTGAGGAGGGAGATAGAGATAGCTGGGGGGGGGATGTGTAGCCAAAATATCATTCTTTCCTGAGGGAGCCAAGGACGCTCTACCAGGTGTTGGAGAGACATGGACAAAATCCAGCCAGAGTTGGGACTGCAACCTGATTGCAGTCCATGTGATGGACGTGTGTCCTGGGGGCAGGATCTTTGGGTTTTGATTTGGGTGGGGAAAACCTGGGTCCTTCAGAGTTGGTTTTTTCACCAGCTGTGCCAATATGGCATTCCAAATAAATTTAGGCTTTGAGGAAACTCTAGGCCTCAGAGTCTAGTTTGCTTTGGGTCTGTTACTTGGAACCCTGATACTTGGCACAGAATATTCGCTGGACAGATCTGAATAAGGGACGGTCTATCTATCTTTTCAGAAAAAGACTGCATTAGGGACTTTATATATTTATTTATATTTATCCATTCCCCCCCCCTCTCTCTGTGTTTGTGTGTGTGTGTATGTGTGTGTGTGTGTACGCACACATACCTCCAAGTCTTTGTTGTCTCTTTGCAACTTCTAAAAATGGTCCAGGCAGTTTTCTTGGCAAGATTTTAGAAACGTTTTGCCATTGACGTCTTCTTAGGGCTTAGAAAGAATGACTGGCCCAAGGTCACCCAGATGGCTTTGGGCCAAAGGCCAGCCTAGAACTCATTGGCACTTAGTCCGGGGGTGAAATCCTCCCGGATTGGTCCAGTTTGGCCGAATCGGCAGGGATGATTGGCATCAGTTCTCCAAACCGGTGGCAAAAATCCTTGTTGGCCTCGCCCACACCCACTTGGTCACCCTATCGCCACTCACCTCTTCCAGCCGCTCGACCTGCCCACCCAATCCAAACATTTCTCCCTCCGTTCACAGCAGAGCTGCTTCAGCCTGTCCCTTTAAGTTAGACCCAGGGAGGGTGGGGGCCGGGGGGGATCATAAAGGGAGCAGCAGCCCTGCTGTGAATGGAGGGGGAAACGTTTGGATTGTCTCTGCCACAGAATTCAATGCAGTTAAATACAGCAGAGAGAATCCAAACATTTCTCCCTCCGTTCACAGCAGAGCTGCTGCAACCTGTCCCTTGAAGGTACCCCAGAGAGGGAGGGGGCTAGAGGGGACCATAAAGGGAACAGCAGCTCCACTGTGAATGGACTCATACACACAATTTTCCTACCCAGTTCTGTGGGCATTGCTTGGTGGTGGGGGGGCATGTGACTGAGTGGTGGTATCCATGTGTGACATTGAGTGGGCCACGCCCACTCAGTCACAGGACCCCAGCACCAAGCCACACCCACAGAACCCATAGTAAAACAAAATTGAATTTCACCACTGCCCTAGTCCATATCCTTAACCACTGCAGTAAGCGGCCGCTTGAGTAGGACTGATTGTTCAAAAATGACCCTTTCCTAAAAGGATAAAAGTGTTGTGCATGGCAGGAACCTTTCAGGTAGGCCCAAAACTCAGGATAGCTAAGGAGAAATGATTTCCCGTTTCCTGTGTTTTATTTATTTTTGGGTGGTTGTTGGTTCGTACGTCTGATTTCTGCTGTACCACCTCTTGTCAGAGTTACGATTTAATTGAATTTATTTGCTTATTGACATCACATCCATGTTCTGTTCCCAAGGGTGATCTTCTCATTTCATCTGCGTTGATCAATGTTAACATTTTTGTACCCTTCTTTGCAATTTCTTCCTTTTGTTCCTATGGTAACTTAACGTGTTTCCTTTTAATAGAGCTTACATTATAATCATTAGGGTCTTTAATTGTGATGCTGTTTTATTTTTGTTTTGTTTTTGGGGATTGTGTGTTTTTGCTGCCTTGTATCTGTGATTGTAAAATGCTTTATAATTCTGTCCCAAGGACATCTGCCCACATTTGGTGTTTGTTTCTGTTTCAGGTAAGGTTTGGAAATATTTCATTTGCTTTTTTTTTTTTTTAAGTGTGTATTGACAATGTGGAAGCGAAAATGTCTGCTGGTTGGGAATCAAGCAAACCTTTGATTGGAAACATAAATTTACCCGCTTGAAATGTTTCTAGTGTCTGGCATGGATCAATCCATCTTTCCCCAAAGGATAAAGAATGTATTTTACTGCTTCTGTTCTCTCTTTTTTATATTCTGGCTGATCCTTTGGAATCAAAATCTTTCTTCTGTGCCATTAAGTATGGATTTTGCCTCTTTGGAATTGAAAAAAAAAATATTTCAAGTGATATGAGATCTAGTTGACCCCCCCTCCCTCTCTTTTTCTGTCTGTCTGTCTCTCTCTCTACCTCTCTGTCTCTGTCTCTGTCTCTGTCTCTCTACCTCTCTTTATCTCTCTCTCCCTCTCTCTCTCTCTGTCTATATGTGTTTCTCTGTCTCTCTCTGTCTTTCTCTCTCTCTTTGTCTGTCTGTTTGTCTGTCTGTCTGTCTCTCTCTCTGTGTATCTCTCTCTCTCTGTGTCTCTGTCTTTCTCTGTCTCTCTCCATGTCTCTCTCTCTCTCTATGTCTCTGTCTCTCTTTCTGTCTGTCTCTGTCTCTCTGTCTCTCTGTGTATGTATCTCTGTCTCTGTCTTTTTGTCTTTCTCTGTGTGTGTCTCTCTCTCTGTTTCTCTCTCTCTACCTCTCTGTATCTCTCTCTTTTTCTTTCTGTCTGTCTCTCTCTCTGTATCTCACTCTCTCTCTCTGTCTTTATGTGTTTCTCTGTCTCTCTCTCTGTCTTTCTCTCTCTCTGTCTGTCTGTCTGTCTCTTAATCTCTCTGAGTGTATCTCTCTCTCTGTCCCTGTCTCTCTCTTTTTGTGTCTCTGTCTTTCTCTGTCTCCATGTCTATGTCTCTATGTCTCTGTCTCTCTCTCTCCCTGTCTCTCTGTGTATGTGTCTCTGTCTCTGTCTTTCTGTCTCTCTGTTTCTCTTCTCTCTGTGTGTCTCACTCTCTTTGTGTTTCCCTGCCTCTCTGTCTCTCTGTCTGTCTCTGTCTCTCTCTTTCTCTTGCTTCACAGTTTCTTTTTTATCCCATTTCTGTTGATCCTCACTCGCTACTTGGTAGTGAGGGTGTTAGTTTTGTTGCTGTTCTGCCCTAGTCTAGGATTGGCTTCTTTGGTTCTCCTGAGAAAGAAAAAGCCAGCAGCTAAATGGCGCAAATATGAGCATTCATGTTGGGAATTAGAAAACAAAAAAGCACCATTTATTTTTGTTTCTATGTGAATTTCAGCTGTTATGGTCACTACCACACAGATCCTCGCAGATGCTCAGATTTTAATATCACTTTTTAAATCATTAGTTCTCCTCTTACCCTATATGTGTGTAGACATGTAGGTCCCCAAAGATTTCACCATCTCTATAAAAATGCAAGACAGTAAATTATGTGTTATCAGGAGTATTCCCAAAGGGCTTTAATTCCCACCTCTCCAACTGCCGAGATGCTATTGCTTTCTTACCCCTGCCTGCCTGCCTGTCTTGCCAGCTATCTAGCTATTAGAATTAGAACAGCAGAGTTGGAAGGGACCTCAGAGGTCTTCTAATCCAACCCCCTGCTCAGACAGGAAACCCTATAGCATTATCCAACATCTTCTTAAAAACGTCCAGGGTTGGAGCATTCACAACTTCTGAAGCCAAGTTGTTCCACTGATTAATTGTTCTAACTATCAGGAAATTTCTCCTCAGTTCTAAGTTGCTTCTCTCCTTGATTAGTTTCGATCCATTGCTTGTTGTCCTGCCCTCAGGTGCTTTGGAGAACAGCTTGACTCCCTCTTCTTTGTGGCAGCCCCTGAGATATCGGAACATTGCTATCATGTCTCCCCTAGTCCTCCTTTTCATTAAAATCGTCTATCTAAAGTTTTGAAGTCCAAAGTTTATATTAAATTGTCGAGGTTTTCATGGGCTTGGTAATCTTTTATCCTTAAAAGAACTTTTAGAAAAGTGAGAAATCCATTATAAAATTCTAGGATGACAGATGGAATGGAGTTCTACTAAAACACTCACATTTGCGAACCGGTAGGGAAGGTAAGTGAATTCCACCACTGAATAGGGCCTTCTGATTGAACAGGGGATTAGACTAGAAGACCTCCGAGGTCCCTTCCAACTATACTATTCTGTTATTAAAATTTATCTTCACATCAGTTGGAATCCTCCACCCACAAGAATTATAATGCTATGCTAAACATTTTGGAATCTTGCATTCAGACATAATTGTAATGCTGTGGTGTGACAAATTAAAACCCCACTTAACATTTAGGCTAACTAAACAAGTCCGGATCCACCAAATAAAGACTGAAAAGTCCCTAAACCTAGAGATTTTTGTGTTAGCAGATGATACTACTCAATGCATCTGTTTTATTTCCTTGCATTTGTAACATCCGATTTTGTCCACCCATAGTTAATTAATTAAATAAGAAAGTGTTGCAGTTATTACTGTTTGTTGCACAGCAAGTCTGTCTTTCGTGCATTCTGTATTAATCAATATCCCTTAGGGGAGTTTTATTTATTGGCTTTATTTATATGTTCACCCAACTTGGAAACTTTGGTTGGTTTGGAGTTGGGTGTAAATGACAGGCAACCCAAAACTTAGAAGCTTTCCGAGTGACTTGGCTGAGTGTTCGCTCTCAGCTGAATTTATTTTGCTGAATTTTCCCTACCTTGAAGTTCTTGTATTGGGGAAAAAAAATTACAGAAGGCAATAGCTTAATAATAAATGTAGCATTTCTTTTAAAACTCCTAAATCTCAGACCGTGTTATGGCTTTCCCATTCTCTAAAGGCTGCATGAATAGCAGCATTGAAGTCAGTTGACTGAGTACAGGCAAATTTACTTCAGAGTAACCATGCATAGTAAATTATTTAAGTGAACAATATCTAGTGGACTTTAAGTGGAGAGACTGAAATGTAGTTGCTACTCACAGCTGGAAAATCTGAAATCTCAATAATTAATAAACACTCAAAGCTAAAATATTGGTTGATTGGCATTGCGTTTAGCCATTATAGCTGATGCTATATATTTATATAACTGTCTTAGATAAATATTCACCCAATAAATATGTGAATAAATTTTATATAGAAATGGGTTATGAAATATATTTTACATACATACATACATACAATTTTTTTGCTGATAAATAATTGAAGGGAGATTAGTATAGATCAATTTCAAGCTATTTAGCTCTCATCAGCTAGCCATACCCTTACTGGGATTCGAACTTGGGCTATTTTACATGTTAGGCAGTTATATTAACCTCTAAGCCACAAGCTGTCCTCTCTTATCAGCTGAGCCAGGGGAATGATTAGGTGGTTTGTTAAAGCACCTGGTATGCCCAAGTGTGTGTGTGTGTGTGTGTGTGTGTGTGTGTGTGTGTGTGTGTGTTTGTATTTCTAGAACTTCTTCCTAACTTGTATACAATCTCTTTTCTAAAATACATTTAGTTTCTTTATTTATTTAGAAAATTTATATTGCGGCACATGGGAATTCAAGATGGCTTAAAAGGATGTAAAACACAATATAAAAGAAATAAAAATAAAAATAACAGAAATAAAAATAATAAAATAATAACTTCCATACCAGTGACAACGCACGTTCGTACTAGCCATTTAATGGGCTCCATCCCGCTCTGGGTTCCCCAGGCCCAGAGACCGCATAACAGAACCATGTCTTCAGGGCCTTCTGAAAGAGTGTTAGAATGGGAGCCAGTCTAATCTCCAGGGAGGATGATGTTCCAGGGAGGCACCAGGGAGAAGGCCCTTCTTCTGGGCCCCGCCAGATGTATGTCCTTAAAGAATGGGACTTGCAACATTCCTTGACTCTCCACTCTAGTGGATCAGGTAGATTTGACCGGCAAGAGACAGTCACTCAGATATTCTGGTCCCAAGCCATGAAAGGCTTTAAAGGTGACAACCAGCACTTTGAATTGCACCCAGAAGCAAATCGGCAACCAATGCAGTTCCCATAAGAGAGGTGATACATATGCACACCGGGGTCTATAAAATAGAGTATATTTACACTCAGAGCAGAGGTGGTATTCAGCAGGTTCTGACCAGTTCTGAAGTACCGGTAGTGGAAATTTTGAATAGTTCGAAGAACTGGTAAATATCACCTCTGACTGGCCCTGACCCCATCTATTCTCTGCCTCACGAGTCCCAGCTGATCAGGAGAAAATGGGGATATTGCAGTAACCTTCCCCTGGAGTGAGGAGTGAATGGAGATTTTACAATATCCTTCTCCTGCCATGTCCAAACCACACCCACCAAGCCATGCCCACAGAGCCGATAGTAAAAAAAAATGGATTCCACCACTGGTCTGCACCAAACCATGCAGTCTTCTGTATTTTGCACCAACTGGAGCTTCCGGGTGCTTTTTAGGGGCGGCCCCCATGTAGAGCACATTGCAAAAGTCAAGATGGGGGCATCAAATTATATTACAAGAGACTGGAACATATGTTTCTAAATGTATGCAGTGTTTGGTCCCTAAATAATGAACATTTTCCAGTACCTTTAGATTCAGAAGCAGGCAGTCAACACTTAGGCTTTTGGAAATAGTAGTTTCTGACTTTACCCGTTCTGTATTTTGAGACCTTAACGCACGTTGGCCTCCCATGTTTCATCGGGGAAAAAAACCCAAATTGGTTCCATGGTACATAAAGGTTTTATGCAATATTCCGTAGAGAACATTAAATAGAAATCACAAAGGGTTGACCGGGCATTTGCACCCATATCTTATGTCAAACGGGGGATCAGCAGAAATTCTCCCAGCTCTTGCCTCTTGCTGTGACCCTGCTTACCATTAAAGCAGGTGATTTGACGAAACGTAAATCAGCATCGAATGCCCTGCGTGAGGCAGCCGAGTGATTCGAAGGGAATTATCAAAATGGCAAAACTCACTCGGCGCTCGGGGCAAATGTAAGCTGACAGTATTTATACATCAAAACTTCACTCAGTGTAAGATTGATTTTGCTTTGTTTTGTTTATTTTTTTCATTCCCCGTAGCAAGCTCGGTTTGTCCTGCAAAATGTTCCCTGCGTCATTAGCCTCCCAAGGAATGCATTTTAGTATAGAGATTTTGCTCGAGCTTGCAAAGATGACAATCCATCCGAAAAATATTGGGTCTCTCTCTCTCTCTCTCTCCTTTTCTTTAAAGCACAGTCATGGAGGAAAAACCTCTGTCTGCACAGGTGTCCCCTTTCTTACAACCATTCATTTAGTGGCCATTCAACGGCACTGAAAAAATGGACATTTTTTGTACTTATGATCATTGCAGCATCCCAATGATCAAAATTCAGGCACTTGGCAACCGGCTCATATTTATGACGGGTGGAGTGTCCTTGGGTTATGTGATCACCTCTTGTGACCTTCGGACAAGCAAAGTCAATGGGGAAGACAGAGTTCCCTAACCTTTGTGTTTTTGGGTCTGTGACAATTCACCACGGTTAACTCGTTGCTGTTCTGACCCAGGTCCCCAAATAGGACAAACCCTCTGTATTTAAATCAATGATTCCTTTATTAGGAGCGCCAGCAGCCCTGGCAAAGAACTCCCTTTCTCACAGCAGGTTAACATGTCTGTCTAGCAGGGAGATGAATAGTTGTCTGCCACATCTATTCATCTCTGCCCCCTCTGCCTTTTATCCCCAGAGCAAGGGTGGGGCTTCGCTAGCAGCGGTGGCTCTTCCATCCCAAGGATCGGCCCATAGATTTCCACTGCTCTCCTCTCCTCTGCCTTTTGCACATCCACACATCAGGCGCTGGACCCAGCTGTTCCTCCTCTTCCTCATTAGCCACCTCCAGACCAGGGGGATGTCGACTCTCCATCTGAGGGCTGATGGATGGCCCAGGCTCCGCCTCTCCCTCTCCCCCCTTCCCACCCCCTCTCTCTGATAGCTGCATTTCCTCTTCTGCCTCGGAGCTCTCAAGGTTGTGTTGATGCTGACCCTGAATTCCCATGCCTCTGCCTCCTCTTCCTCCTCCTCCTCCTCCTCCTCCTCCTCCTCTTCCTCCTCCTCTGATTTGGCTGATGGAGGGCCCAGAGGCTGACAGGCCACACCAGCTGCAGGACAACTTCTCACGACCATCTTGCCACAAGAAAACTCAATGCAGAACAAGAGTTACAGGAATGCCAAAGAAATGATGGAATAGAATCACTAAAGAAAGGATGCAAATGGAGGGGACCAGAACGAAATGTGAATGGCAAAAAATAAAATAGGTTTTATTGATTTAAAATAATTAGAGCAAACGATCCTGCTACAAGTTGTCCCATGGCGCGTTTGCCATGGCAAGTTGGCTGTGGCAAGTTATCCCTGTCCCACCTTATTAACTGCAGTGATTTGCTTAACAAGAAACGATGCAAAATGGGGCAAAACTCCCTTACCCCAATGCATCGCTTGGTGACAGAAATGTTGGACTCAATGGTGGTTGTAAGTCAAGGACAACCTACGTAGAATATTTTGGTTGTTATCAGAAGTAAGGCCACCAAGGAAGAATGCAATTAAATTTGAAATAGATGTAGCATGCAAGAGATATTTTTCCCAGAGTATTTGGATTAAAGTAACACCAGCTCAGTTAGAGGTCAGAAACGAACTTTTAGGTAAAAATGTAGCATGTCTTCCTTTCACAATTGTGGCTTCAAAACATGTCAAAATAAGCCTCGGCAGGGGAATTTGAAAGAAATGTCAGTTTTTGTTCCTTATGTAAATGGAATGGGGTGTTTTACAGCAGGTTTAAGGTTTTTATAACGCTGAAGTTGTTAACAGCCAGCTGGTTTGTATCTGTTTTTTATGGTTATTCCTGTCATAGGCAGCCTCCACAATTTTTAATTATATTTTCAGTATGTCTTTTCCCTCCTCTTGAATCTCACACTCACCCTTTTATTTAGATTTTTTTTTTTTTGCCCCATGGGAAAAGAGATTGAGTCTTTAGCAACGTGATTGTACGCTTACTTGTTACTTGGACCTCAAAATTAGGGGTTCAATATTGGGATAGAGAAACTGACATCTGGGCTCTTCGCTGAATAGTCTTGGGAAGCTCTAGTTTAGTACCGATAAATGATCGTCACCCTATTGCTGAAAAAAGAAGAAGCCAATTTTCAAATTTTATTGAGTCTGTCATGGAAATTAAGTTTTGCTACTCAGTTCAGGCTGTTAGTTCTGTTCAAGTTCTGTTTCAGGAGAATTTGATTACACGGCAACTTTTCATATATCTCCAGCACATTATTTATAATGCAATTAATATCATAAGGTTCTAGAATAATCAGGAAGTTGTTGATTTGTGGCAAAGTTTACAACATCATCTTAATCCACTTTGGCCCAGGTGTAAATAAAAGCATGGAAATTGCAGCTTTTGCTTTGTTGCTAACTAAACTCTAATAATTAGTTTGGGTTATATAAAAAGAAATGAGTAAAGTAATAGCTAGCAGCCAGCACGGGTTTGTTAGAAACAGATCATGCCAAGCCAATCTTATTTCATTCTTCAACATAATGACTAAATTAGTAGACCAGTAAAATATTGTGGACATAATTTACTTAGACTTCAGCAAGGCATTTGACAAAGTAGACCGCAACCTACTTCTTCGTAAGCTAGAAAAAAGTGGGATAGACAGCTTCACCACTAGATGGATTTGCAACTGGCTGACAAATCATAGTCAACAAGTAGTCCTTAATGGGTCTAAGTCTACATGGAGAGAAGTAAGCAGTGGGGTACCACATGGTTCCATCTTAGGCCCAGTACTCTTCACTATCTTCATAAATGACTTAGATGAGGGAATAGAAAGGGAACTTATCAAATTTGCAGATGATACTAAGTTGGCAGGAATAGCTAACACCCTAGAACAGGGGTCTCCAACCTTTGCAACTTTAAGTCTGAAGGACTTCAGCTCCCAGAATTCTCCAGCCAGCAAAGCTGGCTGGAGAATTCTGGGAGCTGAAGTCCTTCAGACTTAAAGTTGCAAAGGTTGGAGACCCCTGCCCTAGAAGATAGGCTTAAGATCCAGAACGATCTTGACAGACTTGAACATTGGGTCCTATCTAACAAAATAAAATTCAATGTAGAGAAAAGGACAAGAGCTTAACCTCACTCCCGGCAGCTCTTGGGTCTCAAACGTGGACTTGTTAACCTGCCTAGCATTCCAGCCACTTAAGCCACCGTGTTTCTTACTCAGAAATGGACCCTTTGAAATGGCACCTTGGCAACTGAACTGATACTTCTCTAAGTATCATATGAATTTGTTAATGGAAGATCCTCACGTAATATGACGCCTCTTTATTTCAGTTTTTGTTAATCCATAGGTCCCAAATTGCTCTTTCGGGAGACAACATTCTGTGGAAACACAGGAGTATTGTGCTTTTCCGAAAGTTCTGTAAAATTGGATCTTAGTAAATGAGTTCCATTGATTAGTTCCAACAGATCCTGTAAAGAAAAGACACATGGCAACCATAGCCACCATTGAACATGATGAAATATCTATGGAGTTAAAGCACACTTAGTCAATGGTCTCCTCTCGTGTCCTTTGAAAATGACATTTCCACAGAGCACAAAACAGACAATATTTGTTTCAGCCATATCGTCAAAGCATTGATTTGTGTAACACAATTTCATTACTTGAACGGTCTAAAATCAATATAGGTATTATCAGCCTTAATATCTACAGACATTATGTCTCCAAAGGCTACTTGTAGTGCGCTGTATTGTAATATATGTTGTTTACTGAAAAAGGTTAAGAAGTCTTTGTTTCTACTTATTTATGTTTAAATGTTTGACCGAATGTGGCTAAAGTCTAAACAGTTCCATGTTTGCTCTGCTTGACATGATAATATTCGATCTATTGACTTGGAGGGAATTGCAGAGAAATTGTGCTTTGACTACTTCTGAAAGAATTCTGAGATTTGAAAACTTGAGGTCAATTGTCCGAAAAGTGCTTTTTCTTACTTTTTTTTTTGCCATGTGTGTGAGCAAAGCACATACACAGAAGGCGCACACGCTCACATTTTCAGTGTGCGGTGAACCAGTGGTAAAATTATATGAAACCCTCCTCTGCTTGTGGCACAAATAGGCTCAAAGTATTTGATGTAGATTCCACGATGTAGATTCCACGATGTAGAAAAGACGTGGAGACTCTGGAAAGAGTGCAGAGAAGAGCAACCAAGATGATTAGGGGACTGGAGACTAAAACATATGAAGAACGGTTGCAGGAGCTGGGTATGTCTAGTTTGATGAAGAGAAGGACCAGGGGAGACATGATAGCAGTGTTCCGATATCTCAGAGGGTGCCACAAAGAAGAGGGAGTCAAACTATTCTCCAAGGCACCTGAGGGCAGGACAAGAAGCAATGGGTGGAAACTAATCAAGGAGAGAAGCAACTTAGAACTAAGGAGAAATTTCCTGACAGTCAGAACAATTAACCTCTGGAACAGCTTGCCTCCAGAAGTTGTGAATGCCCCAACCCTGGAAGTCTTTGGGAAGATGTTAGATAGCCATTTGTCTGAAATGGTATAAGGTTCCTACCCACGCAGGGGGTTGGACTAGAAGACCTACAAGGTCCCTTCCAACTCTGCTATTGTATTATTGTATTATTGTATTATTGTATTATTATCATGCCTTATGCAAAGATTTACCTTTCATGAGAAGTGAAAGATTTACCTTTCATTCCTCAGCTTCATAAAGCTGAGAAAGATGGAAAGAAAGATAAGAAGGGAAAAAAACCCCACATGGATGGATTCCTTTTAAAGAGACAATTGCTACATTATCAGTAGGTCTAACTCAGGAACTGATCATCCTAGAGAAGACTCATCTTTTTTAGTAGCTAAGAGTCAACTCTGAGTTTATGACATGTATCAGAAAGCAGAAATGACAAAATTAGATGAAAGATAGGGATTTATCAATATTCCAGTTGTATATAAACAATTGTCTTGTAGCTTTCTAGTCTGACATTTGTTCCAACACACAAACACACACACACACACACACACACACACACACTCTCCAATGGACACTTTAATTCAGTGTGTTTATCATGTTTCAGCTTCTTGCTCCCAATTATGAGTTGTTAATACTGCAGGGAACAAATTGCATAATTAATGCACAGCAGGCAAAAAAAGGCAGCAGAAAAACAAAACATATTGTTTATTCATACACAGATAAGTTTGGGCTGTTCTTTAATTACTTCTTCTTTAGTTACATAGTAAGTTTGATGAGAAAATAAGGAAAGCTTTGTGACAGGTGAAATGCTTACATCTTCCAGGATTCTGTCAAAATTCCAGAAACCAGAAAGCCAACTGAAAGTGGCATATCCAAATGTTTGGTTTAGAGGCAAGCTGCCAAAATAATTGTTTGCTTTTGAAGTCAAGAAGGGAAATGTTCTTGGAAACAGTGAAGGTACTGAATTAAGACCAGAGATTTCCAGGTTGAAGTCCACTTCCTCTTTAGTGAAATCTACTTCCCATTGTGCGTCTGCTTACTGCCCAAGCTCATTACCTCTATTCTGTTCATTTATTAAGAATTGTGTCATCTACGTTCAGTGAGAAATGCTGTCTAGACCCATGGATCAGCAGAAGGGACTGTAAATAAAGTGCTTTGCATATATTTGGAAGTGGTCCTTTAGAACAGGGGTCCCCAACCTTTGCAACTTTAAGTCTGAAGGACTTCAGCTCCCAGACTTCTCCAGCCAGACTTAAAGTTGCAAAGGTTGGGGACCCCTGCTTTAGAAGAAGCAGGAACACAGAACTCTTCTGTGACTCATGAAAGCAGCTGAATCTCTTTGCAAAAATTACACAACTGCAGAAATTCAGCCCACCTTCTGGAGGCAGCAAGGAAGTGCTAGGGGAGAACAGGTGAGCTGGGAACAAGAGTAGTCTTCTTCTTCTTCTTCTTCTTCTTCTTCTTCTTCTTCTTCTTCTTCTTCTTCTTCTTCTTCTTCTTCTTCTTCTTCTTCTTCTTCTTCTTCTTCTTCCTCTTCCACTTCCTCTTCCTCTTCCTCTTCCTCTTCCTCTTCCTCTTCCTCTTCTTCTTCTTCTTCTTCTTCTTCTTCTTCTTCTTCTTCTTCTTCTTCTTCTTCTTCTTCTCCTCCTCCTCCTCCTCCTCCTCCTCCTCCTCCTCCTCCTCCTCCTCCTTCTTCTTCTATTCCTCCTCCTCCTCCTCCTCCCCCCCTCCTCCTCCTCCTTCCACACAGACACCATGGCAACATACAGGAGTTAACATAGTTATAGGGAAAGATGTCTGATGCCACAATTCCTACCATATTATCAAGCAACCTTCCCAGTTCACCTGGGTCTTTAAGCACAGGAAGGAAATTGCAATGTGGAAACTTGGAAAATAGGGTAGGGTTTCAGTCATTGTGTTCACAATGTTCACAATGCAAACTGCATTTCTGTTCTAATTAGAATTTGTTTTATGCATTGTTTTAAGGGTGCTGTGAGTTTGATCCTAGGTAGAGGCAGATATTTCTCTCTCTGGGCACAATGAGAATATATCTGCTGAACAAGGCTTCACATTGGCGACAGGAAGGGCATCTGGCCAGTCAACACTCAGCTCCATTCAGTTGCCCAAACTCCATCCTGCAAGAGATTATGGGGTCATTAAAAGAAGATGATGATTGTTTTAAGACGAGTGACATCAAGGGTTGAATCTACCAGGCTGGGTGAAAAAGAGAGATTTTCTCTCCTCGTTCTATGGCAGAGGAAGGACAACTCTGTGAGACAGGGGGAAGCTTTGCTTTGTAATAACAAGGGCATCATGATTTTATGGATGCTCTAAATGCAAATAGCAACGCTCTATGCTTGAGTGGGCTTCAATTTCCTCTGGAGTAGCTTCAGAGTGTCTTGAAGCTGCAGCCTTCTGCCACGGAGAAGGAAAGAGGGAAGTAGCTTTCTCCAATTTGGGCTCCTTCCAGATGTGAGGATTTCAATTCCAAGAATCATTTAGCAAGATAGAGCTGGCCACTGGATAATTCCGGTGGTGGCAGGTTAGGAAAGCTGAGATAGAGTTGCAGGTAAGGACACAAAGGCTGAAGGGTATCCACCTTAAGTCATACAATAGAAATATTATTTCTTTTTCTTTTGTAGCACTGTCACTGTGTGTATATAGTGCACATAGGGCCCAGTACTAAAAAGTATAAAGGAAGCATCGGAATTGCCTCCATAAATTAAAACACAGCTGTAAAATTCACGCTATATATTGGGTGAATTTATCTACTCAATAATATTATTACAATGACAATAAAGATTATTATTATAATAAAACAGTAAAACATCTGATACAAAAAAACATTAAAATACATTAAAACTAATTAAATTTAAGGGCCCCTCTAAAAACCAGATAACCATATAAAAACAGTTAATAAAATCAACTAAAATCAATTAAAAAATTACAATCGATTAAAAGAAAACTACACCAGGCTGGCCGCATGAAATAGGTGCGTTTGGGACACCACAGGAGGCCTGCCAAAGTTTGAAGAAACATTATGATTTAAATCTTGAGTTGAGTCTTGAGGGCCCCTGCCATGGTCCATGCCCACAAGATATATTTAAAGAGGGTCCATGGCAAAGAAAAGGTTGAGAACCACTAGCCCCAAAGGAAAAACTTCAGAATCTTCCGGACTTCCTGAAAAGAGGACCGTGCCTTCCCGCTATGGGGGCCACCACAGTGAAGAACTGCTACTTAGTCCATGTTGTCCTCACGTCTTGCCAAGGTGGGACCATGAACACACCCTCCCTAAAAGGTAAATATTAAGGTTTCCCTCATGTGCTAGTCATGTGCTAGTCATTCCTGACTCTGGGCACCAGTGCTCATCTCCATTTTAAAGCCGAAGAACCAGCGCTGTCCGAAGATGTCTCCATGGTCATGTGGCCGGCATGATGAAACATCAAAGGACCGCCTCCTGCCCCATACATCCCTTCGTCCGATCCGCTCCCACAGAGAGGGCCTTCTCAGGGTGCTGTCGGCCGGGCAATGCCGGTTGGCGACACCCAGGGGAAGGGCCTTCTCTGTGGCGGGCCCCACCCTTTGGAACGACCTACCCCCGGAACTACGAACTATCTCTGATAGTTAACTACCTCTTCTGCCAATGTCTAAAGACACACCTTTTCCATCCAGCCGGCCTAGCGTAACCTCTGTTGGGACTATTTTTAGATAGTTTTAATTTGGGAATTTTAAATTGATTTTAGCACAAGGGGGAATTTAATAACTTTTTAAATTTTAAATTTTGTTTATACTTGTATGTTTTAATTTCCTGTGCGCCGCCCTGGGTCCTTTTTGGAGAAGGGCGGGGTATAAATGCAAATAAAACAAAACAAAAACAAAACAAAGGTACATGGAACGCTGTTACCTTCCCACCAAAGGTGGTCCTATTTTTCTACTTGCATTTTTATGTGCTTTCGAACTGCTAGGTTGGCAGAAGCTGGGACAAGTAACAGGGGCTCACCCCATTATGTGGCGCTAGGGATTCGAACCACCAAACTGCCAACGTTTCTGATTGACAAGCTCAGTGTCTTAGCCACTGAGCCACCTTGTCTCTCTAAAAAAAACCCTCTCTAAAAGTACACAAATGAAAAACAAACCCACATTAGTTGAGACACTCCTTTATGTATCTCTGTGCTGTGCCACAAAGGGGTTGCAATGAAACAACCTCTTCTGTGAACCCCAAACAGCCTGGTGATAAATGGACTTTATCCTTAGCACAAACTGAGATTTCTCTGCTGACCTTCAGGCCACTCTGTGGTGGTCCACTTTCTGAGGAAACCCAACAAAAACCCACTACAGTAAGTGTGTGGCAAAAAAGGGGGGCAAGGATCACCCACTTTCAAATAATCAGAAAAGGCAAAAAAAGAACCCTTTTGTTTATTGGTGAAGCATTGGTCATTTATTTAAAGAGGCATCCAACTGAATTAAATAAGGATAAGTTTCAAAGGAATGCACATTTTTGGAGAGATTTTGGATATCTGGTGCTTCCTGTTTTTTTTTTCCCAAGGCAAAAAAAAATATGTTTGTTGTCTGTGAAGAATTTCCTTTTTAAGTCTTCTTTCCATGTCAGTTGATCAGTGTTGACATACAATTTAAAATAGATCAGGAAACAAAATTCCATATTTACAGCTTTTCTGCTCCTCGTCTCTTTTAAAGTATGCATTTTTGCTTAATATAAAGAACGCTTTGTCTTCTAAACTTTGTGGGGATGGTGGGATTTGAATTTTTTTTTTTAAATCTGCTTTAAAAGTCACACGTGGTTGTAATTTAAGATATGTTTTTTAACCTCTTTGTCCCGACCAGTTGAAAGAAACCTTCAGTGAAAGTTTATTAACTAAACTAGACCGAGGCCTGAGGCCATAACGATTCATTTATTATCAATTTCTTGACTGTTTTTCCTCTCCTGTTTTTGGGTTAAACTCCCAGTGTAAGATAATACCTCACAAAATTAAACCTTTGACCTTCTCTAGAGTTAAGTCGCCTTTGATTAGATAAAGTAACAATTTATAGCCCACCTTGTGGATCCGCTGAAATGAATAATGCAGCAGCTTGAAAAATGATGAAGAAAGAACCTATTGCTTGAGAAGACAGGACTGTTAATTGAATTGTTTTGATTTGGTAGGCACATCTGTAAGACCTCAGAAAATGCATTCCCTTGTTCGTTCTATATCACATCACTGCATTTTGAGAGCACTTCCCCATTCCATTTAATTTTGGGTAGCATCTCATGACTGCCCATGGCAATGTTACCCAAAAGTAAATTCTAACCGATTTTAGTGAAATTTACTTTTATTTATGCAATGTCTAGCATGAATAATGTTGTTCTGACCCAGGCTTCCTTAGAAAGCAAGAAGCAAAAGTTTTGGTCCCGACAAAACCTCTTTTGTATTTATTGGCTCTATCTGCATATGTAAAAATGATATCAAGTATTGACTTGAGTGATCAACGCTCTAAGACAGGACAGCCAAAGGGTGTCACCAGGTTGGGTCCAGATTTATTCAGGTTTTAGATAGATAGAGTGAAAAGAAAATGGTACCAGTTGACCATAAGAAGTTTTAAATCTCGTGGATTTTCATGGGATGCCCTTAGGTTGACCACCTAACTTGATGTTTTGCATTTTTTCTCCTTTCCACTATGACAACCCTGATTCTTGTGGTATTCCCCACCAAAGAAAGGAAGGGGAAAAACATAAAGAAATGAGCAGAGTATTATCACACATTTGTAAAAATTATAGTGCATTGAGCAAAGAGCAAATAGATTTAGCAGCTGTTTAAAACCTAGTTCGTATCTTGTTCTCTTGATAGAATCAAATGAAACATGCCATGCTTATCTAAGAGTAAATAGACCAGGTGGCCTTTTTTAGCCCTGAGTTGACTGAGTTGACTCAATGGACAATAACCATACTAAGGTGGCCGTGAATTTAAGGAGGTCCTTGACACACAAGCAGAAACCAATACTCGATGTTCAAGTTAGAGTTGTGAACACCAGCTGAAATAAGACCTGCCTATTCTCAACTCAAAACATTTGTAAGAATGTAAAGGCATATCTCTGTAGGCCTATTCATATTGTTCAGAAGATTAAATTAGTTCATAATAATTGAATGTATAGTTACTAATTAAAACCAATCATTGCAGAATAAAGAACCCATTTACAAAATGTAAGCTAGAAATCTACAAATTATCTATCTATCTATCTATCTATCTATCTATCTATCTATCTATCTATCTATCTATCTATCTATCTATCTATCTATCTATCTATCTATCTATCTATCTATCTATCTATCTACCTACCTACCTACCTACCTACCTACCTACCTACCTACCTACCTACCTCTAAGAGCAGATAAATTACTTGACATCAAACTTGTTCCCAAAGGAAGACTTGCAATGCAAGCTAAATAATAATTGGGGAGGGTTTGTACATAAATAGAAATGTTTTTCAAGAGAGTTTTATTTTGCATCAAACATTTATTATGAAATAAAATTAACTATTTCTTTTTAAATTGTATACATTTTAATGTTGGCAGTGAATCTTTTGAAAGAGACAATTTAAAAAATGCCTTTGTTGTGTTAGGTGAAGGAGACGTTTGGTAGAGTATGTATGTGTGTGTGTGTGTGTTTGGTTGTCAGTGAGTGTCTGGGTGAAGTTGTGACCTAAAAGATTCTTGAACGGAGTTATAATTCAAGTTCACTTCTGCTCTTAAGAGACTCCTTCAAAAGACTTTTCTGTATGAGTCATTGGAAGGGAAGGTTCCTTCAGAACCACAATTATTGAGCAAGATTTTGCTTTTTGATGTTTTTTTTCCTTTGTGAATAGAATTATGGGACAAGATTAATTGCACACAGTAAGAGCTTTACATGAAGAGCTTGTGTGTGATAACATTAAACTTCTAAGTCTGTCACATGGGGGGAAAGCTGTTAGGTTTAATGAATAAATGTAATGCCTAAAATGCCTCGGTTAATTTTTTTTTAAATTCCTTTGCTAGCTATCTTTATTGAAGAAAACACACACACACAATATTTTATATTTTATCTGTTGGTTGGGGTAGTAGCAATTTGGTATTCCTTCGCCTTCCTAATCTTCTGGTTCCCCCGAAGTAAACAATAGATTTCATAAATTAAAAATTATGTGCTCCAGAACATGCATCTAAAGATTAAAGCAAAAAAAAAAAAAAAACCCACCAAAAAACAACAACAAGGCTGTAAACATTTATGACTGAGACAAACTAGATTGTTCAAACATTGCCATGATGCGTCCTGGATAGCAATATGGCAGCGATATCAGTTAGAATGCAAACAAGGCTTTTAAATGATGCCGCCTTTCCATTTCAGCTGGAGAATCAACTCTGTACCATCTGCCTATCAGATGGTTAGGAGGCAGAGCTGCGTATTAATGCCACATGCTGCCTTCTCCTTCTAATGGGTAGATTCATATTGCTAATGGCGTTGTCGATGAAATTTGTGTGACGCTGGAGTGATGAGATATTTATAAAGTGGCTTGTCTCGCTGAATAATCAGCAGGAAAAATGCTAGACATAAACAGATTATCAATTTCGGGATATTAATGATAACTGCGTGCCTTTCTTCACCGTTGTTTACATCCTTCTATCGCCGTGTCGCTTCTCGCACAAAATACCACTCGAACTTATTGTGTGTTTTCTTTAAAGGGGGGAATTTCAAATTCCCTTTGCAAAGAACTATTTTTTGTCAAATTCTGAATGCAATATGCTAGGTCCCAAGATGAAATTCATTCATTTATTCAATTTGTCTCCTTTATTACATTTTTTTTTAGAAATACCTCAGGGTGGTGAACACATTCAACACACTTTTCCTCCGATTTTCCCCACAACAACAATCCTAAGTAAATAGCGAGATTTAAACCTAGGGGGGAAATGAGCAGCGTGGTGGTTTAGTGGTGAAGACACTGGCCTCCCACTCGGAAGGTTGAGAGTTCAATCCTAGGTAGAGGCAGATGTTTCTCTATTATGGCGCAAGGAGAAAATATCTGCTGTGAACTCCACATAGGCACCAGGAAGGGCAGCCGAGCGGTAAATACTCAGCTCCAATCAGTTGCCCTAACCTTACCCGAATAAAAGGTCATAAAAAGAGAGATATAGGGGAAAATAGCTAGGATAATGAGATTGCCTTCCTTTCCCCCTTTCTTTCCTGAAAAGATGGCATAAATATTTCATCTCATCTACTTCTTGATAGGCTATTCTACACTAGTGCCATACAGTATCTCTAGTTTCTGAAATTTTGCAAATTACTGTTTTCCGTTATGACATCATCATAGCCTCTATTGTCCTGGTCTATTTTTAGAGGTAGGCTGACTGTCTGGACATTGTAATTCTCATACCTCAGAACAGAATCTTAATCTAAGTTCAGTCTTCATATTGACATATCAGATCTCAAAGAAGGATAGAATTCTGGGTTGGCCTAATAATTCATTCTACCTGGTTGCAATTCATAAGACACCGCTTAGACCTCTCTCAGTGCTCAGGCCTGACCTACATTTTAGGACCTTCCAGTAAGGGTTTGTTGCAGGGGTGGGTTTCAATTTTTTTTTTACTACCGGTTCTGTGGGCGTGGCTAGATGGGGGCATGTGACTGAGTGGGTGTGGCCAACTTGACACCACTCATGCACACTCAGTCCCATGACCCCATCACCAAGCCATGCCCACCGAAATGGTGGAGAAGTTTTGACCAGGAAGGGTGGACGACTGCAGCCTCACCAGAGCTAAGGGAGTGCCTGCAAACTACCCAGTAAGAAAAAAACAAGTTAATCCAGGTAACTACATCCATGAGTAATGCGGAATTCAATCCCTCATTTCCCAGAATGTTCAGTTTTTCTGAATTTATTTTTTGGTGGGGGGTAGGTAATGACGGTTCTGCTTATTTTTTTAAAAAAAATATGGCAAAGTTCGCATTGCATGTGAATTCTAATGTATTTCAATGTTCCTGATTTCCAGGAACTGGAGAAAAAGGGTAATCTCCTTTCAGATGGCATACCTTAAGGTTGGAGTAAGAGAGAAGGGAAAAGGACAGGAAAGAGTGTAAGGAAATGGACTATCTTATACATCAGGGGTCTCCAACCTTTGCAACTTTAAGTCTGAAGGACTTCAGCTCCCAGAATTCTCCAGCCAGCTTTGCTGGCTGGAGAAGTCTGGGAGCTGAAGTCCTTCAGACTTAAAGTTGCAAAGGTTGGGGACCCCTGTTATACATGACATAGTTTACAACAAACAAATGAATTATTTCTTTCATTTCCTGGTCCAGTCTAGGACAGGGGTGTCAAAGTTGATTTTATTGAGGGCCACGTCAGAGTTGTGTTTGACCTTTGGGAGTTAGGTGGCCATGGCCAGTTCAATGTCACTTGTGTGATCAAATGCAACTTTTGCTAGTAGCTTATTTTGTTAGCACTCTGCAGTGCGGCCCTCCTAGGCTCTGTTTTTGGTGGGGACAGCCTCCTGCATCCCTCTGCTGGTGAAAACAGAGCTCAGGAGGGTCACACGGGCCCGATCTAAGAACCCCTTGGGCTTCATCCAGCCCATGGGTCTTCAATTTGATACCAAGTCTAGGAGATATATCTTCTTTTAAATGTGGAGCTCAGAACAAATGGTGTCTACCATTTGTCAGGTAAAATCACACGGGGTCAAATCTAGATTTAATTCTTGAGAACATCTCTCGAAATCAGTGAAATTAGAGATAGCTAATTTACTTTATCCTATCTAAAAATGACCATCTCCATGATTTCAACGGGTAGATTCTAAGTAGGGCTAAACAGGAGTGACTAAAAACACAAGGAGGCCATTTTACACATTTTATTTGGCCATGAAAGCCTTGAAAAGTTTGCTGTCATTTCCAGAGGATGGTTTTCTTCCCCCCTCCATCCTTTTCTGCCAACGCGTTTGTTCCTTGAGAACTTGATCACGATTTCCTGGAAAGAGGGTGATGTCAAAGGGAGAGCAGATAGAAGTTGTGATTTCACGGTTGTTATTCCCCTTTCGTTGTAGGTCTGACAGCTGCGGCTGCTGCTGCGGCCGCGGCCACCAATGCGGCCATCGCGGAAGCAATGAAGGTGAAAAAAATTAAATTAGAAGCAATGTCAAATTATCATCCCAATAATAACCAGCACGCAGCAGAGTCTGAAAACGGGGACCTAAATTCTGCTGTGGGTAAGTTTTTGATCTCAAAGACACAATTAATTTTGTTTCTACCTGGAAACCGCTTATGGACTTTGTTCTTGAGATGGAAAAAAAAAATGAAACTAATTTTGGGTTCTGTCAATTAGACAGGTTCATTGTAAAAAGCAAAAGGTTGAGGTTTTATGCTATTAACTTCTTCTACTGCACCCAAAGGAGTAGGAAATCAATGGTTTTCTTTTCCTTTCCTCCTTTACTTTTCTCTCTTCCCCTTTCCCTCCCTTATTTTCCCTTATTTTCTTTGTACGTCTCTATTTAATATTTTGATCGACTTATAAAACTTTTGAAAACAGAAATTTCTGATCGGAAAGAGAATTGTTACAAAGATCCCTGCTTTTAAAAAGGCAGGAGAAATTACAGCTTAATTTCTTCTTCTTTGTTTTCTTTTCAGCCTGTTTTTTTTTAAATAAAACACACTTATTTTTTTCAAGTATTTTTTTTCCCTTCACATTAACACACTCAAAATATACTATCTGAAAATGCACCATTCAGTAAAGCTGTCAAAACATCCACCCATCCTATGGAAATAATCAACAGCTTACTTATTTCCAGGGTAACATTTTTAAAACAAAAATGTGGGATTCATCATTCCTGTTAACAAATTGAGTTAAAGTTAAAATATAGAATTCGGATTCTGTTTGTAGAAGACAAAATCCTGCCTGTTTAAATCCCAGGTCAGCTGAACAAGTCCTGCCTATCGTAAACGCTCCAGGTTGACTGAACAAAATTGAATTAGTGGCTATTTTGATCATTATGGGCGCCTAAAATTATGTGGTGGTTTTTCCCCCTCTCCTTGTTTCATATTTGGAACTTTTGACAACACTTTCGGTCTCCTAAATTCACAAGATGTGGCTTCTCCATGCAGTCAATTTCCTTTTCTTAAATATTCCTTTAATGGCCACTGGCTTTATTTCTTTCTAATGGCTGCTTTCTGCTCTCTGAGGTAAATTAGTGAGTGAACTGAAAGCTGAATTTGAATCCTGTTAACTGCTGTTCAAGGCAGAGGTTGCATAGACGTAAACCAGACATGACAATCTAATATATACTTTTTCTATTCTGCAAATTTTTGAGGTTATTCTTAAGGGTGACAGCTTGACAACTTTTTTGTTCTGGATCTCCCTGTACATATTTATTATTTAACTCCTACCCAGGAACAAAAGGAGCGCATATGCCCATGTCAGCAGATTTCAAGCAATTTTTTCCCTCTTTGCTGTTAATATTTCAGCCATAGAAAATGCTACAGGTCGGCTGAACAAAATTGCCATAACATACCTAGCCTCAGGGATGGGTGAAGGAACAAGGACAACGAACAACAGTCCCCCCACAAAATTACTTAAACATGAGGGAAAAGGCAAGGAAGGAAACTTCAGATGTTTAGTTCAACTTTCTTTAATCAATGGAGAAATGAATAGTAGTGAAGAGCATTCTGCTGTTTTTTCTAACCTGCAGAAAAAAACCAGTTGCTTGAAACACATACTGTATTGTGGAAGACTGTTAGAAGTCTCTAGTCAAGAGACCAAAATTATAATATTAAGTGTAATAGTTTTATTTATCAATAAGTATTTTATATTTTGTGGGATGATGCTGGGGAAATATGTATGTGATGAATGTGGATGTTGCTGTCTAGGATTGAAAAGGGGTGCTGGGCCCCATATGCAGAGAAGAGCAACAAAGATGGTTAGGGGTCTAGAGGCTAAAGAACATGAAGAATCAGGAACTGGGTATGTCTAGTCTAGTGAAAAGAAGAACTAGGATGACACAATAGCAGTGTTCAATATTTCAGGGGCTGCCACAAAGAAGAGGGGGTCAACCTATTCTCCAAAGCACCCAAAGGTAGTAGAAGAAGCAATGGATGGAGAGTAATCAAGGATAGAACTAATCTAGAACCAAGAAGAAATCTCCTGATAGCTGGTACAATTATTCAATGGAACAACTTGCCTCCAGAAATTTTGGGTGCTCCATTACTGGAGATTTTTAGGAAGAGATTGGACAACCATTTGTCCAGAATGCTACAGAGTCTTCTATTTGTCCATGGAGTTGGACTAGAAGACCTCCAAAGCCCTTTCAACTCTGTTATTCTGTAATGTGAGCGCTGACATGAAATATCTTCCATCTGCTTTGTAAGCTGTCTTGTAGATGTGAAAAAGGAGAACCATTAGCTTCACTTCTTCTCCTTCTTGTGCCATATCCATCATTGGATGCTGGCAATCATATTGGTGATCCTATTTTTATCAACAGCCGCATGAAAAAGTGTGGCTGAGTTTTGTCCAAACCAGTTCCGTAAATTTTGAAGCCATAATGTTCTTCTTCTGTCTGGATCTTATTTGCCTTCAATCTTTCCCTGGAGGATTCTAGGAGAAGAAATATAGAGCAGAAATATAGAGGAGAGTGCCTCTTGCCTGTTACATGTGTCTTGCAATAGCATGTCTTGGTCAAAATTTGTGTAGCCTAGTAGGACACCCTATGTTGAGTTTCATGGAACTGTCCCTCTTCTAAGTATTCTAAGCCAGGTGTGACCTTCTAATCTTGGTACAAAACTGCAACAAAAGAAAAGTATCTGAAATCTCACAAGGTCTCTTTTTGAGCAAAGATTGCCAACATGAAAGATGCCAGACATCACACAAAGTGCCAGGCAAGTCTTGTCAGATTTTAGCCTTATTAAATAGGATCCCATGGGATGCTTCTGCCTTGCCCAAGGTTTTACCATCCTGCCTGGTTCCAGTGACTTTTTGGAAGGAAGGCAAAGCTCTAGTTTTGCTCCTGGTCAAATTCCAGGCTTAATTAAGTTGTTGGACAGAGATCCTACTGAGTGACTTAAAAGGATAAAACTGAATGAGCAGAGATGGATATCTTTTTTGATGGTGGGTGGGGATACATCTACTAAAACTTAAGTTGTATTCACTGAGATTTACTTCAGGGACAGGTATAAAACCTCTATTACTGCTTGGCGATGTTCTTAGAAAGGCTATTTATGTAAACATTATTGTTCAGGAGAGGAAACTTCTATTCTAGCTTTTCAATTCATTGGAAGGCATCACTTACCATATTTTTGGAGTATAAGACGCACCCTTTTCCCCTCAAAAAAGAGGGTGAAAATCTGGGTGCATCTTATACACTGAATATAGCATTTTTGGCCTCCCGAAACCCCACCCCCTTTGCAAAAATGCTGTAGCTTTTGCAAAAATGCAAAGTCTTTAGGAGGCTTCCAGAGTGCTCCTGAGGGTTGGGGAGGACAGTAATAAGTGAAAAATGGGCTGGTTTTGCTCATTTTTGCTTGTTTCCCTCCCCAGCACCAGGAGTACACTATAAGCCTCCTAAAGGCTATGCATGCCCTTTTTTGATGAAAAACAGACCATTTTTGGGAGATCTACAGAATGCAAAAACTTTTTTTAAAAAATCTTGGTGTGTCTTATACACTGGTGCGTCTTATACTCCAAAAATATGGTAGTTGATCCTGACAGGCCTTCAGAAGGGTTGCTTTTGGTTTGTATTTGGATGGGAGACTTATCAAGACATCCTAACCCTGTAGATCCGAGTGGGAGGTTGTAAAAAGCACCTTAAGAAAAATCAGCAGCAAATCTCTTCCATACCTTGACCAAGGAAATAGTGTAATAATCACCACTTGAAGGAGACTCCATGTTTCATGTCTTCATGCTTTATGTCCATGGAGATTCTCAGTCATCCAAGTCATGGTTGCCCAAAGATGCTTTTTCAAGAGGCATCTGGACTTTCTGATACCAAAATGTCCAGTCGCCTCTTGGAAAAGCACCTTTGGGTCTTCATGCTTTAAACTTCCCAAAAATCCATTCACCTTACCTACTTAAACTACATCGCAGTTTCTATTAGACCACAAGTGTCAAACTCCATTTCATTGAGGGCCACATCAGGGCTGTGGTTAACCTCGGGAGGGCAGCCTGGCATGGCCAGTTTGATGCCACTCCCCAAACTGCTGGCATGTTTCCTCTGAGCAATTGGCTAGACCAAGATAGCCAGATCTTGACTTGTTGTATCATCTGCAGACTTCAGTACTTTAACGGAGGGATCTTTTGAGATGCACTCATTGGTGTATAGAGAGAAGAGAAGTGGAGAGAGCAGACATCTTGGAGGGAAGGGGTTTTTTTTCCCCCTTAAAGGTCTGAACATAAAACTTCTATTGGAGTTCTGAAATGAAAGAAGAAATTAAAACACTATCGTTCACTATTGTTGAATCAGGAATGGAAACAAAATTCTGTAAGAATACAGAGTACAGCCCATGTTGTATCCTTCCCCTGTTCTTCCCTTACTGTGATTCTGAAAACCCTTTAAGGAACATGAAACCTATTAGAGATAAAATTCCTCTAGAGTTTGATGAACGTTGGATGAAATTTGGTTCCAAAAGAAAGAAAGAAAGAAAGAAAGAAAGAAAGAAAGAAAGAAAGAAAGAAAGAAAGAAAGAAAGAAAGAAAGAAAGAAAGAAAGAAAGAAAGAAACTACCTAACTTCTGGGAGCCAGGAAGTCTGAATAGTGACATATTTAGGAAGGGGAGATAGAGACATCTACAGATTTTTTGGGCTGTTTCAAATTAATCATTCAAGATTCCTAATTGTCAGCTTCTCCTCTCTTGGGCTTCTTTGCCCATTCACCTGCTCCGTGCTATGTGATTTTCAGCACTTTTGAGGAACTTCTGAGGTTAGCAGAACAATGAGAAGGTCACCAATGACCTTCGGTGTAGCTGAAGGTGGATTTAAACCCCCGTCCCTTGGGGAGCATTTCAGCCACTGCGGTATTCTGGCCCTCTCTATAACAATGTATTGAATTTGTTATCTCTTAATAAAGGTACTCTAAAAAATAATAGAAACCTTGGTCTAAATGGGGTAATTGCCAATAATAACCGATCTTTCATATCCGTTTCTCTAACTATGGAAGCGCTGCAGGCAGGCACGGTGAAATATATGACTATAATACTTGCTCTCTCCTTTCCACAATTCATCGGATTCTTTTTAGTTTAATATTTATTTGCTAAGATGAGATGCTCGTCTATATGGTGATAAACAGTCTGGTCCTGGCATCTGAAGGTGACCTGTCATTTCATATGGACAAATCTCCTGCTTACTGAAATGTACAAAATAAATCATTAAAGCAGGCAGGTGCTCATTCCCAGTTTTAAATCACCATAGATTTATGATTTGAATTAATGCTTCATTTGGTCATAGAAATAGATGCAGAGACGAATGATGTGCAGCAGAGTAGCTTCCATACTGTAGCCTTCTTCATATTGATTACTCACATGTCTCTGCAATCTCTTGTTTATATCAGGCACGGCCCTGTGACAGCTTGGCTGATACCAGCAGCCCTGCAGATAAGAAGGAAAAATGTCTGGGATTCTTCTCACTGGCAACTTCTCCCACAGCACCCGAGCAGAGATAAATTATCTTAGCTCAGTGGTTTAAAGTCAAACCTAGCCCAGGCAGCATTGGAAATGCTCAAAGTGCAATTCGGTGTAGTGCAGTCATGGAACAGAGACCAGAGCAAATAAAAACCACGCACAAAAAGTGAATATCCAATTAAGAACCCTAGAATAAAATAACCATGTGGTATGCTAATGAATAACATGATTAGCAGATTTTTGGGCTAATCAGAAAGTGTTGTCCACAATAAAAAAAGATATTAGCATGATTAAAGCATCAAAAAGAAGAATTTCATCTCCATCGCCACCTCCAGGGATGGTATTCCTTTACTTTCCCTACCGGTTCGCAAATGTGAGCATGCACGCGCCCCGTCCATGTATGCGGTTGAGCTTCTGCAGATGTGCTTTGATTGTGCACACGGCTTGCACACATGCATGATGCATGCAGTTTGAAAAATGTGCCTAAAGAGGATGGCATAGAGCTTGGGCAGGTGGAGGGGCCCATCCCTGATTTCCACTACCTGTTCGGTAGAGTCGGTCCGAACCAACTGAATATCACCTTTGACCACCTCCCAAAGTTCTATGTGGCAAGACAGCCATGGTTGGGATGGACTATACTGAAAAGAAATTTTGTAAGACCAGCAAGTTCCATAATTTAGAATGACTGTTGAAAAAATCCTGACCTACTTGATCTTACCAGCAAACACACGTGCAGGAGATCAGAAGCTGATATTCACAAGGAACAAGATCCCAGAGATCAAGATAGCAAGAGTGCTTTCAGATTGACATGGAGATATCAGAGGAGGCATTCTATTGAATACCTATTGAGTCCTGATCTCCCATTAACTAATTAGAGTCCTATCTTTTAAATCATCTCCAAAGATGCCTTAAATTCTACACAAAAGTCAAGTTTAAATATTACATAGGAACTTATTCTGATTTAACAGGAAAGGCATGTTTAAAGTAGACAACCCAAGATGTGGGAGTCACATGTGGATTTGAATGGTTTCTCTAGATTCCAACAAAAAAATCTGGAGCCCCTCCTCCCTCCAAGATATTTGTGGTCTGCTGCCATCCTTCTTAAATCTCATCTTTCCAGAAAAGTACAATTGTCAGTTTGATATATGTGGCCATTAAGTAATGCTGTAAAAGACATGATATGGGGAATGTCTTCTCCTTTAAATCCCGTTTTTACTCATGGACCACGCTAACCAGGGGTGGGATTCTACCGGTTCGGACTGGTTCAGGTGAACTGGTAGGTCCAAAGATCAGCTGGGAATGAACCGATTCGCTTCCACTAGCAAGTGGGCCCACCCAGCCACCCCTATGCTTTATCTATCTTTATCTTCTCAGCTGAGTTGGTTAGCCTGGGTTTGGGAGGTTTGAGGTTTGATGGATTTATATGCCGCCCTTCTCCCAAAGGACTCAGGGCGGCGTACAATATAAAAAACACATATTATAAAAGTTAAAAGGGAGATTAAATAGAATATCCAAAAAAAACCCAACCAATTGACATTTACAATAAAATTTTAAAAATTAAATTAAAATGAGCAATTAAATTAATCATTTATTTTATTCAGGCCCGGCCGGCTTGCTGGAAAAGCCAACTTTTTAGGGCACGTCGGAAGGACCGGAAGTCAGGAATTATGCGAAGCTCCGGGGGCAGCTAATTCCAGAGGGAATGGGAGAACCTGTAGCTAATATGATAGCTGGTTTAGAGAACCTCTGGCTCCTCCCACCCCATCCATCCCACCCATCCCAAGAGTCTCTACGCGGTCCATTTTGGATGCGAGGTTAGTGCAGGGCCCACACGGAAGTTCAGGGAGGGGGGAAAACGGAAGGCCTCTGGAACCCAGGGGATGTAGTTTTTGCCCTCCCAGAGGCATGAGGAAAGCCCTTGGAGCCTGGGGAAGGTGAAAACACCCCCCACACCATGTTGCAAGAGGCCCACCATATAGCCCTGCCCACCCAGAAACCGGGCAGAGGATCCGTTGCTGAAATTTTTAAGCCCACCCCTGGCTGAGTCACGTGACAGAGTGGATTGCTGCGCCTCAGCTGTTTTCCTTACCAAGCAGTAATCCGGACGGAAAGTCTTCTCTAAACTAAGCCTGTGCATGTAACACGCATCAGGTACATGCGCGAGCTCAGCAAACCGGTTGTTAAACTGATAGGATCCCACCCCTGACGCTAACTAAGTCCAGAATCTAGACTGGGTTGGATTCAAAGAATCCATTTTCTCCCAGACTACCTCAACTAGAGATCCTGCTATCTTTCCCAACAGCCATGCCACAGAGGGAAGGCTGAAGGCTGGATTCTTTTCCAAACTCTTTTTCAGGAATACCACACTTTCTGGAAGGGAACATCTATGGTTTAAGCGCTAAACATCCCTTAGCCTCTCGTAATTCCCAGATGAACTCTATTTAACCTGCTCACTTCCTCAAGGTAAACAAGCAGAAAACTCTCAGGTGTAACATGATCCGCTAGTAGTGAATCTCAGCTCCATGTATTTACCGTAACCCCTTGAAGCGATAACAATTCCTGCAACCCAAGAAGACGTCACCCAAGGAGGGCAAAGCAGATGGATGAAACTGTAGCATGGGGCAAACATTTGCGTACGGAGTCAATGATCTCATGATGCCCTAAAAGGAACAGCGGTTTGGGATTTAAAAAAAATTTTTTTTTAGGAAAAGACGTTGTCTCTCTGTCTGCCGATCTAAAGACCTAAAAGAGCTTATTCTTTCTTTTTCTCTTCCTTTTTTCTCTCTTTCTTTTCCTGCTGGAACCAGCATAAAATCACATTGCTGATGGTCAGTGATTTGTTACTAAATTTCCATGGCATGCCCTGGGGGACTGTCTGAGACACAAAAGGGTTTTGTGAACTAGATGCGGACTGATCGTTGATCGCTTCCCTGTGGAGAATGCCCTATTTCCAGCATTCTGCTGCCTGTCTTTGTACTGGTGACAGAGATATAGTCTTTCTCGTCTGTCATCAGCGCCACCAAGTAAGCGTGCAGATGGATTCTTACCTCTCTTCAAACTGCTCACAGCAAGTCGCCCGCCATCTGTGCTTCGGGCATTAACCCCTCCTTCCTTGCCCTCCATTGCCCAGAAGACCATGGGAACTTGGAAGCTCCACACTTTTGTTCAGAAGGACAGTGTAGATTTTAACAAGGGTTGGAAGGGACCTTGTAAGTCATCTAGTCCAACCCCCCTGCCCAATCAGGAGACCCTACCCCACTTCTGACAAATGGCAGTCTAGTCTCTCCTTGAAGGCCTCCAGTGATGAAGCTCCCACAACTTCCAAAGGCAACTTCTGTTCCATTGGTGGAATCTCTCCTTGTTCCATTTCTATCTATCATCCCTTGTCTGGCCTTCAGGTGCTTTGGAAAATAACTTGACCCCCTCCTCTCTTTGGCAGCCCCTCAAGTATTGGAAGACTGTTATCATGTCTCCTGGGGTCCTTCCCTTCACTAGACTAGCCATGCCCAATTCTTGTAACCATTCTTCATATGCTTTAGTCACCAGTCTCCTAATCATCCTGGTTGCTCTTCTCTATAATCTTTCTAGTGAATATTTTTATTAAGTGTAGTGACCAAAACTGGATGCAGTACTCTAGGTGTGGTCTTACTAAGGGTTTTTAGAATGGTATTAGCACCTCACTTGATCTTTTTTGGCGGCTGCTGCACACTGATGGCTCATATTTAATCGGTTGTCCACTAAGACTAGATGACCTGCTCCTTTCACGACCCTTGAAAGATACTATGGTTTTGGTAGAATTTTGACCTACAACTACAGGAAAATCATGAGAGAGGGGGAGAGAGAGAGGGATGGGGGAGAGAGAGGGAGCATTCTCCAGATATATCTGCTTTCTGGTGTGAAAGATTGTAACACATTCTCCATTTGTCTATGGAGATTCTCAGTCATCCATAACATGGTGGTCCCAAAGGTACTTTGTCAAAAGGCAACTGGGCTTTATTTTTCCTTGATGATGTTTCACTTCTCATCCAAGAAATGTACTGAATGAAGAAGCTTCTTGAATGAGAAGCGAAACAGCTTCAAGGAAAAACAAAATCTAATTGCCTGTTGAAAAAGCACCTTTGGTACATTTTCCATTTTTTTTAAGACCAACACAAACAGTTAGTGATCTGTCTTGATTTCTCTAGCCACAGATCACCTTGGACAGATTATCGATTCAAGTTGCTTCTTGTATTGGACTATATCAGTGGTGGGATTCAATTTTTTTTTTACTACTGGTTCTGTGGGTGTGGCATAGCTTGGTGGACGTGGCAGGGAAAGAATACTGCAAAATCCCCATTCCCTCCCCACCCCACTAACCTGCTTTCCAGCTCATTTCTCCTGTGCAGGGCAACATAAGAAGACCCAGGTGATCAGGTGGGACTCGGGAGGCCATGAATAGATGGGGGCAGAGCCAGCCAGAGGTAGTATTTGCCAGTTCTCCAAACTACTCAAAATTTCCACTACCAGTATTCCAAAACCAGTCAGAACTGACTGAATACCACCTCTGGATGTACAGAGAGGGAGATGACCTTTGGTGGACATAGACAAGATTCACTAGCAAAGCAAGTAACAAAGCTAAAAAAAAACACCCCTTAATTCCTGATCTGATCTACCCTGTGGGGTTAATAGACTATTACTATTTGAGATAGACTCATCTTTATTAGACTGTCACAAGCCTTAAGCTAGCTGAGCAACACTCCATAGATACTAAACTTCATGAGACTTCATACTGTAGCTGTGATTGTCAGCTTCTTGTGCATGGACTTCTTTGCTTCACCTTTGAGGATCTCTCCAGGAATCTTAACCATTCCTGATATATAATCTGCAAGACTGTACCTTTGAACTTTTAGTTCCTAGTAGGTAGTATAATTTCTCCTTCCAAAGGCCTGCAGAACATTTAACTCTACTTAAACAAGGCATTTTATGCAATATCAAAAGATAGCTTACTTTTTTTGGGGGGGGGGGAAGATGATCGAAAAAGAAACAAGGAAATGCCTTACTTGGGGAAAAAAAAGAGATTTAGCCAATTCTTGTGGCACGAGTCTTATCTATGTTCCTGTTCTAGCCATTAATGGCAGAAAAATACAGTGAAAATATTCTAAGCCATTCTCCAAGGATCTGAGAAGAATTTTTGCCATTACCTAATGGGGTGAACTACATATGTCTTGTAAACAATGATCAACAATAGTAAATTACTTGAAGGTCGGAAATGAGTTCATTTATAATATGATCTCAAAACAGATGTTCCAAAAACAAATGTCATTGTTTGGACTGCAATTATACATTTCCCTCCCCCAAAAAACTCTTGCTATTATTTCTTGAAGGAAATGAAGCAATCGCAGGGACTGGAGTGTTCTCCTTTTCCAAACACAGTTAGGAAACGTAATATTGACTTAGAATAATGCATAACAACCACAAGTTGTGTTGAAAAACAGAGGGTGCTTTTGACACACTAGACTTCCTTTTATCTGCACAAATGTACAGTATTCCCAAAAGTAAGAGCTCTGTTTATGATAAGTCCAGATCTGTTGCCTGAGATAAACACACACAAACGCACACATTTTTTTAAAAAAAATACATTTGTTTCATGCTTTTTAGAAGAACAACTAGGGGAAAAAAATTGCTCCAGCGAACCACCTCCAGAAAGAGAATTGAATGCAATCATTTCATATATATATATATTTTTGTTCTCATTTTGCGGGCTTGTTTTTAGAAGGAAGAATTAATTTTACGGCTCCGGGAAAGGGGAAAGAAAGGAGGGGGGAAGAAAAAAAAAGTCGTGAGTCCTTGAGAAAACAGAACGAACACATGCTGGCCAGCCAGGAATCAGCTCTGCCGTTGCACATCTGAATCTTTTCTTGGCAATGTTAATGAACCTCAAATCCTCTCTATAATTAGATGAGGGAATTGCTTATATTTTCAAACAGATGATGCTGCCGTAATGAAACGATTGACAGGGAATTTAAGATTGTCTACAGTAGTCATTTGGTAGAGGCTTCTCCCCCCCCCCCCCACCTTCTGAAGTTTAGAAAGAAGACGAATGGTAGACTTGGGTCCTAAGAGAGGGAACAATTTACGCTGAATGCTATGACAGGTGTCATCTTTCCGAGAAGGGAGGAGACGGAGAGGGGAGGATGAGGGGCAATGAGGGGCCCAGGGTTTGGGGGGTTTTTTTGGTGAGTGCGGGTGGGGTGTATGGGGGGAAGGAGCTGTCCTGTGTATCTCATGCCTTGGTTCTTTTAAAAGGGGCCGAGACTCCAGAGATGTATCTGGATTGAGTGCACAGCTGTAACGGCTGATGAGCTAATTGCGCCTTATCGCTCAGCCCCATTCATCTTCATTTTTTACCAATTACTGAGAATTATCTGTGTTCTCAGTTGGATATGAGAGTTAATCCTTTTTGGTTAAGCTGCAGTACTGTGAGCAGATTCTAAATTGGAGGGTGAAGAAGCCAGAGAGCAGGCTCACTTGGAAAATCTCTATTCGGTTGCTGGGTTGCTATTTTGTGAGATTTATTCTCTTTTTTTTTCAGTTGTCTCAAAACAAAATGGGCCACCTTTCTCCTTTAAGGAGCTGCTTCCATTTTTTTTAAGAATTAAAGCTTAATTTTTTGGGGTGCAGGTTTTGTGATTTAAAATACATCCGGTGCCTAATTCAAACTTCCCCAAAAAGAAAAAGAAAAACCAATAGGTTTGGAGACAAATTAATTAGATGGGATATAATTGTGTCTCTCCTTGGGCTAAAGAACTTTGAACAGGAGAATAACTCAAAACAAGTTACTTCCAACCTGCATTTGGAAATCATTCAGGGTCTTTTTATCAGACCTGTTAGGGTCAGGGATTAAAACCGCCACCACTGAATCATTATAAAACAATACACTGAAAACTTCAGGCGGTATATTTTATGTTAAGCATACAATTGTCCTGCTGAACACACAAATTCATACTTTTATTTATTTTTTAAATTTTTTCCTGGAAAAGGCTGTTCAGTCATTAATCTGAAAAATCAGATTTTAGGGGGGGGGGGGAAAGCACTGTGAATTTAGGTTTATTAAGGAGTTAAGAGACAGTGTTTAAATTCTCTTGGCTTGGGTTTGATGTAATACTCTTAGCAGCAATTAGCAAATTTATAAAACAATGAAGGGGAAAAAATCCTAATACTAATACTAAGTAATAATAATGGTTAAAAATAAGGGGAGATTTCCCCCCACTTTTTCATTAAACTTACAGTTAGTAGTATTCATTACGAATAAAATTGCAACTGTTGAAAAACTTTTTTTTTTCTAACTTAGGAAAGTTATATTTATTACAAATAAAATGCAGTTGGGCTATTAGTCATTCCTAAGAGATAACTTAATATTAGATCGGCTATATAATAAATACGATTTAAGATTTATTTATGAAGCTCAGCAACTATTTGTTAGGCTCATGTGTTGTATTCCAACCTCTTTGTGCACTAATTTCCTTTTTCTTTTTTCCCAATCAATGCATTTATGATTCTTTTTCAAAAGAAGAAGAGCAGCTTTTCTATGATTCTGGGTATAATCATCATTACCGTCACAGTTTTAGTAGAATGTTATTTTTAGCATGCTGTGATATTGTGTGTTGGTTTGATGGTATCCCATTGCTAAATCATACTAAAGAATTATGTGGGTTTTTTTCTCCACCAAAGTAGGGAAGGAAATATTCTGAAACAGCTAAAGACCAAAACACAGTTAATTTCACACCACCCTAACCAATTTCACTTCTGAAAAGTTCGTGTGATTAGATTAGATTAGATTTATTGAATTTATATACCGCCCTTCTCCCTTTCGGGACTCAGGACGGTGTACAGCCAGCAGTAAGAGCTTTTTATACAAAAGCTAAAATCATATGTTAAGATATATTAAATGGATTGGCCTGCCAATTAAAAACCCCTGCTAAAATTAATTTAAAAACTACGACAGGCCAGCAGCACGAAATAAATGGGTCTTCAGGGCCCGACGGAAGAGGCGTAGGTCCGTGATCGTCCGTAGTTCAGGGGGGAAGTCATTCCCGAGGGCAGGAGCTGCCACAGAGAAGGCTCTCCCCCTAGGGGTCGCCAGCTGACATTGCCTGGCCGACGGCACCCTGAGGAGGCACTCTCTGTGGGAGCGGACTGGTCGGTGGGAGGTATTTGGCAGCAGGAGGCAGTCTTGCAAGTACCAGATACCAGTCTGTTTCATAGGAATTTATCATTGCTGGGTGGGCTTTCTTCCCTGCTTGGAACATGGTGTATTGCAGAAATACAGCATTTCAACTAAATCTGGTTTTATGGAATGCTATTTTAATTTTGGGACGCGGTGGGACACAGTGGCTCAGTGGCTAAGATGCTGAACTTGTCGATCAGAAGGTTTCGGCAGTTTGGTGGTTCGAATCCGTAGTGCCGCATAACGGAGTGAGCTCCTGTTACTCGTCCCGGCTTCTGCCAACCTAGCAGTTCAGAAGCACCTAAACAATGCAAGTAGAAAAATAGGGACCACTTTGCTCTGTGCGCCTCTCATGCTGCTCACATAACCACGGAGACATCTTCGGAGAATGCTGGCTCTTTGGCTTCGAAACAGAGATGAGCACCGCCCCCTAGAGTTGGGAACGACTAGCATACATGTGCAAGCTAGGCGTGCTGTCCTGAAATCATAAGATTAAATCTGGGTGGGAATATAGAATGTGGAGACCCATGGAGGAATCGTATCTTGTGGCAGACTTTGGATACCAAACTTATACCCCTGACATCTCTCACAATCTGATAACTCAAGTTATATGGGGAATAACCCAATTCACCTTGCAAGGTGAGCTGGCCAACCCTTATATCAGCCTTCCTCCACCTATGTGAATTCATATTTCAGACACAAGAGACTAAATAGAAGAAAATTGGATTTCAAAAATATCAGCTCAGAGGTTTCAGTACCCCAGAGGTACCATCTCCAACCTCAAGTTAGTTGTCCTTGAGCACGGGTTTCCATCCCAAAGTAGGAGAGCTACAGTTCTTATATATGTGGGCTCTATTTCACATGGATTTAATGGTGGGTATTTCCCTCATACTATATGAGAACCCTCAAGTCATCAATGAAAGAATGCCTGTATCAGAGGGTGCCACAAAGAAGAGGGAGTCAAACTTTTCTCCAAGGCACCTGAGGGCAGGACAAGAAGCAATGGGTGGAAACTAACCAAGGAGAGAAGCAACTTAGAATTAAGGAGAAATTTCCTGACAGTTAGAACAATTAACCTCTGGAACAGCTTGCCTCCAGAAGTTGTGAATGCCCCAACCCTGGAAGTCTTTAAGAAGATGTTAGATAGCCATTTGTCTGAAATGGTATAAGGTTCCTGCCCACGCAGGGGGTTGGACTAGAAGACCTACAAGGTCCCTTCCAACTCTGCTATTGTATTGTATTGTATTGTATTATGTAGAACAACTACTCGATAAAAGAGCATTCTCTATAAATAATTTTAATTGTATGGACGTTATACTCTCCCTACCCTTTCTACTGCCCTTACCCCCAAAAAATGGATTAATATGTTTCAAGCACAGGAAATCCGGGCAGTTCAAATGAATATAAAGGTTTATTGAAAGCATAAGTTCTCTACAAAAATATGAGTTACTAAATGGTCAAAGCAAAGTGGCAATAGATAAGAGTCAGTGGAATTCAAGATGGGCAGGACTGAAATCTCTTGTGGGCATGATGGGACTCAAGATTGATGACACGCTTGATCCCGCCCTCAGGTTCAGGCTGGTCATATCCTACATCATGTTATAGTCATTCTGTCTCTCGGGAAAAGACCAGGGGTGAGATTCAGCTGGTTCAGATCGGTTCAGATGAACCGGTAGCTCCGACGATCAGCTGGGGAGCAGACTAGTTCGCTCTGACAATCAGGTTGGCCCGCCCACCTGCCCCTGCACTTTACTTACCTATATCTTCTCAGCTGATTCTTTGCCTCAGCTGTGTTACTCCCAGTAGTAACGTGGAAGTTAGGTTTTGTTAAAACTAGTGATGCACACTACGTACACGTCAGATACAGGCATGCACAAAGCATGGAATCACCGATCCGATTGTTAAAGTGTCATGATCCCACCACTGGAAAAGACATTTTATAAACAAGCAACGAAATATATATAATGAGGATGATGTAATCAGGGAAGCTGGTTAGCTCAAGGCATAGAGGGACATGCCTCAAGTGCTGGAGAGCACCGGTTCAAATCCCTGTAGGGAAGTATGGCCAGCTGAAGAGGGCTAAGGAGCCCGAAATGGATCCATCCTGGTCTCTTAATTAATTATTAATCATCCCTTAAAAATCTAACACACACACACACACACACACACACACATATGCATGCATGCATGCATGCATACATACATACATACAGAAAATGAATAACCATATGGTTGTTGGCTTTAGAATTCAAACCTCAGGATTAACACCATTCCTGGCTACCACACTGGGAAGCTTCTTGAATGAATGACTGTTTAGTTCTCTACAATATTTCTACTTAGCTAATTTTCTTGGGAATGTGGAGTAGAGCAAAAAACTAAGTGATGTATCTGGTATGAAACTTTGACAAAAAATCCAAGTGACTTTGTGCCAGTCACTTACTCTCTGAGCCCAGCCTACATCACATTAGACATTATTATGTCCAATGAAAGGAAAGGAAATATTGAACTCCTAGAGTAGATCAAATCAGTAATATATTTGGTTGACACTGATATGGGAAGGTAGACAGGCAATAGCCGTTTCCCCCTAGTTGTTCTATTTTTTCTGGGTGTTTACTGCTTTTTGACAGATTTAAGATCTTCTGCCCATGAACTTCTCCCTAACTGGTCTCCTTGGGTCAGAATGATGTCTAAGAAGCCTATTTGGTGACAGTTAAAGAACAGATGAATTGCCTACTTCTAGATAGATATGGCAGTTTGAACAGTCACATTTTCTGTGTTCTAGCAAGGAAATATGGCTGCTCAGCAAAACTTGGTGGTAGTTGGGGTGAAGAAGGTCCATCTCTGCTGGAACAACTTGGAACTGGATAACCGGTTTATCACTAGAGAGCTGGTTGGTGACTGCACAGCTGGATCAGTTAGGTAGTTTTGATTTGATAGGTGACAGAGTTCATTTAAAATGATGAGCAGAACCAGGATAAAAATAAAATAAGTGCATTTATCTACCTATCTACCTAGTATCCATCCATCCACTCATCTACCTACCTAACTACCTACCTATCTACTTACCTACCTACCTATCAATCATCTGTCTGTCTGTCTGTCTATCTATCTATCTATCTATCTATCTATCTATCTATCTATCTATCTATCTATCTATCTATCTATCTATCTATCTATCTATCTATCTATCTTATATTTACCTATTTACCTATATACCTATCTAGCTATTTATCTGTCTACCTTTCTATCTAATTAATTTTCTGCCCATCTTATATCAAATGACTTAATTAATTAATTGAATGGGCTGCATCTCACTCTGGCTTCCCCAGGCCCGCTGGCAGAATCAGGTTTTTCTTCAGTGCCTTCCAGAAGAGTGTTAGAGGGCCATTCTAATCTTTGTGGGGATGATGTTCCAGAGAGAGGGAGCCACCACCAAGAGGGCCCTTCTTCTGGATCCCAAGACTTACAGCAAAATTGATAAATGTGCCTTTAGAAAGGTAGTCCTTGACTTAACATTCAATGATAGGTTCAAAATTAAGGTGGCCTCGGAAAAGGTGACTTAGAGCATGTCCTTGAAGTTAGAACCATCATACCATTCTTATATCCGAATGATTGCAATTTGGGTGATTGGACCTGGCTCACATTGATGATGGTAGAGGAAGAAAAGGAGTGGAGAAGAGGAGGAGGAGGAGGAGGGGGAGGAGATGGTAGAAAGAACCACAGTTTTGTCTTCTAATAGTAGTAGAAAACAAACATTGCAATGCCCAATGAAGACGTCATTCACTTTTGTGGTCATGTAACTGTGATTTATGGCCATCCCAAGTGGATTCTGACAAACCAAGTGAACTGGGGAAGCCAGATTCACTTACCAACCACATGTTTTACTTACTGACCACATGATTCACTTAATGACCGCCCGTTTCACTAAACCAATGTAAAAAGGTTTCCCCCCCCCAAAAAAAACACCATTCAGCCATGTGATGACTTGCTTAATGATCACATTGCTCAGAGACCAAAATGCCAGCCTCCATTGTGGTCGTAAGTCAAGGACAGCATTAAAATGATCTCCAAGGGCAAGGGTTGATATTTTTGCTATCAGGATTTAATTTATGGCTCTAGCCTGTTGGGAAAGAGAGTACTGTAGTTTTTAATTATCCCTGCAGCTCAAACACTGCGGATGAATCATTAACCCAACTAACATGATCTAAACAGAGAAGCAAAAATTCATCAGGGAAGGCGAAAGGACCTGATGCTGAGAATTGCAAGATATGAGGGTGGGAATACCAAAGGCTGAATTTGGTCAACGTGCATTGACGATCTGATGGGTGACTATTGATGACATGAGTCATTACACACCTATCCATCCCAATCAGGAGGTTGTGAGTTCGATTCTAGGTAAAGGCAGATATTTTTGTCGCTGGGAACACTGCAAATATATCTGCTTTTATTGTAGAAATAGAACTCTTGGTTAGAAAAGATGAGCAATATTGCTTATACAACCATAAAGCAATCATTCATTCTAATAGTTTGAAATGGTAATTAATGGTCCTCTATTGTCTGTATGGGCTCACAACTTTGTTATGCTTAAGTTAGTTGTGGTTCATTTTTTTTAAATGTTGCTTTAGTAGAATTAGATTGCTCAGACTCTCTTCCCCATCTTACTCCTGTTTGTGTTTCCGTCTAAGTATTTCCTATTTATGATATATATTTGCAAATATCAGATTGTTAAGAGTCGCTGAAGGGATTGTTTAATGAAACCTATCTAAATGCTGATAACTCAGTTATATGTATTAAAAATGTTTTAGAAAACCCATTACTATACATATGGAGACCTGAACTTTAAATGGAAGAATTTAAACCAGGGGTCCCCAACCCCCGGTCCGCGGACCGATGCCGGTCCGTGGCTTGATAGGAATCGGGCCGCAGGGCCAGAGAGGAGAAGGAGGGAGGATGGGACAGCCCCCTGGGCAGAGCGCGCACCGGAGGCAAGAAAGCGCAGGTGCGGCTGCTCACGCCATTGGGGGCCCTAGAGGGGCGAGTGAGCTGACTCACCACCACCCCACGTGCGCATGCGCCACCTGTTTCCCCCTCCCTCCGCTCCCCCTCTACGCCGGCCGGTCCGCGGAATTTTCTTTAAAATGAAACCGGTCCCTGGTGCAAAAAAGGTTGGGGACCCCTGATTTAAACAACCTTGTTTCTTTCCCTTTCTATGTTCTGCTATGGGAACCATTTGTAATGTAAACAAGCTTTTCCAGTGAACCTTGAGTCTTCTGAAAGGAGTAGAAATGTTATATTCTGTTATCTAACTATGAGAATAAAAAAGGACCTTGTAATGTGTGTGCGTGTGTTACGTTTGTGCTGATAAATAAATAGAGACTAGGATAGATCTATTTCAAGCTATTTAGCTCTCATCAGCTAGCCATACCCTTACTGGGATTTGAACCTGGAAGTATTACATGTGAGGCAGTTGTAATTGCCACTAGGCCACAGGTTCTTTTCTTTGATCAGCTGAGCCAGGGGAATAAGTATAATAAGTGTGACCCTGGGAAACAGCAACTGTCATAAAGATGAGTTAATTGCCAAGCATCCAAATTTTGATTGCAGGACTATGGGGATACTGCAATAGTCATAAGTGTGACAAATGGTCATAAGTCACATTTTTCAGTTGTAACTTTGAAAGGTCATTAACGAACTGTTGTAAGCCAAGGATTGCCTATATTAGGAACAATTTCAGACGGAAACACACACACACACACACACACGTTTCATTTTTTAAATCCAATCAGTCTATTAGGCAGAGCCAGAGGGTAATGCATACATCCAAAAGTTCTACTCGATGTTGTACTCTTACAAACTCTTTGTTGTGGTCTGTCGTCTGCCGGCCCCTCCAGCAGCCAAATCAGAAGAGGAGGAGGAGGAGGAGATGTGGGAGTCAGGACCAAGGCAACCTGGGAGCTCTGAGGGAGAAGAGGGAAGGGAGCTGGCAGAGATAGATCCATAGGTGGAGCTTGGGCCATCCATCAACCCTCAGATGGAGAGTCAACAGCCCCCAGGTCTGGAGGTGGCTGATGAAGAAGAAGAGGAACAGTTGGATCCAGTGCCTGTGGATGTGCGGAAGGCCGAGGAGAGGAGAGCAGTGAAAATCTATGGGCCGGTCCTTGGGAAGGAAGAGCCACCGCTGCTAGCGAAGCCCCACCCTAGCTCTGGGGATAAAAGGCAGCGGGCGGAGATGAATAGGTGTGGCAGGCAACTATTCATTTCTCTGCCAGACAGACTTGTTAGCCTGAATTGAGAGAGAAACTTTTTTGCTGGGGCTTCTGGCGCTCCTAATAAAGAAATCATTGATTTAAATACAGAGGTGTTTGTCGTGCTTGAGGATCTGGGTCAGAACACCCTTGTTAAAGCATGTGAGAATGTTGGTCCTCCTTCTTTAGGGATCCAGGCACCATAAATGATTCTAATTGCTAATGTTTTTTTTTTCTTAACCTGCATGGAAGACATACAGGGTTATGGCTCTTTTATGACTCATGGACTTCACTACCCAGAATTCCTGAGCCAGCCATGTTGGATAGTGAAGTCCATGAGTCATAAAAGAACCATAGTTCCCTACCCCTGCTTGACAGGTGACATTTGTTCGCCATGCAACCGATTGTTTTGCGCTCAATAAAGCCTAAGCAAACTGCCTTTACGATATCCAGTATCCTCTGGAAAGAATCAACGGAGGGCATCTCGTTTTGCAGGAGGCGAGATCCAACGACCATCTTTTAGTTGGCTATTTTTAAAAGGCAGCGATGGATAAAACATGCCTGGTGCCTTTGGGGACCGGACGGGGGCTTTGAAAAGCCGTGATGGAGAAATCAGAGATGGCTGCGAGAACAAACAGAGGGCTGGGGGGGCGGGCGGGGAGGAGGGGAGACCAAGGATTTGAATACAGCTTTCTCAGAACAGCAGGGTTTAATGGAAAGATAGGCCTCTCCATTTATTTGGCGCTGAGAGAATGGCCCGTTTGATAATGTCGTTATTAAAACAGTGTGCGCAGTTCGTTTTCAACAGTTTTGAATTAGAGCCCGCACTAATAAAACCGATGCGCCCTCCTTCACAAAGGGCAGGCCTGTTAGTTAATATAGCTGCCGCAGAGCCTCGTGGACCGTGCCTTCAGCTCTATTTGTGCATCGCAGCATGCCAAGGAAAGAGGGCTGATTTTTTTCAAGAGTCCCGCTGGTGGAAGGTAATGGCATTAGAGCGTCTTTTATCTCCGAAGCAGGACGTTGGCGTGAATGCTTCTCTTCTCCTTTCCCCTTTCCCCTTGCTTCTCTGCACCCTCGGTGACTCCAAAGACGTTTGGCTTTCGGGAAAAGATCTGCTTTTCCCTCCGATACGATTATTCATTTCAGTCACTTTAGCCCCTGCAAAAGGAAATGTTATTATTTAAAACTTGCCCGAGCAGCATGGCGCACGCCTGATAGCGAGCGCATTCGAAGTGAAGGGCCTCTCGGCTCGCGATATGGATCAGCTCAGTCGCACGCTGTACCAGCTGTCATCTCGGCCATACTGCTGTGATTTAATTAGTCTGTTTATGTCCTTTCTAATAATATTTCCGTCTCTGCAAAAAGGGCAAAGGCGAGCGGCTTCTTTCGCTCGCCCTGGGTTCCTGTGCGCGCTGAGGAATGCGGCCCACATCCGCTCTGTTGAGATGTGAGATTAGATCACAGGTCCTCATCGTTTCAAACGGGCTGATGAATTGGTCTGCTGAAGAGGGGGACTTAATCTGCTGTGGGGAGATTCAGAGATGGGTTCAGGGCAAGCTTTGGTTCTGGCCCGAAGGTCAGGTCCTGAGGGAGAGAAGGAATTGAGTGACGTCCTCATTGGGCATTGCAATGCTTGGTTTCTACTGCTATTAGAAGACAAAACTCTGGTTCTTTTTGCCATCTCCTCCTCCTCTTCTCACCTCCTGCACCTCCTCCTCCTCTCCTCCTTTTCTTCCTCTACCACCTCCTCCTCATTCTCCTCCCTCTCCTCCTCTTTCTCCTCCTCATAATGACTCCCCCTTTTCTTCATCTACAAACTCTTCCTCTTCTTCTTTTTCCTCCCTCTCCTCCTCCTCTTCCTCCTCATTTTCTCTCCTCCTTTCCTTCTTCTACAAACCTTTCCTCCTCTTCCTTTTTCTCCTCCCGCTCCGCCTCCTCTTTCATCTTCTTCCCCTTCTCCTCATATTGGCTCGTCCCTTTTTCCTGTACCAACTCCTTCTCTTCTCTTTCCTCTCCTCCTCCTCCACTTTCTTCTTCTCATATTTTCTCCACCTTTTTCCTCTACTAACTCCTATTTTTCTTCCTCTTCCCCCTCTCCTCTTCCTCTTCTCCCCCTCTTCCTTATCCTCCTGTTTCTCCTCTCCCTCCTCTTAGTCTTTCCCCATGTTTTCTTCTTACTCCTTGTCCTCCTTTTTGTTCCCCAAAAGAAGTTCATTAAAATTTAAAGTATTAAAAAATTGGACCCATCTTTTTTCACACAGGGGGAGGGAGGGGAGCCTACTCACTTTAGGGAGAAGCAATAATAATAATAATAATAATAATAATAATAATAATAATAATAATAATAATAATAATAATAATAATAATAATAATAATAATAATAATAATAATAATAATAATAATAATAATTATTATTATTATTATTATTATTATTATTATTATTATTTAATTTTATATCCCGCTCTCTCTCCCCAAGGGGACTTTAGGGAGAAGCAATGTTATGATTTCACAAGATTTAAGAGAACTATAATTGTGACTCCTTTAAATTTGTATTGGAAAACTTCAAATATAGTATTCTTAAAATGGGGAAAAAATAAAAAGCCCTATTGTTCAAAAATAATGCAAATAAATGAGAGAGAGAGAAGAGAGAGAGAGAGAGAGAGAGAGAGAGAGAGAGAGAGAGAGAGAGAAAGAGAGAGAGAGAGAAAATTAAAGCAAAGAAACTCTAGAAAACGTCTGAAGATAAAGAAGAAGGGATTTTATAGATAGTTAAAAACAAACTTGAATACATTGATTTAGAAAAAAAAATGATGTAGAGTTACGGTTGACCTCTGATAACTTACCTGAAGATAACCAAATCATTTTTCTGGCCTGATATGGTTTTCTATTATATTCCTCTAAGATTTTGTGGGTTTTTTTTTTAATGCTTGTAGCCTAAAGCTTGAGCTTTTTTAGCATTCTCCCATCAAACTATTAACCAAACTATTAACCAAATTGGACCAATATTTGCCGAAATAGGCCAGGAGCTGCGGATTTCTGAGGCTTAAATTGCATTAGTCATAATTCTACAATTATTACATATTCAAAATTATACATGTCAATCCCATAATCCTTAATTCAAACATCAGTTTTGGAATGTTATATTTCTCCACCATAAGGAGCTTCTGTTATTGGCATTTCTGTGGCCCCACACGCTTCCCACAATGGCCAACTTTATCTCCAACCTGTCACAGAGGGAGATGTTGTCTCCCTAAGACTTGATGGGACTCATCATTCAATTCTTTCATTTGTAATTTCCAAAGTTGTTTTTCTTGTACTTCTAAGTTTTCTTCTATTTCTTTGTTTTGGTAAATGTTTAATAAAAGGTGGTAATTAAAAACTCCACAGAAACAAAACAAGTTCCCTTTTAGAAACGAATGTTTTATTAGCTGGATAAATTGTTTGTGCCAACTTTTGCTCGTGTTGTGGTTTATCCAATGTGTAGCTTTTATCTCAGAGCTACTGACATTTCTGTTCTCATAATTGTCTTGGATTCAGGGGCCAAAAGGTTTTTTGGAACCCACCGAGTCATCTCGGTGGATATATGTTTGTGGATTGTAAGTGTTGCAAAAGAAACAGAGGTTAAGATGATAGCTGCTATCAGACAGAGGAAGCTCTGCACTGTTTTTACATGCCTTGTAAGGAGGAAAGTCTTCAATCACATGTCATATTGCCTTTTTTTTGACATGTGTTCTTCACACATGTACTGTGGACACTTTTATCTCCTGAACTCCTGAAAGAAATAAAGTTTTCTTTGGTTTCTCATCAGAGTGAATCATTTTGTAAAGTCAGTTCATCTTTGGCTGCAAACCACAAGGGATCCATCAACAGCTGGAGCACAAAGCTCAGAAAACAGAATTGGATTTGAGAGGTTGTTGACAGATGTTGTGTGAACACTTCTAAACCAAATGTTGTCCTTAAATTCAAAGAACCACACATCTCCCAAATCCAGAGATGCTATTCTATTGGTTTGGATCAGTTCGCCCGAACTTGTAGCGGAAATCACAGGTGGCCCCGCCCTTCTGCCCTGTAATCTACGGCATCCCATTTAGGCCCGTTTTTTGCCAAAAGCACATGCGCTTTTGCGAACCACTCACATTTGCGAACCAGTAGGGAAGGCAAGTGAATACAAGCCCTGCCTGAATCTTAACTCCATCCTTGAAGGACTGCTAGATGGTAATAAAATTCTTTTTCTTCCCTTTAATCATGTCCAATTTTAGGAGATCCTGCACAAATCCCTGCAGTTTTTTGACAAGATTTTCAGCAGAGATTTGCCATTGCCTATTTCCTAGAGCTAAAAGAAAGTGACTGTCTCGAGGTTAGCTTTCCTGGCTTCATGCCCATGGCAGAACTAGAACTCATAATTTCCTGGTTTCTAGTTTGATCCATTAACCACTACCCCAGACTGCTAACCCACTGAAACAAGATATACATTTAAAACCGAGATTATTAGAGAAAGAAAGAAAAATAACAACTTCTAAGAGATTTGTACTAATGAATCTGGAGCCTTTACTGGAGTTTATCATATGAAGTATACATGTCTTCACTTTTTCAGGTGCCAAGGACTTCGTATCTCAAATGCCAGTTATGTAAAAGAAATTAAGCAAATTTACATATTCTTGTAACTTTTTTTAAAGTTATAAACTTTGAGATGTGAAGCAGGTGATAAACAGTGCAACCCATTGTGCACGTTCATTGATCTGTGACTTTTCAAATCCTAACTTTGTAACCTCGTTAGTCAATTATCTGCAGGAGAATGGAGAATGGACATGTAGCCATTGGCTTTTGAAGCCATTTTTGTTGTTGTGGTTCAGAAGCAAGTACTTAGACTAATTCCGGGGCAAATTAAGCTAAACCTGCTTGTGAATCACTGTAATGCTATTCCAATAACAACAGTTCTGTGAAGAAATGGCAAGTAAGCTGGCTCCAAACTCAATTCAAGGGAATTGAGATACTACTTTTGGACATTGGCTGTGGCGATTCTCAGTCATCCAGGTCATGGTTGTCCCAAAAGTGCTTTGTTTCACTAGGCAACTAGACTTTCTTGTTTTGCTTGAGGACATTTCTCTTCACATCCAAGAAGCTTCTTCTGTTTTGACTGAATAGTGGAGAATTGAAGAACTTATATTCCTTTGCAGTCACCTGGTCATTAGTACTCTTTCTGAGAGACATTGAGGCCACTTGGATGTTTTTCTCGGCCTTCGGGATCAACTGAATCCTGAAGTCTGCCATTTTTCTGGAAATCCATTCATAATCCCACTCGCACATCTGTGCTAGCCGTTCCCGACTCTAGGGAGCAGTGCTCATCTCCGTTTCAAACCCGAAGAGCCAGCGCTGTCCGAAGACGTCTCTATGGTCATGTGGCCGGCATGATTAAATGCTGAAGGTGCACAGAACGCTGCTACCTTTCCACCAAAGGTGGTCCTTATTTTTTCTACTTGCATTTTTACATGCTTTCGAACTGCTATCGTATTTCCCTGAAAATAAGACAGGGTCTTATTTTGTTTTGACCCCTTGAAATAAGCACTTGGCCTTATTTTTGGGGAGGTCTTACTATTTTTGAGGTGCAGGGGGGGGAGCATGGTCACCTCATGGCTGCTGCTGTGTTGCAATATTTTCAAGGAGGGCTTATTTTAGCGCATGCGCTCAAAAGCCCAATTGGGCTTATTATCCAGGGAGGTCTTATTTTCAGGGGAACACGCTAGGTTGGCAGAAGCTGGGACAAGTAACAGGAACTCACTCCGTTATGCGGTGCTTGGGATTCGAACCACCAAACTGCTGACCTTTCTGATCGACAAGCTCAGTGTCTTAGCCACTGAGCCACCGCATCCCTTTACATTACAATAAGGCAAAAGTTATACCGCCCTCTTAAAACTTAGGGAATAGTATTTTTCTTTTCTTTTTTTTTGGTGATGCCATTATTCCAAACATGTTTTTCATTTTGTGCTCAGTTGTTCCTAAGATGTTACTAGTCAGTCAGATGTTGGCTTCAGATGTCTCTTGGTCTCACATCATGATCTCCCCTCTGGCATTTCCTGCTGTTTCCCTTATCACTGTCACCAAAAAAAAAAAAAAGACATCTTATAAATTATATATTTAAAATATGTTTTCCCAGCTTCTGTTTGGTTTTCAGATATCCTTGGCAGGCTCTGGAGATCTTTGAAACCCACACTGCTAACCCACTGAAACAAGATTGACATTTAAAACTGAGAGTGTGCTCTGCTTAGAATAAAACAAAATCAATTCTTTGTGATTTGTACTCATTAAATCTGGGGGTTTATCTTCTACTGCATGATTTTGTTCACTTTTTCAAATGCCAAGGACTTAATAGCTGAAATGCCAATGATGCAAAAAAATACAATAAATAAGCAAAACGATGCATGTTTACAATTCCTGTTTTTAAACAGAATTTGTCTGCTAATACTACAGGTAGCCCCCGATATAACTGAACCCAACATTTATATTGTTAGGCAAGACAGTGGTTAAATGGATTTTGCTCCATTTTAGGACCTTTCTTGCCACGGTTATTAAGTGAATCATGGCAGTTAGTTAAGCTAGGAACGGGGCTATTAAGTGAATCTGGCTTTCCCATTGACTTATCAGAAGGTTGCAAAAGGAGATTGCATATCTTCGAGACACCACAGCAGTCGTAAATTTGAATCAGCTGCCAATCATCCGAATTTGATCACATGATCATGGGGATGATGCAATGGTAGTAAGTGTAAAGAACGGTCGTAAGTCACTTTTAGGAAATTATTTACTAGAAGTAGGACTAACTAGAATAACAGAGTTGGAAGGGACCTTGGAGGTCTTCTAGCGCAACCCCCTGCTCAGGCAGGAAAACCTATACTACTTCCGACAAATGCTTGTCCAATCTCTTCTGCTTCAACTCTTCCAGTGTTGGAGCATCCACAACTTCTGGAAGCAAATTTGTCCCACTGGTTAATTGTTCTAACTGTCATTTCTTCTTAGTTCTAGGTTGCTTCTCACCTTGATTGGTTTCGATCCATTGCTTCTTGTCCTACCCTCAGGTGGTATTTGTTTTGAAGGGATCCTTGATATTATTATTTTTTCTCCAACTTATACAATAATACAATAGCAGAGTTGGAAGGGACCTTGTAGGTCTTCTAGTCCAACCCCCTGCGTGGGCAGGAACCTTATACCATTTCAGACAAATGGCTATCTAACATCTTCTTAAAGACTTCCATGGTTGGGGCATTCACAACTTCTGGAGGCAAGCTGTTCCAGAGGTTAATTGTTCTAACTGTCAGGAAATTTCTCCTTAGTTCTAAGTTGCTTCTCTCCTTGATTAGTTTCCACCCATTGCTTCTTGTCCTGCCCCCAGGTGCCTTGGAGAATAGTTTGACTCCCTCTTCTTTGTGGCACCCTCTGAGATATCGGAACACTGCTATCATGTCTCCCCTGGTCCTTCTCTTCATCAAACTAGACATACCCAGCTCCTGCAACCGTTCTTCATATGTTTTAGTCTCCAGTCCCCTAGTCATCTTGGTTGCTCTTCTCTGCACTCTTTCCAGAGTCTCCACGTCTTTTCTACATCGTGGCGACCAAAACTGTATGCAGTATTCCAAGTGTGGCCTTACCAAGGCACTATACAGTGGCATTAACACTTCACGTGATCTAGATTCTATCCCTCTGTCCTTGCATTACATATATACATACATACATACATACATACATACATACATACATAATTTGCATACATACATACATACATATATAATTTGCATACATAAATCTAGAAATGTCTACAGAATGAGTGTTTTCTGTGGTTGAATTTGAGAAAAATCAATTGGAAACTCCAGAGAAAACCACTGGATAATTTATTGTAACCCAATGTTAAATGAGAGAGAGGGAGGGAGGAAGAGGAGGGTGGCAGAGGTAGAGAGGGGGGAGTGAGAGAGAAGGAGGGAGAGGAAGAGGGACAGGGAAGGAGGGAGAGGAAGTGACTGAGAGAGGGAGGGAGGGACAGGGAGGGAGAGAGAGGGAGGGAGGGGGAATGAGAGAGATAAGGAGGGAGGGAGGGAGAAAGAGGGAGGGAGAGAGGAAGAGAGACAGAGAGAGAGAGAGAGACCCAGGAAGTAATGGGAGATCTTTGGGGGGGAAATAACATGCAACCCCATATATATCTATCCTTTAATTGAAATAAATGCACAGTTATATCTCCTTAGAGGACTGGAGGCTAAACATATAAAAAGTGGTTTCTGGAACTAGGTATGTCTATTTTAATGAAAAGAAGGACTATGGGTAACATGATAGCAGGGTTCCAATATTTAAGGGGCTAACATAAAGAAGAGGGAATCAACTTATTTTCCAAAGCACCAGAGGGCAGGACAAGAAGCAATGGATGGAGACTAATCAAGGAGGGAACCAATCCTAGAACTAAGGAGAAATTTCCTGACCGTTAGAACAATTAATCACTGGAATGACTTGCCTCCAGAACTTGTGGGTGCTCCAACACAGGAGAGATTGGTATAGGGCAGGGGTCTGCAATGTTGGCTCTTTTAAGACTGGTGGACTTCAACTCCCAGAATTCCCCAGCCAGCCAGGCTGGCTGAGGAATTGTGGGAATTGAAGTCCACCACTATTAAAAGAGCCAACTTTGCAGATCCCTGGTATAGGGTCTCCTGCTTGAGTAGAGACCTCCATGACTAGAAGACCTCCAAGGTCCCTTCCAACTCTGTTATTCAGCTATTATATATTGATATAGGTTCTGCCTCTCTCACGAGCCCCAAAGCTTCATGTACTTATAGGATCTTGTGGAATTCCCCATCTGTACCATTTCAAGTTTACTTTTCTTCGCATTTGAGTTGTCCCCACACTTTGGAGAGCAGCAAACAATTTTCGACTTAATCTTTAAGGATCGGCCTTATTCAGAAAGGAAACCTGGTTGTGAGATGTGTGGTTATTAAGAGCTGCTAGTAGTTCCTTTTCTTCTTCTTTTGCTAACCTCTGTCCTGTTGGATTTATAAATGGAACAGGATGACCTTTGAAATGATGATGGAACCAGAGAGATAAACACCACTTGAAAGGACAAACCAATTAATATAAATGTTTTGCACATAACACTGATTTGAGTCCACTGCTATCTATGGAAACGTTTTCAGGGCCTCTAAGAACAAAGAAGCAGAAGGGGAAAAATAGAGAAGAAACTGCATGTTTTAAATTTGTTAATGAAGGAAGCAGGGGTGGGATACACTTCCCTTCCCTCTGGGTTTGCAAACATGAGCGTGCACTCATGCTTTGCTCAAACGTGCCACCTCTGCGCATGCGTAGATCCTTCCGCGCATGCACTTTTTTTGGGGGGGGGGGGGAATGACCTAAATGGGATGCCGTAGAGCCAGGTGCGGGTGGGTGGAGCCACCCGCAATTCCCGCTACCGGTTCAGGCAATCCGGTCTGAACCGGTAGAATGCCACCACTACTGGAAGGAAGGAAGTGTAAATCTGCACATATCATGATCATGCTTAGGTGTCAGATACAAAAACTTATCTGGAAAAATACCTTTTCACCTGGGGAGGGGGGGGGAGAGAAAAAAATCATTGTGTACTTGTTGGTGAAGTCACAATCTGAGTGTACAAGGGTCACAATGTGCAGTTGTTGTTTGGTATCGTTGTGCAGTTTGTTGTTTTTGGGTAGCGCTGAGACCTACATCCCAAGGTGTTGCAATTCAATAGAGAATTTGACCAAAAGCAATTACCGTAATAACCCTCACAAAAGTAGGAAAGTTCAGGACAATTCTGGGGAGGAGAAAAAAGCATTGTGTACTGTTGGTGAAGTCACAATCTGAATATACAAGGGACACAATGTACAATACAATACAATAGCAGAGTTGGAAGGGACCTTGGAGGTCATCTAGTCCAACTCCCTGCCTAGGCAGGAAGCCCTATACCATTTCAGACAAATGGCTATCCAACATCTTCTTAAAGACTTCCAGTGTTGGGGCATTCACAACTTCTGGAGGCAAGCTGTTCCACTGGTTAATTGTTCTCACTGTCAGGAAATTTTTCCTCAGTTTCCTCTCCTTGATTAGTTTCCACCCATTGCTTCTTGTTCTGCCCTTAGGTTGTTGTTTGATATCATTGAGACCTATACTTCAAGGTGTATTTCAATAGAGAATTTGGCCAAAAGCAATTAATAATCCTCACAAAAGTAGGAAAATTCATGACAATTCCTCCCTTCTTTCCTCCCTTCCTCCCTTCTTCCTCCCCCTCCCTCCTTCCTTCCTCATTTCCTTCCTCCCTTCCCTCCTTCCTCCTTCCCTCCCCTCCCTCTCTCCTTCCTTCCTTTCCTCCTTCCCTCCCTCCTCCCTTCCTCCTTCCTTTCCTTCCTCCTTTCCTTACTCCCTTCTTCCTTCCTCCCTCCCCTCCTCCCTGCCCTACCTCTCTCTCCCCTTCCTTCCTTTCTTCTTCCCTCCCTGCCTTCTTTCCTCCCTTCCCCTCTCTCTCCCTTTTCCCTCCTTCCTTCTTTCCTTCTTCCCCTTCCTTCCTTCCTCACACCAGAGGTATATAGAACATGTTCAGAAACTTGAGCTATGCAACCTTTCTTTTAACCATCTGTTCAAAAATCCCAAGAACATAGTATTAATTGTTCCATGTCTTTCTATCATGTATCAATCGCCTCTTGATTACCTGTTCATTCATACTCATCTGTTTTTTTTTTAAATCACAATGAAACAGTTTGTGTGGTTCTGCCACCCTTGGAGGTTTTTTATTAAGTTCCGAGTTTCTAAGTGACCTTGAAAGAAGATTTTTTCCCCCATTTCTTCCTGGGTAATGCAACACCTGGAAGAACTCTTAAATGCTTTTTTTAAATTTTCATATAAATAGGATTTCAAATCTCCTAGCACCTAGAAAGAAATTGCAGAAAATATGGAAGTATTCTGATATTCAGCACAAAAGAGGCCAATTTTATTTTTTCATCTTACTGGGGTGGTTATTGATGTAAAGAACCTTATACATAAATAAAGAGAGCTGGGACTAACCCCGTAGATACTGGCTTTAGAAATATTCTTTCTAAAGATGAACAAATGTTCATAGATCAAATCAACTTCCCAAAGATCTAAAGACCTTTCTTTCCAGCTACTACAAGGGATTAAAAACATCTCCCTGCTTCAGGGACATTTTAAACACATTTTCCTCATTTATTTTGTGGGTGCCAGAAGCACTACTGTATATATAAATGTAAAGGTTCCACTCGCACATCTGTGCCAGCTGTTCCCGACTCTAGGGGGCGGTGCTCATCTCCATTTCAAACCCGAAGAGCCAGCGCTGTCCGAAGATGTCTCTGTGGTCATGTGGCCGACATGACTAAATGCTGAAGGTGCACAGAATACTGCTACCTTCCCACCAAAGGTGGTTCCTATCTTTCTACTTGCAGTTTTTACGTGCTTTCGAACTGCTAGGTTGGCAGAAGCTGGGACAAGTAACAGGAGCTCACTCAGTTATGCAGTGCTAGGGATTCGAACCACCAAACTACTGAGCTTTCTGATTGACAAGCTCAGCTTTTTTGCTACTGAGCTACCACATTCCACACTGTATATATATATAGAGAGAGAGATGGAAAAAGAAGAGAAAGGCAATGTTATCATCCTAAGGTCGGTGTAACCATGGTGGATATTCCACGATTGGGAATTTGAATTTTTTTCAACTCTCTCTTTCTGTCTCATCTCTTTATTCTTTTTCCTAAAGATTACATTTTTCCATTCAGGGCCTCTCTTAAACCCTGTGCATATATTCTCTTTGCAGACTGAATTATAAAATGCGTTCAATTAAATTTAAAAAAATAAGATTTCAAAATATCGTTATGGGATTACATGTAAGGAGGGTGGGTGGAAAGGCAAGCTTGGCATTTGAAAAAAACACTGGAATTAAGGCTGAACTTCTGTACTAATTGATTTTTTAAAAGAGTTCCTTGAAAAAAAAAATGAAAAGAACTCTAAAATTGTTTGGAGATGCCTTGGCTGCGTTCCAAAACATTTATGATGAGGCAAAATTAGACAGTTTTGGTTGTCCTGAAAAGACATGTTCTGTACGATGGTTCTAATTTAACATCTCAGTTGCACTTTGGCATGTTATGCTACAAACCTTTCTTGTCTACCAAGAACCTAAACAAACTTTGTCCAGAGTCCACTCTGATGGATGTAAAGGTAAAGGTTCTCCTCTCACATAGAGTCGTTCCTGACTCTAGGGAGCAGTGCTCATCTCCATTTCCACAGTGGAGTAACCAATGGTTACTGTGGAACTTTATATCTGCTATCAAGTAATCCTTCCTTTTGGTTTTTCAGAAGAGTCTGTCTCTCTCTCATATATATGGACTAACAGAGTTGGAAGGGACCCTCAGAGGTCTTCTAATCCAACCCCCGGCACAAGCAGGAGACTCTATTCCATTCCAGGCAAGTGGCTGTCCAGTCTCTTCTTAAAAACCACCAGTGATGGAGCACCCACAACTCCTGAAGGCAACTTCTGTTCCACTGGTTGATTGTTCTCACTCTTAGGAAATTTATCCTTGATTCCAGGTTGCATCTCTCCTTGATTATCTTCCTTCCATTTCTTGTCTTGCCTTCTGGTGATTTGGAAAATAGGTTGAAAATGCCCCCTACCTCTTTGGGGCAGCCCCTCAAATATTGGAACACTGCTAGGGTAGGCAGTTGTTCTTATCTTGTGACTTGCTTTTATCTCCTATCAGGAGAACTGGGTTTGGGGGTTGGTGGTGTTGTTTTTGGAGAATTGTACTGATTTAATGCAGAATTTCAATTTAAATCAGTAGAGGATTTTTTTTTCCAAAACAAGCAAACAAATAAACAACACTGTGTTTGGTAAATGATAACTTTATTTATCATCATATTATAAAGATACGTACTAGCTGGATACCCATGCTTCGCTACAAAATCATGTGATCGGGCCAGCCTGCAGATTGTATTAGTCATGTGCTGGCCATGCCCATATAGGGCAAGTGGCAGTTGGAACAGAGTTCCTTTCAGGTGGGGAGGGGGAGTAGAACATCTAATTCCTTAACATCGAGGCGTGTTAATATAATACTGTATAAGGAATAATGATGGTCTTTTTGAAAAATCGTTTCTTAGCGAACACTTAGAAGCCAAGAGGAACAAATTTCACAAATTTTGTAGGCTTTACAGTTCTGGAGATTTTGTGATGATGCATGAGTGGTATTTTGCTTAGATAGATGATAGATAGATAGATAGATAGATAGATAGATAGATAGATAGATAGATAGATAGATAGATAGATAGATAGATAGATAGATAGATAAAAACCTTTATTCAAAACGTTGAATTATGATTACATTTTTTTTCAACAATTAACATTATTTCTCAGAACACTCCATGAAAATTCAACTTGGTTGACTACTATCTGTAATGACAAAGGAAATTTAAAAGGAGACATTATTCATGATTGCAGAAGGGGATAATAATTAAGGTTTTTTTATCATTCATTGAAGAAAAAAGCATCAGTTGGCATAAATTGGGAAACATTGCAATGTAAAAAACATCAATTCAACTGATGGCTTATTTAGATGGGCATTGCTGAGCATGAATCCTCTTATTATTTCTGCTTAATTAAAGGTCATTTCTTCCAGCCACTTCCAGTCTTTTCTTCCTATGTAATATTTATGTTGACTTTCTCATGGCTGGTTAGGGATTTTAAGTTTTGTCATCTGCCACAATGAAATTGCCCCCCCCCCGCCCCGCCAAATGTGCTTTTAAATCCTAACCCATACAGTAATCTTTTTATTAATTCTCAAATTGAAGATTTAATGTTCACAAAAGCAAATTAATAAATTGGAGGAGAAAACAGAATTTGACTTCCTTTCCATTATTTTTAACTAGCCGACAACCCGGCATTGCCCAGGGGAAAATGTATGGACCAAACATAATTTCTAATGTTGAATTTGCCCCCTTACCAGCGGGAGCCCCCTTGTGGAGTATTGTGAAGCCATTACCATGGCAACTCCACTGCGCTGCACAGTAGAAGCCATTTTATGGCAGTACAGTAGAAACCATTTAAGGCACAACAGGCTGTATCTTAACAGAACACACATACCGAGGGATGTTAGGGGTGTCTTATCCCCACAGTATTTTTCTCCAGAGAGTAAGTCATCTGTGTACCAAGTTTGGTTGAAATTGCTTGAGGCATTCCAGAGTTATACTGGAACACACACACACACACACACACACACACACACACACACACACAGCCATTTAGGTAGGTAGGTAGGTAGGTAGGTAGGTAGGTAGGTAGATAGATAGATAGATAGATAGATAGATAGATAGATAGATAGATAGATAGATAGATAGATAGATAGATAGATAGATAGATAGTATAATGTCAGGCACAGATAAGAGTAGGTGGTAGTATTTGCATTAAACAAATGAAAGAGGACCAACGTTATATCTTTATTTGATTCATTAATTTAATCTACTCATACCAACAAGCCCCTTGGTGAAAATATTTTTGATTCTTCATCCTTTGTAACTATACAAGGAAATATCTCATTCCTCCTCCCTTTATGTGAATGTCAGAAAAAAGTGGGGGTTTTTTGTTTGAAAAATATAAATACGATTATTATAGGCATTACACGAGTGACAGAACATAAAAACAATGTAGGCTTCCCTCTCCAGACTTTGTAGAATTATGGACTTCTTCTTATCAGCTAACTTTACCAAGGACTCCACTTCTGGACCAACTGAGGTCTTGGTCAGATGTGCCTACTCTTTTTCAGGCTATTTCCCTCAAAACCAAAAGGTAGAGGACAACATTTAAAGAAATGAAATTTATTTATTTATTTATTTATTTTATTACATTTATATCCCGCCCTTCTCCGCAGAGGACCCAGGGCGGGGCACAGGAGATTTAAAAACATACAAAAATAGCACATGACATCGAAGACTCCAATCTCTGTGCCCAGCATTCAACAAAATGTTTTGACCAACTCAAAAAAACCAAAAAGAAGTGGTACCAATAAGGGGGAATATTTGTAGCTCAGGGTTGAAATGAGGAATCTTTGGTGTTCTCTGAGCTTGGTTGTTTTCTTGCTAGGACGGATGACTATTTACTTCAGGGGTGCCCAAACTTGGGAACTTTAAGACTTGTGGACTTCAACTCCCAGAATTCCCCAGCCAGCCTGGCTGGCTGGGGAATTCTGGGAGTTGAAGTCCACAAGTCTTAAAGTTCCCAAGTTTGGGCACCTCTGATTTACTTAGTTTGAGTCATGAAATGTCTGCAAGACGGAATGGGACAACTTGCTTGCAGCCAACCTGCCATGGCCAACTCACTGCAGGCCAACTCACCATGGGGCAGTATAACCATTGAATTCAATTATTTTTTTAAAAAAATTTGAAAAATATTTTATTGTTTGTCATTAACGTTTCATGTTGTTCCTCTCTTTGCTTTCTTGATTCTATTCCACCTTTTTTTAAATATTAGGTAAACTCTTGTTCCATTGCAAGTTGACTATAGAAAGTTGGCCGTGACAAGATGGCCATAGTGAGTTGGCCATGGCATGTTGGCTGCAGCGAATTGTCACAGACCCTCTGCAAGTAAGCAACCAAACAGAGAGGACCCCTTAAAAATGGTTTAGCTCTTAGTTGCCTGTGCTGGTGGGAACAAGCACAAATAATTTTCCTGGACCTGCAGTGAAAAAAAATAATAATTGGGGAAGGTAAAATTTGGTGAAGGGGCTTGGTACTCAGCCCAGGTTTAGGACAGGAAAAAGGATCATTTAATGCAGGGTTAGTTTTACCACGCTAGGACCAAAAAAAAAAAAAAGCAAATTGTGTATGCTTCATTAACTCTTTGCACACAAGAGAAAAGTGCTTTCTGATGAAGTGAAAAACCAACTTGGGATCAATTTTCCACAACATAAATTCAACATTCATTCCATTCTTGATAGTCTTATATTTAAACAGCCAGACAGGGATTATATCTCCCCCTTTATCTATTTTGTAGTTTTAGAACAAACTGTCCATCTCTTATTTAGTGTATTGATCAATATTTATAATTCCTCACTTCCTTTTGCATTGACGCTTTGGCATTGGCTCAGAGGCTGGTGCTAGCAAGAAGATTAGCCGGCCTGGCCTAATCTATCCTTCCTAGGTTTGTAATATAAATTTAAATTGTTTTAATAAGGATTGCTGGGATTAGTATAAAGGGTTTTAAGGTTTTAAGGTTTTAAACTTTTAGCGCAGGTAAATTATTTAATTCTATTTTAAATATTGTATTGTTGTATTTATATATGTTTTTAAAGTCCTGTGCACCGCCCCGAGTCTCTCCGGGGAGAGGGTGCGGTCTACAAATCAAATCAAATAAATAAATAAGAGTTGTTGTTATTATTATTATTTACTTTATTCATAAAACATGAAACTCAGCCAACTGAACATTTAAAAATGCATATTACAAATACTATTGACTGGTGCTAATTGATGATACAGTTTGCTGCCAGCATCCTAGGTATCAACCAAGTATCTACGTAGAATATAACATGTGCCAAGTAGCGCCGTTTTTTGCAGTTCCGCTGGTGTTATTGCAGGAAGCTGCAATTTGCTGAGATATTTATTAAAATTCTTGGACATGGTGCCAAGTGCCCCGATGACAATGGGTGTCACTGTGACATGCTTCATCCATAGCCGTGTGGGAAACCACGCCAGGTCGCGATATTTCATGATTTTTTCTAGTTCTTTTTCTTCGACTCTGGCATCTCCAGGAACAGCGATATCAATCAACTGTACACTTCGGCCCTCTACAACCGTGATATCTGGTGAGTTGTGCTCCAAATGACGGTCTGTTTGTATTCGAAAGTCCCACAAGATCTTCACCCTTTCATTCTCGATAACCTTTTGCACTTTGTGTTCCCAAGACTTTCTGGATACAGGTAAACCATATTTTTTACATAATGACCAGTGGATTAATTTAGTAACTCGGTCATGTCTAGCTTTGTAATCAGTTTGTGAGATTTTGCTGCATTCACATATTAAATGTGAAACAGTTTCGACTTTGTTATTGCAAAGTCGGCAGTTTGGGTTGTCAGTGGATTTTTGAATCTTCGCTTTCATGGCATTAGTTTGTAGTGCTTGTTCTTGAGCGGCCAGTATTAAACCTTCCGTTTCTTTCTTGATAGTTCCCATCTTAATAATAATAAATAATAATAATTTAATTTTATAACCCGCTCTCTCTCCCCAAGGGGACTCGAGGCGGGGCACAGGCAATTAAAAATACAAAGAACAAAGTACAGAATACAAACTACAAAATTAAAAGTAAATTAAATTATTCCTGCGCTAAAACCCATATACTAAACTAAAAATTACCCCTAAAAACCCCTAACCTAAAAAGAGACTACCCAAGGCCGGCCAGGCGAAAAAAGTGTGTCTTTAATTTTAAGCGGAAGGAGCGGAGGTCCGTGGTTGTCCTAATATCGGGGGGAAGGTCGTTCCAGAGGGCTGGGCCCGCCACAGAGAAGGCCCTTCCCCTGGGCGTCGCCCGCTGACAAAGTCTAGTGGACGGCACCCGGAGCAGTCCCTCTCTGTGGGAGCGTATCGGCCGTGAGGATGTATGAGGCAGGATCCGATCCCGCAGATAACTAGGTCCCGAGCCATGGAGCGCTTTGAAGATGATAATTAACACCTTGAAGCGCACCCGGAAGACGACAGGTAGCCAGTGCAGCTCGCGCAAGAGCGGTGTTACGTGGGCAAACCTAGAGGTGCCCATAATTGCTCGCGCGGCTGCGTTCTGGACCAACTGAAGCCTCCGGGTGCACCTCAAGGGGAGCCCCATGTAGAGAGAGTTGCAATAATCCAGTCGGGATGTCACGAGAGCATGAGTGACTGTGCGAAGGGCGTCCCGATCCAATAGGGGGCGCAACTGGCGTACCAGGCAGACCTGGTAAAACGCCCTCCTGGCCACGGCTGTCACTTGATCTTCCATGGACAGCCGGGTATCCAGGAGGACACCCAAGTTGCGCGCCCCATCCACAGGGGCAAGATGTTCGCCCCCTATGGCCAGAGATGGAATCATCTGGTTGAATCGGGCAGCCGGAAACCACAGCCACTCGGTCTTGGTCGGGTTGAGCCTGAGTCCGTTACTTCCCATCCAGGTCCGCACGGCTTCCAGGCACTGGCACATCACCGCTACGGCATCGTTGGGGTGATTTGGGGTAGATATGTACAGCTGGGTGTCATCAGCGTACAGGTGGTACTCTACCCCAAAACCACGGATGATCTCACCCAGCGGCTTCATATATGCATTAAACAGGAGAGGCGAGAGGACCGACCCCTGAGGCACCCCACATGTGAGGGGTCTCGAAGTCGACCTCTGCCCTCCTGCCAACACAAATTGCGATCGGCCAGAGAGGTAGGAGGAGAACCACCGTAACACGGTGCCTCCCACCCCCAACCCCCCCAGCCGATGCAATAGGATACCATGGTCGATGGTATCGAAAGCCGCCGAGAGGTCTAATAGGACCAGGATGGAGGAACAACCCCCATCTCTGGCCCTCCAGAGATCATCGACCTACGCGACCAATGCCGTCTCGGTGCTATGCCCGGGCCGAAAGCCGGACTGGCGCGGGTCTAGATAATCAACTTCCTCCAGGTGACGGGGAAACTGTTGTGCCACCACACTCTCAACAACCTTCGCCAAAAAGGGAAGGTTGGAGACTGGATGGTAGTTGTTTAAAAGAGCTGGATCCAAAGAGGGCTTCTTAAGGAGGGGCCTCACCATAGCCTCTTTTAGGGAAGCAGGCAAGGAACCCTCACTCAAGGATGCGTTGATAACCTCTTGGAGCCAGCCTCGTGTCACCTCCCAGGATGCCAGTACAAGCCAGGAGGGACACGGGTCCAATAAACATGTGGTGGCTCGCAGTCGCCCACGTAACCTGTCCATATCATCGGAAGCAACGGAGTCAAACTCCTCCCAAACAAGATCCGCCTTGCGGCACTCCACTGGACCAGCAATGGGGGCTAGCTCGTTCTGTATCTGAGCGATTTTCTCCTGCAGAAAAGTCACAAATTCCTCTGCTCTACCCTGTAGTGGGGCTTCCCGCACCCTCTGTTGAAGGAGGGAGCGGGTCACCCTAAACAGGGCGGCAGGGCGGTTTTCTGCGGATGCTATGAGAGTGGCACAATGATGACATTTGGCCACTCTCAGCGCCACAATGTAAGTCCGTAAATGGGCTCTTACCTGTGTCCGGTCAGATTCAGATCGAGTAGACCTCCATTTTATCTCTAGGCATCTCTTGTGGCGTTTCATCACCCTTAGCTCCTCGGTAAACCAAGGAGCCAGGGTGGCTCGCCGCCGCAAGAGAGGCCGCAAGGGCGCGACCCGATCCAAGGCTCCCACGGCCGCAGTATTCCATGCGGCCACGAGGTCCTCCATCGGGGCGCGGGTCAGGGGTACAGGAAGTGGCCCAAGCGCCGCCTGGAACCTGTCAGGGTCCATCAGGCGCCTGGGGCGGAACCAGATAGGTGACTCAGGTTCCGCCTCCCCACGGTGGGGAGTAGCGGTTGGAAAGTCGAGCCGGAGAAGTGAGTGGTCTGACCATGACAAGGGTGTGATGACTATATCCCCTGTACCCAGATCACTCTTCCATTGGCCTGAGACAAAGATAAGATCCGGTGTGTGTCCACCCTCGTGGGTGGGGCCTTGAATTAATTGGGTCAGGTCCATGGCCGTCATGGAAGCCATGAACTCCCGAGCTACCGCGGATGATTCGCCCACCGATGGCAGATTAAAGTCCCCCATGACTAAAAGTCATGGGGGTCTCAACTGCCATCGTAGCGATCACCTCAAGGAGCTCGGGCAGGGCTGCTGCTACATAGCGGGGAGCCAGGTATACAACCAGCACGCCCAACTGCCTCCCTAGGCCCCACTTCACGCAGAGGGACGTGCCATGTCGATGTCAAGTTGTCATCACATTTTCCTTCAATGTTTTTCAAGTGCTGTCCATGCAAAGCCTTGGTCTTCCATCTATTTAATCTGTCATCCAGCTGTTTTTACTTATATTCTGCCTTTGTTTCTGTTGTTTTTATGCTGTTCTCCATTTTTACAGCCTGCAGCAATTTTTCTCTATTATTATTATTATTATTATTATTATTATTATTATTATTATTATTATTATTATTATTATTATTATTATTATTATTATTATTATTATTTTATACAGATGTGATCTGTTTGTTTGATGTGATCAGGACACTTCGTTCTGTTAATTCTGTAATTAATTATTGTCAGATTTCTACCTGGTTTGGAGTTCAGCTTTTACACCAAACACAAGCTAAAAAGAGACTTTATTGGAGTTTGGGAAATATATTTGAATACTTTTCAATTGCTGTAATACACCAAAATATTGCTAATTTGGAGGGTGTCTTTTCTAGTGTTTCCAACAAGGGGAGGGAGGGAGGGAGGGAGGGAGGGAAGGAGAGATAGAAATAAAAAAGAGAAATAGAAAAAGAAAGATAGTGAGTTAGAGATAGATATAGATAGATATAGGTTGGTAAGTAAGTAGATACATACAAACACATGCACACAAGTTTTATTATTATCTACAGACTTCTAAGTAACGACATAAACTTATGTATTTTTTATTTCTATATATTAAAAACCCAATTGCCCATATCAGTCCTTAGTCTAGAGCATATGAATGCAAGAAACAAATCCGTTTCATTTATTGCTCAATTGTACTTTTAGTGTTTGATAGAAAACATTCAGCTTGAATATTTGACAGAGAAAGTTAAATAAGTATCTTTACCATAGGCAGTGAGTCTCTTTGTTCTTCTATTTGTAAACACATTTGAAAAAAATGCCCCACTCCCTAAATAGAGTGTGTTCCTCATTATGAAGAAAAAAGGTTGAGTTAAGCATCAGGTTTTGAAGCAATTTTCAAGTCATTAGCTGATGTAAATTTCTCCTCACATCACAAGAGTATAAACCCTCCATATTTGTATTACAGAGCCTCACAAAATTCACGTTGAACGTAATAGCTCTGGGGACCAGCTGAGTAAGTGCTTAGGAGCAATGTGAACTGACATTCTTTCTTTTATTTTCTTCCGTTTAAAATATTTTGCCCGTTTAAACTGCCTTTATGGTATATTGTTTTCAGATGCTTGTTGAGTCCTTCTGTTGTGCGGGCTCCGTGCACAAGGCCCTCGTAGCACGTCTGAAGTAACATCTGTTCGGTCTTTTTCTTGCTGGGATTCTTGGTGTAATTAGCTCTATATTTCACCAAACACAATTCTGCTCCCATGGCGGACAGAACAGCATGAAGAAAACATAAATAATTGAAGATTAGAGAAACAGAAGGCAAAGTTGAGGTAGGTGGTTTGGCTAAGAGAAGGGTTAAGGAGAAAAGAAGGTCACCTCATTATAGAAAAGAGCATTGTTATATTAACAACTGTAAATGGAGGTGGCGTTGTTTCCTCGCGATTAATGGAAAATAAGAATTTAGCCATGGCAGATAGATTCCTATATGTATAGGTATAGCGTTAAAATAAAATGTGTTTATTTTAGTCATGACAATCATTTTGAAAACAAATAGCAGAAAGATCTCAACAGGATTTGGTCCAAAGCATTCTGACAGGACATAGAGCAGGGGTGTCAAAGTCAATTTCATTGAGGGCCGCATCAGGGTTGTGTTTGACCTTGGGGGGGTCTAGGGTGGGCATGGCCAAGGTGGGCATGGCCAGCTTGACGTCACTTGCGTTGAGGGCACCTGTGGCGGCCTGAGCACTCTGTCAGCAAAAAACAGGCTACCGAGCTCCGTTTTCAGCTACAGCGGCCTCCTGCCAGCAAAAAGAGAGCTCCATTTTCACTGGCAGAGGGAAAAACAAGCTTGGAAACCAAGTTCCTTGAGTGAGCCAATTATCTTTGAAATCTTTGAAATAATTATTTTTCTGCTCCAAAAACTGCTTCTCCTGGGCTCCAGAGCCCTCCGGAGGCCCATTTCCAGACTTCAAGAACTTCCGGTAGGCCCATTTTTCACCCTCCCTAGGCTCTGGAGGCTTTTCTCAAACCTCCAGGAGGGTGAAAATTGTTTCCCCTCCAGCTCCGGAGGCCCTCTGGAGGTCATTAACATACCTGTTTCCGGATTTCCAGAACCTCCCAGAGGCCCATTTCCCCTCCTCCCTGAGCCTCCAGGTGGGTCCTGTACTTACCTGGCATGATGAATGAGCTGCATGGAGACTCCAGGGAGGGGACGGGTGGGAAGGGTGGAGTGGGCATGGCCAGCCAGGGGTGGCATTTGGGGCTTTGCCAAACTGGGCAGAATCCTAGCTAGAGGACCGCCCAAACCTGTGTGAACCCCTAACAGCCCACCCCTGCCTGCTTCCCTGAAGTCTCTCCCAAGAGGAAAAAGTCCAGATGAACTTCAGTGGTAGATACTTCCCATGTGGCATTTCCTAGTGGCAGAGAGGAGAAAAGCCCTACTCAACAGGGATTGTCACCTCCCTGCTTTCTTTCTTGCCCTTCTTACGGGCTGTTGTTGGGACAGAGCGAAGGGAAGAAATGTTCAGCTGGGCAGGCATCCCGAATGCTCTGTGCCCTTTTCCTTGCTCCTCAGGAATGTTTTTTTAAGCGCTATGGTAGATGTATGAGCCACAGGCACTTTGTATACAAGCACGGCAGTTCAACCCTCACCCCTCCCACGCACAAACACACACCCACATGTTGTCGCCCCGACGAAACCTCAGCTTGGTCCAGTGAAGGTCACTAAAATCAATTGGATTCAATTATAGCTAACTTACTACTAGAAAGGTCATGTTTTCATTCACTTGAGAGAGTTCCCAGGAATGCAGAAGTACATAGATGTGTAGTTTAAAGGCAAATTCAGAAGAGACATTCAGAATGCTCAATGAAAAGGATTGTGCCCAGCAGCCTTGACGAGCCACAGAATACAGAGATTTCTTCCTCCTGAGGAGACCCAAAGGTTTGGGATTATGCATGTGTGATTCTCTATCAGGTTAGCTACTAACGTTATAATCCCGTGATGGCGAACCTATGGCATTTGTAGCATGAAGAGCCCTCTCTGCGGACATGAAAGCTGTTGCTCCAGCTCAGTGTGTGCACCTCCCATCTACCAGCTAATTTTGTGTTGCGCGTGCATGCAGGGGGCCAGGGGAGCGGTGTGCCTCCCCACAGCCTATTTTTGGTCCCAGGAGGCTGCAGGGAGGCCTACTACACCCAAAATAGGGACAGGGGAGTATGACGCATCCCATCCTGTCCCCTCATAGCCCATTTTTGCTTCCAGGAGGCTGCAGGGAGGCCTAAATGGGGCAGGGTGGGGTGGGTTCATGCCCACATGCATGGGGAGAGCATGGTGGTGTGATGTGTGCATTCACAGGGAGCGGGGCATAGGGGATGTCGCACGTGCTTTGCGTTATAGGTGCAGGCGCATGTGCACACTGTTGGCATGAGATGACGAAAAACTTAGGCATCACTGTTATAGTCTATTCTTCTCCTAGAATGGAGCTCTAGTTGGGTTTTATATCTGAAAGAGATCAGAGCAGTCCAAAACAAACATCTTTTCTGTAAAAGAAATATTTGTATGTATGTATGACACAAATATATTCTTATTCCCCTGGCTCAGCTGATCAGGAGGAGAACCAGTGGTCTAGTGGCAATTACAACTGCCTCACATGTATGGGGCAGAAGATGAGACCGTCTTCTGCCCCATACATCCCTTCATCCGATCCGCTCCCACAGAGAGGGACTTCTCAGGGTGCCGTCGGCCGGGCAATGCCGGTTGGCGACACCCAGGAGAAGGGCCTTCTCTGTGGCGGGCCCTGCACTTTGGAACGACCTACCCTCTGAACTTCGCACCATCTCAGACCTCCGCCTCTTCCGCCAACGTCTTAAGACGCACCTTTTCCAACAAGCCGACCTAGCATAACCTCCCGTTTTGACCATTTTTAAGATAGTTTTAATTTGGGGGATTTTATACAATTTTAGCACAGGGTATATTTAATAGTTTTTTAAAAAATTCTACCTTTGTTATATTTGTTATGTTTTTTTAAGTTTCCTGTGCGCCGCTTTGGGTCCTTTTTGGAGAAGGTGCGGGGTATAAATCTGAATAAATCTAAATCTAATACTTCCCAGGTTCAAATCCCACTAAGGGTATGGCTAGCTGATGAGAGCTAAATAGCTTGAAATAGAGCTATACCTGTCTCCCTTTATTTATTGATTTATTTATCAGCACAAACACAACACACACACACACACACACATAGGCAAGAAAAACCAAATGCACAAGTACAGTATAGATGGTACCTTGCTCAATAGTAGCAACTGTGAGAGGGATCTTGGAATCCTAGTGGACAACCATTTAAATATGAGCCAGCAGTGTGCAGCAGCTGCCAAAAAAGCCAACACAGTTCTAGGCTGCATAAGCAGAGGGATAGAATCTAGAACACGTGAAGTGTTAATGCCACTGTATAGTGCCTTGGTAAGGCCACACTTGGAATACTGCATACAGTTTTGGTCACCACGATGTAGAAAAGACGTGGAGACTCTGGAAAGAGTGCAGAGAAGAGCAACAGTTAGAACAATTAACCTCTGGAACAGAAGTTGCCTCCAGAAGTTGTGAATGCCCCAACCCTGGAAGTCTTTAAGAAGATGTTAGATAGCCATTTGTCTGAAATGGTATAAGGTTCCTGCCCACGCAGGGGGTTGGACTAGAAGACCTACAAGGTCCCTTCCAACTCTGCTATTGTATTGTATTGTAATACAAATAGCTGTACATACCATGCATATCTCTTGTTTAATATCTACATATCTGGTTATTATGCCATCATTAAACTTTGCATGGTTGGGGCAGATGAATGGTTTGAAATAACTGTGATTGCTATAGAATATTGGCTTGAAGATGGTGAATGATGATTCTTTGTGGGTTATGCAGGCTTTGAACACAAATGCGGTCATCACTGAAGCTTTACAGTGGGATTAACAGATTGGGGGTTCCTGGAATTGTGGATCCACTTGGAGAGAAAGGGGGAGGGAAGAAGAGAAAGAAAGAGAGAGAGAGAGAAAGAGAGAGAGAGAGAGAGAACAATTCATGGTGAGTTTTGCTTTGTTTTTCTTCCTCCTACCTTAATTTTCATAGGAGGCATCGTCTCTCTTGGCGTGGCTGTCTTCAGAAACATACCCAACTTATTGTGCAGGGCAACACAACTGTTTCTCAATATTAACAGGCGCCTCGAGGAAAGGTAGAAAATCAGCAATCTGTACTTTTTCTGACTCTAAAACTTTATTTCATAAGCCACAGCTTAGGAACCACCAAAGACAAATTTTGCATGAGTGCAACATTGAAATCTTGCCCCATGAGTTATGTGCACTGAAGTAGAAGCCTCATACTTTCCTTATTAAACAATGATAGAAATTACAAGAAAAGGATGATGATCGGTATTTTGTGAGTGTGACTTCAACCTCTGAACGGTGCTCCATCCTTGCATAGAAAACAAGTGCAGCGTGGTTTTCCCCCCTCTATCTTTGGAGTTTTCATTCCAAAATTTAAAACACAAGCCTACCATTTAACACAACATCACAGTGTAAGAAGGGTATCTTGGAAATCTTCTAGTCCAACCCCCTACTCAAGCAGGAAACCCTATACCTATTTCTAGACAAATGGCTGTCCAGTCTCTTCTTAAAAGCTTCCAGTGATGGAGCACCTCCAACTTCTGACGCCAAACTGTTCTACTGGTTAATTGTTCTCACTGTCAGGAAATGTCTCCTTAGTTCTAGGTTGATTAATTTCTCCTTCATTGTTTCCATCCATTCCTTCTTGTCTTGCCTTCTGGTGCTTTGAAAAATAAATTGACCTCCTCTTCTATGTGGCAACCCCTGAGATGTCAGAAGACTGATATCATGTCTCCCCTAGTCCTTCTTTTCTTTAGACTAGACATACCCAGTTCCTGCCACAGTTGTTCATATGTTTTAACCTCCAGTCCTCTAATTATCTTTATTGCTCTTCTCTGCACTCTTTCTAGAGTCTCCACATCTTTTGGTGACCAAAACTGGGTACCCAAGTTTGGGATACTCTAGCATCCCAAGTGTGGTCTTACTAAGGCAATGCAACCAAAAGCTGAAAATCTCTTGTGGTTTTTCTTCTCCTTCCATGCTCAAAAGTGAATTCTTCTTACTGAAACATCCTGGGGAAATATAATATTGTGTAGTCCTTTTGCTTAATCCACGTGGGGATTTGCAACCTCTCTGCAATGTCTTCCTTTTGTGGTCTACCTTTTAAGTCTCTTAATGTTGTAATAAGGGGTTACATGCAACTGAAGAAGAAAAAAAAAGAAACCTTCTCACATTATTTCAGAATCTTTGTTCTAGGCAGACTTGTGTGATATGGCTGGAAAAAGTAACTGAAAAAAAAATAATGGTTCTAATCTATCACGTGAAAAGCCAGTGAAATTGTGTGCAATTGGTCATGTCTGGATTATGGTTTTAAAAGCCCCCCCCCCCCCCAGTCATCTCAGAAGCTAGCAGTATGTATATAATTTGTTTTTATGATGACACAATCATATAAAATGAAAGTATTGTAAAGCTCACATCAGATTAAAATGTTGAGATGCAAAGATTAGAACATGCAAAACCAATTCGCTGATTCAGACTGCCTGGGATTTTGTCGCTGTGCTGGTCTCCTTAAAATTATTCTGCTCCTTAGTTTCTTAATTTATACAAATATGTGGCTTCCAACGGGAAATTCAGCTTTAAGCAAACAGGTAGAAAGAAATCTTTAAAATGTTATTATAATTTATTTAATAGATTAAATATTCATTGTTCACTCACTCGTTCATTTATTCAATAAGTATTTATTTAATTGAATAAATATAACTGATACACTGCTTTTGGGTTGAATGTCCTTTTACAACCCAATTTGGAAGCCAGGTTTAGGGGGAAAACAAACAAACAAACAAACTTTGGAACAGATTGAGCATTTCCCTATCTTCAATGAGGAAGATTTGGCTGCCTTCCCACTTTCAATCAGGGCAAAAAATGGATATTTTCTGCATTTGCTTTGCCTACTAAAAAGAGCACTTTGGGATAGGCTGAAAAAACAACAACACTTTTTGAAGCAGGCATTTCTAAGCTGTGTGCAAAGTTCCAAATCAAGAATTGGTCTCATTAAATCAACCATGTCCTTGGGAAACCCAGAGATTATATATGCACCTGCATAGACATGAGGTAGTAAAAATGTTTGAAGCAACCACACTAAGCCTTCCAGAGGCTGCCCCACTTCAAGGACACACTTTCCAAAGATCTCCTTTCAAATACGGTAAAGGTTCCCCTCGCACATGTGTGGTAGTTGTTCCTGACTCTAGGGGGTGTTGCTCATCTCTGTTACAAAGCCAAAGAGCCAGCGCTGTCCAAAGATGTCTCCGTGGTCATGTGGCTGGCATGACTAAACAGCAAAGTCACACAGAATGCTGTTACTTTCCCACCAAAGGTGGTCCCTATTTTTCTACTTGCATTTTTTACATGTTTTCGAACTGCTAGGTTGGCAGAAGCTGGGACAAGTAATGGGAGCTCACTCTGTTATGCGACACTAGGGATTTGAACCACCGAGCGGCTGACCTTTCTGATCGACAAGCTCAGCTTCTTAGCCACTGAGTCACCATGTCTTTTCCTTTCAAATAAAAATGTTAGCCTTAATATTGTTATGGTTGTATGAACCAGTTTTGGTTGTATGATATTTTTTGTTGGACTGGATCACTAGCGCTAGAAAGCCACTCTGATTTGTCTGAGATCTTCAGGGTTCAACTCTGATGGATTTGAGCATTTTAATCTAGTAGCTGTGGCCAAAGAAAACAGGGAGCACAAGTCTTGCTGGTGTAAGTGCACAATTACCTAAACACTTTTCAGTGTAGAGCCCAAGATTCTGGTGGTGAAATTGGAGCAGCATCAAAGGATGGAATCAGAACTTTGACCTAGGGAATACTGAAACTGGCAAATGAAAATATCCTGCCTTACGTCACTTTTGTTACATGCATCAAATCAAGTTTATTCATCAATTCTGAATTTGGTTTTGGTTTGTTAATTTCATTAGGCCTATACATTAAGGGACGGGGTGGCTCAGTGGCTAAGATGCTGACCTTGTCGATAAGAAAGGTTGGCAGCTAGGCGGTTCGAATCCCTAGCACCATGTAATGGAGTGAGCTCCCATTACTTGTCTCAGCTTCTGCCAACTTAGCAGTTCGAAAGCACGTAAAACATGCAAGTAGAAAAAATAGGGACCACCTTTGGTGGGAAGGGAACAGTGTTCCATGCACTTTCGACATTTAGTCATGCCAGCCACATGACCAGGAAGATGTCTTCGGATAGCGCTGGCTCTTTGGTTTTGAAATGGTGATGAGCACTGCTCCCTAGAGTTGGGAATGCTGAGCACATATGTGCAAGGGGAACCTTTACCTTGTGTCACTTTTACTACATGCATCGAATGAAGTTTATTCATCAATTCTGAATTTGGTTTTGGCTTTTAAACTTCATTAGGCCCCCTATAAATTAATTGGAACATGCCAATTATTTCTAACATACCAGCCACTAGACAGCAGCCCAAAGATACAAGAACGAACTGTTGCTTTCCCTCTTGCCATTCGTCCAGATATTCGCAGCTCAGAAATGGTATAGCCATTATGGTTTGGTCTTTTAAATCAGGGGTCTCCAACCTTTGCAACTTTAAGTCTGAAGGACTTCAGCTCCCAGACTTCTCCAGCCAGCTTTGCTGGCTGGAGAATTCTGGGAGCTGAAGTCCTTCAGACTTAAAGTTGCAAAGGTTGGAGACCCCTGTTTTAAATGTCTAAGCTATATTTACAGCATTCCTTTCTCCCCCCCCAATTTAAAATATGTGTATTCTTCACCAAGCCCCAAACTTATAAAAGCATTACCAATATTTTCTAATTAATATTTACTCTTTTCTCAAGCTATTATAAGTGCACTTAATGCACAACCTAAAACGAGAGTTGACAATTGCAAACACAAACCAACCAACGTAGTAATAAAATCAATACTTACATTTCCCTTGGGGGCAGTATTTACTGTTTGCAGTGCCGTTTCCTTAATGGAATTGCAGTTATGCTTGCAGAAATCTTGTAACTACCATCTTTATGTTTTAAATAAAAGCAGCTTTCTTGGAGCAGTTAAGAGAGAGAGAAAGAGAAAGAGAGAGAGGCAGAGAGAGAGAGGCCCTTAACTTAATTTTTTTTTAAAAAAAAAAAGTTATGAGCAGTTTGTACTTTATTTATTCTCTAGCAAGGAATCCGGTTCAGATTCCATAAATAGGTGCTAAGTTTCCCTTGGTCAGAAGGATCTTACTATGATATTAGTAAGTATAAGGTATAAGGCTCCTGCCTAGGTGGGGGTTGGACTAGAAGACCTCCTAGGTCCCTTCCAACTCTGCTATTGTATTATATGTATGATCTTTCTGAGATTAGCATATTTTGCAATTGAAAGTTTTACGATTCATATACCATATTTTTTGGAGCATGCCTTTTTCCCTCAAAAAAGAGGGTGAAAATCTGGGTGTGTCTTATGCACTGAATACAGCCCCTCCCTCTTTGCAAAAATGGCCTTGCATAGCCTTTAGGAGGCTTCCAGGGTGAACCTTGGGCCCCGAGAGAGCAGAAATGAGTGAAAAACAGGCCGTTTTTTGCTTGTTTTTGTCCCCCCCCCCCCCAATCCCCAGGAGAACTCTATAAGCCTCCTAAAGGCTATGCATGCCCTTTTGTGGACAAAAAACAGGGCCCATTTTCGCAAAAAATGTGCCATTTTTGGAAGGTCTGCAGAGTGCAAAACCATTTTTTTTTAAATTTGCCTCTTCAAAATCTTATGCTCTGAAAAATATGGTAGTCCTCAACTAACAATCACACTTGAGCCCAAAATTTATGTTGTTAGGTAAGAAATTTGTTAAGTGAGTTTTGCTCCATTTTACGACTTTTCTTGCCACATTTGTTAAGCGAATTACTCATCGTCATCATTTAATGACTCCATAATCCCTTGAGGGGTGGAGTCTGGGCAACTGAATGGCGCTAGCAGAGTGGCCGGATGCCATTCCTGTCACCAATGCGGAGTTTTGTTCAGCATATAAATTCTCACTGTGCCCAGAGAGAGAAATATCTGCCTCTACCTAGGATCGAACTCACAGTCTGCTGATTGTGAGGCGAGAGCGCCACCTCTAGGCCACTGCACCACTCTTGTTAAGCGAATGACTGCAGTTCATAAATTAGTAACAAGGTTACAATGTGAATCTGGTTTACCCGTTGACTTTACTCATCAGAAGGTCACAAAAAGGGATCACATGATCCCAGGAAACTGCCACTGTCATAAATGTGAGTTGGTTGTCAAGCATCTGAATGTAAATCACATGACCATGGAGATGCTGCATAAGTGTGAAAAATAGTCATTTTTTTTCAGTCCTGTTGTAACTGTAAACGGTCTCTAAATGAGGATCATTGTAAGTTGAGGATCATATATATTTAAAGGGAAGCAGTATGCTTCCTCCCATATTTGGGCATACCAGATGCTTTGTCAAAACATCTAATCATTCCCCTGGCTCAACTGATAAGGGAGAAGAGCTTGTGGCCTAGAGGTTAATATAACTGCCTTACATGTAAAATAACCCAGGTTCGAATCCCAGTAAGGGTATGGCTAGCTGATGAGAGCTAAATAGCTTGAAATAGATCTATACATGTCTCCCTTCATTTATTTATCAGCAAAAAATGTTACACACACACACACACAGGGAGAGTTTGTGCTAATTAAGAGAACAGGTATTCTGTCCAAGAAGTTGTTGACCCCTAAAAAAAAGGCATTTATTTAAAGGTTTAGGGAGATTCTCAGTCATCCAGATTATGGTTGTCCCAAAGGTGCTTTTTCAGGAGGCAACTGGAATTTCTGGTTTTTCTTTGAAGATGTTTCTCTTCTCATCCAAGAAGTTCTCCAACTCTGACTGGATGGAGGAGAATGGAAGGATTTATATTCCTTGCAGACAGTTGCATGCTTTTAGAGGGTCATTGAGGCCACTTGGAGGTTTGTCTGTATCATCAGGGTCACCATGCAAATGGGTGTGGAGCCTAATTGGAACTGTTCAAAGGACTGTGTTGTAGACTGGAGATAGATGATCTCAGGTGACCCCCCAATGACACAAGTAAACTTCCAAGTGACCTTACTGACCCGCTAAAAGAATTCAAATGACCAGCTGGAGGTCATTTCTGGAAGATACTGGGAGTGTCTATGGAGAGTGGTGTGGTGGCCTAGAGGTAGAGTTGTCGCCTCACAATCAGGAGGCTCTGAGTTCAATCCTAGGTAGAGGCAGCTATTTCTCTTTCTTGGCACAAGGAGAATATATCTGCTGAACAAACAACAGGAAGGACATCCGGCCATTAAACGCTCCGCTAGCTCCATTTAGTTGCTCAGACTCCACCACGCAAGAGATTCTGGAATCATTAAATGATGATGATGATGATAACTGGGGATGTCTATGGAGAGTCTCAGTCATCCTGGTGATGATTCTCCCAAAGGTGTTTTTCCAAAGAGCAACTGGACTTGGTGTTTTTGCCTTGAAGACATTTCTCTTCTCATCCAAGAAGCTTCTCCAAAGAAAACATCTTCAAAGAAAAAGAAAGAAAGAAAGTCCAGGTGCCTCTTGAAAAAGCACCTTTGGAGGGCCCTAGGACTTCTTTTCAACACTTTAGTCAAAAATAACCGATTGTGTCACATCAGGGATCCATTCAGAGGAATTTATTTTGAAACAGGATATTGAAATATAGTCGAAAGGGCAACAAAAGTAGCTTTGCATGGCAACGGCGGTATTTTTAGACTATCATAAAGCAAAGCTCTTGTCAAATATAAATCTTTAATAAATATACAAAACTTGCTTAGCCCTCCACATTACAGTGAGACTCCGAGCTTCTTTGTGCTTTCCTGTTGAATATCCGAATGATAAGCTTGATTTTATGTATATATATTTAGACACACACGCACATATCATCCTCGGATGGATTATTACATCTTTCACACAATGTCTTCCAGGTTGTAGTTGATATTCAAAGCTTTGAACAATTCTCCTGTAGCAAATGTAATTGATAGAGAATCTCTTCCATATAAGAGTAACGAGGTATTTCTCCCTTACTTTAATCTACCTTTCCCTCTTGGCAGTTTATTATGTTTTGAATTTACGCCTTTTGTAGATCTGTGAGCTATCTTTCTTATGGAAATTAATCCTTTTAGAAGATTTGTGCTCTCATTTTCAAACACTAATACGGGCATTCAAGTGTCCCATTATTCGGGACCAGATGGCTTTTTATCTCGTGATATTTACTTCAAAAACCCCAGCTAAATGCTATCATAGATTAAATTTGGGGCAGAGGACAACTTATTATTACAGGGGGGGTAGGAAAGGGAGAGTTAGAATTTTGCAATAAAATTGCAGCCCGTGGCATAATACGGAGTTGGTTATAATGGAAACATCTTGTAAGGTTTTGGGTGGGGGAATTCACAAAAGGAAGTATTTTCTGGAAGTTGCGAGGTGGAATTTCAATTTCCTGGTGCTCCAAACCACAATATAAAGGATCATCAGTTACAAGTTGTGACAAGTTCAGTAGGATCAAAACCAACGAAATAGCCACCTATGTGTTCAAAATTCCCTACGTTTTTTGAAAATGTTACATGGTCACGGACGCTATCTTAGCCTTTTTTTTTTTAACCTGCCACAGAAATTCTTACCTTGAATCCCATAATGGTTCTAAAGGCAAATAATAGCAATAGCACTTAGATTTATATACCGCTTCGTAGTGTTTTTACAGCCCTCTCTAAGCAGTCTACAGAGTCAGCATCTTGCCCCCAACCATCTGGGTCCTCGTTTTACCAACCTCACTCGGAAGGATGGAAGGCTGAGTCAACCTTGAGATTTGAACTGTCGAACTGTAGCTAGCAGTCAGCAGAAGTAGCCTGCAGTACCGCACTCTAACCACTGCGCCACCTCGGCTCATAAGCCAACAATGCATATCCCAAAGGTGCTTTTTTCCCCAAGAGGCAACTGGTCTGTTTTTCCTTGAAGAGGTTTCGCTTCTCATCCTAGAAGCTTCTTCAGTTCTGACTTCAAAACTGAGGAAGCTTCTTGGGTAAGAAGTGAAACGTGTTCAAGGAAAAACAAAGAAAGTCCAGTTGTCTCTTGAAAAAGCATCTTTGGGACAACTATAACCTGGATGACTGAGAAACTCCACCAACAATACATAGTTTATCTCTTGGCCTTCATCCTAGAGATAAACTTTATATTCAGTGCTGAGTTTCCTTATGATTGGTTGTTATGGGGTATATCAAATTGGGATTGGGATTGTCAAGAGTCCACAAAAATTGCTTTTGGGGTCAAAATAAGGACCCTGATACCTTCTTAGGTATCACCACTAGCAAAGGCAGCTTTACTATAATTTGTTCAACTGGCCCATTTAGCTAAATCACAAAAAAATAAAGGCTTTAAAATGTTTAATAAACTATTTCTTAATTCTTCAGTGTGCTGCAAAAGTTTACAGGGATTTGTATTATTATATGTTCATATGGATTTTCAAGGGTTTCTATTTTTAGAGTTGGGTTTTTAAATTAATTGTTTTTAGCACGGGCTAAATTGTTTAATTTTAGTTTTAACTTTTGTAGAATTTTGTATTGTTTGTATTTTTAGACTCTTAAGTTCCTGTGCGCCGCCCTGGGTCCCATTCGGGAGATAGGGTGGGATAGAAATCTAATAAAACTAAACTAAACTAAACTAAACTTGCAAATGTTGGTGTAGCATGGAATTGCATGAAATATTCTGGATGTCACAAAAGCCAGGCCCCATAAACAATTTATTTATATAAAGTGCATTAAATGTTAAAATTACTTGCCTTTTTCTTCTAAACATTTCTTTACTTGTTCTGATGCATATCGGTTGAGCATTCCTAAATACAGTCAGAATTCTTCGGGGGGGGGGGGGGAAGAAGCAACATTAATAAAATAGATTATGATTAGCCTATGGGGTCTGGCTTTTAACTACATTTAAAATCTAAATTTAAATATTGCCAGGGTGTAAACATAAGTGAAAAGTAAGAAATACAGAGTCTTGAATATTCAAAAAAAGAGATTTATTTACATTCGGTATGTGAATATTCATATTCCTCAAATTTTAAAAATTCTCTACAAAATAATGCTCGCCTGAGCGTAAATGTTTATCAGTGCTGTCCCATTTAAGAAGCACAGAAATTCAAAAAGAAGATGTTCTTCCACTGCAATTTCTTACATAAATCAAAGTAGAAATAAGACACATTTTACAATTCAATTTAAGTTCCCACTGAGACAATAATGTTGCAAGCTGTGCATTTTGCAAAGTAATACAGTAATGTCTAGTTTGCATTTTTTAAAAACCAAATTAATCACACTTTATTGAATATGTTGCAGCAAACCTAAAATTCATCTATTATTAAAAAAAAATCTTCTGCAACAAACACAAACTATATTTTATACATAAAGGACAAACTCATTTATTCATTAGGATAAAACACTGGGAGCTGGCATTCTGTAACTATGAAAGAAATGACATTTGCTACCTTTAGTTCTTTGAATATTTAAACACATCCTATACAAAAACGGCTGCTTGAAAAATGGTTCTAATAATATATTGTGTTAATAGACCAACAGATGACTGGTGAAATCAAGGAAAAGTAAATGCAAGGTTTTCCCCATAAAGCAGAAAGGAAAGCCAGATGCTATTTACTGATCAAGAACAATAAAAGCAAATCACATGCACACCCAAATTATTGCAATGTTTATTGATTGTGGTTGCCATCTGTCTATTTTGCATGATTTTTTTTCCCAGGGAAATGCACGTTCAAAAGTGCATTTTCCTCCAAAGCGTGGCACAACCAATTGGACAAATGTCACACAGATATGTGTTTTTTCCCAAATAAATGAGAATATATCTTTAGTGAAGTGCTTTGAGTTTAGGGGGATTGCACTTCCATATTTTTTGTGGGGGGAAAAGGTATTTAATCTTAATGAAAGAATTAGAGACTAAAACACATGAAGAACAGTTACAGGAAGTGGGCACGGCTTGTCTAGTGAAGAGAAGGACCAGGGGAGACATGATTGCAGCCTTCCAATATTTGAGGGGCTGCCACAGAGAGGAGGGGTGTAAGCTATTTTCCAAAGCACCTGAAGGCCATACAAGGAATAATGGATGGAAGCTGACCAAGGAGAGATTCAACTAAGAAATAAGGAGACATTTTCTGACAATCAACTAATTGAACAATCAACCAATGAAACAGAAGTTTCCTTCAAAAGTTGTGAGAGCTTCATCACTGGAGGCTTTCAAGAAGAGACTGGACTGCCATCTGTCAGAAATGGTGTAGACCAGGTCTCCTGCTTGGGTGGCGGTGGGGATTTTTAGTTTAGGTTTTTTTTTTAGTTTTAATTCGATTTATATCCCGCCCTTCTCCACGAAGGACCCAAGGTGGCGACTAAATGATCTACAAGGTCCCTTCCAACTTTGTTAATCTGTCTGTAAATTAAATAAAGAAATGAATAAATAGCACAGTTGGTGTCACGACCAAGGCACCAGGTTAAAAGTTGGAAACTGTGAGTTCTAGTCCTTCCTTAGGCTGGATGATCTTAAGCAAGCAGTCTCTTTCTGTCCTCTGAATGCAGAAATATCTTCCTGGATATGATTAATTATTAGTTAATTATTACTTTACTATTACAAGTCACATATCTGTTTATCTTCTCACAGATTGATTGCCCAATAGATGGAGTAGTTGATATCATCTTTTAAGTATGGGGAACTTCATATTCTCATTGAATACTGCCATAACTCTTCACTTAGACTGCTCGATCTAATTTCCCATATCTTCACAACTTAAGTTTCTTTTTAAGTCTGTTGAAAATTTAATAGAGTCAAAATGTTTTCATTCCTGGTTCTACTATGTAAGCTCTTTGAAAATATTCATTAAGTTCTAAAGAATTCTAGTTGAGAAAAACCCACGAGAATAGCTTGGACATCCAAGAAAACAAAGCAATGGATCATTGAACAAATCAAACCAGAATTCTCCCTCAGGGCACAAATGACCAGGCTCAAATTATGCTACTTTAGACATATCATGCAAAAACCTGACTTTCTGGAAAAAGAGAGTGCCCGAAAAGGTGGAAGGAAAGAAAAGAAGAGTCTGATCAGCAGAAAGACGGGTGGGTTCTGTTTTAGTGGGTGTACCATTGGGAGAATAGGGTTAGGAATAGATTGTTATCTAGAAATTTTCTTTGTGGTTTCTAGGACATGAAAATGTCTGGAAGGCGCATAATCAAAGCCTAGAAAAATTAGAAATAAGATAAAATTGGGTACCAAAAGTCAAGCACTTATAAGGATCTGTAGCTCCACAACACTGGAAGTTTTGAAGAAGAGGTTGGATAACCATTTGTCTGAAGTGGCATAGGGTTTCCTGCCTATGTTGGGGGTTGGATTAGAAGACCTCCAAGGTCCCTTCCAACTCTGTTATCTATTCTGTTTTATTCTAGTCTATTCATCCTCTCCTCTATTCTACTCTACTCTACTCTACTCCACTCCACTCCACTCCACTCCACTCCACTTCTCACTCCACTCTATTTATTTTCTATCTATGTTTGTAAATAATTATGTATCATCTGCAACATATAAAGTTTCATGCAGCTCATTAGCTGTGATTAGTGATGTACAGGTAACACGCAGAGCTCTCTCTGTGGGCATGCGCGCCATCGCCGGCTCTTCTGTTTTCCAGTGTGCACTTGCACACCAGCCAGCTCGTGTTTGCAGGCACTAAAACACTGGAAAATCACCTGAAAACAGCCAAAGACTAAGCCATTTTTCAGGCTGTTTTCCGGGTCATTTTAGGCTGGTATTTTTGGGCCAAAAACCAGCCTGAAAACAGCCAAAAAACAGGCATGCATGTGCCATGCAGCTGGTCTTCAGCTTTCCCGTGCTCCCGAGCATGCACCTGCACACACCTGCATGCACATTCAAGTTTGGGCACTTGGTGTTGAAAAGGTTTGCCATCACTGTACTAGAATGTGAGAACTACTACCGCTATTGTATAGTCGTTTGAACATTTTCCTGGTCACAAAATGCTTTCCTTTCATTTATGGCAAGTGGGGGGGGGGGGGGCTCCAAAACAAAACATAAATGCAATTGGTTTCTTTCTGGATATCTGCCCTTTGTGTCATGTACTTCTGAAGTCAAGGTGTTCATCTAATACCCGTTTTTCAAGACAGTCGGGCTTTGCATCCGATAGAAATCTTCCACTGAAGATCTTAACGCATTACAAAGGGTTAGTCTCTCTTTCCATATGGCAACCGAATGGCTAATGCTTAAGCTTTATCCCAAAGAAGTAAAGTGGAATATATATTGACATTTTGAGGAAAGAGAACCAAATGTTTGATTTGGATGATTATACTGAAGAGGATCCATCATTTATTGAAGCACCAAAGTGATTATCTTTCAGCAGATGGATTGCAGGCAATTTTGTCGTAGATGATAATCACACAAAAAATGGAATATGATCTCAAAGGCCAAGACTGGGATTATGGTTGTGTTAAGTGACCCAGAAGCGCTGAAACTACCTGTCACATTTTATGCAGGAATGGTCTCCGTGACAAATAGAGCTCATATAAATGATACAAAATATGTGAGCAAAATATAGGTAGAAAGGTAACAATTCTAGCCCATTTAATCCTCTTGACATGAACCTGACTTGGAAAGTATCTGGAAATTTCAGGTGGTATGAAATGCTGCCCCTAGATTGCTAATTGCTGCAAGGTGTTGGAATAATGCATTATTTTTTTTCCCCAGTTGCCAAAATGTCACATTGGACATAGTTCAACCATTGATTTACCTTTGAAAGTCCTAAATATCTTTGAACTTATGTTAGGGTTCCAAATAGAATCTAAAAGTAAATCAGAGTCCCAGGCAAAGTATTGCTCAAAGTTCCAATTTATTAAGAGAGCCATGTTGGCACATCTGGAAAAACCTGAATCTGAAAGCTTCCCAGTTTTCCCCACCGAGTTGAACGTTTAAGATCTTGCCCCCACACCCACAAGTCCCTCACATGGTCCTATCTCCCACTGCCATGCTGGCAGTTCTACAAACAAAATAATAGAACATGTCACAGGCCAAAGATCCAAAATAAAAGATGGCTGCAGTCCTGACAACTTGGCTATCCAAAGACTCCATGTTCAGATACCAGGTTCAGATACCAAGGTCAGATACCAAGGTCAGATAGCAAGAAGATGTTTCCAGGGGTGGGCTTCAATTTTTTTTAGCAACGGTTTCTTTGCCTGGTTGCTAGGTGGGCATGGCCAGGTTGGCATGGCCTAGTCAGCCTCATGCACCACAGCAGGGGTGGCGGGATGTTTTCACCCTCCCTGGGCTCCGGAGGCTTTCTGGACGGGCCTTCAGAAACTTCTGAGAGGCCCGTTTTTTTGCCCTCCTCAGGCTCCAAAGGATTTCCTCAAGCCTCCAGGAGGGCAAAAACAGCCTCCCCCCCGGCTCCGGAGACTCCCTGGAGGCCACCAATGGGCCCATTTTACCCCTCTCTGAGCCTCCACATGGGCCCTGCACTTTCCTGGAATCCAAAACGGGCCACGTGGAGACTCCTGAGAGGGGCGGGGTGGGCAGGGCCAGCCAGGAGTGAGATTTGGGGGTTTGCCAAACCACACAGAATCTTCGCTAGAGGATCGGCCGAACCTGGGCAAATCCAGAGCAGCCCACCCCCTGGAGGTTTCTAAAAGTGCCCTCGCTTTTTGTAGCAAATCTAGAAGAACCTCTCTTGTGTCTCTGCTTACGGGTAGCTCTTTATCTAGGCATACATTTTCAGACTGTTCATTTTGCTTTCAGGAAATGTATACAGATACAGTATTTTGCCAGACTTTCCCTGGTTATGATTGTATTACTTAACTCTTTGTGTTTTAACTTAAAAAAGAACAACGGTGTCTCTCTTTCCTTAAACAGCAAGCTGTATTATGTCAATTAATCACCAACAGGAAAGTGACCCGTGAATCAAGTCCTCTAATAAATAAATATAGAAAGCACATGGGGGGGGGAAACAAACTCATGCATTCTGGTCACACTTCTAGACATGCTGGTCTAGAAACAGAGCATCAGAGGAAAAGTGCGAAGAAGAGATTGTAAGGAATGGGCAGACAGCCCAACAAACTTACTGCATATCTGAAGGGCAGGCTTATTTCCACAGCCCAGAAGTCTGTTGGGGGAATAAGAAGAAGTTCAGCCAAAACATACTAGAGCCACCTTAAAGATTAACTTGGCTGAAGCAAGTGTATAGGAAGGCTGCTGACTTGGGGGCTGAGCTTTGGTCTAATTAGATTATGAACAACCTTTTCTGAAGACAAGGAGGAAGTTTTGTTAAAGAGTACTGCTAAGAAAAACAAGGTGGCTCTTTCTTATTTCATTGTGATAGCGCCTTATTCTTCTCCCAAAGGTTAAGCTAAGCAGTAAACTTAGAATAACTTTGTTATCACTAACGTACACTAATCACATACATTGAAATGCAAAATTGTCGAGGTTGTTTGCTTAACCAAATGGTAGCCTTGGCTGAAAAAAGGAAGTATCGCATATATCTTGAATTGATGAGTTTTTCATTTTGTAGCTTCCTTGATTAAAAGGTGTGCAACTTTGAGTAGAATAAAGGCATTGTTATCCAATTTTATGTGCCCCTGAAGTGCTGGGAACCCACTGATTTTGTAACATTTTTTTTACCTTGATTACATAAAGCCAGAGGTGGAATTCAGCAGGTTCGGACCGGTTCAGCCAAACCGTTAGTGGGAATCGTGGGTGACCCCCCCCCTCAGTGGTGAAATTAAATTTTTTTACTACCGGTTCTGTGGGCGTGGCTTGGTGGGCATGGCAAGGGAAGGAAACTGCAAAATCTCCATTCCCTCCACACTCCTGGGGAAAGGATATTGCAAAATCTCCATTTCCTCCCCACTCTGGGGCCAGCCAGAGCTGATACTTCCCGGTTTTCTGACTTACTCAAATTTTCCACTACCGGTTCTCCAGAACCTGTCAGAACCTGCTGAATTTCACTCCTGTTTTGGCAGCTTTTTAAAAGGGTGGTTTGGAGGTGGCTTAGTCTGTCCACATCAGTGGTGGGTTTCACATTTTTTAGAACCTACTCTGTAGGTGTGGCCTATTTTGTGGGCGTGGCTTGGCAGTCATGTGACAGGGTGGGAGCGGCCACCTTTTAAAATGTGGTGAAACTCATTTAACAACGCTCTTGCTTAGCAACCAAAATTTTGGACTCAATTGTGATGATAAATTTTTTCTTTCTTTCTTTCTTTCTTTCCTTCCTTCCTTCCTTCCTTCCTTCCTTCCTTCCTTCCTTCCTTCCTTCCTTCCTTCCCTTCCCTTCCCTTCCCTTCCCTTCCCATTGGGTCACTGGCAGCGGCGGGCCAGATTTACTTCCAGGTACGCCGGTGGAACCCCCTCTCACCGGTTCTCTAAATTTCACCAACCGGCTCTCGCGAGTAGGTGCGAGCCTGCAGAAACCCACCACGGGTCCACATATAAATGGATTTCTTCCAGTCTTTGTGAATAAAGGAGAGCTGGGGGTTTTTTTTTTGGAAGACATTGCCTTATAACAAAGCTGTGAATAATTTTTTGTCTAGGTAATTCTACAGCATGATTACCTATGCAAGCAATATTGTACTGACAACTAGTGGCAAATTATAGACATTAACAACTATCAAAGGCAGAAAGGGGAACTAAGCATGGATGTAAATAGAAGAAGCTGTTATCCTAAATTAGATAAGCCTCGGCAAAGCAAGCATATATATTTATTATGTATGAGATTTGCAAGTCTGCTTTAAAGATATGCAATAGTTAATTGTTCACTCCATTAGTAGAGAAAATGATTTTAAATATAAAGTGAATGAGGATATTTATTTACTGATATTATTTGTATATTAAGTACTCTTCTTAGTGAGCACTGAGCTTAAAATACTAACATAAATTGAAGCTAACCAAATGATTGCGTTAATGAGTTTTTATTCTGTTTTTCTATTTACAGCTTCAATTTTGTGTATGTTTCTTCCAGATTAACTATCATTTAATTCATTATAGTGATCCAGGAAATGGTGCATGGGCCTGCAAGAATGACAAAATACAGACAATACAAAATTAGTAAAACAAAAAAAGTAATAATCTTCTCATTTACAGGCCCAACAGTGTGGTTCTCATTCTCGTATCCTTTTTTTTTTTTTGTCTTTTAAATTCCTAAATATCAGATGAGTAATCTTGGTTTTTTTTCCCCTCTTAGATTCAGAAAATGATAAATTTCAGTCCATTCCAAAATTAAGCATTTTTGTCATCCTCTCCCTGCATGGAGAAATGTGGGATTGAATTTTCACTAGGCTAATTTTTGGGTTTGTGCTTGAATTGAAGGGATAGGTAGGAGTGTGAGTGTGTGTACTTGTCGGGAACTGATCAAGGCAGTGGTGGGATTTGAATTTTTTTACTACCAGTTCTGTGGGCGTGGTTTTATGGGTGTGGCGCGGCTTTGTGGGCATGGCAGGGGAAGGTTACTGCAAAATCCCCATTCCCTCCCCACCCCACTAACCTGCTTGTTCAGGGCAACAAAAGAAGATCAGCTGGGAGGCAGCAAGGGCGGGGCCAGCCTATTTGCTGGTTCTCTAAACTAATCAAAATTTCCACTACCGGTTCTCCAGAACCTGTCAGAACTGGCTGAATACCACTTCTGGATCAAGGAGAAATTCAACCTAGAAATAAGGAGACATTTTCTGACAGTGAGAACAATCAATCAATGGAACAGAACTTGCCTTTGGAAGTTGTGGGAGCTTCATCACTGGAAGCTTTGAAGAAGAGACTAGACTGTCACCTGTCAGAAATGGGGTAGTGTCTCCTGCTTAGGCGTGGGTTTAGACTAGATGATCTAGGCACAAGGTCCCTTTTGACTCTGTGGTTCTGTTAATCTATGTGTGTGAGAGTATTTTATTTATTTAAGAGGGGGATTATTTGGTTTTTCTCACAGTGATTCAAAGGAGCTTGAAATGATCCTAGAATCGTCAACAATGCAAGCAGCGCTATAGATTTTGTCACATATATGTTTGTTACAAATGAAAACGTTCACCGTTAACGATGATGACAATCGCAATCATCATATTTATATTGCATCTTTATTTTGCACAACTCGGCACAATTGCAGAAAGACTTATGGGTACACCACTCATGGCTCAGGTGATGATAAGGGTAATTCGCAGTATCACAGCTATGCAGGGCTTCACCAAAGTACTTTGGAACAAACATAAGCTCAGACACGGCATTTATGGGAAACTTATTAAATTAACCACATTGTTTTCCTCAGGGTCGCAGCACAAATCGCAGCACCATCTCAGCACAAATATCTAGAGACCCTTCACATCCTGGACATAAACTGTTTCAACTTCTCTCCTCAGGACACTCCTGTAGGGTATTGCATGCAAAAACAATCAGACACAAAGACATTCCCCCCCCCCCCCATGCTATCACTCTGCAAACACCTAATTCCCACAGCTCCTTCTTATGCCTAAGGGTATCTAACCACGTAGTAGAGCTGTATTACTATTATCCTTCTCATCTTTCCTATTACCTACTCCTATTGGTATCGTATGTCTATCACTTTGTTGGTTTTATCTTAGGTTTTATGAGTGCATCTTATGATGGATCACTTTCTTGATTGTGTGTACACTGAGAACTGATGCACCGGCAACAAATTCCTTATGTCTCCAATTGCAGTTGGCCAATAAAGAATTTCTAATTTCTATTTTTTTCTATTTTTTCTATTTTCTGTCCTGTTCAGTTCTATTCCGCTCTGCTCTGCTCTGCTCTACTCTACTCTAAAGACTATTATGCTACTCTACTCTACTCTACCCTACCCTACCCTACCCTACCCTACCCTACTCTACTCTACTCTACTCTACTCTACTGGCTATTATATTCTACCCTACCCTACTCTAAAAACTTCTATTCTATTCTAGTCTATTCTATTCTAGTCTAGTCTAGTCTATTTAACTCTGCTCTGCACTACTCTACTCTATTCACAGTCCCTCACAGAGCTTTCCTAGAGCTTGAATGAACCCTTCCACCATTGCTCATTATTTTTAGGGAGAGATGTTACATTCCATCCACGCGATCAAAGTGGGAGATTAAATCCCATCACACGCCTTATTCCAAAGGAATCAAAGTTCTCTGATAAGCTGGCTCCGATTTCCTTCAAAGTTCTGGAAACAATTCCTGTCTAACGCATTACACTGTGATATTGATGGGTAGGATGTTGTCTTGCTAACGAACGATTGAGTCCAGCTTTACCTGGTAGGTCCTGAACTGACCTTGGTTTCATGTTCAAAACAACTGTTTGCAATCTTCAGTATTTGATACATCATAAACTTTGTTTTTGCTTCCCTCCCTCCCCCACCCCCACCCCCCCAGGCCTTGAGCTGCCTTTCATGATGATGCCCCATCCGCTTATTCCGGTCAGCCTGCCCCCAGCATCCGTCACAATGGCCATGAATCAGATGAACCACCTTACCACAATTGCAAACATGGCCGCCGCAGCACAAGTACAGGGCCCTCCCTCTCGAATGGAGACATCTGTGATTAAGGTAGGAATGGCCTCGATCTGCACCCCAATGTACCAATAGTTTTCTCCGCCCTCTACTTTCTCCTATTGTCTTTTGGTCATAAAGTTTGTTCGCAAACCATCCAGTTTTGATCACCATGATGTAAAAAAGATATTGAGACTCTAGAAAGAGTGTGGAGAAGAGCAACAAAGATGATTAGGGGATTGGAGTAGTGGTGGGTTATGACTGGTATGCCCCGGTATGGGCATACCAGTGCCTGATGGGCGCACCAGGTACTGTTCCGGTATGATGCTCTGGAGGGCCCGCCCACCCACCCGCTCTCCTTCCCTCTATTTGAGCCGACTGGGGCATTAGGGCATGCACATGGAGCGTACGGTGCCTACACAACACTCCGTTGAGCAGCTGGAGTGGCATGGGTGGTGGGCCCGCATGCGCACATTGCGCACATGCCCGTGGTGGATGCCCAGCCTTGTTGCAGCATATCAGTTGCAATGGGAGCCGGAACCCACCACTGGACTGGAGGCTCCAACATATAAAGAACGGTTGCTGGAATTGGGTATGTCTACTATGATGAAAAGAAGGACTAGCGGGTGACACGGTAGCAGTGTTTCAGTATATCAAAAATGAGAACCCAGATTGCTGGGGAAAATATACTGACTCTATAAACAACTTAGAGAGTGCTGTAAAGCATTATGAAGTGGTACAGTGGTACCTCGGTTCACGAACTTAATTCGTGAACTGACTCTGGTCGCGAACCGAATTGGTCGTGAACCGAGGCACAGTTTCCCATAGGGTTTTTGAAGCACAAAAAATATGAAACAAATTACAATACACATTAGTACAGTATAGTAATGTATAAAGACACTCACAGTGTACTTTTTTCTGTGTCTCCTTCTCTCCACAATCTTCCTACAGGAAGTCACAACCATGTGACAGCCAGGAAATAGCATTAAAATGGCCGCGGCTCCTGTTCATGAACTGAAGCAGAGTTCGTGAACTGGAGCATATTTTGATGAACTTTTCTGTTCGTGAACCGAGTTGTTCGTGAACAGAAGCGTTCGTGAACCGAGGTACCACTGTATATAGGTCTCAGGGCTAGTGCTAGTGCTTACTACTTTTGACCAATGAACAGAATCATTTGGGAAATCAATAATAGAACGCTGAGCTTGGACTTTCTATGACTTTACCCCATTCATATTCTGGGACCACCAGAAAGTGTGACACTTCAAAGGGTCTCTATTTTCTATCCCGGTAGGTCATAAGTGTTTCAAGATGAAATCTACCTCAGTGGGAAAGTTGATCTGAAGGCCCTTCTCAGCTCAGATCTCTGACTGGCCATTCTCTGCCATTCACCAAGTGGTTTTGTGGGCATGCATTATCTGAACATTTGCAAATGACAACTTGCTATTTAGCAGTGCTTCATTTGCTGCAGATAAGAAGCTAGTATTCCAAGCAAATCTTGGATTTCTATTTTTAACCTTTTCAAAAGAATGAAGCAAATGAAAAAAAAATGAAATCTAATCAGGAAGAGTGAGATAAGAAAGCCAAGGTTCATTTTTCTCCCCCCTTACTTTACAATTCTGCATTCCACAATTAATCAATACCCTTTGGGGAATTAGATAAATATTAGATAGCTCTTTTGCAATCTGGATTTTGGGGAATGAGATCTCAGGAACAAGACAGCCAAGAGCTAATTTGCATATATCAGTTATTGTCTATTATTGTAAAGAAGAATACAGAAAATACAAAGAAACAATTAAACATGCTTAACAATAAACAAAATCTGCCCATAAAAGAAGAGCTACTTCTTGTAAAAACAAAAACTCCAAACCGAATATTTCTTGAAAAAAGATCAAGAGTCAAACCATAACGTTGCCTTGAAAGTGAAACTGGGGTGCCCTCTTCTTAACAAATGTGAAAAATGGAAATGAAACCTTAAGAAATGGGACACTTCCAGCCTTTGACCAAAATGTCTCATATTTGGAACAAAGATGTAGATGTTTCCATATACTCAAGTTCCAGGAAGCGATGGGTTACAAGTCTTCTGATTTGGAGAACCAGCAATGAAATAGAACAAGGGTGTCAAACTGGATTTCTTCGAGAGCCAGATCAGCACTGAAGTTCACCTCCATGGACCGGCGAGGGTGAGCATTTTCACCCTCAATGGCCTCCTGCAGCCCTCTGCTGGCCGTTTTTGGCCCATTGTTCAGCCTGTTTTTTGGTCTGTTTTCGGTTTCATTTTTGGCCCGTTTAATAATAATTAATAATTTATTAAACTTGTTGACCGCTCCCTCTCCCCGAAGGGACTCGGAGCGGTGCACAGGGCTAATAAAACAATAAATACATACATATTTCCCTGCGCTAAAAATCCAATTAAAAACTAAAATCCCCATCTAAAATTTCTAGCAGCCCCATCGAAGAGAGACTATCCTAGGCCGGCCAAGCAGAACAGATATGTTTTTAGTTTTAGACGGAAGGAGCGGAGGTCCGTGGTAGTTCTAATGTCGGGGGGAAGGTCGTTCCAGAGGGCTGGGCCCGCCACAGAGAAGGCCCTTCCCCTGGGTGTCGCCAACCGGCATTGCCCCGCTGACAGCACCCGAAGAAGACCCTCTCTGTGGGAGCGGATCGGACGAAGGCATTTTTGTTCTGGATTTGGCCAATATTCTTCTGCCATGCCAGGTGACAAAGGTACAGGCTACTCACCTTTGTTGGAGTTGCTGCTATTTCTACTGGGCTATGTAAATCAAAGAGAACTAATTACTAAGGGTTACTAATCAAGAAGAGAACCAAACTAGAACTAAGGAGAAATTTCGTGATGGTGGGAACAATTATTCAGTGGAACATCTTGCCTTCAGAAATTGTGGATGCTCCATCACTGGAGGATTTCAAGAAGAGACTGGATAGTCACTTGTCCTATATGGCAGGGGTCTCCAACCTTTGCAACTTTAAGTCTGAAGTCAGAGTTCTGGGAGCTGAAGTCCTTCAGACTTAAAGTTGCAAAGGTTGGAGACCCCTGCTATATGGCATAGACTCTCCTGCTTGAGCAGGAGGTTGGACTAGAAAATGCCCAGAGTTCCTTTCAACTCCGGGATCCTCTTAAATACAGATATAAGTTGTCCATTTATGGCAAATCTAAGGATTGCAGTAGAAGACAACCAGATCCAAGAATAACAATGAGCGCCCCTCTTTGTTTGTTTGTTTTGTTATATTTATATTTTTCCTTTCCTAAACAAGTTCAAGTCAGAGTTGATAAAGCAAGTCATTTTTCAGCAGATTTATAGCAGACTTTTCAAAGTGATGTGTATCACTGTAAAGAGACAGTAAACTAAATTTGAGCAAAACAGTTATTTTCTTCTCCTACTTTCCAGAAGAGTTTCTGCTAATTTGTTTCAAGAAATACAATCAGATGTCCTATAACAGCTACCTTAAGTTTTTCAGTCTAATGTTTATCAGATGCCAACATTTTTCTCCCTCTTAGTGACGTACACCTATACATCGATACAACATTGCAGAAAAAAATATTTTTTGAGTTGATTTTGGTTTTGGTGTTTGTATATTTTGCTGAAGGAGGCAAATGCTTTTTTTTTTTTAACCTTAGAAAATTACTGTATCCAAAGATTATATGATCAACTATTATTGCGGTTCACAATTCCAGTTTGATTTATTGAACGATGCATACAATAGCGCCCTCAATCAAATCCCCCCAAATAAAGTAATTTAATCCTAGTACTCTTTTTATTCCCCCTTCTACTGCTCTTCTTGTGTAACCAACATTTGGCCCGAGCTTCTTTGATGCTATCAACTCTTGGTTGTCGAAATAACTGACATATCTGCACTGAGAAACTGTCAGTTTAACTTCTGTGATAGGAAACAAAGCAATAAAGTCCCTTTATGTTCACCTCAAGAATCTCAAAAAAAAAAAAAAAGTGGATCTCCTCCACTGTCTTGTTATCTGCCATTCAATATTCAGGAAAAAAATGCCCAAGGGATGAGTTCTTTTTTAAAACCCTCACTGAAAACATTTTTTAAAATTTCCATGGATTTTTTTTTAAATAAGCATTTTTGCTTTCAAAATCTATATATAAACCGTATTTTTACCTCAAAAAAAAAAAAAGGCTGAAAATCTGGGTGCGTCTTATACACTGAATACAGTATTTTTTTTTTTGCTTCCAAAAACCCCGCCCTTTTCACCAAAATGGCTGTGCAGAGCCTTTAGGAGCCTTTCAGAGAGCTCCTGGGGGCTGGGGAGGGCAGAAATGAGTGAAAAACAGCCCGGTTTTTGCTCAGTTGTAACCCCTCAGTCCCCAGGAGCACTCTGTAAGCTTCCTAGAGGCTATCCATGCCCTTCTTCTTCTTCTTCTTTTTTTAAACAAAGAATGGGCTGTTTTTTTCTCATTTTTGCCCCCCTCCACCCCAGGAGCACTCTGCAAGCTCTCTAAAGGCTATTCATGCCTTTTTTGGGGGGAAAAACAAAAAACCAGGCTTGTTTTTGTGAAAAACGGGCTGTTATTGGGAGGTTTGCAGAGTTTTGCACACCAAAACCTTGGTGTGTCTTATACTCAAGTACGTCTTATACTCCAAAAAATACAGTACATAAAATGGCTGTGTGTGTGTGTGTATGTGTGTGTGTGTGTGTGTATGTATGTATGGCTTCTACTGTACTGCCATAAAATGGCTTCTACTGTACAGTACAGTAGAGTTACCATGGTAACAGCTACACAGTATTTCACAAGGGGGCTCCCTTTTGTAAGGGAAAAAAAATCTAACATTAGAAATTACATTTGGTCTGGACATTTTCCCCTTATAAATAAATACCCAGACAACGCCAGGTTACCAGCTAGTTATGAATAACTTCTTCAGACAATTCTCGGGGATTCTATTTACGTTAGACCAAAGGAGTTGAAGCTCACATATTTCCTCTTGACCTCACTCAACATATTCTTTGCTTTTCATTCGGTGAAAAGTAATATTTAGCCATATTTGGGGAATTTTGCAGACTCAGCTCAGTGTTCAGCTTTGCCAAAAAGTTTTTAGAGATCAAAATCCTAATTTAGGGAAGGAATACAACCTGATACCTTGCATGGGTGAGTTCTCACAGAGCTGGGAAATCTCTTTCTGGTTGGTACAACTTCGGAGAGCATAGTTAAACTGCGGATCAGTTCTCAACTTGCAACAGTTTGTTTAGTGACCATGCAAAGTTGCCACACACTGAAAAATATGACACATGTCCATTTTTCATAGATACGAGCTTTGCAGCATCCCCTTGATCATGTGATCAAAATCCAGATACTTGTCAACGCCTCATTTTTTTACGACCGTTGCTCCTTCCCAAGGTCACATGATCCCCTTTGGTGACCGTCTGAGCAGCAAGGTCAATGGGGAAGCCAGATTCATTGAGCAACCAGCTTATCAACTGCAGCGATTCACTTAATAACTGTGGCCAGAAAGGTCACAAAATGGGGCAAAACCCACTTAACGCATGTGCCACTTAGCAACCTACCTGTTAATGCTCAATTTTGGCTGTAAGTCGAGGACTACCTGTAAATACCCTTTCTCTATAGAGGTTTCTCTTAAGGGGAGGGTACTTTCCATATAGAAATTAAGAGGTAGAACTTCTCCAGGTTCAGAATTACGTTGACCTGGATTCCTTTGATCAAGTTATTATTCAGCTATGTAAATTTCTGCCTGCGTTTTGAAAGCACGCTGCCTTATCGGGCTTAAAATGAATTCCTAATGAGAAGATAAACACAACATAAGTGTAGAACTTTGCTTTGCTCTTCTCCTACCCAACCCTGGCTAACCTCAGAAGCCTGAAAACCATCCCAGAAGAAGTCTCTGGCAAACGGCGCTCATCACGTAGCCAAGAAAACTGTATGGATGCTGTCAGCAGGAATTGAGTTCAGCTGAAGGGCACCATAACTTTTTACCTTATTAAATGATACAAGGAGCAACTTTCTGTAAGTTCAGCTCAATGGCAAAATATGCTTTCTCCTTAGGAAAGTAACAACTAGTATTATAGGACATTGAATTAGCCTACCGTATTTTTCGGAGTATAAGACGCACCCTCAAAAAAGAGACTGAAAATCTGTGTGCGTTTTATACACTGAATACAGCCATTTTTTTACCTCCCGAAACCCTGCCCCCTTGACCAAAATGGCCATGCACAGCCTTTAGAGCTGTTTTTTTTGCTCAATTTTCCCCCTCCAGCCCCCATTCTATAAGCCTCCTAAAGGCTATCAATGCGCGCTTTTTTTTTTGGACAAAAAAGGGCCTGCTTTTGTGAAAAACAGGCTGGTTTTTGCTCGTTTTTGGCCCAGCCCAGCCCCCAGGAGCACTCTACAAGCCTCATAAAGGTTATTCATGCCCGCTTTTTATGAAATCTACAAAAAAAAAAAAAGCAATTCTGGCAACTTTCAGCAGTGGTTCTACAACTGTTTTATAGGTATTCGTGAATTCAGGTCCTGTAATAACAAGATAAATAAAACATATGTGTTGAACGAAACACATGTGTTACAGTATGTTATCTCTTTTAACATAACATTAAGGCACAGAGAATGTGATGCATTCCCCTGGAGCCCATTTTACGATCCTTATAGGCTGTGTGACCATTGCTCCTAGGGACCACAAGCGCAGCTTCCTAGTAGCCAATGCCTGCCTTGTCTTTCGTCAGCTGACCATGATCATGTAACAGAAAGGTTGAGGTTGAGGAGACACTTGGCAATAGGGTTGGCTCGTGATTCCTTTCTTCCCTTGCAATTTTTCCTGCCACAAGGCCTGCAGAATGGTAACAGGGTAAAAGCCAAGGCAGGAAAGCCAGGTCACTTACTTGTCTTTGGTGGGCATCTTAAGTGTCAACCGCCATCCAGATGGACAGATTTTTGGATTCTGTTTTGGCCCAATGGAATGAAGAATATTGGATAGTAAGGAGAAATTTGTGAGCAAATGGTTTTGCCCAAACTGCTTCTCACAAATTAGATTTGATTTGTGAGAGGAAAGGAAGGAAGGAAGGAAGGAAGGAAGGAAGGAAGGAAGGAAGGGAGGGAGGGAGGGAGGGAGGGAGGGAGGGAGGAAGGAAGGAAGGAAGGAAGGAGGAAGGAAGGAAGGAAGGAGGGATGGAGGGAAGAAGGAAGGAAAGAAAGAAGGAAGGTAGGTAGGATAGGGAAGAAGGAAGGAGGGAAGAAAATAAAGAAAAAGAAAGAAAGATATGGAGGAAGGAATGAGGGAAGGAAAGAAAGAAAAAGAAAAGAGAAATAATAAATAAATAAATAAATAAATAAATAAATAAATAAATAAATAAATAAATAAATAAATAAATAAATAAATAAACAAATAAACAAACAAACAAACATTTGATGTAATCTGAGATCCTGGACACATATAATAAAAATAGAAATAAGTATGTTAAATCAAAAGCTCTGTGTCTTAAAAGTTTTTATGAGACTATTTATACGTAGTGGGGTGTGAGAAAGGTACCCCATTAAATTGTCCCTGTTAACTTAGTTTTTGAGTTCCTGCCCTGGTTTCAGGGTAAGATGGTTTTGCTTGCTTATATCATCTCCCCTGGAGTTTGGAAGAGCAGAAATTGCATTAAACTGAAAATGGAGAAATGAAAAACTTGGTTAAGCTTGGTCATCTCAACATTCAGTCATGTGGTCTAGAAATATTTAGACAATTTGAAGAGGTTCTTCCCCTTTATGTGAATCTGTGTCTTTGTTTTGTCTTGATGATGTGCAGGAACGAGTTCCAGACAGTCCTTCCCCGGCTCCATCTCTCGAAGACGGCCGAAGGCCTGGTAGCCATCCATCCTCCCATCGTAGCAGCAGCGTATCCAGCTCCCCTGCCCGAACCGAAAGCTCTTCGGACAGAATCCGTAGGTCACTGGGTATTTCCTTTTGCTACCCCTGTTTCAAGTCCCTACAATAATAAATGTGCCCTTTGCTATCACTAACATCTCCATCATCATCATCATCATCATCATCATCTTCATTTAACAACCCAATAATCTCTTGTGGGGTGGAGTCTGGACAACTGAATGGATCTAACAGAGGGTTTTAATGGCCTTTCCTGTTGCCAATGCGGAGTTTGGTTCAGCAGATATATTCTCAGTGTTCCCAGAGAGAAATATCTCCCTCTACCTAGGATCGAACTCACGGCCTCCTGATTATGAGGCGAAAGCTCAAACCTCTCGGCCACTGCACCACTCCTGTCCCTAACATCTCCATCCACCCGGATAAACAGTGTGGAACTGATTCAAAGTAGAGTTCCCTTTCGTTGGACTCCAAATGCAGAAAACAGGCAGAGAACCAGCCAATCAGCAGCCACTCCGTTTTTCCCCACCCCTCCAAGGAGGGAATGGAGAGACAGTGTAGTGTCTCCTGATCTCCTGAAGGTCACACCGTTCCACACAAAAAGGATGACAGTTCCACCCATGTTGCTGTGAGCATTCACCCAGTGCAGGAGTGTGAAACTCAAGGCCCAGGGGCCAGATACACTCCACAGGAGGCTTACAGCTGGCCTGCAGGGCTGCCCTATAAACAATGAAGGACCGGGCTGTGGGGCCTCTGGCAGTGAAAACAGAGCCCAGGAGGGCTGTGGGCGGCCTTCCCAAGCTCCATTTTTTGCTGGCAGAGGGTTGCAGGAGGCCTTTGAGAGCTCGAGAGCCTGTTTTCGCTGGTAGAGTACTCGGGCCATCAAGGGCGCCTCTGACATGAGTGACGTCATACCTTCATGCCCCCTCAAAGTCAAACACAACCCTGATGTGGCCCTCAATGAATTCAAGTTTGACAACCCTGATCCAGTGATTTGCAACCCAAAAACCAACAACTGAGGGAACTCTGAGGGAGAAACTATATCAGAGAAAGTAAATTGCAAAAAAAAAAAAAAAAAATTGTGAACAAAATGACTGAAATCCTACCCTACTTTCTAAGCTTCCACATTACAATTTCCTTCCTGTATTTAAATACCCAGGTGAACTGGGAAGGTCGCCTACTAATATGGTAGGAATTGCGGCATGAGCCATCTTTCCCTATAACTATGTTATAACTCTGTGTGGAAGGAGGAGGAGGAGGAGGAGGTGGGGGAGGAGGAGGAGAAGAAGAAGAAGAAGAAGAAGAAGAAGAAAAGAAGAAGAAGAAGAAGAAGAAGAAGAAGAAGAAGAAGAAGAAGAAGAGGAGGAGGAGGAGGAGGAGGAGGAGGAGGAGGAGGAGGAGGAGGGGGGGGGGGGAAAGGGGGGGGGGAGGAGGAGGAGGAGGAGGAAGAAGAAGAAGAAGAAGAAGAAGAAGAAGAAGAAGAAGAAGAAGAAGAAGAACAGGAGGAGGAGAGGGAGTGGGAGGGGAAGGGGAAGAAAGGAGGATTAGAGGAGGAGGAAGAGGAAGAGAAGAAGAAGAGGAGAAATATGAGGAGGAGGAGGAGGAGGAGGAGGAGGAGGAGGAGGAGGAGGAGGAGGAGGAGGAGGAGATGTAAGTTCTCAACCAGACCTATGGAAAAGGCATCTTCAAGGAAACTTGTGGACAGCAGGCTGCCTGACAGAAAAGCTAAGGACTAAGGTCTAACTTTGAACCAAGGAAGCTGCTTTGCCCCAGAACAGCAACAGTTCAAAACGAAACACTCATTTTGCTTGTTGTTTCAATTAAACCTGAACAGAGTTGACTCCTCTCCTTGAAACAGAGTCCATCCTGAGACCAATCAGGGTCAGAAGTCAGCCGTGAAGCAAAACAAAACAAAGATGGAGGAAAACAATTCTGCCTTTCCCACCAAAACTCACTCTCTGTATTTGTAGTCTCCGGTATCCTTTTCAGGCTCCAGAGGTAGTGACGGTAACAAAGAATATATATTTGTAAAAGGATATTTATTTATTTTTAAAAATAAGAGAGAAAGAAACATTCATAGGCTGAGACTACAAACTTCTTTTCGCTGTGATTTATCAGCCAGGGTAGCGGTTAAGATGCCTGAGCTTGTCAGTCAGAAAGGTCGACAGTTCAGCAGTTCGAATCCCTAGCACCATGTAAGAGAGTGAGCTCCCGTTACTTGTCCCAGCTTCTGCTAATCTCGCAGTTCAAAAACATGCAAAAATGCAAGTAGAAAAACGGGGACCACCTTTGGTAACAACGTTCTGTGTGCTTTTGGCATTTAGTCATGCTGGCCACATGAACACGGAGACGTGCTCGGACAGCGCTGGCTCTTCGGCTTTGAAACAGAGATGAGCACCACCTCCTAGAGTTGGGAATGACTAGCACCTTTATCAGCCATAGTTGATCCAGGTTCTCAATTCCTTTCCATTTTTATAGCTCTAGAAAAGGAGAGTATAGACAACTCTTCCTTTTAATATAAACTATCATTAATTTAATTTATGTTCGGAGTACTTCTCAGACAAATTTATTGAGTGTCTTTGTTGTTGTTTTTTAAAAAAACTAGCATTGTTGCTTTTGTATTTGGCTAGCAGATATAATCCTTTTTTTTTAAAGCTTTTCTTGTACTACACACAGTTCTACATCTTAATTTGACTTCAGAAATCATTGCTTGACATAGGGAAATCTTTTAGTTTTCTTTTGTAAAAGGATATTAACACTGTGTGACTTTGTGGCTTCCCATTGATATAAGCTTTCTCCCTGTCCCATTTTTTATAAAATACCATAACATCCTCAAGTTTGCTCTTTGCTCTATTTTTTCAGTTCTCTGCAAGTAAAATGAATACCCGTTGACATGCACTTTAATAGGTTCCATGAGTTTGAGCATTAGTGTTATTGTGTAAAGAAAGCCATGCGTTGTAGACTTTTGAAATTGAGGAAGTGGTGCTTATGGTAAGTAGAGCATTAAAAGGAAAGTTCAGATTATGCATAAATGCATCACTTGCTTTCTTACCACTCTCTTACTGTTTAAGACAATTTGTTTGATCTGCAGTGACATGCTTACATACGCAAGGCACTAAGCAATAGATGTTGTCATCAAGTGATAATAGTTATGTAAAGAAGGGAGCAAGGGAGCAGTTGCAAATTGTATGCCTGTCCCATTGCTTATGGAATGTGGTTTAATTCGTTTCACATTTTCTTAGAGAGAGAGAGATACATTTTTCTAGAGTCTTTAATGCTTTAGCACCAAATGTCTTTAGTGCTTCTGAAAATCTACAAAGGATAGGCACAGTTGAAGAACGATTGCAGGAATTGGATAGGTCTAGTTTAATGAAAAGAAGGACTAATGTTCCAATATCTAAGAGGTTTCCACAAAGAAGAGGAGGGGACAACCTATTCTCTAAAGCACCTCAAGGCAGGACGAGAAGCAAAGGATGGAATCTAGCCAAGGAGAGAAGCAACCTAAAACTAAGAAGAAATTTCCTAACAGAACAATTAATCAATGGAACAACTTGCCTCCAGAAGTTGTGGGTGCTTCAACACTGGAAGTTTTTAAGAAGAGACTGGGCAGCCATTTGTCTGAAATGGAATAGGTCTCCTGCCTGAGCAGGGGGTTAGACTAGAAGACCTCCAAGGTCCCTTCCAACTCTGTTATTTTGTTTAGAAAAGAATTGTTACACCCAGAAAGATAAGTGTCTTTCCCGTCAAAGATAGATCCTACATTTCTGATGGATGATACACCCAAGATGATGACTGCAGATTTTTTTTTAAATTTGTTCTAACGTGGTTTTTTGTTTTGTTTTTCATAGACTGCCCTTAGGTGTGTAAAGATAGTGCTGTATCCAAATATTACAAGAAACCAAAAAATGTCTAGTAACAATAATTTATGAAACCTGTATGATACTTAACTTTCAGTGACTCTGGGTGCCTCACAACAGACCAAGAAATTACAGTCAAATCAATAAAATGTTAAAGATAAATGATGGCCAATGCCATGAACAGAGTTTGAATGTTTTTGTATGCCAAAATAAAATAAATAAAAATGAGCTGTTGAAATGAAGCGTCTTCATCATGGTCTCTGATTCACAAATTGCAGTTGTATGTCCAGTTAATAAGCTCCTGGGATTACAAAACATGTCCAGGAGAAATCTACTGTCCCCAATTGCTAGCTAGAATGGAAACCTTAACTTAAATCTTTAACTATCTTGTGTTCATGTCTTTTTATACATAGAGGAGCAATTCTTGCTTCCTTAACTGTGTGTGTGTGTGTCTGTTTGTGTGTGTGTGTGTGTGTAGTTGCAGCCTTCACAATGAGGTAGAAAAAATCATGGAGATGAGATGATAGAAGGACCATACACAAGGAGGAGACTGGGAATTTCCCCAGCTATTTCTGTATCTTACAGGGTCAGTTAATTCCTATGTGGGAAAACAAAAAGCAATTTGCAAATCCTGTCATTTCTTTTTAAAGGAAGAGGCAAAATGCTCAGTCGGTTTTGCTGTAAGTGAATAAACTCATTCTGTACAAAATTATAGGTCTGTACACTAACAGTTGAATATTTAATTCATACGCCATTTCCAACAAGGAAAAATGACTGTTTGTCTAGTGCAAACATTACCATCCAATTTACGAAAGGCCAGGCACCTTTATAAAAAATAATAATAATAAAAGTAATCCCTAAACAAAAAATAACAAAGACCAATAATGTTTATTCAATTATTTTTATGAAGCAAATGCATGGGTGTCTGTTGAGGAATCAGCCTTGTGGTCTTTAAAAGGGATATTTAGACTGCAGCTTTGTCGAGGGTGGCTTTCTATTGCTGTGCTGAAGGCAGAGCCCTTGAATTTTAAGAGCCAACTCTCAGGTGAAGATTGAGTGTGTTGTTCTCTTGGCATAGGGCGAAAAAGAAGATATGCCTTCCTTCCAAGCTCTTAATTAAAGTATAAGAAGGGTAGGTGGGGCATGAAAAAGAAAAGAATGGGTAAATGGGAAGGGGGGAAAAGGAAAGATGAAATGGAAGGAAGAAAAGGAAGGGAAGCAGAAAGGAAAGGGAAGGAGAGGAAATGAAAGAAAAGAAAAGGAGGGAGAAAGGAAGGAAGGAGCCTGGGAAGGAAGGAAAGGAAAGGAAAGGAAAGGAGGGAGGGAGAAGGAAGGAAGAAAAGAAGGAAGGATGGAAGCCTGGGAAGGGAAGGGAAGGAGAAAGGGCAGGGCAGGGCAGGGCAGGAAAGGAAAGGAAAGGAAAGGAAGGAAAGGAAAGGAAAGGAGGGAAGGAGAAGGAAGGAAGAAAGAAAAGAAGGAAGGATGGAAGCCTGGGAAGGGAAGGAAAGGAGAAAGGGCAGGGCATGGCAGGGCAGGGCAGGAAAGGAAAGGAAAGGAAAGGAAGAAAAACCAGAGAAGAAAAGGAGATAAATATCCTTCTGCTATTGTTCTTTTGTGAAGGACAAGTGTCTACCTTTTTCTTTGCTACAACTGAAACCCAAATCAATCAACACAAGACTGGTTTCCCAACTAGGAACTCTACTGATCTGTCCTCTTTTCTCCCTCTGACTCTGTAGGCCACAGTGAAAAAGGGTCAAAGATTTTAATTTCTATAATTTCAAGGTTATGGACAAAGGATGCTTACATTGCAATGCATATTCATAGAAATCAAGAATAGAAATAGAAAGTTCTCAGCTTCTTAAGGCATGAAACAGAAGAGTGAAACTTCTTATCTAGTGGGAAAACTCAAGGATCAAGAATTATTGGTTGTTGGTCATTGGGTGGTCTGGCAAGAACCTTCCATCAATAGACACAAGACATAATGAAAGTCAATATTTCCTAGCTGAAGTTGAATGTCTCAACCACCATATTTTCTTCTTTGTTCTCCCTCTGCATGTGCTAGCAGCTATCCACCAGAACGGCCTCTCCATGAGCCAGATGTTGTTGGGCTTATCTCCGAACGTCTTACCTGGTCCGAAAGAAGGTGACCTGGCCGGCCACGAGGGTGGGCATGACTCCAAAAGGATGCACCTGGAGAAAGGTAGTGTGTGGGTTGAAGATGTTGTTTCATTGCACTCCGATTGGAAGCGATGCTTTCCCTCCATTCATATTCTGTTATCATTTGAGTGGTTCACAAGCGAGCGACATTAGCGCCAAGGAGAGAGCAAGCACTCACTTCCTGTCTCCATCAAAAGATAACATGACTTCTCTTACACGCTGGTGTAGTACATTAATTACAGCAACAATGGAAAAAATAAGTGCCAGGAATTATTCGATTGTGCTGTTATGAAAAGAAGAAAATGATTAGAATCTCACAATGAAACTCATACGGGACAATGGCAGCCCTTATCTTTTCCACTTCTCAGATGCTTGTTCTTTATAGGGAAATACAGTACTCAGAAATGATTTTTTCCCCCCTTGTAATTGGGGTGGATCTGATCAAAGAAACAAGTCACTTAAATTCAGCCGGTGTGAGCTAACCATGGATGGCCCTGTGTTGGGAAAGAAGAGAAGCTTACATTGCTTAGCTCCTGCCACTGCTAATGGTGTAAAATGAGACTGGTGCATTTCATCTAATCTATTTTAAATTTAATCAGCCATCCGACGGAAAATATGTGAGCTAGATTAATGTATATTAGGACTTCTGTTGATTATTATGCTACCTTATTTGGTTTGTGAGATGCTTTTTTCTCTGATGGAAATATTAACCAATGTCTTTCTATGTAGAAAATGTTACAGTGGTAGGTAGGTAGGTAGGTAGGTAGGTAGGTAGGTAGGTAGGTAGGTAGGTAGGTAGGTAGGTAGGTAGATAGATAGATAGATAGATAGATAGATAGATAGATAGATAGATAGATAGATAGATAGATAGATAGATAGATAGATAGATAGAAAGAATTCTTTATTGGCCAAGTGTGATTGGACACACAAGGAATTTGTCTTTGGTGCAGATGCTCTCAGTGTACATAAAAAGACAAGATACATTCATCAATACATCAATACAATCATGCCCTGCCCTCTGGAACGACCTGCCCCCCGACCTTCGTACCATCAAAGACCTACTCCTCTTCCGCCGGACCTTAAAAACATATCTATTTCATGCGGCTGGCCTAGCATACTTTTTAACAATATATTTTATTTATTTATTTTATTAAATTTATACCCCCCCCCCGTTCTCCTTATTAGGACCCAGGGCGGTCCTAATTGGGACCTATAATTAGTCCCAATTATATAACAATTTTATAATTTTTATTCGCTTTTAACCATAGATTTTTAGCACACACTTAGTATTTAATCTATTTTTAATTTTTATATTGTCTTTGTGTTTTACTACTTTTTATTCCTCTGTACACCACCCTGAGTCCTTCAGGAGATAGGGCGGTATATAAGTGTAATAAATAAATAAATAAATAAATAAATAAATAAATAAATAAATAAATAAATAAATAAATAAATAAATAAATAAATAAATAAATAAATAAATAAATAAATAAATAAATAAATAAATAAATAAATAAATAATCATAAGGAACAATACTTAATGGTAGTCATAGGGTACAAATAAGCAATCAGGAAACAATCAATATCAATATAAATTGTAAGGATACGAGCAACAAAGTTACAGCCTTGCAGTCATAAGTGGGAGGAGATGGGTGATAGGAACGATGAGAAGACTAATAGTAATAGTAATGCACACTTAGTGAATAGTTTGACAGTGGTGAGGGAATTATTTGTTTAGCAGAATGATGGCGTTCTGGAAAAAAACTGTTCTTGTGTCTAGTTGTCTTGTTGTGCAGTGCTCTATAGCATCGTTTTGAGGGTATATCCAGGATGTAAGGGTACATAAATATTTTCACAGCCCTCTTTTTGACTTGTGCAGTGTACTGGTCCTCAGTGGAAGGCAGGTTGGTAGTAACTGTTTTTTCTGCAGTTCTGATTCTCCTCTGAAGTTTGTGTCTGTCTTGTTGGGTTGCAGAGCCAAACCAGACAGTTATAGAGGTGCAGATGACAGACTCAATGATTCCTCTGTAGAACGGAATCAGCATCTCCTTGGGCAGTTTGAGTTTCCTGAGATGGCGCAGAAAGAACATACTTTGTTGGGCTTTTTTGATGACTTTTTGATGTTAGGTGTCCATTTTAGGTCTTGAGATAATAATAATAATAATAATAATAATAATAATAATAATAATAATAATAATAATAATAATAATAATAACAATAACAATAACAATAATAATAATTTTAATTTTATATCCCGCTCTCTCTCCCCAAAGGGACTCGAGGCGGGGCACAGGCAATTAAAAATACAGTTAAAACCACAGACAGAATACAAAATTAAAAATGAATTAAATTAGTCCTGCGCTAAAAACCCATAACTAAAACTACCCCTAAAACCCCTAACCTTAAAAGAGACTACCCAAGGCCGGGCAGGCGAAAAAGATGTGTCTTTAATTTTAAACGGAAGGAGCGGAGGTCCGTAGTTGTCCTAATATCGGGGGGAAGGTCGTTCCAGAGGGCTGGGCCCGCCACAGAGAAGGCCCTTCCCCTGGGCGTCGCCCGCTGACAAAGTCTAGTGGACGGCACCCGGAGAAGTCCCTCTCTGTGGGAGCGAATCGGCCGTGAGGATGTATGGGGCAGGATCCGATCCCGCAGATAGCTAGGTCCCGAGCCATGGAGCGCTTTGAAGATGATGACTAACACCTTGAAGCGCACCCAAAAGACGACAGATATGAGAGAACCTAGAAATCTGAAGGTCTCAACTGTTGATACTGCGTTGCCTAGGATTGTAAGAGGTGGTAGCATGGGAGGGTTTCTTGTATAGTTTGAGAGGCTAATTTCATGGTTGTGAAATGCAGATCATTTTAAACAGCCTCTGTGTACTAAAAGCAGAATCAAAGAATAGGCGTCCAGCTGAAATGCAACAGCTTGCTAGCGATGTAAAGTAAAAACCCTGATAACTAAGTGTTTCAGTGTGGAATTTCTGTAGCAATAAAGAACTGAAATGAGGGTCTTTTTGTGGCCCAAGTTAATAGATACAAAAATATTTTTTTTAAAAAAAAATCCAGATCTGTCTTGTGCAACTACTGCTAGATATGGAAAGAGAATTAAAATCTGGACACTTTCATTCTGGACAGGTGGCATTTTTAATAAGATTACACTAAAAATTAATGAGAACAACATTTCTTTTATACAAATCATTAATTTTGGTTCATTGCACACACAGCCTGCCATGGCTCCCCCCCCCCCTCCTACACACAAGCACTTAAATCCTGCAAAATGATATCCAGTCACTGAGCGAGTGATATAAAAGCGACTTGTTTTCATTTTCGGGGAGATGGTTTGGCTTCGACCCATCTACATTTAAATACAAATGCACGGTCAAGTTAGAATAGACTTTCAGTGAAATGGGGTTTCCAATGAAAGTGTTTACTTGGTAACCATTATTAAAAGAGTTCCAATTAAACTACGTATAAACATAACAACCCAGGGAAGGGAAGGGAAGAAGGGTAGGGGTAGGACAGGACAGGACAGGAAAGGAGAAAGGAGAGAGGAGAGGAGAGGAGAGGTAAGGAAAGGAGAGGTAAGGAAAGGAAAGGAAAGAAAAGGAAAGGAAAGGAAAGGGAGAGAAGGAGGAAGTCTGGGAAAGGAAGGGAAGGAAAGAGGGAGGGAGAAAAGGAAAGGGGAGCGAGGGAATGAGAGGAAAGGAAAGAAGAAGGGAATGAAAGGGAAGGGAAAGAAGGGGAAGAATGAAGGAAGGAAGGAAGGAAGTCTGGGAAAGGAAGGGAAGGAAAGAGGGAGGGAGAAAAGGAAAGGGGAGCGAGGGAATGAGAGGAAAGGAAAGAGGGAGGGAATGAAAGGGAAGGGAAAGAATGAAGGAAGAAAGGAAGTCTGAGAAAGGAAGGGAAGGAAAGGGAGGGAGGAAAGGAAAGGGAAGGAGGAAGTCTGGGAAGGAAAGGAAAGTGGGAGGGAGGAAAGAAGGAAGTAAGTAAGTTTAGGAAGGAAAGGACAGGAAAAGGGAGGGAGGAATGAAGGAAGGAAGTCTGGGAAGAGAAGGATAGGAAAGGAAAGGATAGGATAGGAAAGGAAAGGAAATATGTACATTTTCCCCATTCAATCTGCTGTGTTTTTGCTTCTTATTTAAGTCACTAATTCCCTCTGCTTTCGATTGCTACCTCTACCATGCATAACCTAACCTTCTGAATATTCCAGGATGATCTAGGTTTATAGGTTATTCTGAATTAAAAATGGTTTTTGTTTTTTGTCATGACTGCATTTATCACACTTTCTGAGCCAGCTCTGCCTCTAACTTTGGGGCTAAACTTACCTGTGCCACTTAAGAGATATTTGCGGAGATAGTTATTATCTGCTTACAGGCCTGTAGCTCAAATATGCAATTTAGTTTCAGACCGTCTTTAATCTTTCAAAGTCATTAATCATTATTACGGGTGGATAAATTAATGCAAACCAAATAGAGGTAGGCATTTTGTATCCACACGATAGAAAATGCCTTGACTACATCGTCTGTTTAAAAAACAACACAGAGACACTGAGATACATCTTTGAACATCACTCATTAACCATTTATATATTACTCGGTTTCATACACACACACACACACACAACATTGGAGCTAATCCATCAATTGCAACTCAAATGACTTTTAATCATTACAATTGGGAGGTCCTAGGAAAAACTCCTCTTCAGAAAAAGACCTCTTCTTTTGGTTCCCTTTTAAATTTTAATTAATTAAAAATGAATCAAAAGGTGCACTCGAAGATCCCATGAAAATCCTTTTTTAAAAAATATTTGCATTTTTTTTTTTTACATTTTGTTACAAACTTCAAAACCTCTTTACAAACAAGAGTGTGGACCAGGCTTTTCCCCCCTTTTTACATTTTCTCTTATACATAATTAATTTTACACCACATCATTTCTAATTTCAGCCCCATGTTTTCTTTCCAAATTACCATCTTAAATTTTATTTTTTCCTAACAAATAAACAAAATCGTTTTTCGCCCTTCCATAAATAATATGTCAACTTTATCATTTCATTTTCCACGTGTTATTTCTAGTTTCTGTCTGCAGCATATATCATCACATTTCATTTTAATAACAAGTATTTCACATCATTGGTTATCCACACTTGAGAATAATATTCTATTTAGCTATATATCATCAACAATATCCATATATTGCATTACCATGAAAATGCTTGAAGAGAGCAGATATGGAAGGCCAGAAGGAGTTGGGCCAGGTTGATGGAAGATATTATTGGTGCTGCAATCAATTATGTACACAATCTTATTTCTTACAAACAAAGATGAACCATTTCCAGGACACGCATTAATCCTTTTCCCTCTGTCCTTCTGGACAGCAATACAATACAATACAATAGCAGAGTTGGAAGGGACCTTGTAGGTCTTCTAGTCCAACTCCCTGCGTGGGCAGGAACTTTATACCATTTCAGACAAATGGTTATCTAACATCGTTTTAAAGACTTCCAGGGCTGGGGCATTCACAACTTCTGGAGGCAAGCTGTTCCAGAGGTTATTTGTTCTAACTGTCAGGAAATTTCTCCTTAGTTCTAAGTTGCTTCTCTCCTTGATTAGTTTCCACCCATTGCTTCTTGTCCTGCCCCCAGGTGCCTTGGAGAATAGTTTGACTCCCTCTTCTTTGTGGCACCCTCTGAGATATCGGAACACTGCTATCATGTCTCCCCTGGTCCTTCTCTTCATCAAACTAGACATACCCAGTTCCTGCAACCGTTCTTCATATGTTTTAGCCTCCAGTCCCCTAATCATCTTGGTTGCTCTTCTCTGCACTCTTTCCAGAGTCTCCACGTCTTTTCTACATCATGGCGACCAAAACTGTATGCAGTATTCCAAGTGTGGCCTTACCAAGGCACTATACTGTGGTATTAACACTTCACGTGATCTAGATTCTATCCCTCTGTTTATGCAGCCTAGAACTGTGTTGGCTTTTTTGGCAGCTGCTGCACACTGCTGGCTCATATTTAAATGGTTGATATAAGATATAATATATAAAACTATGTCTATGTACAGAGGTGGGTTTTGCATAATTTTACCACCAGTTCGCCGCACACCAAAACTGTGACCATGCACATGCATGCTTGCTTTGGTCGTGCGCACACTTTCCAAGCATGCACATGACCTTCCATGCATGCGCCTTGCGCTAGCGTGCGGCTTTCGTGCATGCCTGTGGCTTAGAAAACATGGCTAAGCAGGACAGCATAGCACCAGGGCATGTGAGCAGGCCTACCCACTAGTCCCCGCTACCGGTTTGGCAAACCAATCCAAACCGGCTAAATACCACCACTGTCTATGTGGCAATATAGCAGAAGAAGTCACAGGTCACATTTTTTTAGGCTAACCCTTCTATGAGCAAGCCAGTCCCTGAAGGATATTCAAAGTTCTTCATTTTCTTACTTATACTCATGTGCAATCAATCAAAATAGCAAATGCAATTGGCAAGTTTTGTAAATAATATGGTTTATATGTTTAGTTAGTAACTTGATAAACTTCAGCACTACTACTCTGCTAGAAGGGAATGGGGTTTGCTCTTTATTTATGGACAGTAGCTTGCCCGTCAGAATTGATGGGGTAGTTGTTTTCTGCCTGGTAGTACCTTGATTAGATTGTTGTCTATTGCTTGTTTGTTTGTTTGTCTGGTGTTAATCCCTGCTTATCTGGGTATTGACATGGTGTTCTGGTCTCTTTGTTTCCTTTTTAGCTTTTGTTTGTCTCTTTTGAATTGGGCGTAAATGTTGGTTATCTCTATGTGCCTGTTGATAGTTAATTTGTCTGAATACCAAACTTTTTGGATTTCCATCCCAGTTGAATTTATAATGAAGACTGTCCATGTGTTGTAAAATTAAAGAGTTTCCATCATTCCTTCTGACGATTGGTGTATGTTCATGAATGCATTCTGCTAGTTTTTTATCTGTTTGTCCTACAAAGTGGCTATTACAGCTATTACGGTATATACTGTAGATCAGGGGTCCCCAACCTTTGCAACTTTAAGTCTGAAGGACTTCAGTTCCCAGAATTCTCCAGCTGGCTGGAGAATTCTGGGAGCTGAAGTTCTTTAGACTTAAAGTTGCAAAGGTTGGGGACCCCTGCTGTAGATCACTCCTGTTTCTGTTTCTTCCCAAACCATATCAGGAAGTGTCATGGTTTCTAGAAACTTCATTAGAGTCCCTGCTGAGACTGGTGATCCCATGAGTTATCCACTCATATGTTGGTATATTTATCCATTAAACTGAAAATAGGTAGAGGTTGATGAAGTGATTCTGAGTATTTCAATCTTAGTGTATTTGGGTAGGTCAGTGGTTGTTCAATACTGCTACCATGGACTTTTTCTTTAGCTCTGGTCCAGGGGTTGGCAATCTTAAAAGCTTAAAGAGCCACAAAAGTCCTAGCCAGAAGCTCTCCATTCAATTCTGGAGCTGACTAGAAGTCCGGTTCCCTCACCATCGAGTCCCCTTCTAGCTGGCATCCCTTTTTCCTCTACCTGTCCTAACTGAAAGTACTATCAGTTGTGGAGCCAACCAATGACTGGGAGCCGCAGCAGAGGGATGAAAGAGCCACATGCAGCTCCAGAGCCATGGTTTGCTGATGCCTGCTCAGGTCTATGCATATACAATAAGGAGTACTTTAACATCAAATAGAACCATAATCTCATCTTCTTCCATTATTAGCTCTTTGATTTTCTTAAGTCATTGTAGAGGAGAGATGATAGAATATTTGATCCCCTTAATCCCAGATTAAGAGGTATGTTGGGCTTGTCTAACAATAGACGTGCAGAAGGAAAACTCCCTTCTAACACTGCAAATGTTTCTTAGTGAAGTAACAAAATATCTGCAACCAAACAACCAAGCTCAGAGAGCACCAAGGAGTCCCCAGTTCAACCTTGAGCTACAGAGATTCTCCACTGTTAGTAAGGTTTACTCTGTTCCATTCTAGCCAAAATTCCAGAAGATTATTAATTTACAATCTGTGATACACCTAAGAAGCTAAAAGCAATATGCATATGAATGATTTAAGGACTTGGATGTGGGGAATATAGCTTTTTGTATTCACCAATCAAGCTGTTGACCAGCAAAGCTTTTGCTGAATTCTGTCAAATGGTTTCACTGATGGAAACAACTTTCAGTTGTTAGTATCCAGCAGCACAAAAGTTGGAAATACTGTAATTTTCATGTAATGGGATTGTAGCTCAAGGTTAAATTGTGGTTAATGGAAGAAAACTTCTGGAACACATTTTACTATATAGAAATTAAATGAGGACCCAAACTATTGGGGGCAATGTACTGACTCTGAAAACTGTTTAGAGAGGGCTGTGAAGCACTGTAGAGCAGTATGTGAGTCTAAGTACTATTGCTTTGCTATTACACAAGGAGGAGAGAAATAGGAGGAAGAGAGGTAAATGACAGAATGGAGAAATGAATGGATAAATAGAGTCAACATCTTACCAGTCTTGAAAAATGGGAGGAACGAAGGAAACATGGGAAGGGAAGCATGCCAGCCACATGACCACGGAGACATCTTCAGACAGCGCTGGCTCTTCAGCTTTGAAATGGAGATGAGCATCGGCCCCTAGAGTCAGGAACAACTAGCACATATGTGCGAGGGGAACTTTTACCTTTTCACTATAAAATCACATCTACTTTATGCTCCAGCTGCATTTTTTATGCACTAGTTGTGAATGTTCTGCACCATAGCTGTGTGACTACCCTAAGATTGTTTAGAAGCTGTCTGCCCTATTCAGACTTTCAGGAGAAAGTAGCCCAAGAGATTTTGTCTTCGTTGGTTGGGCAAAAGAGTCCAGGGATGTAATCTTGTGAATTGGATGGCAGGAATGCAAAGAATACAAACAAGGGTTTTTCATCAGTGGACAAAATGGTTTTTTTAATCAATGGGACAAAAGGAATTGAAGTCTCTTCTTTCCAGTTTCAGTGCAGAGTTTGAGCTTTAAAAGAAAGAAAAGTTGGTGGGTCACAAATGAGTAGGGAAAGTCCATTGAGATATGTGTGAGGTTGAATGGCACTTTTGAGCATCAGCGTGCCTCTGTATTTATGAGTGTTCATTATTCTCCCCCAATCCCAAGTAGAAATCTGTTGTTTAAGTTGAATTAACTGCTCATCCACACCACAAAATTCTTAATCAGAATAGAGATGAAAGAGACCTTGGAGGTCTTCTGGTCTAATCCCCTACTCATAAGAAGGCCCTATACCATTTCAGACAAGTGACTGTCCAGTCTCTTCTTAAAAATCTCCAGTATTGAAGCAGCAACTGAAGGCAAGCTATCCCAAAAGCCAGGAATAAGATAGATGCTCTTTTGAGAAGGCCTGGGGCAAAACTATGATCCAACAATTATTAGCAGGTCTTATGATTTGAGTGAAGAGAAGGAGCAGGGGAGATATGATAGCAGTGTTGCAATCTTTGAGGGGCTGCCACAAAGAGGAAGGGGCCAAGCTATTTTCCAAGGCATCTGAAGGCCAGACAAGGAATAATGGAGGGAAACTGATCAAAGAGAGATTCCTTGAAATAAGGAGAACTTTTCTGACAGGGAGAGCAATCAACCAACGGAACAGCTTGCCTTCAGAAGTTGTGGGAGCTTCATCACTGGAAGCTTTCAAGAAGAGACTGGACTGCCATCTGTCAGAAACGGTGTACAGTCTCCCGCTTGGGTGGAGGGTTGAATTAGATGACCTACAAGGTCCCTTCCAACTCTGTTAATCTGTTAAATATACATATATATACTTGGCTGCTTGTTGGTGGTTGCCTTAGGGTGAGAGAGAGACATAACATCCAACCTCTTTCTCAACCTTCCACCAGGCATGGCAGAGTACATCCCACGGCATTGCTGTTGGATGCATTAATCCACACGGAAAAGTCAAAGCGATCTTAACCATTGGTGACCAACTTTTTTTTAATGCCAGCTCACAGTTCAGAGCATCTTAGTGTAATTAAATGCATTGTCAGAAGATCAATTATCTGCTTTGTGGATGATGATTATTGCAATTGGCTGAACTTCAGGCAGAAGAGGCGAATGGACTTTTCAAAGCTTTGGAGTGGTTTTTTTTTTCCTTTTGAGTTTTCTTCCCCCCCCCTCCTCTTTCAAATTTTGACTTTTCTGATTAGCGCCTTCATACAGATGCCTCTTGTATCTGATCATCCGATTGTTCCAGACAATATCAATGCGAGTTTTGGAATCTGTTTGGATTGCTATTGTTATCAGCATCTTCCAGGCCCAACGGAGAACGCTGAAAAGTACAATTGTTTTAACGAGTGTGAAATTGACATATGAAGCTGAAATCCGAAAGAAGCTTTCATGGGATTTTAAACACTATTTTCATCCATATGCCATCCCAATTATTATTTAGATATTACATTCCTAATTTACTGTTAAGGTTGATTAGAATTCAAGCCTCTCCAAAGCATTGCACCAAAGGTCTTGGGCTGTGGAAAACATTTTTATAAAATAATCCATTAATGCAGAGGAGTGCAACTAAATTAGTTAGCAATTTGCTGAGCATGAATTAATGAACAGAGCTTCTCCCAGTTCCCAGAGTTGTAATTTTCATAATAACCTCAGACCTTTATTTGGCAGGTTGTTTAGGGGTTTTTTTTTTTCGTTTGAAGGTTTTCATTAGTCTAATGAGGACTATACAAGGGCAAGCAGTCAGCACAATTTACATGGGGAAGCTATCATAATAAATGAAGCAATTTGAATAACATGCAAGGGTTTTATGCAACACGATAAGAAGAGATTGTGGAGTGAGATCCAGAGGTAACCAATACATTAGACCGACTAATAACTGAAGTAATCCCAATAAAAGGCTTAAGCGAAAGGAATGAAATTAATGTTATATACAGAACTGTAATGATATGATCCATGATTCATTAGATTAATAAAAAGTGTTCCATTGTTTTTAGTGCTTTCAGCTTTTTAGACACTTTAATTAGGATTGCTCACTGGATCCAGTTGGCTTAGTTGAGTTGGAGGCTACGGCCGGTTGGTTAGTTGTGTTTGTTTTTAATGACTTTTCTCCTTGTCATCTTTTTTTCATTTTTTTTTTTAAATAACCATAGCGGTCATTGAACTAACTCTATTCAGTATGGAAATGTGTTGTGAAGGCAGTAAAGCCTTGTTTCTTTCTTTCTTTCTTTCTTTCTTTCTTTCTTTCTTTCTTTCTTTCTTTCTTTCTTTCTTTCTTTATTTCTTTATTTATTTATTTATTTATTTATTTATTACTAGCTGATAACCTGGCGTTGCTAGGGAGGAAATGTCTGGACCAAATGTAATTTCTAATGTTGGATTTCCCCCCCTTACTAGAGGGAGCCCCCTTGTGGAGTACTATGAAGCTGTTTCCATGGCAACTCCACTGTGCTGTACAGTAGAAGCCATTTTACGGCAGTACAGTAGAAGCCAGTTTAAGGCACAACAGGCTGCATCTTAGCAGAACACCCCCCCCACGAGGAGTGTTAGGGGTGTCTTAGCCCCACAATTTTTTTTTCCAGACAGTAAGTATCTATGTACCAAGTTTGGTTGAAATTTCTTGAAGCGTTCCATAGTTATGTTGGAATACACGTGCACACATACACTTTTATATATAGATTTCCAGAAGTTTGGCCTGGTTGGCTTTAAAAGCGGCATACAAAATGCTGTATTTGTATATTATTTTATCCATTGTTGATCCCAGGCCTCTCAAATTCCCGACCTATGGGCCAGATGGGTGACACACTGGCTACTCCTACACCCAGTTTAGTGAAGGGGGGACAAGTCCCAATATGTCATGTAACAACATGAGTTTGATACCCCTACAGGATGAGGTCTTCTTCCACATGTTTTCAACCTATATGGTCCTGAGCTTTCTTTTACCACTCGACTGGATTGGAACATTCATTTCTGATGTCATAGATCCATCTTGGTTTAAGTCTTTTTGGGGGGATGTTTTTTTTTTTTATCTAGAGGGATCCGTTCCATAACTTGGTCCACCTGCCACCAGTTCTTCTTGCTAGGTGACCAGCTCATTTCCATTTCCATTGCAAGAATTGGGTATACCTAGCAGTGGTGGGTTTCCATTGTTTTCACTACTGGTTCGCTCATGTGTGCACAATACTTCTGCCACCACTACCAGTTCACCCTGATCTGGGCCGAACTGGGAGCAACCCACCTCTGATGTCTAGTGAAAAGAGAGACTAGGGAAGACATGATAGCAGATATTCCAGTATTTGAGGGGCTGCCACAGAGAATAATTAATTAATTAATTAAACATGAGGGGAAAGGCGAGGAGGGAAGCTTAAGCTGTTTAGTTCAACTTTCTTTAATCAACAGAGAAGTGAAAAGCTGTGAAGAGCATCTACTGTTTTTTTCTAACCTGCAGAATAAAAACAGTTGCTTAAAACAAGAGGACTGTTAGAAAGTATTTGGATTCTAGTCTGAGACCAAACCCATAATATTAAGTACACTAAAACCTCTGGTCATGACCATAATTCATTCTGGATGGGTAGTAACAAACTCAGACTCAACCCGTCCAAGACCGAGTGGCTGTGGTTTCCGGCACCCCGGTTCAGCCAGATAAGTCCAACACTGGCCATTGGGGGCGAACAACTGGCCCCCGTGGAGAGGGCGCGCAACTTGGGCGTCCTCCTGGATTCGCGGCTGTCCATGGAGGACCATGTGACGGCCGTGGCCAGGGGGGCGTTCTATCAGGTACGCCTGATACGCCAGTTGCGCCCCTTACTGGACCGGGGAGCCCTTCGCACAGTCACTCAAGCGCTTGTGACATCCCGGCTGGATTACTGTAACGCTCTCTACATGGGGCTCCCCTTGAGGTGCACTCGAAAGCTACAGTTAGTACAGAATGCGGCCGCGCGGGTGATTATGGGTGCCTCAAGGCAAACCCACGTAACACATCTCCTGCGCGAGCTGCACTGGCTGCCTGTGGCCTTTCGAGTGCGCTTCAAGGTGATGACCATCTTCAAATCGCTCCATGGCTCGGGGCCTAGCTATATACGAGACCGTCTCCTGCCCCATACATCCCTTCGTCCGCTCCGCTCCCACAGAGAGGGTCTTCTCCGGGTGCCGTCAGCGGGGCAATGCCGGCTGGCGATACCCAGGGGAAGGGCCTTCTCTGTGGCGGGCCCGGCCCTCTGGAACGACCTACCCCCCGACCTTCGCACTATCTCGGACCTCCGCCTCTTCCGCCAACGTCTTAAGACGTATCTATTCCAACAAGCCGGCCTAGGATAGCCCCTACTTCTGACTTTTAAAATTAAAATTAATTTGGTATGGTTTTAAAATGGGTTTTTAGCACGGGTCTAATAATTTAATATATTTTAAATCGATTTTGTATTTTGTATTTTGTGGTTTTAATAATGCCTGTGCGCCGCCCTGGGTCCTAACAAGGAGAAGGGCGGGGTATAAATTTAATAAAATAAATAAAATAAATATAACTTTGATCATAACCCGATTTGGTCATCACCCAAAACTAATTTTGGAAATTTGGTGGATCTGCCCATCCACCCTAAGACTTCTGCGCCCGAACCGGTAGCAGAAAAATTGGCAACCCATCTCTGGTGTTGGAGCATTCACAACTTCTGGAGGCAAGATTTTCCATTGATTAATTGATCTAGCTGTCAGGAAATTTTTCCTTTGACAGACATTGGTCTAGGATGGTATAGGGTCTCCTGCTCGAGAAGTGGGCTCCATTTATGTTATTCTGTTATTCTCTTCATTAGATGACTTTTTTTCACTTTCTTTTCCATTTCTCACCCTCTTCTGGATCTCACCACTGAACCGTATAAGATGCTTTGTTGGGTCTGACTGGAAATGAAGACGTTTTAATGTCACCCTGTTTAAGAATTTCCCTAGTCTTGTCCTAGCCTCTTAAGAAGCTTTGTAGGGTAGTTTCAAAACAGTCAGCACGACTTATCTTGGGATAAGGGCGAGTGATGTGTCTTACTCATATGCTCTTTTGTCATGCCTCATATACAAAGAAGATAACCAGAACCAACAAGAGCTTTGCCAGTAGCAATTCTGGCTTCTGTAAAGGAAGTTGCTTTTAAATAGCTCCTTAGAAGCATTTTGAGGGGGAATACCCAAAGAGTAACATTTGTCAGACTGCAGAGGCCGAATGAATGTCAAGCTGTAGAAATCCAGTGACAGTAACAGATGTGACAGAAATGAAGGAGATTTTCTGAATTCTTCTAATGAACTTTGGGGAGAACAATCAGGCAAAGCTTAAATCTCCAAATTATTTTCGCTATTATTTTCTCGTCAGCCCTAATTATTCTCTTCTAATGGGCCAGTCGGTGATGGATCGGCAAACAGACTTGCCCTCGGCAAAAGACCGAGAGAAACTTCAAATAAAATTACGAGACGGTTTCGCTGCCGGGCCCTTTGTAGGACAACAAGGGCCAAGATATGACCTCTGAATCTGATGTGCTTTGTATATGGTTATATTTCAGCAACCATGATGTCATTGTCGCTCCAGGAAAAGCTATAGAGATAGATCTACCCATATGTGGACCTTTAGATAGTCCTGATATATAACCTGATCAATATCTGCTTTTAATTATAGCAAAGCAAGGCGGGTGCTATCTGCAACCATCATCATCCGCGTGTGTGCAATATCTTTCCTAAGCATTACGTGACAAAAGGCATTTGTAATTATATTTACTTCTGAAGGATTATGGCTCATAGTTAAACCAAGAGAGGCATCTTGTCATTTTCAGAATCTGTTAAAGGTGACAGAATCTATTTTTCTGCCAACTTGTGAAGACCAGGCAGAGAGCAAATTTGCTGTGGTCAGCTAAGTGTAACCACTGAGCAGGAAAGTGAATTTAATAATGCATTATTGTTCTTCAGTGAAGGTGAACTGTTACAGCGCCTTTGTTACCACAGATTTTGCCTGTGCTTAGGTTTCCAGATGCCGTGCAGATTACCTGATTAAAATCTCTAATGCATGATAAAATATACCAAGTAGGCTTTGGTATCAACATAAACACGTCAGGTTTCGGAGGACTACGGCACTAAAGCTAATTGGAAGTATTTACTACTTCGTTATACAATGCATATTGCAAATAAGTTGTTTTTTTTACGACAGGGAAGGCTAAATGAGAAGAAACTGTAAATTTAGAAGATTTGCAACTACGCTGTGATTTTTCAGATAAGGAGAGGGAAAAAAAGAGCTGGTTTTAGGGGCACACCAAGCTTCTGAATTGAGCATCAGGTTTTTTTTATGTTGGTAAGCAGGGAGGTGAAAAAGCATAAATGGTTTAGCAATGTATGTTGGTTTTTGGCCAGCTTCTTTCCATCTTGTGTGAAATGCTTCTTTTCGAGTCCTCGTTGGAGGTTGAGTCTGATAATAGTTTTTCTAACATGGATTGTTTTCCCAGCTTATTTCTGGAAATGCAGTGGTGGGATTCAAGTAATTTAACAACCGGTTCTCTGCCCTAATGATTTCTTCCAACAACCAGTTCACCAAACTGCTTAGAAAGTTAACAACCGGTTCTCCCAAAGTGACTGAATCCCACCACTGGATATGCCCAGTGGTGGAATTTAACGGGTGTAACAACCAGTTCACTCTCAGCTGATTGTCGGAGCTATCGGCTCACCCAAATCAGTCCAAACCAGCTGAATCTCACCCTTGGATGTGCCATTACTTAAGACCATAGCTACATTCCAGTGGTGGGTTTCTGCAGGCTCGCACCTACTCGCGAGAGCCGGTTGGTGAAATTTAGATAACCGGTGAGAGGGGGTTCCACTGGCGTACCTGGAAGTAAATCTGGCCCGCCGCTGCCAGTGACTCAACAGGAAGGAAAGGAAGGAAGGAAGGAAGGAAAGAAAGAAAGAAAGAAAGAAAGAAAGAAAGAAAGAAAGAAAGAAAGAAAGAAAGAAAGAAAGAAAGAATTTATCATCACAATTAAGTCCAAAATTTTTGTTGCTAAGCAAGAGCGTTGTTAAATGAGTTTCACCACATTTTAAAAGGTGGCCACTCCCACCCTGTCACACGACTGCCAAGCCACGCCCACAAAATAGGCTATACCTACAGAGTAGGTTCTAAAAAAATTGAAACCCACCACTGCTACATTCACATCTAGAAAGACAAACCAATGAAATGGCTTATGTGGATTATTCATATTATTCCTGGATCCAGAGAATTTTCAGACACATATCTACAGATTCAGGATTCCCAGGGCTAGGCAGGAACTTAGTGGTAGATTCCCAGAGATGTGGATAGAACTAACATTATTGAAATTCAGAACTGAGAGGACCTTCGTAGAGAATGCAAAACACCTCTCTTTACAAATCTCGTCTTTATGTTAGTCATACTTTTCATTTTTTCCCATCCTGCATCTTTTTTTTGGTGCTTTCTTTCTTCTTCAATGCAATCAGCTTTATTTTATTTTTTCCCCCACACAATCCAACTGTAATAATAGAGGTGTTGCAAAGACTGTGGAGAAGGTGGCAGGTTTGGGCCCAGTGCAGCAATTCTTTAATTTTTTCCCTGCTGAGATTCTGAATGCAGTTTTTCCCCCAATAATATGGGCTTTGTCCTCCTTTCCCAGAGAAAGGCATTTATTAAACAATTTCAAATTAGGTAGTATAAGAATGTGAGCGCAGCATACCAACACATGTTGTAGAATTAAAGTAAAACAGAAGGGGGCCCCTGTCATAAAGGAAGAGAAAGGAAGGTCAGCATGCAAGCAGAAAGAAGGGGCTGTAAAATAAAGTTTAAAGACTTTAGAACCGTAATGGCAGTTCTAAAGTGTCAGAGGCGGCACACAGAGCCCTCTCTGTGGGCACGTGCACCATCGCCAGCTGCTCTTCTGGTTTCCGGTGTGCACATGTGTGCCAGCCAGCTGGTCTTTGCGAGCACCAGGTCACTGGAAAAAGACCTGAAAGTGGCTCATAAACCAGGCTGTCTTCCAGGCCATTTTCTGAGTTGTTTTTCCAGGCTGTTTCCAAGCTGTTTTCTGGGCCATTTTCAGGCTGTTTTCTGAGCCATATTCCAAGCTGTTTTCAGGCTATTTCCCAGGCTATTTTCAGGCTGTTTTCTGGGCCATTTTCAGGCTGTTTTCAGGCTATTTCCCAGGCTATTTCCCAGGCTGTTTTCAAGCTGTTTTCTGGGCCATTTTCAGGCTGTTTTCAGGCCATCTTCCAGGCTGATTTCAGGCTGTTTTCTGAGCCATTTTCAGGCTGTTTTAGGCTGTTTTCTGAGCTGTTTTCAGGCTGTTTTCAGGCCATCTTCCAGGCTGATTTCAGGCTGTTTTCAGGCCATCTTCCAGGCTGATTTCAGGCTGTTTTCTGAGCTGTTTTCATGCTGTTTTCAGGCCATCTTCCAGGCTGATTTCAGGCTGTTTTCTGAGCTGTTTTCATGCTGTTTTCAGACCATCTTCCAGGCTGTTTTCAGGCTGTTTTCTGAGCCATTTTCAGGCTGTTTTCTGGGCCATTTTGAGACTGTTTTCTGATCCATGTTCCAGGCTGTTTTCTGGACCATTTTGGGTCCAGAAACAATGACCGATAAATGCTCTGAACATGACCTGAAAAATGGCAAAAAAAAAATAGGCATGCACGTGCCGGCCAGCTGGTCTTCAGGTTTCTGGTGCTCCAGTGCGCTCCCATGAATGCACATGCATGCACATTCTGGTTTGGGCACTCAGTGCTGAAAAGGTTCGCCATCACTGCTTAAGAACTACTGATAGAATAAGGTGTGAAAAGCACGCGCTTGCGTGGGTGTTTTTAATTACGCAATACAAAACAGGATAGCGCAATCCTCGTCCCAGAAGAGACCTACCAAATTTCTCCATGATGGGTAGCTCACCGGCGACAGAGGCTCTCCTTGTTTTCGCTGTGCATTCATTTCCACCTGAACTTTTATGAAAGTCAGTGCGTAATTAATGAGTGCACAACAAAATAATTGCCCCATTGTTTGCTAAAGAGGAGCATCTCATTTACAGACCCATTATCTTCCTTCCAACTAACCTCTGCTAGTTTTGAAATCACGAGGACGACAACAAAGCAATCTTCCCCTTTCAGAACTGCAAGGTTAAACAAAGCCGGAGCCTCACAAATAACGTTGTCAAATTTCTAATCTGATGTGAAATCCGCTGGTTGCATGGCGTTGGGCGAAGAATAAGACAGACAGACGGTTATTTCTTGCAGTGTTTCTTCCACTGGTGCAGCGTACAAGCTGCATATTATCTTTTAGAGAGGTTGCGATGCCTAAGCCTTCTAATTTGCGCACTATTTATCCTACCCAGATTTGCAAACCTTTTGAAATGGCCCCCCTTTTTTCCCCCTTTCCTTCTCGGGCCGCCTCTCTCGGGTCACCTTTCAAAACGAACGCAAAAAAAAAAAGGTTAAACAAAGTAGGAACCCAACAAACAGCCTCCTCCAATTTGTAATCTAATGCCCAGATCTACTATTTGCTTTACAGAATTACACCCGCCCAGTGTAAAACAGATGCAGAACACTTGATACTGTTGCCCTGCCATAACACAGACGACTTTTTTAAAGAAAGAAATCTAGGTGGATAGCATTTCCTGTGTTCCCCAAGAAACTCCAGAAACCACAGATTAAGCAAGTGGAAAACCCTGGTCAGCTTCTCGGCCGTGACCTTGGCCGTCGTTCAGAAGGAAAATTGTAGAGAGTGAAATGTTTCTCAGCTGAATGGCAAAGGCTCTGCTGTCTTCCTCCAAAGAACAATTTGAATTTTTTGAAGAGACAGATAGAAAGTCTGGCTGTTCTGTGGCTTTCCTCCTTCCCTGAGAGAGGCCTGAGTTTCTCAGTAAAGGATGCATTGGTTTGTTTATTTCACGTACTGATGGGGCCGCCCATTTACCTGAGCACTCTGGGGGTCACCCAAATCGAAACAACAATTGGAATCCATAACTTCAGAAAAGTGACATTAAAAATGTAATAAGAAGCCCCTAAAAATCTTGGATCAGCAAATAGAACGGAACAGAATAGAATAGAATAACAGAGTTGGAAGGGACCTTGGAGATCTTCTAGTCCAACCCCCTGCCTAGAGAGGAAACCCTACACCATTTCAGATGGTTGTCCAATCTCTTCTTAAAAACTTCCAGTGTTGGAGCATTCGCAATATCTGGAGGCAAGTTGTTCCACTGATTAATAGTTCTAACTGTCAGAAAATTTCTTCTTAGTTCTAAGTTGCTTCTCTCCTTGATTAGTTTCCACCCATTGTTTTTTGTCCTGCTCTTAGGATCTTTGGAGAATAGTTTGACTCCCTCTTTTTTGTGGCAGCCACTCAGATACTGGAAGACTACTATCATGTCTCCCATAGTCCTTCTTTTCATTAAACTAGACGTACCCAGTTCCTGCAACTGTTCTTCATATGTTTTAGCCTCCAGTTCCCTAATCCTCTTTGTTGCTCTTCTCTGCACTCTTTCTAGAGTCTCCACATCTTTTCTACATTGTGGTGACCAAAACTGAATGCCGTATTCCAAGTGTGGCCTTACCAAGGCCTTATAAAGTGGTATTAACACTTCACTTGATCTTGAGTCTATCCCTCTGTTTATGCAACCTAGAACTGTGTTGGTTTTTTTGGGCAGCCGCTGCACACAGCTGGCTCCTATTTAAATGGTTGTCCTCTAGGACTCCAAGATCCCTCTCACAGTTACTACTACGGAGCAAGATACCACCTATACTGTACCTGTGCATTTTGTTCTTCTTGCCTAAATGTAGAACCTTCCTTTTTTCACCATTTAATTTCATTTTGTTAAATAGTGTCCAATGTTCATGTCTTTCAATTCAAAATAGTCTATACCTACATTAGAAGTCCATCAACACCTGGAGGAATAGTTAGCTCTTTGCAGAAGGCCAACAGGGTTGGAACTGCCCATATTTTGGAGGAAACTGTTCCAAATCAAACACTGTGTCAGGGTTCCAAGTAACAGCCCACATGAAATCAAAACTCCAAGGCACAAAGGTTCCTCAAAGTACAGATATATTGGGCAGATTGGCACAGCTGGTGAAAAGCCAACTCTGAATGTCCCCGGGTTTCCCCACACAATTCAAAATGCAAAGTTCTCCCCGCCCATTACACACAACTATCACATGCCCCAATCAGGCCACCCTCCAAAATCTGGAAGGCTCTCATCCACACCCCTCCAGGAGCTGGTGAGAACGTCCTTGGTTCCCAGAAGAAAGAATGTTGTTTTGGCTACAAATCCCCCCTCCCAGCTGTCTCTACTTCCCCATCCCTTTCCCACAGCTCTATTCAGCCTTGCTGTGGCAACCCTGAAGACATTCCAAGATGGAAAGCAAGCACTCCAACCTTGTAAAAGCCCACAACCAATGTTGCTCCATCCATAAGACTTGGAGAATAGTCACTCCCTCCAAACTGGTAGAGTAGAAATAACCAGCCGTTGGTGGTTCCATAAGTAACTTCCTCCCATGTCATGTAGGACTTTAAAGGTGACAACTGACACCTTGAATTGCACCCTGTATCCTATGGTGACCCAAGGACAGCCACATACGGAGCGCACTGTGACACTACGGCCAAGAGGTAACTAAGGCAAAAGTGACTGTCAGAGGTGCCGCCTGATCTAAGAACTGACACAACTGGTGCACGATACAATTGTGCAAAGCCTTCCTAGACAAAATTGGCCCTTTTTCCTTCAAGCAAGAGCTTAGTATTATTATGAGCCATGGTGGAGCAGTGGTTAGAGTGCAGCACTGCAGGCTACTTCTGCTGATCACCGTCTGCCAGCAGTTTGGCAGATCGAATCTCACCAGGCTCAATGTTGACTCAGCTTGCCATCCTTCCGAGGTCAGTAAAATGAGGACCCAGATTGTTGGGGGCAAGTGGCTGACTTTGTAAACCGCTGAGAGAGGCGGTAAAGCACTGTGAAGCAGTATTTAAGTCTAAGTGCTAGTGCTAGTTATAAGGAACCTCTAGATTATTGTGCACCAAGTCAGTCTGGGACCTGTTACTGTTGCAGCCTGTTTACAGATTAACAGAGTTGGAAGGGACCTTGCAGGTCATCTAGTCCAACCCCCTGCCCAAGCAGGAGACCCTACATCTGCCTCTACCTAGGATTGAACTCACAACCTCCTGATTGGGAGGCGAGAGCTCCACCTCTAGGCCACAGCAGCAGGTGTTATTCCACATGGTGTTATTCTGTGTTATTCTACTCAGAATCTCTCTGTCTCTCTACTTATTTGTCTATCTACCTATCATATTTATATAGCCAGCCATCACACAGTAAAGTGACTCTAGCCAGCATTACAGTATAAACAATCAAAATGTTAAAACAACTACAATCAAAAGACAACCACAACATCGGTAATAAAAAACCTGGTGTTGAAAACAATGACTCTTCTACTATCGACTCGCCATTGCCTTGAGATCCCCAGGAGCAACCTTTAAGCAACCATGGTTTAAGGGACTCCTGGGTGTATGTCAAGGATGAGGACAACCTCATGCAGGGTGGGGATGATGTTCTACAGGGTGGGTGCCACAACAGAAAAGGGCCGAGTCTCTCCCGAGTCTTTCCAGATGAAACTCATTTACAGCATGCTCGTCTCAGGGACTTAATGTCATCAGTGGAGTAAGGTGGGTAAAATGGGGGACCCAGATTGTTAGGGGGGGGCAATAGGCTGACTCTGTAGACCAGGGGTCTCCAACCTTTGCAACTTTAAGTCTGAAGGACTTCAGCTCCCAGAATTCTCCAGCCAGCAAAGCTGGCAAAGTCTGGGAGCTGAAGTCCTTCAGACTTAAAGTTGCAAAGGTTGGAGACCCCTGCTGTAGACCACTTAAAGAGGGCCATAAGTCACTATGAAGTGGTATTTGAGTCTAAATTAAATTAAATTCAATTCAATTCAAATTTAATTTGTAGAACCGCACCCTCTCCCCACAGGGACTCGGGGCGGTGCACAGGGAAAGTAAAAACAATAAATATACAAATATAAATACATAATATAAAAACAGATTAAATCTATTCCTGTGCTAAAACCCATTAAACTAAAATACCCAGCAGCTATAAATAAGTTTAAAAAGAGAGACTAGCCTAGGCCGGCCAAGCGGAAAAGGTGTGTTTTTAATTTCAGACGGAAGGAGCGGAGGTCCGTAGTCGTTCTAATATCGGGGGGAAGGTCGTTCCAGAGGGCCGGGCCCGCCACAGAGAGAGCCCTTCCCCTGGGCGTCGCCCGCTGACAAAGTCTAGTGGACGGCACCCGGAGAAGTCCCTCTCTGTGGGAGCAAATCGGCTGTGAGGATGTATGAGGCAGGATCCGATCCCGCAGGTAGCTAGGTCCCGAGCCATGGAGCGCTTTAAAGATGATGACTAACACCTTGAAGCGCACCCGGAAGACGACAGGCAGCCAGTGCAGCTCGCGCAAGAGCGGTGTTATGTGGGTAAACCTTGAGGTTCCCATAATTGCTCGCACGGCTGCATTCTGGACCAGCTGAAGTCTCCGGGTGCACCTCAAGGGGAGCCCCATGTAGAGAGAGTTACAATAGTCCAGTCCAGCATAAATGCTATGCTATGCTGTAATAATCCTGGTGGTTATTATAGTGAAAAAAGAAATGTTGTGGGAGGGGTGAAGCCACAACGTTTCCCATAAGGCACTGCCTACTTCCTACTTTGGTGTCCCATTATCGGAGTTCTCCAGCCTGAGACCAAGGCGTGAAACTTTATTGCTGATAATGTTCAAAAGGACAGATCAGCCTGCCCAGAAATTTTTATCTAGCTCCCATATTTCCTCCCTTGGCTGAGCCATTAAAGGTGGTAAAACTATAAATTTCTTCCACTTCTGTTTGCTGTAAATATATTACAATTCTTTGCTTTGATATTTTGAGCACTGCGGTCGAAAGATATTTTTGTTAGCGGCCGTGAACCTTTTGAAAGATTTAGAGGAACTCCGGGGTAATGGTGTTTTCGTCTTTAGTTCTGAATTAAGTTCCTTTGGGGATCCTTCGAGATGGAAAGATGAGGGGGAAAATCAAATTGAGATTTTGATAACACGGGAAATTTTGCCCAGGTAGTTCCCAGGAAACATTGGACGGTAAGCCTTTTGTAGTGTGGATTGTGCTGAAAAAAACCTCAAAAGTATAATAGATTTTTCACAGTTCCTACCTTTATCAACCTTCATTTCAAAACCTGTCAAAAATTTCCCATCTCTGTTTAGCCTTTTCATTACGTGAGTCTCAGAGCTCAAAGTCTGCAGCATATAATAAATGCCATTTTTTTTCCTTGGAGTCTTAGAACAGCAAAATATTTCCTGATTCAAATGCACTAATTCTGTTCCTATGTTTGCCTGCTTGCTTTCTTTCTTTCATTCTTTCTTTCTTTCTTTCTTTCTTTCTTTCTTTCTTTCTTTCTTTCTTTCTTTCTCTCTCTCTCTCTCTCTTTTTCTCTTTTTTCTTTCTTTCTTTTCTTCCTTCCTTCCTTCTCTCTCTTTCCTTTCCTCCCACCATCCCTCCCTTCCTTCTTCCTTCCCTCCTTCCTGTCTTTCACTCTTTTTCTTTTCCTTCCTTCCTTCCTTCCTTCTCTCTCTCTTTCTTTTTCCTCCCACCATCCCTCCCTTCCTTCCTCCTTCCCTCCTTCCTGTCTTTCACTCTTTTTCTCTTTTCCTTCCTTCCTTCCTTCCTCCCTCCCTCCCTCCCTCCCTCCCTCTCTCTCTCTCTCTCTCTCTCATACACACCTCTCTTTAATATTTCTAGTGAAAGTTACATTTTCAGGATGCACACTCTAGAAATCTATTTTATCTCTTTCCTCTCATGGAGCCTTGACACTGAAAGGGCCACAGCAAAGCAGCTGGTGTCACTGCATATATAAAATCCCAGGTTTGATTTGTGGCATTTAAAGTACAAAATATATATTGGTTGGGAAAATTCAAGGATAATTGCTTTGAGCCAAGGAACAAAACCTGAGCTATTGTAAATATTTTGGTTACAACACAAAACAGTTTTTGATGCAATGGCAGGTTCCAGTGTAGAGGTCTTGTGTTAGCTACCAGTCCTTTCAGGAAACACATAGAAGTGTCTTCATAAAGAGAGATCTGTGCAGGTAGAATATTCAGGACATCGTGCTGAAGTTCTACATCCTGTCCCCTTTTCATCCTATTTCCAAAATGAAAAGTGAGCTTCAAACATAGCATTCTACACCTTTCCTGAACATTAGAAGTTTCATTCAACGGCAAGCAAGATACTCTTTTCCAAGTTCTACCTCCTGAGTTATCACTTTTCCCCCTCCAGCAGTCTTTACCTTGCACATTTTCAAGAAATTGATTTTCAAACACATTCTGGAGGGCGAAAAAAAAACCACCTGAAATGCAAGTGGGTTTAATTATCCCAGAAACTCCCCGCTTAGCCAGCCCAGGAAAATGAGAAAAATATGCATGTAACAGTTGATCTTTATGTTGTTTCCTTTGCATAACAATGAGGCAACACATGTTTGGTATTATATGAAGTGCTTAAAAATGACCTTAAGATTTGTTTTCGGAGGGCATTGGCTCTGTAAGATAATTCCATACATGATTGACTTTACAGAGTCATCCTTTCCTTATTTTTTTTTTTAAAGGTAACATATATAGCGCCGCATTGCAAAACTGAATGTAATCGGTTGGATTCGTTTTCCTTCCTGTAGATTCATGAGAGGAAGCAATGTGATTGGTTCAAGAAGTCTAGACCAGTGTGTGGACATCAATTCCCAGAATTCCTAAGCAGTGCAGCTATGAACTCTGGGAGTTGAAGTTCATACATCCTCAAACTGCCAAGGTTGAGAAGTTTTAGATTAACGAGAAGAAAATAGTCCTATATTTATGGGCTGTTTTTTACATGTTAGGCAGTTATATTAACCTCTAAGCCACAAGCTCTCCTCCCTTATCAGCTGAGCCAGGGGAATGATTGTCAAAGCAGTATGCTCCTTCCCATATTTGGGCATACCAGGTGCTTTGACATAACACTTATACATATGTCTGTCTGTCTGTCTTTCTAGCTAGCTAACTAGGATGGATGGATGGATGGATGGATGGATGGATGGATGGATGGATGGATGGATGGATGGATGGAGTCAAAGTCAGGCTTTAATGGCTAAGCTGTCTTAAACTCACCTGTCTCCTGTTTTCTAGCCGTCTGCCTTAATCATTAGACCACACTGGCTCACAATGTTTCTTAATTGACATGGGCAATTAAGAAAGATGAGAGATAGATGAGAGATAGAGAAAGATGATAGATAGGTAGATAGATAGATAGATAGATAGATAGATAGATAGATAGATAGATAGATAGATAGATAGATAGATAGATAGATAGATAGATGCACTTCTTTGATTTTTATCCTCACTCTACTCATCATTTTAAATGAACTCTGCCACATGGATGGATAGATAGAAGATAGACAGACAAATAGTTAGACAAGTAAGCCAGCAAGGAAGCAGACAAATAACTAGTAGCCATTTCAGAGTAAACTTAAGGCAGCATATTTAATTACTCTGTTCCTCAGCATTTTGTGAATCCGAAGAGGTTATTGAAGTTTTTTTTAAAAAAAACCTAAATGGTTAGAGGTCATGCAAGTAGACAAATTCCCTTGGTGCAAAGTGGTACCACTTTGAGTTTATCTTGTAGTTGGATCAAAAGCTGCCGCTCTTGCAAAATGCCATACTTGGGTGGGCTAAAGAGGGTTGCCCACTTCAACATATGACCACTGTTTTGAGAGTGCTGGTGTGCAGGATTCGTGGCACGATCCCAAAGCCCTACCCATCTAAAGAAAGGCACAGAAGTTGTAAGATGGTATGAGATGCCATCTGGAAGGGGCTGAACCTACCATTAGGAAACCCGAGAGTGAGAATGGTAACTACAACAAACCAGTTGTGGGCATTCCTCCGTGTTCAGAGATAACTTACTAAGCCTTTTAAGCTTTTGATGCCAGCTGAAGACTTAAGTGTTCACCCATGCATTTGGTTGAATTGGCACAGTCATGCCTCCTATACAGGATTGGTACCATTTGGCGTTATCGCTGCTCAAATGCTTTTGAGCGTCTTCTTTGAGAGGCATTTTTAATTTTGAATTAATTGTGCTTTAATTATTGAATTGCTTTGGGATCTGCTGTTTGTTGTTTCATGTTTGAAAACTGGGTTGGAAAATTATAGATAAATAAGTAGGGAAACACATCCTCAAGAAGAGCAAAAATAACTGACAAGCTTATTCTGAAATGAAAAGTTGAAGGGAGTTTATGAGAAATGTCCCTTTTGCATGGAGGAACTTAGACAGTGAAAAGTTTCATCGAGCAAAACGGAATTGTTACTGCGTTCTTGCCTTTTTGACTCAGTTTCCTCAAGGGTAGCAGTGTTTTTATGGGTGGGTTCTATTGATTAATTTAAAGCATATAATTCAGTGGCTATGTTCTAACTTTCTGAATTTAACACTTCATTTTCATTAGAGAATCATTCGCTTCCCATTCTAGGGCATCAAGGTACAAAATTGCTTAATTTTTCCAATCAGTTTTTTATGCCATTGGTACAAGTGTCATTTAACCAGATTCTGACTGGAAAGACTAAGAGAGAAATGTGGGGTGAAATTACTGTTTGACATACAAATAACTTTGGGAAAAGACTACTATTCTCTCAGAATATGCAGTTTGAGGAACCTCAAAGATGCATTTCGAAAGGCAACTGGACTTTCTTGATTTTTTTTTCCTTGAAAACATTTTGCTTCTCATCCAAAAAGCTTCTTCAGTTGAACTAAAGAAACTTCTTGAATGAGAAAAACTAAGGAAAGACCAAGAAGGCCCAGTTGCTTTTGGAAAACATCTTTGGGACAACCATGGATAATTGAGAATCTCCAGAGAACAATTTGAGGGAATCTGATTAGAAGTGCATTGTAAAGACCTTCAAGGTGATTACATCCATTTTTCACCAAGTAGTAAGAAAGAAGAGAGAATCTTTCATTCTATTTTATGATCTACAAATTAAAATTGTATATCAATTTCATGGATGCAGTGGTTAAGATACTGAGCTTGTCGATCAGAAAGGTCAGCAGTTTGAATCCCTAGTGCCGCATAATGGAGTGAGCTCCCGTTATTTGTCCCAGCTTCTGCCAACCTAGCAGTTCGAAAGCATGTAAAAATGCAAGTAGAAAAATAGGAACCACCTTTGGTGGGAAGATAACAGCATTCTGTGCGCCTTTGGCATTTAGTCATGTCGGCCACCTGACCACAGAGATGTCTTCAGACAGCACTGGCTCTTTGGCTTTGAAACAGAGATGAGCACCACACCCTAGAGTCAGGAACGACTAGCACATATGTGCGAGGGGAACCTTTACCTTTATACCAATTTCACTCAGATACCATAATTCCATGTTAATTGGAGACAAAATTTCCAGACAGTAAAACACAAACAATTTTTAATCTTTGTTTTGGAGTCAAAATCATGGAATGTAGATAATGGCTGCAAATTATTTTCAAAACTTTCCCCTCTTCCCTTCACAAATTTGGATTATTTTCCTCTAGACAAGAGAACAATTGGCTTTATTTCAACGCCGCGTATGTGGAGCTGACCATCCGTCCCATCGCAAAAGTCAACAATAATAAAAATGCAAATCCTTGACCGAGGATGTGTTGGCCCGAGAGGACATTTCAAAAGATGGTTTATCAGCTGTTCATTTTCTCCTGTCAGGTGTAGAAATCTTTTCCTTCCCATCATATTGCAGTTCCACTGATAGTCCCTACTTGTAGCTAAGCTGTGAAAAAGTCAAAAATTCATTTTGTCCAAGCAGTTATCACACGGCATGTCGGGGACTTAGCTTATTGGTCCTTTTTTTAACAGACCTCCAGATAAGATGTCTCATTTCCTGACCCGGCCATCTGTGTGTGATCGCTGTAAAATGTTTAATAAAAAACAAAAATGGCAAAGCGTGAGGCTTTCTGAAGTCATATAAAGATGCAATATTGGTGTAGTGCCTCCTACAGAATAGAATTTTAATTACAGAAGCCTTCGTCCTCTATAAAGATTTTTTTTTTTTTAAACCAAGGGCTGATTGAGCATCTCCACCAAGTAAGGAACATAAAAAGCCAATATATCTGCGGTGGAGATTATATGGAAAAAAAATATTTCAATAAAGACATTGCGACATGATGAAACAATATTTTCATAATTTAAAAAAGAGAGATTTTGAACAGTGGAGCAGCAGAAGGCTTGAGGATAATTCTGGTGAGGAAGAAGAAGAGACGATGCCCCATTCTAGCTTCTACAATCCAGTCCCAACACAAAATGTTGTGGAGTTCTTGGTGCTCTCTGAACTTGGTTGAGCACTGATGATGTTAACTAATTTGGGTAATGAAACATCTGCAAGAAAACAACCAAGGTTAGAGAGTGCTAAAGACCCCACATTTCAGCCCTGAGCTACAAATATTCTCCTTTATTGGAACAACATTTTGCTTCAAGCGGCCTTTCATTGATGTTTCCATTGAAAACATTTCACCCAACCTATTGAAGAAACAAACAAGTTGAAATTGATTAGAGTTTTTTTTTTAAAAATCACTCAATTTGCAGGACCTGATTTTGCTGAGAATGTAAATTAGGAACTCAAGAAATTTAATGTTTCTGGCGTGGAGCACCGGCTGTGGAAAACATAGGCGTGTGCGCAGAGCCTATACAATTACAGCCACGGAGAGTTCGTAATGGCGGGAAGTTGTTCTCACTTGCCTGGGCTAGTGAACTCAGCTCACTCTGCAGAAGCTTCCCTCCGAAGCCCTCCGAGCAAGGAAGGACCAGTTGGGAAGAGGGGCTGTGGTCCTCCTCCAGGCTGTAATTGTGCAGCGCACACGCGGCTATGTTATTTTTTTTCATGCGGCCGGCCTGGCATAGTTTGTTTTTACCATTGTTTTAATAGGGTCTTAAATTATTTTACCACGGGTTAAACTTATTTAATTTAATTTTAAATCTATTCAACTGATTGTATTTATATGTATTTATCTTTTTTATCATCCCTGTGCACCGCCCTAAGTCCCAAATCGGGAGAGAGGGCGGTATATAAATTTAAATAAATAAATGAATGAATGAATGAATGAATGAATGAATCAATCAATCAATCAATCAATCAATCAATCAATCAATCGATCAATCAATCTAGATTTGTCTGCGAGCCAGATGCAGCCATCAAAAGAGCCACATCTGGCTCATGAGCCATAGGTTCCCAACCCCTGCTCTAGACTGTTCTTAGCCTGGCTGCAATTTCCTCGCTGCCATTTTTACCAGTGGCTCGCCGCTCATGCGCACGCTCACTTCGTGCGCTCATGCACCTTCCATGCATGCACCCAGTGGTGCAGATGCTTTGCTCGTGCACACACCTTCTGCGCATGTGCCCGACTTCAAACATGTGGCTAAATAGGATGGCATAGCGCTGAGGCAGGTGGGCGGGACCACCCGCGATCTCCACTACTGGTTTGCCCAAACCGGTCTGAACCAACTGAATACCACCCCTGCTGCCATGTAATTTTTTTAGCCCTCTCTGGAACCTGAAATGAATTTACTAATTTCCCTACTTACATTGTGGGTAGGAGCAAAGCTGAATTGCCTTAGAAAAGCTCAACAAAATGAACTTCTCAAAGCTTTAGCTTACTTCAGATGGTCTTCTCTCTTGACTGTCCAGCACTTCACCCATTGCGATTGTATGATTCTCAGCTGATGAAGCTCTGAAGGAGATCCATAGGAGAATGATTTCAATTATTAATTGCCAAAATTCTTTAGATGTCTTAATCTATATTCTGTTCCATGTTCTGGAAAAATAGCATCAATTTATGTTAAAGTGAATAAAGAGATGAGTGGGAAAATTTGATGGCCAAGTGGGACACCAGATATTTCTTTCTTTCTTTCTTTCTTTCTTTCTTTCTTTCTTTCTTTCTTTCTTTCTTTCTTTCTTTCTTTCTTTCTTTCTTTCTTTCTTTCTTTCTTCCTTCCTTCCTTCCTTCCTTCCTTCCTTCCTTCCTTCCTTCCTCTCACTCACTCATTCACTCATTCATTCATTCTTTACGGTTTTTACTACCAAACTGTAGTACAAATCAGAGAGACACTATAATTACAAAAATGTCATCTAACACATATAAAACCAAACCAATTAATTATAGATTTACAACTCAGAACTAATGGTCACATGTATTTAAGCCAGGGCTCCATGATATGGCCTTTTTAGGCACGATGGTACAGTGGTTAGAATGCAGTACTGTAACTAATTCTGCAGACTGCCAGCAGTTCAGCAGTTCGAATCTCACCGAGCTCAAGATTGACTCAGCCTTCCATCCTTCCAAGGTGGGTAAAATAGTAGCCAGATTGTTCGGGCCAATATGCTGACTCTGTAAACTGCTTAGAGAGGGCATTAAAACCACTGTGAAGCAGTGCTATTGCTATTTACAAAGCAAAGGAGCTGTGCAACCAATACTTACTAAACCAAGCAATTGCAGTACTTTCCAATGATAACGTAGTTGGACTATCTCAAACGTGAGACTACTTGAAATCAAGGTATTGCAAGTATTATCGCAAACTGGATAGTCTCACTTCCGATCTTGAGAAAAATTTTGACCTCAGTGAAGTCAACTGGATTGGTTTCAAGGGGGTGGTTGTTAGAAACCTACATTTCTTTGGTGAAAGGCAGAAGTAAATTGAAGGGCAACTCAGTGGATAAGATGCTGAGCTTGTTGATCAGAAAGGTCAGCAATTCGGCAGTTCAAATCCCTAACACGACGTAATGGAGTGAGCTCCTGTTATTTGTCCCAGCTTCGAAACCAAGTGAAAAAGGCAAGTAGAAAAATACAGACCAACTTTGATGGGAAGGGAACAGCGTTCCGTGCACCTTCGGCGTTTAGTCATGCTGGTCACATGACCACGGAGACGTCTTCAGACAGCGCTGGTTCTTCGACTTTGAAATGGAGATGAGCACCAACCCCTAGAATCAGGAACAACCAGCAGATGTATGCAAGGGGGAACCTTTACCTTTATCTTTTAGGAGTAAATTGATTTGTTAGTTTGCTTGTGAAAAATACATGCCACCTCAGTCCAAACAGAATCAAAGTGATTTCTTGGAGAACTAAAATAAGAAATTATTCTTTCTACTAGATCTTTTGTTGGGCTAGATGGACACGCCGAGCTGTCCACTATCAGCAGAGATGTTTGTTTTGAAAGGAAGAAGTTACACATAATAAATATTTAACTTCCGCATTTTAATTTAATTTAATTCAATTTTAAAGATTAATTTGTTTATTGACGGTTCAGTATTCAAGCACGATGTAAATTAAATATGCATTGGCAGTTCTATTAAATAGATTATTCCATTCATACCACGAGCAAAGCCATACCATTCACTGCTTTTTCAAGTAACTTACCTAAGAGCAAGTAATTTTTTTCTGTTTTTCTGATTAAACTCACTATTGCACCTAGCATTCACCTAACAAGGCAATTTAAAAAAAATCAGTGATAATGTCTTCCGATATTCTTTGTTACTGATTTTTAAAAACACAGGCATTCACTGAAGTTTTTATTTTGTGCCAGACTGAGACTGGTTTGTTAATACAACCACCGTGTGGATGAGTGGGCATGGGTGGATTTTTGTGTGTATATCATCTATAACTATTTGTATCTATAGATGTATCTTGACCTCTATAACATATAGATATATCTCTACAAATCTATCTGTCTGTCTCTGTCCATCCATCCATCCATCCATCCATCCATCCATCCATCCATCCATCCATCTATCTATCTTTCTATCTATCTATCTATCTATTATCTATATCCATCCATCCATCTATCCATTCATCCATCCATCCATCCATCCATCCATCCATCCATCCATCCATCCATCCATCCATCTATCTATCTATCTATCTATCTATCTATCTATCTATCTATCTATCTATCACCTATCTATCATAGTCAGTTGGTTCCATCTCTGGCTATTGGGGGCGAGTCACTGGCCCCTGTGGATAGGGCTCGCAATCTGGCCATCCTCCTGGATTCTCCGCTGTCATTGGATGACCACGTGACAGCTGTGACCAGGGGGGCCTTTTATCAGGTTCACCTGATACGCCAGTTGCGCCTCTATCTAGATCATGATGCATTACGCACAGTCACTCAAGCGCTCGTCACCTCCCGCCTGGACTACTGCAACGCTCTCTACATGGGGCTCCCCTTGAGATGCACCCGGACGGAGCCTCCAGCTAGTCCAGAATGCGGCCACGCGGGGGATCCTGGGAGTTTCTCGATACTCCCATGTAACACCTCTCATGCGCGAGCTACACTGGCTGCCTGTGGCCTTCCGGGTGCGCTTCAAGGTACCTGTAACCATCTTTAAAGTGCTCCATGGCACGGGACCTAGCTACTTGCGGGACCGCCTCCTACCACATACCTCCCTTAGACCTGTCTGCTCCCACAGAGTGGGTATCCTCAGGGTGCCATCCGCCGGACAATGCCGACAGGTGGCCCCCAGGGGGAGAGCCTTCTCTGTGGCAGGGCCTGCCCTCTGGAATGACCTACCCCCCAACCTTCGTACCACCACGGACCTACGCCTCTTCCACCGGGCATTAAAGACACATTTATTTCAAGAGGCAGGCCTGGCATAGTTTTAATGGATAGAGTTTTAATTGATTTTAATGTTTTTTACTCCAAATTTTTAGCACAGACCCTAATTTAATTCATTTTAAACTGTTTTGTAATGTATTCCTTTTTATATTTCTGTGCACCGCCCTGAGTCCCCTCGGGGAGATAGGGCGGTATATAAATATGAAAAATAAATAAATAAATTATCATTCATCTATCTACCTACCATCTATCTCTATCTATCTACCACCTACCATCTATCTCTATCTATCTGTCATCTATCATCTGTCTCTATCTGTCGATCAGAGTTAACAAGAATAGTGGGAACTAATACAAACTAAATTAGAACAGAAAAAAATGAAAATAGTAAATAACAGAAAAAGCTGAAAGTGCAATAAGAGAAAAAAAGTGGAAAAAAGAAGAAAAAGAGAGAGAAAGATATAACAATGTAAAGAAGTAGTTTCTGAGAATCCAACCAGGGATAGCAATGAAAGAGGCTCTTTTAATTCTTTTATTGTCATAATCCTCAACTCAGAGAAATGAGTGAAAGCCCCTATGACATCACCCACCAGAGATCATTACACCAAGGAAATTAATTTCCTGATTTTCTTGAGTCGCATCGGTGTATTCATGTCTAGTGTGTGGTGATACACTAGATCTCACAATACCTCTGTCATCACTTCTTCATATCCTACTGTAGATTCCCAAGAAGTCCACATATTATCTAAACTAGGTTTCACTTCTGTCTTCGGCTTAATCCAAACATGTGGCGGGCCCGGCCCTCTGGAACGACCTCCCCCCCGATATCAGGACGACCACGGACCTCCGCTCCTTCCGTCTTAAATTAAAGACTCACTTTTTCTGTCTGGCCGGCCTAGGATGAGTCTCTCTGCCTCTGGGGTTTTATGGGGAATTAGTATTATTTAGTTTTAATGGGAATTTTAGCGCAGGTTATATTTAATTTGTTTTTAGAATTGTTGTATGTATTTGGTTTTTATTCTACCTGTGCACCGCCCCGAGTCCCTGTGGGGAGAGGGTGCGGTTTTATAAATTAAAATTATTATTATTATTATTATTATTATTATTATTATTATTATTATTATTATTATTATTATTATTATTATTATTATCCACAACAAATTGATTTATCATAAATGAACTCAAATTGTTTATATAAAGTTCTTGAAATGCCACTAAGCTTTTTAAAATATATGTTTCTTTCTGTGGCACATTATTGCCAAAAGTTTGAAAGAAGATAATGAATTGTACATATCTGATCCTACAACTGTACTTTTTAACAGAGTTGGAAGGGACCTTGCAGGTCATCTAGTCCAACCCCCTGCCCAAGCAGGAGACTCTACATTTTCCTCTACCTAGGATCGAACTCACAACCTCCTGCTTGTGAAGCAAGTGCTCCACCTCTAGGCCCCCAGAAGTTCTGAATTCTCCAACACTGGAAGTTTTTAAGAAGAGATTGGACAACCATTTGTCTGAAATGGTGTAGGGTTTCTTGTCTAGGCAGGGAATAAAGAGGGAGTCAAACTATTCTCCATAGATCCTGAGGGTAGACCAAGAAGCAATGGGTGGAAACTAATCAAGAAGAGAAGCAACTTAGAACTGAGGAGTTGCCTCCGGAAATTGTGAATGCTCCACATTGGAAGTTTTTCAGAAGATGTTGGATAGCCGTTTGTCTGAAGTGGTGTAGGGTTTCCTGCCTAAGCAGGGGGTTGCACTAGAACAGGGGTCTCCAACCTTTGCAACTTTAAGTTGCAAAGCTGGCTGGAGAATTCTGGAAGCTGAAGTCCTTCAGACTTAAAGTTGCAAAGGTTGGAGACCCCTGGACTAGAAGACCAATTTTGTATGTTTCTTGTATTACCAGCTTTAAATTGTTGGGTCTCCAAAATCTGGGAATGCTATCTGAAGTGGTTTATGGAACTCCAAACACTGGTTTAGGAACATGCTTGAAAATAAATTTCCGTGCCCATGAATTCTTTAGCAATATCGCAGTGCCTTATTTTTCAAGTAGGCTAATATCTCAGTCTTTGCACTACACATGTCTTTTCTCTCTCTCTCTCTCTCTCTCTCTCTCTCTCTCTCTCTCTCTCTCTCTCTCTCTCTCTCTCTCTCTCTCTCTCTCTCTCTCTCTCTCTCTTTCTCTCTCTCTCTCTCTCTCCTTGGCTATAGATTCACATAATTTGCAGCTCAAATAACTATGGACTGAACTGAATTATTATTTGATGTTGAACGCAACTTTCTTCCCCTTAAAGATATTCTAATTAGGAAACGCTAAAAGTAGCTGAATGCCTTTTTGTCTTTTTTTTTCTCTCCTTTTTTTCCCATTAGTCACTCATTCTCCTTCACTCGTTTCTTTTGTTCCTTTCCATCTCCTTCAACTGGGGGAGGACCGGAATAAATAACAACCAGGGCCGCTTTTGAAATGGAAAAATGGTTTCAAATCATTGGCAAAGCTTAATGACTTTTGACTGCTGAGATATGTTAATTTAAGGCAGACCAAATGTTCCTCAGCTGCAAAAATTTGGTGCTGTTCACTGGGAACTGGCAAGATTTATGAGGGCCCAGTGGCAAAGATTGTGTTCATGCTCTACATTACAATTCTTTCACGTATTAGCTGATAAAAGGCAGTGTGGAAATTTGAGAGGAGAAACGAAAAAAAAAAAAAAAAAGAACAAGGAGAGGAAAAAAATAATGAAAAGGATCTAAAATGTTCCTTGAAGAAATATGGGGAAATTGGTTATATTTTCTTTGACTTTATCCACATCTCTAAGAATCAGAGTAAACGTTATCTTATATGTATAATTACCAATCAAGTGGGAAACAGGGGGGAAAAAAAGATGGTGAAAGAAACTAGTCACTCAGTTAAAAATAAGAATAAATCGCCTACAAGCTTTTACAAACTGGAAACTAATCAGTGGTTTCTCTCTTCAGTGATCTGGATGCCCTTCTCAGATTTGACTCCCATCTTGTAGGTGTCCATATGTCGTCACCTTGCAGAGCAAGTCCAACAATGTAGCATTGCAACAAATGCTGGTATGACTTTCTGAACTCTGAATGGTCCCTCTGCATTCCTGTGTGATTAAAAATGGGATCTAATCAGCCTCTTGGGAGAAAATGCTCTTTGCCCTTGAGATAATCAGGTTTATAAGGAGAGAGTTTGGCGCAAATCATTAATGAAAGCAGGTTTAAGGCATCCAGACTCTGCAAATTTATTTTCAGAGTATGAATCGGCACTATATGGATGCAATGTTCCTTACAAAGAATGTGGTCTTTGTAATTTTACAGTCTTTTGCACGTTATATGCTTTTAGAAAAGTGTAGCGACGGTGACTTGCACCTGTAAGATGGGAAATAATATTTGTGTGACAGATTGATCGTAATTGATTTAAAACTGTAGACAAATCGTTTTCTTCTCCTCAGTCCAAGAGCAACAGCTGTTTAGTAGTGAAAGTGTTGAACAGGAGACCCAAGTTCTAGACCAGGTATGTTAACCTCGCAGCCTGAAAGCTGGATACATCATATGTTGGCCAGGCCCCCATCCAGTTTAGCGAAAGGTTTTTTCCTTTCCCCCATCCCAATACATCACATGACGCCATGAATTTGACACCCCTGTTCTAGACCTGACCTAGGGCCAAGGTAATTGTTTTTGGGAGAATGGACAAACTGAGTGAAAGAACTGCTGGTGACCTTCTACTGCTGCACCCTAGAGAGTATTTTAACTTACTGAACCGGTGTATGGTTGGCCAATTGCCCAGTGGCAGATATGATGTCACTCCAGAGGGTCAACGTCATTGCCCAGAGGATCATGGGTTGCTCTCTCCCTTCCTTGGAAGAGCTTGATAGCTCCCGTTGCCTTAAGAAAGTTCAAAACATCCTTAAAGATCCATCTCATCCTGGGCACCCCTTTTTTTGAACTATTACCATCTGGCAGACGGTACAGGATAATCAAACCAAGGAAAAATAGGCTGAAAAACAGCTTCTATCCCAGGGCAGTAACTATATTGAATTCCACTGTATAGTACAATATTAAGGCAATATCAGGGGTTTTCAATTCAATTGTATAGCTTGCGAAGGATGTGTGTTTTATTTTTACAGTTATTATGTACACTGAAGATGGCATTTAATTTTCTTGTACGAGATGCAATGACAATAAACTGACTAACTAACACTGGGAGAGATTCACGTTAGCTATCTTTGGTTTTCAGGTGGGGGGGAAAGTGTGTTAATGTTATGAAATGGGTGGGTGACCTTGGGGAGGAAGGAAAGAGATGCTACCTAGGGCAGGGGTCTCCAATCCCCAATCCACGGCATGCCAGAAAGCAGCCCCCCAAACAAGCGAAGCCCCATGCACGGGACGCAAGCAGCATATGAAACCATGCCCCCTATGCGCCGCGGAAAAACCACTCTCCGCAGAACCAATCCTTGATGCCCCAAATGTTGGGGGGGAGGGGGCGCTGACCTAGAGGATGATCAAAGAGCCCACAGCCATTTAACACTCTTTTTAAGAAGAGACTGCACGTCTACTTGTCTCAAACTGAGTAGAGCCACCTCCTTGAGCAGGGGGTTGGACTAGACAACCTCCAAGGACCCTTCCAGCTTAATTCTGATTCTGATTCCTTATTTGGAAAATTGTGTCTTTAGAATGCTCTTTTCGGCTTTTTTGATCTTATGTTCAGGTTTGGGATGTGGGTAGGTGCCTTACTTTCACCTGTTCTAAATATATCCATCAGATATTTCTAACTACCCGTTCCCATGGAACACATTGACACTTGTTTTTGACTGAGTCCGAATGCTAACTTTCAGTAATGCTTTTCTCAATATTAAGAGAAAATATTAATATTCCACGATGTAGAAAAGATGTGGAGACTCTAGAAAGAGTGCAGAGAAGAGCAACAAAGATGATTAGGGGACTGGAGGCTAAAACATATGAGGAACAGTTGCAGGAACTGAGTATGTCTAGTCTGATGAAGAGAAGGACCAGGGGAGACATGATAGCAGTGTTCCGATATCTCAGAGGCTGCCACAAAGAAGAGGGAGTCAAACTATTCTCCAAAGCACCTGAGGGCAGAACAAGAAGCAATGGGTGGAAACTAATCCAGGAGAGAAGCACTTAGAACTGAGGAGGAATTTCCTGACAGTGAGAACAATGAATCAGTGGAAAAGAAATTGCCTCCAGAAGTTGTGTATGCCCCAACTCTGGAAGTCTTCAAGAAGATGTTGGACTGCCATTTGTCTGAAATGGTATAGGTTTTCCTCTCTAGGCAGGGAGTTGGACTGGAAGACCTCCAAGGTCCCTTCCAACTCTGCTATTATATTGTATTGTATTGTAAGAGCTGTGGTGGGGCAGTGGATAGAGTGCAGTCCTGCAGGCTACTTCTGCTGATTGCCGGCTGTGGCAGTTAGATTCTCACCAGGCTCAAGGTTGACTCAGCTTTCCATCCTTCCAAGGTCAATAAAATGAGGATCCAGATTGTTGGGGACAATATGCTGACTCTGTAAACCATTTAGTGAGGGCTATAAAGTACTGAGAAGCAATACATAAGTGTCATTGCTATTGTTTTCCTGAAAATGCTGTATTCCCCTCATTTAAATGCTCGTGAAGTATGGAATGGATTATTTTCCAGTATCCAATAAACATACCCTAAACTGCTTGCATTTATAGAATAATGATTACACAACCACCCCAAACCAATCATTTTGAAATAAGTTGTCTGTCTTCTCCTGCCAGAAGCATCTGGCACGGTGTGCTTTTTCTACCTGTTGTCGATGCTTCGTAATGTGAGGTTCTCTTCCTGTTACTTAAACCAAGTTTGTCCTAAGCTTTCGAGCCAAGAAGCACTGGGTGCATGTATGTGTTAAGCTGAATGAATAAATAAGGTAAAGGTAAAAATTCCCCTCGCATATATGTGGTAGTCATTTCTGACTCTAGGGTGCGGTGCTCATCTCCGTTTCAAAGCCGAAGAGCCAGTGCTGTCCGAAGAGGTCTCCATGGTCATGTGACCAGCATGACAAAACACTGAAGGCGCACGGAACGCTGCTATCTTCCCACCAAACGTGGTTCCTATTTTTCTACTTGCATTTTAATTTGTTTTTAGCGCAGGATGGTATCAAATAAGTTTTTAAAAATTTTTTACTTGATTTTGTATTGTATTTTAAATTCTTGTGCTCCGCCCTGGATCCTTTTGGAGAAGGGTGGGGTATAAATTTAATAATAATAATAATAATAATAATAATAATAATAATAATAATAATAATAATAATAATAATAATAATAATAATAATTTTTACATGCTTTCGAGCTGCTAGGTTGGCAGAAGCTGGGACAAGTAACGGGAGCCCACTCTGTTACACGGCGCTAGGGATTCGAACCGCTAGATTGGCAGAAGCTGGGAGAAGTAACGGGAGCTCACTCCATTACGCGGCGCTAGGGATTCGAACCGCTAAACTGCTGACCTTTCTAATCAACAAGTTTAGGGTCTTAGCCACACGTTCCCGAATGAGTAAATAGTTCTGTCCTCGTTTATGTGAGGAAGTTGGCATTATATAAAATGCTGAGATTAGCTTCCTGTACTATCACGCTTACTAACTCCTTTTATTTTGCACACAACTTTGCAAAAAAAAAAAAAGAGAGAGGGAGAGGGAGTCTTATCGTCCCTGCCATCAGTTCATTAGGGAATCAAAATGAGGATGACAGTGTTTTTCTAAAGATTACTTTTTCCTTTCACCCACAGGCTCTGTGGAAGGCCGTAAATAGTCCATTTTTGTTAATGAAGCTTCACTTATACAGCTGGGTTTGTTTAATATTTTACGAGTGTTACTTTGTTTTGCTCTCAACGATCTCAGGCAGTTAAGGATTTATGAATCGTGTTTTTCTCAGCCCATCTGCGGTTTCCTATCTTCTCTGGCCTTGAGAATATGTTTAAATTTATTAAAGCGAAGCGAAGGCTCATTATTTCAAAGAACAGCCAAAGTGACACAGGGAATTGGTTATTAATGGAAAGGAGCTGCCATGGGGCGATTGAAATTTAATGATATCCTACAAGAAAAAAAATGAGGGTGTCACTTTCCAAAAAGTCATGCTAAATGCCAGCCTTTTTAAGGTCCTGCCGCTAATTTTATGCCTGCGCACAGTAATGTTTTCAAAAGCGTTTAGGAAACACGGACCAGTGGCTGTACTGATTATCCTTTTCACCTTCTCGCCTGCTCCAAATGGGTTTGTGCAGTGAGCGATTTAATCTCTAAATATAGGGAACGTTAAAAGAAGAAGAAAAAAATAACATTGCTGTTTTTCACAAGCTAAGGGCCTTTTGCAATCCTCCAGAGATGGACTTGCAAATATGCGATCTCCATATGCTCACTGCGAGCTCTGAAACTGGCTCATCTCCCAAAACACAAAACAGAAAACTTCCACTCCTCCTTTTCTTCTCAAATCCAAGAAACACTCAGACAAGTAGATGAAGTAGATGTATCTACACAGAAGGCACCACGATGGTCTTCTGAGGAAGTTTGAAAAGTTTCCAGATCCTTGTACCCTTGTTTTTTTATGACATTTTTAGCAAGGACATGGTGACTCAGTGGCCAAGACTATGAGCTTGTCGATCAATAAGGTTGGCAGTTCGGCGGTTCGAATCCCTAACGCCGCGTAACCCAGTGAGCTCCCATTACTTGTCCCAGCTTCTGGCAACCTAGCAGTTCAAAAGCACATTAAAAAGTGCAAATAGAAAAACAGAGACCATCTTTGGTGGGAAGGTAACAGTGTTCTGTGCCCCTTTGGTGTTTAGTCATGCCGGCCACATGACCACGGAGATGTCATTGGACAGCGCTGGCTCTTTGGCTTTGAAATGGAGATGAACACCGCCCCCTAGAGTCAGGAAAAACTAGCACGCATGTGCGAGGGGAACCTTTACCTAGCACAAATCTTTCTACACTGTCCTATTTTCCCTGTAGAAAACATAGAAATGTGTAACTGTCGTAGAGAGGGGACCTATCTTACTATAATTTTTGCACCACAGATAATCATTTTTCAAGGATCAATCTTCAAATTGGAAAGAAATACCAAGTAATACGCCCAGGGGAAGGGCCTTCTCTGTGGAGGGTCCAACTCTCTGGAACGACTTACCCCCCGAACTGAGAACGATCACGACCTCCACTCCTTCCGCCAGAACCTTAAAACTTATTTTTTCCAACAGGCCGGCCTGGCCTAACTTACATCACCTAGCCCACAGTCTGCAGTTAAATTGTTTTAAATTGGTTTTAGGGATATTGTTTTAATATATTTAAATTTTTAGCACAGGGATATTAATTTAATTTGGTTTTATATTTTGTATATTGTTGTTTATATATGTTTTTAAATCGCCTGTGCACCGCCCCGAGTCTCTTTTGGGAAAGGGTGCGGTATATAAATTTAATAAACCAACCATAAACCAAAAAAAAACAAAACCTGAATAATGAATTTCAGGAACAAGTACTCTTTGGATTGATTTGACTTGGACACAAACTACTTTATGGGTGTCAAAATAAATAAATCTGAAAGCCCTTTAATATTATGAAAACCAAACCTGTTTTAAGTCATGAGTTTTCTCTCTGCTTTAGTTGCGAAATAGTGTCATGAAAATTGCATTATATATTTTTTTCAAATAAAAGACCTGGGAAAAAAAATAGTGTTCAGTCTCTCAACTTAAGGTGTCAGATAATGAGGAAAGTGACAGCATTGCCAATGGAAAATTAAAGGCAGATATATAAAAAAGACAAAAAATATACCTTAAGTAACATGCAAAAAAGATCTGTTATTAAAAGTGAGAGACTTGATTTTCTTTGTTTTGTCATTAGAATAGAATGGAATGGAATGGAATGGAATGGAATGGAATGGAATGGAATGGAATGGAATGGAATATTCTTTATTGGCCAAGTGTGATTGGACACACAAGGAATTTGTATTTGGTGCATATATTCTCAATGTACATAAGGAGAATAAAATACATTAATCAAGAATATAAACATATAACACTTAGTGATAGTCAAGATTACTAATAAGGTAATACTAGAAAATAAATAAAAACAATATAAATTGAAAGATAGAAGCAACATGGTTATAGGTGTACGTGTGCAGAGCTAGAAGGAAGAGAAGAATAATAGTAATACAGTCTTAGTCAATTATTGACAGAGTTGTGGGAATGAGTTGCTAAGCAGAGTGATGGCATTTGGGGAAAAAACTGTCCTTGGGTCTAGTTGTTCTGGTGTGCAGTGCCGTTTGAACTAAAAAAAATATTTTAAAATGTTTTAAATTGTTTAAGTTTTTTTTTTTAAACTTAAAAATAATTTTGAACTAGGAAAATGATATATGGATTGGATGTACACGTGTGTTTCCATATGAATGACAGACTGACTGGCTGCATCATATATTATTCATCTACAAATCTTAGAATTTTAAGCTGGCCAAGGTTCCTCTAATTAATTCTGTGATTGGTTTAGGATTATTCATCTAATTCAGGGGTTCCCAAACTTGGCAACTTTAAGACTTGTGGACTTCAACTCCCAGAATTCTCCAGCCAGCATAGCTTAAATTTTCCCACAAGTCTTAAAGTTGCCAAGTTTGGGAACCCCTGATCTAATTTATGTGTGTAAAGTTGAACCAGTTTAGATGGAGAGGTGCAACCAGTGTGTTAGGAGATTGAACAGACACCATGTGTGAACAATGAGAGGTGGACAATTGTGTGTGTCAGTTTATACATCCATACTGTTCCATTCGCCCCCAACTTACTCCTTAGTTAAGTTTCTACTGGGGGTCAAAGAACAGACAAAGTAAACATTTCAACTGGAAAAGAGAGATGCTAACTTTTTATATTTCTTATTTCATGTTAAACTGATCTTTGAAATAGAGAATTTAGTCTTCCACGTAACGTATTAACAAGCCAGAAGGATTGTGTCCTATAACCCTCCCTTAAACACCAAGGTGGAGATGAAACATTTTGGAAATACAAAATTAAATAGCAATATTAGCGTCACATTTTATTTCAGGCTGTTTGAATGAAGCATTCGCAACTGGACCCAGGGCTGAATTTGGTGATGTACTCCAAAACTTAATTAAAAAGCCTATTTTGATTTGATTTACAATTTAAATTTGCTTATGTGAGGTTGATGTAATTACAGTCAAGCCGTAAATTTAATAGTTTCTTTTGATGTTCAAAGTAACAACGTAGCCTCAATTTTGGAGGGTCACCAACGGTTGACCTCTAGGTGTTCGGAGGTTCTCCCATGCCTGGGAGCTTAGATTCTGCTGGCTGTGTGCATTTATCAATGCATTCTTATTAAAAGGGCATTTAAATACATCTAATGGCATTCAGGAGCTCATTAAAAGAAACATGTCTGAAAATAAAGGCCACGGAAAATGACTCCCTATTTTTAAAGGGACTTTTTTTTTAACAAACAAATCCTGCAGATCCTGAGATCAAAATATCACTTGCAAGGCAACAAGTACTCAAGATTCCTTAAAAAAAAAAGAAAGAACAAGGATATGGAAATGTTTGCTGACATCCCATTATTGTAATAAGGAAATGTCATTGATTCTTCATTCCCACCCCCCAAATATTGTTAACATTAATCACGAAACCTGGAAAAGCACTCATTTGAGTTTTCCAGCATGAATATTAATATATTATTAACTTTCATGATATTTGCATAGATGAGAAAGGAAGGAGGGGAGGGGCGAGGTATCTTTCTCTCATCTCTGTTTTCCCCCCCCCTCCCCTATAGAAACCATAAATGTATCATCCGATAACCTTTCTAAAGAAGACATAAACATTCAGTTACATATATTTTGATTTTTCCCTGACAGTTTATTGGAGGCAGAGCTATGACAGATTTCTTCATTGTCTTTTTTGCCAAAATTTGTCCTTTAAGTCATTTCTGTTGACTTCCCCCCTTTTAGCTGCTCACCTCACAATGAGAGAGGAGACAATTAATGGGTCGGTGATTTATCACTGCCAAAACCTGTCAAGGACTTCTTATGTAGCCGGAGAAAAAGCCATTTCACATTATGGCATTTCATTTCGAATGCATTGTATTTACAGCTCACAGTTTTATTTTCAGAGCCTATTATCAGGTGAAGCAGTTGCATCTGAAATGTTGTTTGTGACATAGGTGACCTGTTAGGATTTGATAAGTATTTACGCCAGAGCACAAGAGCCTCACACATCTGCTGTTGGCAGAAGCAATGGGGAAAAAAAATAAACCTGGAAATGAGGCGTTTGATTTTTCTGGTTCCTACACTGGAGCATCTGTTGCCGTAATTAAGTGGCATTCAGTAATTGCGAGGCAGTCGTGAAATAAACATATGCATTCTTGCCAGGTTTGAGGATTTGGTGTCCTTACTCTAAGGAGAGGCAGACAAAGTGACTTCAGGAGGAACAAAGGGGAACTGGGACAAAAGTTGCACAATTAACTTTTTGGTGGCAGAAAAGAAGATCCAAGAAGAAAAGAGAAGAGGGTGAAGAAAGCAAAAGGGAGGTCTTCTATGGCCATCTCATTCAGGAGATGGCCATCACGAGTATTTAAGCTACATAAAGGCAAAAGGTTCCCCTCGCACATATGTGCTAGTTGTTCCTGACTCTAGGGCGCGGTGTTCGTCTCTGTTTCAAAGCCGAAGAGCCAGCGCTGTCCAAAGACGTCTCCCAAAGGCGCACGGAACGCTGTTACCTTCCCACCAAAGGTGGCTCCTATTTTTCTACTTGCATTTTACATGATTTCAAACTGCTAAGTTGGCAGAAGCTGGGACAAGTCACGGGAGCTCACTCCGTTACGCGGCACTAGGGATTCGAACCGCCAAACTGCTGACCTTTCTGATCAACAAGCTCAGCGCCTTAGCCACTGAGCCACCAGGCCTCTTCAGTAGATTGCTGAACAACCAGATGCACACTCCCTGCCAAATAACAGATAACAGATTAACAAGAGTTGGAAGGGACCTTGCAGGTCGTCTAGTCCAACCCTCTGTCCAAGCAGGAGACTCTACATCTGCCTCTACCTAGGATTGAACTCACAACCTCCTGATTGGGAGGCGAGAGCTCCACCTCTAGGCCATAGCAGCAGGTAGCTTTCTTTTCCTTACCTATTTATAGAAAATAATTGGGATGCAGAAAGGAAAAAAAAGGCACATGAGTTGATTGACTGAGTGCTTTATTTTACATTGACAGCAAATAGCTTAATACAAATTATCCTATTATCCTATTTTGGGAGACAAATTGTGAATATTATTGTTTAAAGTACCCTCATTTTGGTGTGTGTGGGGGGTCTTTGTTAATTCTGCCATAATTTCAGCTTGTTCACTTTCCTGGTTCTTTTTATTTTTTGTTTATTTTTTCCCCCAAGCTTTCTTTCCAAGGTGTCTGTAGGAAAACATGTCATCCCATGCACCATGACGCCATCCTGCAAATGATGTGAATTAGGGGCTTTGCATCGTGGTATTAGGACAGGGGTGGGCAAACTTTGCAACTTTAAGTCTGAAGGACTTCAGCTCCCAGACTTCTCCAGCAGCAAAGCTGGCTGGAGAAGTCTGGGAGCTGAAGTCCTTCAGACTTAAAGTTGCAAAGTTTGCCCACCCCTGTATTAGGATGTTGTGGCACACATGATATTGTGGTGGTTTCTTAAAGATACTTAGTCTTTGAAACTTGTCCTTTTAAATCCAGCTTCCTTGGTTTTAGAAAAAGTCAAGTTCGAATAATTTTTCTATTTTTGCAAAATATGGCTCTTTATGACTTACTTGTCTAGGAAAGATCCTAGTCACTTCACCAAGCATGTGATGCTTATTTTTTGAAGTAGATTTTATTTTAAATCAGATTGTTTATTTCTTGATTTCTTTTCCTGCTGTGTCTTTCTGGGTGAGGAATTCCTAGTCATTATTATTCTGTCCTTCTGTATGCTACCAAGGGTTTTGTTGTTATCTATCTGTCCCCCGCCATCTCCCTCTCTTATATTTACGGGTGTGTTTATTCATCTTTTAACTTCTCCAAATATGGGTCACATATTTTCCATCTCACATTTTAATTCTGTGTCAAACCTTGTAGAGGTTTTTTTGTTCTCCCAGATACTGGCTATCACGAATATCTTTCGGATACCGGCTAAGATCTCTTGAGAACTGCTATTAAGCAGCATTAGGAACAAAAATACAGATTGTGCTACATTGTGGCATGAAGGCAAGAGAGCTGAAAAGTAAAAATGCTTACCCATTGCTGAATAAATATTGCCATCCACTTTAAAGACAGGACTCTTCATAGCATCACTCGTGTCCTTCGTGGTAGAAAGATGAAGTGCAAAATCTAATCAATTCACTATATAATCTCGATCTTATCTTTATTTTCTCTAATGATGCTTAATGCATAGGTGTCCATCATGCTTTAAAGTAGTGGTAGTCAACCTGGTCCCTACCATCCACTAGTGGGCGTTCCAGCTTTCATGGTGGGCAATAGCGGTTTTGTCCGATACTGAAGCACTTCCCTTTTTCAACATTTAATTGTCTTCCCTACTTTATAAATTTCCATTACTGTAGAACCGGTGGGCGGTTAGAAAAGTTTACTACTAACAGAGATACAAAAGTGGGCGGTAGGTGGAAAAAGGTTGACTACGCCTGCTTTAAAGAATTTCACTTATGACTTCTGCATTAGGACCGAAGAATGACTACCTCTTCATGAATCCATTAAATACCTTGGTAATAAATCATGCATCTCTGATGACACCAAATAATTGATACGATATCATGCTGCTACTTTAAATATTTCTACTGCTCTGATTGTACTACACTAGGCATGTCTTGGAGAGGTGGAGATTGAGAATGTGTATAAGGCCCAACACATTCATGATTTATTGCATTGATGATTCAATTTTGTTTATAGCTACCGTAAAACTAGTAAGTGACTTTTTGATGTCATATAGCACAATTATTTCATTGTGCTGTATGACACCAAAATAACAATGTGTGTACTTTCAAATATAACACCTTTTCTGCAAGTTTTGTTTTAACCTTGGCTTTGAACCTGTAGATATTCCAGTCGGAAATAAGGTCAAAGATAGGCGTAAAAGCTGATAGCAAGATAAATTATTTGGATTTTCTGATTTTCTACAGCCCATGTGAAATGTTTATTTTTTTAAAAAGCCATTGTATTTGAGGGGTGTCTCTCTGTGTGTTTGTGTATCTGTGGACAACACAGATGTGTACAATGGCGTATGATACCTCAAAAGTAGAAAAATCTTAATAGCTACAACCAAGTAATTCAATAAAAAGTAATTTTAGCTGAGAGTTTTCTACAGCCGTTTCCTAAAATAAAGTTGATTGATATTGGTTGGGTTGAATTCTAAGAGCCATAAAGCAAATGATAAATGTAGGGATTTGTGGACAGAGAATAGCATTTAGCTATTGGTTATGGTGCCAGAAATTATTATAATAATTGATGAAAGAATATTCCTGATGACAAAATAATGATATAGGAACAAAAGACTAATGCAAATACAGAGCTTTAGGGTGGTGGTGGGGGGAGATTTTGAGTTATTTAAAACTTATTTTTTTATTATTTCTTTGCCATTTATTTAATGCCATTTCCCCCAGAGAGAGAGTCTGTAATCACACATATTTTAAACAAACTACTAATATTCCAACTTTGGTTGGTTAATGCTTGCAGGGCACTTACAGATGCTAGAATAATCTACAATGTTTTTGCTCAATCTGCTCTGGAGATGGATGAAATAAATAGTTTAAACTAATTAATGTAACACCAGCTGTTCCATGGGCTTGGCAGACGTCTCTGCGTTTTGATGGGTTGAGAGCGGCTGTTGGAGTTGACTTTATTTTAGTACAATGTTGATCACAGTAGAAGCTGGAATAAACGGCAAAGGAAGAAACAGAAGATAAATTTCTCTATCGCGCAAAACAAATATTGCCCTTTCCCAGAAAACCATGTTGGATGGAACATTAAAATGATTTTGATGAGGTCATACGCACTTCGACAGCTGATGCTCTCCTTTTCAGGGGGCCATCAAACCAAACTATCGTCGTATTCAACTCCATTCATTTTAATTGGGTTTGTATCTAACTGAATGAGAACAACATTTTAGAGAAACAACAGAGGTGGGCTCCTCCTGGTTTGGACCAGTTCGGCCGAACCGGTAGTGCTTTTCCCACCTGGGTTGCTGGAACCAGTAGTGACCCAGACCTGCCACGCTCCCGAACCAGTTCCCTGGTCTCTACTCCCATCGCTGGCATGTTTCTGCGCATGCACAGAACAGTTTTCGGTAAACTGCGCATGCGCAGCAATGCACGCTCAAAACAGCCTCTCTCAGCAAACCGGTAGTAAACTGGTTAGGAACCCACCACTGAAACATGTGTGTTTGCACATGCATGCATGCATTCACGTGTATCTATGTGTGCCTGGATTGAAGTGCGTATACGATGTGTTATTTCCATTAAAATACAACACAAAAAATTACACGGAAGATTATTTGTATTAAACAGGTAAAGGTTCCACTTGTACATATATGCTAGTTGTTCTTGACTCTAGGGAGCAGTGCTCATCTTCGTTTCAAAGCCGAAGAGTCAGATCTGTCCAAAGACGTCTCCGTGGTCATGTGGCTGGCATGACTAAACACCAAAGGTGCACGGAACACTGTTACCTTCGCACCAAAGGTGGTCCCTATTTTTCTACTTGCATTTTTACATGCTTTCGACATGCTAGGTTAGTAGAAGCTGAGACAAGTAATGGGAGCTCACTCTGTTATGCTTCGCTAGGGATTCGAACCGCCTGAACTGCCAACCTTTCTGATTGACCAGCTCAGCATCTTAGCCACTGAGCCCCTTTTTTTGTGTTACTTATTATTTAATGGTCACTATAGATGCACAAATTATGAACTAGGATTTGCCTTCAAATCTTTAAAGTCCTTTAACTCTGGGTATTTATAACATATTTCCATGTTGCTGCTGTTTTCATATTTCCTCTCCATTAATATCAGGAACAGGGCTATTCCCTTTGTTGTAGGGTAAAGAAAGATATTTCAATTTATGGGACGCATAAACCACCATGGATAGCTCGGTGCTTCATTAAATTGCAAGGGGGTAGCATGAAGAAACCTTCCTTAATTCTCCCTAACCTAAACATTTCCCGGTCCAACCTATTTATAGTAAATATTGAAATTCAACAACAACAAAAATAATATTTTTTTGAAGATAAGAAGTCGGGAATCTTTAGGGAACCAGACTGGTAGAGGGATTGTTATCTCAGGAGGCCTTCTAGCAATGAGATAACCGTATCAGATACAGCTTGTTTCCTGCAAATCTATCTAATAAGTCATTATAGTTTGCCCGAGCAGATGGCAATGGCTCTGTTAGAGGAATTGATGGATGTGATATGATGTCATCAGTGAGCTGACATAGTTCACCCAGTACTTGACCTCCAAGAAGAAGTTCTAACCGGTTATAATTCTAAAGGGTGAACTTTCGTGACATTGGCTAAATGGAAAATAAGTGCAATTTGTATTTCTCTCTGGTAGTGTTTACCCCTTTCCCTGCACGCCACATAATGGGATTTGGTCCCAGAAGGTTTCAGGATATTGTCGGAAGGTTTTTACCCTGTGCACTTCCAAGGATTTCAAATGCAAATCTACATTGGAACAGAAGGATCCAGGGAGTAGATTCAAGTCAGATCCCTATTTGGATTTTGCTCTCATTACACGTGTTCCAAAATGAGCTTATGCGGTTTTATCGATTGTGTTGCTTAATGCCCTATAGAGCAGAAAGATGAACAGAGTCAGCATTAATATTTTTAACTATACTTTAATTAAAACAAGCCACTGTGTGGATATGCTCCCACAAGGCTTTCTTTTCTTTTCTTTTCTTTTTTTAATTGGCAGAGAAGTCCTATAGCAAACCTCAGTGTTTCACATGGATTACTTCCAAGTAAAAAATTTTTTAAACTCATTTGTTTTATTTTTCTGAGAAGAGACATAAATAAACATCGATTGCCTGACCTTTCTGCTTCCTGCTGTTAAAGTCAACCCATCTCCTTTTTCATTCTTGCACGTGGAAGCTTTTAAATAAGTTGAAATTCTTCCATAATCATCATCATCATCATCATCATCATCATCATCATCATCATCATCATCATCATCATCATCATCGGAACAGTTAGGTCAGGGGTGTCCAACCTTGGGAACTTTAAGACTTGTGGACTTCAACTCCCAGAATTCCCCAGCCAGCATAACTATGCTGGCTGGGGAATTCTGGGAGTTGAAGTCCACAAGTCTTAAAGTTCCCAAGTTTGGACACCCCTGAGTTAGGTTTTGCTCTCCTCTACCATGAAACTCTATTATTCTCCCATCTAAAAGCCATGAGCATGTTTTGATTTATAAAACACTGCAACGGTATTAAATATTTCCACCCTGTTTATCTGGATGTGTTTAGGTCCACCATTAACTAACTGTATTTAGGGTGAAACACACAAGGAATCAGGGGTGGGCTTCAAATGTTTCAGTAATGGGTTCTCTGCCCGGTTGCAGGATGGGCATGGTGGGCATGGCCTAGTTGGCCTCCTGCATCATGGCGGCAGGGGAGGGGACATCTTAGCCTTCCTCAGGCTCCAGCAGCTTTCCTCAAACCTCTGGGAGGGCAAAAACATCCTCCCTGGGCACCGGAGGTCCTCTGAAGGCCAGAAATGGGCATGTTTCCAGCCTCCCGGAACTTCCGGGAAGCCTATTTTCCCACCTCCCATGGGCCCTGCACAACCTTGCATCCAAAATGGGCAGCATGGAGACTCCTGGAGGGGAGGGGTGGGGTGGGAGGGGCAGTGTGGGCAGGGTCAAGGCGAGGCCAGCCAGGGGGGTGTAATTTGGAGGTTCTCTAAACTGGTCATAACGTTAGCTACGGGTTCTCCTGAATCTGGGCAAACCCATAGCAGCCCAACCTTGCAAGGAATGTAGAAACCATACTGTCATCGATACAACTTTTATTTTTAGCATTTTGGGCTCACGGTGAAACAAACACTTTTATTTTCTTTTCTTTTTTTCTTTCTCTTTCTAAAATGCTCCCTTTGTAATTTGTGTTTCTGCAGATGGAAATTATTTGTTTGATAAAATACTGCATACCTTGTGAATTCCTTGGGGAAAGTGGAGGGCAGAGAAGGATGCGGTCGTGCTTATATGATCAGATATTTCAACTAATTATGGAAAGAAATAATTAGCACGTTGGTTTTTGTGCTCACTTTGAACTATTTATGTCATTTGTCAGTAGCACCCACTGTTTTCTCAGATATGTGAATATCTTTTTTTCCCCTTCCCATCCTGGTAGCCCCAGTTCAGAGTAAAAAATTAATCAGATGTGAGTAAAGGAACTAACATTAATGGAAAAAAAAACTATTATCAAGAAAGGAAAAAAACACCAAGATTGAGACTTGGTTGATTGTTTTCAGATGAACTGAAAATGCTTAATTAAAGTGTTAGCATCTTTTTTTTTTTAGGTACAGATATTTCCTCAATTAAAAACCTAGTTCCCCTTGTAAATGATTTTACATTTCCAATGATTTTTCCATAAACATAATTGCAGCCATCTACGGCAGTGCAACCACTATCACTAAGGAAAATGTTCCAGAGATCCTAAATTACTTTAAAATGACAGCAAAGCTTAGGTTGAGTTTCAAACAGTTTAGCAATGAATTAATTTTACAGCAATTACTATGGTAATATGATTGTAATTTAAATTCACAGTCAAATTTTTTGTTGTTGTAAGGATGAGGGAAAGACTGGGAAAGCTTGTTTTCAGTTCATCTAAAGCTGCACACTAATGTTATTCTCCATCCCAATTCCTTGCATTGTAGCCTGATTTTGGCAAATGAAAAAGAGATCTTGAATCCACGTACTGAATCCAAATTGTTCTTTGACCTTTCCTGATGTAAATTGATATGGCTGAAATGTAGAAGCAATAGCACTTAGACTTATATACCACTTTAGCATCTTTTACAGTCTCCTCTAAGTGCTTTACAGAGTCAGCCTATTGCCCCCAACAATCTGGGTTCTCATTTTATGGACCGCGAAAGAATGGAAGACTGAGTCAACCTTGAGCCTGGGGAGATTTGAACTGTCAAATTGCAGGCAGCCAGCAGTCAACAGAGGTAGCCTGCAGTTCTGCATTCTAACCACTGTGCCACCATAGCTCATCAAAAGGCATCATATTGCATTCCTTAGGGGACCATGTTGCTTTCAGAAATAAAAATTAAACTAATAAAAATACTTTTTCCACAGACAGAACTTAAGATATCTTTCAAACCTGTCGAAGGAAAGTCTTTATAATACTCAGCAGAACCACAATCCAGAATTTTCAATAATACCCATCATTGTCTTTGGTCCCCAACAGACATCAGAACATATGTAGGTGCAAATCATGGACAGATAAGATAATAGTTTTCCAAGATTTTCCAATGCTTGGGTGAACATTGTCTCAATATTGCCAGTTTATATGGAGATTCTCAGTCATCCAGGTCATGGTTGTCCCAAAGGTGCTTTTTCAAGAGACAACTGGACTTTCTGGACTTTCTGATTTTTCTTTGAAGGAGGTTTTCCTTCTCATCCAAGAAACTTCTTCAGCTCTTTATTTCCAGTTGTTACTCCCCAATAGCACCATCATTCCAGGTGAATGGGACTTCAAATAGATGGAACCAATGGGTTGAAATAGAATTCAGAGTGCTAAGATGTGATAGATCCGTCCAGAGGAGCTACAGATAGGGATGATAAATCAGATGAATTGTTTAGTCTTTTTCATGCTAAAATCATTCTGAATTTTTCTTCAAAACCGTTTGGGTGGGGTCAAAGCCTTTGACACTTCTTAACACCTTCGCTCCACTCTCTGATTAGGCTTCTCTAAATGATTCCTGCAATTAGCTCATCAGATTGTACCAAATCAGTCTGACAACCCTCCCCCCCAATGATTCTTTATTGTGACATCAGTTTGATGTTACGTCTTTTTTTTTAGGGGGGGGGGGATGAAGATGAATTTTATATGTTGTTTTCAATTTGATGACAGATGACAGATAGAATGACACGTGGTATGATAAGATGAGTAATACTCATTCAGCGCAAATGATCTCTGTGCCATATGGTCTCTATTTCATTGATGTCTACAATATGGACCTTATAGGGCATAATCACATTTGGCTGTGTTATCCTGCAATTTCAGTTTGATATTTGATTATCCTAGGCAATGTTGCATACATGCAGAAAGAGCTATCATGATATCTATCTCTATCTCATGTAACACCGCTCCTGCACGAGCTGCACTGGCTGCCTGTGGTCTTCCGGGTGGGCTTCAAGGTGCTGGTGACTATGTTTAAATCACTCCATGGCACAGGACCTGAGTATTTGCGAGATTGCCTCCTACCACATACCTCCCTTCGACCTGTCCGCTCACACAGGGAGGGCCTCCTCAGGGTGCCGTCAGCTGGTCAATGCCGTCTGGCGATCCCCAGGGGTAGGGCCTTCTCTGTGGCGGGCCCGGCTCTCTGGAATGACCTGCCCCCCAATATTCGCACTATCACGGACCTATGCCTCTTCCGCCGGGAGCTCAAAACATATTTTTTCCACCTGGCCAGCCTGGTTTAGACTTTAGATGCCGATTTTAGTAATTAATTTTATGGAGTTGTAGTGTCTTAAATTTTTAGCACAGTTCTTAATTTAATTTGATTTTAGTGGTATGAATGTATTTATTCAGGTGTATGTATTATTTGTATTTTTATTTGCTGTGCACCGCCCCGAGAGGGGGAGGTATAAAAGTCTAAATAAATAAATAAATAAATAAATAAATAAATAAATAAATAAATAAATAAATAAATAAATAAATAAATAAATAAATAAATAAATAAATAAATAAATAAATAAATAAATAAATAAATATCTCTCTAGCTCTACCTACCTACCTACCTACCATCTATCTATATATCTAAGTATCTAATTCTATCTATCTATCTATCTATCTATCTATCCATCTATCTATCTATCTATCTATCTATCTATCTATCTATGGAACGTAGTGGCTCAGTGGCTAAGATGCTGAGCTTGATGATCCAAAAGATCGGCTATTTGGTGGTTCGAATCCCTATCACCGCATAATGGAGTGAGCTCCCGTGACTTGTCCCAGCTTCTGCCAACCTAGCAGGTCGAAAGCATGTAAAAATGCAAGTAGAAAAATAGGGACCACTTTTGGGGGAAGGTAACAGCGATCCGTGTGCTTTCAGCATTTAGTCTTGCCGGCCACATGATCATGGAGACATCTTCACACAGCTCTAGTTCTTCAACTTTGAATCGGAGATAAGCACCACCCCCTAGAGTCGGGAACGCAAAGCACAGGCAAAGCAAACTAGCAGTAACACCAGCAGCAACCCACCCCTTTTCTCAATGCTTAAAGTTTAAGAGGGACAGAACTCAACTCCTCCTCCTGTTGCAATCATTTTGTGGATTTATTAAAATAGCAAAGACAGTATAACAGTAGTAGAAGGATGGTTATGAGGAATGAGGTTAATTTCCCACACACTATTTAACTTAAGATCACAAAGTAAAACAGGAAAAGGATGAAGGCCAAGGCTCAAGCAAAGAAAAAAAAATGGTCCTTGAAATTACAGATGAATATTAGCTTGACAATTCTTGACCCGAATTTCATTCTGCAAAGAGCTTCCTTATCCCGTTATCTTTTTTTCTTTCATTCCTTTGCTTTGCTAGTTCTGTTTACCTCTATTAAAATGACAAATCATTTTACTGAGCTTCTTGTTTTTAAAATCCTTACTTTTCTTCCTTTTCTTTCTTGGGAATTTTCAGTGAAAACAAAAATAGTACATACGTCACGCACGTAGAGAGATAAATGAGATGGATAATAGTTTTTTTTTTATTCTCTTACATACAATTCAGTGGTGGGTTTCTGCAGGTTCGCACCTACTCGCGAGAGCCGGTTAGTGAAATTTAGAGAACCGGTGAGAGGGGGTTCCACCGGCGTACCTGGAAGTAAATCTGGCCCGCCGCTGCCAGTGACCCAATGGGAAGGAAAGGAAAGGAAAGAAGGAAGGAAGGAAGAAAGAAAGGGAAGAAAGAAAGAAAGAAAGAAAGAAAGAAAGAAAGAAAGAAAGAAAGAAAGAAAGAAAGAAAGAAGAAAGAATTTATCATCACAATTGAGTCCAAAATTTTGGTTGCTAAGCAAGAGCATTGTTAAATGAGTTTCACCACATTTTAAAAGGTGGCCACTCCCACCCTGTCACATGACTGCTAAGCCACGCCTACAAAATAGGCCACACCTACAGAGTGGATTCTAAAAAGTTTGAAACCCACCACTGATACAATTATAGGTATACATTCATATAGTTATTCTTCTTTGTTACATTTGTCATTCTTATACATTTGTTATTCCATTTAAAAGATTGTAATGTACAGTTTGGGTTGCTTTATTTACCATCTCATCCGCCTGTTTTAAACCACCTTATTTTCCCTTTCTTTTCTCCCTCCCTCCCTTCTCTGCGTTCTTCCTTCTTCCTATCCTTCCTCTTCTTTCTTCCCTTAGCTTTCTACTGCTCCTACTCTTCCTCCCCTTTCTCCTTCTCTTTCTCTCCCTTCCACCTTTCTCTCCTTACCTCTTCCTTCCTTTCCTCTTCTTCCTCTAGTACTCTTCTCCTCTCTCCCTTTCTTTTGTTGTTATGGGTGTCTCTGTCAGATATCAATCTATATTTTCTTGGGATAGAATTTCTGCAAACCCAAAAATAGCTTAGTATAATTTCTTATTCCCTTCCCTTCACTAATCTATCCTAACTATGTTCCCCCCCCCTTTATATCTAACTCTTGAATATATACTTGTATATTTAGTATTTTCTTTTCTGTTTTCCCCCTCTTCCCTCCATTTCCCATTTAATAGTGTATCGTCTGGGTTCTGAATCTTCCACTTACTTTTGTTTCTAAATTCCTTTCTGTAGACCAGGGATGTCCAAACTTGGGAACTTTAAGACTTGTGGACTTCAACTCCCAGAATTTCCCAGCCAGCATAGCTGGCTGGGGAATTCTGGAAGTTGAAGTCCACAAGTCTTAAAGTTCCCAAGTTTGGACATCCCTGCTGTAGACAGTCATAAAATCTTCCCCATGTCTTGGAAGTACACCGATTCTTCTTTATCCTTTATTTTCAAAGTCAATATGATCGATAAATATATATATGTACTTTTTAAAATATAGAAATTGTTTTCAAAGCCTTCCTTTCATTCCCTCCTCTTATTGGAAACTTACAATTAAAACAAAAATAATACATATGTGAGAAGGAAGGAAGGAAGGAAAGAAGGAAGGTTTAGGTTTATTGGTTTTTTATACCGCCCTACTCCCGAAAGACTCAGGGCGGTGTACACCCAAAATAAAAACAAATATATAAAAGTTTAAAAAAAGCTTTTAAAAGGCATAATTAAAGGACATCATTAAAATATTGGCCGAAATGTGAAAAAAACCCAAACTAACCCTAATTAAAATAATAAAAATTTAAATTTTAAATTTTAAATTTTAAAAACATGCTTTATGCCAGCCCGGCTTGTTGAAAGAGAAAGGTTTTGAGACCGCGGCGGAAGGTGCGTAAGTCAGGGATAGTTCTTAATTCCGGGGGCCATTCGTTCCAGAGGGCAGGTGCTCCCACGGAGAAGGCTCTCCCCCTGGGTGTCGCCAGTCGACATTGTCTAGCCGACAACATCATAAGGAGACCCTCTCTATGGGAGCGTACTGGCCAGTGGGAGGCTCTCGGGAGCAGAAGGCGATCTCGTAGGTACCCAGGTCCTAAGCCATGGAGCGCTTTAAAGATGGCAACCAACACCTTGAATCACACCCGGAAAACCACCGGAAGCCAGTGCAGCTCGCGCAGGAGGGGTGTTATATGGGAGCGTCGCTTCGCCCCCATAATTACCCATGTGGCACATTCTGGACCAGTTGGAGCCTCCGGGTGCTCTTCAAGGGGAGCCCCAAGGAAGGAAGGAAGGAAGGAAGGAAGGAAGGAAGGAAGGAAGGAAGGAAGGAAGGAAGGAAGGAAGGAAGGAAGCAAGGAAGGAAGGAAGGAAAAGAAGGAAGGAAGGAGGGAAGGAAGGAAGGAAAAGAAAGATAACTCTTTTACTATAAATATTTTTTGTCAGGGTTTTTTAAGGTCTACTTAATTTTGGCAAGCACTTTTATGTAGCAGAAAGCAAGACCCAATGCCTTTCGTATGTCTTATTGTTCTGCATTAAAGACTCGCAAATTGCACTTCAAACTTGGGAAAAATATAGATATGTACGAATCAGATCCAACTTGCGCATTGATTGGGTCTAAGTTTGGTTGTTTTGATTAAAATTACATTTCTCCCCCATCCCTACTGATCAGCATTCCCACCGCAGAATTTGCTTAACTTCATCAGAATTAATTGACTTGAGATAGGGATGTACAATCAGTTCAAAGCAATTAACAAAGTATGAAGGATTTTTTTTTTTAATGCAGCTTGGAGAATATCATTTTTTATTGTAGCATAAACTTTGATGAGAGAGATCGTCTTTGGTTAAGTAATTTCTACATTGATAAGAAATTATTTTATGGCTTCATTTTTCCTCCACGTTAGAAGAATTAGGAAGCTATGTTCAAGGGTGTATTGTTCCTGTTCACTGCATGCCTTGAGTGAGCGCTCTTCTGCTGAAATAAAAATTAGATGACTGTGTAGCCTGATGTAGAAATATTCATATTTACTGTCATAAATCCCTGGCATTCTTCATGTGGGTTTCCCTTTCAATTGTAGCGAACATCAAAAGGGCCAGTTGAAGCCCTAGAAGGAAAGATCCAAGTGTATAACTTAAGAGGAACCAGTAGTAGCTGCAACCTCCTGATGGAGCCCCTTTTTCAAAGCCATGTTGGTTACCTCTGTTTGTTTCATTCACATTTTTAGATGTGTACCTGAAGCACACCAGGTGTGCTTTTAAAATAGCATCAGTATGCCCTTAAAAGAAGTTCATTATGTACCGGTAATGTAATAAAAGATTATTCACAGTTTAAAATGCAAATTAATTCACAGTTCATACAAGGTGGGGAACTGGAGTCTCCATTTCAAGTAACTCCTAGATGGAATTCATAAGTAGGTAATCAGTAGATAATGTAAAAGGGATGTGGTGGCTCAGTGGCTAAGACGCTGTGCTTGTCGGTCAGAAAGGTCGGCAGTTTGGCGGTTCGAATCCCTAGTGCCGCGTAATGGAGTGAGCACCCATTACTTGTCCCAGCTTCTGCCAACCTAGCACTTCAAAAGCATTTAAAACCGCAAGTAGAAAAATAGGGACCACCTTTGGTGGGAAGGTAACAGTGCTCCATGCGCCTTCGGCATTTAGGCATGCCAGCCACATGACCATGGAGACGTCTTTGGACAGCGCTGGCTCTTCGGCTTTGTAACAGAGATGAGCACCACCACCCCAAAGATTTGGGAACAACTAGCACATATGTGTGGGGAGCCATTTTTTTTTTAATCTGTAGGTAGCATACTAGGACACAGAATACTAGCTGATAACCAGGTATTTATTTATAGGAGAAAAATGTCCAGACCAAATGTAATTTCTGATGTTGGATTTTCACCCTACCAGAAGGAGCCTCCTTGTGGAATACTGTGAAGACATTACCATGGCGACTCCACTATGCTGCACAATAGAAGCCATTTAAAGGCACACCAAGCTGTACCTTAACAGAACATACATGCCAAGGGGTTTTACCCCCACAGTATTTTTTCCCAGAGAGTTTGGTTGAAATTACTTGAAGTGTTCCAGAGTTATGCTGGAACATACACACACACACACACACACACACACACTTTTATATACTGTATATAAAATTTCTAGGGGGAAAAACAAGTTTCTTCCCATGGTCTTACTTTCCAGTCTTCTCTCTTTTGGAAAGTCAAAGATATATATTACAGATTTTTTAAGGAGTAGTGGTGGGGTTTTCCTCAGAAATAAGGAAGCATTTGGAGGTGACAATCAAGTGATATGGACTTCAGAAACCCCAATTCCCATTTTCTCCTGGAATTCTCCTTGTGCAACAATTAACTGGACTCATTCAGGTAGATCCAAATTGATCTTGCAACCTCAAAGGTGTGCTTTGCAGCAGCAAGCCATCCTGATGTCTTCCTTCTCTCCTGATTGGTGTATTGTATACACCAGCTCTCTTTAGAGAATCTGTTCCTTAGGCTAGGGGGAGATGTTCCTGAGAGCCTAGTCTGGAAAAATTGGAAAAGTTTGTTGGGAAGGAGAGTGAAACCTGTGAAAAATTCTATAGGCAACAAGTTGATCTCCTTGTTGATTACATCCTTCTCCTTGTGAAGAATGTAATCTACTCAACAAGAGGTGCCTGCATTTCATCTAGGGACAAATTTGGGTCTCAAATGGCTTAAGAACTATCTAGCAAAGCTGGTCTTTCTGATGGACTTTCAGAACTGATGTTCTCATGTTGAAAAGATTGGTGGATATTTTAAGAACTATATTAATATACGGATGCTCAAGATTTTTTATCTCTGAAAGACAGAAGCTTCTAAACTTTAGCCAGGCAGGGAATTTTTTTTTCTGATTTACATAGCAAGTGACAAATTCTCTTAAATGTATTGTGGTTAAACATAGGAAATGCATTCCAGGAAGTTATTTTGGCATTTTAAACACTGTATAAATAAATAAAGATGTTAAAAATATAAATGTATCCAAATCAAATCTTTATACATGGTCCATTAAAAAAAAAAACAGAAAAAATATAAGCAATATGGATACCATGAATATACAAAAGAATATAAATAAAATTATCTTAAAAATTGAAAGAAAATCCTGTAACCATAATAATTAATAACATGCTATTAATAAAAATGTTGGTACTTTCTTAGAGATTTATAAAGAGCAGTTTTCAATTAAGTTATTAATTATGACAATTATGAGTTCATAAACAATTAGAAGTATTAACTTATTTTTCTTTAAATAATCTTATAAGCTTAGTTATTAGTTTATGTTAGTGTTTGCATTGTTCATGTTTAAAATGTAATGACGTCACTACTTAAAAAAGGAAGTATTAAGTATTGATTGCTATTGAGTATACAATGAACATTTTAATAGTAGGAAAGATTATGCCTCTGAGTCTAAATAAGAAACAAGTTTATGTTTCATATTGAAATGCTTTAATTTGATTTGCTTTCTGTGTGATATGGATACTTTCATTGTATCCTTGTAAACCAAATGCACATATTTTTAAAAATAAGCTAAGAGGTTGTTATTTTAGCCACTGCCTCTCAAGAGTAAATTCAATGAGTTCAAATTGAGTTATTTCCTGAGAAACAAGTGTAAGATTATTTTGTTCCTAAACCCAAGGAATTGGGTATGTCTAGTTTAGTGAGAAGGAGGTAGGGTGTGATATGGTAGCAGTGTTTTGGATTTGGATGAGGGGATAAATGGGGAACTCATCAAATTTGCAGACGACACCGAGTTGGCAAGAATAGCCAACACTCCAGAAGATAGGCTTAAGATACAGAAGGATCTTGACAAACTTGAACATTGGGCTCTATCTAATAAAATGAAATTCAATGGCAAAAACAGTAAGGTTCTACATTTAGTCAACAAAAATGAAATGCACAGGTACAGTATAGGTGGTACCTTGCTCAATAGTAGCAACTGTGAGAGGGATATTGGAGTCCTAGTGGACAACCATTTAAATATGAGCCAGCAGTGTGCAGCAGCTGCCAAAAAAGCCAACACAGTTCTAGGCTGCATAAACAGAGGGATAGAATCTAGATCACGTGAAGTGTTAATGCCACTGTATATTGCCTTGGTAAGGCCACACTTGGAATACTGCATACAGTTTTGGTCGCCACGATGTAGAAAAGACGTGGAGACTCTGGAAAGAGTGCAGAGAAGAGCAACCAAGATGATTAGGGGACTGGAGACTAAAACATATGAAGAACGGTTGCAGGAGCTGGGTATGTCTAGTTTGATGAAGAGAAGGACCAGGGGAGACATGATAGCAGTGTTCCGATATCTCAGAGGGTGCCACAAAGAAGAGGGAGTCAAACTATTCTCCAAGGCACCTGGGGGCAGGACAAGAAGCAATGGGTGGAAACTAATCAAGGAGAGAAGCAACTTAGAACTAAGGAGAAATTTCCTGACAGTTAGAACAATTAACCTCTGGAACAGCTTGCCTCCAGATGTTGTGAATGCCCCAACCCTGGAAGTCTTTAAGAAGATGTTAGATAGCCATTTGTCTGAAATGGTATAAGGTTCCTGCCCACGCAGGGGGTTGGACTAGAAGACCTACAAGGTCCCTTCCAACTCTGCTATTGTATTATTTTTCAATATTAGAGGGGCTGCCACTAAGATGAGGGGGTCAAACTATTTTCCAAAGCACCCGAGGGCAAGATAAGAAACAATCAATGAAAACTAATCAAGGGGAGAAGCAACCTAGTGTTAGGATATTCTGCCTTATATTGGGTTGACAATATATATGAGCCTATGTTCTTAAGGAGTTATGTAGCTTTAAGAACTGTGTTTGAATTTGATTGGCCGTGAGTCTCAGCTCTACCATAAAGCAAGCTCAGAATCACAGTCCGTCCCTTTTCGATTCCATTCCTGTTCATACTGTTTGCCGTCTGAGAAGCTGAAGCTGAATATTGAAGAAGGAGGAGTATTTGTTTTGCATCACTGTAAGATAACTCTGTCTTGGGTGAAGGACTGTTATTGTTTGAGAAGTTAGTCGGAAGAAGCATTTTAGTTGCTACAAAGTAAAGACTATTTATTTTCTTACTATCAGAGTTTGTAGAGTTTGTTTGTGGTTAAAGCAACGTATCTCTTTACTGTCCGGTGAATTACACTATTCCGCATTTATTTCTAAACACTGGTTACGGGACCAGAGTTGTAACACTGGTTCTGAACCCAGAGTTGCTAACACCTAGGACTAAGGAGAAATTTCCAAGAGTGAGTACAATCAACCAGTGGAATGGTTTGCCTTCAGAAGTTGTGGATGCCCCATCACTGGAGGCTTTCAAGAAGAGACTGGACAGCTATTTGTTGGGAATGGTATAGAGCCATGATGGCGAACCGATGGCATACATGCCACAGATGGCACATGGAACCCTCTCTGCAGGCATGCGAGCTATCACCCCAGTTCAGTTCTACCACACGTGAGTGTGTGCCTCCCTCCAGCCAGCTGATTTTCAGATCTCTACTGTGCATGCAGGAGATGCACACGCATGCACAGGGCACATGGAGCTCACACATGCATGCGCTGGGGAAAGGGCCCGCCCCCCATTTTTGGTTCCAGGAAGCTTCAGGGAAGCTTGCTAAGCCCAAGAAGGGCTGTGGTGGATTGAGTCTGTCACTTCTGTGTGTGTCACTTTCAGCATGCGAGGACAAAAAGGTTAGCCATCACTGGTGTAGACTCTCCTGCTCGAGCAGGGGATTGGACTAGAGGACCTCCAAGGTCCCTTCCAACTCTAGTTATTCCATGTTCTATTTTCTAATTTTCAGGGTTCTACTATGTCACAAGTAGTAATGGAATTTACCTTTGTGTGCAAGCCTTTGTGTTTATACTCCGTGTCAATTACAACTATTTTCAGGTACTCTTCTTCACTGTTGGTAAAGTTCAATTTTTTTAAGAAGTCAACAGCTAGACCCATGGTTTCTTTTAGAATGAAAAAAAAAGGAGTACTATAGTGTTGGATTTATTTCCCTAGAAACACATAACTGTCCATTGGTGCCTTAAAGTGAAAAATATCAATGCAGTGTAGAAAGTCATCTGAGCTGTGGTTATCTTGGATTTGCACGAATAGAGTGGGTGGATGAAATTTAGGTCCTGAAGTCTCATGTTTTGCAAGGTTCGCCAATATTAATAACTGTTTTAGCCCTCCTGTTGGGACAAATAGACTCAACATAAAAGTTTTCATGCAGAATGAAAAAAAAATGGGGTACACACTGGGAAAAAATATTCACATCAATCACCTACTTATGATGAACTGTCAAGGAGGATATTAAGATATGGGCAGCCTTTAGAAGGATCCCTGGAGGATGTGGGGGAGCAGGTGAGATTTAGTGATAATGGACAAATCTCAAGCTGCACCATGTTTTGTAAGACTCTGCTTTAGTCTTGTAATGTACACTTGGAAATCATTGATTGCATTCTGTTTTATTACCCTCCTCCTCCTTCTCTTCCGCTTCCTCCTCCTCCTCCTCCCCCCCTTCTTCTTCTTCCTCTTCTCCTCCTCCTCTTCCTCCTCCTTCCCTCCTCCTCCCTCCCTCCTCCCTTCCCCCTCTATCTCTCTGTCTCCACCCCTCTCTCGATCTCTCTCCCTCTCTTTCTCTCTCACACACACTCAGAAGCACTTCATATTTTAAGTAAATTGGTAATCAGCTCAGACAACCTTGGCTGTCATGAATATTAGGACTCTAAAATATAAATATACGTCCACGCTTCTGTTCTGCTTAAAATGCAAAACGTAAGTTCTTATAAAGCTGGCATTTTCTGTTGCAATAAAATTATCTATAAGGGGTAGTGTTAAATGCTGGCAGTCGTATATTAGAATGTCAGATCCGTTAAAATATTTAAAATACAGAATTGTCAAACAGTTATATAAGGGATGTATGTTGCTAGTATAAGTTTCAAAAAGCTGATAGTGGAACATTTAACTTTTTAAATGAATGAAGGCGGGGGGGGAGGGAGAGTGAGATGCTTGGGAAACTCAATTTATTTACTTACAATGTAAAACATGCCATCGTTAAATAAAGCATCTCAAATGTTTTAGCATTTTATTCTATGACATCATTGTGGTCAATGTACACAAGGAGTTCTATTTATTCATTCAATTAAATTTAGATATTTTCAGACTCCAGGTAACTTATAATGGAAATAGTGAGGAGGAAGGGAATGTAAACAGTGAAAAAAGAACCAGAAAAGAAAGAAAAAGATGTGATACAATACTGTTGTGGCCCAGCCAGCTCCAAATGAGCTGCTGATGGACTCCTCTAGTGAGGAATCCTATGAGTCTGCTCTGGAGGAGGAGGAGGGTGACCTTGAGAGAGCAGAGAGCCCGGCTAGTCATCAGGAGGCACCTGGGTCTTGGAGTAGTGGGGAGGATCAAGGCCAGTTTGTCTCTGATGCTAGAGTGAGAAGGGATGAAAAAAAGGAGGCTTCAATTGCATCAGAAGCGAACTCGAAGGAGTTGAATTAGTCCCAGCTGCCTAATGACTGGCCCCTCCCAAGAGGGTTTAAAAGGAAGCCTCTGCTAAGGAAGTCCTTGCAGAGAACAACGTGTCATTTCTAGGTTCGAGTGTCTTGAGTTGAGTTCGTGTGAAGAAGCTTCATCTCTGTCATTCAGGCAAGCAGGCAAGAGTCTTGTAATTAGTGGAAGAAAAGGGGGTCAGAACATAACACAATACAATGAAATGCAACTGAGACTCAACTATCCCAAGAACTGAAAGAACTACACACATTCATTTTGCTTATAATTGATCAAAACATTTTTGATTACTCAACTAATAAATGATATTTTAATGTTCTATGTCCAAAATATCTCCAAATTTCTGTTTCTCACCCCTATTGTTCTGACGCAGCTCCCCAAACATGAAATAAACTATGATGTGAACTCAAAAGATTCATTTATTAGGAATGCCAGCAACCCCAGCAAAATGTTTTTTTTTTCTCACAGGCTGGCCGGAAGATGAATAGTTGTCTGCCACACCTATTCCTCTCCACCCCCTGCCTTTTATCCCCAGAGTTAGGGTAGGGCCTTGCTAGCCGTGGTGGCTCTTCCTTCCTTGGGATCAGCCCATGGATTTCCACTGCTCTCCTCTCCTCTGCCTTCTTTCTGTGCAGCCATGTGTCAGATACTGGACCCAGCGGTTTTTCTTCTTCATCAACCACCTCCCGATCTGGGGACTCACTCCGTTATGCAGCTCTAGGGATTCAAACTCCCGACCTTTCTCATCGACAAGCTCAGTGTCTTATCCACTGAGCCACCACATCCCTAAATATGGCAGTAGAAAGTGTTAAATCATAATTAGTGGGAAACATATGTCCCAAATTCCTAAGTGGAGGACGTCCCATACAGCTCAAAATCTTATTCTTTGAATTATTCTGTAGCACTTGTTTTTCTGTATTGTTTGGCGTGTTGGAACATCGGCTAGTAAGGTTACCTAACAACCAGAATAGACATTTATATCATTAATAAAGATACAGTACCTTGATTAATAGTAATAAATAAACACTAGGTAGAATCTCATGCGTAAAGGTTTATTTAACCTTTCCCCTGACATTTGAAATGAGGTTAGCGAAATAAAAACCAGCGCCCACCATCCGTAGGACTTTCTGCAAATTAGTAATACGTCCTCATCACGGGAGATTCACGGAAAAACAGCTGTTCTTCTCAAATTTTTTTATTCTCCCCAAGGGTTTGTTTTGGAGTGAGTAATTCTTTGCTAAGACTGACATCGCAGCATATGTCAAAAAAAATTACATCTATAAAGCTCACTTCAAAGACGGAACCAAATATCTGTGTTCCCTGCCCTTTATTTGACATTGTGGGTGCATCATTAAAATTAAGCAGAAATCAAGAGGGCCTTACATTCATACTTTATCACGTTTTCGTATTCGGAGTGAAGGCTACATAAAGAAAGACACGTATCTCTATGTGTCTGCTATTAGCAAGATTGCAAACTCTGGGGACGGAAGATGAGACGAAAGGCGAAACTGCTCAGCCAGGTGCCAATTTCACAATTGTCTTGGTGAGAATTGTGCTTTTGTGTGTCTTACCTTAATCGCACTTTAGAGATTAGAACTGGCCAACCTTTGCTGCTTTGGATGTTCTCCAAAGAAAATATTAAAAGCTTGGAAAAGCTTTTCCATCTTCTTCTGATTCATGGGTTTTTGTTTTTTTTTAATAACGTACTTCAAAACAAAAGTGTGAACTTCCGAGAACATGCCTGACCTTTCCATGGAATACGAAGTCATTGCCTTGCTCCAAGGGCTCATTCCGACTACCGACCGGATATGGTAAATGATGGGTGGTGAAATGGAAACTACAGTAAAAACACTTTGTTGCACAACTATTAGATTCGGTCTGGTAATGAACTGTTTGCATGAAAGACTATATCCATGTCTCTCCACCTTTGCCTCAAATTTAATTGTGATTTTTTTAGCCGCATCAGTGAATATCTCTGCAAACAGCTTTTGTAATCTTGGTGTTATGGAATGGATCCCAACAGCTTAGGAAATAATCAAATTTTAACTTCTACGATGAAAGGAAAGCTTCTTTTTCTCTCTCCTTGCTTCTTACACATCTTTTCGATGAAGGGAGGGAGTGTTAAGATTTATACAGTTGACTAAGGAGAAGTTACTTGGTTTAGCTTGGCGGAGGATAGATACTTAAGGAAAGGTAAAAAAGGAGGGAATGGATGTTTTTACTGCATTGCAAGATGCTTAGAGTTGAGGAAGGGAGGGAGGGAGGGAGGGAGGGAGGGAAGGAGGGAGGGAGGGAAGGAAGGAAGGAAGGAAGGAAGGAAGGAAGGAAGGAAGGAAGGAAGGAAGGAAGGAAGGAAGGAAGATTTGATGTAATCTGAGATCCTGGACACATATAATAAAAATAGAAATAAGTATGTTAAATCAAAAGCTCTATGTCTTAAAAAGTTTTTATTAGACTTTTTATACGTAGTGGGGTGTGAGAGAGGTATCCCATTAAATTGTCCCTGTTAACATAGTTTTAGTTCCTGCCCTTAGTTAGTTTTTGAGTTCCTGCCCTGGTTTCAGTGTAAGATGGTTTGCTTGCTTATATCATCTCCCCTGGAGTTTGGAGAAACGTAAATTGCATTAAACTGAAAAAGGAGAAATGAAAAACTTGGTTGAGCTTGGTAAAAGGAAAGATGTTTTATAAGAGGAAAGGAGATTAGAAGAGACCAAGTTCTAGAGCCGTAATTGCAAACCTATGGCACGCGTGGCACAGGTGGCCATGCCTCTCTGTGAGCATACGAGCCGTCACCCAGCTCAGCTCCACCATGCATGCATGCATGCCTCCCGCCACCCAGCTGATTTTTGGCAGTTTTGGCACGCGAGGAGAAAAAGCTTAGCCATCTCTGTTCTAAATTGCAGAAAGAAGTGATGGTAGTCAGAAAAGACGTCCTCTTCTTTTATTTCCCTTGAAATATGTATTTGTAACTCAGTAACCTGTGAAGAAACATAACAATTGGCCATTGAGATAGACCAAGCTGTTGCTCAAAGACAGAAAAAGGAGAGTTGGTAAGTTGAAAGGTTGCTGGATGGATTATCGGGGTTGAGTCACTTGGCATCCCAAGTTTTCCTAAATGGTGAAAATAGTCTAATTAAATAAAAGTCATGCCACATTTCCAATATCAGCTAGCGTGCTCTGCTTCTTGCTTGCTAGAGTGTAATTTTGAGCTTGAAAAGTTGAAATGGCTTTCTTAGTTCAAAACCCTCTGTAGGAATATGGGCCTTGCAATACAATACAGATCGTCTTTGACTTATGACAATTCATTTAGGGACCATTTTTCACATGACCATTACAGCATCCCCGAGGTCACATGATCAAAATTTGGACGCTTGGCAATTGACTCATATTTATGACGATTGTGGTGCCCTGGGGGTCATGGCATCAACTTTTGAAACCCTCTGATGAGCAAAGTCAATGGGGAAGCCAGGTTCACTTAACAACTGTGTCATCACTGTGTCATTACTAACGGCAATGATTCATTTAACAACTGTGATCGGAAAATGAGACGAAACCTGCTTAACTAATATCTCACTTAACAACAGGAGTATCGGGCTCAATTGCGGTCTTCTGCCGAGGACTACAAGATAATTTACCTCAAGGGATGTATCTGGCCATGTTACTCCCCTCATAAGCGCAATTCCATTTTCCACCTCCTCCTCCTCCTCCTTCTGCGGGATGTCGGGGATGGTCTGAATGGGAAAGATCAGTGAGAAATGTTGTGTTATAAACAAACATCGCTGAGGGATACAGACAAAGGCTTTGAGAACATGTGGTGTCCTTTGGTTGTTTTTATACAAAAAGGAATTAAGAATCTTCGTCTCTCACACCCTGTTAATGATTTGCTAGGAGCAAGGTTATGGCACCGCTATGTTTAAAGACAGTCGTGCTATTTTTAATTAGTTCATATTTACAATACGGTGTCTTTTCCTTTAAAAAAAAAAAAACCAGGGCTTTTCCCCAAGTTTCTCGCAGACATCGCTTATCTCGCATCTACAAATAGCCACTCTTCCTGCATATGAGATATGCATTTGTTTTCTTTCCAATATGTTCACCCGGAGTTTATTTCATGCAGGATATAAAAAAAAAAAAAACACACACACATACATATAAAGTCGCATTATGAAAGATTATTTGTCTTTAAGTTAAACATTCATCAAAATAGTTCAACTTGAGGTCAGCCCCTTCTTCTGGCATTATAGGTCAGTAGAGCTCCTGTTATTTCAGTTAGTGATTGTATAAAAGAGAATGTTGAATTCAGAGAGTATTGATTGCATGTGTACGAGGAACAAATATTTCCTGGTTTTAAACTTGGGGGTACTCAGAAAGCGAAGAGATAAACAAAGGATCTCTCTCTCTCTCTCTCTCTCTCTCTCTCTCTCTCTCTCTCTCTCTCTCTCTCTCTCTCTCTCTCTCTCTCTCTCTCTGTCTCTCTCTCTCTCCCTCCCTCCCTCCCTCCCTCCCTCCCTCTCCCTCCCGCCCTCTTTCTCTCTCACTTTCTCTCTATTATACAGACACGTTCTTAATGGTAGCTACAGTTCCAACAGTTAAGAACCTCTCAAGCGAAAACAAGGCTGGCAGCTTTGAAATAAAAAGCATTGAAAATATTCAGAGGAATCCCGAGATATTAAATCAGTGCCCCCAAAGCAGTGGGAAAATACAGACTATCATAGAGATTGGTGATAGAGGTCCCTTTGTGGTCTCATTTTCACTTTTCTTAAGCAAAATAAGAATAGGAAGTTCCTTCTATCACCAACGCTCATTTTCATGATGTAATTTGGATCTCTTTATTTTTTTTATTTTTTTTTTGTTCTTGTGGTCAAGAGTTGAGATTAAAATCAGACTTGCAGAAAAAAATACCCTTCCTTCCTTCCTTCCTTCCTTCCTTCCTTCCTTCCTTCCTTCCTTCCTTCCTTCATTCATTCATTCATTCATTCATTCTTTCCGCCCTCCCGCCATCAATTCTAAGCAGATTACCATGCAGTGAAAAACATCCAGGGATGGGCTTCAAAAATGTTAGCAAGGGGTTGCTGTGTGGGCGTGGCCATGGTGGGTGTGGCCAAGTTGGCCTATTGCACCACAGCAGGAGGGGCGAATTTGCCCTTTCCGAGCTCGGGAGCCCTTTTCTCGAGCCTCCGGGAGTGTGAAAACAGCCTCCCCAGATTCCGGAGGCCCTCTGGAGGCCGGAAACAGGCCTGAATTTCCGGTAGACCCATTTTATGCCCTCTCCGAGCTTCCGTGCACGCCTTGCACTTACCTGCATCCCAAAGGAGCCACGTGGGGACTCCTGGGATGGCCGGGGTGGGTGAGGCCAGCCAGGAGTGGGATTTGGGGGTTCTCTGAACTGCACAGAATCTTAGCTAGAGGTTCTCCCAAACCTCTGCAAAGCCCCAGCCTCCTACCCCTGCATAAAACTCTACACTTGTTTTAACAACACTTTAATTTGCAAAATTAAACGCTCGTTCCTCAGAAGGCGAAAAAAACGAGACAAAACTTTCAATAACTACACTGAATTGGTGTTTAGCAGTAACTCAGCATAGCTTATATGTTTATTAAAATTCAGAAGAACTGCTTTCTTGTGTGAGTTTCTTTCTTCTTCTTTTTGGTACTTCTGCGTAAATAAGAGTTTTAATCTTTTTTACCTCAGTCTTTTGTAAAGTACAGCTACTTTAGAGAAAACAATCGAAATGCATTATACTGAAAAACTGGTGTGTTAGGCTGGACCCAGTTATAACTTATTCTTTTCCTGTTTCAAGGTTTTCCCACAGTTCTCTACCTTTAATATTTTCCCCACAAATTACAAAGCAGAAGGACAGTTCCCCAAATTATTCTTTTAAAAAATAAATTACCACCAACACTGTTGCTGTCAATTGCTATCTAGTGTCTTTGTAATGGAATTTTCTAAGGGATATTTTTTTAAAAACCACAATAACAACCTCCTATCTGAACTTGTTGTCAAGAAAAATAGGGAAGAAACCCTGAAGTTCTTTTCAGATGGAATAGAATAGAATAGAATAGAATAGAATAGAATAGAATAGAATAGAATAGAATAGAATAGAATTCTTTATTGGCCAAGTGTGATTGGACACACAAGGAATTTGTTGCGTATGCCCTCTACAAAGAAAAATAAAATAGAATACATTCATCAAGAATAAAAAGATACAACACTTAGTGATAGTCATAGGTTACTAATAAGGAAGGAAGGAAGGAAGGAAGGAAGGAAGGAAGGAAGGAAGGAAGGAAGGGAAGAATAATAGTAATACAGTTTTAGTAAATTATTTGAGACTGTTGTGAGAATTAATTGTTAAACAGAGTGATGGCATTCGGGGAAAAACTGTCCTTGTGTCTAGTTGTTCTGGTGTGCAGTGCCCTATAGTGTTGTTTTGAGGACAGAAGTTGAAACGGTGTATGTCCAGGATGCGAGGGGACTGTAGATATTTTCACAGCCCTCTTTTTGACTCATGCAGTGTACAGGTCCTCAATGGAAGCCAGATTGGTAGCCATTGTTTTTTCTGCAGTTCTGATTATCCTCTGAAGTCTGAGTCTGTCTTGTTGGGTTGCAGAACCAAGCCAGACAGTTATGGAGGTACAGATGACAGACTCAATAATTTCTCTGTAGAACAGAATCAGCAGCTCTTTAGGCAGTTTGAGCTTTCTGAGTTGGCTCAGAGAGAACATTCTTTGCTGTGCTTTTTTGATGACGTTTTTGGTGTTAGTTCATCAGATGAACTATGCTGTAGTTTTCTTTATGCATAAACATCGTTTAATTGTAGAAATTCTTACGCGACAATGAAAAACAAGAGTCCGTATTCAGAAAAACCGAAGGCTTGGTTGTATCTATTCCAAGTGGAATTCCTGATTTTCAACTTCTGAACACAACTTTGGAATATGTTGTAGGGCAAGAAGAGACCAATATTTCACATCTCTAAGACGTCTGTTGGAATGGAGATCATCTGTTCTGAAATGGGCAGTTAATTGAGGAAGACTATTCATTTTGTTGTTGTTGTTGATGAAGGAGATAGTTGATCTGGGTAAACGCACAAAGTAATTTGAACATAAATCATAAGTGGTCCCTATAAAATATGTACCATATCAAGAAACATTCCATTGTCTATATAGACAGTGTGCGGGCTAAAATGAGATAATTGGGAACTTACCCATAAAGTCAGCCTAAATATATTATCACAAGTATGTGAGATAATATTAGTTTTAAAAAGATTCTATGGCACTGTAAACTCAGTCTCATTAGAGGCTGCATTTAAAAGGCTTATAAAGTTACTCATTAATGCTATCTGGTTGTATCTCCACCGCTTTTTCATTAAAGAAAATTCAGCAGAAAGCATTTTCTCCTGATAGCAGGAACCAATTTGCAATAAATGTTCTGGAAATCACTAGGGAAGCCATTACTGAGGTCTAATAAAAACAGACAAGCGTAACTTGTTCTATATTTTTGTTTCAATCACATACAGATGAGACCCCGCTTTCCACACCAACCACAAGAGACAGCCTTGACAAACTTTCGCTAACTGGCCACGGTCAACCACTTCCTCCCGGCTTCCCATCTCCTTTTCTATTTCCTGATGGATTGTCCTCCATAGAAACCCTCCTGACAAATATCCAGGTAGGTCTCTGCAGAGCAAGGCAAAAAAAAAAAGTGCTGGGAACAGATGTCTTTCGCTTCAACTAACACGTCATTCATTTGAACTATTTAAAGGCAGCGACGTGATCAAACAAGCTTTTCAAATCCACTTATTTTTTATTCTTTTTACAACTCTTTAATCCCATTATTCGGGGTGGAGTCGGGGTGATGGAATGTTGATGAGAATTTACTGGCCGGTCACCCTTCCTTATGCCTCCATGGAGTTCACAGTAGATATTTTCTCTATGCTCCCTGATAAAGAAATATTGGTCACTGCCTAGGATTGAACTCCCAACCTTCTGAGTGAGAGGCGAGTGTCTTCCCCTCTAGGCTATTGCCTCGGTCTAAAAATCCACCTAAATGCTATTTATAACATAGGCTTCATGGACAAATGAGCTGTTGAGGCTTTGGAGATACTTCTCTGCTGAGCAATAAAGTTTCACAGGGATCATCCTGGCTTCACAGAGGGCACTCAATTGACTGTGCCTTTTGAAATGAAAAGCTTCAGATGGTATTGATTGACCTGCAGAAACGTTAATACAAAAGTTGCTTTAAGAATTTGTGTTTTTAAACAAATGTGTTCAAGGATAAAGATAAGGGAGTTGCTAGGTTTTCTCAAAATTTTCTAGGAAGGGTTTGAAGTTTTAAGCAAGCACAGTGGATATTAAGCAGAAAATCACTATCCAGGGATCCCTAGCGAAGTTACCTGCACATTTATGGATCTTGCCTATGTTAGGTGGATTTTTTTCACAATCATCTGGTTCCAGGATGAAGCAAATAGCGGAGCATAAAACCTTCCAATATCTCCCTAAGTTTAAAAGAAGAATTAAGTATGAACTAGGAACTTCCTTCCTAGTATGAATATAATTTCAAGTTAGAAGCGAGAGGAGAGGGGCATGGTGACCTAGGAGTGAAGACACTCATCTTGAGTGTTCTACCCTAGGTAGCGGCAGATGTTTCTCTCCTAGGGTACAAAGCAGGGTTCTGGCTGGCGTTACTGCCGGTTCGCTCATGCACGCTGTGCGGGCATGTGCAGTTCATTAAAAATTGTTCTGCGCATGCACAGAACTAAAAGAAAATGAGGGTGGCCATGACAATGGTGACTGGGGCACTGGTTCAGAGGTGTGTCTAGCCCGGATCACTGCTGGTGGTGCAACTGAGGCCGGAATGCCACTACTGTTTCAGCTGAACCGGTAGGAACCCACCTCTGATGCAAAGAGAAAAATATCTGCTGTGAATTTTGTGTGGTGTCAGGAAGGGCATCTGGCTAGTAAACTCTTAGTTCCAGCCAGGCGCTCCAACTGTACCCCGAATTAAGAGATTACGGGGTTAACATAAGGAAGTTTTAGTATTAAAAGAGACAAAAAAGGAGAGAGGGAGGGAGGGAGGCAGTGATGGGATTCAAATAATTTAACAACTGGTTCTCTACCCTAATGATTTCTTCCAACAACCAATTCATCACACTGCTCAGAAAAGTAACAACCGGTTCTCCTGAAGTGGTGAGAACTGGCTGAATCCCACCACTGGAAGGAGGGAGGGAGGAAGGGAGGGGGAGAGAGAGAGATAAAAGAGGGAAGGAACTTAAAATAGTTTGCATGCTTAGTTTATACTGTTGAAGTCCTGGAAGACTACTGAGCACCACATTAAGACTTTAATAGATTCAGGTAGTTTGGGGTATCAAAGATTAATATAATAATAAACCATAAAAAAAATAGCATTATAGCTCTCTATGAAAAATGGGAGCGTAATTATGTTCATAAATTTGTAAGATTCCAGACATGAGAGGTGTACAAAATTAATAGCTGGTTTGAGAAAGGATAAAAGATATTTATTGTTTCTGTGTTATTATTTAGCCCTACACAGGGAGATACCTAATTTGATCTTATTATCCAAATGAAGCTGCAAATTGAACCACAAAGCAAAAGCCAAGCCAGGATTCTCCCAACTTGGCAAAGTTCTCTCCAGCTTCCTGTCTGAGAATATTTTTGTTAGCCAAAGGGTACACCTGGCCATCCATTCCCTCCCACCACACACACAAAAAAGCTGCTCATAAAATTCTGCTGATAGAAATGTCCTTGAGGGCAGCAGGAACAAACTGAGGGTCTCTAATGGCGTATACCAAGGCAGGGCTGTTTCATTGGCAGTTGGTCCATTCTTCTACCTGTGGTGTGTTTCGGGGCCAGGAAAATTTTCCAGAGTTCTGTACTCGTCAAAATAAAATTCCGTGGTTCCTTTGAGAGCCTTTCAGAACTTGTGACTATCTGAATATGATTTCAGTTAGAGCCAGGGGTGGGTTTCAAAATTTCAGCAATGGGTTCTCTGCCCCATTATGGGGTGGGGCATGGCCATGGTGTCAGCTTCCTGCACCACAGCAGGGGGAGCGTTTTTCGCCCTCCCCAAGCTCCAGAGAATTTTGTTGAGCCTCTGAGAGGGTGAAAACTGCTTCCCCTGGGCTCCAGAGGCTTTTCGGAGGCCAGAAACAGTCCCCTTTCCAGACTTCCGGAACTTCTGTTGGGCCTGTTTTTTGCCATCTACGAGCCTCCATGAGGAACCTACGCTTACCTGGCATGATGAACGGGCTACGTGGAGACTCCAGGGTGGGGAGGGGTGGGTGGGGCCAGCCAGGAGTGGAATTTGGGGGTTCGCCAAACCACACAGAATCTTTGTTAGAGGATCTCCCAGATGAAAAGTGAAGATCTTCTAAAAACCATTTAAGTCCAGCTTGAAATAGGTACTAAAATAGTCCTTACTCAATTCACTGGAGCTCACTGTACTTGTAGGCAGATAGGATGTCCTATGTCTGGAGTGGAGAGGGATCCAAATCATGGTGTGTTGGTTCTGAATCAAGGATATACATAATAGCTTAGCTTGACCATGTTGGTTTCCTTATGAGCAAGATTTCCAACCGATCGCCCTGTAAAATGGCAGAAATAGTGCCTTTAGATTCACTTCCGGAGAGATGCTTCAGATAGGAAATATAGTTTTGGTCTGCGAATAGAATAGAATAGAATAGAAGAGTTGGAAGGGACCTTGGAGGTCTTCTAGGGGAACCCCCTGCCTAGACAGGAAACCCTACACCACATCAGACAAATGGTTTCCCAACATCTTAAAAACTTCCAGTGTTGGAGCATTCAGAACTTCTGGAGGCAAGCTGTTCATGAATTTATGAAGAGCCTTTTCAGGGGAGCCTAGAACATGATCCCGTTGCCTAAAAGAGTTGTAAGAGTTCTAACAGCCACCACTCCCAAATTATTTCTGATGTTTTATACACATCGTCCTAAAGGTGCTTTTTTTCTAGACGCAACTGGACTTTCTTGTTTTTCTTTGAAGATGTTTCGCTTCTCATAAGAGCTGAAGAAGCTTCTCTTAGAAGGATAATGTCTTCAAAGAAAAAACAAGGAAGTCCAGTTGCCTCTTGGAAAAAAGCATCTTTGGGACAACCATGATCTAGATGACTGAGATAAACACATTAGACATCTATCTATCTATCTATCTATCTATCTATCTATCTATCTATCTATCTATCTATCTATCTATCTATCTATCTATCTATCATCTACCTACCTACCTACCTACCTACCTACCTACCTATCTAAATGGCTGTGTGTGTGTGTGTGTGTGTGTGTATGTGTGTTCCAGCATAACTCGGGAACGCCTCAAGCAATTTCAACCAAACTGGGTACACAGATGACTTACTCTCTGGAAGCAAATATTATGGGGGTAAGACACCCCTAACACCCCTTGGGGTTTTTTTAGTTTAGTTTAGTTTATTCAAATTTATACCCTGTACCTTCTCCAAAAAGGACCCAGGGTGGCGCACAGGAAATTTAAAAACATAACAAATATAACAAAAGTACAAAATTTTAAAAAAACTATTAAATATACCCTGTGCTAAAATAGTATAAAATCCCCCAAATTAAAACTATCTAAAAACGGTCAAAACGGGAGGTTATGCTAGGCCGGCTTGTTGGAAAAGGTGCGTCTTAAGACGCTGGCGGAAGCGGCGGAGGTCTGAGATGGTACGTAGTTCGGGGGTAAGTAGTTCCAGAGGGTAGGGCCCGCCACAGAGAAGGCCCTTCCCCTGGGTGTCGCCAACCGGCATTGCCTGGCCGACGGCACCCTGAGAAGGCCCTCTCTGTGGGAGCGGATTGGACGAAGGGATGCATGGGGGTTGGTTCTGTTAAGATACATCCTGTTGTGTCTTAAAATGGCTTCTACTGTACTGCCGTAAAATGGCTTCTACTGTGCAGCACAGTAGAGTTGCCATGGTAATGGCTTCACAGTACTCCACAAGGAGGCTCCCTCTGGTAAGGGGGAAAATCCAACATTAGAAACTATGTTTGGTCCAGACATTTTCCCCCTATAAATAAATAATGCGAAGTTATCAAGTAGTGTCTTATAAACAGCTGAAAGACTTTCCATTCTGCCTTCTACCACATGGATATTTAACATTGGAAGCATATTTTCCAGGTAGGATTTGGAAGCAAATAAAACTTGCTAAGAGAGAAATCACAGGTGTTACTGACTTGTTGGTCCCCAGAAGTCCCCCAAGCAAAAGTTTATGATGAAGATATTCTAAAAAAAGATCCACTCCCAGTCTTAGATATAAAGACATCAACAGATACACCAACTATGGCGAGAAATAAGCTTTAATTCCATTTTTCAGGAAATGAAAGAGAAGATAGCGAGGAGATAGGATGTCCTTTAGCAATAAAGAGCAGCTACACTTTATTAAGTCCTCTTGTGTTCATACTTTTGGTGGGCTTTAAATTGCAGTTACCTTTAGGTTCTGGTAATGATTTGCAAATGAATTTAAGTGCAATCAATAAATGCATCAGTTCATTCTTAGGATAATATAATTGATCAACTGAAAATAATTCAGCATCCTATTATTAATTCATGGTTTATACGTAATGATATGTATGTATACAGAGCTGGGAATGCCGAATAAATTTCACTTCTTAATAATCTGAAGATCTGCTGTAAAATAGAAGCATATTTGTTTTATAAACAAAACAAGTGCTAATGATGTGACAGTTTAAATGTAGTCTGAAGGATGTAGTCATGTAGATAAAACAAAGGAATGATTGTGTTTGTATGTGGGAAGTTTCTATTCTGCACAATAATTTGCAAACATTAAATCAAACAAAAGCTGCAATTTTATTCCCACAATTTTTATCTGGTTTCTGCCAGTATTTTTGAGATGTTAATAAAAGGGAAATGCTAACAGGTTCTCTACTGTTGTTTACTTGGGCAGGTATGACTTCTGAGCTTACTGAATAATGAATTGGTTGGTTAAATAGCGTTATCAAGAGATTTCAAATGATTTGTTTAAATGATTTACTAGCAATTTAAAAATAGTAGTTAGAAGCAAAAGTGGGTGGGCCAGTTCAAATTATGACTTTAACCTTCTTTTATTTCAAAGTTTGATTTAAAAAAAGCAAAATACAAATGAATTCTTCTACAATACCTACACCATGCTTTTCAGTAAAATACAAAACTATTTTCAAAGAAGTCATTTATATTTTTTTGAACACACACAGAATAGAATAGAATAGAATAGAATAGAATAGAATAGAATAGTTGGCCAAGTGTGATTGGACACCCAAAAAATTTGTCTTTGGGGCAGATGTTCTCAGTGTACATAAAAAAATACATTCACCAAGAATCATAAGATACAATACTTAGTGATAGTCATAGGATACTAAATAAGCAATCAAATCATACTAGGGAACTAAATAAAACAATACAAATCATAAAGATATAAGCAATAAGGACAAAAGTGGGAGCTAGGAAGGATGAGAAAAACAATAGAAATGCAGTCTTAGTAAATTATTGACAGTGTTGTGGGAATTAGCTCTTTAGCAGAGTGATGGCATTCAGGGAAAAACTGTCCTTGTGTCTAGTTGTTCTGGTGTGCAGTGACCTGTAGTGTCATTTTGTGGGTAGAAGTTGAAACAATGTATGTCCTTGATGCTCTCTGAGCTCAGTGGTTCTCTTGCTGATGTTTCATAACCAACTAGGTACATTATTAGTGCTCAATGCATATTGCACTGATGATGTTACCTAGTTTGGTAATGAAACCTCTGCAAGAAAACTATCAAGCTTAGACAGTACCAAGGACAGTTCAACCCTAAGTGGCAAATATGCATAAATTACAATTTGTCATTGTATTTATTGATCCATTTAATAAGTAACCTGTGCAGATAGGTTGGGAACTGGAAAAGTGATCGCTCCAGAGAGTTTTGTGGTCAACAGGGCATGTATTTAAACTTGGTCCACGTTTAGCCATCTGTGATAGGTGAAATTAAAAAAATGTAATTGGATGTAAAGAGCCAGGATTACTGCAAATTTAACAGGTTCCAGTCAAAAGGAATCCGTCTCTTCTTCGTTTTCTTTCTCACACACAAACCCAGCATGTCTGGCTAAAAATACAGCTCAGGCAGCCAGAAACAGAAGGACAATCCAAGGGTGTCCAAAGATACCTGCCAATCGTCCTGGGTTTCTAAACAGATGAAGCTTTTCTTCAGATTCGCTCAAGAGAATTCCCTAACTGGAAAAGGAGGTGAATAAGAGATGCAATTATTCAGTGCAGGGAAAGCCATTTAATAAAAGCATTTCTGGTTCTTGTTTTAGCAGAAAGCAGATCCTTGAGATAATCTAAAGTAGAAGCCATTAAGAGGATAGGGAGCAGGGGTGAAATGCTACCGGTTCAGACCAGTTCGCCCAAACCGGTAGTAAGAAAAAAAATGCTACCGGTTCAGGCGAACCTGTATTTCCAACGATCAGCTGGGACGCATGATTTATATTAGCTGGACTTTCCTGCTTTCTAGCAAATATAAATCTCCTGGCATAGCGGATTTCCCCCGCACCCCTTCACTGTTTTACTTACCTTTGCAGGCGCACTCGGTAGCAGCCTCCTCCCACCTGCCGGATGGTTTATGGTTTATGGTTTATTTAATTTATATACCGCACCCTTTCCCAAAAGGGACTCGGGGCGGTGCACAGGCGATTTAAAAACATATATAAACAACAATATACAAAATATAAAACCAAATTAAATTAATATCCCTGTGCTAAAAATTTAAATATATTAAAACAATATCCCTAAAACCAATTTAAAACAATTTAACTGCAGACTGTGGGCTAGGTGATGTAAGTTAGGCCAGGCCGGCCTGTTGGAAAAAATAAGTTTTAAGGTTCTGGCGGAAGGAGCGGAGATCCGTGATCGTTCTCAGTTCGGGGGGTAAGTCGTTCCAGAGGGTTGGGCCCTCCACAGAGAAGGCCCTTCCCCTGGGCGTCACCCGCTGGCATTGCCTAGGGGACGGTATCCGGAGAAGTCCCTCTCTGTGGGAGCGAATTGGCCGAAGGGATGTATGGGGCAGGATGCGATCCCAAAGATAACTAGGTCCCGTGCCATGGAGCGCTTTGAAGATGATTGTCAGCACCTTGAAGCGCACCCGAAAGACCACAGGCAGCCAGTGCAGCTCGCGGAAGAGCGGTGTTACATGGGAGCGTCTAGGAGCTCCCATAATTGCCCGCGCGGCTGCGTTCTGGACTAACTGCAGTCTTCGGGTGCACCTCAAGGGAAGCCCCATGTAGAGAGCGTTGCAGTAGTCTATACGGGATGTCACGAGCGCATGAGTGACTGTGCGAAGGGCGTCATATCACATCCTGTTTTTGATGCTCCACGCATGCACGGAAAATCCTGCGCATGCACGGAGATGGTCACATTTGCGTGCACACTCAGATTTGTGAACCTGTAGTGAAAGTAAGTTGATTTCACTCCTGATAGGAAGGCTTCTGCTTTCCAGCCCTAATCAAACCCCCCCCAAAAAAATGTGGAGAGAAAGTCACTAAGCAGAGAAGTAACCTCATCTCAGATGGTTTTCTTCCTTTTCTTGAGGTCATCCTTGACGTGTTTGAAAGTCCAGCTTTATCCCCCCCCCCCGGGTAACTGTTCCCTTTTTTCCCCCTTCTTTCCTTTCCTATCACTTGTTCTTTTCTATGGTCACTGTTGATGCATTAGCAACAGAAAAGAAGAAGAGAATGCCTGCTTTTTAACCACACAAACTTTAGGAAACTTACAGAAATGTCATTTTTTTAAAAAAATTAAAACTTACAGAACATTCAATTGATATTTTTCAATGTCCCCCAAAAGAGGAAGGTTCTGCTTAATGTTAAAAATAGATCCCTAAATTAAAATTTCATCATAAATTGGGAGGAGGAGGAGGAGGAGGAGGAGGAGGAGGAGGAGGAGGAGGAGGAGGAGGAGGAATAATTATTTAATATTCTGGTGGACTTCCAGATATGGTTGAACTTCAATTGCCACCACTCCTATTCATAGTATCCAATGATGGTTAGAGATGAAGCATAGTAGGATCAGAAAAGCCTCACATTTCCTGTAGATTGAAGCACAAAATATTAGCATGGGAGAAAAAAAACAACAAGAACAAAGAAGTCAGCATACGTTTGCCATTAAGATCTCTTGATAGTCAACCATTCATGTCTACTAATTAGCAATGTAATTTTATTTAGGTAAGAATTTATTTTAAAAGTGTTGAGTGAATCCTGGTGGTTTTTTTCTTTGACATACAGTACATCAAAGAAGCCACATTCTTTCGTCAGCAGGGCAGCTAAATAAACATCGTAAGAGTGCCAGATCTTTTGCTTTCCATCCCCTCTTGTGAAGTCATTCAGCCTGACATACAAAAACCCAGTTCAGATGTTCATTGCCACCGTTTTGAATTTGCTCATCCAGATACAATGTCAAAGAATCCCGTTCCTTCCAAGTACATCACATTAGATTTTCATTGGCAGGACCAGATGCTTTCATGTTGGCATCAGCCTGGTGTCTCTCTCGGCTGCCCAGCTGAAGGTGCTGGATGCAACTTCAAAATATGAAAGTTCATTTTCTGTAGGTTCTAAGTGGTCCCCGGTGGATTGCTGAGCCAAAAAAACCATCCTTTTCCCAGCCATAATGAGCAGCATTTCCATAAACCACATTAGAACAAATTGTTTCAGAAATATGTTGAGGGAATTACAGAGAGAGAGAGAGAGAGAGAGACAGAGAGAGGACGACGGGATGGTCTTCAGCCCAGTCGCAATGCTCAACGTCCTTTAGAGCTTCACACTTTGTGAAGGTGCTTAAGATAAAAATTACCCCATCATGCTTTCCGCTTCGCATTATTCTCCATGTTTATCCACAATTGTTTCATATTTAAAGAACAACAAAATGTTGTGTTTTGTCAGCCAAGGACAATAATAGTTTAATAGTAATTTATTTTCCATTGCTACTGATAATACAACCAATCAACACGTTAAGTGGTGCCAACATTGGCATGTTGCTAAATAAATCTCTAGGCTTCGCCGCTGCGAATACATCTTTCAAAGATAAGTCAACAAGAGGAATCAGAGCAGAAAATTAGAATTTGGTATGTTAGAATTAAAATACAGCTAAACTAAAGTTTTAATTGGGGTGATCTGAAAGGGCACTTGATGTAATGATCTCTTTCATTTGTTACTAATTGTTTGTTCCTGATGAAGAAGGAACATGTACACGAATGTGCCATTTGGAAGGGAGGGGGGAAAGGTGGCAGTTGCCATAGCAGCCCGTTTCGGTGGTTCAAAGAGGAGGGATCACCCAAATGAAAGGAAGGTCTGCTTGTGAATTTTTAACTCCTTTCCTGACACTTCACCACCAGAGATGGGTTTTGTTGGGGCTGCAATACTGCATATTTTTTATTTTATTTTAAATCTGACCTTATATTAGAACTGGAGGAATGCTCAACGGCCGGGGTGTCGAACTCGATTTCACTGAGGGAGGCATCAGGGTTGTGTTTGTTTGACCTTGGAGGGCCGAGGGTGGGCGTGGCCATGGTGGGTGTGGCCAATTCGACATCCCTCGTGTCAGGGGCAGGGGTGAAATCTAGCAGGTTCTGACAGGTTCTGGGGAACCAGTAGCAGAAATTTTGAGTAGTGTGAAGAACCGGCAAATGCCACCTCTGGCTGGCCCCAGAGTGGGGTGGGAATGGGGATTTTTCAGTATCCTTCCCCTGCCACGCCCACCAAGCTATGCCCACATAACCAGTAGTACTAATTTTTGAATTTCACCACTGGTTGGGGGGGCACCTATGGTGGCGGAACTTCCCTGAGACCATTCCCTCACTCCAGAGGTGGTATTGAGCCAGTTCTGACAGGTTCTGGAGAACCTTCACAGCAAAGCCACACCCACAGAACTGGTAGTAAAAAAAATTGAACCCCACTACTGCCTCACTCTCATTATGCTAGCAATAGCACTTATATACTGCTTCTTAGTGCTTTTATAGCCCTCTCTAAGTGGTTTACAAAGTCAGCTTGCTAGCCCCAACCATCTGGGTCCTAATTTTATCCACCTTGGAAGGATGGAAGGCTGTGTCAACCTTGAGCCTGGTGGGATTTGAACTACTTAATTGAAGCTAACAGTCAGCTGAAGTAGCCTGCAGTGCTGCACTTTAACCACTGTGCCATCTTGGCTCTCTGTCTTCTCACTTAATCTCCTTCCTTCCTTCCTGCCTTCCTGCCTTCCTGCCTGCCTGCCTGCCTTTTCTTTTCTTTTCTTTTCTCTACCATTTGCCAAAAGAAGGCAAAATCACCCAATTGCTCCCACTTGCATCCATGTCAAAGAATTGAATTTCTTTTTTCACTATTGACCTCAATTTGACTGCAACTGGAGGAGTGTCTCACATGCATTCCTTGCATGATTGCAGAAAGTGACATAACTTGGTTAGTTACTTTGTTCCCTGATGTTCTCTCGGTTTAATGCAGCAAAAGGGAAGCTTTTACAATTCACACCAGGTTGAAAGTCTGTAGAGATTCTCAGTCAACCATGTTTGTCCCAGGGGTGCTGGCAATGCCAGCGGGCAACGCCCAGGGGAAGGGCCTTCTCTGTGTTGGGCCCGACCCTCTGGAATGACCTTCCCCCTGACATTAGAACGACCACGGACCTCCGCTCCTTCCGCCAGAAACTCAAAACCCACCTGTTTCAACTACCCGGCCTGGGCTAATTCCATGCTTCCCTTCTCAGTTTGTAATTTTAAATTATGTGATTAAGTTTTAAGGTTAAGTTTTAATTTTTATAAATTTGTACAGCGGATTATTTAATTCAATTTTAGTTTATATGTAATGTTGATGTCATAATTTTAATTTTTTACCTGTACACCACCCCGAGTCCCTTCTGGGAGAGGGGGCGGTCTAGAAATCTAATAAACTAAACTAAACTAAACTTTTTCAGGAGGCAATTTGACTTTCTTGTTTGTTTGTTTTCTTTTGAAGACATTTTGCTTCTCATCCAAGAAGCTTCTTCAACTCTGATAGGATAGTGGGGAATGGAAGGATTTATATTCCTTGCAGAACCGCTGGTCATTTGCATCCTTTTAGAGGATCATTGAGGCCACTTGGAGGTGTCCTCAGGGTCACCTGAGTAGTGTTCCTGGTTCCTGGTAAGCTTCAGGACACAGATAAATCTCCAAGTGGCCTCAACGACTCTCTCAAAGGATGCAAATAACCAGCTGTCTGCAAGGAGCATCAATCTCTCTTTTCCCCACCATCCAGTCAGAGCTGAAGAAGCTTCTTGGATAAGAAGCAAAATGTCTTCAAAAGAAAAAAAATAAAATCCAGTTGCTTCCTGAAAAAGGCACCTTTGGGTCACACCAGGCTGCTTAATCAAAGGCTGTACTTTGTCATGCTTTGCGATCACAGTTTTCATTTTTAAATTTGGACTTTCAGAAAATTCATTGCAAGTTTTGTAAAAGTTTTAAAAAGTCCCTTTCTGAAGCCGCAGTGAAATCCGTAATAAGCAACCTCTACGTGACACTGGAACTAGTTTAGATTTTAGTAACCTAAGTGTGGAGGTCAGTGGTGGGATTTGGTTTACCTCTGCTGGTTCACGACTGTGAGTGTGTGTGCGCCTTTGCGCATGCATGGAGCCTTCCGTGCATGCCCTTTGCTCACGTGCTTGGCATGTGAGCAAAGTCCCTTCGGGAAGAGAGGCGCGGTTTTATAAATCTAAATAAATCAAATCAATCAAATCAAATATGTACGGCATAGAAAATGAGGGTTCATAGGACATTTTGGAGCCAGGCCTGGCCTGGCACATGTCACTACTACCAGCTTGAACTGGTCAAGACCGTCTGAATACCACCTCTGGTAGGGATTTAGTCTTTGCAAGCCTCCAAACTGTACTTCATGGAGAGGATGTGACCAGTTGCAAAATGGAGACTGTTTTGGGTTTTTTTGCTTGCTGTTAGATCTTTCCAATGCTATACCTTCTAGGGCAGTGATGGCGAACCTATGGCACGGGTGCCACAGATGGCACGTGGAACCATTTCTTAGGGCACGCGAGGCATTGACCTGTCAGCTCCAGCGCGCATGTGTGCACTGGCCAGCTGATTTAGGCCTCTTTTGAAGCCATTTTTCGCCCTCTGGAGGCTTCAGGGAAGTTCCTGAAGCCTCTGGAGGTGGGGTGGGGGAGGCTGTTTTCACCCTCCCCAGGCACCTAGAAAGCCTCTGGAGCCTTGGGAGGGCGAAAAAAGCACGCCAAAAGCAGGGCGTCATGCACATAGCATTATGGGAGTGGCACACCCACGCACGACCCCTCCTGCGCTTCCCCCACTAGCCAAAAAAGGTTAGCCATCACTGTTCTAGGATGTGATTGTTCCCTGATTTGGACCTTTTACTGATGTCATGCCTTCTACATAATTAAGTGTCCTTTTTAAGTACAGCATAACTCATCACCTGCTTCCTCTTTCCAATAATCTTTATTTTATAGACGCGGGGCAGTAAACCTGAGCTGATCTCATCCATAATTCAATCAAACAGGTTCAGCTACACATGAGAATTCCAGTGCACGTAAAGACTTCTAGAATGTCACTTATCCTTTTCCTTTCAAGACTCGATCAAGTCCATCAAACCTAAGTCCCACCGAAACCAGCATGAAGTCATGATTAACCCTGCAGTTAATTTAAGCAAGGAGAGTTCTTTTGGAACGGCTCTAACTCTTTATCTTTCGATTATGATATAGTTGATGCAAAAGCAAAGGCCTTCTACGCATCTTCAAGGCTGTGTGGCAGAGTTGACAAGCGACAGCGAAAACTGTCCATAAATAATATAAATCCAATCCCATTGTTTCCTAGTTCAAAGGCTGATTGCGTTGCCCATTCTCTTTCCATCAGGGGCTCTTAAAAGTTGCCATCGACAATGCCCGGGCTCAAGAGAAGCAAGTGCAGCTCGAAAAGACAGAGCTCAAAATGGAGCTCTTCAGGGAGCGAGAACTGAGAGAAACACTTGAAAAACAGTTAGCGGTGGAGCAGAAGAACAGAGGTAAGAAAAAGACAATAATGATCTTGTCTATTACCCTAGTTTTACCAAGCTGTCTCTAAACATCAAGGTATAATCTTGCATAGTTTCTATGCTCAAGAGAATTGATGATAATACTAGATGGGGTGTCAAATTATTTTCCGTATCTGGATTGAAAGAATACCAGCAACAACAGATAATATCCCTGTGGATATCTGTTGGTAACTGGAGAGCAAAGGTCCAAGAAGCTCTTTGGCCCTACTTCTCAACAATTATGAGTCTCAACACCAAAGAATTTCATTACTCCTTAGTGTGCCACCATTATTCTCTGTTTGGCAAATTAAACTGTGGGACTATACATCAATGTCAAAAAATAATTTCATCTTTCAATAACAAGTCTGATTCAAAATTAAATTCAACCTGGAAACTATTTATGGATTAGTGTAGAACAGAATAGAATAACAGAGTTGGAAGGGACCTTGGAGGTCTTCTAGTCCAACCCCGTTAGGCAGGAAAACCTACACCTCTTCAGACAAATGGTAATCCAACATCTTCTTAAAAACGTCCAGTGTTGGAGCATTCACAACTTCTGGAGGCAAGTTGTTCCACTGATTAATTGTTCTAATTGTCAGGAAATTTCTCCTTGGTTCTAAGTTGCTTCTCTCCTTGATTAGTTTCCATCCATTGCTTCTTGTTCTGCCCTCAGGTGCCTTGGAGAATAGTTTGACTCCCTCTTCTTTGTGGCAACCCCTGAGATATTGGAACACTGCTATTATGGCATCCCTAGTCCTTCTTTTTATTAAACTAGACATACTCAATTCCAGCAACTATTTTTCATATGTTTTAGCCTCCAGTCCCCTAATCATCTTTGTTGCTCTTCTCTGCACTCTTTCTAGAGTCTCCACATCTTTTCTAGATCGTGGTGACCAAAACTGGATTTAGTAGTCCAAGTGTGGCCTTTCGTAGTCTCTTTTCCACCACAATTATATGAACAACTAAAAGAAATATGAGAGTTGCTTAAAAAGATATTATTGTATATCAATGAGCAATATTTGTGACTGTCACAGTTAGTGAAATGAAGCTACACCCAGAATTCCATTCAGTCCGAACTGAAGACACTCCTTGGATGAGAAGGGAAACATCTTTAAGGACAAAGAAAGTCCAGTAGCTTTTTGAAAAAGCACCTTTGGGACAACCATGATCTGGATGAGTGAGAATCTCCATAGACAACCACAAACTCTACTTTATGGGAGGAGTGGAAGAGGCTGAAAGTAGCAAAGAACAGGCCGTCCCAAAAGTACTTTTTCAAAAGGCAATTAGACTTTCTTGTTTTTTCCTTGATGACATTTTGCTTCTCATCCAAGAAGCTTCTTCGGTTCAGACTGAAAACAGGCTGTGAGATATCTGGAGAACAAACTGCCAGGGGTGGATAGTTTGTCCTATGGATATGCAGAGTTTTGAAGTTTATTTTTGCATAATGTTCTTGGAGATGTTTATTTCTTTCTCCCCCCCCCAACAAAAAACACCTTCATTTCTGCTTTTCTAAAGTGCTTTCAAGTACAGGAGGGAGATTGTGATATCTGGGTGCCGTTGTTGAATTCCACAATCCCAACTTTGACCGGATGTTAGGTTAACCCACTAGGAAGTGGCAGAGATGAACCCAGGTGGCGGTTCCTTTTTTGCATACCTGCCCTTGGAGGGCATCTCTGCTCGCTGCCTAAATTGCGGATGCCTAAATGGGAAAACGGCACGCTCAGGCGTTGCCATAGCGATGCTCATGAGGCCTGGAGTACATAAAACGTTCGAGCCAAGGTCTTGTAGTTGAACTTGAAGGGGTTTCGGTTTTGTTTGTTTCCCCCCACAGCAATAATTCAGAAAAGGTTAAAGAAGGAGAAGAAGGCGAAGAGGAAATTGCAGGAGGCGCTCGAGTTCGAAACAAAGCGGCGAGAACAAGCCGAGCAGGCGCTAAAGCAGGCAGCTTCCACCGATAACCTCAGGGTCCTAAATGGTAAGTTGGCAAATGTCTCCTCTCTCTCTCTCTCTCCATGGCTGATGCTGGGTTCAAGTGGCTTTATTGAAAGCATCACCGCCTCTTTAAGTGCAAGCGAAGACAAACAAACCACAGGCCTCTTTGGGGAAGGGACGCTTCCTATCTCTGGCTGACTGAATGTCAGCATGTAAAACTGGAAGCTCTTAAGAAAAGATCAGATCAGTGGTGGGTTGCAGGCAGTACGCCCCAATACTGGTGTACCGGAGCCTGCCCGGAGCACTGGGGACCGTTCTGGTATGGTGCTCCGGAGGGCCAACCTGCCCGTCCATCGTCCTTACCTTTCTTTATACTCTTCGGCACTTCCATGCACATGCATGGCGCACACAGCGCCTGCCCGATGCTCCACCAAGCAGCTGAAGCGTCGTGGAGGCGTTGCTGGAAGGTAAGATGCATGCATGTGCTGCACATGTTCATGTCAAGGACACCGGGCCCCGTTGCAACCGTACCAGTTGCAATGGGATCTGGAACCCACCACTGGATCAGATGGTCATTTCTCTGAATGGAATATGGCAGAGGTATCAAACTCAATTTCCCTGAGGGCTGCATCAGCGTTGTGTTTGACCTTTGTGGGGCTAGGCAGCATGACCCGGGGGAGTGGCCAGCTTAACGTCACTCATCGAGGTTCCGTTTTCAGCCATAACTGCAATCCTGCAATCTCCTGCAATCCTCTGCCCACAAAAACAGAGCTCAGGGAGCATGCAGCCTTTCCTGAGCTCCATTTTCAGCCCCCACAGCCTCCTGCAGCCCTCTGCCATTGATAATGGAGTTTGGGGAGGCCAAGCCCCCTCCTGAGCTCAGTATTCTCTGGCAGAGGCACCACGGGCCAGTTCTTCATTGTTTCCAGGATGGGCCCGCGGGCCAGATCTAAGCCTCCCATGGGCCAGAACTGGCCTATGGGCAGTGGTGAAATTCAAAAATTTTACTACCAGTTCTGTGGGCGTGGCTTGGTGGACATGGTGTGGCTTGGTGGGCGTGAGTTGGTGAGCACGGCAGTGGAAGGATACTGCAAAATTCCCATATCCATCCCACTCTGGGGCCAGCCAGAGGTGGCATTTGCTGGTTCTCTGAACTACTCAAAATTTCCGCTACCGGTTCTCCGAACTACACAAATTTCTGTTACCGGTTCTCCAGAACCTGTCAAAACCTGCAGAATTTCACCCTTGCCCATGGGCCTTGAGTTTAACACCCCTGGTATAGAGGTTTCATGCTTGAGCCAGGGGTTGGGCTAGAAGGTCTCCAAGGTCCCTTCTAACTCTGTTATTCTGTTAAAAGGAAAAAGTCTAAATATATTAGAGTGTTATTAAATTATCAGCTTGGCCATGCCAGCCCTCTCTCTCTCCCTGCTCTCATGATTCCTTCCCATCAATCCTGCTCATCAGAAAATTACGGTGCTGGGCCCCCTTTTTGTTCAACATTCAACACGAAGGCAAAGGTTGATTGTACGGTGATTCAGAAGTGGTAACAGGTTGTAAAAAGAGCCCTCTAAGATCCGAGTGAAATATGTGTCAGCTCTACCTTTCTGTGCTTTTTAGATTCTCTGACCCCAGAGATAGAAGCTGACCGCAGCGGGGGCCGAACAGATGCTGAGAGGACAATACAAGGTAGGAATTTTCAAAAGGCCATAAATCTAGATCGCAGTATATTAGTTTTTTCCTCTACTTTAGCCTGCTATTCAAGCATGCAACCTGCCATCTGGGCCACATCAAAACAAGTTCATTCAAGGTCAGCTTCATCTGGACGGACTGCGGATTTTTTATTTTATTTTTTCAGAAGAGAAAATTCATTTCGTGTGATAGATTTCCTTTAAATTAGCAGGCCGGTTTATATAATGCATTTAGAAGAACAATTAATCTGGGGCGATGAAGAATTTCATTCGGCATGGTGAACGCAAATGGACAATTTTTAGGTTGTCTCAGCCACACGTTTTCAGTTTGAAATCTGGCTTAACGAAATAATTTTCAAGGCTGGAATGCTTCATGATTTTCCAGTTTTTGAAAGATGCAAAAGAAAGTAGAACATTCTCCTTAACTGTTATCCTGCCCCTGAGTAGATTTCACCATCATTACAGTTATTCATATTTTAATATATAAGTATACAGAAAGCCAAAATTGGACAAGTAGCATATATATTCTAACAATTCTATTTATACCGGCCCTATTTAGCCCTGGGCCAAGGATGTTAATATGAATAATAAATAACACGGAGGCAAAAACACATAAAGCATTTATTTTCAATTTTAAAGGAAGGTAAATTCTTCAAAGACAATCCGTAATGATTAACCAGAGTTGTCTTTTCATTTGCTTTTTGAAGTCAATCCCTGTAAATCTATCATTTACTGCTTTTTTATCCTAAACCTTAGTTTGCAGTTCTTGTAAGGTTATTGAGGTTGCCATGATAGCATAGGAAAATATTCAGAAGGATAATAAGCAATGATTAAACAGGCATCAATAATCATACTAATAAAAAGGAGTAGATAGTTTGTCTCTTCTTCACACATCAGGAGACACATCAGAGAATCGGCTGTGAATTATTTTTCCAGGTGTGATCTCAATGACAGCAGCCAGAAAGATGGTAGATGGTTTGATGACTCATCATTGTTTCAAATAGATTAGCTCTGTACAAACCACCTTGCTCTGAGTGAGTGAGATTAACTTAATGTAATGTTCTGCCTATCAGCATCTCAATTTCATTGGATTTGCCCAGCAGATTGTCCAATTTGTCTTTTTTTTATGTGGTTCGTGGTGGTGGTGTTAACCAAAAACCCAATAGGCATATATTTCTGGAAGACATAGGCAGAGGTTTTTGCATGCCCTGACATTTTCTAGAAGAAAATAGGGACATTCAAACAATGTAAAAACTCTCTTTTTAAGATTATTTATGCAGTCCCATCCAAACAAAATACGTACAGCAGGATGGAAAAAGGTTTGATCTAGAGCAAGATAGACATAGCTTCATTGAGTTGTAAAACTTCTCTGAGCTTGATTTTTTATTGCCCATTTACCATATTTTTCAGAGTATAAGACACACCTGAGTATAAGACGCACCAAGGTTTTGAAGAGGCACATTTAAAAAAAAGTTTTGGCACTCTGCAAACCTCCCAAAGACAGTCCATTTTTTGTGAGAATGGGCCCGTTTCTCTCCCCCCCCCCAGGCATACATAGCTTTCAGGGGGCTTGCATAGTGCTCCAGGGGTGGGGGGGCAAAAAGAAGCAAAAAATGGCCTGTTTTTCATGAAAACGGGACTGTTTTTTGTCAAAAAAATTGCATGCATAGCCTTTAGGAGGCTTATAGAATGATCTTGGGGTGGGGTGGGGGCAAAATTGAGCAAAAAGCAGCTCATGTTTCACTCATTTCTGCCTTCCCCAGCCCCCAGGAGCTCTCTGAAAGCTTCCTAGAGGCGATGAATGGCCATTTTGGCGAAGGGGGCGGGGTTTTGGGAGGCAAAATATGCTGTGTTCAGTGTATAAGACGCACCCAGATTTTCAGCCTCTTTGATGGAAAAAGGTGCATCTTATACGCCGAAAAATACGGTAGGTAACATCTGAAGGTAACTACTGCAAATGAAAAAAAAAAAAAAAAAGCTCAGAGAACTTGTACAACCCAGAGCTATCTATATGCTCTGCAGACCAGGTTCCTGTCATCTTCTGGCCTTCTGGAATTTTGAGTCAGTCACTCTAGTCCCATGATGGTGAACCTATGGCGCACGTGCCACAGATGGCACATGGAGCCCTCTCTTTGGACACGTGAGTCATCGCCCAGCTCAGCTCCACCACACATGTGCGCACGCCTCCCACCAGCCAGCTAATTTTTGGGTCTCTGCCATGCATGCAGGAGTTGTGCACATGCTCACATGAGAATGTGAGCATTCACAGGGGTGGGGGGAACGCAGGGGGTTTGGGCCCCCCACACCCCAGTTTTGGTCCCAGGTTTCAGGGAGGCCCGCTAGGCCCAAAACAGGATGCAGGGGTCATGGACATGTGCAAGGGCATTGGGGGGGGGGGTCATATGTGCTTGTGCAGGGTGGTTGGGCACATTGCATTATGGGTGTGGGCACGCACACATGCAATTTCAGCAGGCAAGGAGAAAAAGGTTAGGCATCACTGCGTTCGTCTGTTACTTAAATGATGTACGATGAGGATGTTTTTAATCTGCCAATACTTATCAAGTCAAAACCTGATATTCAAGACCTTCTAGTTACGACAAGAGTGAACAGTGAATGTAATTGTGCTACTTAGAGGCCAAAGAGATATAAAAGTAAGAAATAAGCAACTTATCGCGCATCATAGAAATTTGCGGTGTCCAGAGAGTTTGCCGGTTGTATGACCAGACCATCAAATTTCTCCATCCTTCTCTTTTGACATTAGCAAGATGATGATCATCTAGGAGGTTAAGCAGCTTACATGTACTGTTTGTCATAAATATATTCACCATGGAGGTAATGAAACATAAATGTTATTCCTCTTGGCTGTGTATAAATCAGAAGGTGATAGGACAGCTGTCTATTTACAAAGAGTCATTAATCTTTTGATTCTGAAAAACTGAGTGAGTTAGGAAAGCTTGTCAAAGTGAAGGAAGAGCATTTCATGAGTAGAACAGGGAAGTTTGATAGGAGACGAAACAGCCCTGCTGTTTCTGGAGCACTTCCTGCATTAAATATTGTACTAGCTTTGGGGTTTGGTACTTTGCTATTGGCTATTTGCTATTGGCTACTTTTGTTATGCTTTGTTACAATTACTTTCATTGCAATTTTATCGTATGACAAGGGGCATGATGGCTCAGAGGTTAAAGATGCTGAGCTTGTCAGCTGACAGCCTGGATCACAGACCCGAATGCTGCACAATGGGGTGAGCTCCCATCCTTGCCTCACCTCCTACCCAACTAGTAATTTGAAAGTATGCAAATAGAAGTAGATAAATTGGTACCACTTCGGCGGGAAGGTAACAGTGTTCTGTGTGCCTTTGACATGTAGCCATGTTGGCCACATGACCACAGAAAATATCTTTGGTCCATGCTGGCTCCTTCAGCAAAGAAAGAGATGAGCACTGCCCCCTAGAGTCGGACATGACGGGACAGGAGAAACCTTTATCTTTGCCCTTACTTCTGTTAGTTGTGAAGGATTTTTGATCATCAGCTATTTAATTTTTTATTGTGCCTTTGCATCAGAATAAATTTTGAGAGCAGCCATGAGAAGGTTTTTTCCAAGAATAGGTTGCATAAAAATTAACTTTCATTAAATGCCGTTTTCAGATCAACTGATAGTTTTAAGTAAGTAAAACAACACTACTCAAATGAATTGACTTGGTGTCAAAAACAGAATAGGTATTGAAATTTTTTAGAAAGTTTAGAATATTGTGGCATCCAAATTTGAAGCATTTTTACTTCAATGCTTCCTGGCTGGGCAGAAAATATCCACCCATTTAAAATACTCAAAGACTAAAAGTAAACTTTATGTACTGTAGATCGTAATCTATGCAATTTCAGAGGGTTACGTTGCACTTTAACTGTAAAGATGAATTGTGGGGAAATTGGATGATTCAACATTGATATTTTAGGAGAAATATCAGTTGAGTCAAAACCCCAAATCTGGCATAGCAAGTCAAAGAACAGAGGGTATGGATTATCAGTTATAAAAAGCTATTGTTAATTGATGAGAAAAGACAGTCTTGCTTCCTCTCTTATTGATAATTTGAGGTCTAGATGAGGATTTCATTTGTGCATTCTTTCATATCTTTACTTCATGTTGAACCCAATGACTGATGACTTAATTGTCACAGGTGATGTGGCAACAGGAAAACTTCTTCCAGGCTCCTAGTGTATATATTTTTTTGTTTGCCCTTTTTAATCTCCCACCAAATCCTGACCTGCTTAGTATTATAGCAATAGCAATAAGACTTATATATTTATACTTATATACCCTCTCTAAGCAGTTAACAGAGGTAGCATCTTGCCCCCAACAATCTAGGTTCTCATTTTACCAACCTCGAAGGAGGGAAGGCTGAGCAACGTTGAGCCTGGTGAGATTTGAACTGCCAGATTGCAGGCAGCCAGCAGTCAACAGAAGTAGCCTGCAGTACTGCATTGTAACCACTGCACCATTGCAGCTCATTATGGTCCAGCCAAGTCAAGTCAACTAGTAACCCAAAAATGTCCAATTCATATCTTAATCCAGTGTAAAAACCAAGTCACAACAGACTAAAGGTAAAGTAAAGGTTCCCCCACACATGCATGCTAGTCATTTTTGGCTCTAAGGGCAACACTCATCTCTGCTTCTAAACCAAAGAGCCAGTGCTGTCCGATGACATCTCCGTGGTCATGTGGCCAGCATGACTAAAGACCAAATGCACATGAAGCACTGTTACCTTCCCACCAAAATGGTCCCTATTTTTCTACTTGCATTTTTCTACTTTACTTTCGAACTACTAGGTTGGCAGAAGCTGAGACAAGTCACTCCATTATGCGGTGCTAGAGATTCGAACCGCTGAATTGCTGACCTTCTGATTGACAAGTCAGCGTCTTAGCCACTGAGCCACCGTGTCCCTCACAACAAGCTAGAGGGACTTAAAACCAACAATGTCAATGCAAGAGAGGCTTAAAACCAACAATGTAACAGCTCTTTCCAATGCAATATAGCAATAGTTGTCCTTGGTAAAATATACTGTTGTTTCCGTCATCAGCTATGACATTTAAAGCCAATTCCTATATTCTTTGTCATGGCAGGTCATCAGCTAATAGAAAGATCAACCATCCCACAGTAATTTTTCAAAAAAATATATATAGATGAATGACTAAATCCCTCTAGCATGACATCATCAGTACAGCCCCATTCCAAACTAGTCAAAGTAGAAGCAAATTAAATGTATAATGAGGACACAAAGGATCATAGAATTTTGCAATGTGCTGAGAAAAGTTCTCTAACTGGGAAAAAATATGACTAAGGGCAGGAGTGAAATTCAGCAGGTTCTGACACGTTCTGGAGAACCAGTAGCGCAAATTTTGAGTAGTTCAGAGAACTGGTAGTGGAAATTTTGAGTAGTTTGGAGAACTGGCAAATACCACCTCTGGCTGGCCCAGAGTGGGGTGGGAATGGAGATTTTGCATTATCCTTCCCCTGTAGTGTGTGTGTGGGGGGGAATTGAACATTTGCAGTATCCTTCCCCTGTAGTGGGGTGGGAATGTAGATTTTGTAGTATCCTTCCCCTGGAGTAGGGAGGGAATGGAGATTTTGCAGTATCCTTCCCCTGGAGTAGGGAGGGAATGGAGATTTTGTAGTATCCTTCCCCTGGAGTAGGGAGGGAATGGAGATTTTGCAGTATCCTTCCCCTGGAGTAGGGAGGGAATGGAGATTTTGTAGTATCCTTCCCCTGGAGTAGGGAGGGAATGGAGATTTTGCAGTATCCTTCCCCTGGAGTAGGGAGGGAATGGAGATTTTGCAGTATCCTTCCCCTGGAGTAGGGAGGGAATGGAGATTTTGCAGTATCCTTCCCCTGGAGTAGGGAGGGAATGGAGATTTTGCAGTATCCTTCCCCTGGAGTAGGAAGGGAATGGAGATTTTGCAGTATCCTTCCCCTGGAGTAGGGAGGGAATGGAGATTTTGCAGTATCCTTCCCCTGCCATGCCCAGCAAGCCACACCGCGCCCACAGAACCGTTAGTAAAAATTTTTGAATTTCACTACTGACTAAGTTTTTCTACTACCTCTAGTGTAGTCTCGATAACCTCAATAACTAAAATTTGTAGAGCACCTCTGAATGGAGAAGAATGGAGATCCCACCAAGCAGGGGTGTCAAACTCGCATCATCATGGCGGCATCACGTGACGTATCATGACTTTCTCCCCTTCACTAAACTGGGTGTGGGTGTGGCCAGCGCGTGATGCATTGGCCCGTGGGCGCCAAGTTTGACATCCCTGTCATGGAGTGACCCAGGAATTGGGTATGTTTCCTACCGTTTTTTCTGCTTCTGCTTCTTCACCCAGCCAATTGCTTTATTTGGCTCTGATAAAATCCTCCTGTTTTGTTTGCTCTTTAAACAGCTTTAGAAAAGGAGAGCAATTCTCAAATTATATTTTGTGGCCTTGAAACACCTCTCACTCCCCCGTGGAGGGGGTGTTAGTACGTGTGTTTTCTTTCATAATTGATTCGTATGAAAATATTCATTATGTACTTTCCTCCTACTTCACTTTCCCCTCCCTTAACTAAGGATAAGCAGTGGAATTATACTGCAATGTGCACAGAAATGAAACAATAATAAGTTTCTTTCCTGTCTTCTGGCACAGCAACTCTGGTATCTTGGCAGCTTTTCAGCTCTAGCTAATCAATTAAAGGCAACTTTTGATTAAGTTAAACAAAAGGTGGTATTGATTGCTGACAGTAACCTATAAATAGGCTATTGTTCTATAGTGTTTATGGGTCACTATTAGCTGCACTTTTAAACTAGACATTATTCTATTTATCATTTCAGAAAGCAAAGCTTGTAGCACAGTTAAAACATATTAGCTTGGTCATTTCGGGGTGACTTTTCTTCTTTTAAAGATAAGGAGCTGCAGAGATCTCTGAAAAAATAATCTCCTTGAATAAATTGTTCTATGACTGTATTAAAACAACCGAGGCCCAAAGAGATTAGTATGGCTGGAGTAAAAGTCAAGAGTGGTATTGAGAGGCAGGGAAAATGTTGACTGGGTCAGGCATTTCAAAAGGAAAGCAAAACAGAAATGTAATCTGGTGGTTTTATTATGATTTTAGCAAAAGCACTTAGAATTATATTCTGTTCCATAGTGCTTTTATAGCACATTATGGGCAATTTATAGAGTCAGCATATTGTCCCCAACAATTTCACCGGCCTCAGAAGGATGAAAGGCTGACTCAACCTTGAGCCAGTCAGGATCGAACTGCAGACGGTGGGCAGATGTAGCTGGCAATACTGCATTCTAGCCACTGCGCCACCCAGGCTCCTATTTTCAGGCAAAAACCATGCATTGTGTTTATGCAAAGTGTGTGCCTTCCCAAATATAACATGCAAAAAAACCTCGAGTGTTTCTGGACTCGTGGAATTCCATAGCAACATCTTGCCATTGTCATATCACTCTTTGTCCTAATATTAAGAATATGAGCCTTTCTATTTAAACAACCCCCTTCACCTTGTAGACCACCGCCTTCAGTTTTATGGCCAACAGGGGTATTTGCAGAGTATGGTAAAAAATATAAAGGATGGCAACCACAAGTGTATGATCCGAGCTTTGCATGTTTTGCACATGTGTCATTAAAACTATGTCTGCCACTGAACGAATATTGTATCTGAAGCTCATCATAACCCTAACCCTAACTCCCTGAATTCATGTCGAATTGAAATTGAAAAACAAATTATCCCTTCCTTTTCCCACTAAGGTGTGATGTAGGTCTTTAATCAGCAAGGGTCAATTATATACTGAAATGAAGATAGAGAGAAGATACCATATTTTTTGGAGTATAAGATGCACCAAGATTTTGAAGAGGCAAATAAAAAAAAAGTTTTTGCACTCTGCAGACTTCCCCAAAACGGCCCATTTTTTGCAAAAAACGGGCTCATTTTTTGTGAAAAAAGAGCATGCATAGCCTATAGGAGGCTTGTAGAGTGCTCCTGGAAACCGGGGGGAGGGGAGGGCAAAAACCAGCGTAAATGGTCCATTTTTTGCTCATTTGTGCCCCCTCCAATCCCTAAGAGCATTCTGGAAGCCACCTAAAGGCTATGCACGGCCATTTTTGCAAAGAGGGCAAGTTTTTGGGAGGCAAAAAAATGCTGTATTCAATGTATAAGATGCACCCAGATTTTCACCCTCTTTTTTGAGGAAACAGGGTGTGTTTTATGCTCCATAAAATACAGTAAACTATGCAAAAAATGTGCGTGTTTGGGGGTGAAACTTTCAAAAGGAGCAGTACGCAAATTTTCATGCATGTGAACATATGCATGAAAACCTGTGTAAATAATACCAAAATCAGACAGAAGGATCGTTTGCAGGAAGAATGTGATCGGAAGAATGTGATCGGTGTGTGTTAACAGCTTCTTTCCATGATTTGTTGAGATGATGAGGAATGGGTCTGTCAGCTCATAGCTATGCATGTCAGCTTGGAAAGCAGGAAAGAGGATTTTTCTTCACCTTTCATGAGGCTTCAAGCAGTGGTAGGTTCCCACCAGTTCGGCCCAATTCAGCCGAACCAGTAGGGGTTTGGCGGCCTGGATCGCTGGAACTGGCAGTGGCGCAGACCTGCCACACCCCCAAACCAGTTCTCTGGGAAGATCCGTAGGTTCCGCCATCTTGTTTTTCAGTTCTGCGCATCAGCAAAACAATTTTACTTCTACTGCGCAAGCGTGCACACCATGCATCAAGCACACATGAGCGAACCGGCAGTAGCGCCTTCCAGAACCCGCCCCTGCTTACAACTGCTATTAAAAACAGCATGTTCTAGATAACCTTCTTCTCCTTCAGTGTAGAAGACATCAATGACCAGAATTTAGCATCGGTAGTTTCATCTCCAGATGTGTGCAAGCTCCCCCACTTCACAATTCTGCTAAACGAAAATCATACTTGCCTGGAATGATTGGCTATCTCGTTAATGTATAAGGCAGCTGAAAATTTACTTCCTGGAGTATCCATCTGTTTGTTTCAAGCTTCAGTAAGTAGAAAACTTTGATGTTCTCAAGTATAAAAGGGGACATTAAGGAAACTTTTGATAAGATAATGTTATTTCTACTGCAGCTTAAACAACCACATAAGCACCTTGCATATTACGCCCTTCTGCACGCCATAAAATTTGATTTCAATAAACAAAGCTGAAATGTAAATATACCTGGCGTACACCTGTGTAGGTGTGATGCATGGGACAGAGGACACTGTGTTCTAAAGCCAAAGGACTCCATCCTGTGCGCACTTATTTATCAGATATGCAACTAAGATCAGCACAGCCAGTTTCTAATTGCCATTGAATTATCTACATCAGGGGTCTCCAATCTTTGCAACTTTAAGTCTGAAGGACTTCAGCTCCCAGACTTCTCCAGCCAGCAAAGCTGGCTGGAGAATTCTGGGAGCTGAAGTCCTTCAGACTTAAAGTTGCAAAGGTTGGAGACCCCTGATCTACATATTTTGCCTTTTTCGAGTGATAAAAGTAATTTAAATAGAAATTCGAACGGAAGGTCGGACATCTCAAATTAAATTTCCCAAATGAAAAACAAAACAAAGTATCCACAGTAGGTTGTGGTCATTGTTGTTTTAAATCCCCTTCGTTTTTGTTTTTTTTCCAAAGTTCAAAAAAAAAAGCTGCTTTGCATTATCCCAGTTCCTGTAGCTGGGGACAGCGTACAGTCCTGCCAAAATGCTGTACATGTGTGTGTGCGCGTGTGTTTTCCTACTGTTCAAACCATATTAATGAGAACATCATTTTGGAGAAGTAATTATTTCTATTTGTCTTGTGTCACACTTTCTAATTCCCCTATATTAGCACAGCCAAAGCAAATTAATTGCTTTTTCAGCAACTGAACCTTGTCCAAGCAGGAGCTGGGATGTTTTGTTTTTTGTTTTTTTTCCTCCCTGTTTCCAGTTTTCTCAAAGTGGAGGGTGACCACATTTTTTATCCCCCTTGATCGCGACTGGGACTCTCTTTGCAGACCGTAGACGCTGTTCACTTGATGAAATGTACAAGTTAAACTCGACTCCCAGGGAAGATAAAAGTTCTGAGCCGCAAGATTATACATCAGAACAGTTAAAGTGAAATTAAAATTAAATGAATGAATCTCACTGAAGCAAAAAAAAGCTGTAATTAATGGTTCCCTTAATTGTCTTCATAAAATATTTGCATGGGTCTAATTTGCATAATTTGCATGTATTAATTAATCTTTCAAAGGAATTTTGTGCTGAGAGAAGCCAAAAATATCTCTTTGTTTTATTTAACATCTAATGAAATATTTATCTTCTTTAATGAACTTCTCATTTTCATTAAAATAAAAAGTTGCACAAGTTGGTAGGTTTTAGATGTGGTTATCATCGAAAGGGCGTTTGGTTTTAATTTTTAAGGGGAAAAATAAATACCTCTCGCCTCACAACCTTAGAAGGCAGAAATACATTTTTAAATATATTTTGAGTTGACAGCTGCATCTAAAACAATGACGTCTTATCATGACTATCTTGCAGTTTACAAATTTTCTCATCCAGGATTTCTCAGCTCTGTTAAAAACTACAGGTTCATTTTCCCAAGTTCCTATGTTTTCCTTTAACCTCTTTAAAATAATCCCAATTATTGTGGCGAATGTCATGACACAGCTTACACAAAAACCTACCTTGCCTGATTTGCAAAAGAGGAACAGGAGGGGGTGGGAAATGAATTATGAACAGCGATGCAAAGCCTGCTGAAGGCATGTTATTAGAGTAAAATTGAATAAACAAGATTAAACTTCATCACTGCAAGGATAGGTCATAATCAAATGAAGTAAAAGCCTTCATTTTAGATAATAACAATAATAAGAACAAGATCTTCCACAGAAGGGAATTCAAAAGGAGAAACCGTCCTGGCAATAGAAAATTAATATTGAAACTGTCAGGTTAAAATCAGAATAGGCAAGCATTAGGAGATGAAATGTGATAAAGTGCTTTGCGGAAAGCAATTTCTATGAAAGTTATGGATCTAAAAGGACAGTGATTAGTCCTTCAGAAGCAAAGGTTAAGGCTATTACTTAAGAAGGAGACCACCTCCATCCCAAGGAAATGCACGAGGTAGTTAATATTGGAGTAGATTGTAATGGAGGAAGGCGAAGAGAGGGCTACAATGCAAGATCGGCGCTTTACAAAATTTAAACACGGTACATAATAAGATTTATGAATGAGGGATTCATTTTTCAAGGATAAGTACAACACTGTTAGAACAATGAAACCGCCGTACTTGAACTCTGCACGTAGTTGTGGTTTGCTAGGACAATGAAGACAAATTTATTCAGTCGAGGGACACAATGCAAATGCACTCTTTCTGTTATGGGTGTAAATCCTTTGAAAATTTGAAAACTCCCTAATGAGGAGAAGGGCACTGGAGAATGTGTTTTAGAAGAGAATACCCCTCTGGTGTGTAGCTTAGAAATAGGAGCTGAGTGAAAACACTTTGGAAAAGTGCCACTTAGAAAGTAATTTGAAATTGGCCCATGGAATTATCCTCACAAGGAGATATATATATATATTTGTCATGTTACAGCTATTCTGCACATATCTCACACAATTACCAGTTCCTTTGAAAAAAAAAATAGCATAATTTCAGAAGCGGATTATGCTAAATTGCCTAATTTATCGGTTCTGATGTTTCACGTTAAATAATTTTCAGGGGCCATCGATATAAAAGAAGGTTAGGTCTGCTTGTAAACATGGAAGGTAAGAACATAATAAATATGTATCCTAAAGCAGGGGTCCCCAACCTTTTTGGCACCAGGGACCGGTTTCATTTTAAAGAAAATTCCACGGACCGGTGGGCATGGCTCGGCCGGCGTAGAGGGGGAGCAGGGGGAGGGGGAACAGGCGGCGCATGCGCGTGCGGGGGAGGTAAGTTGGCTCACTCGCCCCTCTCGGCCCCCAACGGCATGAGCAGCCACGCCTGCGCTCTCCCGCCCCAAGTGCGCGCTCTGCCCAAGGGGCTGCTCTCTCCTCCCTCCTCCTCCTCTCCGGCCCTGCGGCCCGGTTCCTATCAAGCCACGGACCGGCACCGGTCCACGGCCCGGGGGTTGGGGACCCTTGTCCTAAAGTATACCAAGTGGTTCAGTGGCTAAGACGCTGAGCTTGTTGATTAGAAAGGTTGGCAGTTCAGCCGTTCGAATCCCTAGTGCCGCATAAAAGAGTAAGCTCCCGTTACTTGTCCCAGCTTCTGCCAACCTAGCAATTTGAAAGCATGTAAAAATGCAAGTAGAAAAATAGGAACCAACTTTGGTGGGAAGGTAACAGCATTCTGTGTACCTTCACCGTTTCGTCATGCCGGTCACATGACCACGGAGATGTCTTTGGGCAGCGCTAGCTCTTCAGCTTTGAAACGGAGATGAGCACTTCCCTTTAGAGTCAGGAATGACTAGCACATATGTGTGAGGGGAACCTTTACCTTTAAAGTATGCTAGTAGTTCTCAAGTTACAACAGTTCGTTGAGTGACTATCAGAAATTACAATGGCACTGCAAAAATGACTTATGACCATGTTTTACATTTATGACCATTGCAATATCCTCATGGTCACATGATCAACATTTGGATGCTGGGCAACTGACACAAATTTATAACATTTGCAATGTTCTGGAATCATATGATCACATTTTGTTACCTTCCAACAAACAAAGTCCAGGTGAAGCGAGATTTACTTAACAACCATGTTACTAACTTAACAACCACAGTGATTCCTTCAACAACTGTGTCAGGAAAGGTCACAAAATGGGGCAAAATTCTCATAATAAATGTCGCGCTCACCAAGTGAAATTTTGGGCTCAATTGTGGTCGTAAGTCAAGGACTTACCTGTAGTTATTAAGAAGTACAACACTGGTGCATCTCTCTTGCACGTAGTACAGGGGTGTCCAACCTTGGGAACTTTAAGACTTGTGGACTTCAACTCCCAGAATTTCCCAGCCAGCTATGCTGGCTGGGGAATTCTGGGAGTTAAAGTCCACAAGTCTTAAAGTTCCCAAGTTTGGACACCCCTGACGTAGTAGAATAACTTAGGTAGAATGAATGAAATTCCAGGCATTAGATCCCACCACTGAATCTTGGTCTGTGTCAAAACATCCTCTAACAGAGATACAAATTCTGTATGAACAGATGATGTGGAAAAGAGTATTACAAATTATTAAAATTGGTCCCAAGGCTACCAATTAATTTTATAGAGCATGACTAGCAAAACACCATTTTTCTAGCATTTTCTTCATGCATCTGACAAGAATTAAAAGCTAAGTTGTAACTTTAACTGGTACTTACCGAGGCGGAAGAGAAGGAAACCAAACTCAATGGAATTTGCTTTTGAGTAAATATAAAATTGGATCACAATGTTAGCCAACTCAAAAACATTTATTGCTAAACCTTTTGAACCATTTTTGTATTCCTTTCATTTCATTCCTTTCATTTCTCAGTGTTACATTCTACATACATGTTCCCTTATATTCATTCCTTCACAATAGCAACAGCACTTAGACTTATATACCACTTCACAGTTCTTATTTTTCTAATGTTTTCTTTTATTTTGAGTCTCATACACACATTTACAAGTATACATTCTCTTAGGTATTTTTCTCATCACATTTTAACACTTTTAAACATTCATTTTTCCATATAAAAAATTAAAATACATGACCAGGATTGCTTTGCTTACCATCCCTTATATCTATTTTGTTTTACCGCCATCCTATTTTCCTTTCCTTTCCTTTTCTCTCTCCCTCCCTCTTCTGCTTTCTTCTCCCCCTCTCCTTTCCCTTCCCTTCTTCCCCTTCCTTTCCTCTACTCCTCTCAACCTCTTCCCCTTCGTACCCTCTCTCTTCCTCTTCCGATCCCTCCCAATCTTTCTTTCCTTTCCTTTTTCTCCTTTCCCTCTCCTTCCCTCTCTTCTGATGTTACAGAGTGCTGCTACCATCCCACCAAAGAGGTACCTATTTATCTACTCACTTTTGCATGCTTTCAAACTACTTGGTTGGCAGGAGCTGAAGCAAGAACGGGAGCTCACTCCATCGCCTGACATTTGGGTCTCAGACTGGCCTGCCAACTTTCCAGCTGACAAGGCCAGCAACTTTCAGTGTTTTATAGAGAAATGAAAGTACAGAAACGTGGCTACTCACCACCCTAAAGGTAGTTAATAGCAATAGCACTTAGACTTAGATACCATTTCACAGTTCTTTTACAGCCCTCTCTAAGCAGTTTACAGAGTCATCCTCTTGCCCCCAACAATCTGGGTCCTCATTTTACCCACCTCGGAAGGCTGAGTCAACCTTGAGCCTGGTGAGATTCGAACTGCTAAATTGTAGGCAGCAGGCAGTCAGCAGAAGTAGCCTGCAGTACTGCAGTATAACCACTGTGCCACCATGGTTACAATGAGCTTCAATTGCTAGACTAAGTCTTCCATCATTTGCCTGTGGTGTTTGCAGAGGGAAGACACGCTGATAGAATGGCAGTGTAGCAATGGAATCTTTTTGCTTACTTAAAAAAAATAACATAATGTTTCAGCTAATATTTATAGAAGAGACATTTCTCCTATTATGTTCTTAGCTTTGAAAAACAGTCTGGAGTAATTGCTAGCATATGTTCCAGTAGAAACTCGCCTTCAAAACAAAATATGCCCGAATACTGAAAATGTATATAATTATATACTTAAAATTAAGACAGTTATTTTACTTTTCTGTTTGCTGTTTTGACAGATTTCCTTTATGACGCACAGCAAACAAAACAAGTTAACAAAACCACAGGGAAGAATTTGACTTAAGAGAAATGTATTTGTCTCTATATCGCTTTGCAATACGTAAAAATGCAGCGGAAGGCTTTGAGGTCTTCAGGCTTAGTTTGAATAGCACAAAACATAGATTACCATTAATTTATTCTTTCCCCTTTTCTGATGTCTCCCTTTCATCTGTAGATCAGGCAGAGCCTTCATTACAGATGTTAGGCTACAAGTGGTAAAATAAAGATGCTGATTGAAGCTGAAATGAGATTGCTAAACTTTTTCAGGGAAAGAATGGTACTTTATTTAGGATTGCCAAATGTTTAGAATTTAGAATAACAGAGTTGGAAGGGACCTTGAAGGTCTTCTAGTCTAACCCCCTGCTTAGCCAGGAAACCCTACACCACTTCAGACAAATGGTTATCCAACATCTTCTTAAAAATGCCCAGTGTTGGAGCATTCACAACTTCTGGAGGCCAGTTGTTCCACTGATTAATTGTTCTAACTGTTAGGAAATTTCTCCTGAGTTCTAAGTTGCTTCTCTCCTTGATTAGTTTCCACCCATTGCTTCTTGTCCTACCCTCGA